>JALAZF010000109.1:12205000-13472734 GCA_022829125.1 Lathyrus tuberosus
CTGATACGATATGATTTGACGATTTTGGTTTTCAATAGCTTTAATTCCCTGATATTTTCTATTTGGAAAGTTTGGAAAGTTTTGCTGCGTTCAAATCTTGATAGTTTTGAATGTTGTCCAATTCCGGTTTTTGGAGATTTTGCTGGTAGCGCCTATTTACGGTGTTGCCCCTAATTTCTTTTTAGAAAATGATGAATCCTTTCTGATTCTAACAAGATACTATGAGGCCAATTAGGAAGGTTTTTTTTAAAATTGGTTCTGAACACGTTTCTCTGTGTTTTGGAAAGAAATTCCAAAATTGTCTTGTGAATATTTGAGTTGTTTTGATTTCCCACACATTGATTGTGTTAATAACTGCCTTGATGTTTAATGCAGATCACTCTGAGTCAGCAACACGAGACTTCTGCTGATTTGGACAAACAGAAAATGGTTGGCTTGAACTTGTATTTCGAATATCTCTCCTTTGCGTCGCAATACATGACTCCTGAATTTTGCAGGTTACTCTAAGCTTGCATTCTCTTCTATATCTTTGCTGTTTGTAAAACTTATTGCAAGCAAATTTTCCATATCTGTATGCAGGCTCCTGATTTGAGAATGTGAATTGGAGATTTCCATCCGAACTTGTGGTAAAGCTGTCGCATCTTTGACAACTTAAGGCAGTGGTCTTTGCCACTTCTGTCAGCCTTTTTTGGTTGCAGTGTCAAGCTTGATCCTGCTGCGGTTGTACGAGTCGCAATGGCATTTTCTCGTTCATGTGATATGCTTCTGGATGGTTTAAACTCAGGTTTGCTCGCAACCATGTAAGTTCTAACGAGAACATATTTTCCGCAAGAAAACTTACTGAACTGTTGGTGGTTGCAGAGAACATAAGTTGGTGTGAATCAAAGGACATTATGATTGAGGGTGGATTTTGAATTGGCACTCTCGGTACCTCGGGTTTTCAGCAGCGAAATCCCCTGGACCAAAGTAAGTTTGCTCTTAACTTTGCTAAATTCTGTGGAACACTTGGTTGTTGCTTGGAAATGCTTAGAT
Organism: Lathyrus tuberosus; assembly: GCA_022829125.1. Lineage (NCBI taxonomy): Eukaryota > Viridiplantae > Streptophyta > Magnoliopsida > Fabales > Fabaceae > Lathyrus > Lathyrus tuberosus. The sequence goes on from JALAZF010000109.1 coordinate 12,206,033, forward strand.
TCAAGGAGTACTGTAACTTGGATATGTGTATATGGCATTATCCTCTCTTTGAGTTTTGCTTTTTGTATTTCTCTTTCTCATGCAGGTTAGTGATATTGTGAGTTCTCGTTCACGGAATCGAAAGTCGCTCCTTCAAGACAATACGTCTTAGTAACAACTCTTTCGTGTCTTAATAAATTTGGAAGACCCTGTTTCGTCGAAGTTTAAAGCTCGCTCGAAGTTCGACTTTGATTTAGAGCAACTCAAATGGTGTTGAAGCTAACTTTACATGCACTGGTACTTTGCACTTCCTGAATGCCTTAGCACCACTGTCCTTGTTTGATTTTCTGGTTTGAATTGTTCAGGTCGGAGACAGCCAGGCTCCCTTAGCGTCTTTATTTGCAGGGTGTGGTACGGCCAATTTGGTGTAGCTACGGACTTCAGCGAGCTTGTTCTTCTAAGAGCTGACGATATCTCCCAGCTCCAATATACGACGGGGCTTCGTTATTCTCTAACACCAACATGCTCAAAGCCCGGGATGTAAAGGAACCAACTACTTTGTCAAATCTGTAGGTAACGGTCCATATCCATGCTCAGTTTCTTATAGTGCTCGACATTGTCAATTTAATTTGTATGGAATCGTGAAGAATATCTTGTAATCCTCCAGTTTTCTTTCATTTCCAGGTGCTTTACCAACTCTTCGACAAGCTCGGGCAGACACAAGCAAGCTGTAGGGCCGTGCCGTCTATTTTCTAGCCAAACTGATAGAACATGGCATCACATGTAGGACCGTCCCTTGACCAGGCTCCGTATCTCTTAGTGATTTTTTTTTTAATGAAGCATAGCTTGTACTTTGTATTTACTTATAAACAGCAAAGCCAATCTTAGCATAATATTATTGCTTGTTGTAAAATGTTACCTTGATCATACTAATTGGTAGTACGCTTGGCGATAATCAAACTCAGGTTCAGATTGATCATTGCATTCAGCAGGAACTTTGAATTTAGCAGTAACGTGAGTAGGACATATTGAAGGTGGGGCCATGGATTTAGCATGATCCTCCTATCATTACTTCAAATTAAGGTTTAAGTTGCAAACTGCTGACAGCAGAACTTGTAGTTTTGAAACTTATGAATCCAATTAGGATTGAATTTTGGATTTGGCTTGAATTTGAATATTAGAGTGAATCCTTGAGATTAGAACTTTAATACGATCTTATATTCTACACCCATATCTTGAATTGATCCATACTCTTGTACTAAGCGCGAGGCACAATGATGACCTTGAACAGCAAAATAATTATCTGAATCTTAAGCAAGCCAAGTAAGACATCCTTCTTCAGTTTAAATCACAACTCAAACACATTTCTTCCTGGCCCCTCCACCATAATCAACACAAAGAACTTGCAAAACCCAAAATCTCCACGAACATACACACACCTTCCATGACTTTGAACCCTCTGTATGAGCACCTACTTTCACAAATGAAACTAGCAAACAAAGTCTAAAATGAAGTGGTTAGTTATGCACGAATGATTGACCTAAGATGTTATGCAGAAGAATCAATGTATCTAAGGGAAGAATTTGGGGTACAACAGTTGCCCCTATTTAAATATTTTCACCGGATGACATGAACGATGAAAAATCGTCATTAGGTCATGGTGAAAGATATTCAAATACAGATAACCGAAAATTTTGCCCTTAGATGCAATGATCATGCAATGCTATGGATAAAGCTAGACCTAATGCTGACATGCCATGAACTCTAGCATGATGAGAATGATGGAATGATAAAAAACGCAAGATGCAGACGAAAACGAAAGCGAACACCGAGCGGAAAACGAACTCAATGAGCAACAAACTCACTGGGGACGACCAGACGCACTGGGGAAAAGAAGACAACATTGGGGACTCTGAAAGCGACGACCCAGCAGGTTCAAGCGTGACCAGTTGATATCCAAGATACGAAAAGATAAGATAGGACCTACACGGCGGTAGGATCCTGCGAACAAAAACAAATAAAGCCTGGAAATCTCTTCAAATGAAGAGATCAAACGGGATCTTCCGAAACCTCCAAGGGAAAGAACAGGGTTATATAAAAAAAAGACCCATATATGCCAAGTAAATGGACTTCGTAGGGAGGACGCCCTGTGACTATCGTTGCACGGGACTTACACACCACTAAGAAAAATAACATGGAGCTCGGCGGCTCAAAACAAAAACACAACAAGGAGCGCGGCGGCTCGAAACAAAAAAAGCATGGAGCTCGGCGGCTCGAAACCAAAACAGAAAGACAAGGAGCGCGGCGGCTCGAAACCAAAAAAGAAAAACAAGGAGCGCGGCGGCTCGAAACAGAAAAGCAAAACCAGGAGCGCGGCGGCTCGACACAAAAAAGAAAAACAAGGAGCGCGGCGGCTCGAAACCAAAAGGAAAGACAAGGAGCGCGGCGGCTCGAAACAGAAAAGCAAAACAAGGAGCGCGGCGGCTCGATACCAAAAAAGAAAACAAGGAGCACGGCGGCTCGACGCCAAAAAGAAAACAAGGAGCGCGGCGGCTCGACACCAAAAAGGAAACAAGGAGCACGGCGGCTCAACGCCAAAAAAAACAAGATGACGCAAAATTAAAATGTAAAGCACAACGACTCAAAATGTACACAGCAAGGTGCACGCTTGACTTTGCTAGGCGCCTGGAAGGCAAGTTGTCACAGACCAAAGTTCAATCTAGGATCAAACCAGAATGAAACGGTCAAACAAGACCTGTCATTGAGAAACGAACTCAAACGACGATTTTATCTTATCCAAGCAAGGCAAAAGATAACTGAAATAACCATCATCCACGAGGGTAGAACTCTGTGGGGGAACTTGGAAATAACTAGCGATTTCTGCCTAAGGCTGACGACCTACTTGGAGAGATCAGACGAACCCAAACTGGCGCAAACACAACCAAAGATCAAGATAAAGCGACAAGAAACAAACAAAGAAAACACGCGCGGAGGCGAATGCAAACGATGCCATGCGATGCTTATGCTCATGCTGACAAAATAGACAAAAACAAGAGGTGAAAGAAAACAACGAGGAAGCCCGACCATCCTCTGCACGAAAGATGCGTCTGTCAAGTTTGTATAGGAATCCAAAGATGGAATCCAATAGTTGAACTTCAAAGTCCAAACTTCTCTGGGGAAATAGCGCTCCACTTGGGGACACGACCTCGTGACTTCACTTAGAGGACCGTCAAGATGAATCCGATTATTAGTATGAGAAAGATCCATTGGGCACGGATCGCTCGTATTCATAGAGACTTTGGATGGGGATAAAATAAATATCCACTGCTTTATTAACGAAGATTGATGATCGAGGAAGTTCACTGGGGATCTTTGAGTCAACCAGATGCTGCATTCTTGTACTGATATGCCATTCTTGCCTAAAACAATGATTCACTGGGGAATCGTCGTGAATTCCTGCAGTGACGACTTGCTGGGGAGCAATGACTTCCTTCGGATCATTTCATGAGTCAAAGCAATTTATCTTACCGGAAATTTCGGAAAAAGTTAAGTTTGAAAATTTCCCACTTTCAAAATTATCATCAATGAATAGGTCAAAACAAAGAGACAAAAGTAACAGTCTGATTTTATTCAAAATAATAGTTGTACACAGTGAAAAGCTTCAAGGAGCGTTACAATTGAAATTGGCAATAGCGTAAGGTTACATTGAATCCCACGCCACTTATTAAACCTACAACTAAGACCCCCAAACTAGGTTCTGGTCACGGCGGACTCTTCATGCATAATACTTCCGGACGGCATCAGAATTGACTGGATGGGCAAGCTCTTCCCCATCCATTGTGGTGAGCATCAACGATCCTCCTGAGAAGACTGTCTTCACGACAAATGGGCCTTCATAATTGGGTGCCCATTTTCCACGCATATCTTTATGAACAGGCAGAATCTTCTTAAGTACCAGTTCTCCTTCTCGGAACTCCCTGACTCGAACCTTCTTGTCAAAGGCTCTCTTCATCCGTTTCTGGTATAACTGACCATGGCACATCGCAGTTAAGCGCCTTTCGTCAATGAGATTCAAATGGTCAAGTCTTTCTTGGATCCACTCTGCCTCATCCAGTTTGGCTTCCCTCATTACCCTTAAAGATGGTAACTCTACTTCAAACGGGAGGACTGCATCCATTCCATAAACTAGCGAGAAAGGGGTAGCCCCTGTTGAGGTTCGCACTGAGGTTCTGTATCCATGCAATGCGAAAGGTAGCATTTCGTGCCAGTCTTTGTATGTCTTCACCATCTTCCTCAGAATCTTCTTGATGTTCTTGTTTGCAGCTTCCACGGCCCCATTCATCTTAGGACGGTAAGGAGAGGAATTGTGGTGAGTAATCTTGAAAGTTTCACATAACTCCTTCATAGTCTTGTTGTTCAGATTGGTTCCATTGTCTGTTATGATTCGGCTTGGCATCCCATAACGGCAGATAATGTTGTTCTTGATGAAGCGGGCTACCACCTGCTTGGTCACATTGGCATAAGAAGCGGCCTCTACCCACTTAGTGAAATAGTCGATAGCGACCAGAATGAAACGGTGACCATTGGATGCTTTAGGTTCTATTGCCCCAATCATGTCGATGCCCCACATTGAAAACGGCCATGGCGACGATAAGACATTCAATTGTGTTGGGGACACATGCATTTTGTCTGCATGGACCTGACACTTGTGGCATTTTCTGGCATATTGTATGCAATCAGACTCCATAGTTAACCAATAATACCCAGCTCTCAGAAGTTTCTTTGACATAGCATAGCCGTTGGCGTGAGTCCCGAATGTCCCCTCATGAATCTCTTGAAGTAACAGATCTGCTTCATGTTTATCAACACATCTAAGTAGGACCATATCGTAGTTCCTCTTATACAATACATCATTACTGATAAAGAACTTGGATGCCAGTCTTCTTAGAGTCTTCCTGTCAAGGTTTGTAGCGTCAGCAGGATATTCTTGCTTCAGCAAGTAGTTCTTAATGTCATGGAACCAGGGTTTGTCGTCAGTTTCTTCTTCCACTAGCTGACAGTAGGCAGGCTCAGTCTTTCGCTCGATTCGAATGAGAGTAGCTTCATTAACAAATCTGACCTTCCACATTGAGGCTAGCATGGCTAAAGCATCAGCCACGTGATTTTCAGATCTCGGAACATGTCGGAAAGTGACTTCATCGAAGTATTGGATTATATCCACAATGTAAGCTCGGTAGGGAATTAACTTCTCGTCTCGAGTTTCCCATTCACCCTTGACTTGATAGATCACTAGAGCTGAATCCCCAATTACCTCGAGGATTTTGATCCGGAGGTCGATAGCTGCTTCAAGACCTAGAATACATGCTTCATACTCTGCGATATTGTTTGTACATTCAAAATCCAACCTTGCTGTGAATGGGGTGTATCCACCATCTGGGTTCTCCAAAACTGCGCCTATGCCATGTCCACTATAATTGGAGGAGCCATCAAACATCATCTTCCAACGGGAGCCTGGCTCAGGACCTTCATCGGGACCGGGCTCTTCATAATCTTTTACCAACATGATGTCTTCGTCAGGAAAGTCAAACTTCAGAGGTTCATAGTCTTCAACCGGTTGGTCAGCAAGATAGTCCGATAGAATGCTTCCTTTAATAGCCTTCTGAGTCATATACTGTATGTCATATTCAGATAATAACATATGCCAACGTGCCAATCTTCCAGTCTGAGCAGGCTTCTCAAAAATATACTTTATGGGATCCATTTTTGATATCAACAGGGTGGTATGACAGATCATATATTGTCTAAGACGTCTAGCGGCCCATGCCAGCGCGCAACAAGCTTTTTCCAACAGCGAATACCGGCTTTCACAGTCCGTGAATTTCTTACTTAAATAGTAAATGGCGTGTTCTTTTCGTCCAGTCTCATCATGTTGCCCCAAGACGCAACCCATGGACTTCTCAAGAACAGTCAGATACATAAACAGAGGTCGTCCAGGCACAGGAGGAATCAAAATAGGAGGTTCTCGCAAATAACCCTTGATCTTCTCAAATGCTTGCTGACAATCAGCATTCCATTCAATGGTCTGATCTTTACGGAGTAGTTTGAATAATGGTTCACAGGTAGCCGTCATATTAGAAATGAATCTGGAGATGTAGTTCAGACGCCCAAGAAATCCTCTGACTTGCAATTCAGTTTGTGGAGCAGGCATCTCCTGGATAGCTCTAACCTTATCGGGATCCACTTCAATTCCTCTTTGGCTAACAATAAATCCAAGCAACTTCCCAGATCTGACACCAAAAGTACACTTAGCGGGATTCAACTTCAATTGATATTTCCTTAATCGTTCAAACAGTTTCAACAAATGATCCAAATGGTCTTCTTCATTCTGGGATTTGGCGATCATATCATCCACATATACCTCGATCTCTTTATGCATCATGTCATGAAAGAGAGCGACCATCGCTCTTTGATATGTTGCCCCGGCGTTCTTCAGACCGAAAGGCATGACTTTATAACAATAAGTACCCCAAGGAGTAATGAAAGCAGTCTTTTCTCTATCTGCAGGGTCCATCTTGATCTGATTGTAACCGGAAAAACCATCCATAAAAGAGAACACTCCGAAACGGGCCGTGTTATCCACAAGTGTATCGATGTGCGGCAAAGGAAAATCGTCCTTTGGGCTTGCTTTGTTCAAATCCCTGTAATCCACACACATTCTAACTTTACCGTCCTTTTTTGGCACCGGTACAATGTTGGCTAACCACTCTGGATATCTCGCTACTGTCAGGAAACCTGCATCAAGTTGTCTCTTAACCTCATCTCGAATCTTCAGAGCCATGTCGGGTCTAGTCTTCCGAAGCTTCTGCTTTACAGGTGGGCACTCTGGTTTAAGTGGCAATTTGTGAACAACGATATCTGTGTCTAGGCCAGGCATGTCTTGATATGACCAGGCGAATACGTCCACATACTCTCCTAGTAACTTGACCAATCTCTGTCTGACATCTGCCCCCAGTGTAGTACCAATCTTAACTTCTTTCTTGTCTTCCTCGGAGCCGATATTAATCAAGACCACTTGCTCTTTGTGTGGTTGAAGTTCAGTGTACTCATACTCTGCCCACTTGACCAGTTCATTGGGAACTTCGAGATCTTCTTCATCCTCGTCCTCAGCGTGATAGATGGGTGAGTCAAAGTTAGGGATAACGATAGGGTCATCGGATTCAATGTGATTTAAATTCAATTTTGACAAAGGAATGATCACTGGGATTTCTACTGCTTCCCAATTGTTAAGAGCAGCAGCATTTTTGAACACAAAGTCACTTGAGTCTCCATCTTCATGATTATCTCCAATAGCGTTAACTTGATAACCTCCGCTGATGAACACTTCACGAATTGTTCTCGGGTAACTGGCGACAGATGTTGATTGTTGATCTTTAGTTGGTTTGTAACCCAACCCTTGATGATCTGGATTTGCTGTAGCTTCTATGATCTGGCCCCAACCTTCAGGCACACCTTCTTCAATGGTAGACTTGATGCTCTTGAAAGATGCGAAAGATGGATTACCCTTACCAGTTGTTTCCTCAACTTCCAACATAACAGCGTTTGATATCTCGAGTGCTTGGAAAGAAGTTTCCAAGGCATCCTCATCAGCCTCTATATAGCGAAATGAAGACAAATTACTGACCATAAGGTCTTCTTCACCATGAACGATTACCAGTTTATCATCAATCACGAACTTCATTCTTTGATGTAGGGTCGAAGTTACGGCACCGGCGGCATGGATCCAGGGTCTTCCAAGTAGGCAACTATAACCGGGGTTAATATCCAACACCTGGAAGGTAATATTGAAAACATGTGGTCCCACCAAGATTGGTAAATCAACTTCTCCCATTACAGTCCTTCGGGAGCCATCGAAAGCTTTGACTATAAGAGATGTAGGTCTCAATTCTGCCCCTTTGTAAGCCAACTTGTTAAGAGTCCTCTTGGGTATCACATTTAAGGAAGAACCAGTGTCTACAAGCACTCTTGCCAGCGTATCTTCCTGACATTTCACAGATACATGCAAAGCTCGATTATGGCTCCGACCTTCTCTCGGCATCTCCTCGTTACTGAAACTGAGGGTGTTACAAGCAGTAATGTTAGCAATCACGCTATCAAATTGGCCAGTGGTGATGTCTTGTGCAACATGAGCCTGAGCTAACAATTTCTGCAATGAAGCTCGGTGAGCAGGTGAATGCATCAACAAAGACAAAATAGAGATTTTTGAAGGAGTATGATGGAGCTGGTCAACAACTTTATCATCACTTCTTTTGATGATTCTCAAGAACTCAGCGTCTTCGTCATTAGTAACGATTTCTTGTTCTTTGCCCTTGTTGTTGGCAGGAACGGTCGTGACTGTTTCTTTTGGTGGAGCTTCACTGAAATGGGGTGTGTAAATACGACCACTCCGTGTCATCCTGCTTGCCCCAGCTATATTAGTTACTTCTCTGTCAGCACTCTTCATTTCTTCTTTCGGACAAACCTTTCTGAAATCCTTACCGTATTTCCAGGGTACTGATGTAAAATCTTTGAGAGGGGAAGGGCAAGGCTTTTGAATAATCACAGTCTTTGGTGACCCAACTAAAACTGTAGTAGCAGAGTTCGGTATGTTGAAGATTGGCTTTGGCTTGCTGGAAACAACCACTGTAGGACTCGATTCAGGCAAGTTAAAAATGGGAACTTTGACACTTTGGTCTGGTAGATTGAATATAGGCTCAACCACAGCGACCTCATTCTTCTTATGCTTACCACTCACCCGTAAGAAACCATCGTTGATCAGAGTCTGAATATCATCTTGAACCGTCTGACATCCCCGGACACTAGTCTCACAATCTTCACAATCTCTATGGCAAACCTTCACGATACCGGCTTCAAACAACTTTGAATGAAAAACTTGGAGAGGGGTTTTAATCTCTGTCACATCCAGAATTGGGTTTTCCTCAGATGCTTCTTCAATAGCGTTGGCACTTCCGTGATTGGGTAAAGGGTTACTCTTAACATTCGGCTGAGCGTCGTCGAAGGCTAAAATCTTCCTTTCTATTAAATCTCTGACAAGATTCTTCAGGGCATAACAATCTTCCAAATCGTGGCCGGGAGCTCCTTCATGATACAAACAGTGGGCATTGGGATTATAGTTAGGTGGAAGTGGATTTGGAGGTGGACCCAAAGCTCTGGTAGTTATCAAGCCTTTCTGGACCAAAGAAGGGTACAACTCTGTATAGGTCATCGGGATGGGAGGATGAGGTCGGTGAGGTCTTCTGGCTGGAGTATTCTGACGAGGAGCGTTGTGCGCTCGTTGATAATTGGGAGCGTCGGGTGCTCGTTGATACTTTGGTGGAGTTTGGGCTGGCTGATAAGCGGGAATCGGCTGATACGCAGGGACTGGCTGATATGCAGGGACTGGCTGATATGCAGGAGGCTGTTGATATGCAGGAGGCTGTTGATTAACAAAAGGTTGGTAGACCGGAGCTGGTTGAATCGTCTGGTAGGTAGGGGTGACAGCGGCCACATAGGGTTGTTGTGCAAACTGGACAGGGTAACCTTGTTGTGGATTAAAAACTGGTTGATGTTTCCGAGGTTGACTTCTCTTTCCGTCAGTCATCACAGCATTGGTCTCACCTTCTTTCTTTTTGTGAGGACTACTGAAAACTTTTCTAACATGGTCCTTATTGGCACTTGGGCTACTAGCAGGGGTAGGCATCTTCCCACTTTTCATACCAGCTTCTATTCTCACACCTACAGCAACAATGTCAGAGAAATTGGCCGTTATGCTCCCGACCATCCTTTCAAAGAATTCTGGGCGAACTGTGTCGACAAACCACTCAGCTAGCTCTTTATCAGACAAGGGGGGTTCTACCTGTGAAGCAACTTCCCTCCACCTCTGGGCATATTCCTTAAACGATTCAGTGTTCTTCTGTGACATGTTTAGGAGTTGCCTTCGATCAGGGGCTAGATCGATGTTATACTTGTAATGCTTGACAAAAGCATCTGACACATCTTGAAAACACTTCACGCGAGACTGATCTAAACTCATATACCACTTTGATGAAACACCCTTCAAACTATCCTGAAAACAATGGATCATTAGCTTATCATTTTTGACGTGCGCAGCCATTTTTCGATAATACATGATTAAGTGGCTCTTTGGGCACGTGGTTCCATCATACAGGTCGAATTTCGGAGTCTTGAATTTCTGAGGGATGACCAAACCAGATACCAGACATGCTTCTCTGGCGAGAGTGCCAAATACTTGATCACCTTCTACTGCCCTTAATCTCTTGTCAAGAGTAACCATATTCTCCCTGAGTTTCTCATGGTTCTCGTCCCCATCTTCAGACATGTCAGGGCCATCATAAACTTGCTGATTCTCATTAAAATAAGGTTGTACACGAGTGTGCACAGCAGCTGGAGCAAATGTAGGGGTCACCTGAGGAGCTTCAGTGATTACAGGAATGGCCTGGTGCACTTGTTGAACGACAGGACCGACGGTTGGTGGAGGCACGAATCCGAGCGGTAAGCCGTACGGGGGTATATTTGTAGTAGTAACAGCAGTAGGTTGAGCATCCACAACTGTGTTGGTAATCTCAGAGACAACGGTGGCTTGGGTATCCATCTTCGCACGTATGACATTCAGCACTTCCATAATCTGTCCTACATTCCCGCGTAGGTCTTCCAACTCGTTACTGACACGATCAAGCTCCTGATTGTGTTCCATAATCCTTCTTCGAGCTTGAGCTCTAGTGTTGTATCGGTGCAGAGGACTCAGGGTGACGAGACTGAAGAGGAAAACAAAGGACATAAGAAAAAAAAAAACATGCACATGCAGCTGATATGGAATGCGAATGCAATGCAACTATCAAGGAACTAAAACCGTATTACGTTCATTGTAGATATTGCAAATAAACATTTTATTTAAAATTTCAAGGGCTGGTACACCTCCAGAGTTTTATTACATAGGCAACATAACACAAAAGGAACTAGGAGTCTAATCCACTGGATGATGCCCCTTGTCTTCTGCAAAGTTCTTCCATCAGCCTGTCGATCTGGTCCTGCATCCTTGCTTTGTCCAGGGTAAGCTTCTCTATTTCAGCCTTCAGCTTCAAAACTTCATCCGATTGGACCACAGGAGGCTTGGGACGGGGATAAGGCATACTCAAGGTCAGAGCCCTTTCACGCGCCCATGCTAGACATTCTTCAGTAACTGAGCAATCTGGATTTGTTGTTACCGTCATCCCTTGTCGATTGATGTGACGCCAAGCAAACACAATTCCAGTTTTCAAATTCAGGTTTTCTCCTTTATGGAGAAAAAGTCTTGTCAGATTCTCCGGATCAGGTACTTCTTCCATTGGGTGCCCCAGTTGACGACGGGCGAGCACAGGATTATAGTTGATACATCCCTTTGTACCAAGAAGAGGTACGTTGGGAAAATCTCCACAGCTATGAATCATGGGGATTCCTCCATACATCGGGTCATGCCAAACGACATCCAAGTGAGTAAGAGCCATGAGCTTCACAGACCATTCTGAACCATCTTTCACGTCCCAAAAATTAGTAGACCTCGGTAGGTGCGAAATAAACCACCTATAGAGGATAGCGGTGCAACAAGTAATCCGACCTTCTCCCTTCAGGTTCTTCGAGTGAATAGCGTGGTAAGCATCGGCTAACAACGTCGGAACTGGATTTTTGAGCATAAAAATCTTTATGGCATGGACGTCGACAAAGTCTTCAACATTCGGAAACAAGAACAAACCGTAGGTCAGCAACGCGAAGGTGTGCTCGAACGCTCCAGTGTTCCCTACACTAGCAAAACGACGAGCCTTCTCGAACAAGAATTGGGCCGGTAAGCCATCAATTCCTCCTCTGAACGTCATATGAGTTTGGATCTCTAACAACTTTATGCAGGTTGCTCTTGCGATGTCTTCCTGGCTGGGTCTCCCCTCTCCACCAGAGAACGGAGGTGAGTCTTTGACGGGGATCCCCAACAGAGCGGAGTATTCTTCCAACGTAGGCATCAGCTGGAAATCTTGGAAGATAAAGCAATGGTAAACCAAGCTGTAAAGTTGAACCAACGTTTCCAATAAACCAGCGGCTACTCGAGTCTGCAACAATGGGAGGATATTTCCATACTTCTCAGCGAACGCCTCGGGATCCTTGATCTGATCTCCTAGTTCCCTCAGTTGTTCAATATCCGTAACTTCGAAGGTGTACGGCACAACTCCCTTTTTTCCGTAATCCATCATACAATGCCTGCAATACAAGATTTCAAGCTCCTTGATAGAGAGAGATGCAAAATGCAAATGCTATGCAACAAGATTCATGGAAACTCGACTATTTATAATCATCGTGGGATAATGAAACACGCATTTTATTAATCATAAAAGTCGGTTACAAAAAGAAATTAATGTCTGGGATACCGAAAGATGAAACTGTAAATTAAAACAGAAATTTATTATAAAGCAACAGCACACTTTTCCAGATTCGTAACGAAAAAGCTAAATAAAAGCTAATAAAGAAAGATCTAAGGAGATTCTCCAAAAAGCCTTGTCTTGAGCTTCCTGATTTCTGCCTCCTTCTGACTATTCTCCAAAATGAGCTTGTTGACGACCGAATTCTGATGTGTTGATTGGGAGCTAGAGGAAGGTAACTCTTCTTGTGTTTTCCTCTTTTTGTAAGAAGTGATTTCCTCATCCTTTGCTTTGAGTTGCTGTTGAAGCTCCGCATTTTCCTCCACAACTATCTGATACTTGTTCTTCCAAGCCTCCTCCATTTGCTGGGACTTTTCCACAGCAATTTTCAACTTTTCCGCGTCAGATGAGAAGTATAAGACCGGCCTCGCCTTTAGAACCATTGGATCTTGGCGCTTATAAGGCATCTTCCACTCGATAGCTCTTTTCCGGACCCATTGGAGATAGGGTTCTAAAGAAACACAATTAGGCTTCCCTAGATTACTCTTGTCCTTCTTGATCTTTTGACCCCATGCGTCCAAAACCTGATCTCTTAACTCCTTACTTAATTTTTCTCCTTCAAAGTAGATGGCTTCCACATGGGCGCTGGCAGGCTTGTCTTTCAGAGGGAAACCCAACTGTCTGCGGGCCAAGACCGGATTATAGCTGATTAATCCATTAATGCTGAGGAGAGGTACATTACCGAAATTCCCACAACTGTCTATGATGACCACCTTATCATAAACATGGCTATACCAGACGATGTCAGAATGGGTGAGAGACATTATCTTTTGCGACCACCAGCCCTTATTGATATCCCAAAAGTCATGTGCTTTGGGCAAGTGCGAAATAAACCACTTGTACAATAGAGGGACACAGCAAGTAATCATTCCCTTCCCACGAGCGCTCCTTGAATGAACAGAATAGTAGGCTTCAGCTAACAAGGTCGGTACAGGATTCTTCTTCAAGAAAATTTTAATGGCATTGAGGTCCACAAAATTTTTGAAACTTGGAAATAGGAAAACACCATAGATGAGTAAAGCGAAAACCGCTTCGAAAGCGTTCTTATTCTGTTGAGTGGCATAGTGTCGGGCTTTGGCCACCAGAAAGTCCGTAGTAAAACCGGAAGTTCCTCCTTTTGAAACCATATTGGCTTGAATGTCAGCTAAATCCAGGTGGGTATGTTTAGCGATTTCTTTTTCATCAGGTTTATTTGCGAAGATAGGGAAAGGATACTTATCCTGAATAGGTAACCCAATTATTTGAGAGTACTCTTCAAGTGTAGGTACCAGCTGATAATCTGGAAAGGTGAAGCAGTGATACAGCGGGTCATAGAACTGGAGTAAGGTAGAAAGTAGTCCTTCATCAACCTTTGTATTCATCACATATAAAAGTCTTCCATATTTGCCTCTGAAACTATCCTCATCTTTTACCAAAGCTCCTAACCTCCTTAGATCATCCAAGTTAGGAATCTGAAGAGTGTACTTCTTTGTGTTCCTTCTTTCGGTATCCATAGTATCCCTACAAAGGTTATAAATATAGTCAAGTTCCATGAATCTTTATGATATGATGCTTATGAATGTATGCAACACACAGGGCACACAACACAAAGCACACACAAGCAAAAGGGTCCTAGGTTTGAAAGGTCACATCATGGAGCCAAGGGTCTACCCTCCCATAAAGTATGTACTATGGTTTCAAGTGTACCTGCCGAACGGGTTCTAAAAGTTCCCAGAGTCTACAATCCATCTTTCGGATATTATCGATTTTCCAGATCACTTGGTAGTCAATAATATTCTCAAGAGAATCTCGTCCGAGTGTAGTATCGCGTAGCGACTATTGCAGAAATAGACTCCCGCATAGTCCCCGCACTACATCCTAATAGGCCAAGTTGGGTTAAGGGTAACTACGGTCCCCAGTCTCGATGGCCTTTAGTTCGAAATAATAGCGTCTTCACGAATTGACTCGTTGGACAAAATTAAATTCGAGAGGGCCTAGACTGAGTGGTGAAGTCTCAATTCAACTTTTTCAGGAATCGACTCCCTCAAAGTATCCTTGAATTCTCACCGTTCCTATCATAATTGTCACTCTAGTCCGGGTGTAGGACTTTGTCTCACCACATAAGCAACCCCGCACAACAGATAACAAGCAAATATAATAAAGAAAGATAACATAAGAAAAACAAGATAGGGGAAACCCTCGATTCCCCAGTGAAGTCGCCATTTCTGTTGCGGTGAGAATTGGATACCATAGTTATTAATGAACTAGGATCACATTTCTTTAAATGTTCACCACCGTCTTTGATTTATCCAAAGGAAAGGTTCAAAAGCGAAAAAAAACCTAAAGATCTAAGGTTCGGGGGTTGGTTACGCCTAGGGAAGGTATTAGCATCCTAAACGTCCGTAGTACTCTACGGGAACCTCTCATTAGTATTATGTTATCTCTCAATCGCTTGCTAAGGGTGCTATGCTAAAGGTTGAAACCCTAGGGGTTAGTATCTAAGTATACTCGATAAGGTATCGCACCTTACGCCTACGTATCCTCGGGAGTAGAATCAGAGTATGCGTAGTTCTGCAAAGAGGAACTCCTTGACGGGGTCAAGGTTCCAAGGGGAAGTAAAGTCTTGGGCAAGACCTTACATAGAGTGCGGCGACTCTAAAGTTGTAGGATGGTTCAAGCGGGGTAGGATTGTAAATGTTCGCGGCGGAGCATTTACTTGGAGTTCGGCGACTCCGATCCTAAGGCTAAGATTCTAAGTGTCTACGGCGAGACGTGGAGTACGGCGACTCCGAATCCTACGGCCAAGGGTTCTAAAGCGTTAATCCTATGACGGTTTAGTCAATTATAAATAACCTTTCCTTTGGAATGTCGAGGGACCCAAACTTAAGATTAGTTGTGCATACTAGCAAAGTGGGCTAGCAAAAGTGTATGGTGACCGAAAAGGTTGAATGCGAGGCCCGAAGGCACTCGACTTACATAGGCAGAAAAGTGGCTCGACGTTGGATCGAGTTTTTTTTTAGTATTTTTGAAAAGGGTTTAGACAAATAGCAAGTAAACATTTAACATTAAGTAAAAATAACCATAAAATAACACACACAAGCGATTCACTCAAGCGCAAGTCTAGCGAGTTGATTTTTAAGAAAAAGAGTTGATTGAAAAAGTTGATTTTAAAGTTTATTATGAAAAAATGTTGATTTTAGTTAGAATTTTCTTATAAAAGGTTAATTAATTTAATATTAAAATAAAAAAGGTTTTACTTATCTAAACTTAATTGTACAAAAAAAAAAAAAAAGGGTTGCATTAATTTAGATTTTTTTTCTTAAAGAAAGGTTTTAATATTTAGACTTATTTAAATTACAAAAAGTTAAGGATTTTAAAAAAGATTATTTTAGTTTTAGTTTATTAAAAGAAGTTAATAGGAGTTTGTAAAAAAAAATTACTGTTTTAGAGAATGAGAGTTCTTATTATAAAAGTTCTTCTTTTAGTAGTTATCAAAAAAAAAAAAAAAAAAAAAGGTTGAGTTATATTTTTTTATAAAAACAGTTCTAATTGTTTTTTTAATTAAAAGAAAAGGATTTTGATCATAAAAAAAAAGGTTAAGAGAAACGGAGGGGCAGCCATACGATCTCAATCTTCTCTCTCGCCACTCTCACGATTCCTCTCAGTTCTCTCAACAATTAGGGTTTATGAACCCTAATCGCCGCCGCTCACTTTCATTTTCTCTCTCGATTTCTCACGACCGAACAATCAAAAACCCCTTTCCCATGGTCCCCGCCCCCATTCTCATTAGATTGATGGTGATTACATGTTACAAGATGCAGAATTTAAAGTAAAAGCGGAAAAATAAAAAGAGAGGAAGGCCGGCGATGGTGGCGGACAACTTCACGGCTCTGTCTCAGGGATGATTCTCTTTTATTTTTACCTTTTTGCTTGATTTATGAAATGTGTCGTTTGGCTTCTTTGCTGTTGCGATCTCGGAGACGATGATGAGCCACTGCGCCTCTGAGTCTGTATTTGTGGGTTTGGAAATAGTTGCGATTACGCGTGTGACTGTTGGTTTGTAATTTCTTTCTTTCGTCTCTTTTTCGTATGGATTTCTCTCTGATTTTTTTCCGTCCCCTCTTCTGATGCCAAGTGACCCCTCTTATAGTAATGGCCAATGATGAAGATGGAAGGTTTTAATGTGTGTTTAATCTCTCTTGATTGTGATACGATTTGTTTGTGCCTTGATTTGAAAATGTTGAAGGGTTTTGAAGGGACTGATACGATATGATTTGACGATTTTGGTTTTCAATAGCTTTAATTCCCTGATATTTTCTATTTGGAAAGTTTGGAAAGTTTTGCTGCGTTCAAATCTTGATAGTTTTGAATGTTGTCCAATTCCGGTTTTTGGAGATTTTGCTGGTAGCGCCTATTTACGGTGTTGCCCCTAATTTCTTTTTAGAAAATGATGAATCCTTTCTGATTCTAACAAGATACTATGAGGCCAATTAGGAAGGTTTTTTTTAAAATTGGTTCTGAACACGTTTCTCTGTGTTTTGGAAAGAAATTCCAAAATTGTCTTGTGAATATTTGAGTTGTTTTGATTTCCCACACATTGATTGTGTTAATAACTGCCTTGATGTTTAATGCAGATCACTCTGAGTCAGCAACACGAGACTTCTGCTGATTTGGACAAACAGAAAATGGTTGGCTTGAACTTGTATTTCGAATATCTCTCCTTTGCGTCGCAATACATGACTCCTGAATTTTGCAGGTTACTCTAAGCTTGCATTCTCTTCTATATCTTTGCTGTTTGTAAAACTTATTGCAAGCAAATTTTCCATATCTGTATGCAGGCTCCTGATTTGAGAATGTGAATTGGAGATTTCCATCCGAACTTGTGGTAAAGCTGTCGCATCTTTGACAACTTAAGGCAGTGGTCTTTGCCACTTCTGTCAGCCTTTTTTGGTTGCAGTGTCAAGCTTGATCCTGCTGCGGTTGTACGAGTCGCAATGGCATTTTCTCGTTCATGTGATATGCTTCTGGATGGTTTAAACTCAGGTTTGCTCGCAACCATGTAAGTTCTAACGAGAACATATTTTCCGCAAGAAAACTTACTGAACTGTTGGTGGTTGCAGAGAACATAAGTTGGTGTGAATCAAAGGACATTATGATTGAGGGTGGATTTTGAATTGGCACTCTCGGTACCTCGGGTTTTCAGCAGCGAAATCCCCTGGACCAAAGTAAGTTTGCTCTTAACTTTGCTAAATTCTGTGGAACACTTGGTTGTTGCTTGGAAATGCTTAGATTCAAGGAGTACTGTAACTTGGATATGTGTATATGGCATTATCCTCTCTTTGAGTTTTGCTTTTTGTATTTCTCTTTCTCATGCAGGTTAGTGATATTGTGAGTTCTCGTTCACGGAATCGAAAGTCGCTCCTTCAAGACAATACGTCTTAGTAACAACTCTTTCGTGTCTTAATAAATTTGGAAGACCCTGTTTCGTCGAAGTTTAAAGCTCGCTCGAAGTTCGACTTTGATTTAGAGCAACTCAAATGGTGTTGAAGCTAACTTTACATGCACTGGTACTTTGCACTTCCTGAATGCCTTAGCACCACTGTCCTTGTTTGATTTTCTGGTTTGAATTGTTCAGGTCGGAGACAGCCAGGCTCCCTTAGCGTCTTTATTTGCAGGGTGTGGTACGGCCAATTTGGTGTAGCTACGGACTTCAGCGAGCTTGTTCTTCTAAGAGCTGACGATATCTCCCAGCTCCAATATACGACGGGGCTTCGTTATTCTCTAACACCAACATGCTCAAAGCCCGGGATGTAAAGGAACCAACTACTTTGTCAAATCTGTAGGTAACGGTCCATATCCATGCTCAGTTTCTTATAGTGCTCGACATTGTCAATTTAATTTGTATGGAATCGTGAAGAATATCTTGTAATCCTCCAGTTTTCTTTCATTTCCAGGTGCTTTACCAACTCTTCGACAAGCTCGGGCAGACACAAGCAAGCTGTAGGGCCGTGCCGTCTATTTTCTAGCCAAACTGATAGAACATGGCATCACATGTAGGACCGTCCCTTGACCAGGCTCCGTATCTCTTAGTGATTTTTTTTTTAATGAAGCATAGCTTGTACTTTGTATTTACTTATAAACAGCAAAGCCAATCTTAGCATAATATTATTGCTTGTTGTAAAATGTTACCTTGATCATACTAATTGGTAGTACGCTTGGCGATAATCAAACTCAGGTTCAGATTGATCATTGCATTCAGCAGGAACTTTGAATTTAGCAGTAACGTGAGTAGGACATATTGAAGGTGGGGCCATGGATTTAGCATGATCCTCCTATCATTACTTCAAATTAAGGTTTAAGTTGCAAACTGCTGACAGCAGAACTTGTAGTTTTGAAACTTATGAATCCAATTAGGATTGAATTTTGGATTTGGCTTGAATTTGAATATTAGAGTGAATCCTTGAGATTAGAACTTTAATACGATCTTATATTCTACACCCATATCTTGAATTGATCCATACTCTTGTACTAAGCGCGAGGCACAATGATGACCTTGAACAGCAAAATAATTATCTGAATCTTAAGCAAGCCAAGTAAGACATCCTTCTTCAGTTTAAATCACAACTCAAACACATTTCTTCCTGGCCCCTCCACCATAATCAACACAAAGAACTTGCAAAACCCAAAATCTCCACGAACATACACACACCTTCCATGACTTTGAACCCTCTGTATGAGCACCTACTTTCACAAATGAAACTAGCAAACAAAGTCTAAAATGAAGTGGTTAGTTATGCACGAATGATTGACCTAAGATGTTATGCAGAAGAATCAATGTATCTAAGGGAAGAATTTGGGGTACAACACTTTGGGTTGGATTTGTTCAGATCCCTGTAATCTACACACATTCTGACTTTTCCGTCCTTTTTCGGAACTGGTACTATGTTGGCTAACCATTGAGGATATTCTGAGGTGGTAAGGAAACCCCTCGTCGATTTGCTTCTGCACTTCCTCTTTGATTTTGATGGCCATGTCTGGATGAGTCCATCTCAGTCGTTGTTTTACTGGCGGACATTCTGATCTTAACGGTAGATGATGTTCCACGATGCTGGTATCTAACCCTGAAATGTCCTGATAGGACCAAACAAATACATCGAGAAATTCTTTGAGGAGTTCTATCAAGCTTTCTTTGATAGTCGGACTAAGCAGTGCCTCAATCTTGACTTCTTTCCTTTCTTCTCCTGAACCCAAGTATACCGTTTCCAACGGCTCTCTGTGAGGTTCAATGGATCTTTCCTCTTGTCTGAGTAATCAGGAGATCTCTTCTGGAATTTCTTCGTCTTCTTCTTCTTCAGCCTCAAATACCGGGAATTCAAGGTTGGGAGAAGGCATTGGATCGTATGTTTCAATGAGGTTTAAAACAAGCAATCTGCATGACGTGATGATTTATTTTTAGAAGAGATAGAGAGAATGCAAGAGTGTGTGTAGTGTATTTTCTGAAAAATGCTTGTTTTTATTTTTGAGTTGTTTTAGGATTACCATTTTCTTGAAAAAGCGAGAAGTGAAAACAGCAATAAATGCGGAAATTACATAATGCCGTTATTTATTTATGATTTTGTCGATTCTTGAAACTACAGCCATATAAAACAAAACTCTATCGCTTTGGGTAAAGCAAAGAGAGTCATTTACAGAAAGTGAGCCCTATAAAAACATTCGTTTCACTTGAGCAGGGTGAAAGGTTAAAACAAAGATGGCAATTACTTAGACTTATGGACGACTTTCAGGACATCGACAACAACCCATTGGCGGCGAACTCCTCGGTGAATCACAAAGTCTGGTACCTTCTTTCTTGGTTTGTCCTCAGAAATGACGCTGATTTCTGGCGGAGCAGGATCGTTGGAGTCTTCCTCCCAGGCAGAGTTATCGTAGACGAACTCTTCTGTTGTATCTTGCACAGTGTTTTCACTTTCAGGTGGATCTTCCCATCCAGTTGGCTGGATTTCTTCGAGCCTGATACGAGAGCTTTCAGGAGCGATGTACTTGACCAAGAAGTCATACTTGGCACTCGGCTGTCCTAAGGTGTCCCATACTTCGGTGGGACTGGAGGAGTCATCTTTCTCGATGATGTTGACCTCTAGAAAAGCATAGTTGATGAATTCTTGTCCTGCAATCTTTGCAGATTCATTGTTGTGCTGGATATCTTCAGAATGTCCTAAGTAATGATCTCATGATTTGGTGGGGACGTAGGTATTCTTTTCAATGATGCTCAGCTGATAAGCATCATTGGGCTGACTCTTTTGCCCCAAGTTTTCTGGGTACGGCTGCCAGATAGGCAAGTCATCCATTGGGTCATAATAGTCATAGTCGAAGTTGTCTTTCATTAGAGTGTCCTCCTCTAATGAGTTGGGCGGAGCACGACATCCTTCCGGATCACAATCTCTGTAAATCATCTTGACGTTTAATCTTGGTATATATCTCGGACTTTGCGTGGGATAGAAAAATGACGTATGTGCCTCTCCCTGAGACATATAACCTTCCTCGTTGAGATAGGACTTCCACTCTTCATCTGTATCGGAGGAGTCACCCTCATTGATGGTATGTACTTCTTGAGACACTGGGTGAAGGAAGCCTCCACTGTGGAAGAAGTCCTGAATGGGATGAAAACTTTCATCGTTATTAGCAGTCTGGGTACAGGTTAAGGAAAAACTAAGACCTTTCTTTGTCTTGTTATCCGTAGGAATGACAAGTTGTCCCCATCCTTTTGCATTGTTACTCTCGTTCACTTTGAGAGCATCTTTGTATGAGGAAATCGATGTTCCTTTTTCTGATTGATTCTCATCGCTTACTGACAGTGCTTGAGACTGAGTTCCAACAACCTCCTCAGGTTCTACATAGGATGATGATGATAAGTTGCTCATGATTAAGGCTTGCTCTCCGTAGACTGTGACTAGTTTGTCATTTTTTACGAACTTCAGCTTCTGGTGAAGTGTTGAAGTGACTGCCCCAGCTTCGTGTATCCAAGGTCTTCCTAATAAACAGTTGTATGCTGCCCGGATGTCCATGACCTGGAAAGTGACTTGGAAAGTATCAGGACCGATAGTTATGGGAAGGTCGACTTCGCCAATAACTGTTTTTCGGGATCCGTCAAAGGCTTTGACGTTGACCTCACCGCCTCTCATCGGAGATCCTTGAAATGATAGTCGCATTAGAGTAGATTTTGGCATAACATTTAGAGCTGATCCTGTATCAACCAATACGCTGGCTAAAGCATCGTCCTGGCAGTTGACTGTAATGTTAAGCGCCATGTTATGATTTTTGCTTTCTTCCGGCTCTTTATCACTGAATCCCAAGTTGTTGCAGGAAGTGATGTTGGAGATGATGCTGTCGAATTGTCTTATCGTCACATCTTGTTCCACAAAGGCTTACTCTAAGACTTTCTGTAGAGCTTCCCTGTGAGCTTCGAAACTGAGCAAGAGAGATAACACTGAGATTCTCGAAGAAGTTTACAACAGTTGGTCTACAATGTTGTACTCGCTCTTCTTGATGAGTTTCAGCATCTCATCGTTATTCTTTGAAAGGTCAGGATTACTGGATTGCCCGGCTGGTTGATTGGGAACTTCTGTTTGAGGTTCCTTCTCCTTGGCGGGTTCTCCAACTCCTCTGTTGAAGATCCGTCTGCTCCGTATTACTCGACTGATGTCAGCAATGTTTATGACGAAGGGTAATGGGGTTTCCTTTCCATTTTCGATTGTTGTTGCACCGTACTTGTAAGGGATAACTTTATTGGATTTGTACGGTATTGGTCATAGCAGATAGATAACCACATGAGCCTTTTGATTTTTCTGACCATCGTTGTCGGCCTTAATTGGTTCGAGGTTGAGAATCTTTCTACTATCAAGAGGAACTCTTGATTCATGTAGTAGAGGAATTATGGCGCATACGTCTTTGGCCATTTCATGTTTAGAGATTAAGACAACGTCTTTACTTTGATCAGGAAGATAGTCTTGCATTACGTTGATCGAACCAGAACTTAAACATGGTCGAATCTCTTTTCGGTCTAATTGATTTTGAAGAGCTGACCGTACAAGGTAGCATCCTTGGTTGTTCCCTGAGCAGACTCTATAGTGCTAATAGTTGTGTGGTGGCACCTGGCCACGTCCGCTTTGTATGCAGTGCAACCTTACTAGATTTGTTTCCATCGAGCGAATATCCTAACTTTGATGCCTAGTAGGATTCCCGTCAGTCGTACTGATTTGTTGTGTAGCTTCATCCAAGTAGATTGGAAGCCACCAGCGGTCCAATAAGTGTTGAAGTGTTCTTTGGATAAGTGCACATCCTTGGTCGTCTTCACGACACACTTTACAGTCCTGATAATCATGTGAAGCCAGAAAACTGAGCCTGACTTGCTTAGCATGTAATTTTACCGGACTGGTATTCATCAAGCGAATATCAAAGATTTGAATCATATTGACTTGATGGCTACTTCTATCACGGTAATACTGGATCCATCTGACATCCATTTGACGCTGGAGGGCCTCTTGTACAAAAGAGCATCCCTGATTGTTTATTGAGCAGATCGGACAAAAATTATAATCGTGCCGTCGCAGATCATAATGTTGGCTTTGCCTTGAGTGCATTGCCACCAAGTTGACTTTCATCGCCAGAATGTTGTGGTTCTGGACAATGTTTGGATTTGCGTGAGCCATATTGACCTCATAGATTCAATGATCTTGAATCCATCTGAGATTTATTTGTTCTTGTAAAGCTGATTGCACTACGGAACACCTTTGATTTTTCTTTGAGCAGATATCACACTGGTGATAATTGTGATACGGTACATGACCATACCCGCTCTGTCTGCAATGCATCCTGACCAGATTGGTTCCTAATAGGAGTACATCGTGAATTTGATAAATGCGGCTAAATTCCTCCTCCATCAAATTTACTGCAGTCTTTTCATGTTGAGGCAACAGGTTCGTCTGAACATTTGGATTAGTATCTTTGAAAGATAGTACCCCGTTCCTGACAAGCTTCTGTACATCGGACTTGAAGCTGAGACAGTTTTCAATGTTGTGCCCTGGCCCTCCTTGATGGTAAGGGAAAGTTTGATCCGCTTTGAACCAAAAAGGCAGATTTTTTGGTACTGTAAGAGAATACCTGGTTTGGGCGTGCCCCTTGACCAATAGTAGTGGAAACATTTCTGCATACAACATTGGTATAGGGTCAAACCTTGATGGTTATGTTGTATGGTTGTTGTTGTTATACTATGGATGAGCCTGCTGAAGAGGTTGTTGTGTCCTTTGCTGATACTGTTGTTGATTCGGTTGGCTCTGAGCAACCTGAGGTTGATATGTTGGAGTCGGCGCAGGTTGATAGCAGGAGTTACCGCTGGTACTGGTTGATACCTATATTGCCGATATCTTGCTCTTTTTTTTAGGGAAAGCACTACCGTGTCTTTTGGTACTGCTTGATGGTTTCGTATTTTTGACCAAACGTTCTTCTCGGACTGCTTCTTCAAGACGTACTCCCATGTTCACCATCTCAGTAAAGTCGCTGGGCGCACTGGCGACCATTCGGTCGTAATAGAATGAGCTTAAGGTTTTCAAAAAGATCTTTGTCATCTCTTTTTCCTCAAGAGGGGGATAGATCTAGGCGGCAATTTCACACCATATCTGAGCATATTCCTTAAAAGTTTCCTTGTCCTTCTGCGACATTGCTCTGAGTTGATCTCTGTCTGGTGCCATGTCCAGGTTATATTTATATTGCTGAATGAAGGCAGCGCCAAGATCTCTAAAAGTGACGATCTTGGTGCGGTTTAAACCCATGTACCATTTGAGCGCGACACCGGTTAAACTGTCTTGGAAATAATGGATCAGTAGCTATTGATTCTCTGTCTGAGTTGACATCTTTCGAGCGTACATCACCAAATGACTTTGAGGGCAAGAGTTGCCCTTGTATTTTTCAAAGTTAGGCACCTTGAATTTGGGCGGTATTTTCACGTTAGGGACCAGACAAAGGTCTACGGCTTCCTTTCCAAATAAATCCTGGCCGCAAATGGCATGCAATTCCTTATGCATCTCCAGGAATTGCTCCTGGAACTCATTCATTCTTTCGTACATGTTTTCGTTTCCACCAGAAGGTACTTGTGGAATATGTCCTTCCAGGACAGTGTGTACCACGGGATGTGGTATAGTCATTACAGCGGTGACTCTTGGTGCTTCTCTGTCCCGAAGTTTGTAACCTTCAGGAGTTGTTGTCATGACTCTTGCATATTCGCTTTCCCGAAGTTTGTAACCTTCAGGCCCAGCGGTTCCTGCTGTAGTTTCTGGGTCTTCCGTGACCGGCGGGATATATTCTTCAAGGATAAAGTTGATAGGTATGCCCCAGTGACAATCTTTAGGCATGTTGTACCGAAGATCATGCGTCTCCACTATGGGTGTAGATGTGATCTCCGAGATCACAGTCCTTTGTTGTTGTCTCTGAGCTGTTGTCAGGGATTGCATGTCACTGTGAAGTTTTTTTAAATCTTCCATCAGGGCGTCGATTTCTTCTCTCAGCTCTCTGTTCTCTTCCTCGAGATCGTCCATTTTCTTTTGTTGATTGGCCCGAGTATTGTACAAATGAGACAGTTTGACTCTAGAATCGTGACACATACGTGAGATTTGAAGGTAAGAAGAATGTGTTATGTGAGAATGATGAATGATACGCAATGATTATTATTTTTTTTGTTTTTGCTTTAATAAAAAAGAAACTTCAACAAATAGATTGCAAAAATAACATACAGTGGGGAGACCCCGTCTTATTGAATTTGAAAGATTGCAGAAAGGGAAATACAGTATTTTACAAAGTGCTGTAAAATAAATGTCTGAACTTATGGATCCTGAGTCCTCTCTGAGGAGAACTTAAATGCTAGTTCTGGTATTTTCCTTTTCTTTGACCGGGGCTCTTCAGCCGTTGTCGGGTTGTCAGTCGTTTTCCAAGTGAAAGGAGCGAGCAAATTTCTTCGGTCATCTTGATTTTCTACAACATGTTGTTCTAGTAACTTAATCAGAGCATCCTTCTCTTTTAACAGTTCCTGAATTTTGGTACACTCAACATTGAGAATGCGGTATTTGTTCTTCCAAGAGTTCTTTTCCCGTTGAACCTTGTTGAGAGCGACGTGGAGTTTTTCCGCATCAGACATAAAATAAAGGACAGATTCCTTTAGCGGAAGAACTTCTTGACGAGGGTAAGGCATCCTCAGCTTGAGGGCTCTAGTTTGCATCCATTGGAGATAAGGTTCCACAGAGATACAGTCTGGTCTTCCTAGAGACTCTCTTCCTTTCCTGTGAATATGTTGCCAGGCATGCACTATTTCTTTCTTTAGTGCCCTGTCATTTTCTCCTTCCTTGAAGGAAATACCTTCCAGATGAACATTACACGGGATATGCTTCATCGGGTATCCGAGTTGACGGCGAACTAAAATTGGATGATAGTTGATTCCTCCTTTAGTTCCTATGAGGGGTACATTAGGGAAGTTTCCACATTTGTCTATGATCCTTATCTCGTCATAGATTCGATTGTACCAATCTATGTTAGAGTTGGTAAGAGACATGATTCTCTGTGACCAACGTATAGTACTCCTATGATCCCAAAAAGCAGCAGACTTTGGTAAATGGGAAGTGAATCATTTGTAAAGTAGGGGTACACAACATGTGATCATTCCTCCGCTGTACAAATTCCTTAAGTGTACAGAATGATAAGCATCTGCGAGCAAGGTCGGTACGGGGTTTCCAATCAGAAATATCTTAATGACATTGATATCGACGAAGTTATCGATGTTGGGAAAGAGGAACAACCCGTATGTGAGTAGAACAAAGATATCTTCGAAAGCGGTAATGTTTCCTATACTAGCAAAGTATAAGGCTTTCTCTACCAAAAACTTGGCCGGTAAACCTTGGATTCCTTTCTTAGTGGTCATGTGAGTCCTGACTTCTGCCTCGTCCAAATAGATTGCTCTTGCAATGGTTTGATCTTTTGGAATTTCTTCCAGTCCGAAAAAGGGAGCTTGGTTAGTGATGGGTAAATCAGTCAGGTGAGAGTACTCTTCTAGCGTCGGTGCTAGTTGATAATCCGGGAATGTGAAACAGTGATAAACTAGATCGTAGAACTGAATCAGCATAGACAGTATTCCTTCAACAACATGGACCCTCAATAGAGATAGCAGCCATCCGTACTTAGCTCTGAAAGTATCAGGGTTGGTAATCATCCTTGCCAACCCTCTTAAATCCTCTAGTTTAGGAGCCTTGAAGATGTACTTGTGTGTCTTCCTTCTACCGAAATCCATAACGCAATCTTTCTCTCTGATATTTGCAATCATTGTTTTAGTTTAATCTGAAAAGAGAGAGAATAGAAAAGAAGATTTTTTTCTTTGTTTAAGAGTTTTTTTAGATGAATGCATGAATGCAACACACAAAACATTGAAAACATGGGTTCAAAGGTTCAACGTCACGAGCATGGAGTCATAGCTCTACCCATCCCCAAAGGTTGTATTCTGGTGAATTTTTGTACCTGTAGAATGGGTCAAAAGTTCCCAAAATCATTGACCCCCTAGGGATAACAACAGCAAGCTGGTTCACCCGAGCGAGTTGTAGCATCCTAGGGTACTCTCAATTGAGTGTAGTATTGCGTGTCAACTATTTCCGATAGCTACCGCACTACCAAATGGCCACATGGTTAATGTATACTAAATCCTCAGTTTCACGGATACCACATTGAGACAATCTGCCTTCACGACGAAGTCAATAAGCATTGAATCCGCAAAGGGTATCTCCACTGATTTGATGGTCTACCAGGATCGCTTATTCAGAAATCACTCCCTGTAAGACCACCCGTCTATGCCATCACCTATCTTAGGGTTCTCTCATACTTTCCACATGCGACATCACTCGCATTTCTATTGACGGAAAAATAAACACGGATATCAAGTAGGAAAAGCGATATATATATATATAGTATGTAGAAAATTTCTAACAACCTAGACCTCTTAGGAACTATAATCCTAGTCCCAGACAGACAAAATTACATCCCCAGCAGAGTCGCCATTTTCCTGTAGCGTGCGATTTTTGTCGGTGACGCGACCACCTTATCGCCACGGGTTCCTCCTCACCGCAATGGTAGGAGTTGGGTGCTACTTTCTGATTTCTTATTTATCCCGTGAAGCGGGAAGGGAAAGGGAAGCTATCTAAAACTAACCTTGCACGCTAATGTTTTACTGAACAAACGCTAAGAGAGATTCGGGGAGTTCGGGGTCAGGTTATACAATGGGGAGTTGTCAGTTACCCATCCTATATGTGGTTATCCACATGTTGTTAGCATTAGGTTCTGCTTTTATAATTGATGATGTTTATCTGTTGTGGGTTGGGAAAGTTTCTCCTTTGGGAGATGTTTAAGAGAGAGAGAGAGTTTTTGATGATTTTGGTGAGGTACTGGACCTCAGTTTTGATTGGTGTGAAGGTACTGGACCTAGAGTTTTTTATTGGTATGCTTGCTAATATTTCGCAATCTTATGCCTACGTATTCCCGTTAAAGATAAACAGGGAAATCAAAGCAATCGTAGTTCCTTTTATTCTATGGGAGGAAAAGATGTTTTGGTGTCTTGTTCAAAGCCCAAGATTGAAGCTAAAAGGTGTATTTGTGTTTTGTTCAAAGCCCAAGATTGAAGCTAAAGGTTTGACTGAGAGAGAATTTCTTATCTCTAAAGGGAGATATCTCGTCTATTTATCACAACAGTTGGGTGACTGATGATAAAGGAGAATTACTTTAACTGGGATATATGAATCCAGCAATGCCATAGTTTCCTTTATAGGGATTTCTTGAAGGGGAAAACTTTAACTCAGAGTTGAGCAATGCCATTTTTCTTTAGGAATCTTTCCTGCTAAGAGAGGGACAATGGTGTGGATGTAAATAATCCAAAGGCTTGTCGCTTACAGCAATTAGATGAAAGAGGAAGTTTACCAGGATAAGAGATGGACGACAGCTTAGATATTTGAATCAACAAGTGTGCCACTTATAGCAGTTATCTGGGATTAAGGTTTGTTTTGATTTATCTGTTTTGATGTGTGATAACACAAAGAAATGTCTTCCTACAGAGAGATTTTTGATTTCCTCTAAGGGGATAGTGGTTTTTGTATGTGCCTTGATCAAAGCCCAAGGTTGAAGCTAAGAGATTAATTGACTCCACTGGGGAAGTCCTTATACAAAGCCTAAGAGGA
Source organism: Lathyrus tuberosus (assembly GCA_022829125.1). NCBI lineage: Eukaryota > Viridiplantae > Streptophyta > Magnoliopsida > Fabales > Fabaceae > Lathyrus > Lathyrus tuberosus. The sequence goes on from JALAZF010000109.1 coordinate 12,234,744, forward strand.
GGCTGGAAAAGGCTGACTCAACAAGAGAGTGTTTATCTGTCTTGTACAAAGCCCAAGATTGAGGCTAAAAAGAGACTAACTCTTTGGGGGACATCATTATACAAAGCCTAAGAGGAGGCTGAAGGTTGACTTTTCCGAGAAAATATTTTGTCTGTCTTGTACAAAGCCCAAGATTGAGGCTAAAAGGAGATTGACTCTGCTGGAGAGATTTACACGATGTCTTGTACAAAGCCCAAGATTGAGGCAAAAAATGAGACTGACTCAACAAGAGAGTGTTTATGTTTGGTGTCTTGTACAAAGCCCAAGAGTGAGGCTGAAAGGTAGTTGACTGACTCAGCTGAGGATTTTTAAGTGTCTTGTATAAAGCCCAAGATTGAGGCTGACCTTACTGGGGAAAATCATTATACAAAGCCTAAGAGGAGGCCGAAAAGAAGATTGATTCTGCTTAGGGATATTATTTCTCAAAGCCTAAAGGAAGGCTGAGAGGAATTGACTCTGCTAGGGAGGATATTTATCCAGCGCTTAAGAGAAGTTTACGAAGATTTTGACTTTGTTGGAGAAAGTTTATATATGTCTTGTACAAAGCCCAAGATTGAGGCTAAAAAGATGACTAACTCAATAAGAGAGTGTTTTCATGGTGTCTTGTACAAAGCCCAAGATTGAGGCTGAAAAGATGACTAAACAAGAGAGTGTTTATGTTTTGTACCAATGACTCAACAAGAGAGTGTGGAAAGGTTATTGACTCAACAAGAGAGTACTTTGTTTATCTTGTACAAAGCCCAAGATTGAGGCTAAAAGGGGAAACTGATTCTATGGGTGAGAGGTTTTATCTATCTTGTACAAAGCTCAAGATTGTGGCTGAAAAGGGTTAACTCAACAAGAGAGTGTTTTAATAAAGAAGATGGACTCAACAAAAAGGGTACTGTTAGGGGTAATTATGCTGAGGAAAGTCATTATACAAAGCCTAAGAGGAGGCTGGCTTCTGCTGAGGATATTGAGATCCAGAGGCAGGTCCAAGTTGGGGGGTCAACTCTTACTGAGGGTTACAAAAGAGTTGAGGTATCAGATGCCTTGAGGTTCTGATGATAAGCTGACCCTAGCTGGGGAAATTTGGGATGAAAGACTGAGTTTTAGATCCTGTGAGGATTTTAACTCTACTGGATATTGGTTAAATGATCAGGGTTTTTCCTATGTTTGTAGGGAACTTGAGAATGTCTTTGAGATCCAAAAGGGGATTAGACTATCTAATTCTACTGGTATGCAAAAGTTTATCTTTGTATGATGCCCAAGAGGAGGCTGGTGCTTTAAGGGATGAGTGTTAACCCTAAAAATTAGTCTGAGGTTTTGACTCTTTGGAAAGACTGCTCTAGCAAAGGATGACTAAGTTCTGTCCTATACCTTTAAGAGGTCTTCAAGGTCCTTGTATTAAGCCCAAGAGAAGGTATGAGAACTTCTAAGAAGCCGGAGTGTCCTTGTACAAAGCCCAAGAGGAGGCGGGGATGCTTTTAGGAAGCCTGTGGGTCCAAACTTAAGAAGAGTTCAAGAAAAGTTTCACCGGGAATAATCTTTTCTTTAGTGAACAGTTCTAGGGTTTGAAGAAATTCAAAAGAGGTTTCACCGGGAATTAATCCTCTCTGGGGGAAATTAATTTCTTTGACAATTTTCTAATAGTGATAGTCTAAGAAAAGTTTCACCGGGAATAATGTCTTTCTCTTTGTTCCATATTGTATAAGCCCAAGAGAAGGTAAGACTGTATCTGGAATTCCTATGGGGAACTAGTTTTGACTGTTGAAAGAGTGACCAACTGGCTTTATCTAATTCTAGACTTAATTGCCGGGGAAAACTCTAAGCAGGTATACAAGTATATATACAATTGATATATGACAAGTATTTAAAAAGATATGAAAGAAGGACTTACAGGTGAGCAAGCTTCCAGCAATACAGACAAATATATATATATATATAAGAAAGCATGTAAAGAAAGCTGATAAAACTTATAGGCGAACAAGCTTCCATTGTAACGGCTGTATGGTTAGTTGTTCAAGAAATTAAAGAAAGTTTTGATAACAACTATTAATTTGAACCTAAATCAAAAGGAAAAGTTGTTTTTGGAAAGATTGTCGGGGCTTATACTCAAGGAGAGGCCCAGATGAAAAAATAGTAATCGTACCGTTGATCTGAAAATGGTATTGGGACTTATACAACGACTGAGCCCCAAAAAGATTTTCTGTACAAAGGGATGGGTCTTACAACTCAAGGAGAGGCCCAAAGGTTTGAAAAAGAAAAAGAAATGGTACTTACAACGCAAGGGTAGACCCAGATGAAAATGTTTTGAAAAGCGACGATCGCGCCGAGATTTTGAAAACAGAGTGGGACTTATACAATGATTGCGGCCCAAAATTATTTATGTACAAAGGGATGGGTCTTACAACTCAATGAGAGGCCCAAAGAATTGTAAAAGAAAAGAGAATGAGACTTACAACACGAGGGGAGGCCCAGGTGGTTTTTGTTTAAAAGGCGACGACCGCGCCGAGATTTTTAAAATCGTATCGGGACTTATACAATGACTGAGGCCCAAAAATGTTTTTTGTACAAGGAATGAGTCTTATACTCTATTAAAGGCCCAAAGGTTTATTTCTGTACAAAAGATGGGGCTTACAACTCAAAGAGAGGCCCAGAAAGTTTTGTTTAAAAGGTGACGATCGCGCCGCGGTTTTAGAATCATATCGGGACTTATACGAGGACTGAGGCCCAAAAAGGTTTATATTTACAAAGGGGTGGGTCTTATACTCTATCAAGAGGCCTAAAGTGTTTGAAAATTTAAAATCGAGAGGAAACCCTAATTTTAAATTAAAATGTCATTTTTCAAAGGAAATTAAATGAAAAAAATGATATAAAATACCAAATATATTCAAAAATAAGTTGTACACTTTGAGAATCTTTTTGAAAAATCATGTTTTATTACATGCAAGTTTGAAAATCAATTGGTTTTGAAAGATCAAAGTGGGAGTTTCATTTAAAAATATTTGGAAACAAATAAAATGAAATTAATTACAAAAATTCCAACTATATTAAAAAAATAATATAGATTGGATTTTTTTGTAAAATAAAATATTTAAACATTTTTGTGAATTTTGAGAAAAAGAATCAATTCAAAAACACAAATATTCAGAGAGAAATTAATTTTTGAATTAATTAAACAAAATAACTAAAATTCAAAATTCAAATAATTTGAATTATGGCGCCAACGGTCACCTTCTTCTTCCTCGTGACCGCGCCATGGATGATTTACATTTTCTCACTTTTCTCTTTGAATACTCAATGGTTTGACACGATTCAAACACCAATCTTGTTCGTTTTTGAACAAGGATCACAACCATATAGATTAATTGCATTTATATTAAGCATGGAATGATAAATCAGAAGATAACCTCAAGAACCTTAATTTCAGCATGAACACAATGAAATTCTATACACGATTGATTCATGGCAATTGGTTGAGGGTTATTACTCTATATACATGTAGGAACAAGATGATAACTTACAAATTCATTTATGATGCATGAAACATAGAGTTTGAAGGTGTCAGGCTTACCTCTTGCAGCTAGTGATCGAGTTTGGTGATGGAGGTGTTGCAGCTAGGTTCCAATGATTTGGACAGCTTCCTTAGGTGCCAAGGAGTGGTTTTAAATGCTTGGAGTGGATTGAAATGAGCTGGAACTAGATATGGCACCTCAACTGCAACTCTTTCAAGAACTTAAGCAATTGGCTGGTGATTTTTTGAACTTGATGTTCCAGATGTGGTTTTGTGTTATGGATCACTCATACATGATGTTTATAAGGTGTGTGTGTGTGTGTGATTGGTTTGGTTGGAATCACTCTCAAACTCAAAACTCGATAGTGACTTGAGTTAGAAGGCAAAATTGGAGTGAAGAAGATATTTTGAGGAAAACATCAGTTTGGGTGCTTTGGTGTACTCAAACTGATCACAATTGAGGTCTATTTATAGTGTATCAAGTTTGTTTTGGCAGCAATAGTGTGTGACAACTGCAGCAGGTCTGTGACCAATGTGGATCAAATGGAATCTCAAGTCTCCTCTAGCCATTTACTTGAGGTTAGAGCACAGGCCTGTGGTTCTTTGATTCAGTGCTGATTCTTGACTCATTCAGTTAGGAATGTGTCAGTCCATGCCACCTTGATGCATCCATTAAATGCTTGGAAACAAAATTGGAGTCTTGGCACTTTTTAGCCTTTTAGGTTTGTTATGCCTATGTGTAGATTCTTGGACTTGGGAGGCTTGGGATCAGATCATTCCCTTTTGATTTCATCCCCTGATGTGTCTAAATGGATGACAAGGCTTGGAATTGTCCAAATTTACCAAATCGAGCAAAACACCAAATTCTGCCTTGTACAAGACAGTTGGAAATGATGATTTTGAGGGGATCATATCTCCCTGCTCAAGTTGAGTTATGGGAGGCTCTTGTGCTTTTTAGAAAGCCCTCATATGATACAATACATGTGTGATCATAGTTTGTTTTGAAACTATTTGGATCCAACTGAAAAATCCTCATGAACATTGATGTCCAAGGATGGTAACTTAGGCAGATTTTCACTAAGTGTTGGAAAAAGTGTCATTTTCATGTTTTTGTGATTTTGATCAATCCCTAACTTAAAATCCATGAAGAATTGGAGTTAGAGGTAGTTGAAGATTTTGTAGAGGGTAGCAAGACCTACAAATCCAGCTTTGGATTATCCAAAATGGTTGCTTGGATCAGAAGTTATGGTCCTTGGAAGTTGGTACAAAAACCATTTTTGTTTCATAACTTAGAAAATTTTTGGTTTTTCATGGCTGCCCCTTTTGCAAGAAACCTCACTTTTCTTGATTTTTCTTAATGAATGATGATCAATACCATACATTAACTTTATTTCTGACTTAGGGTAACCATATTTGTGAAAAATTCCAAAAAGTCAAACTTGATTTTGTGCACATTTGACTTTTTATCGGATGAAATCTAAACTGTGCGATCCTTTGTGAAATAAAGTCCTTGACCTAAATCATACCTAATGGATGGATTCGATAGGTGTTATAGGGTGTATTGAATCATGTCCCTAGGTTTGGGAGCATGTCTTGGTCAAAAGTCAAAGATACAGTTGACTTTTCCCTCGAAACCCTAATTGTGGTCTTGGTGAAATTGAAACTTGTGAACCAAGCTTCTTGGGTCAATCCATTGTTGCAAATGGATAAATTTAGTGTATTGGAGGCCCTTAAATCATTTCTTAAGGTATTGGCTCAGCCTTTGTCCCAAAAGTTAACTTAGGGGTGAATTAGGTTAAGTAACCCTAATTCCTGATTTTTGGTAAATGCATCCCCTGAGGTTAAATTGACTTGATGATTGGGTCCATGAGGTTCCTTGGAGTATCTTGGGTTGTGCTTTGAAGCAATGGATCATGCTCAGAGGTAAATTTCCATCTGGAGGCCTTGGTCGACCAAAACCCTATTTTGGTGACACTGGCGATCTTGAGGCTTGATCCACTTGGAATGTAGCAACTTTGTGCTTGATTCTTGATGTGAGAGTCCTCTTTATCCTTTATAGGTGTTGGGGAGGTTAGATAAGTTAAAGATCATGTCATTTCTTGATTGATCCTTTGTCTAAGGCTCCGGGAGGGCTTGAAACCCTAAGTCTTGGTTGGAGTGAATGCTCATCCATCTTTGAGGAGATTGATGAGGCATGAAGGTACATCCATATTGTGGTGATGATCTTCACAATGATGGGAAATATTGGTGGTCAAAATTTTGGGTATGACACAAGAGAAGAATTATCCAACTCATGATTTGGAATTGGCGGTGGTTGTTTTTACACTGAAAGTATGACGTCATTATTTGTATGAAGTACATTTTGAAATGTTCAGCGACCACAAGAGTTTAAAGTATCTATTTGACCAGAAAGAGTTGAACACGCGTCAAAGGTGATGGATGGAGTATTTAAAGCATTATGACTTGTAACTAAAGTACCATTCGGGTAAAGCGAATAAAGTGGCGGATGCATTAAGCTGAAAAGTGTTGCATAATGCCAAGTTGGTGATGTTAGAGTATGCCTTATTGGAAAAGTTTCAAGATCTTAATATTCAATTTATTTGGACTCCTAATGGTGTGATTATGGGAAACTTGAATGTTAATTTTACTCTTAGAGAGGAAATTCAACAAGGGCAAGTATTGGATGAGAAGTTACAAGAAGTGTTAGTTCAACCAGGTTTTGTGCGAGCTACCGACGGAATCATATTGTTTAACCAAAGGATTTGTGTTCCAGATGATGTGGTGTTGAAAAGAAGAATTTTAGAGGAAGCGCATAAAGGTGCTTTTACTATACATCATGGTTCCTAAAAAATGTATCAAGACTTAAAGAGGGACTATTTGTGGTCCGGTATGAGAAGAGATATTGCGGTGTATGTATCCGAGTGTGCGGTATGCCAACAAGTGAAGATTGAACACCAAAGACCGGGTGGTTTATTGCAACCTTTAGAAATTATGGTATGGAAGGGGGATAGTGTTTCTATGGACTTTGCAGTTGGATTACCCCGTGCACAAGGTGGTTACGATTCTATTTGGGTGATTGTGGATCGGTTGACAAAATCTGTGCATTTCTTAGCCGTAAAGACTACTTACAAGGCAAGTCATCTTGCAAGGTTATTTATTTTGGAAATTGTGAGGTTGCATGGTATTCCCTCTAGTATTGTTTCCGATAGAGATCCAAAGTTTACTTCAAGATTTTGGAGAGCTTTTCAACAAGCTATGGGAACGAAGTTGTGTTTGAGTACGTCGAATCATCCTCAAACGGATGGTCAGACGGAACGGACGATACAAACGATGGAAGATATGTTAAGGGCTTGTGTACTTGGAAGTGGAGGAAATTGGATAGAACTTCTACCGTTGATTGAGTTTTCGTATAACAATAGTTATCATGCGAGTATTGGTATGGCTCCTTATGAGGCATTATATGGAAGGAAATGTAGGACGTCATTGTGTTGGGCGGAAGTTGGCGAAGATAGAATTTTGGGACCCGAGATTATCCAAGAGACTACGGAAAAGATTAGAATGATCCGTGACAAATTTAAGCAAGCACAAAACCATCAGAAGAGTTATGCGGATAACCGTAGGAGACCTTTAGAGTTCGATGAAGGCGATCACGTGTTTTTGAAGGTTACCCAGAGATTGAGGTTGAAAGGTCCGTTTAAGTCGCAGAAGTTAAGTCCCAGATACGTGGGACCATATCAAATTTTTGAAAGGATTGGTGAAGTAGCTTACAGATTAGCCTTACTGCATTCTCTGTCAGAGATGCACGATGTTTTTCATGTGTCTCAACTTAGGAAGTTTGTTCTAGATCCTCTTTAGCCAATTCTACCAGATACAATTGAGATAGAAGCAGATTTGACGTTTGACCTCAACCAAGCCGTATTACAGGAAGAGAAACTAAGGTACTAAGGAATAAAGAGATTCCTCTTGTGAAGGTTCAGTGGGATGAGACGCATTCGGGTGATGCAACTTGGGAACTTGAACAGGAAATGCGGGGCGCTTACCCTCATTTTTTCAGGTAATCTTTAAATTCGTGGACGAATTTCTATTTAAGGAGGGGAGGATGTAATATCCCGTATTTTATTTTGCTCTAGATAATATTAGTTGTGATCAACTGGGTTCCGGTGTGCTCTGAGAGATTATCTGTTAAGATAATTAGAGTAATTGTTGAGCTCAGAACAGATCAAATTAATATTATCTGACCCTGAGGTTTTATTAATTGATACTTTAGAGACAAATTGGATATTTAAGTTAGTGTTACTAACTTAATGATATCTCTATATATCATATTCATTTCCTTTCCTCTTCATTTTGTGCCAAGTTAGAAAGAAAGATAGGAAGAGGTGGAGAGAAGGAAGAGCAAAGGTAGAAAGAAGAGAAACCTAGAAGAAGAAGAAGAAAGCTTGGATTCTTCTCCATTCTTCATCAAATCATCTACCAATCTTCTTCATCTTGTTCATAGGTGAGTTCTAGTTAGAACCCTAAGTGTAGAAACTTAGGTTAGAACTTTGAATAAAAATGGTAGATTTGGATCAAATGTGTTAAATGTTGTTTCTATGGTTAAAACATGAAATAGAACGCATAACATGACTGGGTTGTGTGAGAAATTGATGTATAATACTTGTTATTGTGATGGATCATGTCTTGGTTAGTTTTGGTTTAAGTTTGCACCATTAATAACAGGTTTTTGTGCTTCTGGTTCAGTGGTAACCGGTTACTCACATTGAGGTAACCGGTTACTTGAAGGAATATTTGAGGTTTTACGTGAAAAATGGACGAAGTAACCGGTTTCACATTTTGAAGTAACTGGTTACCAAAATGTGTCTCTAACTATGATTTTGATTCTATTTTGAACAGTGAAACTTGAGTAATCGGTTACTCATTTTGAGGTAACCGGTTACCACTGTGGTGATTTTGAAAAATGTTTAAAAATTCATATCTTTTGGATCGTAATTCCGGTCGAGGCATGGTAATAGTCGTTGGAAAGCTATGAAAATATCCTACGTGATAAAAGGGAAAAATATCAATTTCGATACCCGATTAAATAAATCATAGGGAACCCAAGATTTCTGTAAATTTTATGGGTTGATTTATTATATGCATTTGGTTATTCCATTGATTTGTGTTACATCTAATCTCTTATTGTGAAAGGAAATTAAGTGATGACATGTTTAAAATATGGAATAGTGTCGTACCTCGAAAAATGAGAACGACCTTGCGAAGTGCAATAGCACGTCCGCGAGATGGACTTAACAGAGTCGCCACCGATCTTTATTTATTCCCAAATAAGGGAAAGGGAAAATATCGAATAAAACCCCTAAAAGAAAGAATAGAATATGGTCATCGCAACCAATGTCTGAGTTCGGGAGTCGGTTACGCAAGGGGAAGGTATTAACACCCCTCACGTCCGTTGTACTCAACGGGAACCATTTAGTTAAGGTTAAATGTATGTTAGCTTAAGGTTTGTTTCTAATCTTCTACTTGAGGAAAGAGAGAAATGTTTTTAGGATTTTTTAAAGGGGAAACCTAAGTGTTTTTATTACTAGGGGGCTCGACAAGACTTTGCAATCTCGTGCCTACGTATCCTCATAGTGCAATGAGGAACTCATAGCCTTCGTAGTTCGGGCTAACTACGGGCGAAAAGCTTGAAGGAAAAGCTTGTGAGGGTTGATTGTTTAGGAGAAGATATTAATGGCCATCTCTTGTGAAATGATTTGAATGAAGGGTTAAAGGTTGGTGAAGGAGAAGAGATTAATGGCTATCTCTTGGAAAAGCTAGTGGCTTAAAAGTGGCTTGAATATGTTTAAAGAATGCCAAAGGGTTATGCCAGAGTGCTAGACTCTAACAGTCCTTTTCATTCAAGATTGATTATAAAATTGTTTGTTTAGACAATGAACATTGATAGTGATCAATGATTCAAGAGTTGCGCCAAGATGCTAGATCTCGACGGTTCTTATTCATCCAAGTTGAAATGAAAAACATTTGATGGACAACGAACGCTTGACAAAAATCAATTATTCAAAGAGTTGTGCCAAGATGCTAGATCTTGACGGCTCTTATTCGCCCAAGTTATGATTAAGATTGTTTTGAAAACAACAAGCTTTTGATGATAAAAAAGCTCAAAAGGGTTATGTCAAGATGCTAGATCTTAACGGTCCTTATTTGTCCGAATTGATATGAAAGTTATTTGATAAACAATGAACGCTTGATGAAAATCAATTGTTTGAAGAGTTGTGCCAAGATGCTAAATCTTGACGGCTCTTATTCGTCCAAGTCGAGACTTAAAGTTATTTATCGGACAACGAACATTTGATGCAAGTCAATTGTTCAAAGAGTTGTGCCAAGATGCTAGATCTTGACTGCTCTTATTCGTCTGAGTTAATAAAAATAAAAATCAAAATAAAGTCGAAATGGTCTCGTCTTAACCAAAATTTAATCGAGAAATCGATAATCTATGATTTTTGACTTTCATTGACCAACCAAAGAAAATGACCTCATACTAATCAAGATTTTTAGTGATTTGAAATAAATCAACCAATCAAGATTTTTTATATATCATTGGCCCAAATAAGATTTTTGAAATAGAATTGAAAATGAAATCGAAACAAAAAGAGAAATAAAATCGAAATCCAAAGATTAATTATTTATAAAAGCTTTTTTTTTAATAAACTAGAAAGAAATTTTTTAGAAAAATGAACAAATGGCATGTGTTTAGAATCTTGAAGAGGATATAATATATGGTGGGTGGAGTAAAAAGAAAAGGGTGGTCAAGAAAAAAACATGTGGGCTTACAGGCCCAACCAAGACACGGTTAAAGGACGGTGCAAGAAATGGGTCTAGGTTTCAAAACCAAAAACAACATAGTAATATCAAGTTTTAAAATAATAAACAAATGAATAAAAATGGTCCTCAATACACTCATTTTTTTCAAAACGAAAGTCAATGAGCACAAGTGAATCAGAAGCCAAACGAGCTTCATCATTTTCCTTAAAAAACCAACAAGACAACAATGGTCTTTTTACGGCAACGAGAGCGAATGGACCATAACATAAAGAAAAAAATGGAGGCGCAACTCCGTGGATCATTTCCAACTTCTTTACGTTAACAGTTCGCCTCACGCGGTCTCACTCACAGTTTGCTCAATTCTGGATTTCAGGTTCAATCGTTTGGGGTTTCGATCCCTTTCTTCCTGCGTAGCTTTGACCTCTCTCTTCATCTTTTCAACTTCTTTTCTGCGATTGATTTAAAGTTTGAAGGTTGTTGCTATGATTTGAAGGTTGGGAACAGGGTTTGGGTTTAAAGGGGATTTGTGTTTGGTTGTAGTTTGAAGAAAATTTAAAAAGAAGGGAAAGACGAGTGATAGGAAGGATTGACGTGAGGGAAGTAGTTTGTTGTTGTTCCACAGCAGTTCGACAGAAGGTTGTTCAAGTTGTTGTGGATGCAGAAATTCCACGGTTGTTGCGATGAATGTTTGGATGGTTTTGAGAAGTGTTTGTTTTGGAGGTGAAAGGTTTGTGTGAGTTGGTATCCCGGAAGTTCAAGGTGGTGAATTGGTGAGAAACGAATGTATGCTTTAGAAGCTCATGGCAGTGGTGACGATGCAGTATGATGGTTGGAAGGTTGAAGTATTGATCAATGGTTGTTTGGTGAAACGAAATATTGGTGCGGATGGTGTTTGTGGCGGAAGATTTGTGAAGGAAGTGGTTCGGTGGTGTGTTTATAGACGGAGGGGGTGGTGTTGAGTTGTAGCTGGAAAGGATTTGGAAGAATAGGGTGATTGTTGAGAAAGGTTATTTCATCCTTATTCTACAGAGGACTTGTGTTTTTTTTTTAAATCAGTCCCCCCCCCCCCTTTCTTGTTCCTTCGGTTTTCCTTTTAACCCAACTCGAAACTTCTTTGCTAAGTTTTAGAGTACAAGATTTCTTGTCTTATTGGGATGACCTATCCTTTTCACTGCAGGCTGAAGAATTGTTGCTGTTTCGTGTGGGAAGCAGGTTCTGTTTGTGTAGTTGCTGTGAATTGATGCAGCAGAAGTAGCGCATGAAGTAAGTCTGTGGATGTAGCAGGAGTTTTATTTTCATGAAACAGAAATACGACACTTTTAGTCATGGTTTGTCTTGTTGTGTACTCTTTTGTTTAAGGAGCAGCAATGGTGTACAATCTTGATGTAGCATGCCTTGGTACAAGCTTGAATAGACTTTGGCAACGAATCTTATTTTAACTAGGACCTTGTATACTTTCTGTAAAAATGATTTCTTTTAAAACAAAAGGAACCAATTAAATGAAAACTAATTATAAATACATTAAGAATTAAAAATTAAACTAAAAAAAAACTAAACTTAAATTATAATTCAAATTAAAATTAACTAAATCAAATTAAACTAAGAAAAATAATTTTAGACTAAAATTAAACTAAATTGAAATTAATCTAATTAAAATTAAAATACAATAAAAATAGAAGCTAAACCAAAATTAGAATTAAATTAAATAATTGAAAATAAACTAAATATAAACTATGTAAAAGATTAAGTTAAAAATTGAACTAAATAAATCCTAAATAAATCTAAAGTAACTCTTTAACTATAATATAATAATAAATATAAAAATCAAAAGGACATGGAAAGAGAAAATGCATGGTTAATGAATACTGAGATGCTTAACTAAAACAAATGCAAAATGGCTGACGTAAAATGATATGAAAAAGATCAGAATATCTGAGGGTAAAATTTGGGGTATGACAGTTGTTCCTATTTAAATAACTTCACCGGATGACGTGAGTGATGATAATTCTTGCGAAATCATGGTGAAAGGTATTTAAATACAGATAACCGAAAATTTTGTCCTCAGATGCACTGACATGCTATGAAATGGACAAAAGAAACAAAACAAGATGCTGACATGCTATGAACTCTAGTATGATGAAAATAATAGAATGATAAATGCAAAATGCAAACGGCAGCGAAAGCAGACAGGGATAAAGTCCACACAATGAGCAATCACTCATTGGGGATGACAACAACACTGGGGAACGGAAATAAAGCTGGGGGAAAACTAAAGGGATGAAGCAACTGGTTCAGGCGTGACCGGCTGACACTTTAGAAATAAGAGATAACACAAGATCCTCAATGGAAGTAGCACCGGAAAGACGGTCTCCACCGGGGAATCAAAAAATAGAGACTCAATCTGGAAGAACATCAGAAAGAGAAAGGCACACCCGAGAAGACATCAGATGTAAAAGAAACCAGCCATCCAATAATGGCTTTGAATGAAAGGTATAAATCACAACATCTAATAATGGCTTTAGATGAATGTGAACAGAGACTACATTCAAGAATGGCATTGAATGTAAAAAAACACCAGACATCCAATAATGGCTTTGGATGAAAGGTATAAATCACAATATCTAATAATGGCTTTAGATAAAAGTGAACAAAGACTACATTCAAGAATGGCACTGAATATAGAGAAACCAGTCATCCAATAATGGCTTTGAATGAAAGGTACGACTCACAATATCTAATAATGGCTTTAGATAGAAGTGAACAGAGGCTACATTCAAGAATGTCATTGAATGAAAAGAAACCAGTCATCCAATAATGGCTTTAGATGAAAGGTATAACTCACAATATCTAATAATGGCTTTAGATAAAAGTGAACAAAGACTACACTCAAGAATGGCATTGAATGCAAAGAAACCAGTCATCCAATAATGGTTTTGAATGAAAGGTATAAATCACAATATCTAATAATGGCTTTAGATGAATGTGAACAAAGTAGGGATCCAAGACAACATTGGACGCAAAGAAACCAATCACCCAATAATGGCTTTGAATGAAAGGTATAACTCACAATATCTAATAATAACTTTAGATGAATATGAACAAAGATTACATTCAAGAATGACATTGAATGCAAAGGAACCAATCACCCAATAATGGCTTTGAATGAAAGGTATGACTCATAATATCTAATAATAGCTTTAGATAAGAGTGGACAAATATTACATTCAAGAATGGCATTGAATGCAAAGGAACCAATCGCCCAATAATGGCTTTGAATGAAAGGTATAAATCACAATATCTAATAATGGCTTTAGATAGAAGTGAACAAAGACTCGATCTGAAAAAACATCAGAAAGAGAGACATATCCAGATAGGCATCAGATGGTAGAGAAATCGAACATCCAATAATGGCTTTGAATGAAAGGTATAAATCACAATATCTAATAATGGCTTTAGATAAAAGTGAACAAAGATTACATTCAAGAATGGCATTGAATGCAAAGGAACCAATCACCCAATAATGGCTTTGGATGAAAGGTATAAATCACAACATCTAATAATGGCTTTAGATGAGTGTGAACAAAGACTCGATCTGAAAAAAACATCAGAAAGAGAGACACATCTGGATAGGCATCGGATGGTAGAGAAACCGAACATCCAATAATGGCTTTGAATGAAAGGTATAAATCATAATATCTAATAATGGCTTTAGATAAAAGTGAACAAATATTACATTCAAGAATGTCATTGAATGCAAAGGAACCAATCACCCAATAATGGCTTTGGATGAAAGGTATAAATCACAACATCTAATAATGGCTTTAGATGAGTGTAACAGAGACTACATTCAAGAATGGCATTGAATGCAAAGAAACCAGTCATCCAATAATGGCTTTGAATGAAAGGTATGACTCAATAATATCTGAGAAGGCATCAGATGCAAATGAGATAAAACACTGTAATCCGAGAAGGCATCGGACACAAAGACACCAAACATTCAATAATGGCTTTGGATGAAGGGAAAACTCACAATATCTGAGAAGGCATCAGATGAAAGTGAACAAGATAGAAATCCAAGAAAGCATTAGACAAAAGGAACCACAGTATTCAAGACAACATTGAATGAATGTGAACAAAGATATACCCAAGAAAGCATTGGATACAAAGAAAGAACAACATCCAAGAAAGCATTGAACAAAGAAATACCCAGGAAAGCATTGGATAAGAGGAAAGAACTTTCAGGAATGGCACTGAAAGCAAAGGAGAAAGCTCATCCAGGAATGGCACTGAATGAACAGATAAGACTTTAAGGAATGATACTGCAAGATATCAAGCAAATTTGATGGGGATTACAGAAGAGAGGCACAACTTCCAGGAACAACACTGGGAGAAACAAGAGGAATAAGATATCCAGGAATGGCACTGAAGTGAAGGAATATAAATATCCAGGAATAGCATTGGAGTGAAAGAAGTCAAACAGCTGACAACAAGATTAGATGCACAAGGGAACGACAACATTCAAGAATGACACTGAATGAAAGGAAAGGTAACATTTTGGTAGGCGCCAAGTAAGTTGGACTTTAACCACAAGGTAAGACACAGATAACAACACGACCTCAGGAGAAATGCAAATAAGGATGAAACACTCATGCTATGCATATGTATATGAATTATGCAGATGATATATGATCAAATGCAAATGCAGATGCAGATGCTGACGACATGGCTCGACTCTCTGGGAGAAGACAAGACTGGAAGACTGATTCCTCAACACGGAGATCACTACCATTCTGCTCGGGAACTAGAGATGCTATTGCTGAACACATCTCTGCCACACTGGTAAATTGTATCCAAATTAATGATCCTTGTAGGAAGGATAAAAAGTTGCTTGGGGATTCTTCAGGTAAACTGCCCCAGACTAGCTGATTATTGTAGATGAGCTGATCATTGCTTCAGCTTGATTGATTCTGGAAATGACCGTTTCAGGGTGCTCTTAGAAAGCTTGCCCCAGTCTGAGTCTTGAAAATGATTGTTTTACTGTACATTGGGAAAGCTTGCCCCAGCCTGAGTCTTGTAAAATCTTCTGTATAAACCAATTCTAAGAAGTCGCCATTAAACCACAAAACTTGAACTGATTCTCAACAGGATATGGAAGGAACTTGCCCCTGATTGGATCACCGACCAAGTTTCTTAACTGTTTGAAAATTCCTTAAGAGGAAGGCCACTTTGCAAACAAAAATGTTCATACAAACATAGTAAATGCAAAATTCATGCAACTTTTGAAATCAATCATTTTTTGAAAAAGGTGAAGTATATGAGTCATTAGTCAGAACACGGTGGTTCAAGACATTTAAAAGTGAAAGGTAAGGCACAAGGCGTGATGCCAAAATAGATGATCCGCAAAAATCTTTTGGAGTCAGTTTACGCAACCTTGCTGTAGTATGCTTTCAAAATAACCTTGCTTCAGTTAGGTCTTTTGAGGGTTATAACGTAACCTGGTTCACGGTTTAAGAAACAAAGGATAAAGGCTCAAAGTTTATTTGTACCCACCCAATCTACGTGATGAACTCCAGTCCTATGCTCAGTTAACTCAAACTATGCACTCAAATTCCCATAGGTTAGGAATTGTACTGATGATATTAATGATGATGGTTCAAAATTCAATGGACTTTAGATGACGATCACTGCTTCCTTACAAATTTTGGTTGTCATAGAAGCTTGTTATTTCTTCTCTTTGTATAAGGTAAGGTCATGAGCTTCACATCTTTCTTAGCTTTTGCCTCGAAAGCGACTCGACTCATTCTTTGAGTAGGTATTTCTTGATGACCCTTCTTCATTTATTGCTTTGGGAACAACTTGTACTACATTTATTCATTTATTAATTTAATTTGGAGGAGTTGAAAGGTTGTGAACGCATGGCTTAATGATTACGGCGAACCATCATTGGCGTTCGACTTGAAAGACATCTTCGACACTTGCTTGCTGTGTGCGTAGGAAAATTTGTGAATGCACCCTTTTGTTGAAAGGCGTCTCACATGAAACTCTTACATACACAATCAAGTTAACTGAGAACTACCCTGCCCCAGGTTAAAATTGCGGGTTTTTATTTGTAAAGAAAAGAAACTCCTACTTCTAGGCTCGAAGGGGTTAAAGAGGGGTTATCTTCCTTATGTCACCAGTGTTAGGGAATCGAAACAATGCCTTACATCGTCAGCAAAGTCTTGATTTGAAAGCATACCAACATCAATTATGAGTATTTTGTTTTCATCATCCTCCCTCCAATCTTTGCATAATCAAAAGAAAGTGGACAAGATAATTTATTTTATTTTTCTTAAAAGAGAAAGCATTCAGAAGTAAATAGCAAACACAAATGAATTGAATCAAAAAGTTGCAAATGCTTATTTCATTAACATGAAAGTACCGAAATAGTTTGGAAGCAAACAGCTAGTACAAAACAAAGGAAAATGCAAACAATAAGAAGCATGGCCTAGTGACTAGTCAACAACATGGATGAGCTGTCCTGTCTTCTGAAAGTAGCTGGGCTGAAGTCGACTGAAGCTTAACTTGCCCTGAAAGAGGGTTGTTCTTGACATTCTGCATCTAATGTTAGCTCTAGTCCTGTGTCGGTGTCGAGGAATTAGTTTGACGACTCACAGACAACACTGGAAGATAGAGACAACTGGAAATGAGTAACTGGACAGATAGACGTATGCAATGAATCATGCAAAGATGCAAATGATATGCAACGTCATGCAGCACATGATGCAGAAAGAAAATGCAATGTAGATATGGTTAGGATCTGAGATAACACGAATAAATCAGAACATCCTATTAGGTAGGTCTCCCTATAACGGATAATTCTAGATCATCTACCCATAAACCCACTCACGGGATATTTTCTAGGTTTTTGATAAGGTTTCAGAGTCACAGACCTTAGTTGTATCAACGTTATGCAACGGGCTGGCCATTTTACAACGAGAGTGACGAAAAGGTCTATTCTGAATGGGGTTTTCATATTGGTTGGAGCAAGGAGATGTCATTGAAGTCCAATATTACGCAACCACCAAAATAACACTGGTTCTAAGTGAGGGACCTAGAGTCATGGACCCTTCATGAATCATAGTCATGCAACAGGCTAGCTGTTTTATAACGAGATCTACAAACAGGTCTACTCTAGAGGAGCCTTCATGTTGGTTGCTACAAGGAGCTTGCCCTCGTAGTCTAACACTACTAACTACCAAATCTAACCTTATGTTTTCTCTCTGCTTTTTCCAAAACTTGGGTGTAGAGCTTTATTCAAGATATCAGATACCCAAAGCCCACACAGGATGTACAGATACATATATGTAAAGCAAGAGAAATAAAACATATAATCAAAGAAGGAAGAGAAACAACAAAGCTAAACACACATACGAAAACCTAACTAAACTAGGCTTGACTCACTTAAGTATGAGAAGTCCCCAGCAGAGTCGCCATCTATCTTACCCCGAAAAATGAGAACGACCTCGCGAAGCACAATAGCACGTCCGCGGGATGGACTTAACAGAGTCGCCACCGATCTTTATTTATTCCCAAATAAGGGAAAGGGAAAATATCGAATAAAACCCCTAAAAGAAAGAATAGAATATGGTCATCGCAACCAATGTCTGAGTTCGGGAGTCGGTTACGCAAGGGGAAGGTATTAACACCCCTCACGTCCGTTGTACTCAACGGGAACCATTTAGTTAGGGTTAAATGTATGTTAGCTTAAGGTTTGTTTCTAATCTTCTACTTGAGGAAAGAGAGAAATGTTTTTAGGATTTTTTAAAGGGGAAACCTAAGGGTTTTTATTACTAGGGGGCTCGACAAAACTTCGCAATCTCGTGCCTACGTATCCTCGTAGTGCAATGAGGAACTCAGAGCCTTCGTAGTTCGGGCTAACTACGGGCGAAAAGCTTGAAGGAAAAGCTTGTGAGGGTTGATTGTTTAGGAGAAGAGATTAATGGCTATCTCTTGTGAAATGATTTGAATGAAGGGTTAAAGGTTGGTGAAGGAGAAGAGATTAATGGCTATCTCTTGGAAAAGCTAGTGGCTTAAAAGTGGCTTGAATATGTTTAAAGAATGCCAAAGGGTTATGCCAGAGTGCTAGACTCTAACAGTCATTTTCATTCAAGATTGATTGTAAAATTGTTTGTTTAGACAATGAACATTGATAGTGATCAATGATTCAAGAGTTGCGCCAAGATGCTAGATCTCGACGGTTCTTATTCATCCAAGTTGAAATGAAAAATATTTGATGGACAACGAACGCTTGACAAAAATCAATTGTTCAAAGAGTTGTGCCAACTCTTATTCGTCCAAGTTATGATTAAGATTGTTTTGAAGACAACAAGCTTTTGATGATAAAAAAGCTCAAAAGGGTTATGTCAAGATGCTAGATCTTAACGGTCCTTATTTGTCCGAATTGATATGAAAGTTATTTGATAGACAATGAACGCTTGATGAAAATAAATTGTTCGAAGAGTTATGCCAAGATGCTAGATCTTGACGGCTCTTATTCGTCCAAGTCGAGACTTAACGTTATTTATCGGACAACGAACATTTGATGCAAGTCAATTGTTCAAAGAGTTGTGCCAAGATGCTAGATCTTGACGGCTCTTATTCTTCCGAGTTAATAAAAATTGTTTAATAAAAATAAAAATCGAAATGAAGTCGAAATGGTCTCGTCTTAACCAAAATTTAATCGAGAAATCGATAATCTATGATTTTTGACTTTCATTGACCAACCAAAGAAAATGACCTCATACTAATCAAGATATTTAGTGATTTGAAATAAATCAACCAATCAAGATTTTTTATATATCATTGGCCCAAATAAGATTTTTGAAATATAATTGAAAATGAAATCAAAACAAAAAGAGAAATAAAATCGAAATCCAAAGATTAATTATTTATAAAAGCTTTTTTTTAATAAACTAGAAAGAATTTTTTTTAAAAAATGAACAAATGAAATGGGTTTAGAATCTTGAAGAGGATATAATATATGGTGGGTGGAGTAAAAAGAAAAGGGTGGTCAAGAAAAAAACATGTGGGCTTACAGGCCCAACCAAGACACGGTTAAAGGGCGGTGCAAGAAATGGGTCTAGGTTTCAAAACCAAAAACAGCATAGTAATATCAAGTTTTAAAATAATAAACAAATGAATAAAAATGGTCCTCAATACACTCATTTTTTTCAAAACGAAAGTCAATGAGCACAAGTGAATCAGAAGCCAAACGAGCTTCATCATTTTCCTTAAAAAAACCAACAAGACAACAATGGTCTTTTTACGGCAACGAGAGCGAATGAACCACAACATAAAGAAAAAAAATAGAGGCGCAACGCCGTGAATCATTTCCAACTTCTTCGCGTTAACAGTTCGCCTCACGCGGTCTCACTCACAGTTTGCTCAATTCTGGATTTCAGGTTCAATCGTTTGGGGTTTCGATCCCTTTCTTCCTGCGTAGCTTCGACCTTTCTCTTCATCTTTTCAACTTCTTTTCTGCGATTGATTTAAAGTTTGAAGGTTGTTGCTATGCTTTGAAGGTTGGGAACAGGGTTTGGGTTTAAAGGGGGTTTGTGTATGGTTGTAGTTTGAAGAAAATTTAAAGAGAAGGGAAAGACGAGTGATAGGAAGGATTGACGTGAGGGAAGTAGTTTGTTGTTGTTCCACAATAGTTCGACAGAAGGTTGTTCAAGTTGTTGTGGATGCAGAAATTCCACGGTTGTTGCGATGAATGTTTGGATGGTTTTGAGAAGTGTTTGTTTTGGAGGTGAAAGGTTTGTGTGAGTTGGTATCCCAGAAGTTTAAGGTGGTGAATTGGTGAGAAACGAAGGTATACTTTAGAAGCTCATGGCAGTGGTGACGATGCAGTAGGATGGTTGGAAGGTTGAAGTATTGATCAATGGTTGTTTGGTGAAACAAAATATTGGTGCGGATGGTGTTTGTGGCGGAAGATTTGTGAAGGAAGTGGTTCGGTGGTGTGTTTATAGACGGAGGGGGTGGTGTTGAGTTGTAGCTGAAAACGATTTGGAAGAATAGGGTGATTGTTGAGAAAGGTTATTTCATCCTTATTCTACAGAGAACTTGTGTTTTTTTTTAAATCAGTCCCCCCTTTTCTTGTTCCTTCGGTTTTCATTTTAACCCAACTCAAAACTTCTTTGCTAAGTTTTAGAGTACAAGATTTGTTGTCTTATTGGGATGACCTATCCTTTTCACTGCAGGCTGAAGAGTTGTTGTTGTTGCGTGTGGGAAGCAGGTTCTGTTTGTGTAGTTGCTGTGTATTGATGCAACAGAAGTAGCGCAGGGAGTAAGTCTGTGGATGTAGCAGGAGTTTTATTTTCATGAAACACAAATACGACGCTTTTAATAATGGTTTGTCTTGTTGTGTACTCTTTTGTTTAAGGAGCAACAATGGTGTACAGTCTTGATGTAGCATGCCTTGGTACAAGCTTGGATAGACTTTGGCAACAGATCTTATTTTAACTAGGACCTTGTATACTTTCTTTTAAAATGATTTCTTTTAAAACAAAAGGAACCAATTAAATGAAAACTAATTATAAATATATTAAGAATTAAAAATTAAACTAAAAAAAAACTAAACTTAAATTATAATTCAAATTAAAATTAACTAAATCAAATTAAACTAAGAAAAATAAATTTAGACTAAAATTAAACTAAATTGAAATTAATCTAATTAAAATTAAAATACAATAAAAATAGAAGCTAAACCAAAATTAGAATTAAATTAAATAATTGAAAATAAACTAAATATAAACTATGTAAAAGATTAAGTTAAAAATTGAACTAAATAAATCCTAAATAAATCTAAAGTAACTCTTTAACTATAATACAATAATAAATATAAAAATCAAAAGGACATGGAAGGAGAAAATGCATGGTTAATGAATACTGAGATGCTTAACTAAAACAAATGCAAAATGGCTGACGTAAAATGATATGAAAAAGATCAGAATATCTGAGGGTAAAATTTGGGGTATGATAAATAGGAAGAGTGAGGAAACTTTACCATAAATCTATAAGTAGAACCTAGTAAGGTGACTAGGAATTGATAGATAATCTAGATGGCGATGCTCGTGCGTTCGATGCCAAAGTGTGTATCTTCGACGGATAATGGTCTAGAGGAGAGTGAAACACTAGTATGGAACATGTGTGAACCTTGTGTTTTGTGGAAAGGCGAATATGGCCTTAAGGCGAATGTGGCATTGTGATTGTCGAATACAATCACGTTTGTGTGTGAGATCACATAATCGTAACCGTTTCCCTTGAGTTATCGTTTCATGAGGTTAGGGCTTCTCTGGAATGTACGCATGATTACTTGGCAGGTTTGATTCCCATGTGTAGTACGAATGGAACCTAAGGATAGAGACTTGTGACGGTTTATGGCCCGTGTGAAGTGGCGGTTCATAACGGTTAATGGCCCGTAGAACCCAAATCCATTCCGTATGTCAAGTAAGTTACAAGGATCCATGACTTGGGTCGACTTCTAGACGTAGAAGCGGATGAGAAAAGGGGATGCCTTGGTAAGGTTACCGATTAGTGATATTTTGAGTTGGTGAACTCATGAATATGTTTCCATGTAGTGTGAGATTGTGAACTCAAGGTCACTTCCCTTCCCATTAACTTGAGTTAGGATTGATAGAACCTTGTAAAGCCGAGAGAATCTATAAGATAGAGAACTCACTGAGATTTAATATCTCACCCCATGTTGTTGATTATATTACAGGTACTTCAGGTTCCGCGAAGGGTAAGGATAAAGTCGTTTGATTATCCTTACGTGTCTTGGCTTTTGGGATGGCATGGCTTCCGTTGTGGAGTTTTATTTTGAGATCATTGTTTTGATCTAGTTCTTAAAACTTTGGAACATCTTGTATATATTATGCCATAGATTTTTAGTATATTGTATTTTGGGCATGTAATGTATACAATGTGTTAACTAGGAACTTATGGTATTTCAATACCAAAACTTGGATTCATGTATAATATATATGCTTTGATGTATGTTGTTATATGTGGGTGTTACAGATGTCCTAGACATTGTATAATTCAATACCGCAATCTGTTGGATCACCTAACACCTAGAGATGTAAGGCCTCTAAACAAATCAATTTATTTTTTATATCAACAATTTTATGATCTAATATTTTTCTCTTCTTCAGTTCATTTGGCGTCCATATCTTAACATGGAACACCTATATGAAGTCAGAGAAGAAAATGCTACCGTTTGGACTGCATGCGTGTCGATCATCAGATTCACCACTGTGAAGATGCACAACAGTTACCGCGTCAAACTACAATTTGGAATGCATTAAAACATCCCAGATCCCTCTGTTGACCTTGGTAAATGACATCTCAAAAAAGTTAATGATCAATGGGACTATCCTGACTAGAAGGATTTTGCAAAATCTGAGTGTCGTAAATGGAGGAACCGCAACGCCCATGTCATACGTGACCCGGTGATGGCAACCCCATTTATACCAACTAATAATTATATGGCTTGGTACAGATCAGTTGCAACTGGGTTTGTTTCCTAAGAGAGGTATCTATGTGACCCACGACAAACCACCTACACACAAGAAACTTCAGCGTCTAACCCACAAGGAAATTATTGGGCATGTTACTCACAACCCCCTACCCAACAGAATTACCAACCCACTAACACACAAACCCACCATCCAAACATGCCAAACACCCAACCACAATACCAAGAGCGTCCTCCATACCATCTCCAACAAAATGACCATTATCAAGAAACCCAATATGGCTATGCCCCAAACACAACATCAAGATATAGCCAAAATGAGGGTACATCATACCATAGCCATAACGCCCAAACAACTTTCCATAGCCAAAATGATCTGACATCATACCCTAGCCTACACACACAAACATCCCAACAACCTTATGGCCCTTAAACACCATTACCATTTCAACCTTTCACCAACGAATCCTTCACACTAATGTCTCCCTTCAATCGTCCAGGCCGCACACCAATAACCCCTTCATCACATCCAAATTACTCTGGCATGGGTCGCACGCTCAGTTTCAACACACAAGACCTCATGGAAATGCAAGAAATTCTTAGGGAACAAGCTGGGAATGTTCCTGAGACTTCAATTTCTCAAACACATGGCGTGAATCAACAACGAGGGGAACGAGTGCAACAAGTGAGGGTGACTAGGGGATGTGGAACCGGTGGCCAGTATGACCAACCCGATCGCCAACATTAATTTATGTAATAGTATTTTTAATTAATGATAATGTTATTTATTTTTGTTAACAAAATTTACACAATACACCCTATCTCCATATCAATTGGCCACTCCCATTTAAGTATAAGACCCAGTCGCCAATTGGATTGGCAACACCATGTCGTGTCTCCAATCCAATTGGCGACACCACTCATGCCCTTGTGAAAGGTCGCCAACTCACATGGCGCCACCATGCAATCAGTACTCCAAAGTGGGATACTTTGGAAAATATTTTGAAAAGTGGGGTATTTTGAGAATATTTTTTAAAAAACTGTGTTATTTTGGTAAAAATTTCTCAAATTCAAAACATGTGTTTAAGACTTATAGTTCTACCAACAAAAATAAATAAGACAAAATTACTTTTAAGTAAAAAAATAAAAAATAAAAAAAATAAAAACTTTTGAATGAGTATACTTAAAAAACACTAGACTAAAATTACATTTATCTATACACATAGGTATTTATGTGATTTATCCTTAAATTAAAATACATTGTTTTTCTTCTTAATTTAGTTATTTATTTTTTAACAAAATAATTTTGTATGATCATAAAATTGGTATTATCATAATCAGCTATGCTATGCTTACACCTATTTATACACCTACAATGTATAAACTGTTCACAAATACGGTGAACAGTGAAACTGTGCATGAATAATGACGTGAACAGTGTCGTGTGAACAGTACCTGTAATTATTAACTTTTAATAATAAATCAATGTTGATTAATAAAATGTAAAAAGTTGGTTAATTAAGTGATGATGTTGGTTAACAAACACTTAGATATTAAAAATAATTTTTACAAGTAAAACAAAGTTGGTTAATGCAATTTAAAAAGTTGGTTAATGAAATTTTAAAATTGGTTAATAAATGTTCAGATATAAAAATAATAATTAATTTTTATATATTTTTTAAAATTATTTTATTATTATAATATTTCACTGTTCACCGTATTGGTGAATAGTGAAATACGGTGTAGGTGTATGAATGGGTGTAAGAATAACATTTCTCTTATCATAATTTGTCATTAATGAAATGAATAAAGATTAAAATAAAAGAGAGCAAAGTGGTAATGTTTCTTAAAAAATTGAAAAATTTGGATTTCTATATATATTTTGGAGAATATTGCGTTACAAGTTTGTTGATGTCTAAATGCATGTTGTTGTTTTTAATGCAGGTTGGTTTTTGATTTGTCTAGAACTAATGGGATACCCGTGCGTTCGCACGGGTACCCGTCGGTGGCGTGTATTTAGTTAAAAACAAAGCATATGTTATAAAAGTGATATAAAGTAAAAAAAACATGAATTATAAATAAGTTAGAAAAATAAAAGGAATAAATTATTTTTTAATTATAACCGTAGAAAATGAAAGTAAAATTAATGTTATGGAAATGTATAGGCAAATATATTAATTATCTTAAATAATATTGAAACCTATAAGAATTAAAATAAGGTTAGAGTTTTAAAACCGTGTCATTAGTATTGTGAAAGTGATGGGCCTATGACATAATAGATATAATATGTTTTATTTGGCAAAAGGCAGAATATATTAATACATAAATAGGGAAGGTTCCAAAGGAAACCTATTTTTCCAAGGAATAGGAAAAATGGCGACGAACGGTGGGAAGAGCTGTGGGCCATCGGAGGTCATGGGAGATGGAATGACGAAGCTTCTGAAGGAAATCAGAGAGAAGATGGAACGGTACATTTATATGAAGATGTTGTTAATTTTTTTTATTGGAGTTATGACTATTATTAGGAAATTTAAATTGATCTTGCATGGATGTTTTGTGGTGTTGTAGAGGATTGAAATCTGCAGGAGGGAGAATCGGAAACAGAGAGATGAAGTTTGTTCAAACGAAAGAGACATTGGACCGAGTTGAACATATATTTGGATAAAAGAAAATCTAATTGAAAGTGTTGTTGTATTTGGTATGCAAGATATGTATATGTTGTTTGAAAAGTTGAGGGTTAATCATAGGATATGTTTTGTAATGCAGGTCATCGTCGAGGAAGTCTCACATTTCAATATCCTCTGACAGTAGCAGGTAATGTTTCTCGGGAACTATTTTGCAAAGTTGTATGTGAAGTATTGTGTATTGTGTTGTAATTGTAGTTTGTTGTATGATTTACATTGAAGAAACGTTCAATTTGTAAGTAGAATAGAATCCGAAAAAGTAATATGTATAAGTTTTGAAATGAAAATGAAAAACTAAAATGCATTGGTTAAGAAATTTTTCGTTTCAGAGGGATAGTGTTAAGCTGTTGGAAATATGTGTGTTTAATACATAATTCATATATGTGGCTGCTACATTGTTTAAGTTCTGATATAGATAGTTAAAATTAATCAATAAGTAATATTGCTATGTTCAGTTCCGATGAGGATGAAGTCGAAAAGATCGAATGCAAATGGGAGAAAGAAATAAATTTCGGCTATATTAGTAGGAGAAATATGTTGGTAGGGGTGGCAAAACGGGCCGCCCGCCCCGCCCCGCCCCTCCTTAAGCCCGCCAAAAAAACGGCGGGGCAGGCAAGCCCGCCTAATAGAAATGGGCTTAAAAATCTAGCTTGCCTCGCCAAGGTGGCGGGCGGCGGGCTTGCCCGCCAACTTTTTTATTTATTTATTTTTCATTTTTTTAATATATTAATAGACTTGTTTTTACATTTCAAA
Organism: Lathyrus tuberosus; assembly: GCA_022829125.1. NCBI lineage: Eukaryota > Viridiplantae > Streptophyta > Magnoliopsida > Fabales > Fabaceae > Lathyrus > Lathyrus tuberosus. The sequence goes on from JALAZF010000109.1 coordinate 12,261,055, forward strand.
TAGATTTTTCACTTATTTTTTAGAATAATTTTTATAATGCATCTTTTTAACAAATTTTACTTCAAAAAGTATTGCATATATTATCAAATAAATGTACAAAATAAAATTATTAAGAATTGGAATTACTAGGATTAACTAAAAAATGGCGGGTTTAAGGTGGGACAAGCTGAACGAATAGGTGCGGCGGGCTTTGGCGGGTGGCGGGTTTTGGCGGGGCGGGCTTTGGTGGGCGATGGGCCTAAAATCCCAACCCAACCCGCCATTTTTTGGCGGGTGCGCGGGCCGGCCCGGCGGACCACTGCCCGTTTTGCCACCTCTATATGTTGGTATGTTTATGAATGCATTTGGATATTTAAACATGTTTTGTTCTGTATATTACATTGAATATATATTGAAGTAAGTTGTTATTATTTTTGAATCAGACCATTCCTAGAGAAGTTACAGCTAAGTGTTTACTATGGAATAGGAAGTCAATTGTGTTGGTCGATGCAGAAAATGGAGAGACATTTGACGCGGAAATCTGTACAGCAAAGCGAAACGGGAAGTACATTAGAGGGGGAAAATTCATAGGGAAGGGCTGGTACGATTATGCCAAGAAAAAAGGGATTCGTAGACGGGATGTCATTACGTTTAAGATGTCGTATCCACCCGAAAAGGTGTACGTGTCTTTGGATAGGCATATGCTACGACAAGTAATGTTTGAATAGGATGTGATGCAAGCCACCAGAAATTTTAATATGATTTACATGTTTTTAATGTTAATGTTAGTAAGTCATGCATTTTGGTTAAGTATTTATTATGAGAAAGAATTATTAAGTGCTGTGAATTATCATTATTTCACCAATGCAAGAAGTGTTGTGTTTTGTCTTATTGTGGTTAAAATATACTTTGAAGCCACAATGTTAGTGTTTGCGCGCTAGCTGCAGTATGAGGAGTTGTTATAAAATTGTTTGGTTTTATTATTTCAATAGGGATATTTTATAGCCAAAATGTTAATGTAGATGAAGTGTGTCGTAGTTATGGGAATAACTGTATTGAAAAAGTAGGGATCAACGTTGAATTGGTATATGAGACCAAGAGAATTGAAAAAGTGAATTACATAAAATGAAGAAGTTATATTATACATGTTGAAATAGATGTGAATGAAAAATTAAAATTTAAGTTACAAAACATACAGTTAAAAGTGATTAAAAAAAACTAATACCATCAAAATAGGAATAAGAACGTTTTGAATGAATATGTTATGGTTAGGTTGTATAATAAAGTAAGTATAAATGAAGAAAATTTTGTTCACCCTATAGTTAAGACAAATAAATGGAGAAATATAAGTGTTGATAATTTTATTTAATGTGGAAAGTTGAAAGCATGGTTAGAAGTAAACATTAGTTAGTTTAAAATGCTAAATTAAACCAAACATTACCCAAAGTAGGTAATTTTTAATTTAATTAGTTAAGAGAGGGTATATGCCTAAATGTTTAAAAAATGAAGTGGCAAAATTACTTGGTATCTATGTTAGAAGTAGTGTTAGTAGAGATACCGTAAAAAAAACTATTTGATGAGGGTAATACGGTAATTTTGCCTAAAATGGAAATGCTATATAATGCAAAGTATGAGTGGGAATGCTTTTGACTCAAAGTTATACAAGCAACAAAAAGCCGAAGATGTCACTCCCACCTCCACGGTTTGTTATCATGCATGACTTGTTTGAAACTTATTTTGTAAACACGACAACCCATTTTAGTGTTATAAACTTCATTCATTTTGTGTAATTTTTGTTACAGATCGATTGGCGAGATTGACAGTGAAGATGCATGGCGAAGAAGTAGGTTAGATCAGCTGTACCTTGAATATGAGGAGATCCAGAAGATTGAAACCGTTGTTGAGAAGAAACATGAGTTTGTAAGAAAAAGGGATTCTTCAAGTGGATCAGCTGTACACAGTTGTGGAGGAAGTAAAGATCAAAAGGGTAAATGAGTTGTAATTGAGGGGGGAATTGGTGTAACTGATCGTCATAACCATAACATGCATGAGGAAAAGGCAAGGAAAGGATCTTCCATTGGTGCAACTCCTCCCATCCCAAAATCGCCAGACAGTGTTAGGTAATAAACCATTGTGCTTTATTATAACATTAGTAAAAATAATATTATTGATATAGTTTGTTATGTATACGTTTAAACTTGATGAATGTAAATATTGATAGGTAAATTGTATGGGAGAAGAATATCAACTGTGGTAAGAATGCACAACGAAATGTTCTTGTAAGTATGTTAGGTTAAAGTAACATTTTATTTTTTTACACTATTGAGTGAGATAAGTCTAATACGTTCAATACAATGTGATTGTACAGCAAATCCCACAACATGTGATTAAGACGTGTTTTGCAAGGGGACCAGAACGAATTGAGTTCTTTGATTCGGACACAGGAGACAGTTATGACTGTCAATTGCATTCTGCAGCAAGGAAGTACTGTGTTGAGAAATTTATAGGTCAAGGGTGGTACCAATTTGCGAAGAAGTGATGTCTTTAGAGAGGAGATACTGTTGTAGCGTGCGATTTTTGTCGGTGATGCGACCACCTTACCGCATTGGTTGGAATTGGGTGCTACTTTCTGATTTCTTATTTATCCTATGAAGCTGGAAAGGAAAGGGAAGCTATCTAAAACTAACCTTGCACACAAATGTTTTCTTTAACAAATGCTAAGAGATTGGGGGGTCCGGGGTCAGGTTATACAATGGGGAGTTGTCAATTACCCATCCTATATATGGTTATCCATAGATCATTTAGCAAATTCTACTGTTATTTACTTACTGGTGTTTATCTGTCACGGGTTGGGAAAGTTTCTCCTTTGAGAGTGTTGAGAGAGTATTTTTGTTGTTTTCGGGTTTTTCGATGTTTTTGGTAAGGTACTGGACCTAAAGATTTTGATTAGTGTGCTTGCTAAGATGTCGCAATCTAATGCTTACGTATTCCCGTAATGATAATAGGAAAATCAGAGCAATCGTAGTTCCTCCTATTCTATGGGAGGAAAAAGATGTTTGGTGTCTTGTTTAAAGCCCAAGATTGAAGCAAGATGTGTATTTGTGTCTTGTTCAAAGCCCAAGATTGAAGCTAAATTGCTTAGGGAAAATCATTATACAAAACCTAAGAGGAGGCTGATTGGGGAATTTCTTATATGAAGCCTAAGAGGAGGCTAGCTTCTGCGGAGGATTATTGAGATCCAGATACATGTCCAAATTAAGGAATCAACTTTTGCTGAGTGTAGAAGAGTTGAAATATCAGATGCCTTGAGGTTCTGATTAAGGGTTTATTTGTGGTAATTTGACCCTAGCTGGGGGATTTAGAATGAGGGTTTAAAGATTAGGTTTTGAAACCTATGGAGGTTTTAACTCTGTTGGAGATTGATAAAGTGATCAGGGTTTTACCTATTCTTTTAGGAAACTTGAGGGTTTCTTTGAGATCCACGAGGATATGAGACTTTCCAACTCTACTGGTATGAAGAGGTTAACTCTTAACTAGAGGATGATCTTTGTATGATGCCCAAGAGGAGGCTGATGTTTTAAGGGATGAGAATCAACCCTAAATTGGTCTGATGTTCTGACTCTCTGGAGGATTGAACTACCAAAAGATGACTAAGTTATGTCTTATACCTGTAGGAGGTCTTTGGGTCCTTGTACTAAGCCCAAGAGGAGGCTGAGAACTTCTAGGAAGCCTAAGGGTCCTTGTACAAAGCCCAAGAGGAGGATAGGGATGCTTTTAGGAAGCCTGTGGGTCCAAACCTAAGAAAATTTCAAGAAAAGTTTCACCGGGAATAATTAGTGAACAGTTCCAGGGTTTGAAGAAATTCAAGAGAGGTTTCACCGGGAATTAATCCTCTCTAGGGAAATGATTTTCTTAGACAAATTTCTAGTAGTGACAGTCTTGAGAAAAGTTTCACCGGGAATAATGCCTTTCTCTGTTCCATATTGTATAAGCCCAAGAGGAGACAAGATTGTATCTGGAATTTCCTATGGGGAACTTGTTTTGACTGTGGTAAAAGAGTGACCACTGGTTTGATCTAATCCTAGACCTAGTTGTAAGGGAAAACTCTAAGCAGATATACAGGTATATATATACAGATGAAATATATAAACAAGTATGTAAAAGAAAGCTGGTAGAAGTTACAGGTGAGAAAGCTTCCAGTGTTACAGCTGTATGGTTAGTTATTCAAGAAATTAAAGAAAGTTTTGATAACAACTATGAATTTGAATCTAAATAAAAAAGAAAGTTGTTTTGAAAGGAAGTTTGGGGCTTATACTTAAGGAGAGGCCCAATTGGTCTAAGAGCAGTTTCACCGGGAATAATGCTCCTCTTAGTAATAGTGTATGTGAATCTTCTTTTTATTAAAAGGGTGCGATATGAATATCTGAGAAAACATCGGATGTAAAGGGAAGAAAAGAGTGAAGATACGAATATCCGAGAAAACATCGGATGTAAAGAGACGATGAAAAAAAGAAAAGGTTGCTCGCTAAGATCTTACGATCTTATGCCTACGTATTCTCAACGGGATCTTGAGAAATCGGAGGGGTCGTAGTTCACCCCTTAAGGGGCACGAACTACAGAAAAGAAAATTTAAATCGCACGACTGCGAGAGGGGAAATCTAACCTAATGTTATCATGCAAAGATGGACCTAAGGTTAAATTTTGAAAAGGGAAATTCTACCCTAATGTTATCATGCTTGGTTGAATATCCTAATGTCTGTCTTACTTCAAACCTAATTGAAAATTAAGTTTGAACTAAGAAATCCTAAGGGAGTATGCATACGTGGCAAAATATCTCGAAATAAATGAATACACAGCAAAGCATCGTGACAGATAAAATATACACGGAAGAACATCGTGTGTGAAACTGAATACATGGAAAAACATCATGTGATAAAATATTCACGGAAAAGCATCGTGAGATAAAAACATATACACGGCAAAACATCGTGGACAAACAGAGAGAAAATACACGACAAAACATCGTGACAGATAAAATATACACGGAAAAGCATCGTGTGTGAAACTGAATATATGGAAAAACATCATGTGATAAAACATACATGGAAGAACATCGTGGATAAACAGAAAGAAAATACATGGCAAAACATCGTGGTAATCAACAGACAAAGATACGCGGCAAAGCATCGCGGGTAACAAATAACAGGTACACGGAAGAGCGTCACATAATAAATAGACAGAGATACGGACATTCACGGCAAAGAATCGTGTAATAGATTAAACTGACAAAAAGTTTACAGAATACACATGGAAAAAACATCATGGTTATTAGACAATAAAAATCAACTGAAATACACGGAAAAACATCATGTAATCAGCACACAAAGATACGCAGCAAAACATCATGAGTAAATAACAGATATATGTGGCAAAACATCACAATGAAAGCAAATAGAAAGCACACGGCAAAACATCGTGATAAAATAACAGACATTCACGGCAAAGCATCGTGAGACACAGAGAAAAAATACAATCACGGAAAAACATCGTGATAAAACATTAATCGAGGAAAAACATCAAGATTAATAACCATGGCATCACAAGGATTAAAATTCAACAAGATAAAAAAAACAAGTTGTTATAAAAAGGTTAAGATAAAATTATTAAAATACATATCACATGAAATTAATAATTTAACAAACCAATTTAAAGGAAATTAATAACTTAATCATAATTAAAATATTTTAGTTACTTTAAAAATTAACCAATTTAAACAAAATTATAGAAATTAAATTAAACATAAAAAATAAAAATAATTATAAAAATAAAATGGGCTTATGATTGTGAAATAAAGGGTGTAGATAGTAAAGATGAATGGGCTAGACCCAATATAACCTAAATAATAATAATATTAATAATAATAATAATAATTGTTAAAAGAAAAGGGGAAAGATAAGTGAGAATGCATACTGTGTCTTTTCCTGGAAAAATAAGCGCTTCCCAGTCTCTCTATTCTGCGAATTCAATCCCTCCATCTGTTGCTTGCTTCCTTATGAACTCCGTCCATCAATCTCCCTCTGTTCCCTCTGGTTCTTCAAATCCCGGCGCGCTGGTTCCCCATCTCTGATTTTGATTCGTCGGCGTACTCCCTCCGTTCCTGCGATTCCGACGGCTCCGCTAGTACTTTCCCCCGACGATTGTTCTTTGCAATGATGTTGTTTCTGTGAATTTGTAGGTTCTTTTTTTTTTATTTTGACAGAATTTATTGTTAAAAGTGATGAAGATTTGTTGTGGGAACGGTTTCATCGGCGAAACAGGTGCGGTTCTTCTCTATTTCTGTTGTTGGCTTGCTGCAATTTTGTTGTTGGTTCATTGTGTTATGTTATTACAGAACTGTTGTTGTTGATTTTGCAGGTGGATTGTTGTTTTGTTGAATTTGTCGTAATTTTGCCGTTTGCGGAATTGTGTTGAAATTGGAATTGATAATTAAAAATTTGTTGTCCTGCTGTTGTTGAATTGAATTTGTTGCAGAGAATTTGTATTTGATTCTATTGATTTTGCTCTGTTCTGAATTTTGCGGATTTGTAATTGTTGTATTTCCATTTTGAATTACAGATTGCAAAATTGTTTGCTGCAATTTGTTGCTACAGGTTTGTTGTAGATTGCGGCTGAGTTGCAGTGTTGAAGTCGTTGTTGTTGTAAGTTAATCGCGGTTTCGTCGGCGAAGAATTGTTGCAAGATTGTTTCCGCGGTTACCTCTGCAGCTCCTGTTATTATTAATTACAGGTTTTTGTAATTGATGAAGATGTGAGGGATGCTGTAATTGTTTTCTTTGATAATTTTAGTGAATTTGTTTTTGGTGTCCTGCTAAAAAGGCTCAGACGAGTCAGGAACATGATGACCGGAAAGTCAAAAAATTAAAATAAGCACACCGGGTCAAAGTACGCGAAAAATAAATTAAAAATGATGTCTGAAAGTTCGATTTTAAAAATTGCCCGGATACCGACTTTTTTATACTCTTGACTTTTTAACTTGACCAAAATACCTGAAAATTTAACACGTTAATTCGGGCTGATAATTCAAAAAATATTCATGAAGAAAATATATGATATTATATGCAGACGACACAGTATGAAAATATAGACAGATGAAATGAGAAAAAATAAAACGCCTGGTCAAAATTTAGGGTATTACAGATGCCCCCATTTAATCTTCTTAGACCTGAAGGTATGAATAGCTGAGAGTTTTAGACATTTGAGGTATAAAATGATTAAATATCAGAGTACCTGGAATTTTGACCGTGAATGCAGATGAAATGATACGTGATGAATGAAAGACTTTTGAACACTGTGGGGAATGATGCCACAGGAGACAAACCAACCGAATTTTTTGGAGATATAAGATATTGTAGAAATTTGTCGATGCGACAAAGAGTATTCAACAGTATTTAGAAAGAGAGGGATAAACCCTAGAACAAATATACAAACATCCGGAAAAACAGCAGATGAGAAAGAAGTAACACACTCTGGAAAACATATTTGCAACATCTAGAAAAGCGTTAGATGTATTAAAAATAACTTTGAGGGTAAATCTGAAACATTTAGAAAAACGTTAAATGTACAGGAAAAAAATTTAGAAGACTGGCATAATGACGGACATATCCGGAAAAGCATAAGATAAGCACATCAGAACAAAAGTTATATCTGGAAAAACATCATATGAGAAAAAGTCACATCCGAGAGAGCATCAGATAGACATGTAAGGAGTTTCTGGAAGTGCATCAGAATAAAAGAGACATATCCGGAAGAACGTCGGATGAAAAAGAAAGTTCTAGAAAAAACATCAGAACATACATACATATCCGGAAGAACATCGGATAGACACAGAGAAAAGTTATGGAAAAGCATCAGAACAGATAGACATATCCGGAAGAACATCGGATATAAACAAAGTTATATCTGGAAGAACATCAGATAAGACATAAAAGTATAGGTGTCAGATAAGTTAGACTTTGTAGAAAGGTAAGATGTTGATAATAACACGACCACTGATGAATGCAAATGAGGATTAAAACACTCTTGAATGCATAGTATATGAAAATGTTATGATGTATGATTAAATGTATGTAATGCAAATGAAAATGCTGACAACAAGTTTAGACTCTTTGAGGAGTGACAACCAATAAGTTTATACTCTTTTGGGGAGTGACAGACAAGACTGATTCCTTAACACATAGATCACTGCCATTACTTAGGATCTGAAAATGCTGTTTGTTAAACACCTATTTGTCATACTAATAAACTGTATCAAGTTGATAATCCTTGGAGGAAGGGTGGATAGCTTGCTTGGGGATTTTTCCAAATAAATTGCCCCAGACTTGCTGACTGTTGTAGATGAACTGATTATTGATTAGCTTGAATGATAATAACTGTATGCTGTATACTAGGAAGGCTTTCCCTAGTAATGAGTCTTGAAAGTTTTTCTGAATAAACCAATTCCGAGAAGGACTTGCACTAAACAAATCTTGAACTGATTTTTAACAGGCTCTGGAAAGAACTTGCCCCTGATAGGATCACTGACCAAGTTTCTAAACCGTTTTGAAAATTCCTTGAGAGGAAAGCTAGTTTGCAATAAAAAAATGTTTTTTCAAACAGGGCAAATTTAATGTAAAGTTCATGCAATTTTTTTTTAAACAAAATCATTGTTTTAGAAAAAGCACAGTAATATGAATTACTTATTAAAAACACGGTGGTTTAAAACATTCAGAATGAAAAGTAAAACAGAGGTATGATACCAAAACAAATGATTTGCAAAAAATAATTTTGGAGTCAGTTTATGCAACCTTGCTGTAGTATGCTCTCAAAATAACCTTGCTTCAATTAGGTCTTTTTAAGGGTTATAACGTAGCCTGGTTCACGATTTATGAAAGAAAGATAAAGGCTCAAAATTTGTTTGTGCCCACCCCAACTTCGTGATGTTCTCCAATCCTATGCTCAATTAAACTTAAATTGTGCATTCAGGTCCCAAAAGGTTTCAGAATTGTACTGATGATATTGATGACGATGGTCCAGAAGTCTTAAGAAGGCATCTACTGCTTCTTTACAACATTTAGTTGTTTTTCTTCTTTGTGGACTTTTTGAAGACCGAGGATTTAAGGACCTCTTCTCTGTATTATCCCTAACTTTTGCCTGATCTATTTCTTTTGAAATTTATAATCAGCGGGATGCCCTAGTTTTTGCTTATTTTTTTTTTGACTTAGCGGGCTTTTTCTTTTTGATTTCTTCTTAGAAAGAAAGTGACTGCTTGATTTGATGATTACGACAGACCATCACTGGCTTTTGATTTGAAAGACGTTTTCAACATATGTTTGTTATATGTAAACTTTTTGTACTTGAATACACAACCCAAATTAAACTGAGAACTACCCTACTCCTGGTTAAAATTGTGGGTTTTTTATAAAGAAAGAAACTCCTACTTCAAGGCTCAAAGGGGTTAACAAAGGATTATCTTCCTTATATCTCTAGTGTCTGGGAATTGAAAAAAATGCCTTACATCGTCAACAAAGTTTATTCGAAAGCGTACCGACAGCAATTATGGGTATTATATTTTCATCATCCTCCCACAAATATTTGCATAGTCAAAAATTTGAAAAAGAGGTGTATTTTTTTTAATGTTTTTGTTTTTTGAAAGAGAAAGCATAAAGATGCGAATAAACAGATGATTTGAATCAAAATACTGTACATGCTCATTTCATCAAAACTGACATTTAAAGATAAACAAGTTTGAAAGCAAATAAATATGATACAAACAAGGAAAAATGCAAAATAGACAGAAACAAGGTCAGTGGCTAATCAAACACAAGGATGAGTTGTCCTGTATTTGGGAAGTAACTGAGCTGAAGTTGATTAAAGCTTCAGTCCCGTATCGGTGACGAGGAATCAGTTTGATGACTTACAGATGACTGAAAGACAGACAGTTGGAATGAATTGACGATGACCTAGACGTATGTATGACTTATGCAAGGGATGCAAATGATATGCAATGCTTATGCAAAATAGGATACAATTTAGATGTAAAAGATTTGAAAAAGTTTAAAGAACGCACAGATGTATAAACACAAACAAAATTACAAACATGGGGTTCAAAGGTTCGACGTCATGAGCATGGAGTCATGGCTCTACCCATCCCCAAAGGTTGTACTATTTTGGTCAATTTTTGTACCTGTAGAACGGGTTCTAAGGTTCCCAAAATCACTGATCCCCCAGGGATATCAACAGCAAGCTGATTCACTCGAGCGAGCTGTAATATTCTAGGGTAGATATCATTTGAGTGTAGTATCGCGTATCAACTATTCCCGATAGTCACCGCACTACCAAATGGACATATGGTTAAAGTCTACTAAATCCTTAGGGTCATGGGTACCGCACTGGGAAAACTTTGCTTTCACGACAATCGGTCGTTCAACATTTAGTATCCACACGGGTACCTCGCCTGATTTGGTAGGCTACTAGGATCGCTTGTTCGGGATTCACTCCCTATAAGTTCTCCCATCTATGCCACCTTTATCTTAATGTTCTCTCAAACTTTCCACATGCGTATCAATCGCATTCCCATTGACAGAAAAATAAACACGGATATCAAGTAGGAATAACAGTATATATATATATATATATATATATATATATATATATATATAGGGGGCATATCAAGTGAGAGTGATTTTAAAATGAGAGATGAGAGGAATAAACAACAGCCATTAGATCAAATTATCAAGAGAGAGAGAAATTAATAGTCACATTAATGAATAAGTTTAATCATTATTGTTTGATTGATCTAATGGTTGTTATTTATTCCTCTCATCTCTCATTTTAAAATCACTCTCACTTGATATGTTCACTATATATATATATATATATATATGCTAAACAACCTAGACCTCTTAGGAATTCTAATCCTAGTTTGGATCCCCAGCAGAGTCGCCATATTTCTGTAGCGTGCAATTTTTGTCGGTGACGCGACCACCTTACCGCATTGGTTGGAATTGAGTGCTACTTTATGATTTCTTATTTATCCTATGAAGCTGGAAAGGAAAGGGAAGTTATATAAAACTAACCTTGCACGCAAATGTTTTCTTTAACAAATGCTAAGAGATTGGGGGGTCCGGGGGTCAGGTTATACAATTGGGAGTTGTCAATTACCCATCCTATATATGGTTATCCATAGATCGTTTAGCAAATTCTACTGTTATTTACTTACTGGTGTTTATCTGTCATGGGTTGGGAAAGTTTCTCCTTTGGGAGTGTTGAGAGAGTATTTTTGTTGTTTTCATGTTTTTAGATGTTTTTGGTAAGGTACTGGACCTAAATTTTTTGATTAGTGTGCTCGCTAAGATTTTGCAATCTTATGCCTACGTATTCCCGTAATGATAACAGGGAAATCAGAGCAATCGTAGTTCCTCCTATTCTATGGGAGGAAAAAGATGTTTGGTGTCTTGTTTAAAGCCCAAGATTGAAGCTAGATGTGTATTTGTGTCTTGTTCAAAGCCCAAGATTGAAGCTAAATTGCTTAGGGAAAATCATTATACAAAACCTAAGAGGAGGCTGATTGGGGAATTTCATATATGAAGCCTAAGAGGAGGCTAGCTTCTGCTGAGGATTATTGAGATCCAGAGACAGGTACAAATTGGGGAATTAACTCTTGCTGAGTTTAGAAGAGTTGAAATATCAGATGCCTTGAGGTTCTGATTGAGGGTTTATTGGTGGTAATTTGACCTTAGCTGGGGTATTTAGAATGAGGGTTTAAAGATTGAGTTTTGAAACCTATGGAGGTTTTAACTCTGTTGGAGATTGATAAAGTGATCAGGGGGTTTCCTATTCTTTTAGGAAACTTGAGGGTTTCTTTGAGATCCAAGAGGAGATGATACTTTCCAAGTCTACTAGTATGAAGAGGTTAACTCTTAGCTAGAGGATGATCTTTGTATGATGCCCAAGAGGAGGCTGATGTTTTAAGGGATGATAATCAACCCGAAATTAGTCTGATGTTCTGACTCTCTGGAGGATTGAACTAGCAAAAGATGACTAAGTTCTGTCCTATACCTATAGGAGGTCTTTGGGTCCTTGTACTAAGCCCAAGAGGAGGCTGATAACTTCTAGGAAGCCTGAGGGTCCTTGTACAAAGCCCAAGAGGAGTCCGGGGATGCTTTTAGGAAGCCTGTGGGTCCAAACCTAAGAAAAGTTCAAGAAAGGTTTCACCGGGAATAATCCTTTCTTTAGTGAACAGTTCTAGGGTTTGAAGAAATTCAAGAGAGGTTTCACCTGGAATTAATCCTCTTTGAGGAAATGAATTTCTTAGACAAATTTCTAGTAGTGTCAGTCTTGAGAAAAGTTTCACCAGGAATAATGCCTTTGTCTGTTCCATATTGTATAAGCCCAAGAGGAGTCAAGACTGTATCTGGAATTTCCTATGGGGAATTAGTTTTGACTGTGTTAAAAGAGTGACCACTGGTTTGATCTAATCCTAGACCTAGTTGCCGGGGAAAACTATAAGCAGATATACAGGTATATATATACAGATGAAATATATAAACAAGTATGTAAAAGAAAGCTGGTAGAACTTACAGGTGAGCAAGCTTCCAGTGTTACAGCTATATGGTTAGTTATTCAAGAAATTAAAGAAAGTTTTGATAACAACTATGAATTTGAATCTAAATAAAAAAGAAACTTGTTTTGAAAGGAAGTTTGGGGCTTATACTTAAGGAGAGGCCCAATTGGTCTAAGAGCAGTTTCACCGGGAATAATGCTCCTCTTAGTACCAGTGTATGTGAATCTTCTTTTTATTAAAAGGGTGCGATATGAATATCCGGGAAAACATCGGATGTAAAGGGAAGAAAAGAGTGAAGATACGAATATCTGGGAAAACATCAGATGTAAAGAGACGATGAAAAAAAGAAAAAGTTGCTCGCTAAGATCTTACGATCTTATTCCTACGTATTCTCAACGGGATCTTGAGAAATTAGAGCGGTTGTAGTTCACCCCTTAAGGGGCACGAACTACAGAAAAGAAAATTCAAATCGCACGGGCGAGAGAGGAAATCTAACCTAATGTTATCATGCAAAGATGGACCTAAGGTTAAATTTTGAAAAGGGAAATTCTACCCTAATGTTATCATGCTTGGTTATATATCCTAATGTCTGTCTTACTTTAAACCTAATTATAAATTAAGTTTGAACTAAGAAATCCTAAGGGAGTATGCATACATGGCAAAACATCACGGAATAAATGAATACACAACAAAGCATCATGACAGATAAAATATACACGGAAGAACATCGTGTGTGAAACTGAATACATGGAAAAACATCATGTGATAAAATATTCACGGAAAAACATCGTGAGATAAAAACATATGCACGGCAAAACACCGTGGACAAACAGAGAGAAAATACACGGCAAAACATCGTGACAAATAAAATATACACGGAAAAGCATTGCGTGTGAAACTGAATATATGGAAAAACATTATGTGATAAAATATACACGGAAGAACATTGTGGCTAAACAGAAAGAAAATACATGGCAAAACATCGTGGTAATCAACAGATAAAGATACGCGGCAAAGCATCGCGGGTAACAAATAACAGGTACGCGGAAGAGCGTCACGTAATAAATAAACAAAGATACGGACATTCACGACAAAACATCGTGTAATAGATTAAACTGACAAAAAGTTTACAGAATACACATGGAAAAAACATCATGGTTATAAGACAATAAAAATCAACTGAAATACACAGAAAAGCATCATGTAATCAGCACACAAAGATACGCGGCAAAGCATCGCTTGTAAATAACATATATACATGGCAAAACATCACAGTGAAAACAAATAGAAACCACACGGCAAAATATCGTGATAAAATAACAGACATTCACGGCAAAGCATCGTGAGACATGTAACGCCCCAGTTTTTGTCAGTTTTAGTATTTTTATTTAATTGAGTAGTTTTTTATTATTTTATTATTATATTATCTTATTTTTGACTTTTATGTGAAAATATGTTATTTTTAGTCGTGATTGTATTTTATCGGGTTTTGGGAACGTTTGCGAGATATTTGGGTGTAGGGGTATTTTGGGGCATTTTGATTTATTGGGGTAAGTTAAGAAGAGAAATAGAAAGAAAAAAGAGAGAAAAATAGTAAGAGGAGAAAAGAAGAGAAGAGAAGAGAAAAGAAGAAAAGAGAGAAAAACTTGAGAAAGAAGAAATCGATCAACCGACTTTTCTACGCGTTATTTAATCGGGTAAGGGTACGAAACTCGATTATCTTATCGTTGTGTATGATTATGTATGTGTGTTTGCATGTGGTATTGTTGTTTTCGATAGTTTTTCGGTTATAGGTCGAAAACGCGTAAACGAGTAGAAATCGATGTTTTCACGGACGGAAATCGATATAATTTGTGTTGTATGATCTATATATGTTTATGAACCATTGCTATTAACGGTTTTGCTGTTGGAAGTGATTTGGGTGGAAAAAATGACATTTTTGGGGGTGAGGAACAGTGTAAACGCAAGCAGAAAATTCTGCTTCTGGTGTGAAGCGCCGGGCGGTGTGCTTGTTTCGCCGGGCGGTTCATTCTTTCGCCGGACGGTTTTGAGAGGCGCAGAGGTTACAAGTTCTTGAATCTTTTGAGTCATTTTGGTAGAATTGGTGACGCCTGTGCTTCGCCGGGCGGTGTAGCGGCGAAGGGTGTTTCGCCGGGCGGTTTGGGTGTTTCGCCGGGCGATGCTGAGAGTTTTCCAAATAATACCTTTCTCTAAAAATTCATAACTCTTGAACCGTATTTCCGATTTAAGTGTTCTTTATATCGTTGGAAAGCTTATAAAATGTTCTTACTTGTGATGATAGTTTTGAGAATTGTTGGCCGATTAAATTATGTCGGGAATTAGAAAATGTGTTGTTTGTGTTGTCGATCTTTGCCGTTTAATTGTGTGAAATTGATGTGTATCATGCAAGGTAATGTTGTATAATGTGAAAGCATGTGTTTAGATGGTGTTGTGATGATTTGTGGCCGTATGATGATTAAATGCATTGTTTTGGGCTTAAGTGCAAAGTGTGATTCTGTTGATGGAGATGAATGCATTTATGTGTGCATGTTAAATGTTATGGGTCACTGTATGCCAAGCATCATAATATGCATATTGTGAAGTCGAGTGCCATGAGGGTACGAGCGACGGATAGATTCCAATGGGAATCCGCTATAACATCGTGAGCCTTAAACATAAGAGGGCTTAAAGCGATTTGATATATCGTGTGCCTTAAAAATATAGAGGACCGAAAGCGATGGTTATAGACGATCGTGTGCCCATGTGGGGACCTAAAGCGATCGGATTGTGTGCCCATGTGGGGACCTAAAGCAATCCATAAACGTCGTGTGCTCATGTGGGGACCTAAAGCGACGGGTGAACATCGTATGCCCGACGGGGAGTTACACTAAGTAACGAGCGATGGTTCCAATAGTTCCTGAGTGAACTGGTTCTGAGAATGATGAGTCGGTACCGCATGTGCATTGCATGGAGTCGTTGTGTCGGTCTCTGTGCATTTGCATAATCATGGATTAATTGTGTATGTTAATTATGAATGTGATTAATGAGATGGTATGTGTATAAATGTGTTGATGACTGATGTACAGTGGTGATGAATACCTGATACTTGCGCTATGTTGTGTTATATTTGATTATGGGGCATTGTGGTGAGAATATTTTACTTGCGCATTTTTGTGTTAATATATAATTGTATGCAACTGTATTATGATTGTTTTTCTCACCCTTCTGCTATTTTATAATGCTCTATGAGGCATTGCAGATTAGAGTTGCTGGAGGTCTTTTTGTGAAGCTTTGCGTCTTCATTCTTTTGTCGGTCGGCTCTGATATGTGACACCGGGTAGTTAGGGAGGCCGTTTGTGATTATTGTGTACTATGTATATATATCTTTTGGCTTGTGCATGTATAACTTGATGTATGATAACTTTTCATGTGATATATATATCTATATGTATATATATATATATATATATATATATATATATATATATATATATATATATATATATATATATGATATTCAGTTTTAGATTTTCCGCTTTTATTCTAAAATCTGAAATGTGGGTGTAAGGAACTGAGTTCCTCTGTTGATTGCTACCCCACTGTTGCATATCTTTATGAGCAGGTGTTGTATGTTTGTTTCAAATAGATGTGGCGTCTTCGGTCTA
The DNA here is from genome assembly GCA_022829125.1 of Lathyrus tuberosus. Lineage (NCBI taxonomy): Eukaryota > Viridiplantae > Streptophyta > Magnoliopsida > Fabales > Fabaceae > Lathyrus > Lathyrus tuberosus. The sequence goes on from JALAZF010000109.1 coordinate 12,277,299, forward strand.
TGCCGTGTATGTTTTAATTGTACTCTGATGAAATTTCGAATTTCCTTTTACCGCTTTATATAGCTTGGGGGTATAGATCAGGGGTGTTACATTAAGTGGTATCAGAGCCAGTTCGTGTCAGTTGTGTCAGTCCTTGTTGGTCGTTGCGTTTGGGTGAGCAGTTTGTTTAACCATAGTTGCTGTTATTGGAAATGAACAGAATATGGCTAGAAGGAACGATGCTGCTTTAGCTGCTGCGATGCAGGCGATGGCTCGGGCTGTGCAGGGTGCACCGAATGCTGCAGGTAATGATGAGTTCAGGAAGAATAAACTGTCTGTCTTCAAAGGAAGATATGATCCTGATGGTGCACAGATTTGGTTGAAAGAGATTGATAGGATTTTCTGAGTGATGGATTGTGACGAAGATCAGAAGGTGAGACTGGGTACTCACATGTTACTAGAAGAAGCTGATGATTGGTGGGTTGGTACTCGACATGTGTTGGAAGCTGCAGAGGAGGAAGAGATTACTTGGGAAGTGTTTAGCAGGGAGTTTCTGAGGAAGTATTTTCCCGAGGATGTAAGAGGAAAGAAGGAAATTGAGTTCTTGGAACTGAAACAAGGTAGTATGTCTGTAGTTGACTATACTGCTAAGTTTATTGAGCTGGTGCAGTTTTATGCTCATTATGCGGAAGCGACTGCGGAGTTTTCTAAGTGTGTTAAGTTTGAAAGTGGGTTGCGTCCTGAAATTAAGCAAGCTATTGGTTATCAGAGGATTCGAAGGTTTGCGGACTTGGTGGATTGTTGTAGGAGTTTTGAAGAAGATAGTAAGGCTCGTTCTACTCATTACAAGAGTTTGAGTGAAAGAAAAGGGAAGCAACAGTTTCGTAGTGGTCCGTATGTAACACCAGCTGATAAAGGTAAACAAAGGGGTAATATTGATCGAAGGTCAGGTGGAGGTGGTATGTCTAATTCTCTGAGGTGTTTTAGATATGGTGATGTGGGACATCGTCAGTCTGAATGTAGGAAGGATTTGAGGAAGTGTTCTAATGGTGGCGGTGTAGGGCATGTTGCTGCTAATTGTGCAAGGAAGAATGTGGTGAAATGTTACAATTGTGGGGAACCTGGTCATATTAGCACGAAGTGTCCGAATCTGAAGAAAGCTCCAACTGGTGGGAAGGTGTTTTCATTGGCGGGGACTCAGACTTCAAGTGCAGATCGTCTGATAAGAGGTACTTGCTTTATTAATAGTACGCCTTTAGTTGCTATTATTGATACTGGAGCGACTCATTCGTTTGTTTCGTCTGAGTGCGCGAAGTGTTTAGATATTGTGTTGTCTTTGATGGATGGTAAGATGGTTATTGATACTCCAGCAATGGGGTCAGTAACTACTTCTTTGGTTTGTTTGAGTTGTCCTTTGACCATTTATGGTAAAGAATTTGAGATGGATTTAGTGTGTTTGCCGTTGGAAGGTTTGGATGTGGTTTTGGGAATGAATTGGTTGCAATTTAATAGGGTTCATATTGATTGCTATCATAAGTTGGTAAGGTTTCCTTCTCTTGAGGAAGACGAAGACTCGAGTTTCTTATCTACCAAAGAGTTGAAAAAGCTTTTGGCGGAGGAAGCTCAGTTGTTTGGACTGTTTGTATCGTTGACTGTGGATAGTCAAGTGTCGCTTGAGGTGTTTCCTGTTGTGTGTGATTTTTCGGAAGTGTTTCCTGAAGATATTTCAGATGTGCCGCCAGAGAGAAAGGTGGAGTTTTCTATAGAGCTAGTTCCTGGTACGAGACCTGTTTCTATGGCACCTTATAGAATGTCGGCATCTGAGTTGGTTGAATTGAAGAAGCAGTTGAGTGACTTGTTGGAGAAGAGGTTTGTGAGGCCAAGTGTTTCTCCTTGGGGTGCTCCAGTTTTGTTGGTGAAAAAGAAAGATGGAAGTATGCGGTTGTGTATTGATTATCGCCAGTTGAATAAGGTGACGATTAAGAATAAATATCCTCTTCCAAGGATTGATGATCTGATGGATCAGTTAGTTGGTGCTTGTGTGTTCAGTAAGATTGATTTGAGATCAGGATATCATCAGATAAGGGTGAAGGAGGAAGATATTCAGAAGACGGCTTTTAGGACACGATACGGTCATTATGAATATTCTGTGATGCCGTTCGGGGTTTCTAATGCGCCAGGTGTGTTTATGGAATACATGAATCGTATTTTCCACGAGCATTTGGATCGATTTGTTGTTGTGCTTATTGATGACATATTGATTTATTCTAAGTCTCGCGAGGAGCACGCAGAGCATTTGCGTATTGTTTTGCAGGTTTTGAAGGAAAGGAAACTTTTTGAAAAATTGTCCAAGTTTGAATTCTGGTTGTCGGAAGTGAGTTTTCTTGGACACGTGATTTCAGGTAATGGTATTTCTGTGGATCCATCTAAAGTAGAAGTAGTTCTACAATGGGAGGCTCCGAGATCGGTTACTGAAATTCGTAGCTTTTTGGGTTTGGCCAGTTATTATCGACGGTTCATTGAAGGGTTTTTTAAGCTAGCATTACCTTTGACCCAATTGACTTGTAAAGGGCAAGCGTTCATTTGGGATATTCGATGTGAGGAAAGTTTTAATGAGCTGAAGAGAAGATTGACGACAACTCCGATTTTGATTTTACCGGATCCTAATGAACCATTTGTGGTGTTTTGTGATGCATCTTGGATTGGTCTAGGTGGTGTTCTGATGCAAGAAGGTAAGGTGGTGGCTTATGCTTCAAGGCAGTTGAGAGTGCATGAGAAAAATTATCCTACTCATGATCTTGAATTAGCGGCTGTGGTTTTTGTGTTGAAGATTTGGAGGCATTATCTCTACGGTGCAAGGTTTGAAGTCTTTAGTGATCACAAGAGCTTGAAATATCTGTTTGATCAGAAGGAGCTGAATATGAGGCAACGTAGGTGGTTGGAATTCTTGAAGGACTACGACTTTGGCTTGAATTACCATCCTGGTAAAGCTAATGTGGTAGCTGATGCGTTGAGTCGGAAATCATTGCATATGCCGGCTTTGATGGTTAAGGAGTGGGAACTTTTGGAATTGTTTAGAGACTTGAGTTTGGTTTGTGAAGTGACGTCGGATAGTGTGAGGCTGCGTATGTTGAAGATTACTAATGATTTTCTGATGACGGTAAGAGAGAAACAGAAGTTGGATGTGAAATTTGTGGATTTGATGTTGGTTGGAGAAAAAGATGCGAATAGTGATTTTCGAGTGGATGTTAATGGTGTTTTGAGGTTCCGTGGGCGAATTTGTATTCCGGACGATTCGGAGTTGAAACAGATGATTTTGGAAGAAGGACACCGGAGTAATTTAAGTATACATCCGGGAGCGAATAAGATGTACCAAGACTTGAAGAAGATTTTCTGGTGGTCTGGATTGAAAAGAGATGTGGCTCAGTTTGTGTATGCTTGTTTGACTTGTCAGAAGTCGAAAGTCGAACATCTAAGGCCTAGTGGTTTGTTGCAACCGTTGGATATTCCTGAGTGGAAGTGGGATAGCATTTCGATGGATTTTGTAACGGGGTTGCCGAACACTCAGAGAGGGCATAATGCTATTTGGGTGGTTGTTGATAGGCTGACTAAATCGGCCCATTTTATTCCGATTGACATCAGTTTTTCTTTGGAGCGGTTAGCTGAGATTTACATCAGTGTGATTGTGAAGTTGCATGAGGTTCCATTAAGTATTGTTTCTGATCGAGATCCAAGGTTTACATCGAGATTTTGGGAGAGTTTACAGAAGGCATTGGGTTCTAAATTGAGGTTGAGTTCGGCTTATCATCCGCAGACGGATGGTCAGATGAAAGGACGATTCAGTCGTTAGAGGATTTGTTGAGAGCGTGTGTTTTGGAACAAGGTGGTACGTGGGATAGTTATCTTGCGTTGATTGAATTCACGTATAATAACAGTTTTTATTCTAGTATTGGAATGGCACCGTTTGAAGCGTTATATGGACGAAGGTGTCGAACACCGTTGTGTTGGCACGAATCTGGTGTGAGAACGGTGGTAGGACCGGAGTTGGTGCAGCAGACTATAGATAAGGTGAAGTTTATTCGTGAGAAGATGAAAGCTTCTCAGAGTAGACAAAAGAGTTATCATGATCGGAGACGGAAGGATCTTGAGTTTCAAGAGGGCGATCATGTATTTCTAAGGGTTACGCCGGTAACAGGTGTTGGTCGTGCATTGAAATCGAAGAAACTTACTTCTCGGTTTATTGGTCCTTACCAGATATCTGCGAGAGTGGGTGCTGTGGCATATAGGGTGGCGTTGCCGCCGAGTCTGTCGAATTTACATAATGTATTCCATGTTTCACAGTTGCGGAAGTATGTTCCGGATCCGTCGCATGTGATTCCGATGGACGAGGTTGAGGTAAGGGAGAACCTTACGGTTGAGGCATTACCAGTTAGAATTTTGGATCGCGAAGAGAAGCGGTTACGAGGCAAGGATATTGCATTGGTGAAGGTAGCGTGGGGAGGCGCTGCTGAAGGCAATTTGACTTGGGAATTAGAGAGTCGGATGCGGGAGTCGTATCCAGAGTTGTTCGTCTCAGGTATATTTTCGAGGACGAAAATTTCTAAGTGGGGGAGAGTTGTAACGCCCCAGTTTTTGTCAGTTTTAGTATTTTTATTTAATTGAGTCGTTTTTGATTATTTGATTATTATATTATTTTATTTTCGACTTTTATGTGAAAATATGTTATTTTTAGTCGTGATTGTATTTTATCGGGTTTTGGGAACGTTTGCGAGATATTTGGGTGTAGGGGTATTTTGGGGCATTTTGATTTATTGGGGTAAGTTAAGAAGAGAAATAGAAAGAAAAAAGAGAGAAAAATAGTAAGAGGAGAAAAGAAGAGAAGAGAAGAGAAAAGAAGAAAAGAGAGAAAAACTTGAGAAAGAAGAAATCGATCAACCGACTTTTCTATGTGTTATTTAATCAGGTAAGGGTGCGAAACTCGTTTATCTTATCGTTGTGTATGATTATGTATGTGTGTTTGCATGTGGTATTATTGTTTTCGATAGTTTTTCGGTTATAGGTCGAAAACGCGTAAACGAGTAGAAATCGATGTTTTCACGGACGGAAATCGATATAATTTGTGTTGTATGATCTCTATATGTTTATGAACCATTGCTATTAACGGTTTTGCTGTTGGAAGTGATTTGGGTGGAAAAATGACATTTTTGGGGGTGAGGAACAGTGTAAACGCAAGCAGAAAATTCTGCTTCTGGTGTGAAGCGCCGGGCGGTGTGCTTGTTTCGCCGGGCGGTTCGTTCTTTCGCCGGGCGGTTTTGAGAGGCGCAGAGGTTACAAGTTCCTGACTCTTTTGAGTCATTTTGGTAGAATTGGTGACGCATGTGCTTCGCCGGGCGGTGTAGCGGCGAAGGGTGTTTCGCCGGGCGGTTTGGGTGTTTCGCCGGGCGATGCTGAGAGTTTTCCAAATAATACTTTTCTCTAAAAATTCATAACTCTTGAACCGTATTTCCGATTTAAGTGTTCTTTATATCGTTGGAAAGCTTATAAAACCTTCTTGCTTGTGATGATAGTTTTGAGAATTGTTGGCCGATTAAATTATGTCGGAAATTATAAAATGTGTTGTTTGTGTTGTCGATCTTTGCCGTTTAATTGTGTGAAATTGATGTGTATCATGCAAGGTAATGTTGTATAATGTGAAAGCATGTGTTTAGATGGTGTTGTGATGATTTGTGGCCGTATGATGATTAAATGCATTGTTTTGGGCTTAAGTGCAAAGTGTGATTCTGTTGATGGAGATGAATGCATTTATGTGTGCATGTTAAATGCTATGGGTCACTGTATGCCAAGCATCATAATATGCATATTGTGAAGTCGAGTGCCATGAGGGTACGAGCGACTGATAGATTCCAATGGGAATCCGCTATAACATCGTGAGCCTTAAACATAAGAGGGCTTAAAGCGATTTGATATATCGTGTGCCTTAAAAATATAGAGGACCGAAAGCGATGGTTATAGACGATCGTGTGCCCATGTGGGGACCTAAAGTGATCGGATTGTGTGCCCATGTGGGGACCTAAAGCAATCCATAAACGTCGTGTGCTCATGTGGGGACCTAAAGCGACGGGTGAACATCGTATGCCCGACGGGGAGTTACACTAAGTAATGAGCGATGGTTCCAATAGTTCCTGAGTGAACTGGTTCTGAGAATGATGAGTCGGTACCGCATGTGCATTGCATGGAGTCGTTGTGTCGGTCTCTGTGCATTTGCATAATCATGGATTAATTGTGTATGTTAATTATGAATGTGATTAATGAGATGGTATGTGTATAAATGTGTTGATGACTGATGTACAGTGGTGATGAATACCTGATACTTGCACTATGTTGTGTTATATTTGATTATGGGGCATTGTGGTGAGAATATTTTACTTGCGCATTTTTGTGTTAATATATAATTGTATGCAACTGTATTATGATTGTTTTTCTCACCCTTCTGCTATTTTATAATGCTCTATGAGGCATTGCAGATTAGAGTTGCTGGAGGTCTTTTTGTGAAGCTTTGCGTCTTCATTCTTTTGTCGGTCGGCTCTGATATGTGACACCGGGTAGTTAGGGAGGCCGTTTGTGATTATTGTGTACTATGTATATATATCTTTTGGCTTGTGCATGTATAACTTGATGTATGATAACTTTTCATGTGATATATATATATATATATATATATGATATTCAGTTTTAGATTTTCCGCTTTTATTCTAAAATCTGAAATGTGGGTGTAAGGAACTGAGTTCCTCTGTTGATTGCTACCCCACTGTTGCATATCTTTATGAGCAGGTGTTGTATGTTTGTTTCAAATAGATGTGGCGTCTCCGGTCTATGCCGTGTATGTTTTAATTGTACTCTGATGAAATTTCGAATTTCCTTTTACCGCTTTATATAGCTTGGGGGTATAGATCGGGGGTGTTACAAGACACAGAGAAAAATACAATCACGAAAAAACATCGTGATAAAACATTAATCGAGGAAAAACATCAAGATTAATAACCATGGCATCACAAGGATTAAAATTCAACAAGATAAAAATAACAAGTTATTATAAAAAAGTTAAGATAAAATTATTAAAATACATATCACATGAAATTAACAATTTAACAAACCAATTTAAAGGAAATTAATAACTTAATCATAATTAAAATATTTTAGTTACTTTAAACATTAACCAATTTAAATAAAATTATAGAAATTAAATTAAACATAAAAAATAGAAATAATTATAAAAATAAAATGGGCTTATGATTGTGAAATAGAGGGTGTAGATAGTAAAGATGAATGGGCTAGACCCAATATAACCTAAATAATAATAATAATAATAATAATAATAATAATAATAATTGTTAAAAGAAAAGGGGAAAGCTAAGTGAGAATGCATACCGTGTCTTTTCTTGGAAAAATAAGCGCTTCCCAGTCTCTCTATTCTGCGAGTTCAATCCCTCCGTCTGTTGCTTGCTTCCTTATGAACTCCGTCCATCAATCTCTCTCCGTTCGCTCTGGTTCTTCAAATCCCGGCGCGGTGGTTCTCCGTCTCTGATTTTGGTTCGTCGGTGTACTCCCTCCGTTCCTGCGATTCCGGCAGCTCCGCTAGCACTTTCCTCCGGCGACTGTTCTTTGCAATAATGTTGTTTCTGTGAATTTGCAGGTTCTTTTTTTTTTTTTTTTTTTGACAGAATTTGTTGTTAAAAGTGATGAAGATTTGTTGCGGGAACGGTTTCGTCGGCGAAACAGGTGCGGTTCTTCTCTATTTTGTTGTTGTCTTGCTGCAATTTCGATGTTGGTTCATTGTGTTCTGTTATTACAGAACTGTTATTGTTGATTTCGCAGGTGGATTGTTGTTCTGTTGAATTTGTCGTAATTTTTCCGTTTGCGAAGTTGTGTTGAAATTGGAATTAATAATTAAAAATTTGTTGTCATGCTGTTGTTGAATTGAATTAGTTGCAGAGAATTGTATTTGATTCTATTTATTTTGCTCTGTTCCGAATTTTGCGGATTTGTAATTGTTGTACGGCCATTTTGAATTACAGGTTGCAAAATTGTTTGCTGCAATTTGTTGCTACAGGTTTGTTGTAGATTGCGGCTGAGTTGCAGTGTTGAAGTCGTTGTTGTTGTAAGTTTATCGTGGTTTCGTCGGCGAAGAATTATTGCAAGATTGTTTTCGCCGTTACCTCTGCAGCTCCTGTTATTATTAATTACAGGTTTTTATAATTGATGAAGATGTGAGGGCTGCCGTAATTGTTTTCTTTGATAATTTTAGTGAATTTGTTTTTGGTGTCATGCTAAAAAGCTCAGACGGGTCAGAAATATGATGATCGGAAAGTCAAAAAACTAAAATAAGCACCTCAGGTTAAAGTGCGCAAAAAATAAATTAAAAATAATGTCTAAAAGTTCGATTTTAAAAATTGCCCGAATATCGACTTTTTTACACTGTTGACTTTTCAGTTTGACCAAAATACCTGAAAATTTAACACGTTAATTCCGGCTGATAATTCAAAAAATATTCATGAAGAAAATATATGATATTATATGCAGACGACACAATATGAAAATATAGACAGATGAAATGAGAAAAAATAAAAACGTCTGGTCAAAATTTAAGGTATGACAACTGTGGGATTTAGTGTTCGGATGCCTCCTGGTACACGAATTCTGGTATACATATTAAACCGTTAAAAATGTGTTTGAAAAAGTCTGGAGCAGATGGATGAAAGTAATTAAAAGATGCATGTGTAGTAATGTCGTTATGTTTGTCCTTGTGATATAAGCAAGGTGTACTATGGTTGGTAGCAATAGATGTGGTTTGAAATTAAAGTTTGAAGTTTAGTATGAAGTTGTTTTGTTTAACAATTAAGATGAATGTATTATCTATTATGGGTTCCTTGCAGATGTCTTTTTTTTAACAGGGATATAGTATTATTCTCGGAAATATCAATGTAATATAATGCTCTATGTTTGTGTAGTGAGTTATGTGTAATGAAGTACGATAAACAAAGTGTGTTTTGTTCGTATAATACAGTTACATTTCAGTTTGAAGTGTTTAATTGTGATATGATATAATAATATTGAATAAAATGTCACAACTATAAAAAGATATTTTAATGCATATATTAGGCTGAGGAAAGCTATACATAGCGAATAGAAGTTTAATGAAGTTCACGCACAATGTAAATCATATATATAAGTCTCTTGGTCTGCAATAAAGTTTTGTTTGAATAGAAATAATAAAGTTTAGTACTATGACCAGCATTGTGTCGTTGTTTCAATAGAGCAGGTTTTGTTTAATAAAATCCAATGCTAATATTTATATAAGAAATCTTGAACTGGTTTAGGTTGATCTTATACAATATGATGGTTTAAAAATAATATAAAAGTTAAATATCATGATAACCACTCATATTTGAGACAGACTTTTTTATAATGTTGTGGTTGTGGAAAAATAAAAAGTGCAAAATGGTCAAATGGACTTTAAATCAGAAAAAAATGTGCTATTTACATTAAACTTTTTAATTTGAATGTACATTTGATGTATTACACTATGTGTCTCCATATATTAAAATGGCGAATAGTAACATTGTAAAAGTAGTAGGTAATAGCGTAAGAACATTGAATTAGTCTACCTTGCTTACCTATTATATAATAAATAGATTCCATTGCAGTAGTAGGTAGTAGTGTAAGAGTATTGTACAAGTAGTACTTAATAGGGTAAGGATTATAATAGGGGAATGGATTGCATTGTAGAAAAGGGACATGCAGACCTAATAATAGGCCATATTTTTTAGCTTCACCATCATTGCATTGAAAGAGTGATAAAGAGGTTTAAGTGGTGTTTTGGATTATGCAGGAAGCAATAGTCTAATCACACTATTCACGCGTGGGGAAATGCAGTAGGCAAAATTAATAGTATTGTGAGAGCATCATATTTTCCTTTTGATTGAAAGTATGGCACCCAATTTTAAGACATTGAAAAAATAAAAAACGTTTATAATAAAAAACAAGATATTGATAGTATAAAAAAGGTTTATGAAATTCAAATAGATTTTACAATATTTTACATTGTACATATGAAACTGATTTAGGAAATAATTATAGTTTAAAAATAGTATGATATAAATAGAAAATACGTAACATATGTTATTTTAGGTGACCTAAGTTGTATACGAAAATAGGCAATATGAATACACACAATAGGTAGTATGAATTGAATGATTTATTAATTTGTTACAGTCAAAATGAAAAGGGGCAAAATCCTTGTCCAATAACCCTTCTTCATTGTTGTAGCTAAGCTCCACCAGATCACTTCATGAACACTTATCAAGCATTCAATCTTTTGCAAGTATCTTCTTTGACAAATAGTGTTGAGATACCAAGGTTGCCACCCTTGACTCAAGTAACTAAGATTCTCTCTGAACGAACCTTATTTACCTTAACAATTCTGAGAACTCCAATCAGATTGGATCCACCCTTAGGGTTAAGAGAGATGAATCCTTCCTTGCTGTTTTTGGATAGTGAAAATAAATCACTTCCACTTTCTTCAGGTTGTGTTTCATAGAAACACCATCTAGTCAGAAGAATAACTAGAAGACTCCAGATGCACGACTGAGACACCTTTATGAGTGAACTTGAGAAAATTCTAATGTATCTTTGAAAACCTAGCCGATCAATAATTTATCAAACTCCCAGAGCAAGAACTTGATAAACCTATACTCAACTCCTCTCCTCTTCAACTGACTTCAAACTGTACCATGGAACCAAGCTTCAAAGTACTAAGTCACCATAACAGACATCTTCCAACAACTCTTTCCATTCCATCACTCCTAACTTTGGAATAAAAAGATGCAGATATCTTCAACTATAGAGGCCGACGATTGAGACCATCCACCATCTGTCTTCAGCAACAACTTCAGAATCCCTTAATTCTAGAGCTCTTCCATCAGAAACACATGTAGCGGAAACACCAAGGAACAAATTCAACTTGCCCTAATAAGATGTCAAAACATCTTTTAAGACACCCCAACAAGAGAACTAGCCACTTCTCCTGCAATTGTTGTAGAACCTCCTCAACAACATGAACAACCACCGGTTTATTACCTTCGATCCAGAACATCCATCCCATCCATTAATACCCTTGAGTATGTATGAGTTGATTGATCTGATCTTCAAAACTCCTCCTTGTTTAAACGCCAGAAAGTATCTCCCCAAGATCTCATCCAGAAACAAACAGGATGCCTGCTCTGATACCAATTAAAATTCTGACAATGCAGACAGCAGATGTCCTAACACATGTCAAGACATTGTTCTGCATAAACATTTAAACACAGAGGCACAATAGTAGACTGATACCTTGAATATCAGAACTGCAACAACACAAATGTTACGACATTTGTCCCAACATGTTTATCATGAACCCTAACAGAAAAGTAAATCTGCAGAATGACAAAGAACACAACAATTGTTAACCCAGTTTGGTGCAATTCACCTACATCTAGGGGATACCAATCCAGGAAGAAGACTCCACTATCTGTAGAATTTTTACAAAGCTAAACTCCCCCGTTTACAACTTTATATCCTAATATCTACCCAATGAAGACTTTATCAAAGAACAACCTCTTTGATACGAGATACCCCACTCACTTCCCTTAATCACCAACTGTTATTTCTACATTATCTCTGTTAATACAGAATTTTGTCAAGCATACTTGACAAACAAGCTAACTCAGATTTACTTAAAAGCTTCATCCAAGAACAATACAAATCCAATATCTCAAGGCTTATGGATCTGCGCGACACCTATATCTGCCATAATGCATCAACTGATACAAAGGGAGACTTACAACCTAGAGAGCCAACGACTCTCAACACCCTAAACCCTTGTTTTTACGCAAGAGAAATAGGTTACAAAAGGCATATCAAATCCTAGGTTTAAGTCTTCTATTTATAGTCTTTTGTTTCCTTGGGCTTCGAATCATCTGTTTATTTCTTCCATGATCCATGTTTTGATTGCTCCTTAAATCTTGCAATAGATTTAGAAACATCCTTCAATATCAGATCAGGATGTCGAGACATTCGTTAGGACATCATATCTGACCAGTCTTCTTTCATCAGACTTCTTCATCTCTTTTGACATTCTGTTCTTCTAAAAATTTGCTCAAATTTGCTCAAATCAGCAGAGCTTTCACCATTAACTTGCCTCTTCTATTGCAGCTATGTATTCTTGATCGTCTTCAAGGAAACCCAATGCAAAGCAGGCATCTTAAATGTATCAAACTGAGTGTCGCCTATTTTTCGAATTTCCTCATAAGTGGTTGGACCCTTAGCCACTGTCAACATTATTCGCATGTAAAATAGTTCTCCTATAATGGGTGGAACCCATATCAAGTGACCAATGGTGAAACCTTTTTTTCGTGGCCTCCAAGTTCTATATCTCTTATCATAAACAAATTTGGACACAAATTGGCCATATGTCAATGTTCGGGCTTCTTCATATTTACCATTTGCAACCAGTTATGATGTGAACATAGATTTCGTGACACTCGCCTTTTCTAATATATTCTCCATTCTATCAAAATCAGTGTAGTAAACCACTTTCTCACATATTAAATGATAGAACATACGTTCAACCGCGGGTTTCCTACCATGGATATTGTAAGCAAATATTCGCCAACATGCTTCACTCGACGAGACATACCTACAATCAAGATACTATTTAATCTCATCAACATGGTCAGGGTCATTTATATTCTGTGATTTAGAAGCAACAATGGTTGCTGTGATTCTGTCATATCCCTTGTGTATGTACTTGAAAATATATTTGATAGATGTACTTTGGTTACACCATTCCATGTTTATGTGTGCATGGTATTTCAAAAGTAACCGCATATTGTAAGGAACAACATAACGATTGTCCAATGCGGTGCCGTTTTTGTGAATGACGCGTGTTTTTGATCTTCTCCTGTAAAGCAAAAAACCTTCCATGTCAAGTGTTGTATCCTCCATGTACTTCTTAGGGAAGTACTTAGAGCATTTTCTATTCTTCATACAAGGTGATGTTGGTCGGGCCAGACCACATGGTCCATGCATATTGTGGGTCTCAACCAAGTTATATAATGTAGGATAAAGTTCAGGGTCGGGAATTTCTGCAGAAATGATTTTGTCTATATCAGTAGGTGTTGGGAATTTGCTTTGAGGATGTAAGAAAATAAGGATGTGAGCATGCGGCAGGCCTCGCTTCTGGAATTCAACTGTGTACATAACTGAAACAGAAACACATTTGAATTTGAACAAATGTAAGTTATTAACTTAATCTTAGTTTATTTCACCTTACTAATTATTGTGTCTAACTAATTAAATTTGAACTTTTTGTTGTTTAGATGGTTGGCTAAGGGTATGAGTTACAATAGATGTCCTAGACATTGTATCATTCAATACCGCAATCTGTTGGATCACCTAACACCTAGAGATGTAAGGCCTCTAAACAAATCAATTTATTTTTTATATCAACAATTTTATGATATAACATTTTACTTTCTTCAGTTCATTTGGAGTCCATATCTAAACATGGAGCACTTGCATGAAGTCAGAGAGGAAAATGCTGTCGTTTATACTGCATGCATGCCGATCATTAGATTCACCACTGTGGAGATGCACAACAGTTACCGTGTCAAACTATAATTTGGAATGCATCAAAACATCCCAGATCCCCTTGTTGACCTCGGTAAATGGCATCTCAAAAAAGTTAATGATCAATGGGACTATCCTGATTGGAAGAATTTTGCAAAATCTGAGTGTCGTAAATGGAGGAACCGCAACGCCCATGTCTTACGTGACCCGATGATGGCAACCCTGTCTATACCAACTAATAATTATATGGCTTGGTACAGATCGGTTGCAACTGGGTTTATCTCCAAAGAGAGGTATCTATACGACCCACGACAAACCACCTACACACAAGAAACTTCAGCGTCTAACCCACCGGGAAATTATCGGCCATGTTACTCACAACCCCCTACCCAACAGAATTACCAACCCACTAACACACAAACACACTATCCAAACATCCCAAACACCCAACCACAATACCAAGAGCATCCTCCATACCATCTCTTACAAAATGACCATTATCAAGAAACCCAATATAGCTATGCCCCAAACACAACATCAAGATATAGCCAAAATGAGGGTACATCATACCATAGCCCTAACACCAAACATCTTTCCATTGCCAAAATGCTCAGACATCATACCCTAGCCTACACACACAAACATCCCAACAACCTTATGGCTTTCAAACACCACTACCATTTCAACCTTTCACCAACGAATCCTTCACACCAATGTCCCCTTTCAATTGTCCAGGCCGCACACCAATAACCCCTTCATCACATCTGAATTACTCTGGCATGGGTCGCACGCTGAGTTTCAACACATAAGACCTCATGAAAATGCAAGAAATTCTTAGGGAACCAGCTGGGAATGTTCCTGAGACTTCAATTCCTCAAACACATGGCGTGAATCAACAACGAGGGGACCGAGTGCAACGAGTGAGGGTGCCTAAGGGATGTGGAACCGGTGACCGGTATGACTAACCCGGTCGCCAACATTAATTTATGTAATAGTATTTTTAATTAATGATAATGTTATTTATTTCTGTTAACAAAATTTACACAATGCACCCTATCTCCATCTCAATTGGCGACTCCCCTTTAAGTATAAGACCCAGTCGCCAATTGGATTGGCAACACCATGTGGTGTCTCCAATCCAATTGGCGACACCACTCATGCCTTTGTGAAGGGTCGCCAACTTACATGGCGCCACCATGCAATCAGTCCTCCAAAGACTGATACTTTAGGAAATATTTTAAAAAGTGGGGTATTTTGAGATTTTTTTTTTTAAAAACTGTGTTATTTTGGTAAAAATTTCTCAAATTCAAAACATGTGTTTAAGACTTATAGTTTTACCAACAAAAATAAATAAGACAAAATTACTTTTAAGTAAAAAAATAAAAAATAAAAAAATAAAAACTTTTGAATGAGTATACTTAAAAAAGACTAGACTAAAATTACATCTATCTATACGCATAGGTATTTATGTGATTTATCCTTAAATTAAAATACATTGTTTTTCTTCTTAATTTAGTTATTTATTTTTTAACAAAATAATTTTGTATGATCATAAAATTGGTATTATCATAATTTGTCATTAATGAAAGGAATAAAGATTAAAATAAAAGAGAGCATGGTGGTAATGTTTCTAAAAAAATTGAAAAGTTTGGATTTCTATATATATTTTGGAGAATATTGTGTTACAAGTTTGTTGATGTCTAAATGCATGTTGTTGTTTTTAATGCAGGTTGGTTAA
The DNA here is from genome assembly GCA_022829125.1 of Lathyrus tuberosus. Lineage (NCBI taxonomy): Eukaryota > Viridiplantae > Streptophyta > Magnoliopsida > Fabales > Fabaceae > Lathyrus > Lathyrus tuberosus. The sequence goes on from JALAZF010000109.1 coordinate 12,292,681, forward strand.
CACAAGTTTGTTGATGTCTAAATGCATGTTGTTGTTTTTAATACAGGTTGGTTTTTGATTTATCAAGAATATAAGAAAAAGTAATTGCTATGAAAACAACATTTTTTTCTCTTTAGTCTTCTTTTGCCATTTCTCAATTTTGTCTTTTTCAAAACAAGATTGCAAAAACACCCCTACTCTCTATGTAACGCCCTGTATAATATATACCTAGAATAATACAATACAAGCATTTTATTTGGTACTGACACCATCATAAGTGCCTAATGGCGTAATTCACATATTTGACCATTTCTAATACAACACAATCTATGGTACAAGATATGGAAACTAGCCAAAAATAAAAATCTAAGATTAATATACAATATCCTCAATTGTATACAACGAATACACAGCGGAATAAGCTCACTAAGCTTCTCTTGAAACATCCAAGCATAGTTCCACTTGTAAACCAAACCTACAAACCACACCTGAATAATAACAACTATAGTGGGGTGAGATACATCAAATCTCAGTGAGTTCCCTATCTTATAGATTCTCTCGGCTTTACAAGATTCTATAAAATCCTAACTCAAGTCAAGGGGAAGGGAAATGACTTGAGTACACAATCTCACAATCTCACACTATATGGAAACACGTTATTGAGTCCGTTAACTCAAAAGTTTATCACTAATCGATAACCATACCAAGGCATCCCCTTTCCCCGTCAGCTTCTACGTCTAGAAGTCGATCCGAGTTATGGATCCTTGTAGTTACTTGGCATACGAAATGAATTCGGAAATAAGGGACATATTATCACCTTAAATCGTCACTTCACACGGCCCGTACACCGTCACAAGTCTCTTTACCCGTAGGCTCAATTCGTACTACACACGGGAATCAAACCTGTCAAGTAATTGTGCCTGCACTTCAGAGGAGCTCGAGACTCATGAAGGCCTCTCAAGGGCAACTCAAAAGAAAAATGGTTATGATTACGTGATTTCACATACAACCATCATTGTATACAACAATTCTAGGCCATATTGGCCTTTAGGCCTCTCATGCCTTTAGGCCTCTTTTGCCTTTAGCAATAAAACATAACAATCACACGTGTTCCATACTAGTGTTTCACTCTTTCTATATCATCGGAAAAGGACACACGCCTCAACCTCTTCTGCACGAGCGTTGTCAACAAGTTATTCATCAATTTCCTAGCCATTACTAGGTTCCACTATCATTAAACTATGTCATTTGTTTTAGGGTAAAATTTCCCCACTCTTCCTAATTCATATTTTAAGCATGCATATTCTCTTATCATGTGGACATTAATATTAGGCAAAGCATATCACAATATCAATCATAAAACACACATGATAGTATAATATGTCAAACATAACCACATAGTAGTTCACACACATTTTTAAGGCATACAAGCCACTACTATCCTCTACCAAGCATCCTTGGTTAAACATGGTCTAACATCACCATTTAATAGCACACTGGATTCTCTTTCCAAGGCTTCAAGTCCCATATCAATCGGATTCCCGATTCATGAATTTTGGTGGAAATGGGGACTACAATATTCACACATACATTACTTTCCCATATTTTTCTTATTAATCGATAGCATAGAACAATGTTTCTGCCTCACCATCACAAAGAGCATTGAAATAGCTTTCCAACGCTTCGAACGGGGACCAAAACGGACTTACGGTTCAAAAGTTATGACGAAAACAAAATCTGACGTGTTGGAAAATTCTGTGACCATGAGTCGACGCATAATCCTATGGGTAAACGCAAAATCCTGGAGGTTAACGCTCTGGTCAGTGCAAACCGACCATGAGTCGACGCATAGTTGCAGTGAGTCGACGCATACTCGCAGATTTTGCTAAAAAAACAGTTTCCGACCGTCAAATGCCTTCCGGACCTCCGATTTCGATTCCGTAAAAAGCCCCGGTCTCAAAATTCGATATACTATGATATTTTCTCCATAAAAGGCCATCCAACATAATTACAAAATTAATACCAATTTCCTCAAATATGAAAAGTTAGGTTTTACAATCCAACCATACTCAAACACTTCCAATTCATACCATAACAACCAAAACACCATCAAACACACAACCCAGTATAAACAGATGAATATACATATATATATATATATATATATATATATATATCAATCAATCTATACCATTTATACCTCATTTTATCCGTTAGACTTCATTGATTTGCAAAATTACTCATTTTCCCCAAAATCCAACCTAACTCAAAACTCTAGAATACTATCACTAAAGTCTCTATCTAGAACTCACCTGGTAATCGAAGAGGAGATTGAAGAAGATGATGAATAGTGATGATGACGAAGATCCAAACTTTCTCCTTCTCTTCTTTCTCTTCTTCTCCCTTTCCACGTTTTCTTCTTTCTCTGTTTTTCTTTTTCTTCTTCTCACCCACTTCCTCTTTCTCTTTCCAACAAATATATATATATATATATATATATATATATATATATATATATATATATAATACCAATATTATATAATATAATCCCATAGAGTAAAATATCTTCAATAGATATTTTATCGTCTAACACCAATTGATCAATTATTAGAGTTAACTTAAAATCCTCTCTTGAACTAATAATTACTAATCTGTCTCTTTACTAAAATAATTAATCTCTTCAGAGTTCACTAGTTGCTCTATTGATCCCAACTGATAATGCTTAAGGTACTTAGAGGATTCCGTTAATCCAATTTACTAAAGATAGAGCACATAGATACTCATCTGATATCAAATTGAGCATTTAGATAATACGGGGTATTACACTCTCCCCCCCTTAAATTGAAATTTACCCCCGAATTTCCTCTATTCGGCAATAACCACAACTTGCATCCTGGTCTTAGATTCACACTTAACTTTACTTCCGTTCAAATTCTGACGTACTCAAATTCCAACTTGACTTCATAGACCAAAATTCGCATTTTTACAAATTATAAAAACTCCACGTCCTTAGTCATACTCTTGGTTCAATATCGGTTTAAGTTTCAACTTGCTTTTCCTCAATTCATCTGTTGTTCTTACTAAAAGACTTGGTCATATCTTACTTTCGACAAGAAATGCACCATTCTACATTCCTCTACAGAGTCACAACCTAAACCATAATATCTTATCTTGATTCAGGATAACAAACACTCAACAAATCCTCCTGAGGTAATTCGGTGATTCCTTTCCTTTAAGCAACTACCGACAATTATCCTTTCATAAATCTTTTAACGTCCAAAACCACTTCATAACTAGTCAAACGACTTCTTTTACCAGTTCCATCTGGCCTGATGCTGTACACTGTACTCATTAAATCTGATATTTCATCTCTTTCGTATCACGCCAAAGGTAACACATTTAAAACAAGATCTTCTTACTTCCATACTTACGAGTAACAATCATTCTAATCCTTATTAGTCTGACTGAACTCTTTCATCTGTCACCTTCCACTACATAATCCAAATTCTAACAGTAGAACACCACAGATTCTTAAGCACTACTAAGTAGCTATATTCAGCAGAGAAATACACTTATCCACTGAGGTCCTTACTAACCAACGGTACAAGAAACTTAGTGACGTCCTATGGTAGAACAATTTCTTTACCAAAACACAATATTATAACATCTGTCCAACACTCTCCAGATGATAAAAGCACAGGAGTCACACTGTTACAACCATGACATACACAACTCCAAATCCATTCCAAACTCGAAATAATATATCCAAAATAGTTTAACAAATTCCATTTCTAGTTACCACATTCCAAATCGATTCTTTTTTATGGTTTCTGACTTACTCAAGGTTCCTTGTTGATTCGAGATCTCAACTAATAACACGTAACACCATCACGAAACTTCATTCAAAGCAAAATTGTGAGTTTCCATACTACTCACCAATCCACATACAACACTCTACACGTACATACACCCTCAAAGGACATGCCACACTTCTCAATTGAATCAACTTCTCTCATTCATTTCGTTTCATAAATGATTCCAAGTTACATGCTTAACTTCGGAACGCCCAATTCTTACTCGTACTTGTAAAGATAACTTCCACATTTCATTCTCTTGGTAAACACAACTGTACACAACTGGTACCGCTCTCACGGAGTCTAAATCCAATACCATGAACGTACGGAAGTTAACAATTATTAACTCTGACCAACCGTTCATACCTTACTAATACCACAATTACACACCGAATTATTCCTTGCAAGATCAATAATTCGTGAGTATTCTCTAACTTCGCCCTCAAGGCTTTCAACAGTAATACACTTAAGACCTTTTTATACTCAACACAGTTCACAAGATTATTTCCCAAAAGTCGAACTCCTTTGTCGTCTGAACCAATGGTCAACTACGCAACACCTTTCAGAAGTTCTGCCTTCAAAACTCAAATCTGTCTTTCATTTATTTGCAATCCCGTTCTCCATTCATACAACACTCTCCACTCGAAGCAACATATAGTAACAAAGAGCAGACGATGGTTCTAAGGGATTTCACAATTTACACACGCGTTAATCGATTAACCATCTGAGCTAATCGGTTAACTCCTCAAAATTCAACGTAAAACATTTTCCATGCACGTGTTAATCGGTTAACCCCATTGCGTTAATCGGTTAACACTGCTGCAGAAACTGAAAACCAGCTCCTTCTTAATTCAAGCCATCCCTACTCAAACCATTAATCCGATTTGTTCTAACTTGAAATATCCTTCTCAACTTATGGCTTCATAACTTGTATAACATTTACTAACCATGATCCACTCAGGTAAAACCGACAAAATCAAAACATGCAGACGACACACTCCAACCAAGTGACAAGGCAAAATTCCAAATTCTGACGCGGTCACACAACAAATCTTCGACAGGATAGTTCGTTTCCTACTCAAACAACTACTCTAGCTGAAAGTAAAAAATGACGACATTCTAAAGTTTTAGCCACAAATCATACTCGATTCATCCACAAGCAAAACCCAACACACAACCATTATACGATTCCACAAAAGCGATGGACATTTCATAACAAGCATACAACCTTGTTCTCTCACTTGAATTCCTTGGAGAGAAATAACACAACATCGTTCTTAGTCCAACAAAAGGTAGATTCTGAATATTCCAATCATTCACAAATACAGAAGTTCTCTATGCTTGTAAATAAATCGGGGTAATGCACCCTCTTGAAGAACTTTTCCATCAGTTCGTACACATTAATCGGAATTTCTTACCCTTCAATATCCATTGCACATCACACTTATACCAAATTACTTAATAGAAGACTCACAACCGACAATTCTCATCAACTAGTTACCAAACCCTTTTTGGTATAAATCGTTCCATGATTTACACTTAGTTCGTAATAAGTCCTGATTTGCTTTTCGTTGTTTTACCGCAATCTTGCTTCTTAAAATACACTACTCACTACTTCACAAGGTACGTCCCTTCACACTTGTCTCAAGAATAAGAAACCATCACGTACACTTGTGACCACGGTGCAACTAATACGCTTGTTCTTAATTCCAATGTGTAACTTTCTCATAACATACCGTTTTCCACATTGCGTTTACCTTGCTCTCCACAGTAATCCTCTTAGGTCCAAATATAAACCCATCTCACTTAAATTTACTTGAATCCAAGATACTTACTTTGTTTCTTAATACAACTTCTTTCGGTTCGTAACACTACCCTTTCCGTTACTAAATGAAGCTCATTCTTTCTCCAACACAACACCTTATACTGTTCCTTGGGTAATTTAACATTTCAAAAAAATTCCAAATTGGTCTCTTACTGAAAACAGGAATCTTGCTGTATCATCTCGAACTTAATCTCTTCATAACTGAAGATACATAATTCATCTCCCCCTCTTCGTCCGACACATACTTGTTTCACTTGAATCATGAAAACCCATCCTTGTGTTCTTTCACACACTTCTATACTACTTTAGATTTCCATAAGGCCGAACGTCCTTAGCTCTCACTTTTGCCAATTGGAAGACATTATTTCGAACGCATTCCTTAAGGTACTATCGTCCATTCAAGATACCATAGTGACCTTAGAAACTGAGGCACCAATACTTATCTCACTTCCGGACCTTACGTCACGCGTTCCACAAAACAACTTTTCTTTCCCACAGAATGAGATCACTTGAAATCCTTATCCATACTAGTGGTCAATCCAGCTCCACTAGCGATTTTACAAATTCCTCAATACCTTAACCAATCGTCTAATAGAGATCCTTAACTTTCCGACTCTACTCAATCCAAAGGATTACTTGAACAATAAATCGCTCTTTAATTCCATGCTACTCAAAGCACAACTTCTACCAAGACCTCAACTGAGCTAACCAAAACTCTACACTAATAACTCTTGGCTTGAGCCTACCCTCACAACACAAGTTCCGACAACACTTCGGAGTCCTCGTGGTCACTCAACCATGATTCTACCTATCACATAGATAACATTAGGTTGATCAGGCTCAACACTACATAGTATGATATTAAGTTTCATGCTGGCAAGACACACTTAAGAGGCAGGAAGAGATTTACTTATGATGTTTCAAGGCTAGGTCGAGGACACGACCTGCTCTGTGTCATACCCCAAATTTTGACCACTAAGATTTCCCATCATTGTGAAAATCATCATCACAATATGGAGGAACCATCATACTTCATCAGTGTCCCCAAAGATGGGTGAGCATTCACTACAATCAAAATTAGGGTTTCAAGCCCTCTCTGAGTGCTTAGACAAAGGATCAATCAAGGAATGACATGATATTCAACTTGTCTAACCTCTCAAACCTCCACAATGGATCAAAAGGACTCCCACTTCAAGGATTAAGCACAAGGCTGCTCCCTTCTAGGTGGATTAAGTCTCAAGATCGACAGTGTCACCAAATTAGGGTTTTGGTCGACCAGGGCCTCCAGATGGAAATTTTTCATCTGGGCACAAGCCAATGATCCAAAACCTAACCTAATATACTCCATGGAACCTCATGGACCCAATCATCAAGTCAATTTTGCCTCAGGAGATGCATTCATAAAAAATCAGGAATTAGGGTTTCTTGACCTAATTCACCCCTAAGTTGACTTTTAGGGCAAATCATGAGCCAAGACCTCAAGAGAGGGTTTGAGGGTCTCTAATGAACTATATTGATCCATTTTCAACAATGGATTAATCCAAGAAGCTTGAGTAACAAGTCTCAATTTCATCTGTACCACAGTTAGGGTTTTAAGGAAAAAGTCAACTGTAACTTTGACTTTTGACCAGGACATGCTCCCAAGCCCTATGACATGCATCAATATACCCTATGACACCCATGGAACATGTCCATCAAGTTTGATTTAGGTCAAGGACACGATTTCCTGAAGAATTGCACAGTTTGGAATTCATCTGATAAAAAGTCAACTGTGCACAAAAGTCAACTTTGACTTTTTGAGATTTTTCACCAAAATGGATTTTTAACCCTAAAATGATGTTAATGTATGATTTGAATCATCATTCATCAAGAAAAATCAAGAAAAGTTGGGTAACTTGTAAAAGGGGTAACCATAAAAAACTTAGAAAATTTTCTAAGTTAAAAATAAAGTGGCTAGGGTACTAACTTTGGAGGGTCATAACTCCTAAACCACAAAGCCATTTTCTCCCATCCAAGGCTTGATTTGTAGATCTCATTGCCCTCTACAAAAACTTCAACCAGACCTAATTCCAACTCCTCATGGATTTTGAGTTATGGAGTGATCAAAATCAAGAAAAGTCACTTTGTTCCAACACTTAGTGAAAATTTCACTAAGTTAGATTTTACCCTACTTTTTGCCAAATGTAGGGGGATTTTTCACTTGGATTCAAAAGAGATAAAAACCAAATATGTTCAAACAGTTGTTGTATCATGTAAGGGCTTTCCAAAATGGCCAAGAACATTACCAAATTCAATTTGAGCCATGAGATATGACATTGGAAAGTTGCCTTGTTGAAATCTGCCAAGGCAAGGCAAAATTTTCATTTTTGCTCGATTTACCAAAATCAGCCAAATCCAAATGCTCCTATCCACTTGGACACCTCTGAGGATTGAATCTAAAGGGGACAACCACTGAGCCAAGCCCCTAAAGTCTTTGGAACAAGAAATAACATGTTGAACCTAGAATGGCCAAAATAGGGACAAGACTCCAATTTTGGATTGGAGCATTCAATGGAAGCATCAAGGTGGCATGGAATGAGCCATTCTCAACTGAATTCAGTCAAGACTTATCCAAGACCAAGGGAACCACAACCCTGTGCCCTAACCTCTAGTCAATGGCTAGAGGAGACTTGGATTTCCATTGGCCAACATTGAACAAACACCTGTTGCAGTTGCCATTCACTGTGGATCCCAAAAAAAACTTGCTCTACTATAAAGTACTATAAATAGAGCTCATTTGTGCTCAGTTTGAGTACACCAAAGCCATCAAACAAATGCTTTCCTCAAAATCTCTTTCTCTTGGCAAAAATGCCTTCTTTAGCAAGGCAACTTTGAGTTTTTGAGCTTGAGAGTTTTTTCATCACAATCAATCACACACACACACACACCTCATATATATCATATGTAAGCTGTGCAAACTATCACAAGTGACCTGTAATCACAAAATCACAAAGTCACATCTCAAAACCTCAAAATAGACTTTTTTTACATTTTTCAAGCCATGTCTTGATTCAGTCACTTTCCAAACCAGATAAAACCTAAAACACACTCTAAATATCATCCTTGAACTGTCCCAAATGGTTCCCCTCATCTGGAACACCATTTGAGAGAGTTGATATTTTGGTCACTTTTAACCCCTTTTGCAAGAAAGGGACTGTTTGTGTTTTTGCAGGTACCAGTCAATTCCAATCATCCTAAAAGCTTCTAAGGGATCATTTGAGTGTGTCTAAAGCATCAAATCATTTCTGGAACAAGAGGTTTGACAGATTGCACAAAAGCTCCAAAATCTCAAAAAAGAGGTAAGCCTCACAACTTGGAATCTTTCAAACATGCAATGCTTTGAAGTCCATTGATCATAAACATCTCATACATGTTGTATATGTTGTGTTTGAGCTAATTCACCATGTAATCCATGCTTGTACCAAGTTGTAGCATAGAAAATGCATTTATAGGTCATTTTCAAAACCACTATCGGGTTTTGAGGAGGGAGTGTGATCTGAAAAAACTACCACCACCATTGGATTCCTTATGAAATTCTGGTTCAGATGCATATAAATTTTGTCTCAAACCATTAAGAATTGAGAAAGTTATGGCCTTCACGTTTCTGAGCCAAAACTTGCCAAAACTTGCCTTGGGCCAGGCCTAAAACCAAGTCATGCCTTGTATATTTGTTGTTTTGTTTCAAACAATGAATGTATCACCACCCCAGTGGTAAGGCGCGCGCCTTGTAACCTTGAGGTCTTGGGTTCAAACCCCACCCATGCCATTTTGTGTTTTTTCACATTTTGCCATTTTTTCCAATATTTTCATGGTTTATTAATTAATTGGAAAATTAATAACTCTTTCAATTTTAATTATTTTTGATTGGTTCTTTTTGCAAAAAATCACAAAAATGTTGAAATATTTTATTCCACAAAAAAATTGAATTTATATTATTTATTTAATATAATTAGTATTTTTGTGAATAAATTCATTTTTATTTGTTTTTAAACATTTTAAAATGAATATTCATCTTGAAAAATCAAGACCAAATGAGTTTTAATATCTCTTATGATTTATACCTCATTTTTCAAACCTTAAACAAAAATCACAAGTGGTTTATTCAAACCTATTTGGTATTTTTCATTGATTTTCTTTAAATATTTACTTTTAAAGAATAAAATTAGGGTTTCTTTGATTTTCACTCAAACAAATCATTGTCAAACACTCATGGGCCTCTAATAGAGTGTAAGACCCAATCCTTTTTGACCAAACCATTTTTGGGCCTCAGTGTATTGTATAAGTCCCGATACCGTCAAAAGCAAACGACGCGATCGTCACCCTTTTGAAAAATAACCTTTTGGGCCTCTCCTCGAGCTATAAGACCCATTTAAAACTTTTTGGGCCTCTAATAGAGTGTAAGACCCAACCCCCTTTTAACCAAAATCACTTTAGGCCTCAGATATTGTATAAGCCCATCTGCGTTAAAAGAAAACCTCGGCGCGATCGCCATTTCAAACGGAAAAATCATCTGGGCCTACCCTCGTGTTATAAGCCCCACTCTTTTTCTTTAAACTTTTTGGGCCTCTTGAGAGAGTATAAGACCCATCCCCTTTGTACAGAAAACCTTTTTTGGGCCACAGTCACTTGTATAAGTCCCTCTGTACGAATTCAACAGTAAAAATGACTGATAAAACTTGGGCCACTCCTTGAGCTGTAAGCCCCAAATCTTTCTTTTTCAAAACACTTTCTCCTTTGATTTTGAATATACTATTGTTTTCAATCTTTCTTTGTTGAACAACTAACCAAACAGCATGGAAGCTCTACAACCGAGTAAGTGGTTATCGCTTTCCTTTACCGCTTTCATATACATATAACTGTATTGTGGGGCTGTTTCACTGTAAGTCTTCTTTCATAAACTCATATCAACTGTGTAATAATAGTATAGATATTTAGAGTTTTCTCGGCCACTACGTCTAGAACTAGGTGACGCCGTTTCGTTTATTCGTAGAAATAGACAACTAGATCCCCAATAGGACCACCAGATACAGTCTTCTCTTCGGCTGTCCTCATTAGGAATTGTCAAGAAACTCTATTCCCAGAGATGAATGTATTCTCCGTGAATGGCATCTTTGAGTTTCTTCCAAATTCTCGAACTTTCCTGACTTGATATATTCCTTGTGAATAGTTTGCCTTGAATTTCTCGGGGTTTGGGGACCCACGGGCTTCTTAAAAGCATCGGCCTCCTCTTGGGCATCGTACAAGGACCCACAGGCTTCCTAAAAGCAACCCTAGCCTCCTCTTGGGCATAGTACAAGGACCCGCCGACTTCTTAGAAGTATTCACAGCCTCCTCTTAGGTTTCGTATAATGATCTCTTCCTCCGGGAATGATAGCCTCCTCTTGGGCATCGTACAAGGACCCGTCGACTTCTTAAAAGTTTCCCGCCTCCTCTTGGGCTTCGTACAAATTGTCCCGACGACCTCCTAGAGGTGTAGGAACAGAAATTAGTCATCTGCATAGAACAGTCCGTTCAAAGAGTCTATTACTGTTTCTCAAAGCATGGTACAAAAGATAAAACTCTAGACACGGACAGTCTAATCTCCTTGAGTCTCAAAGACATTCTCAAGTGACCCCTTCGTTAAATAGGAAGAAAACCCGTAGACTCAGACAGTCTCAATACCCTTCGGATTTCCCACTTCCTTAAAGAACAGGAATAACCCGGATCCTCGAATCAAATCCTCGAGTACAACATTGCTCATATAAGAACTGATTTTCTTTCTACTGGACCTGTCACTTAACTGAACAATCGCCACAGCTTCCTCTTAGGCTTTGTATAAAGATCTTTCTCCCGTGAAGTTAGCCTCTCTCTTAGGCTTTGTACAATGATTCTCCCCAGCGGGGTCAAACAAACGTTTAGCCTCTTTCTCGGGCTTTGTACGAGACACATAAGAGACTACCTCATTGAGTCAATCACCCTTTCGCCTCCATCTCGGGCTTTATACGAGATACAAAAAGGTTCTTATTGAGCCAAACAAATTTTAGCCTCTATCTCGGGCTTCGTACGAGATACAAAAAACTCTCTTGTTGAGTCAAATAGCCTCCATCTCGGGCTTTATACGAGATACCAAAAGATTCCCTCGTTGAGTCAAAACCTTTTAGCCTCTCTCTCGGGCTTTGTACGAGACACATAATAGCCTCCTCTTAGGCTTTGTATAAGAAAACCAATGGTTGATCCAATTAACCTTTTAGCATCAAAGCTGTGCCTCGTTCACAGTACACAAACATCAACAACTCCTTCCCCTCCATCTAACTGCTGTAAGCGGCAAGCCTCCGGATCATCTACATCCATGCCAATGTCCCTCTTTTAGTATGAGAAATTCCTAAGGAAAGATGACATTACTCTACACTGAGTTAAAGTCTTCTCCTTCAGGTTAAAATCCCCTATAAAGGAAATTATGGCATTGCCGGATTCACAAATCCCGGTTAAAGTAATTCTCCTTTATAAACTGTCGTAACAGACAAACCCCTCTGTAGAGATGACAAATTCTCTCTAAGGTCAACACTTTTAGCTTCACATCTCGGGCTTCGAACAAGATACAAATAAACCTTTTAGCTTCACATCTTGGGCTTTGAACAAGATACAAACCACCTTTCGCTTCACGTCTTGGGCTTTGAACAAGACACCAAAACAACCATTTCCTCCCATAGAATAGGAGGAACTGCGAAAGCTCTGATTTCCCTGTTTCGGTAAACGGGAATACGTAGGCATAAGATTGAAAGAAAAATCTTAGCGAGCACACTAAACAAAAACCCAAAATCCCATACTTTCATATATATCCGTCCTAACATCTCAACCGATAGCCTAAAGCACCCCTCGTCAACAAAATAACCTAGGACAAACCCCGAATCTTTGTAGCATCTGTAAACCAACAATTTCGACTGTTTAATCTCAGTATGCAAGCAGGGTTAATTGGAGACATCTATTTCCATTCCTTCATCAGCTTTAATAGGATAAAAAATGAATCGAACTGTAGTACTAGAGCGATCGTGCTTCGCAACCACATCCAAAAATCACTCGCTACACTCTGATACCAACTGTAACACCCTGTATAATATATATACCTAGAATAATATAATACAAGCATTTTATTTGGTACTGACACCATCATAAGTGCCTAATGGCGTAATTCACATATTTGACCATTTCTAATACAACACAATCTATGGTACAAGATATGGAAACTAGCCAAAAATAAAAATCTAAGATTAATATACAATATCCTCAATTGTATACAACGAATACACAGCGGAATAAGCTCACTAAGCTTCTATTGAAACATCCAAGCATAACTCCACTTGTAAACCAAACCTGCAAACCACACCTAAAATATAGCAACTATAGTGGGGTGAGATACATTAAATCTCAGTGAGTTCCCTATCTTATAGATTCTCTCGGCTTTACAGGGTTCTATAAAATCCTAACTCAAGTCAAGGGGAAGGGAAATGACTTAAGTACACAATCTCACAATCTCACACTATATGGAAACACGTTATTGAGTCCGTTAACTCAAAAGTTTATCACTAATCGATAACCGTACCAAGGCATCCCCTTTTCCCGTCCGCTTCTACTTCTAGAAGTCGACCCGATCATGGATCCTTGTAGTTACTTGGTATACGAAATGGATTCGGAAATAAGAGACATATTATCACCTTAAATCGTCACTTCATACGGCCCGTACACCGTCACAAGTCTCTTTACCCGTAGGTTCCATTCGTACTACACACGGGAATCAAACCTGCCAAGTAATTGTGCCTGCACTTCAGAGGAGCTCGAGACTCATGAAGGCCTCTCAAGGGGAACTCAAAAGAAAAATGGTTACAATTACGTGATTTCACATACAACCATCATTGTATACAACAATTCTAGGCCACATTAGCCTTTAGGCCTCTCATGCCTTTAGGCCTCTTTTGCCTTTAGCAATAAAACATAACAATCACACGTGTTCCATACTAGTGTTTCACTCTTTCTATATCATCGGAAAAGGACACACGCCTCGGCCTCTTCTGCACGAGCGTTGTCAACAAGTTATTCATTAATTTCCTAGCCATTACTAGGTTCCACTATCATTAAACTATGCCATTTGTTTTGGGGTAAAGTTTCCTCACTCTTCCTAATTCATATTTTAAGCATGCATATTCTCTTATCATGTTAACATTAATATTAGGCAAAGCATATCACAATATCAATCATAAAACACACATGATAGTATAATATGTCAAACATAACCACATAGTAGTTCACACACATTTTTAAGGCATACAGGCCACTACTATCCTCTACCAAGCATCCTTGGTTAAGCATGGTCTAACATCACCATTTAATAGCACACTGGATTCTCTTTCCAAGGCTTCAAGTCCCATATCAATCGAATTCCCGATTCATGAATTTTGGTGGAAACGGGGACTACAATATTCACACATACATTAATTTCCCATATTTTTCTTATCAACCCATAGCATATAACTATGTTTCTACCTCACCATCACAAAGAGCATTGAAATAGCTTTCCAACGCTTCGAACGGGGACCAAAACGGACTTACGGATCAAAAGTTATGAAGAAAACAAAATCTGACGTCTTGGAAAATTCGGTGACCATGAGTCGACGCATAATCCTATGGGTCGACGCAAAATCCTGGAGGTTAACACTCTGGTCAGCGCAGACCAACCATGAGTCGATGCATAGTTGCAGTGAGTCGACGCATACTCGCAGATTTTGCTAAAAAAAACAGTTTCCGACCGTTAAATGCCTTCCGGACCTCCAATTTCGATTCCGTAAAAAGCCCCGGTCTCAGAATTCGATATACTATGATATTTTCTGCATAAAAAGGCCATCCAACATAATTATAAAATTAATACCAATTTCCTCAAATATGAAAAGTTAGGTTTTACAATCCAACCATACTCAAACACTTCCAATTCATACCATAACAACCAAAACACCATCAAACATACAACGCAATATAAACAGATGAATATACATATATATCAATCAGTCTATACCATTTATACCTCATTTTATCCGTTAGATTTCATTGATTTGCAAAATTACTCATTTTCCCCAAAATCCAACCTAACTCAAAACTCTAGAATACTACTGCTAAAGTCTCTATCTAGAACCCACCTGGTAATCGAAGAGGAGGTTGAAGAAGATGATGAATATTGATGATGATGAAGATCCAAGCTTTCTCCTTCTCTTCTTTCTCTTCTTCTCCCTTTCCACGTTTTCTTCTTTCTCTGTTTTTCTTTTTCTCCTTCTCACCCACTTTCTCTTTCTCTTTCCAACAAATATATATATATATATATATATATATAAAATACCAATATTATATAATATAATCCCATAGAGTAAAATATCTCCAATTGATATTTTATCGTGTAACACCAATTGATCAATTATTAGAGTTATCTTAAAATCCTCTCTTGAACTAATAATTACTAATTTGTCTCTTTACTAAAATAATTGATCTCTTCAGAGTTCACTAGTTGCTCTATTGATCCCAATTGATAATGCTTAAGGTACTTAGAGGATTCCATTAATCCAATTTACCAAAGATAGAGATCTCATCTGATATCAAATTAAGCATTTAGATAATACGGGGTATTACATTCTACAACACATCCTACTACCCTCTACAACAATCCCAACATTTATGAAGAAGAACAACAATAACACAGGTTAAAAAGCACAATTACTTCATACAATTACTCTTTTATACCTTAGGTTTTGATTTTATAACTTAACTTTTGATTTTTGATTTTTATTGTAATTAATAACTTATTATTTTGTATTCTTTAGAAAAAAATAAACTTATACAAATCTAATTCACTTTTTTTATTTGCAAGATCCGCGAATCTTTTTTGAATTTGGAAGATCAACACATCTGAAAATGTGATTGGATGAAGGTTGTGGACGAAGAATGAAGAAATTTTGTTGGTGATATTATCGATTTTAGTTTGAATGTTCTATGGTTGATGTTTTGGTTTTGGTGAAGAATTGATGCTTGGTTGAATGAATTTTGGGCTTGTAATAAGAAGATGTGAAAAGTTTTGGTTTTGTGAAAAAAAAATCGTTAGATTTTGGAGATGAGTTTTATGGGTTTTCTTAGGTTTTTAGGATTGAGATCAAATGAATTATGGGTTTGTAAAAAAAATGTGAAAAATTTTGATTTTGAAAAAGAAATTCTTTGTATTTTGGACAAATTAAAGAAAAATCAATGAGTTATGGACACTATATTGATTCTCTGATGCAATGAATATATTATTTCAGATAATGGATTGAAGAAAATCTTAATGATAATACATCATTTAATGATTTATATTTTATTATTATATTTGGTAGTAGTAATTTAGTCTATTTTTTGAAAAAAAAATTTAGGTAGCATGTAGTTTTCATGACAAAATATCTTTTAATATTTACCAATTTAGAGTATAAATATGATTTATAAAGTAGAGTAGTTAAAGATAAAAGAGATATGAAAATCAGAGTTAAGGTCATATCAGATGTACTTCATTTTGATAATTCCATTATTATATTATCATAATTACTTTATATCGATACATTAATTTTTCTTTATTATGAAATAAATTAGGCAAAAAATATAAATATGTTTTATTATGAATAAATGTCAGAGTAATGTGTCATGTTGATATATTAACCTCTCTTCTATTTTATTTTTTAGGTTAAATTAATATCAATGCTAAAAGAATTGACATATTTATATTGAATTTCAATAAAATTTGATGTAATATATATATATATATATATATATATATATATATATATATATATATATATATATATATATATATATATATATATATATATATATATATATATATATGAGAATGTCATTTTTATGTCATTTTTATTTGAGAACATGATAATGAATCTGAATCATTAGATTTTAAAATAAATGGTGGAGATTATATGTCAGTTTTTTTCTCTCTCTTTCATTATTTATTTTAATAATGGAGGAGAGAGAAAAACAAAAATCACACATAATCTCCACCATTTATTTTAATATCTAATGAGTCAGATTCATTCTTATGTTCTTACATAAAAATGACATTCTCATAAGATATGAACCTTATATATATATATATATATATATATATATATATAGGAAACGTATCATATGAGAATGACATTTTTATGTGAGAACATGAGAATGAATCTGAACCATTAAATTTTAAAATAAATGGTGGAGATTATGTGTCAGGTTTTTTTCTCTCTCCTCCATCATTTATTTTAATAATGGAGGAGAGAGAAAAACAAAAAACACACATAATCTACACTATTTATTTTAAAATCTATTGGTTCAGATTCATTCTCATATTCTCACATAAAAATGACATTCTCATAGAATATGAACTATATATATATATGATTAGTAATTTAAAAAGAAGATAGTGATCGTTGAAATGAAATTATTATTTTTATTTGATACCATCTCACCATAAAATGAGTAGGAAAAATGAACTATTGAATCAAACACGAAAATAGTATGTTATTTTATGTTAGCTAAACAGTTTTACACCATAATATATTTTACTAATTGATATTGATTGAATCAAAATAATAGTTGCATAAATATATTATCATGTAAATAACCGAAATTTATATATCTATGGAAAAGTCTACTACTCCATATATGTTTAAAATATATATTTGTATTATGATCATTATAAATGATTGTTAATTATCATTTCAAATAATTTTTAATTTTTTAAAGTTAAATTTAGTGTACATGTGCCAAAATTGATTTTTTTTAACAAATAAAATTAGTTTGAAGATGTTTTTTTTTAATTTGTGTGGATAAGACAAAAATATGTGAATCAAATTAAAAGTGCTTATAATAAAGGAGATAGTGCATATTTTAAAAGTGTATTATATCAATTTTTATGGTAATATGTATTATATCGATTCTAAAATGATTTAATCATTCGTAAAAAAACTTAAAATGAATGATTCATTTAATGAAACATTAAATATTTTATATTTTTAAATTTGAAGGATCATATGCATAACTTTGGATTCAATACATTTTATTATGTATTAAAGATAAATAAATATGACCTGACAAATTTAGAAAAATTTGAATGAATGATATTCAAAAGAATAGTGACTGCTTTAAAAAAAATATTGATTGTAATCACTGTAACTAGAAATTAATGACAATTTTTTGCTACAATTTAATAAATATTTTTATTGTTGATCAAATACGAAAAAATACGTGATTTTATTGTTTAAATACGAAAAAATATATTGTTAATCCAAATATTTTCATATACGTGATTTCATATAAATAAATCAATTATCATGCAATCTTTTTTTAATACAAAATAATCATGCAATATAAATGAATTAGATGAGCTTCAATATAAATACTAATAGAATGGGATATAAAATAAGACGGGTGAAATGCATTAAAATTACATCGCGATCTAGAATAAATACATAAGTAATGTATGAATTAAATAGTATCAAAATTGTGTGATAATATGAAATATTCTTAATTATTTTATAAAAAAAAACTAATATATTTTAAGAATAAGACATATTAAACTTATAATGAAAAAATAAGAGATACGAGAAAATATACGGTTGATTCAAATATTTGTGTACGAGAAAATAAGACATATATATTAAACTCATAATAAAAAATAAGACAAAAATAATATTTACATATGGGAAAATATATTGTTGATCCAAAAATTGGTATATAAGAAAAAATATATTTATAATCCAATTATAATTTAAAATATGTCTTTCTTTTAAAAAAATAAATTCTTTTGGTTAATCAATTTTGTTTTTCTTTCTTTTCATTTTTATTACATTTTGGTAACAAATGCGCTTAACCTATCATTACCCGTGCGACCGCAAAGGTATCCATGAGTTTAAATAACACTACCATATCAGTACTCGGGCGTTGCAACGGGTTTAAAGAAATTATATGAATGGAGAAAATAAAACTACTAATCAAAATATTGAATAATAGAAATTTATCAATTCAGTATATACGTAACAAAATATATTGCTGATCCAAATATTTCTAAATGGTCTTGTTTTAATAAATGAGAATAACTTTAGAAAAACAAAAATAATTTAAATATTTTTATATAAAAAAAAATTATAGACACCAATTTATTCTCTTTTAAAATAATAAATTTTTTTGATTATACAATTTTATCTTTATTCATTTCATTTTTATTACATTTTAAAAGCAAATGCACGTACAATACCAATACTCGTGCGAACGCACGAGTATCCCACTAGTTTATATGTTAATATAGATATCGATATAGGTTGCACACATGTGACTCGGTGTGTGTTTGGTAGGGCATTATATTTACCGCAGATTTGATTTTTGAGAAGCTACTATATGTAGTTTTTGCATGAAAAGTGAAAATTTATTAGTAGTACTAAAATGACATTGTAAATGTGAGTTTAAGTGGCCAAATGCCAAACCAAACACATGCTGACTCAAGGTAATGAGGTATTATGTAGTTAGATATTGTAATGTGTCAAATTTAAGGTTGTGGTCCAAACATGACATTATTTGATTTTTTAGGATTTGATTTTTTATTTGTGTATTTCATGTTTAAAAAATGTGTTTATGTTTTTTGAATTGATTGTGGGTTTTGATAACATGTGAGCTATGGATATATTTCAGTTGAATTTTAACCATGTCGAAGTTTTATGGACACAATGAAGATCAAGAATAATGAGGTGTTGTCCAATTTAAAGTGTAAAGATTATGTTTCAGACTTACCACAAGTCCAATTATGAGGCTCACTTTATAGCTTTCATTTTTCAGATAATGGAACGTGAGGGGCCTCGTCAAAAGTTAAACACTTGATCCCAACTACAAGTGCATCATCATTGATAGATTTGATTGAGAGACTTCTCACATCTCATGTCGAGTTAGACAAAAGTAGTTTTATATAAGTTAGATGACGCGTCATTTTAGGTATTATGTATCTTCACTCTCAAACTACATTTTACTGACTTCATTGACTTAAGTGTTAGAGTGTTAACCTTACAGGTCATCCTTATTGTAACGCATAAAAACTCTCACTATCACACTTGTAACGCCCATATATAATCAGATACATCAAAGCATATATTATACATGAATTTCAAGTTTGGTACTGAAATATACAATAAGTCCCTAGTAAACACATTATACATATACATGCCCAAAAACCTAAATACAACAAAACTACGGCATAGTATATCTACAAGATGTTCCAAGGATAAATACTAAGAACTAGATCAAATAATGATCCCAAAAAAATCTCCACAACGGAAGCCTTGCCACACAAAAGCTACGATCCATAAGGAAAGTCAAACAACTTTGTTCTTACCCTTCACCGAACATGCAGTACCTGTGATGTAAACAACAACAGTGGGGTGAGATACATCAAATCTCAGTGAGTTCTCTATCTTATGGATTCTCTCGGCTTTACAAGGTTCTAACCAAAACCTAACTCAAGTCGGGGAAAAAGGAACTAGACCTTGAGTTCAAACATTTCTAACTAGAGAAACAATCGTGCAATTCACAAAACGACATACTAGTTAAGAATCTTCTCCCCGGCCAGCCATACAAGGCAAATACAATGCGGGTCACAGATCCTTAACATAGGTAACTTCTCCTCGGCCAGCCATACAAGGCAAATACAACACGGGTCACAGTTATCTACAGTTGGTACTTCTCCCCGGCCAGCCCACACAAGGAGCACTACAACACGGGTCACGATACCAACCACTAAGTAACTTCTCCTTGGCCAGCCCACACAAGGAGCACTACAACACGGGTCACGGTTACTTACTTAATAAATACTTCTCCCCAGCCATCCCGCACAAGGGGCTCTTCAACACGGGTCACGGTATTTATTAAGACATACACAACAAACCGGAGGAATACGATCCTCCACTAACAACTACTTAACAAGGATACTCTTCTAGTATCGATGTAAGCATTGCCGCACGATTCTCTATGTCATTCTATTGTACTAAGGTTTCCTCGCTCTACTTGTTTCATATTTTAACATGCATACTCTCTCAAACATGCTTAACAATTTCATTAGACAAGCATATTTCAACATCAATCATATTTATCTTATCAAACCATGGTATAAACATATGTTTTTCCTTCATTATCATAAAAAGCATTGGAATAGCTTTCCAACGATATCAAAATTATTCAAAACGGATAATCGGAACACAAGTTATGGATTTAAAAGAAATGGTATCGCGAAAAAACACAATTTTGCACTCTCACTGGCCGTACGCGTATTGCCTTGTGCCATACGCGTACTGCCCAGCTCGCTCGCCCATTCCATACGCGTATTTCCCAAAGCGATACGCGTATGAGTAGAGACCAATTCCTCTTCAAAATTCCACTAAAACTCCCATATGCGTATTGCCTCACACGTTACGCGTATTGCCTTGCCAAATACGCGTACCATTACGCATTTCAGCAGAGGGCCGTAAAAAATGAACTTCCATACGCGTATTGCCCTAAAATCCCCCTTGCCATACGCGTATTGCCCAACCCAATACGCGTAATGCCTTGCGTGATATGCGTATGGGTAGAGGAACCCAGAATTTTTCCTGCAGAAATTTCTGCTACGGGTTTCACAATTCCAACCCCAAAATTCCACTTTTTCCCAACCAAACACTTCCAATTCCTACCAAAACATGTTCCAACATATAACAACAATTATAATACGTAGTTTATATCGAATTTCAGCAGTTAGATTCATGATTTTATTGTAAAATTCTCATTTTTCACGATGTCAAAGCTAACTCTAAACTCATAAAACTCTATAACTAAAGTATCTATCTAGAACCCACCTGGATTACAAGATGAGGATGATGAAGCTGAGATGAAAAGATGAAGATGGGTTGATGATCCTTGCTCTTGAGCTCTTGGGAAATTTTCTCTTATTTTCCTTCCTTTTTCCTTCTCTTTACTTTCTCTCTCCAATGTTACTAACTTTAGCAAATAAGGGAAAAGGAAAAAGATATAGAGAAAACATTAATTAGTAATACTACTAATTGTCCAAATTATCTCAAATGCACCAAATAATAAAACTCAAAGCTAAATAATATTAATCTAATAAGTTCTGAGTTCGTCAGTTTACTCTAATTATTTTATCCAATAATTGCTCATAGTACACCGGAACCCAGTTGATCATAATAATATTATCCAGAGCGTTCATAAATTACGGGGTATTACATCCCCCCTTAAATAGAAATTCGTCCTCGAATTTAAAAGATTACCTGAACAGTTGAGGGTAAGCATCCCTCATCTCCAATTCTAGTTCCCAAGTAGCATCACCCAGATGCGTCATATCCCATTGCACCTTAACAAGAGGAATATCTTTGTTCCTTAACACCTTTGTTTCTCTTCCCACAATACGACTCGGTTGAGGTTCAAAAGTCAAGTCTGCTTCTATTTCCACTGATTCTGGTAGAATTGGCTGGAGATAATCAGGAATAAACCTTCGGAGCTGAGATACATGAAAGACGTCATGCATCTCTGACAGAGAGGGTGGTAAGGCTAATCTGTAAGCGACTTCCCCAATCCTTTCTAAGATCTGATACGGTCCCAAGTATCTTGGACTTAACTTGCGTGACTTAAACAGTCCTTTTAATCTCAATCTCGGAGTAACTTTCAAAAATACATGGTCACCTTCCTCAAATTCCAAAGGTCTCCTGCGATTGTCCGCATAACTCTTTTGACGATCTTGTGCTTGTTTAACTTTCTCATGGATCATTCGAATCTTTTCCGTAGTCTCTTGAATAATTTCGGGTCCCAAAATTCTATCTTCGCCCACTTCTGCCCAACACAAAGGTGTTCTACATTTTCTCCCATACAATGCTTCGTAAGGAGCCATGCCGATGCTCGCATGGTAACTATTGTTATAAGAAAACTCAATTAATGATAAAAGTTTCTTCCAATTACCTCTACTCTCTAGTACATAAGCTCTTAACATATCTTCCATTGTTTGTATTGTTCACTCAGTCTGACCATCCGTCTAAGGATGATTCGATGTGCTCAAACGCAACTTCGTACCCATAGCTTGTTGAAAAACCTTCCAAAACCTTCAAGTAAACTTTGGATCTCTATCGGACACAATATTAGAGGGAACACCATGCAATCTCATAATTTCAGCAATAAACAACCTTGCAAGATGACTTGCCTTGTAAGTAGTCTTCACGGCTAAGAAATGCGCAGATTTCGTTAGTCGATCCACAATCACCCAGATAGAATCATAACCACCTTGCGTATGGGGTAAACCTACCGCAAAGTCCATAGAAATACTATCCCACTTCCAAACTGGAACATCCAAAGGTTGTAACAGACTGCCCGACCTTTGGTGTTCAATCTTCACCTGTTGGCACACCGCACATTCTGACACATACACCGCTATATCCTTTTTCATCCCGGACCACCAATAATCCTTCTTTAAGTCTTGATACATCTTCGAAGAACCAGGGTGTATCGTAAAAGTACCTTTATGTGCTTCATCTAGAATCTTCCTTTTCAATACCTCATCCTTTGGAACACAAATCCGTTGATTAAACAGAACGATCCCATCCGTTGCTCGTGAAAAACCCGGTTGAAGTAGCAGCTCTTGAAACTCTTCTTCTAAAATTTGTTCTTGTTGAATCTCAATCCTTATAGTAGAATTGATATTCAAATTTCCCATAATTACACCATTCGGAGTCCACACAAACTGGAGATTAAGATCTCTAAACTTTTCCAACAACGCAGACTCCAAAATCATCAATTCGGCACTATGAACCATTTTCCGACTTAATGCATCCGCTACTTTATTTGCTTTTCCTGGGTGATACTTCAATTCTAAGTCATAATCCTTTAAGTACTCCATCCACCTTCTTTGTCGCATATTCAACTCCTTTTGGTCAAATAAGTACTTCAAACTTTTATGGTCACTGAACATTTTAAAGCGTACACCATACAAATAATGACGCCACACCTTCAGTGCAAACACAACTGCTGCTAGTTCCAAATCATGAGTTGGATAATTTTTCTCATAAACTTTCAATTGTCGAGAAGCATAAGCTACCACTTGACCGCCTTGCATTAGAACACCTCCTAATCCCCTCTTAGAAGCATCGCAGAATACTTCATAAGAGTTGTTAGGATCAGGAATAATTAATACTGGAGCAGTCGTCAAACTTTCCTTCAATTTCATAAAACTTTGTTCACAACTCGAATCCCGCTCATAAGCAAAATCTTTTCGAGTAAGTTTCGTCATTGGTAAGGCCAATTGAGAAAAGACTTTAATGAATCTTCTATAGTAACCTGCCAATCCCAAGAAACTTCTAACCTCTGAAGCATTCCTCTGTCTCTCCCAATTAATCACTGCTTCTACCTTCAATGGATCTACTGCCACACCACCTTGAGATATAACATGTCCAATAAAATTAACTTCCGACATCCAAAACTCACACTTGCTTAACTTAGCAAAAAGTTGCTTCTCCTGCAATACTGATAAGACAATTCTTAGATGTTCTCCGTGCTCTTGTGGAGTACGAGAATAAATAAGAATGTCGTCAATAAAGATTACGACAAATTGGTCCAAGTAAGCATGAAATATTCGGTTCATGTAATCCATAAAAACAGCTGGAGCATTTGTCACACCGAAAGGCATCACTAAGAATTCGTAATGGCCGTAACAGGTTCTAAATGCAGTCTTAGGCACATCGGAACTCTTCACTCGGATCTGATGATAACCTGACCGTAAATCAATCTTCGAGAACACACAGGCTCCTTTCAATTGATCTAACAGGTCGTCTATCCTGGGTAAGGGGTACTTGTTCTTAATGGTGGCTTTATTCAGCTTACGGTAATCAATGCATAGACGCATTCCACCATCTTTCTTCTTTACCAGTAACACTGGAGCTCCCCATGGTGAAACGCTAGGTCTAACAAAATGCTTAGCCATTAAGTCTTCCAATTGGTCCTTTAATTCTCTTAATTCAAGCGGTGCCATCCGATAAGGAGAAATAGATATAGGGGCCGTTCCCGGTACCAGGTCAATAGAGAACTCAACTTCTCTCTCCAGAGGAAGAGAAGTAACGTCCTCAGGAAAAACTTCGGGAAACTCACAAACTACAGGAATACTCAGCACTTGCTGCTCACTACTCCCCTCCTTAGTAAGAACCAGTAAATCATATTTCTCCTTCTCAAACAAGAAATTTATGATTCCCACCGTACCTTCTAAAATCGTTGTTAATACATCCTTCGGGGTAGCCTCAATAAATGGAATGATGATTAGCTTTTCCTCACACCCAATAAACACCGAATTAGCAGAAATCCAATCCATCCCAAAACGACATCAACTTTCTTAAGCGGTAAACAGATAAGGTCAATCTGGAAAACTCTATCATTCACAGACAAAACACAATTTTCACACATCAATGGTGTCTCAACCATTTCATCCATGGCGGTAGTGACCACCATAGGAGGAAACAAAGGAACAACTTGAAACCCAAGTCGCTTCATACATCGCGTTGACACAAAAGAATGCGTTGCCCCACAATCAAATAAAACAAAACAAGGATGCCCATTTACGAAACACGTACCCGCAATCAAGGAGTTATCATTCTTTGTCTTCCTTGCATCTAAGGTATAAACCCTCCCGATATTCCGTCCTTGCACTTGGCTTTAACTCTGAGTACAATCTCTAGCCACATGACCCAATCCATTACAATTGTAACACCTAAAATTCCCGTCGACACACTTCCCAAAATGACGTTTGTTGCACACTCTTCACAGAGGAATAACATTAGGTCTAGCAACTTGCTTTCCTTTGAAAGCTTGTGATCTTGGCCCAAACTGTTGACTTGCTCTTCCATGATCACCTTGATTTACCCTACTTGCAACACTTTTCGCTTGCACTTTCTTCAAACTATGCTCCGCCACATAGCATTGTCTTAGAACTTCTGCATAAGTAGTGAACTCCCTCTGAGATACACTATGAGAGATTTCCGCCTTTATTCCAAAAAGAAACTAATCTATTTTCCACCGTTCATCCGGAGCATACATAGCCTGCCTAGAATAAGCAGCCATGTCCTCAAACTTTTCAGCATAACTGGCCACAATCATACTACCCTGTCTTAACTGTTGAAATTCAAACTCTTTCTGAGTCCGCAAGGAGCTAGGAAAATATTTTTCCATGAAAATTACTTTGAATTGTTCCCAGACCTTGGGCACATCCTGAATAGTCATAAGAGCCGACGCACTCTCCCACCATCTCATGGCAGGACCCTTCAAGGAATGCGAAGCAAAAACCACTTTATTCTCCTCGGTACAATGCACTATCAAGATAATCCTTTCCATACCTGAAATCCATTCGTGAGCCTTTACAGGATCTAATCCGCCATGGAATTCCGAAGGGTTCATGCGGGAGAAATCCCGGAAAGTCCCACCTATCGCTTCTGGAACAACCACCCGAGGATGCAGACCCCCATTTAATTGTTGAACCATTTGCTGCATAAATTGATTCTGTTGTTGCTGCATTTGTTGCATAAACTGATACAGAGGAGCATTCCCATCGCCGCCCGGCGGATTCGTCCCAGCTGGAGTAGTTCGGGGCCTACCACGAGTGTTTCTGCGCTCGTCAGCCATGTTCCTGAATGTCATAGAGATAGGATTAAGTTGATCAGGCTCAATACCATAAATATAACACGTAAGACCAATGACGACACCATGCTTATGAAACGGAGAGAAATACTTATTCTATTTCATGGCTAGGTCGAGGATACGACCTGCTCAGATACCAACTGTAACGCCCATATATAATCAGATACATCAAAGCATATATTATACATGAATTTCAAGTTTGGTACTGAAATATACAATAAGTCCCTAGTAAACACATTATACATATACATGCCCAAAAACCTAAATACAACAAAACTACGACATAATATATCTACAAGATGTTCCAAGGATAAATACTAAGAACTAGATCAAATAATGATCCCAAAAAAATCTCCACAACGGAAGCCTTGCCACACAAAAGCTACGATCCATAAGGAAAGTCAAACAACTTTGTCCTTACCCTTCGCCGAACCTGCAGTACCTGTGATGTAAACAACAACAGTGGGGTGAGATACATCAAATCTCAGTGAGTTCTCTATCTTATGGATTCTCTCGGCTTTACAAGGTTCTAACCAAAACCTAACTCAAGTCGGGGAAAAAGGAACTAGACCTTGAGTTAAAACATTTCTGACTAGAGAAACAATCGTGCAATTCACAAAACGACATACTAGTTAAGAATCTTCTCCCCGGCCAGCCATACAAGGCAAATACAACGCGGGTCACGGATCCTTAACGTAGATAACTTCTCCTTAGCCAGCCATATAAGGCAAATACAACACGGGTCACGGTTATCTACAGTTGGTACTTCTCCCCGGCCAGCCCACACAAGGAGCACTACAACACGGGTCACGGTTACTTACTTAATAAATACTTCTCCCCGGCCATCCCGCACAAGGGGCTCTTCAACACGGGTCACGGTATTTATTAAGACATACACAGCAAACCGGAGGAATACGATCCTCCACTAACAACTACTTAACAAGGACACTCTTCTAGTATCAATGTAAGCATTGCCGCACGATTCTCTAAGTCATTCTATTGTACTAAGGTTTCCTCGCTCTACCTGTTTCATATTTTAAC
This sequence comes from Lathyrus tuberosus, assembly GCA_022829125.1. Lineage (NCBI taxonomy): Eukaryota > Viridiplantae > Streptophyta > Magnoliopsida > Fabales > Fabaceae > Lathyrus > Lathyrus tuberosus. The sequence goes on from JALAZF010000109.1 coordinate 12,320,146, forward strand.
ATGCATACTCTATCAAACATGCTTAACAATTTCATTAGACAAGCATATTTCAACATCAATCATAGTTATCTTATCAAACCATGGTATAAACATATCTTTTTCCTTCATTATCATAAAGAGAATTGGAATAGCTTTCCAACGATATCAAAATTATTCAAAACGGATAATCGGAACACAAGTTATGGATTTAAAAGAAATGGTATCGCGAAAAAACATAATTCTGCACTCTCACTGGCCGTACGCGTATTGCCTTGTGCCATACGCGTACTGCCCAGCTCGCTCGCCCATTCCATACGCGTATTGCCCAAAGCGATACGCGTATGAGCAAAGACCAATTCCTCTTCAAAATTCCACTAAAACTCCTATACGCGTGTTGCCTCACACGTTACGCGTATTGCCTTGCCAAATACGCGTACCATTACGCATTTCAGCAGAGGGTCGTGAAAAATGAACTTCCATACGCGTATTGCCCTAAAATCCCCCTTGCCATACGCGTATTGCCCAACCCAAGACGCGTAATGCCTTGCGTGATACGCGTATGGGCAGAGGAACCCAGAATTTTTCCTGCAGAAATTTCTGCTACGGGTTTCACAATTCCAACCCCAAAATTCCACTTTTTCCCAACCAAACACTTCCAATTCCTACCAAAACATGTTCCAACACATAACAACAATTATAATACGTAGTTTATATCGAATTTCAACAGTTAGATTCATGATTTTATTGTAAAATTCTCATTTCTCACGATGTCAAAACTAACTCTAAACTCATAAAACTCTATAACTAAAGTATCTATCTAGAACCCACCTGGATTACAAGATGAGGATGATGAAGCTGAGATGAAAAGATGAAGATGGGTTGATGATCCTTGCTCTTGAGCTCTTGGGAAATTTTCTCTTCTTTTCCTTCCTTTTTCCTTCTCTTTACTTTCTCTCTCCAATGTTACTAACTTTAGCAAATAAGGGAAAAGGAAAAAGATATAGAGAAAACATTAATTAGTAATACTACTAATTGTCCAAATTATCTCAAATGCACCAAATAATAAAACTCAAAGCTAAATAATATTAATCTAATCAGTTCCGAGTTCGTCAGTTTACTCTAATTATTTTATCCAATAATTGCTCCGAGTACACCGGAACCCTGTTGATCATAATAATATTATCCAGAGCGTTCATAAATTACGGGGTATTACAACACTGAAAGAGCGCATTCTTTCGATATTACATATTTCTTGTTCCACCTTGGAACAATTGCGTTGTTTGTGGAAAACGACTATTGATTCCCTAAAATTCTTATGAAAAGCATTATCTTCACCGCTCATTTGCTTCAACTGATCTTCTTCTTACTCTAGCATTCAGTCAATCTTACGTAAATCATGGCAACATCTAAGTCCACTCGACTAGCTGCCCAACGTAGTGTAGCCATGGTTGTTTCAATGATTAATGCTTCTAATCCCGCGAGATAAGCTCTAACTCTTTCGACAGCAAAAAATGATCTAGTCATAATGACTTTTCCTTCCATTCTAACTCCTCAAAATCGAGTTCTTCGAGAATAATGTGGGTGAGAAATGTATATAAGGGTGTTGAGTAGACATTACCTTATAAAAATATTTTTCAAATAATATTTTCTCAAAAATCGAAGTTTTTCAAAAATGGACATCAAAAAATTTATTGATTATGTGTTGGATTCAATATTAAATGTTACTCTATATTTAGACAATATAATGAAATGTGGAATTATGAATAATTTATCCAATCAATTAATTAATCAACATGAAATACAATTTAAAGGGATGTCTATATAGAATTTTATTGATCAGTCGAATAAATATAATATTATAGTTACAAACAGCTTTAATCGCAGACAGATAATCCTGAAGACTTAATCACTACAATAACTATATTTTACATAACAAGTTGTATTAACAAAATAAAGAAAAGCAATAAAAGCGTAAACATGTAATTCTATACAGAAAATTAAAAAGAGATAGGGAAAGAACATATTGCACTGTGGTTTATACTCAGTTAACGTGTCTGTCCTTGTTTTGCTCTTAATCTAATCTCCAAACGCGAGCCATTGAAATTCTGTAGTCTTCCACTATTTTGACAATTATACAACATGTGTTTTATATAATTAAGGAACCATATGCTACAATTAAAAGCGAAAACAATAGCTTCAATCTAAATTTTTAGTTCTTTTGTTGTACACAACCCACCTAGGTGAATTCTCCAAGACTTTCACTTGGTATTAATCCTCCTCTAACTTAGATCCAAGATCCGCTTCAAGCATCAATTATGCAATAATCTTTCCTCGATTCTATCAGTCCCTTGTCTCAGCTCCTAGTTTAATCTAACACAGTAGAAACTCCCAACTTCATTCTACAACTACCTTCTCTTAGCACTACCAAAGTCTTTGGGGAAGAATAAATCTTTTTTTTGCTCCTACTGGATTGTCAATTTCTAACACCACATAATCCTAATTTTGACACGGACTTTAAGAACTTCACAAACATCAATGATAGAGACCCTCGTCTATGATAGATCTCACTCTCTCTAAGAATTAAGAAGCAAAAAATTTATGGTATTTTGCTAGGGGTTAAATATGAATTCAGATTTTCAAAATAATTTTGTGATTTAGTGTACTTTGAAAGCTAAACAATATGTTTTAAAAACTCTCAAAGTTGTGATGTTATTACTCAAATTTATATTTAAAAAATGACACAAGATTAGTTATATATGTGCTTAAGATATAGCACTAGAAATGAAAAAAATACCCATTTGATTTAAGTCATGTGCAATTTGTGTGATTCGAGTCGAATAAGAAATGACTTGAGTCAAGAACTTTAAACTTAGAATTTTGAAACTTTGATTAGAATCATGACCGTGTCAGTGATTTGAAGCATGAAAAAACTTGATTTGAATCAGAATAACATAACTGAAATCTTGATTTTGAAATGTATTTTTATTCGAGTCAGCATATAGCTTGATTTGAATCAAGCTTGCTTCTGATTCGAGTCAGAAAAGTACGTGATTCAAACCACGGTGGTAGTAGCAAAACTTGTTTTTCACATAATATTATTGATTTGAATCATACGTAACCTTGATTTGAATCACACTTTTAAAATTTGAATTTTTAAGAAATTTGAAGTGTAATGTTAAATCTAAAGTTGGTATCATATGAGTCATTCATTCATGTGCTTTTTGACCCAAATAATCGACAAAATTAACTTGAACCACTTGCAATGACTTTTACCTCAGGATTAGACTGAATTCTTGCAAAAACACGATTTAATGTAAAACACCATATAATGCATTACACTCAATTTAGAGATATGTGCAAACATAACATAAAGGAGACTCAATAACAAAAAACTATAAATGGTAATATATAAAACCAGACAAGTAGCAAAATGAAACCTTATGATGGGCAAAGCAATTTCATTCTCCCCCTTTTTAACGCATTGCAATTTGCAAACGTGCTGTGGAATTGAGTCGACTTGAGCATTAAATAAAGTGAGATCAATGCTTTTCTTTGTGCTCCCCCTGAAGCATTGCACCATACCAAATTTGCAAAAAAAAAAAAAAACAACATAAATCGATACAATTGACTCATCACAACTTCTCCCCCATTTGACAAGATCAAAAACAGATAGATAGTAATGATGTTTATGCACATACATTCAGAAAACACATAATTATTCCATACAAAAATATTATAAACATTAGTTAAAGAAAGGTATACACAAAATTAGAAGATTATATCCCAGATGAATATGGTATTAGACATGCTATATGTAACAAAAAACATAGCAACAACATGAATCTGCTAAGCAATAAAACATGATGATTACAATGCACAAAATTTACATGGACGATGGATAAATAATGAATGGTCATACAAAAAATATGTCAACATGCACATAATTTTTTTCATTTAACGAGATCTTAAATGCACAAATATGTAGTCAAAGATTGCAAAACAACTGAATGAATAAGCAGCACATCAAATACACATATCATCACTTATAAGAAATATAACATATAAAAGACCAAACAGAGATAAGGTAGAGTTTGGAGATATCATACCAATAGCCTTGGTAAGAAGTAACTTGCTACACAAGTAACCATTAGTAAGAAGTAAAATATCTAGTAAAATTAAAATAATAAATAGAATCAATATTTATTCAAAACAAGATGGGTCAAGGATCCCTAATTCCCTACGGATTTTATGAAAAGGTTTTGTGGACAACAATTTTGTGAAAGTATCAGCTAGATGGTTTTTTGGTGTCCAAATATAAAAAGTAACATCACTTTTCAACATGATTCCTAAGAAAATGGTGTATAATCTCAATATGTTTGGTGCATGGATGTAGGACAAGAATCTTAGTCAGGCTTACTACGTTTGTGTTATCGCACTTAATTGGAATGCAATGGAGTTTTAAATTATAATCTAGTATATGTTGCTTAAGCCATAGTTTTGCACACAACAGTTACTAGTAGTTACATATTCGACATTTGTGGTAGAAATAACAATAATATGTTATTTCTTATTGTGCCAGGAAACCAAACAGTTTCCAAATATGTGTCTGGTACCACTGGTGCTTTTCTTATATGATTTTCACTTCGCAAAATATGAGTTAGAAAAACCTATTAAGTTACACTTTATACCTTTGGAAAACCAAAGACCGTGATCAAAGTCTCCATTAAGATACCTCAAAATTCTTTTTATGATCTTAAAGTGAGATTCCATACGTTACGCTTGAAATTGAGTGCGCATCCATACACTTGACACAGTACCAAGTCTACTTCTTGTTAGATAAAGAATAAATCATATTATACCTCGATATTTTATGATCTTCATTTCAATTTTTTTTCATCTTTATAGCCATGAGTGTATATATTGTCTTTGAATGCTTCATATTATATTTCTTTATCAGCTCTATGCAGTATTTTGTCTAACTTATGAAAGTTCCATTCTCCATTTTCTTGATATGCAAACCCAAAAAGTGTTGAGAAAAACAAGTGTGAGTTGGAAGTATTGAGAAACATGTGTGAGGTGGAAGTCCCACATTGATTAGAAAAATGGAGATTGAGCACTTTGTAAGTGAGAAAACCCATACATATATCACTTTAAGGTTTTTGGGTAAATATGTGGTGTCTATCTCACAAGACGTGTTATTCTTAAAATAAAGGCTCCAGTGTAGATGCACCCTCATGATGACCCCTAAAGAATTGATGACCCAATAGTGGTATTAGATCTTGCTTTGAGTGAAGGACTAACTCCCTTATATCGAAAGTCCTCGCCATATAATAGTGGTCAAGAGACATATCCAATTGAAAAAGTGTCAGCGATAATACAAGAGTATGTGGATGAAAGAGCCTTCACTTGAGGTGGGATCATTATGGATAGACTCATACTTGAGGGGGAATTTTAGAAAGACAAGTATGAGTTAGAAGTGTTAAGAAACAAGTGTGAGGTGGAAGTATCACATTGATTAGAAAGATGAATATTAAGCACTTTAAAAGTGAGATAACACATACACCTATCACCTTAAGATTTTTGGTGAATATGTGATGTCTCTCTCGCAATAAGTACTGCTTTTAAATTAAAAGGCCCAATGTAAATGTTCCCTTATGATGACCCCCAAAGAATTGACGAACCAACGAGAAGTAGTTGAGTTATCACATGATATACACTCCAAACTCTCCCTGCATGATATTAGAAAATTTTATACATATATCCTCATTAGTATAGCCAAAAATAATATCATTAATGTATACCTTAACTAATAAAATATATGATTCACTACATTTTACAAACATAATAGTGTCAATAGCACCACGAGTAAATCCTTTGTTTATAAAGTTGTTAAAAAATGTAGATTTAACATCCATATGATAAAATTTAAAATCCATGCCGTTAGTGCAACTTTCCAATTAGATGTATTTTGAATGATGTCAAAACTATGATACTTTAGCGTTTATGTACATCGGGCGTTATCATCTGAGTCTAGTTGCACATTTTAGCATTAGGTAGCATGACAACATGTTGGAAAAGGTTTGGAAAAGATTCATGCATCAAAAACTCATTTTATGAGAAAAATGAGCTATGTGTCAACACATACATGTTTCAGGTCGACACATAGAAGAAGAATATCTCTATGTGTCGACACACCCATGTTTCAGGTCGGCACATTGATGAAAAAGTTGTCTATGTGTCGACACTTCCATTTTATAGGTCGACTCATGTGCTGCAATTTTGAAGCATGTAGGCTCTATTAGATGTGTCGCCTCTACAGGTCGACACATGACCTGCATAGGTCGACACATGATTTGAATAGGTCGACCTATACATTAAATTTCATGAAAATTTGCATTGTTTTCCATTCCTTTTACTTCATACTTGCTCACACACACACACACACACATACACACACACACACACACACACACACATATATATATATATATATATATATTTATATATATACACCTATTACATGTATCATTTCTTTTTAATGATTTTGGTAAAATCATAAATGAAACCTGGAACATACTAAGAGTCTTCTTCATCTTCAACCTTGGTTTTATGTATACACACAAACAAAGTACACTTAATCATTCATTGTTTGGGTGCCATCTAGAATCAAGTTGATAACATCCAATTTAGCTTGTGGTATTGTAAATTGGGTTGAGATCTTAAGGGGATTTCAAATAAGAAAACCAAGGTGGAATTTTCCTTCAAGATCAAAGTGGGGATTTGAAGGTTTTGGACAAGATTACTCAAGTTGGATTCAATCCAGTGATGGCTTTGAAGAGTTGCGGTTCTTGCAAAGGAGTAGGGTGAGACAGTAAATCATCTTGGTAAATCTTGGGTTACAACAATTCGCAATTTGGATTCGACCGAGCAAAGGTTTTGAAGGGCTACGATTCTTGCAAAGGAGTAGTGTGGGACAGTGAATCAAATTGGTATTGTTGGGTGACTTGACCAAGCTCAGATCAAGGGAAGAGAAAGTGTTAGGATCAACATCAAACTTAACGTTTGTAAAGTTGCATTGCTACATTTCTCTTGCAAACTACATTTGCAAAGTAAGGTTAATTTCATGATCTCAATTCGAATTCGAATTGAAGGCAGACATACCCATAGTGAGTCCTTCTATTTATAGGAAAAAATTCAGTTTTTGGTGTATATAAGTGTGAGATATTGGATCTAACTCTAGTATGGTCGAAGGGTAGCTTCTGGTTTGACAGGAATTAAGCACAAGGTCGAAGTCAGTTCGCATGCTGTTGCCGGAGTAATGCGTATTGTAGTCGAAGTTTGTTCTAACATGTATTAGTCAATATTGCTAGGGTTGTTAGCATGTTGAATTGGGCCTTGTGTTAAGGATCCAATTGTTTAAGTTAGCTTGTACCCTAATTTAGCTTGTAATGGGTAATTTGTTAAAGGCCCATAAGTTTAGTGTGCTATGTTTTATTATAAATAGCATACTAGTCTCTCATCTTGAAGTGTGACAAAACCTAATAAGGGTGAGAGAGGTTAGTTTGCTATTCTTGTATACTTGTAATCCTTGTTTTAAGGAGTAAGGAAAGAATAACAGTTTATAACCAATACTTGTTGTTTTTTCCCTTGTTTTTCCTTTAACCCTAACCCTTGTGTGTTTCTTGCCTATAAAGAAACCGTTTAATACTTTGTTTCAAGGCATCCTTATTCACAACAAATTAGTGCGGTGAGCGTGGAGAAGATGTCTTTAACAAAGTATGAGATTGAAAAGTTCACCGGAGTGAACGATTTCTGTCTGTGGCGCTTGAAGATGAAAGCCCTACTGGTTCAACAGGGTTGTTTGGAAGCGTTGAAGGGACAAGCAGCCATGGACGTTGTGTTAACAGAAAGAGAAAAGACGACCATGATTGAGAAAGCCCACAATGCAGTATTGTTGAGCCTTGGTGATAAGGTTCTTCGTCAGGTATTAAAGGAGACTACAGCGTCAGGGTTATGGGTGAAACTCGAAAGTTTGTATATGACCAAATCTCTGGTGAATCGACTCTACCTGAAGCAAGCTTTGTATTCATTTAAGATGAGTGAAGACAAAGCTTTGGCTGAGCAGTTGGATATGTTTAACAAGCTGATTCTTGATCTTGAAAATATTGATGTGAAGATCGATGACGAAGATCAAACACTGTTGCTATTGTGTGCTTTGCCCAGACCACATACTCACTTCAAAGAAACTCTCTTGTATGGAAGGGAGTCCTTGAGCTTTGAAGAAGTTCAATCAGCCTTGTATTCTAAGGACCTGAACGAACGAAAGGAGCATAAACCTTCGACTGTTGGTGAAGGTTTGGCCGCTAAGGGAAAGTTCTTGCGAAAGGATAGTAAGTTCGACAAGAAGAAAGGTAAAAGTCATCAGAAGTCCTATAGTGGCGAAACATCTGGTTTTCGATGTTATCACTGTAAGAAGGAGGGTTACACAAGAAAGGTGTGCCCTGAACACCTGAAAGATCATAGAGGTAAGGATAATGGCAACACAGCCATTGTTCAAGATGACTTCGACTCATCTGATGTCCTTGTAGTTTCAAGCGGCGACTCAAGAAAAGAGTGGATTATGGATTCAGGTTGTACTTGACACATGACTCCAAATAGATAATTGTTCGAGAGCTATGTGATCAAGATGGTGGATCAGTGCTGCTAGGAAACAACAAATCCTGCAAAATTGCAGGTATTGGATCTATGAGATTCAAGCTCCATGATGAGTCAATAAGGTTATTGACTGAAGTTAGGTATGTACCTGACTTGAAGAGAAATTTAATTTCTCTTGGTGAATTCGACAGGAAGGGATATGTTTTCCAAGGAGAGAAAAGTATCTTAAGAGTCATGAAGGGGTCGAAGGAAGTCTTGAGAGGCGTGAAGAAACAAGGCTTGTATACCCTTGAGGCTGAGGTTGTAAGTGGTTCGACAAATGTTGCATCCACGAAACCTATATCGAAGGCAGAATTATGGCACATGAGATTGGGCCATGTCAGCGAAAGAGGCCTGGTCGAATTGGGGAAGCAGAACCTGCTAGGTGGTGACAAAGTCGAAAAGTCGGAGTTTTGTGAATCTTGTGTATTTGGTAAATCCTGTAGGGCGAAGTTTAACAAAGGAAAACAAAGAACACATGGATCCCTGGATTACATTCATGCTGATCTTTTGGGGCCTGCAAGGAATCCTTCACACTCAGGTGCAAGGTATTTTCTATCCATCGTTGAAGACTATTTCAGAAAGTTATGGGTATTCATTCAGAAGACGAAGGATGAAACTTTTGAGAATTTCAAAAGTTGGAAGGTTCTGGTCGAAACTCAAACTGGCAGAAAGGTTAAGAGGTTGAGAATCGACAATGGCCTTGAGTTCTACAACGAAGCGTTCGACAGTTACTGTGTTGAGTCTGGGATTGCAAGGCATAAGACTGTAGCAGGTACTCCTCAACAAAATGGCTTAGCTAAAAGATTCAATCGAACAATCCTTGAAACGGTTAGATGCATGTTGGTTAGTGCTGGATTGAAGAAGGTGTTTTGGGCAGAGGCTGTTTCGACAGCAGCTTCTCTGATAAATAGATGTCCCTCGACTGCCTTGGGAATGAAGACACCTGAAGAAGTTTGGTCGGGAAATCCACCTAGCCTCGACAAATTGAGAGTATTTGGCTGTGTGGCCTATGCTCACATTAGGCAAGACAAGGTCGAACCTAGAGTTCTGAAATGCATGTTCATAGGATATCCTGAAGGAGTCAAAGCTTATAGGCTATGGTGCCTAGAGCCAGGTCACAAGAGGTGTATCACCAGTCGAGATGTAGTTTTCAATGAAGCTGAGATAGCTTTCAAGAAAACTGATGATGCTGATGAAGAGCTGGAACAGGAAGAGTTTCCTGTTGAGGTGGAGCATGTTGGTGCTGAATTGCGTACCCCAGATGAAGTCGAAGAAGAAGCAGAAGATGTTGTCGAAGAAGAGGAGACTGATAATGACTACCTACTAGTAAGAGACAGGTCGAGGAGAGTCATTGTCATACCCCAAGTTTTGACCATTAAGATTCCCATCATTGTGTAAATCATCATCACAATATGGATGTACCTTTATGCCTCATCAATCTCCTCAAGGAATTGTTGAGCATCCACTGCAATCAGAACTTAGGGTTTTAAGCAATCTCAGAGCTTTTAGACAAAGGATCAATCAAGGAATGACATGATTTTCAACTTGTCTACACCCTCAAACATACACAATGGATCAAAAGGACTCCCACTTTAAGGATTAAGCACAAGGATGCTCCCTTCTAGGTGGATCAAGCCTCAAGATCGCCAGTGTCACCAAATTAGAGTTTTGGTCGACCAGGGCCTCCAGATGGAAATTTTCATCTGGGCATGAGCCAAATATCCAAAACATATCCTAATATACTCCATGGAACCTCATGGACCCAATCATCCAGTCAATTTTGCCTCAGGGGATGCATTCATCAAAAATCAGGAATTAGGGTTTCTTGACCTAATTCACCCCTAAGTTGACTTTTGGGACCAATTATGAACCAAGACCTCAAGAGAGGATTTGAGGATCTCCAATATGCCATATTGATCCATTTGGAACAATGGATTGATCCAAGAAGCTTGAGCAACAAGTTTCAATTTCATCTGAACCACAGTTAGTGTTTCGCGGGAAAAGTCAACCGTAACTTTGACTTTTGACCAGGACATGCTCCCAAGCCCTAAGACATGATTCAATATCCTCTATAACACCCATGGAACATGTCCATCAAGTTTGATTTAGGTCAAGGACATGATTTCCCGAAGAATTGCACAGTTTAGAATTCATCGGATAAAAAGTCAACTGTGCACAAAAGTCAACTTTGACTTTTTGAGATTCTTCACAAAAATGGATTTTTAACCCTAAAATTATGTTTATGTATGATTTGAATCATCATTCATCAAGAAAAATCAAAGAAAATGGGATAACTTGTAAAAGGGGTAACCATAAAAACTTAGAAAACTTTTCTAAGTTATGGAAAAAGTGACAAAGGTACCAACTTTGGAGGATCATAACTCCTAAACCACAAAGCCATTTTTTTCCCATCCAAGGCTTGATTTGTAGATCTCATTGCCCTCTACAAAAGCTTCATACTGACCTATGTCCAAATTCCTCATGGATTTTGAGTTATGGAGTGATCAAAATCAAGAAAAGTCACTTTGTTCCAACACTTAGTGAAAATTTCACTAAGTCAGATTTTGCCTTACTTTTTTCCAAATGTAGGGACATTTTTCACTTGGATCCAAAAATTATCAAAACCAAATATGGTCAAACAGTTGTTGCATCATATAAGAGCTTTCCAAAATGGCCAAGAACATCACCAAATTCAACTTGAGCCATGAGATATGACATTGGCAAGTTGCCTTGTTGAAATCTGCCAAGGCAAGGCAGATTTTTGCACTTTTGCTCGATTTGCAAAAATCAGCCAATTCCAAGCCTTGTCATCACCTTGGACACATCTGAGGATTGAATCTAAAGGGGACAATCACTGAGCCAAGCCTCCAAAGTCCTTGGAACAAGAAATAGCATGTTAAACCTAGAATTGCCCAAAATAGGGACAAGAATCCAATTTTGGATTGGAGCATTCAATGGAAGCATCAAGGTGGCATGGACTGAGCCATTCTCAATTGAATTCAGTCAAGACTTATCCAAGACCAAGGGGACCAGCAGCCTGTGCCCTAACCTCTAGTCAATGGCTAGAGGAGATTTGGATTTTCATTTGCCAACATTGGCCAAACCTACTTAGCAGTTGCCATTCACTATTCCTTGCAAAACAAACTTGCTCTACTATAAATAGAGCTCAATTGTGATCAGTTTAAGTACACCAAAGGCCTACAACACTTGCCTTTCTCAAAATCCACTTCTCACTCTCAAAAATGCCTTTCTTAGCAAGTCACTATCGGGTTTTTCATTAAAGAGCAATTCCACTCAAACCAATCACACACACACCTCATATACATCATATGTGAGCTGATAAAATACTTAAACAACATCTGGAACACTGATTTCTCAGAATCACCAGTCAATTGCTCAAGGTTTTAACCAAGTTGCAGTTGAGATGCCATGAAGTGATCCAGCCAATTTCCATCAAGTCCAAGCATTCAAACACACTCCATAGGGTGTAGGGAAGCTGTTCAGATCATCACAACTCATCTGTAACACCTCCAACTCAGAAATCAATTTGCTCTTGCTGTCACGACCTAGAGGTAAGCCTAAACTTGGTCATCTCTCAATCTATGCATATTTCCTCGCACAATACTTTTGCCAAATGTTCATAATCATGCATGGAATGTTTCTCCTCAAGTAATTGCTTTGTTTGAATCGTGTATTAAAAATCCCAGCCTTCATGCAGAATTTAGGGTTCTTGAGGATTTTTCGTGATTTCTTGTTTTATGCTTAATTTAAATGAAATTAATTGCCATAGACATGATCGTGAGGTTGAAACGAGTTGATTGGTATGTGGATTGCATGATATAATCAAGTATTCAGTGTGATTGGATAGAAAATGAAAATCTGGGCAAGGCAGAAAACGCGCGTGTTCTTGGTCCATGTTCTTGGCGCCATTTTCATAAATTCAAATATTTGAATTTTGTGATTTTATTTAATTGATTCAAAAATTAATTTCTCTCTGAGTTTTAATGATTTTGAGTTGATTCTTTTTTTAATAATTCACAAAAATGTTAAAATATTTTATTTTCCCAAAAAATCCTAAAAATATTATTTATTTCATATAATTGATATTTTTGCAAAGAATTAATATTTTAATTGTTTTTGACATTTTGAATATTTTTTCCACCTTGATTTTGCAACTTTTAATGCCTTCTAATTATTTTGTAGGTCAATACTTAATTTTTGAAGCATTAATCCAAGATCACAATTTGTTTTCCATATGTTAAACAATTTTGATCATTTTAATTGAATTTTTATTCAATTAAAATACATTTTGAAAACAAATTAGGGTTTTGGATTAATTCAACCCTCATAAATCATTTTCAAAACTCTTGGGCCTCTTGAGAGAGTGTAAGTCCCAAATCCCCTTGTACAAACAATTTTGGGGCCTCACTTATTGTATAAGTCCCACTGTACAAGTAAACGGCGTGATCGTCGCCTTTTAAATCAATTGGGCCTCTCCTCGAGCTATAAGACCCATTCAAAACTTTTGGGCCTCTATTAGAGTGTAAGACCCAACCCTCTTTGAAAACCAAACCATTTTGGGCCTCAATGCATTGTATAAGACCCACTGCATTTTCAAAAATCTCGGCGCGGTCGCCATTTTAAACGAAAAATCATCTGGGCCTACCCTCGTGTTATAAGCCCCACTCTTTTTCTTTTGGGCCTCTAATAGAGTGTAAGACCCAACCCTTTGTAAATACAACCTATTTTGGGCCTCACTTATGGTATAAGTCCCGTTGTATTTCAAAAAGTTCGACGCGATCATCATCCGTTGAAAAACAAATCTTGGGCCTACCCTCGAGTAGTAAGACCCATTTCTTTTCTTTAAACCTTTTGGGCCTCTTGAGAGAGTGTAAGACCCATCCCTTTGTACAGAAAATAATTTTTGGGCCTCAGTCACTTGTATAAGTCCCTCTGTACAAATTCAAACAGTACGCTCACTGATAAAACCCTGGGCCTCTCCTTGAGCTGTAAGCCCCAAATCATTCCTTTTCAAAGCACTTTCTCCTTTGATTTTGAAATATACTGTTGTTTTCAATCTTTCTTTGTTGAACAACTAACCAAACAACATGGAAGCTCTACAACCGAGTAAGTGTTTACCCGCTTTCATTTACCGCTTTCATATACATATAACTGTATTGTGGGGCTGTTTCGCTGTAAGTCTTCTTTCATAAACTCATATCAACTGTGTAATAATAGTATAAATATTTAGAGCTTCCCAGGCAACTACGTCTAGCATTAAGCCAGTTGATCACTCTTAAATAGTCAAAACTAGATCCCCATAGGGTTACCAGACACAGTCTTCCCTCCTCTTGGGGTTAAACAATATGGAGATATAAAAGGCAACATTCTCGGTGAACCCTTTTATAGACTGTCACTCGTAGAAGTTGTCAAGAAACTCTATTCCCCAAAGATGATCTCTTCTCCGTGAAGGGCATCTCTTGAGTTTCTTCCAAATTCTCGAACTTTCCTGGCTTGATCTATTCCTCGTGAATAGCCTGTCTTAAATTTCTCGGGGTTTGGGGACCCACAGGCTTCTTAAAAGCACTTGTCAAGAAACTCTACTCCCTAGAGATGATCTTTTCTCCGTGAATAATATCTCTTGAGTTTCTTCCAAATTCTCAAACTTTCCTGGCTTGATCTATTCTCTGTGAATAGTCTGTCTTGAATTTCTCGGGGTTTGGGGATCCACAAGCTTCCTAAAAGCATCCCCGCCTCCTCTTGGGTGTTGTACAAGGACCCATTGGCTTCTTAGAAGTATTCACAACCTCCTCTTAGGCTTCGTATAATGATTCTTCCTCCGGGAATGATAGCCTCTTCTTAGGCTTCATACAAGGACCACTCGACTTCTTAAAAGTTTCCAGCATCTTCTTGGGCTTCGTACAAATTGTCCCAACGACCTCCTAGAGGTGTAGGAACAGAAATAAGTCATCTTAATAGAACAGTCTTTCCAAGAGTCTACTACTGTTTCTCAAAGCATAGTATAGAAGATGAAACTCTAGACTTGGACAGTCTAATTTCCTTGAGTTTTAAAGACATTCTCAAGCACCCTTCAAATATAGGAAGAAAACCCGTAGACTCGGACAGTCTCAATACCCTTTGGATTTCCCATTTCCTCAAAGAAAAGGAAATAACCCCGATCCTCAAATCAAAATCCCTGAGTGTAAACATTACTCATATAAGAACTGATTTTCTCTTTAAATCAACATATTGGATCTGTCACTCAACTGAAACAGTCACAATAGCCTTCTCTTGGGCTTGGTACAATGATTCTCCCTAGCGGAGCTAACAATTTTAGCCTCCATCTCGGGCTTCGTACGAGATACAAAAAACTCTCTTGTTGGGTCAATAGCCTCCATCTCGGGCTTTATACGAGATACAAAAAGACTTCCTCGTTGAGTCAAAACCTTTTAGCCTCTCTCTCGGGCTTTGTACGAGACACATATTAGCCTCCTCTTAGGCTTTGTATAAGAAAACCACTGGTTGATCTAATCAACCTTTTAGCATCAAAGTTGTGCCTCGTTCACAGTACACAAACATCAACAACTCCTTCCCCTTCATCTAATCGCTGTAAGCGGGTAGCCTCTGGATCATCTATATCCATGCCACTGTCCCTCTTTTAGCATGAGAAATTCCTAAGGAAAGATAGCATTGCTCTACACTGAGTTAAAGTCTTCTCCTTCAGGTTGGAAATCCCCTATAAAGGAAATTATGGCATTGCCGGATTCACAAATCCCGGTTAAAGTAATTCTCTTTTATAAAACAGTTGTGACATACAAACCCCTCTTTAGAGATGACAAATTCTCTCTAAAGTCAAACTCTTTTAGCTTCATATCTTGGGCTTTGAACAAGATACAAATAAACTCTTTAGCTTCATATCTTGGGCTTTGAATAAGATACAAACTACCTTTAGCTTCACGTCTTGGGCTTTGAACAAGACACCAAAACACCATTTCCTCCCGTAGAATAGGAGGAACTACGATCGCTCTGATTTCTCTGTTTCGGAAAAACGAGAATACGTAGGCATAAGATTGAAAGAAAAATCTTAGCGAGCACACTAAACAAAAACCCAAAATCCCATACATCCGTCATAACATTTCAACTGATAGCCTAAAACACCCCTTTTCAATAAAATAACCAAGGAGAGACCCCGAATCTTTGTAGCATCTGTAAACCAACAGTTTTGACTGTTTAACCTCAGTATGCAAGCAAGGTTAGTTGGAGACATCTATTTCCTTCCTTCATCAGCTTCAATAGGATAAAATATGAATCGAACTGTAGTACTAGAGCGATCGTGCTTCACAACCACATCCAAAAATCACTCGCTACAGTCATCAAGGTACCTTAGAGACTTGGGTTTGCAGATCTTATAGCTTATGCCTAAATCTCTACAAGTGAGGTTCTCGACGAAGAACCTAGAGACTATAAGGAAGTTATGAGGAGTTGAAAGAAGACTGAATGGCTAAAGGCCATGGATGATGAGATGAAATCTCTTCATGACAACAACACATGGGAATTGATCAAGAAACCTGCTGGAGCCAAGTTAGTCAGCTGTAAATGGATTTTCAAAGTTAAGGAAGAAATCGAAG
This sequence comes from Lathyrus tuberosus, assembly GCA_022829125.1. Taxonomy (NCBI): domain Eukaryota; kingdom Viridiplantae; phylum Streptophyta; class Magnoliopsida; order Fabales; family Fabaceae; genus Lathyrus; species Lathyrus tuberosus. The sequence goes on from JALAZF010000109.1 coordinate 12,336,450, forward strand.
GAGTGGCGTCGAAGAGATACAAGGCAAGGTTGGTTGCTAGGGGGTTCACTAAAAAAGAAGGTGTCGACTTCAATGATGTGTTCTCTCCTCTTGTGAAGTACAGGTCCATTAGAATGTTGCTTGCCATGGTGGCACAATTCAACCTTGAACTGGAACAAATGGATGTGAAGATTACGTTCTTGTATGGTGATCTAGATGAAACGATCCTGATGAGGCAACCTGAAGGGTATGTCAAAAAGGGGAAGGAAGATTATGTGTGCAAACTGAAGAGATCCTTATATGGACTGAAACAATCTCCTCGACAGTGGAATAGGAGATTCGACAAATTCATGGCACGCATAAGTTTCATTAGAAGTCAGTTCGACCTCTGTGTTTACTTCAGATTTCGACCTGGCAATTCATTTGTTATTTTGTTGCTTTATGTGGATGATATTCTAATAGCAAGCAATAATGTCAAAGAGGTAATGAGGGTGAAGGCTGAACTCAATAAGGAGTTCGAAATGAAGGATCTGGGAGCTGCATCCAGGATTCTTGGGATTGACATCCAAAGAGATCGAAAGTAGTCGAAATTATGCTTATCTCAAGAGGCATACCTACGGAAGATTCTCAAAAAGTATGGTATGTCGAATTTAAAGCCTGTTGTGACTCCGACAAACCCTCAATTCAAGCTGAGTATAGATCAGTGTCCCAGTACTGATGTCGAAAGAACTTATATGAATAGCATTCCATATGCTAATATAGTTAGTTCTTTGATGTATGCTATGGTCTGTACTAGACCCGACATAGCATATACAGTAAGTCTTGTAAGCAGGTACATGACGAATCCTGGAAAGGCTCACTGGCAAGCATTGAAGTGGATTTTAAGGTACATAAATGGGTCTCTGAATAAAGTCCTAATTTATGGTGGAGCCTTGGGTGATGATAGTAAAGCAACAATCGAAGGATATGTCGACTCTGATTATGCAGGTTGTATGGATTCCATAAAATCTATTTCTGGATATGTGTTCACTATGTTTGGGACAACAATCAGTTGGAAAGCAACACTTCAGAAGGTGCTTGCCTTATCAACCACTGAAGCAGAATATATTGCTTTAACTGAAGCTGTGAAGGAAGCGTTGTGGCTTAAAGGTTTTGCAAAGGAGCTGAAACTTCAAGGTCCAGTTATCAATGTTAAATGTGATAGTCAAAGTGAAATACACCTGTCGAAGAACTCCGCCTACCATGAGCGAACCAAGCACATTGATGTGAGGCTTCATTTCGTCAGAGGGGTAATCGAGCATGGAGAAGTCCAAGTGCTGAAGATTTCGACATATCATAATGCTGCTGATATGATCACCAAGACGTTGCCAAGTTGCAAGCTTTTCCACTGTATGCAGTTGATAAAACTGCATGAAGAAAGCTAGTTAATTCCCTGATGTTATAGAGTTTGTTCCAAGGTGGAGATTTGTGAGATATTGGATCGAACTCTAGTATGGTCGAAGGGTAGCTTCTGGTTCGACAGAAATTAAGCATGAGGTCGAAGTCAGTTTGCATGCTGTTGTCGGAGTAATGCGTGCTGTAGTCGAAGTTTGTTCTAACATGTATTAGTCAATATTGCTAGGGTTGTTAGCATGTTGAATTGGGTCTTGTGTTAAGGATCCAATTGTTTAAGTTAGCTTGTACCCTAAGTTAGCTTGTAATGGGTAATTTGTTAAATGCCCATTAGTTTAGTGTGCTATGTTTTATTATAAATAGCATACTAGTCTCTCATCTTGAAGTGTGACAAAACCTAATAAGGGCGAGAGAAGTTAGTTTGCTATTCTTGTATACTTGTAATCCTTGTTTTAAAGAGTAAGGAAAAAATAGCAGTTTATAACCAATCCTTGTTGTTTTTCTCTCTTGTTTTTCCTTTAATCCTAACCCTTGTGTGTTTCTTGCTTATAAAGAAACCGTTTAATACTTTGTTTCAAGGCATCCTTATTCACAACAATAAGAATGAGGATAAACCTTATATTTATAGGAAAAAATTGCTCAAAAAAGGAAAAAAAATCCATGAGCTTTTTAATGACTTAATCAATTAACCATAAATATTATTTGATTAAGAGCATAAAAAAGATGGAAAATCTAATCCCAAAATGGAAACCTTACCACAATTATATGACTTAATTGATTAAGAGTATTTTTAATCGACTAAGGAGTCATTTTACTTGTTCTAATCGATTAGGCAATGTACAAATTCTTTCCAAATTATTAAGAGCACTCCTTGGTCAATTCCATACAAATACTAATAGTTTTCTAGAGGTTTTAAGGCATTTAAGTAAATTCATAGGGGTTTAAAAATATTTTTGAGTGTGTGTGTGTGTGTGTGTGTGTGTGAGTTACCTTAGTAATTTGAGAATTACTCTCAGATACAAGACCAAACGAGCTTTTACACTTCATCTCTTTCACAACTTTGAGGCTTAATGATCTATTGCTTGATTCAAAATTAACTTAGCAATTCAACTGGAAGTTGTCTCTTCTAACTGATGAGATTTGATACAACTTCTTTAATAGACGCCGCCATCTGAGATGGTTGAACAAGAGATCATTAAAGACTTCACTGTCTGTCGTTTGACCTAAGGTATTACTATCATTGAATTTGACTTGATATCTTGTTTTCACAAAGAACATCTAGATTTGGATGGAATGTTTTAATCATTGCTTCTTCTTGACAGATGAAGACTTTATATAATGTCGTTTGACATATGGTGTTGTCATCAACAAAACCATCATGATTATCTAATGGTTTGCAGATAGTTATACATGCAAGCGCATTAATCCAAATATATTAACTTTGTTTTAATTCATTCTTCAATAATAATTAAGCCCATGATAATTCAATTAGTCTTAAGAATCATTAGCAGACTTAAACTAGTGTTTTGGAGCATAAAACTAGGTTTATTTTTAAGAATTCTAGATCCATGATTCAAATCACAAATCGAGAGGATGTATACCTGACAGCATGATCCAAATCATGCACCCATTGACCCGAATCACAAATCCAGCAACAGAAAAACAATATTTTGCACGTCTAAATCATCTTGTAACACATACTAATGCTACTTAAACATCACAAATCATTCAAATAATTTTATGGCATCAAAGTACACATAACCCACAATAGTTTTTAGCACCACACAATTGATAATCCTATGGTTTATCATGATTTTCTAACATTCCATTTATTATCAATTCATTAAGTTTCTACATACTAAACATACAAGTTCTTTACTTTATCCTATCTCAGCTGATTAAAGCCTAGGAAAGAAGTCCACCTTTTTGCCTTTCTTATGAATCAAAGGCAATAAAAATGTTGAATGAGGAAGATAAACTTATACTCTAACCTCTACAATTGCAAGGTGAGGAAGATTCTTCCTCCAGCACATCAAGGCTTGATCAAGTGCAATTTTCCTCCTATTCTTATTCCAAAAAAAAAAAATCACCTAATCCAAAAATCTTAAAATTTTTATCTTTGAAATCCATCTTGATTCATCCATGCAAAGCCTTACTTGTTTGCTTGTGATGGTCATGGAGAAATGAGGATGATCACAAGCAAGATGGACTTGCAATCACCCCATTGTACTCCTATTTCTCTTAGTGAGGAAGAGGATTAATAAAATAAAATTATGTTATTTTCTCAAGCCAACACACCTATATTTACTAACTGAGCTTAATTATCAATCCACCCTTCATTTAAAAAGAGGGTTTCTTAATACACCACTCATGTTTCTTAGACACCACGTGAAATTTCGTTTTTGCCCCCAATTTTCGTATGTGCACATCCGGACGCACAATTTTTTTAAAATTTTTCAGTTTTTTCCGGATGTGCACATCAGGAAAAATTCATCATCTGCAAATCCGAAAAAAAATCAAAAGAATTCCATAAAACCATTTACTTTTAAATATAATTAAATCCAATATAATTAAAATCCAACATAATTAAAATTAATATGATTTTTTCAATATAATTAAATCCAATTTAATTAAATCCAATATAATTAAAATTAATATGATTTGTTTTTTTAAATGATTAATATGGCATTTACTTCTAAATTAATTTTTTTATATTGAAAAAATTAATTTAATTATATTGGATTTAAAATTATATGGTATTTACTTCTAAAATTGAATTTAATTATATTGATATTTAAAATTATATGGTATTTACTTCTAAATTATATGGTATTTACTTCAAAATTATAATTAAAATTATATGGTATTTACTTCTAAATTATAATTAAAATTATATGGTATATACTTCTAAAATTAATTTAATTATATTGGATTTAATTATATTGAGTGGTATGGTAAGAAAGTTTCTTTAAGAATATGAATTTCCAATAATGCCCTCGATGGTTGATCAAATTTGCAAATTGGCCCATTGTTCCTAATTAGTAATTTTGTTGTGACTTAATCACTTCCTTAAACTCTATTGAATCATAACTTGACTTGAAGTATAATGTGATATCATTGAAAAATGACTAGAATGTACTTCATGATAAAATGGTCATTTTGCCCTTATCTTATTGATTCCATTAATCTATGAAACATTTAGACTTTTAATCAATAATTTTGGTCGAGACATGAACTTGTAATTTACTAGTTATCAACATAACATTCACAAAGTAATATGTTGAACATGTTTTTTAAAATAATAATATGTTGGACATTGTTTACAAAAACGATGGTCATGCGTGTCAGAGAAAGCTATGAGCATGGACAGGGCAATGAGAGTTCTGGAAAAAGCCATATTATCATCAATGGGAATTATTAATATTAGGTAGAGATCTAAAAACACCAAATTGTGATAAGAAAATTTAAAATATGCAATACATACTAGAACCCTTAGTTTTACCACATGAAATACATAAGATGAACTATGAAAATTAGAAGCTATTACTATAAGGTCAAATAAAGCATTAAAAATACGGATAAGTTACAAGTTTATTCTACTTGAATTTGTAACTACCAAAACATAATGTAATGCCTATGTTTTCTTCTTCTTCTTGATTTGAGAGCTTGGTCACCAACACATAAAATAATCAACATTTGTAAAAGAAAAACATGAACATAAAAAATGACTAAAGTATCTAACTTATAATTTAGAGGTCCATAATTAAATAAGAAATATTCGAGGGACTAAAATAAAATGTTAAACAAAATAAAAAAAAACACACACACGTATAATTTAACCTAAACAGAATTTCTTTTAGAGTCTTTGAAGGAACCATAAATTAAAACTACCCCACACTTAATTCTAATTGTAAATGAAATAAACATAATTTAAATTTTCTTTGATGAAATGTCAGTCAATTTCAATGTATTTTGCCATGTCATGAGGAACATGATTATGTGCAATAATATTGTCTAATTTATTATTGCAAATAAAAAAAAACTTCCCAGAGTTTTCACATAGTATTTTTAAATCTTCTAACACTTGGCATCTATAATAATTCACAAATTCCTTGTGTCATAACTCTAAATTCCACTTTAACGCTTGATCAAACAACTACATTTTATTTAATACTTCTCCAAGCAAATAAGTTCACACACAAAAAAGATACAATTGTATAAAATAGATCTTATATCACTCATTAAACCTGCATAATCAACGTCATCTTAAGTTTTTTTTAACATTAAATGGTTCAACATTTTTATTAAAACTAAAAGGAAAAGAGACACATTTGTTTTTTTAAACTAACAAACATCATAATTAAAAGAATCAACATAATGTTTAAGAATTAAATAAAAAAACACAAACTTGATTATATAAAATGAAAGATGTCCAAAACGCTTATGCAGAAATCAAATTTGTGAGATAAAAAAGAAAGTTGTGGTAAGGTACTAAAAACACAATGAGAAGTAAAAAATATTACTTTACAATTCTAATCACAATTAAGTATATGGATGAAAATTAAATTGTTGGACGATGTCGGAACTCAAAGTGCAAATTGTAACTTAAATGAAAGTTGTAAGTCAATATTTCTATTGTGGACAATACGAAAACCTTCGAAAATAATGATATACGAAATATCTGAAGGTGATGTATAAGAGGATAGTAATGTGAAATCAAATGTCATATGATTAGTATCACTCTAATAAATAATCCAAGCATTCTTAGGAATATGATCACAATCAGTCAAAGATCGAGAGTGCAAACTCTTACCAATAATTTTCGAAAGTGTGTCATAATTTATAACTTCTTCAGTTGTCAAGATAACAACATAGGACGCGTTGAACAACTAACTGAATAAAAACCAGCCTTATAGAAAATACCTCTAAAATGAAGTATGTCGAAAATTGATTTTGACCACAAAGACTGAACGAGGAGGGCCGAACGAGCAAAATGACGATTATATTACTAGAAACATATGTTGGGACAATGTTCCATCAGGCACATACGTAGAGTGCTGAGGCACGATTGGGATCACACGTTAGGATGAAAGCGACTCGTGAAGGTATTTTCTTAAAAGCAATAATATTGATAAAAGATAGAGTACAAGGTGTGCTCTTGCCTTTAAAACAACAACATCAATACAAAGAAAACAAAGAAATTAAAGCAAATCAATTCAAAACAAATCAACTAAATAAACTAAGAGGAGTTATGTTCATTCAATATAAATTATAGTTGGTGTTCCAGACTGGCCCAATGGCTAGGCATGGCCCAATCCACTTCTGCTTTCAGAACGGCCCAATTGCCTAAGTCCAGCCAATTTAGAGCAGCATTTACCTTTCTGCCCCTCTGCCGGGGAAGGCTGGTCGTTTGACCCCCAGAGTCAACTGCCCCTCCTCGACATTTCCTGCCCGTCACGCACGGTTCCTCCATCCAAAAACAGTTACGACGCCCGTTCCCGGAACTACGCCTCCGCCCGTGGCAACAACTAGTTTCGGGCACCTCTGCCCGTCCCAACGGCTAGTTTCTGGCAGTTCCCTATTCTTTGGGAAGCGGTTATCTTGCCCCAAAAATAGGGACCAATGGCCAAATGCTGGGGGCATTATAAAAATCCTCTCATTTGAGAGGGTCAGATATTCTAAATCATCCTACGAAACACATACTTTGTACTTGCCTTATTTTCTTCCGATCCTTACTTTAGCATCGGAGTGCCTTGCAAATACGCCCCTCTTCATCTTTCACACCCAGCATCGCAGACGCAGTCTCTGGCCCACTTCAGGTTCTGATCAGCCGTCAAGACCAGTGGCGTCGTCTATGAGAAACTTTGTTATCCCCGTCTTCCTTCCATCGTAGATTCAAGACCAAAACAGTTCTTTCAAGATTCTGATCATGGCCAACCAAGACCATGTCCACAATGCTCGCAACACTGCCTTCCCCCCGTCAGCAAGACTGATACTGACGGAGCAGCCCCCTTTTCTTAGGAGCGACGCCCATCAGTTGAGAGATGGAGCCGCCGCATCTCTCTCCCCCGTTCACGTTGATCACGTTGAGGTCCAGCCCTTCCAAGACCACTAGCCTCTCACGGTTCCGCCCAATGCTGACCCGACCATGACGGGCCTCCTTTAGGCCCTCAACAAAACCAACCTCCTAATCCTCTAGCAGAACGTGCGGATTGGAGCCCTAGAAGAGTCCAGCCGGCCAAGATCCCCTCCGCCGAGGAAAGAGCGTCAGAGATCTCACAGTCCTCCACCCCGACGTGAAAGAGACCGTCGGACACCACGAGAACCATAGTCCCAGGAAATCAGAAAGTGCGATCACATCTCCCTCCGGAGCCAGTACTCCCTGGGGACAAAGAGGACCAGCAGGGACTCGAGGGAAGAGCCCCAGCGTTCGCCTCTGCCCAGACCCAAGGGCCGAACACGGACCCCATCTCCCCGTCGAGATTATCGTCATACCCTTGGACGACACACCCACTCCCCGTCATGATCCAACAGCAGCAGCGACGACGAGCCTCGCCCGTTGTCCCGGGAAATCATGGTCATGCGCCTACCGAAGGGGCTGGAGAAACCACCGTCTCTGGGCACGTATGACGATACTACAGATCCTGACGAGCACATCGAGAATATTGATGCATTGCTCGACTACCCTGGCATCCGAGGCGCCATTAAATGTAGATTGTTCCCTACCACGCTGAGGAAGTGAGAGGTGACTTGGTACAAAAAGCTCCCCGATGAATCCATCACATCTTGGAGACAATTGGGGAAAATGTTCTCCAGGCACTTCACGGTCTCCCGTCGTCACCCAAAGACCGAAGCTTCCCTTAAGGCCATCATTCAAGGGAAATATGAACCTCTTCGAGCCTATATAGAAAGGTTCAACAAAGAAGCTATGCAGGCCTCAATGACCGATGATATGAATAAGTTCTTGCTCGAGCGAGGACTCCGCCCCGTACTTAATTTGCCAAAGTAGTTGGCATTGAAACTCCAGCGACCCTGAATGACTTCCTCCTCAAGGCGCAAACGTACATCAAGTACGAGGAGAAAGAAGATGCTAGCTCCACCCGGGACTCAAAGCACCAAGAGAGTGCCAGGTCCTGGAAGGCACTCCGCCCCAGAAATAGGGACCAATGGCCAAGCGCTAGGGGCAACATCAATGTCATCTTCAACAGACAACTTCCCAGGCCTACCCCTAGCCGCTGATGAGAAAATGTTTTCCTTCTTGGTTATCCCTCTAGAAGACTGTTATTGGGCCATCTTGGAACACTTGAGAGCAGGATTGGGTTTTTCTTCGAGCAGGAAGATGAAACAGTTTGTGAGGAATGGTGCAGTATGATGAAAGCGTGCGTGAGAGCGGTTTAGGTAAATTTGAAATGATTTATTTTGAAACCCTCTCTCTATTTTTTGGAAACATACATACCGTTGAATAACATTCCCAGAAATTAATTTCTCTAAACCCTCAAACAGGAAAAACCCTAATTTTCCCCTTAACATCTTGACCTGATTTTTGATACCATCAATGATGCTTAAGTTGTCACAGGATAGTGTCACGAAATCTTGTGTGACATTATGCTCAATCAGCACCTGTCTCATTCTTATTGTCGCTACTCAAAAAATAGACAACGTGAGGTGAAGAGGAAAATAGAGAGTCACCATTGAACTTTATTTATCCCTAAAGGGGAAGGGAAAACATCGAGAAAACCCCAAGAAGAAAGGATAAGATGGTCTCGCAACCAAATTATAGGTTTGAAAGCCGATTATGCAAAGGGAAGGTATTAGCACCCCCCATATCCATCGTACTCGATGGGAACCATTCACTTGTCTTATGCGTAAGGATGTTGCTAAAGGTATTGCTTTCTAAGAGTGCTCTAAGAAGGGAGAGAGAAGGGTAAGAAACAAAGAAAGTGAAAGAAAATGAATAAAGGAAAAAGTGGAAAAAGAAAATATGGCTCACCAAGGATTAGGGTTCTTGTGCCTATGCATCTCCACTTAAAAGAAGTGAAGAATCAGAGCATTCGTAGTTCGGAAGACTATGGGTTGAGAAAAAGGAAGGGTGATCGCCAAGATCATTGCAATCTTGTGCCTACCTATCTTCATTTAAAAGAAGTGAAGAATCAGAGTGTCCGTAGTACGTCGGACTACGGTATGTTTGTGTTTTTTATGGACGATGCTAACGGGCACATTCTAGCAGTTAGGTGTATTGCAGCTCACTTGTGGAGTCTTATACATTACCTGTTTGTGGTAGAACGGACGTAATATGCCCTTTTTAAAAAGGATGAGTTTCGCCATCAAGGCAAGATGTCACATTTGATTTGTTGGAAGTTGATTTTAAGGATGAAATAAGTCCTCAGATAGTAATCCCTTGTGGGTAGTGCACAATTCTTTATCTCAAAAGGTTTGTTGTGAAAAATGTGTGGCGAATATAATTACGTCTTCGTATTGAAAGACGATTATCGAGACCACACACTCTAAAGTGAGCATCCTAATACTCAGATAAGAAGAAGTCTTCACCCAATCCTCTCTCTTTAATCCAATACAAAGAGAACCTTATTCTCTTATTAAAGATGTTTTATTTTGGATGGTAAGTGCTTTATGACAGTGAACCCTAAAGGTAATGTCAAGCACTCGGGATAGGACAAGGTCTACGCCTAACCACTCCACTACCATCCAAGTTAATTGAGAAAAAGATTTTTGAAAATGCACTTGGTACAAGACAAAGGTTTTTAGACTTAATAAGAGAATAAGGAGACAAAAGAAAGAGAGAAAAGGTATTGAAAAGAATGGGTGGTGAATAGAGCAAGGTAGGTTGATGGCGATGCGCAAGGCAACCGACTTACAAGGGTGAATACATACAAGGTTAATATGAGGTTAATGGAATAGACAAGAGATGAGACTGAGAAGAGAAGAGAAACCCTAAGGTGTGAAACAAGTTAATGAGTTTGAAAAATGACTTGACGTTGGATCAAACCTTGTTTATCCTTTATTTTGAAAATGTGTTCTAGCCTAGTTCAATTTTATCTTTCTTAACAATCAAGCAAGCAAGCATGAAATAATTAGGCTATTATATTGTAATGGGGAGAGGGATGCATGTAAAGTACACGGGATTGCGAGAAATAAACGGGGTCATTGTCAGGTAGCCCAAGAGGAAGTCGTATGTGTGCGAGTTGTCCTAAACTAAACAATGCACAAAAGTTCAGACAAGATCTCCATGCTAGGGATCGTAACCACAGTCCACCAATTGAAAGTGTTTTAGGGTTTCGATAGTTTTATTGTGTTTTTGTGTTTTTTAGTAAGATCAACAAGAAAAAGGTTAGATGCACAAGATATGAATAATATGAACAATATGAACAATATGACATAATGAGCAAGAAAATACCAACAATATAATGTGAACAAGAGTATATGGACAGTGCTATATTAACAGAAAAGTAAAGCAAGAATATATTGAACAGAAATAAAAGCTAGTGGTTAGTGATTAATTATTAATAATCAGATGAATTGGGTCCACTATAGCGCTAAACCACCGTAGCACGATCTACGATGAAGATCATACTATAGGAGATCGCGCAATCAATGATATTTGTGCTAAAACATGATAGAGAAATGATATTGTGAATCACCCTCAACAAATCGTGCCACACAAGAAGAAAAGAAAACGGTCTCGTCTTAATCACAAAATTTCATCGATTAATCGAAGGTGACCTATCACGATCCCAAAGTATAGAAAATGATCTCAATGATCATTTTCTACAGATTTGAAATCATGAAGGTTAAACAACCTCAATCAATCAACATTCGTGATATTAAAGACTTCATCGATCGAGAATGAAAATAAAATTGAAGTGGAAATGAAAATTGATGATAAATCAAGAAATAAGATCTAAACAATATGATAACCAAAATATAATTGAAAAGGTTTGAGGAAATAAAAAATAATTTAAACAAAAGTAGTAACAAAATAATTAAAAAAAAAACTATTAACAAAACATCATTAACAAAATGATTAACAAAATTATTAACAAAATGATAATTAACAAAATATTTAATAAGAATGATTAACAACAATATTAACAAGATTTTTTAATAAAAAAAAGTTAACATAATCACCAAACATTAAAGGGTGCAAAGAATGATTAGAAGGGTGTAAAAAATAGGTGGAATCAAGTGGGCTCAAAGCCCATCATCCACCCTTCAAAAACATAACACGGATAGACTAAAAGAGGTGGATGGTGTTATTTTTTTAAAAAAGGAAACGGGCTCCCAAAAGCTCAGCAACATCATGGCCAAAAAAATAATCTTAATAAATGAACAACAGGGTCAGTGCTTATCAACATCATTCCCCTTACTAAACACGATTATATTTCTCAACTTCAAAAAAACAAACTCAGATCTTCTAAAACACAGTTAACTGAATGAAAAGGGTGAAAACAACAACGTTCATCAGGTTTTTGTAAGAAGGAATCAAAATGAAATCGACCAGAATCACAACCTTCATTTGGTCGCGGCTTCAATCACTCTACCTTGCTTCAGGTTCGTATGGTTTATGTTCTTGTTTGTTTCAGTTTCAATTTGGGTTCGCTTTGTCCTCAATCCTTCTTCTCCTCTGAGTCTCTCTCTGATTTGTGTTCTGAAATGATTGAGTTATTGATTTGGGATGGTTATTTATTGAAGTCTGTGGAAGATGAAGGTTGAAAAGATAAGGTTCGAAGGTGTTTAAAGGAAAGGTTGAGGAGGGTTTTGAGGGGATTTTAGCAGAAAGTTGAAGGAAGGTTGAAGAAGGGCATTGAAGTTTAATTTGGGTGAAAGTATATGGGGACTGGAGAAGGGAGGAAAAATGGCAGAGTTTTCTCCCCTTTTCACTGAAGAGGATGTTGGATTTTATAGAGGAAGTATTAGGGGTAAAATAGGAAAAAAATGTGAAAGGAATTTGTTGGGGTTATTCGTTTTTGCAGGTTGTCACTTTTGTCGTATACGGCGTATGTGAAGCTTTGTTATGCTAACAGTGAGGTTGTGTGTATGTTGAAAAGGTTTTGCAACAACGTATTTGGTGGAAGGATTTTGTAGAAATGCTTGCGTGGGGTCAGCTTCTCACAAGTTTATGGGGTGTGTGTATTTTCTGTGAAAATTTGTTCTGTAGCAGCTATATGGCTTGGCGGTGTGGTGGTTTCACAATTTGCGGTTTTTGTGCGGTACGGTTTTGAGCTGGAGGTGTGTCATTGAGTGGGGTCTGTAGTGTGCAATTTTGTGAATCTGCTGGAAGGCTTTTTGAGTGAGAAAAAGAAGTTTAAGGGCTGTGTGTGAGGTACTAATATTGTGTGTTGCTCATGATGTCGGTTGTGCGTGAGTCATGCTAATGGCTTGGCTGATTTGTGGTGAATCATGTTTTTCGTGTGTGCAGAATTTGGTTGCAGGGTGATGAGTCATGATTTTGTCGAAATTGTTTTGCAGGTACAGGTGAGCGTGCAGTTTTGTGTTGCGAAAAAAAAGCCATGCTGCTTTATGGTTTGCTTTCGTTTATACAAGAATTGGGTGCGCAGAGGTTGTGGCTAGCTTGGTGAAAAGCAAGAAAATGGTTGTTACGTGAGTGTTATATGTTGTTGTTGGTTGTGCGTTGTCATGTGTAAAGTTGCTTCTCATCTCGTAGGCCTTGCATGGATTTGTGATGGTAAGCTTGTGTGGGAATGTTGCAAGTGGCTGGTTGGAACATTGGCTTGGTGTGAATACGTTTTGGCTTTAGTTTTCACATAGCTTAATGGAAGATTTGTGATGGCTCACATGTGCATAGCTGGTATTATTGTGAAGGTAGCTGGCTTTTGTATCTTGGATGGCAGTGTGAAGCTTTTTCTTCCTTTTATTTCATGTTGTTTGGTTTTTGTAAGATCTTTGTAATGGGCTTTGGTTTAGGCCCAATAACTATGTTTTTTTTGGAGCATTTTTCTTTGGTGTAAATGGACTTGTATGATGGACTCTAGTAATGGAATTTTTTATTTTCATGAGCTTGAATTTTTTTGTATAGAAATTATGCAAATGGGCTTGTAATGGATGTAAATGGATTTTGTGAACATGGATTAGAAAATGTATTTGGTTCAACTTTTGATATTTATATGGGCATGAAAATTGAAATGGCTTAACATAGATAATTGATTATTTGAAATGGGTTAACAAGAATGGATGTTGAAAATAATAATGGATATGGAATCAAAAAATGGATGAGTGGATATTTGGAATTAATTGAATAAAACGGAAATTGGTTAATTAATTGAGAATTGACATGGATAATTGAATGGATTTTTGAATTGGATAATGGAGAAATGAATGAATTATGAACTGAACCATGGATTGCACCGCACACAATTCTGATTGGCAACGAACTGGCATCTTGAATCAAATAATTCATCTGAACTTTTCCACTTGAATACTGATAAACCCAAAACTTCACCGTGAACCTTGATCAAAAATCATGCCTTGAAATCAGAGGGATTATGAATTGAGATATGAACTTTCAAAACGTCGCACAAAACCCCTAATTGAACTTGATCTGGTCCTTGATGATCTTCAGTCACAGAACACTTGAATTTAATCGCCTCCTTGCCCCTTGGTCTTGAATTTGTAATGAAACGGGCTTGGACATTTCTAACTTGTATTAATTTTGCACACTCCAAACTTTGAATTCTTTGATTAAACTCATGACTACTAAATATTGATATTCCAATTAAATTCCAGATTCTCAACTTCTTGCTTGAAATGGATGCAATTTGAATTAACCTGTAGAAATAGAACCGACCATGAATCAACCTCTGAATCAATCCTTTGAATTTTGCCTCTTTCACCGATAAACCACTCTTTCGCCATGAACCAGATAAGAAACAAATGACTGCATTATAACTGCACCAAAAACCCTAATTGAAAATCACGGGTTCCACATGATTCTCCATCATGAAATATCTGAACTTTGCACAACCTGATGACCTGACCCATACATAAAAGACTTGAATTGGCACAAACCTTAATTGAAACTTCAGACACACGCCACTTAAATTGCATATTCTGGCCTTGATCATGAAACACAACCCTGCCTGACCAAGATTAGGTCAAAACCATCAAACCTCTATCAGTACTGTCTACACGTACCTGACCTGATAAGCCTCAAATGAACCTGAAGTGAACGACACATGCCCATTTTGAACATAAAGGAGCAAGAAACCCTAAACTCAATGCTTCGTGTGCATGATGATGAAGAAAACAACCTGAAATGTTGATAATCAGCAAAACCCTAGTTCCTCAGTCTCAATTAAAACCATGATGAAACCTTAAACACTTGTCGCCTCTTGAGAGATCTTGAATTTGATACTTGACGAATCTTGGCACAGGAAAGCCTTATAGCTTGATGAACTTTGATACAAAGATACTCACAATGCTGTGAGATCGAACCTTTGCTTCAATCTTGAGTGAAAGTACCTCAAATCAAATAGGAAACCCTGATTCAAAGAACCGCCGTAATCATATATCTTAGAAGACCAATGCAATGTATGATTATGAGTTATGCCTAATGGAGATGCAGATGAACGCGAAGCGAAAGCCAGTTAAGGTTAGAAAAAGAGTGGGTAAATTTTTGGGTGTAACAGTTGCCCCTATTTAATCGACTTAAACCTTAAGGTATGAAGAGTAGCAGCTTTCAGATATTCTAGGTAGAAGGGGATTGAATACAAAAGAACCCAGAAATTTGTACTCTGTGGGGAAAAGAAAAAAGCGTAAGGTGGACATTAGTCCAGAAATGGTTTTACAACCAAAGGCGAAGAGAAGATGACTCCGTTGGGGAGGGAGAAATCTTAGGCAAACCACTCTGCATGGGCAAACACCAGATATTTGGAAGAAAACTCTGCTAGAGAGACACACCGTCAAAGGGATTTGACAGAAAGACAACCGAACCGAAGAAACACAACGTCAAAAGGATTTGACAGAAAGTAAATCGCACCGAAGGAACACATCGTCAAAGGGATTTGATGGAAAGAAAAAACTCACATCACATCGTCAAAGGGATTTGACGGAAAGAAAACGCACTGAAGAAACACATCGCCAAGGGGATTTGACGGAAAGAGAAAACTGAACCGAAGAAACACATCGTCAAAGGGATTTGACGGAAAGATAACTGAACCAAAGAAACACATCGTTAAAGGGATTTGACAGAAAGAGAAAACTGAACCGAAGAAACACACCATCAAAGGGATTTGACGGAAAGAAAACTGAACCAAAGAAACACATCGTCAAAGGGATTTAATGGAAAGAAAACCAAACCAAAGAAACACATCATTAAAGGGATTTGACAGAAAGAAAACTTAACCAAAGAAACACATCGTCAAAGGGATTTGACGGAAAGAGAACTGAACCAAAGAAACACATCGTCAAAGGGATTTGACGGAAAGAGAAAACTGAACCAAAGAAACACATCGTCAAAGGGATTTGACGGAAAGAAAATTGAACCAAAGAAACACATCGTCAAAGGGATTTGACGAAAAGAAAACCAAACCAAAGAAACACATCGTCAAAGGGATTTTACGGAAAGAGAACTGCACCAAAGAAGCACATCGTCAAAGGGATTTGACAAAAAGAGAACTGAACCAAACAAACACATCGTCAAAGGGATTTGATGAAAAGAGAAAACTAAACTGAAGAAACACATCGTCAAAGGGATTTGATGAAAAGAAAACTGAACCAAAGAAACACATCATCAAAGGGATTTGACGGAAAGAGAACTGAACCAAAGAAACACATCGTCAAAGGGATTTGATGTAAAGAAAACTGAACCAAAGAAACACATCGTCAAAGGGATTTGTCAAAAAGAAAACTGAATCAAAGAAACACATCGTCAAAGGGATTTGACAGAAAAAGAAAACTGAACCGAAGAAACACATCGTCAAAGGGATTTGACGAAAAGAAAAAAAAGTAACATCACATCATCAAAGGGATTTTACGGAAAGAAAAAACTAATTGAAGGAAAGTCTGCTGGGGATTTATCACTGTCTCGGCTGAAGGTTGATTCAGGCTTTCACGAGGTACCAAAACTGGCTTATGCTTCGCATGCATGTTTGATTTTTTTCTATGGCATAATGCTCCATATAAAATGGAAATGCTACGCATTTGAGGATGCAATGTAACGATGATTACTACATGAAAAATGCCGATGTATGCTCGGGCTGCTGGGGAAAGTAAGATGTGCCAAGTATGGCTGGACTTTGCTGGGAAAGACATGGTAAACTTAATGGTGATCGATTTTTAGATTTGGTCTTCTTTTTTGAAGGCGAGATTTTCTGGGTACCAATGCGGATTGGGTTTTGATTTCATGAAAATGCCAGCAAAGTGGGCTTTTGGTGGTTGCCAATAGGGATAGGTTTTTTGTTTTTCTTGGTTGCCAATAGGGATTGGGCTTTTGGTTTTCTTGTTCGATTTTACAAGGTTTCATGCTATGCTATGCTAGACGAATGATATGTATGAGCGAAGCGACATGACTGATGCATGGTAATGATTAATGCAATGATTATGAAGGCTTGACCGGTGACTCTGAGGTAGGTCAGGTATGGTTAAAGCTGGAAAGTGTTTTTCTTGGCAACAAGGCTTATGGTGGAAAGGTTAGGGAATGTGTTCAGCGTGACTTCCCGACATTTGTTCCTCTGCCACCAATCTTGCCCTAGTCCGCAGGATCTCTGTAAGAATCTGCCTCAAATGGAAACTTGGGACATCTGTACCCTGACAGTTTAAGATGGACAGCCCCAGTATTCTGAACCTTGAAGGGGTACTTCGGATTAATTGCCTTCTGGACAAGATTAACTTTTTGTGCCCTTGGGGTGGCTTGCCCCAGTCTTGAAGTAATTTTTCCCCTGACTGGCAAATCTTACTTTCGAGAGATTAGTCGAATCTCGACTTGAATGCTTCCGATTAACTGGTCTTCGAGAGATTTGTCAAATCTCGACCTAATTGCCTCTAATTGCCTGAATCTTGGAGTGGCTTTCCCTTCTTGTGTGATCATTTGGTGACTTGCCCCTGCTCAACGGAGTATTCGGACGCTTCGCATCTTGATCAACCCTTCCATTGCAGAAACTTTCTTGGGGTCAAGTGCTTACTCGCAGGTAACACTAATCATTTTGAAAATGATAATTTTAATGCAATGCATATGACAGTTTTGAAATCCAAGCATGTTCACTGGAGTTATGTTGCGATATATAGTGAATGAATCACTAATCAAAATGTCACATGAATGGTAAGTAAATCCTTTTAGGAGTCAGTTTTGACGCGATTTTACCGAAGTATGCTTTCAAAACAACCCTGCTTCAATTAGGTCTTTTGAGAGTTGTAACGTGGTCTGGTTCACGGTTATTTGAAACAAAGAATATAAAGCTCAAAACTTGTTTGTACCCTCCCCTTCTTCGTGATGTTCTCTAGTCCTACGTTCAGCTAATTCGACACGCATCTAGAGTTTGACGGTGTAAGAATGACGCTTCAAGATTCACTTGGGATGACAGTCACCTTATTTTGTCTTTGGCTATGGATGTTAGTGACCTTTTGATTTTGACATGGTGGTCACTGAATCTTATTTTTACCTGAGGATCTCTTTCGATTTTCTTATTTTGATCCCTAATTTTGCATGGACTGATTTTGTTTTTCAAGTCCATCGGGATTACCTTGATTTTGCCTAAGTCTCCTCTTGAGGTGTTCGACTTAGCAGGCTTTCTGTTTTTTCTCTTTTTTTTTAATTTTTTTGGAAGGGCTTGTGACTGCCAAATCATTGGTTATTGAAGTACAACCGACATCTCCGCGTGATCAGATTAAATGAACACTACCCATGCCCCAGGTTAAGCTTAAGGAGTTATAAATTTGAAGGAAACTCCTACTTCTAGGCTCGAAGGGTTAACCAGGGATTAACTCCTTATCTCTCCAGTGTTTGGGGGATTTAAAACAATGCCTGTATATCATCAACAAGGTTTTATTCAAAAGCATACTATCAGAGGTTTTGCATCTTTCGATTTCATCATCCTCCCTCGGATTTTGCTTAAACAAGAATTTGATATTAAAAAAGTATGAGTGAACACGAATGGACTTAATCAAAACATGCATATTCATTTCATTAATAAAACCATTTTTAAACAACAATGTCTTAAAGCAAGTAGCACTTAATAGAAAAGAAACTACAAATGCAAAGTAAAGACGTGATTTAAAAAATTGCCAGCATTGAGGATTGGGCTTTTCCTTCTTGATTTGTTGTAGGCTAGCTTCCTTGCTCATTGATACCATTTTGATAGCCTCCTTCACATACTCTTAGAAGCTTCCTCCATAACTGAGGCTGACAAACCCGCCTGACTAGATAAAGAGTTAACTTATAGGCCTTGAGGCGTAACTGAGATCATCTTGGACTCAATCAGATATTGGATCTTGTGCTTGAGCATCTTACAATCTTCAGTTGAATGCCTTTGTGCCCCAACATGGAAATCACATCGGGCGTTGGTGTCAAATTCTAGTGGGTATGGAAAAGGCACTAGTTTAAACTCTTTTGGCACTAACAGTCCTTCTTTGATCAAATTTGGCAACACTTGACTGTAGGACATTGGTAGCAGATCAAACTGTCTCTCTGGAATTCTCGGTTTTTGATGCCTCTTCTGGGAGCAGCTCTGTTGTGGATACTGATTTGGGCGTCCACCATGCCCATATGTTTTTCTCTTCAGCTTTGGTTAGGGAACATACGAAGGTTACTGGCGTGGAGGTTCCGGAACTTGCGATCGTGGAATATGCCCCTGTCCTGAGGTAGATTCGGGAGAAAGGGAAGGAGCGTCCATCCATTTTGTAGCATCTGGAATAGGATTACCTCGTACATTCGTGCCACCTGGCGTAAACTTGATCATCTTTGAATCAATGAGCTCTTGGACCTTTTACTTGAATTTCTTACAGTCTTCAATGCTATGTCCAGGTGCTCCAGAATGGGAATCACACCTAAAATTGAAATTATAGCCAGGAGGAACCTTTGTGGGAGGATGTTCCAAAGTACAGAGCTTAACTAGCTAAAGCTTGAGCAGGTGTTGGAGTAGCTGCATATGGCATTGGAATTGGATCAAACTTCTTCTCGGGCTCCCTTGACCTCTGTTCAAATTCTCAGCTCTTAGGATTCCCTTGGGGAATAGGAAATGGCTGCTGATGACAGGGAGATTCCGGAACCCTGGCTTGCAGAGTAAACCCATGAGGTAATTCATGATTTGGGAGAGACTCCACGGGAAAAGGAGGAACAACAACTTCTGTTGCAGTATTAGGTGTAGGATTGCCTTCTTTCCTTAACACTATCTTCAAGAGTTCCATGACCAGGCTCATCTGAGTCTTAAATTGGCTAACCTCCTCCCTTATCGATTTCTGACCTTGGGACAAAGCCTGCAGGTCTACCATAAATTTTCCCATCTAGGCCCCCACCTGAGCACGCATATCCACCAACTCCACTTGTAATTACTCCATGATCAACTTATGGATGCTTTGAGTCCAATATGAGTGTTGGGAAGTCAACTGAAGGTTATGAACAAAAGATGGATGAGTTATCTATAGTTGGTTGGATAATGATATGCAAAATGATGCACATATGCTTATGCTAAAGCAATGTCATGAATGCAACTGACATGGGATCAAAGATCACTATATAAGAGGTTCACACCATAGGTATCAAGGTCACAGATTCTGCAGGCCACACAACAAGATACCTCTCACCACAGGTAGGCAATCTATTGGTCTACAACAGGGCATTCCAAAGGTTTTCAAACAAGGTCCATGCACTAAGCCCTCAAAAGAATTCCATCATAACGATGATTTGTAAGATGGTAATCCCTTTAAAGGATGAGCACAGAGTTATGTCTTAGTAACCTTTGGAATAGGGTTCTACAAAGGTCCTCAGAATCACGGACTCCCAGGTCGGAAATAAAAATGTCGTTACGACTGCTCGTACGATATAATCATTCCCAAAGGGGCCTCATCTGAGCGGTGGAAGTCAAACCAACTCAACGAGTCCTAAGTCTCGCAAATCAGAAAGCAGCCACCTCCTAGCTTAGTGTATACTCAAAAAGCTTGGATAGAAAGCCTTTTTCCTCATAACCCATCCCCAAATAACTCAACAGATAAGAGGAACACAATCAAAGCAATAAAGCAATTAAGCAATAATAAAAGCAAACAATCCACACATGCGACAAACAGAACTAGGTTTGGCTTGCTAGGGTGAACCAGTCCCTAGCAGAGTCTCCAGCTATCGCTACTAAAAAAATAGACGATGTGAGGCAAAAAGGAAAACAGAGAGTCGCCATCGAACTTTATTTATCTCTAAAGGGGAAGGGAAAACATCGAGGAAAACCCAAGAAGAAAGGATAAGATGGTCTCGCAACCAAATTATGGGTTCGGAAGCCGTTTATGCGAAGGAAAGGTATTAGCACCCCATATCCATCGTAATCGATGGGAACCATTCGCTTCTCTTATGTGTAAGAATGTTGCTAATGGTATTGCTTTCTAAGAGTGCTCTAAAAAAGGAGAGAGAATGGTAAAAAACAAAGGAACTAAAAGAAAAAGAATAAAGGAAAAGGTGGAAAAAGAAAATATGGCTCGCCAAGGATTAGAGCCCTTGTGCCTACATATTTTCACTTAAAAGAAGTGAAGAATCATAGCGTTCATAGTTCGGAAGACAACGGGTTGAGAAAAAGGAAGGGTGCTCACCAAGATCATCGCAATCTTGTGCCTACGTATCTTCATTTAAAAGAAGTGAAGAATGAGAGCGCCCGTAGCTCGTGGGACTACAATATATTAGTGTTTTTTATGGACGATGCTAACGTGCACATTCTAGCAGTTAGGTGTATTGCAGAACGCTTGTGGAGTCTTATGCATTACCTGTTTGCGGTAGAGCGGACGTAACATGCCATTTTTAAAAAGGAAGAGTTTCGCCATCAAGGCAAGATGTCACATTTGATTCATTGGAAGTTGATTTTAAGGATGAAATAAGTCCTTGGATAGTAACCCCTAGCGGGTAGTGCCCAATTCTTTATCTCAAAAGGTTTGCTGTGAAAATTGTGTGATGAATATAGTTATGTCTTTGTATTGAAAGACGAGTATCGAGGCCACACACTCTAAAGTGAGCATCCTAATACTCGGAGAGGAAGAAGTCTTCACTCAATCCTCTCTCTTTAATCCAATACAAAGAGAACAATATTCTCTTATTAAAGATGTTTTATTTTGGATGGTAAGTGCTTTATGACAGTGAACCCTAAAGGTAATGTTAAGCACTCAGAATAGGACAAGACTTTCGCCTAACCACTCCACTAACATCTAAGTTAATTAGGAAAAAGAGTTTTGAAAATGCACTTGGTACAAGACCAAGGTTTTTAGACTCAAGGAGAAAAAAGAAAGAGAGAAAAGGTATTGAAAAGAATGGGTGGTGAATAGAGAAAGGTAGGTTGATGGCGATGCGCAAGGCAATAGACTTACAAGGGTGAATACATACAAGGTTAGTGTGGGGTTAATCGAATAGACAAGAGATAAGAATGAGAATAGAAGAGAAACCCTAAGGTGTGAAACAAGTTAATGAGTTTTAAAAATGACTTAATGTTGGATCAAGCTTTGTTTGTCCTTTATTTTGAAAATGTGTTGTAGCCTAGTTCAATTTTATCTTTCTTAACAATCAAGCAAGCAAGCATGAAAGAACTAGACTATTACATTGTAATGGGGAGAGGGATACATGTAAAGTACACGGGATTGCGAGAAATAAATGGGGTTGTTGTCAAGTATCCCAAGAGGAAGCCGTGTGTGTGCGAGGTGTCCTAAACAAAACAATGAACAAAAGTTCAGACACGATCTCCATGTTAGGGATCGTAACCACAGTCCACCAATTGAAAGTGTTTTAGGGTTTCGATAGTTTTATTGTGTTTTTGTGTTCTTTTTTGAGTAAGGTGAACAAGAAAAAGGTTAGATCCACAATATATGAATAATATGAACAATATGAACAGTATGACATAATGAGCAAGAAAATATCAATAGTATAATGTGAACAAGAGTATATAGACAATGATATATTAACAGAAAGGTAAAGCAAGAATATATTGAACATAAATAAAAGTTTGTGGTTAGTGATTAATTGTTAATAATAAGATGAATTGGGTCCACTATAGCGCTAAACCATCGTAGCACGATCTATGATGAAGATCATACTATAGCAGATCGCGCAATAAACGATGTTTGTGCTAAAACACGATAGAGAAATGATATTGTGAATCGTTCTCAATGAATCGTGCCACACGAAAAGAAAAGCGAACGATCTCGTCTTAATCACAAACTTTTGTCGATTAATCGAAGGTAACCTATCACGATCCCAAAGTATAGAAAATGATCTCAATGATCATTTTCTAGTGATTTGAAATCATGAATGTTAAACAACCACAATCAACCAACATTCGCGATATTAAAGACTGCATCGATCGAGAACGAAAATAAAATTGAAGTGGAAATGAAAGGTGAATATAAATCAAGAAATAAGATCTAAACAATATGATAACCAAAATATAATTGAAAAAGGTTTGAGGAAATAAAAATAATTTAAACAAAAGCAGTAACAAATTAATTACAAAAAACTATTAACACAACATCATTAACGAAATGATTAACATAATTATTAACAAAATAATAATTAAAAAATATTTAATAAGAATGATTAACAAAAATATTCACAAGATTTTTTAATAAAAAAAGTTAACAAAATCACCAAACATTAAAGGGTGCAAAGAATGATTAGTAGGGTGTAAAAAATAGGTGGAATCATGTGGGCTCAGAGCCCATCATCCACCCTTCAAAAATATAACACAGACAGACTAAGAGAGGTGGATGGTGTTATTTTTTTAAAATAGGAAACGGGCTCCCAAAAGCCCAGCAACATCATGGTCCAAAAAAAAATCTTAATAAATGAGCAACAGGATCAGCGCTTATCCGCATCATTCCCCTTACTAAACACGATTATATATTTCTCAACCTAAAAAAAAATACTCAAAGCTTCTAAAACATGGTCAAATGAATGAAAAGGGTCAAACCAACAACAACGGTCATCAGGTTTTTGTAGGAAAGAATCAAAACGAAATCAACCAGAATCACAACCTTCGTTTGCTCGCGGCTTCAATCACTCGACCTTGCTTCAGGTTCGTATGGTTTATGTTCTTATTTGTTTCGGTTTCGATTTGGGTTCGCTTGGTCCTCAATCCTTCTTCTCCTCCAAGTCTCTCTCTGATTTGTGTTCTGAAATGAATGAGTTATTGATTTGGGATGGTTATTGATTGAAGTTGGTGGAAGATGAAGGTTGAAAAGATGAGGTTCGAAGGTGGTTGAAGGAAAGGTTGAGGAGGGTTTTCAGAGGATTTTAGCATAAAGTTGAAGGAAGGTTGAAGAAGGGTATTGAAGTTTGATTTGGGTGAAAGGATATAAGGATTGGAGAAGGGAGGAAAACGGCAGAGTTTTCTCCCCTTTTCACTGAAAAGGATGTTGAATTTTATAAAGGAAATATCAGGGATGGAATAGGAAAAAAATTGTGAAAGGAATTTGTTGTGGTTATTCGTTTTTGCAGGTTGTCACTTTTGTCGTATACGGCGTATGTGAAGCTTTGTTATGCTGATAGTGAGGTTGTGTGTATGTTGAAAAAGTTTTGCAACAACATATTTGGTGGAATGATTTTGTAGAAACGCTTGCGTGGGGTCAGCTTCTCACAGGTTTATGGGGTGTGAGTATTTTCAGTGAAAATTTGTTCTGTAGCAGCTATATGGCTTAGCGGTGTGGTGGTTTCACAATTTGTGGTTTTTGCACAGTACAGTTTTGAGCTGGAGGTGTGTCGTTGAGTGGGGTCAGTAGTGTCCGATTTTGTGAATCTGCTGGAAGGCTTGTAGAGTGAGAAAAAGAAGTTTAAGGGTTGTGTGTGAGATACTGATATTGTGTGTTGCTCATGATGTTGGTTGTGCGTGAATCATGGTAATGGCTCGGCTAATTTGTGGTGAATCACGTTTTTTTGTGTGCAGAATTTGGTTGCAGGATGATGAGTCATGATTTTGTTGAAATTTTGAGCGTACTGTTTTGTGCTGCGAGAAAAAAGTCATGTTGCTTTATGGTTTGCTTTTGTTTATACAAGAATTGGGTGCGCAGAGGTTGTGGCTAGCTTGGTGGAAAGCAAGAAAATGGTTGTTACGTGAGTGTTATATGTTGTTGTTGGTTGTGCGTTGTCATGTGTAAAGTTGCTTCTCATCTCGTAGGCCTTGCATGGATTTATGATGGTAAGCTTATGTGGGAATGTTGCAAGTGGCTGGTTGGAACATTGGCTTGGTGTGAATACGTTTTGGCTTGAGTTTTCACATGGCTTAATGGAAGATTTGTGATGGCTCACATGTGCATAGCTGGTATTATTGTGAAGGTAGTTGGCTTTTGTATCTTGGATGGCAGTGTGAAGCTTTTTCTTCCTTTTATTTCTTATTGTTTGGTTTTTGTAAGATTTTTGTAATGGGCTTTGGTTTAGGCCCAATACCTATGTTTTTTTTGGAGCATTTTTCTTTGGTGTAAATGGACTTGTATGATGGACTCTAGTAATGGAATTTTTTATTTTCATGAGCTTGAATTTTTTTGTATAGAAATTATGCAAATGGGCTTGTAATGGATGTAAATGGATTTTGTGAACATGGATTAGAAAATGTATTTGGTTCAACTTTTGATATTTATATGGGCATGAAAATTGAAATGGCTTAACATGGATAATTGATTATTTGAAATGGGTTAACAAGAATGGATGTTGAAAATAATAATGGATATGGAATCAAAAAAATGGATGAGTGGATATTTGAAATTAATTTAATAAAATGGAAATTGGTTAATGAATTAAGAATTGACATGGATAATTGAATGGATTTTTGAATTGGATAATGGAGAAATGAATGAATTATGAATTGAACCATGAATTGCACCGCTCACAATCCTGATTGGCAACGAACTGGCATCTTGAATCAAATAATTCATCTAAACTTTTCCACTTGAATACTGATAAGCCCAAAACTTCACCGCGAACCTTGATCAAAAATCATGCCTTTAAATCAGAGGGATTATGAATTGAGATATGAACATTCAAAATGTCGCACAAAACCCCTAATTGAACTTGATCTGGTCCTTGATGATCTCCAGTCACAGAACACTTGAATTTAATCGCCTCCTTGCCCCTTGGTCTTGAATTTGTAATGAAACGGGCTTGGACATTTCTAACTTGTATTAATTTTTCACACTCCAAACTTTGAATGCTTTGATTAAACTCATGACCACTAAATCTTGATATTCCAATTAAATTCTAGATTCTCAACTTCTTGTTTGAAATGGATACAATTTGAATTAACCTTGAGAAATATAACCGACCATGAATCAACCTCTAAATCAATCCTTTGAATTTTGCCTCTTTCACTGATTAACACTCTTTCGCCTTGAAACAGATAAGAAACAAATAATTGCATTACAACTGCACCAAAAGTCCTAATTGAAAATCACAGGTTCCACAAGATTCTCCATCATGAAATATCTGAACTCAGCACAACCTGATGACCTGACCCATACACAAAAGACTTGAATTGGCACAAACACTAATTGAAACTTCAGACACACGCCACTTGAATTTCATATTCTGGCCTTGATCATGAAACACAACCCTGCCTAACCAAGATTAGGTCAAAACCATCGAACCTCTATCAGTATTGCCTACACGCACCTGACCTGATAAGCCTCAAATAAACCTGAAGTGAACGACACATGCCCATTTTGAACACATAGGAGCAAGAAACCCTAAACTCCATGCTTCGTGTGCATACTGATGAAGAAAACAACCTGAAATGTTGACAATCAGCAAAACCCTAGTTCCCCAGTCTCAATTAAAACCATGATGAAACCTTAAACACTTGAAGCCTCTTGAGAGATCTTGAATTTGATACTTGACAAATCTTGGCACAGGAAAGCCTTGTAGCTAGATGAGCTTTGATACAAAGATACTCACAATGTTGTGAGATCGAACGTTTGCTTCAATCTTGAGTGAAAGTACCTCAAATCAAATAGGAAACCCTGATTCAAAGAACCACCATAATCCCATATCTTAGAAGACCAATGCAATGTATGATTATGAGTTATGCCTAATGGAGATGCAGATGAATGCGAAGCGAAAGCCATTTAAGGTTAGAAAAAGAGTGGGCAAATTATGGGGTGTAACACCTATGAACTGAGAGCCACTATCCCCTATTGCTATGCCTTCAGCTTCTATGGTTGAGTCATGAGTGACAGCATAAGCACACCTCTTTCCTTCAAGATCATCAACCATTAAGTCCCTATGGAGAAGTTCCAGAATCCTTGAGGTAGTTAGATGTTGCAGCTTCTTGTGTGACATCTTGGTTAACTTCCCAATCTGCCATTCACCACTAATTCCTCCACCGTCAATATTCAGATCTGAGGCAGGTTTCTGATGCTTCACATCATCTTTATTTGACATTGATGAACATTGTGTCTCTAAAGAAGTCCACACATAACAATTATTTTTCGATCTGGCACCATTCATGATAACTTTATCTTTATCATTCATAACTAGACATTCAGATTTGGTAAAGTTAACCTTGAGACCTTGGTCACAAAGTTGACTAATACTGATCAAATTTGTAGTCAGTCCTTTGACAAGCAAAACATTATCAAGTCTAAGCTTCCTAACATGGTCCAATTTTCCAACACCTTTAATTTTCCTTTTGGATCCATCTCCAAAGGTGACATAGCTGGAGGCATGTGATTCTATATCCACCAAAAAGTTCTTGACACCAGTCACGTGTCTCGAACATCCACTATCAAAGTACCACCTCTCTCCAGCAGAGGTTCTTAGAGAAGAATGAGCTATTAGGGCCACTGACTCATTCTTGGGAATCCACTTCTTTCCTGCTTTACCAGCTTGTATCGTTCTGGGTGGTGACCCAGACTTGGGATAACCATGTAACTTGTAGCAGTAAGGTTTAATGTGACCATACTTACCACAATGATGACATTTCCAGTCCTGCTTCTTTTTTCCTGAAGGATTTTTCTGATGTATGTTTTGATGTTGGGACATCCCTTTTGACATCTTCTGATTCTGTTTTCTTTTAGGTTGAACAGAACTTAATGCTAGATCCATTCATTTGTTCATCACAACTTGGTCATTATAACCAAGTCCTCTGATATCTCCAGCGTCCCTCCCAAATTGAAGAATCTCATCTAGCACATCAGAGCTGTTGTTGAGCATTCTAACACTTTTGGTCATGTTGTCAAGTTTAGAGTTGAGCAATACAACTTCCTCCTTTAGATCAGAGATGATGTCAAGGTGATTCAATCTTTCAGCCTCAAGACGGATGATAATACTATGTTGATCCTCTCCTAGCTGCCAAACTTCTCCACTTCTGGTGCACAGCTCCCTGTAGGAGTTGGCCAGATCATTATATGAGAGTTCTCCAATATCTGATTCTCCATCAGAATCAAATAACCCTGTGAGGGCAGAAACCTGTTTAGGCGATTCTCCTTCACTTGCAGAATCATCTTCAGACCATGATGTAGACAAGCCTTTCTTCTCCTTCTTGAGAATGGTAGGACACTCAGATTTAATGTGTCCAAAACCTTCACATTCATAGCACTTGATTCCTTTGCCTTTTCCAGATTTCTCTTCATTTTTGGACTTTCTTCCCAAATCCCTCTTTTTGTTGTTGTCGAATGACTGAGTCTTGACATTTGCTCTTGACTCCCCTTCCATCCTCTTCAGCAATTAATTCTACTGTTTTCCAAGAAGCACAACAGCCTTAGAAATTCTTACTTGGAATTTTTCTTACCTTCATCTTGATTAGACATTAAGGCTAAGCTTTTCTTCTTCTCAGTTTTCTCACTCAAGGCCATTTCAAAAGTTTGTAGAGAACCCATGAGTTCATCTACCTTCAGTGTATTTATATCTTGAGCTTCTTCGATGGTAGTCTCCTTCATGTCAAACTTCTTGGGAAGAAATCTTAGAATTTTATGGACCAACTTAGCTTCTGGAATCTTTTCTCCAAGATCACTTGAAGTATTGGCTATATCAATGATGTTCATATGAAAGTCTTTAATACTTTCGTCCTTTTTCATCCTCAAGCTCTCAAACTTGGTGGTGAGAAGTTGAAGCCTTAAATATTTCACCCTAGAAGTTCCTTCATGAGCAGCCTTCAAGATTTCCTAAGCATCCTTGGCAACAGTACGGTTCTTGATCAACCTGAAGATGTTCTTGTCAACACCATTGAACAAGGCATTCAATGCTTTGGAGTTACCATGAGGAAGCTTGTCATCTTCATCATCCCAATCTTCATCAGGCTTTAACACATCAGTCATCTTCCCTTCTTTATCTTTAGTCTTTGGTGGATCCCATCCTTTGACCATAGACTTCCAAGCTTTACCATCCATAGACTTGATGAAGGCTACCATGCGCACTTTCCAATATTCATAATTGGATCCATCAAGAATGGGTGGTCTGTTCAATATTCCTCCTTCTTTGTCCATTGCACCAGAAAGTAACTTCCCTGAATCTCACCCAGATGCAGAGCAGGATGCTTGCTCTGATACCAATTGAAATTTTGGTAGCAGATCTCAGATGTCCTGAGAAATTTCGAGACACTTGATCTCTGCTTCAAACACAATGACAATAAGGAGCAGAATACCAATTGTAGAAAATAAACAAACACATAATGATTGTTAACCCAGTTCGATGAACAACAACACCTACATCTGGGGGGCTACCAAGCTAGGAATGAAATCCACTTGATAATATTAATTCTAAGCTAAACAATCTCCAGTTTACAACTTATCACTTAATCACTACCCGTGCTTAATTTCCACCTAAGACACTTCCTAGGTATGAGACTCTTCTCAATTCCCTTTCATTCACAGCAGTGACAGAAATTACAACTCAATATAAACAGTCCAACTCTAGTATCAACACGACACAAGAGAGGCTCACAAATACAAACCCTAAACTCACTAGGAAACAATGTATTTTTTTCACACTTTGATTAGGTTAAAACCATCTTATTTATAACAATAAACAAGACTGGGGTTGGGCTTCAAATGCAGCAATTCTGTTACACAGAATCTGCAACTAATTCTCCTCAATAATAGTTTCTTCAATCCTAAGTTTCCTAAAGTTTCTCCACACTTAGAAACAACATCTTCAAATTATAATCAGAATCTCTGATTCCTCAATCTTGGACACCACCTAGGAAAAACAAATAGTCCCATAATAATCTGAAATCTGGAATTAAAAATAACATAATTAAAAACTGAAAAGTAACAGACAAAGATGTCAAATCATCATGATAAGACATCTTGTCCAACATCTTGATCTTCAGTTAGTTCTTCATGTTAGGACATCTTGTCCAACATCTTGCTGTCAAGTTAGTTTTACCAAAATTGATGCCAACCTCAAAGGCTTCGACTTATCACATAGGATTAGCTGGATACTATCGACGATTCATTAAAGGATTTGCAAAGATAGTAGCCTCATTGACTCAAATAACTAGAAAGGATCAACCTTTTGCTTGGACTGAGAAATGTGAAGCTAATTTTCAATTATTGAAAAAGAAACTTACGACGTCGCCTATATTGATTCTGCCACAACCTGAGGAGCCATATGAAGTTTATTGTGATGCATCTCATCAAGGTTTAAGATGTGTGTTGATGCAACATCGGAAGGCGGTAGCATATGCTTCCAAACAATTGAAGATTCACGAAAGGAATTATCCTACTCATGATTTGGAGCTTGCAGTAGTCGTTTTTGCGCTAAAGATTTGGCTTCATTATCT
Organism: Lathyrus tuberosus; assembly: GCA_022829125.1. Taxonomy (NCBI): domain Eukaryota; kingdom Viridiplantae; phylum Streptophyta; class Magnoliopsida; order Fabales; family Fabaceae; genus Lathyrus; species Lathyrus tuberosus. Next base: position 12,366,737 of record JALAZF010000109.1, read on the forward strand.
CTATGGATGTACATTCACGGTATTCAACGACCATAAGAGTTTGAAGTATTTGTTTGATCAAAAGGAATTAAACACGAGACAGAGGAGATGGATGGAAATCTTGAAAAACTATGATTTCACATTAAAATATCACCCCAGGAAAAGCAAATGTCGTGGCAGATGCACAAAGTAGGAAAGGTGTCCTTGCAACAACAACATTGATGGCCAAACAACATGAGTTGTGGGAAACATTTAAAGACATGCACCTAGATGTAAAGCTGGGACACAGAACTCTACATTGTAGAATGATCAGAATTTCTAATAGACTTGTGGAAGACATTCAAAACTGTCATGACAATCCACTATTAGAAGAGAAAAGGGAATTGATGGTACAGGGAAAGGCACCCAGTTTTAAGGTAGGACCAGATAATATCTTAAGGTGCAACAAAAGAATTTGTGTACCCGATGTTGCAGAGATAAGGAAACTAATTTTAGAGGAGGCCCACAAGAGCAAGTTAAGCATTCACCCTGGAGCAACAAAAATGTATAAGGATTTGAGGCAAAACTATTGGTGGCCAGGAATGAAGAAGGAGGTGGAAGATTATGTAACATCATGTTTGACTTGCCAAAAAGCAAAGATAGAACACCAAAGGCCAGCAAGAATGATGCAAACCTTAGATGTTCCTGAATGGAAGTGGGATAACATTTCAATGGATTTTATCACTGGATTACCTAAAACTTGAAAGATGCATGACTCAATTTGGGTAATTGTCGATCGTCTGACTAAGTCTTCTCATTTCTTACCCGTGAGAACAACCTATAATGTAGGCAAGTTAACATAAATTTATATATCCGAGATTGTTGGACTACATGGGGTACCTTCCAACATTGTGTCAGATTGAGACCCAAAGTTCACATCACATTTTGGGGTTCGTTACACGAAACACTTAGGACAAAACTAAGACTAAGTTTGACATATCTTCTACAAACAGATGGACAGTCAGAACGGAAAAATCAGTCATTGGAAGATTTGCTTCGAGCATGTGTACTAGATGATAGAGGGAGTTGGAATGATTTACTACCTCTAATCGAATTCACCTACAACAATAGTTTTCATACTAGTATCGGAATGGCTCCATTTGAAGCTCTATATGGACGAAAATGTCAAACGCCGTTATATTGCTATGAATATGGTGAAAGTATGATTGTAGGTCCAGAAATGGCTCAACAGACTACAGAAAAGGTTAAAAGCATTAGGAAAAAGATGAAGGCTTCACAAGATCGTCAAAAAAGCTACGCTGATAAAAGACGTAGGCCATTGGATTTTGAAGAAGGAGACCATGTGTTTCTCCATGTCACACCCACCACAGGGGTGGGGAGAGCAATCAAGACGTGGAAGTTAACTTCTAAGTTTATTGGGCTCTATCAAATAACTTCAAAAATTAGACCCATGGCTTACCGAATTGCATTACCTCCCTTTCAATCTCTGATACATGATGTGTTTCATGTCTCACAACAACGAAAATACATTCTGGACCCTTCCCATGTGTAATCAAACCAGACACCATTCAACTTAAAGACAACTTATCATTTGAAGTAATACCCGTTAGGATCAAGGATAGAAAAATGAAACTGTTGAAAAATAAGGAAATTCCGTTGGTAAAAATAATTTGGAACTAAACCACTGGTGATGCAACTTGGGAACTTGAGAGCGCAATCCGAGAGAAATACCCAGATTTGTTTACATATTCGTAGTTTCGAGGACGAAACTCTTTTAGGGGGGATGTATTGTAAGACCTATAATTTTAAAAATAAATAAATATTTTAAGAGTATAGTATATTCGCACATCGATAATATATTATGATCGAATTTAAATTTAAATAATTTTTATATAAGTAAATTCAAGTTTTTTTTAAATATTTTAGAATTTTATTTCATTAGTGGTTCACGATAGAAATTTTCTAAAAATCTTGATTTCAGTCTCTTTTGCGTTCGGCAAATTAGCCGCCTTAACTTTTGAAACAACCCATTTCTGTAACGAGAATTTAAGGATAGAATAAAAAAATTATTTATGATAGAATTATAAAACAAAAATATTTGCTCAGTTTGAATTAATTTTTGGCCTCTCCAATAAACAGTAGTTTTACTCGCTTAAAATTTTAAAATGGTCTCTGTTCATAACAAAATTTTATCGATGAAATCACAAAATTATTCCGATAGAGTAATAAGAATATAATAATAATATTAATAAATATCTTTTTCTCGATCAATATTTTTTTTGCAGTATATAATAACCGGGAAAAAGAAAAGTTTTATTATCAGCAAAAAATATTTCAAACATTTTTATCAGTGTCACATAACATCGGAAATTGCACTAATGCGATATGAAGAAGATATGAACGGTAATAGATAAGCATCTTCATCATGAAATGTTCAGAAGATGTGATGTGTGATTATTACTAGTGTAACTAGTAGTTGAAGATAAACTTAAGTGAATTAACTAGTAGTTGAAGATTACTAGTGTAAGGTTGCTAGGCTATTTATATATATACATATAAGATATTCACAAAAGAATAAACAAGATACTCCAATTTGAGAAAACAAAAGAAAAAAAATCCGCACACACACATTTTTGTTAGAACAAGATTTGGTTCTGTAAGATATCTCTAAGTTTTGATAATAACAAAGTAGTATTTGTATGAGAACAATTTTGGTACTTTAACGTTTGTTTTCTAAAGTATTGACAAACAGGATCTGACTCTGATAAAGAATGCTCTGACTCAGATAGAGATCTTGTGGCTCGTCACTCTCAATTGATCAAAAGTCGCTTCTGCGTTAAAGAAGCAAGTTTACTTCTGACCTGCTCTACTTCAGAAAGATTCTAAGAAGACAATATGTTGCTGCTGCAATGTTTTCTTGGATTCTGGCTTTGAATATATCTCAGATAATTATCTTCTGAAGACTAAGTGCTAAAGACTCTGAAGACAAGGTTCTGATAAACAAAGTTCTGAAGACTCTGAAGACTTAAGTTTCTGAAGACTAAGTGCTGAAGACTCTGAAGACAAGGTTCCGTTGAACAACGTTCTGAAGACTTAAGTTTCTGATAACCAAGGGTTCTGAAGAAGGAGTGCCGAAGACTCTGAAGACAAGGTTCTGTTAAACAAGTTCTGAAGACTCTGATGACTCAAGACTATGAAGTCCCAATGATCAATTCTTCTGATCATGCTTCAACCATATCTATTCAGAAGCCTCTGATGAATAGAAGAAGATGAAACGTTTGCAAGGGAAAATAGTACATAGTACATATCAAACACGTTCTTTTCCACTACCATTACAGTACCCTGATTTGGTGGTACAAAGGACAACATTTGTGTACGATTTTCATCCTAGCATAACGACATTATTTCAAGTCGCTAGCAATTTTATTGATATTTCTGATCTGCCCCTCAACAGATCTTTTTCTGGCTATATAAGGACTTGATCACTTGAAGAATTAAAAAAAAATATTGTGACACTGATATAATAGAAAGAAACACAGAAATACATGAGAGAGACACATACGTGAATAGTAAAGCACCACAATACAAAGAAAATACATTGTTCATACTGTATAGATTTTATGTGAGCTATTCATAGTGTTTATATCAGCTTATCTAGAAGCAATTCATTGTAAACATTAAATTTGTTCAAACATTTGTTTGTATTCCTTAAGGGACCAGTTGGGTCTGAATCCTTAAGAAGAGACGATTAGTTTGTGTATGTTAGTCACCAACAGTTGCTAGCGCAGTGTAATCAGTTTGGTTATAGTGGATTAAGTCCTTGTGTATAAGGCGAAATCACCTTGGTGGGTGGACTGGATTAACTTGATAGTTTTCAAGTGAACCAGGAAATATCGTGCGTCTTTCTCTATTGCTAGTTTATTTGTGATCTTTGTTTGAGTTTCATAAAAAGCTTTCATTTTGAAAACCCAATTCAAACCCCCATTTATTGTGTTTTCTCACATCTTCAATTGGCATCAGAGCTCTGGTTCTGATTGTGATAAAATGATTTATCAACACTTCACCGTGTTCAATACTGATCCAGTATTTGTGTGAGATATCATGGCTGCACCTAATGTTAATCCTATTGTAAAAGAGAAAGATCATTACAGTGCCAAACCACCAGTCTTTGATGGTGAAAATTGTGACTACTGGAAATATAGAATTGAAAGTTTCTTTCTTGGTTATGATGTAGATCTTTGGGATCTTGTAGTCGATGGCTACACTCACCCAGTTGATGCTACATGAGTTAAAGTGTCTCGAAGTGCTATGACCAACCAACAAAAGAAAGATTACAAGAATCATCACAAGGCAAGAACCATATTGCTAAATGCTATCTCTTATACTGAGTATGAGAAGATAACAAATAGAGAAACTGCCAAATCCATTTTTGATTCTCTGAGAATGACTCATGAAGGAAATGCTCAAGTTAAGGAGACAAAGGCGCTTGCCCTAATCCAAAAATATGAGGCAGTCAGAATGGAGGATGATGAAACAGTTGAGACTATGTTTTCAAGGTTTCAAATGCTAGTCGCAGAACTTAAAGTTCTGGACAAAGGTTACTCAACTGCTGATCACGTTAAAAAGATCATTAGAAGTCTTCCCAAGAAATGGAGACCTATGGTAATAGCTCTAAAGTTATCCAAGGATCTTAACAGCATAAGACTTGAAGAACTTGTTAGTTCTTTAAGAAGTCATGGGATAGAGTTGGAAGAAGATGAACCTCAGAAGAAAAGTAAATCTATTGCTCTTAAGTCTAAACCTGAAAAGGCAAAAGCTTATCAAGCCGAGGAAGAATCAGAAGATGAGTTGTCACTTATCTCCAGAAGGATCAACAAACTCTGGAAACATAGGAAAAGAAACTTTAGAGGATCAAGAAGAAACAAAGGCCGTTCTGAGTCATCATCCGGACAAAAGAAGCAGAACTCTGGAAAAGAAGTCTTCTGCTATGAGTGTAATGAGACAGGTCATTACAAGAATGAGTTTCCAAAGGTTAAGAAAGACAAAAAGCCTAAGAATAACTTCTCCAAAGTGAAGAAGGGACTAATGGAAACTTGGGATGACTCTGATTCTGAAGAAGAAGACTCTGATGAAGAACAAGAAAACGTTGCGCTAGTAGCAACAACAATTGATGTTGAAGTCTCTGGAGAACCAGAAGATAATATCATCAGAACTAGAATCAGACTCAGACTCAGACTCAGGGGTATTATCTAAACTCTCTCGTTGTGAATTAGAGCCGTGTCTTTCAGAAATGCTGGAAAAATATCAAACTCTTCAGAGTAAATACAAGGATCTTAAAAGATTACATATAATTGCTTCTGAGGCAAAAAATAAGCTTGAGCACAATAATTTTCTCTAAATGAAAACATTTTTTTCCTTAAAAATAGTAATTGTGCTTTGAAAAGAAAAATTTCTAAATTAGAAGAATAATTAATCTCCAATGTCTCTGACATAAGCTGTATCAACAAGTATGATAGAGCATTCCAGTATTTTCTAGCTAAAAGCATAGATAGAAGAATAATAGCTTCCATGATATATGGAGTTAGAAGAAATGGTAAGAAAGGTTTGGGGTGTACAGAAACATTTGAAATTAATGAAAGTCAGCCTGTTAAACCAAAACCTCTCTATGAACATTTTGTGCCTTCTGGCATGATGCGTGTTATCCGCAAGTATACGAATTACGTTAGAGTAATATAAAATATTTATCGATCCCACAGAGACCAGTGTCAATCTATCGATTACTATTGTTATGTTGTTTATCTAAGGCTAAAAATCAGAGTAAAAGTTTTCTACAGAACTAAAATAGAAATCAATCAGATAAATACTATACTGGAATGTAATTCACGTCAATCAAACAATACTCTTATCATCTAAATAGTAACACTTATGGGGCAATGTTTTCTTCTTTGAAAAAGAGTTAATTAAAAAGGATCTGCCGCGTTAGCGTGATCGGAACCAGACCTAACCTTTAATCTATACCAGCCGCTCACGCTGCACCGGTCGCTCTCTGCGTTAAAGTGATAAAGTCCTTTTTATGTAATTACCTCTAAGACTTAGTTAAAAAGTGCTTTCAATTGAAAATATTTTATACCAAAGGGTTTCCGGCATATGCTCGGCCAACCGGATCCTAAATCTATAAACGCGTCCGAAAATAGTTTAAAACCTCTTTCTAATAATATAAAACTTTCCTAGTTAATCAATAAAGTGCTTCCGCTGTATTTACCAATTAACAACGAACAAACTCTTTTCTAAAATGTCGGACGGCTTTCGATCTTACCCGATCTAGTCACAGGCATTATGCAAACAAAAACACGGTCTCATTTACGTAATGACCGATCAATTGAAGTTCAGAAGAGTTTAATTAAAATAAAAAACAGCCCCTAAAGTATTTCTAAAGAGATGACATGTGGAGTATCGTCAGAACGACGATCCTCACATCCCAGCACAAGGGATTTAGCTGGACATGGTAACTAAAAACATAACAATAAATTGGTTTGCAAAGTAAAGCATTTGTAAGATAAAAACGTGCAAAGTGTGAGAGTATACTTTGAGAGAATGAATACAAGTGTCACGCTTGAGTTCAGTTCCGAAAGATAAACAGATCACACAGAAACTTAAAATAACAAAGTAAGGGCAGAGTCAGAAAATAAATGAATGTCAAGCAGTGCAGGAAAATAAACGAATATAAAAGCGATGTGGAATATAATAAAATGCAATTTATAAAAGAAACCTGCTCCAAAGCGGAGACTGAATCTGGTACAGAGCTGGAAAGTAAATTGCGGGAAAGTAAATAACTTCAAATATAAACACTCCTAACTATGGTTGCTCCAATCTAACTAACAACGATAGTGCAATAACCCATCGATGTGACGGATTATTGCTTTACAAAATGAACTTTATGCCTAAGGTTGGAAACTAGGATTGGATATCTAAAACGTGAAAATACAAGTCTTTTTATAGGAGTCTTGAAGTTGTAACTGCCTCTCATCATTATGAAAAAACGGCTAAATAATAATTTTCTTCATGTGTAACTGCTTCTAACGTTTCTAACTGTTTGCCTGTTACAAGGGTCGGCGCCCGCCGACTCCCTCTCCGCGCCCGTCGAGTGTGAATGAGGAATAAAACGTCTTTTGTGACTGTTGGAATGTGGGCGAAACCTACTACTCAAATGGCGTCCTCTATGGCGTTTGCTGAGTGAAACGGCTAGTGTACAATTTGCACAGGAAATCTCTGTTTTAGCTCCGTTTTGCGTCGTTTCTTCACTGCAAGCTCAAATCAGGCAATGTATCTGAAAGTAAAACAAAATACCATAATAACAAGGGAAAATAACAAATAAACAACTAAAAACATGTGCAATCGGAGTCAAATATATACTGTGTTTTAGTGTTATCAAATTCTCCCACACTTAAACCTTTGATTGTCCTCAAGCAAACTCTCATAAGCACAAAAGGAAAAACAGCAAACATACAAGTATCTTATCTGGGATAAAGACTTAAGTTTGATCAATGATGCATCAGTAGGTACTAACTCATGAACTAAGGGTATCGTAATGACACTTTTCGCGATTTGCGGGCATAAGTTCATCTCTTATACAAACCAATCCAAACCATGATGTTATACTTAGGCCTATCTTACTCATTCCTTTCTTACCCCTTTTCATTCAGGCGCAGTCACATTAAGCCCGTTATCTTTCACTCGCATGGTGAACATAACCTGTGGTAATCCTGATCCTATTATTATAAAAAATTTGATACTTTTTGCAATATTTTTTTTTTCTTTTTAATATATAATTTTTCTTGCAATTTTTCTAAAGATACTTTAGCATCTTCTTGGATTGTTTTTCTTTTCTTTTTCTTTTGCAGGATCTTACCTATTTGCATCGGTTTGTCACTTAGCAGTGGCTAAGATGGTGCTGACTGCTAGAATAAACTACTTAAGGGTAAGTGATGAAGGGTGAGATTTTAAGGCCACCGTATAAAAAAAACTGGATAGGCTTCTATATTTAAGGAACTTACGGTGTAAAAATGATATCTATTTTTCAAAAGTTTTCCCAAGCCTTTGCAAATGATACTTACTTGTCATAATAGCCCAAATTTTCAAAATAAATGCTGTTTTCTTTAAAAAAATTTGTTAAGGCTCAAGAATTGGGAAAATAGACAAACTACACAAAATGACTCGTCAAACACATGTGAAAATTTTTTAAAACAAACTAAACTATACTAGAAAGCAATAATAAAATAGAAATAGTAAAGAGAACTAAAAACAGTAAATATCTCCTCCCACACTTAAACCGAACATTGTCCTCAATGTTTCGATAAAAGTGAGAAAGGGATAGGTGAAACCTGGCAATCAATCATGTCGGCCACTGGGGCCTTCTTCACCATGCTCTGAACGTCTGGGACGACGACTTCTACTGCGGTGTCGGATGGTATGTGACAGCTCCATCTGCTCAATCCTCTCTATTAGAGAGGCATTTTGATCTCTAAGTGCTTGGAAGCTCTCAAGAGTGGATTGCTGTGACTCCCACATAAAGTCCATCATCTCCTGCTGTTGTTGGTACTTGGCATAGAACATGCCATCACGCTCTTCTTCTCTGGCTTGCTGTGCTAGCCATATTTCTTCGGTGATTTAAAATCTGGAAGAAGTACCTGCAGGATGGTTAGTAACAGGTGGGGTGTGTGCAGGTGATACATGAATGGGTGACTGCTCCATACGGTCATATTCATCATCAGTCTCGTTTCCTTCGTCCTCAGGGACGTTTGGTAATAACGGACCTAAAATAGGAGCAGCCCTCAAATCATAGAGCCAGTTTCCTCTTTTTCGCACATCAGTGCGACTTGAGCAAGGTAAAGCGACACTCGAGATGGCAGCATTGCGAACCATGAGGGTATAACCTCTTTCCGGCTTCGTTTTGCATAAACGCATGTCTCTCAGAAATTTTAAATCAATGGTGCGAGGCGGGAGCGGTTCCAACGTGTCCAACTCAGTGTCCAGGTGGAGGGCTCGTGCAATGAAGGTAATCAATCCTCCAAATGTCACGGTGCTGCCCTTTTTCTCAATAGCCCGCATATGTGCTATCATAAATGGTACAGGATTTAATCTTTTTCTATATAAAGCAGCCTGTAAAAATATAAATTCTTTAGAATTCATCTTGTTGGAATTTTCACGAGAAAAAATAGTATCAGCTAATAAAAGGCGGAATACCCGTATGGCTGCATTGGGGATATCAGAAGCCAAATTTTCGTCAAAGGAATAAGTGGTCTGACCTGTGATGTCTCTCCACAGTTGGAAAGCCTCAGTCGACCAATTTGTATCTATGGGCGCCTCACAAACTGCACCATTCCCGTAATGGAATCCTAATAACTCAGCAAGTGCATCAGTGGTGTAAATGTATTCAACATTGAACATCCTAAACCTCACTGTGCCTATAGTGCTAGCAGTGTTTTCTGTGACAGTGTACTCCAAAGAACTCAAAAACTCGCGGGTTAGCCTTTCATAGGTAGGCTCCCTGCGAATAAAAATACTCTCTAATTTCAAATTTTCTAACAGATAAAATACGCTAAATCGAATACCAAGGTTATACAGACAGATATCATTAATATACCTCGTCGCAAGAATGTTGCGTGTCCACAGTCTCTCCCATTTCTCCCATTGCTTGACTCCGTCATCTCCATTTTGAAAAATGATGTTTTCTTGGTTCTCCGCTGCCATTGTTGAAGTGAAATGAAGGTTTGGTGGTGGAAAATGGGTAATTTGGTTTTTTGTAGATTTGGGTGAAATCTATGGTTTTTATAGAGATAATGTGGAATGGAAGGTGTAATGGTAGTGGAGAAGTTATGAAATAAGGAATTTTAATGGATTAGTGGGGTTTTATGGTGATTAAAATCGAAATTATTGGAGGTAGAAGATGAAGAGAGTGGCAAAAATGGGGGTTTTCATATTCTGGTCCGTTAAAATCCCAGGACGCCCCCGCGTCCGCCAAGTAGGGGTCGGCGTCCGCGGACTGTGTAAATTGGGTTGGCACGGGTTTTGGGCTTTTGTTGGTCCATGTATCCCTCCTTGGGGTGTCTATAGCATATTGGTACATGTAAGAAACATAGAGAATATTTTGTTTATTTAGTTATTATTTTATATATTTGTGAATGCAGGAATTAAATAACAATTATATTATTAACTCTAAAAAAAAAATTTTAATTATAAAAATGAATGAAATAATTTTTTTTAAATATTACCAATAGATTGCAGTAATGTAGATATTTATTATAACTTGAAATAATATGACACTCGCATATAGTATTTGGATGTAATGAGTCTAATAATAACGATGGAAAATTAAATCTACTAATAGTCTGATAATAATAACGATAATAACAGTAAAAATAAGAATGCGGTAAAGGTAAAAATAAACTATCATAATAAGCACGTGGTAAGTCTCTCCCCACAAAGTGTGAGCTATGACCCAGAGCTCCTGAATATCTTCTAGAAAGACTGTCGGTGGACACCCTGACTCATGCGAGGACAAGATGCCCGTGCTTCTGCAAGCTGACGTCTGAGATCGCAAATCTCCTGGTATAAAAGATCATATGATAAAGCATTTGTTGCGTCTGAGATCTGTATCTGTAAGGTGAGCTCGGCGCATTCTTCGCGAAGAGAAATGATTTCCTTGCGCATAGCGTCAAACTCTGAATATATGTCCCTGCGTTGCAGATTAACGTTAGAGGAGTAGACAGTAGTCCTTTTAGGATAGGGTGTAGGATGGTACTCAGGAACAGGTAGGTTCCTAGGTCGGATGGGTGTCTCGTCTTGGCCTTCCAAAGCGTATGACCAGTTAGCTTTGTCATGGACACTTGTCCGGGTGTGGTTTGGCAAACCAAAGTAGTGAACGACTTCGTTGTCTATCAAGAGCTTATAGTTATCGGCACTAAAGAATGCTCTCCTGATAAGGCCACGGTCAAGGCAATGATTAATGTCAATTAAGGTGTAGCCACAATGGGAGGTAAGATGAGTTAGCTTGTTGGCTAGACCTAGGGCATAAGCTATGTGTGTAACAGTACCGCCTACATGGATGGGTCCTCTGGTATATTCAGCATTCAAGTATAGGTTATACATCAGAAAATTACCACTGGCTAATGGGCGTGACTCAGTAGCACAAAAGAGCATCCGAATCTCTTCTTCAGTAACCTGGTTCTCGGTTTCACTTCTACCAAAGAAAGTCTCGGCTAGGATCATTTGGAAATAACACAAAGCTGGATTATGGATTTTGGTTGCTAATTGGGTAGAAGGATCAGGTCCTCCTCCACTGGTGATTTTTCTCCAGAATCTATCAAGCTCATCTTGCATAACATTGGTTTCATGCATAAAATGGATTGCATCCATGCCACACTGAAAATCAAGTAATCTAGCAAAATCCTTGTGGTTAAGTGTATACTCATTTCCAAATAGTCTGAATCTTATGCTTCCACTGTTGTAACCTCTTCGACTATAGGGGTCATAAATGAGTGAACTGAGGAACTCTAAGGTTAAATGCTTATAGGTTACATTCATTGCTTCAGAACACTCATCCCACTGGAGCTGGTGACAAAGGTACTTCACACTAGCCTCAATACCTAAGGCTGTTAGACAGTTTGGGTTAGGGTACCTAGTGGGTAGGATCGGTCTCTTAGAAACGACTACATATTTCTTCCTCTGTTCGTCATCTCTGAACACGATGTGCATGTCATCATAGCTCTGCATCCTGAAAAGAAAGTTAGTGTAGAATATCTGAGATGATGTGATCTGTAACCTGTAAACATAGACATTTCATAAGTCAGTCCAGTTAGTCAAATAATATAAATAATAAATCTTTTTCTTTTTCTGAAATAAATTATATGCATAAATAAAAAATAATGAAAAGAAAGTCGTGAGTTGCCTCTCACGCAGCGCTTGTTTTACGTCGTTAGCTGGACGAATGTAAAAATTACGTTGTGGATGTTGCTATAGGTGGGTCTATCAGAGTGTGACCAGAGTAATAGGTGGGTATGTCACCTCCATAGTAGGGTTTCAATCTTTGTCCATTCACTAGAAAGGGACTACATGAATGATTTGCAATTTCAAATGCTCCAGATTTTAGGACTTTGGTGACCTCATAGGGTCCAGTCCACCTCGAGCGTATCTTACCTGGAAATAATCGTAACTTAGAATTGAAAAGTAGTACAGGATCGCCTACGTTGAACTCCTTTTTGGCAATCCTTTTGTCATGCCATGCTTTGGTTCTTTCTTTATATATTACGGCATTTTCATAAGCATTTCAGCGTAACTCTTCTAATTTGTGGATATCTAGAATACGTTTATCTCCGGCTATTAAGTAATCCATATTAAGAGCTTTTATGGCCCAGTAGGCCTTATGTTCAAGCTCAAAGGGTAAATGGCAATATTTTCCGTAGACTAATTGATATGGGGTTGTTCCTATAGGGGTTTTAAAAGCGGTTCTATAAGCCCACAAGGCTTCTTGTAGTCTTAAGGACCAATCTTTTCTAGAAATTGATACGGTTTTCTCTAAGATTTGTTTTATTTCCCTATTTGATACTTCTACTTGTCCACTAGTCTGCGGGTGGTAAGGTGTGGCTACTCGGTGTTTAATTCCATATTTCTTTAAAAGGTTTTCGAATATCCTAGATATGAAGTGCGATCCTCCACCGCTTATTACTAATTGAGGTACTCCAAACCTAGGGAATATATAGTTTTTAAATATTTTAATGACTACGCGAGTATCGTTGGTGGGTGAAGCTATAGCTTCAATCCATTTGGATACGTAATCAATAGCTACTAAGATATACTTATTTCCCATCGAAGATGGAAAAGGTCCCATAAAATCTATACCCCAAACATCGAAGAGTTCTACCTCCTGAATATTTCTCAGAGGCATTTCATCTCTTCTTGAGACGTTCCCTGTGTGTTGACATCTGTCACATCTTACAATGTAGGCATGAACATCGCGCCATAAAGTTGGCCAGAAAAGACCTGCTTGAAGTATTTTAGGGCATGTTTTGGATGAGCCTAGATGTCCACCATATGGTGAAGAGTGACAATGTTTAATTATAGTTTCTACTTCTTCTTCAGGGACACAGCGACGAAAAATGCCATCTGCGCCTCTTTTGAATAAGAGGGGTTCGTCCCAATAGAAGTGTTTCACGTCGTGATAGAACTTCTTCTTCTGTTGGTAATTTAGATCAGGTGGTATGATATCAGCTGCTAGATAGTTAACAAAACCTGCGTACCAAGGTATGGTTGTTACTATGAGAACTTTTTCAATGTCTAATTCTAAATAGGGGTCAGGATCATCATCATGGATAGTTCTAACTGCTCCTACTAATCTATCGTATGTGAAATCATCATTGATAGAAACAAGATCTGGTTTTAGATATTCAAGCCTTGAAAGGTGCTCAGCAACCACATTTTCAGTGCCTTTCTTATCTCGGATTTCCAAATCAAATTCTTGAAGTAAAAGGATCCAACGTAATAATCTAGGCTTAGCGTCCTTTTTTCTTAATAGATATCTGATTGCAGCATGATCGGCGTAGACTATGATTTTTGCTCCTACTAAATAGGATCGGAATTTGTCGATTGCAAAGACTACTGCCAGGAGTTCCTTCTCGGTCGTGGCATAATTAAGTTGAGCCGCATCTAAAGTCCTACTGGCATAGTAAATCACATGGAGTTTCTTATCCCTCTTTTGTCCTAAAACAGCGCCAATAGCGTAATCGCTAGCATCGCACATAATTTCAAAAGGTTGGTTCCAATCAGGAGGTTGAATTATGGGTGCGGAAATCAGTGCTTGTTTTAGGTATTTAAAGGCTTCAAGACATTTATCATCGAATTTAAATTCAGCGTCTTTCATAAGTAAGTTAGTTAACAGTTTAGTTATTTTGGAGAAGTCTTTAATGAAGCGTCGGTAGAAACCGGTGTGTCCAAGAAAACTTCGGATTTCTCTAATGGTTTTGGGTGGTTGGAGGTTTTCTATTACTTCTATTTTAGCTTTATCAACCTCAATGCCTCTTTCGGATACTATGTGTCCTAGTACTATGCCTTCAGTCACCATAAAATGGCATTTTTCCCAGTTTAGAACGAGGTTGACTTCTACGCATCTTTCCAGGATTTTCTCAAGGTTGGTTAAACAGTTTTTAAAACTGGATCCATATACCGAGAAATCGTCCATAAATACTTCCATGATCTCATCAAGGAAATCTGCGAAGATTGACATCATACAGCGTTGGAAGGTAGCTGGGGCATTGCATAGTCCAAATGGCATTCGTCTGTAAGCAAATGTTCCATAGGGACATGTAAAGGTTGTTTTCTCTTGATCATCAGGGCGAATGGGTATTTGGAAGAATCCTGAGTATCCATCCAAATAGCAAAAGTAAGAATGCCTAGCTAAACGTTCGAGCATTTGGTCTATGAATGGAAGTGGGAAGTGATCTTTCCTAGTTACCTTATTAAGCTTCCTGTAATCAATACACATCCGCCAACCATTTTCTATACATTTGGCTATTTGTTCTCCTTTTTCGTTTTGTACAGCGGTGATACCTCCTTTCTTAGGTACCACATGTACGGGGCTTACCCATTTACTATCGGATATTTGGTATATTATTCCAGCCTCTAACAACTTTAACACTTCCCTTTTTACTACGTCACTCATTATAGGATTTATCCTTCGTTGATGTTCTGTGGAGGGTTTTGCATCTTCCTCTAGCATAATTCGGTGCATACACACGGAAGGACTTATTCCTTTGAGATCGGAGATATTATAACCTAGAGCTGAGGGATATTTTCTTAAAACATCTAAGAGTTTATTGGTTTCAGGACCATCTAATGTGGCACTGACTATGACTGGGTGATTTAATTCTTTGTCTAAGAATTCATATCTTAAATTCTTAGGAAGCTCCTTAAGCTCTATTGATGGTTTTTTCGGACATGGCATATGATCTGGGGTAAGTGCCAAGCATTCGTAAAGACTGTTATCTATGTAAGGTTCAGATAAGCGCTCAAATCCGTCGTCCTCCATAATGGGGATCGAAGGTAGTTTGATGGTTTCTACTGGATCTTCTTTATCCAGTTCTCTTATGCATTCATCAATTATATCGATGGCATAACATGAGTCATCTATGGCAGGTGTATTTAAGAATTGGGATAGTATAAATTCTACTTTTTCGTTACCTACCTCGAATGTCATTTTTCCTTTCTTGACATCTATTATAGCTCCAGCTGTTGATAAGAAGGGTCTACCTAAAAGGATTGGGATCTCATCGTCTTCCTTAATGTCCATTACGACGAAATCCGTTGGAATATAGAGTTGACCAAGCCTAACTGGGACGTCTTCCAAAATGCCAATTGGATATTTAACTGATCTATCGGCTAATTGGAGAGACATCCTAGTTGGTTGCATTTCTCCCAGGTTTAACCTCTTACAAACGGCTAAAGGCATTAAGCTTACACTTGCTCCTAAGTCCAGAAGTGCTTTATCAATAACTTGGTTTCCCAAAACACAAGGTATCGAAAAACTTCCTGGATCTTTCTCTTTCTTAGCAAGCTTATTCTCAGCAATTGAATTACATTCTAAAGGTTTAGGATCATCTAATATTCGTTTGTTGGCTAGAATGTCTTTAAAGAATTTGGCATAAGATGGTATTTGGGTAATAGCTTCTGTGAATGGAATCTCTACGTGGAGTTTCTTAATCAATTTTATGAATTTCTTATATTGGTTATCTAATTTGGTTTGTTTAAGTCTTTGTGGGTATGGAATCAGAGGTTTGTAAGGAGGAGGTGGTACATACATTTTTTCATTCTCTTCTCTTTCCTTCTCCTTAACTTCCGTATCTTTAGATTTCTCAGGTTCTACCGATTTCTCAATTTCTTTCTCAGGTGTGGTTACAACCTCTTTCCTAGGAGGTTCTGGATTATTCAACCTAGGGTTTGTAGGCCCATCGTAAGTGGTCCCACTCCTTAGAGCGATAGCATTCGCATGCCCTTTAGGGTTAGGTTAAGGTTGTCCAGGGAATTGTCCTCCTGGTGTAGCATGAGTAGATTGTTGTTGTGTTACTTGAGAGATTTGGGTTTCAAGCATTTTGTTATGGGTAATTACAGAATCGAGTTTAGTACCCAACTGGGTAATTAGTCCATTCATATGAATGTTTTGGTTCATGAAATCCTTGTTCTGCTGTAATTGAGCTGAGATGAATTCGTCCATCTTTTTCTCAAAATTTGATTTCTGAGGAGCATATGGTGCAGATTGGTTAGGTCTTTGAGTTTGGAAACCGGGTGGTCTTTGAGGTGTTGAATTTGGAGTAGGGTTATTATTCTTATAGGAAAAATTTGGGTGATTCCTCCATCCAGGGTTGTATGTGTTTGAATAAGGGTTTCCTTGAGCGTAATTGACCTGATTTGTGGTATTCTCAGCTAAAAGGTTGTATTCAGCTATAGTATGTCCTAGGGTTCCACATATATCACATCCGGGTTGTATTGCTGCTACGGTTGCTATGGGGTTGATAATTAGGTTTTCTACTTTTTGGGCTATAGCGTCCATCTTTGCGTTCATATGGTCAAAACAACTAACTTCATACACACCTCCTTTGGTCTCTTTCTTCTCTACTTGTGCTCGTTCGGCCCCCATTGGTAATGGTTTTGTGCCATATCCTCAATGAGAGCGCTAGCCTCGGGGTAGGGTTTGTTCATTAGAGCGCCACCAGCGGCAGCATCTATGGTCATCTTTGTGTTGTACATGAGTCCATTATAAAAGGTATGGATTATAAGCCATTGTTCTAAGCCGTGATGTGGACATGCTCTTAATAGTTCCTTATATCTCTCCCAAGCGTCGAAAAGTGATTCTCCCTCGCTTTAGGTAAATCGGGTTATTTGGTTTCGTAAGACAGCAGTTTTACTCGGTGGAAAGTATCTAGCAAGGAATACTTTCTTTAGGTCATTCCAAGTGGTTATAGAGTTGGCTGGAAGGGAATCTTTCCATGACCGGGCTCTATCTCTGAGGGAAAAAGGGAATAGTCTTAGACGTATTGCCTCAGGAGGAGCTCCGTTCGCTTTTAAGGTATCAACTAGTTGAATAAAGACTTTAAGATGTTGGTTCGAGTTTTCCGTGGGAAGACCTGCGAACTGGTTCTGTTGTACTAATTGTAACAGAGATGGTTTTAATTTGAAATTATTGGCTGGTATAGCTGGGTTAACTATACTAGAATGAGGTTCTTCGTTAGAGGGTAGGGCGAAATCCTTAAGAGGTTTAGCGTTTTCTTCGTCTGCCATTGCTCTTTTGAGTTTCTGAAGTAGAAGAAGAGCTCGGGCGTAACGTTCAGGTTCTTCTAATGGATCAACTAAGTTTCCGGTACTGCGAGTTATTCGCATTTACCAGCTAAGGGATGCCTTAGTCTAGACGGTGTAACAATAGGGTATGAAATTTTGACGTAATTGGTCCCCGGCAACGGCGCCAAAAACTTGATGCGTGTTATCCGCAAGTATACGGATTACGTCAGAGTAATATAAAAGATTTATCGATCCCACAGAGACCAATGTCAATTTATCGATTACTATTGTTACGTTGTTTATCTAAGGCTAAAAATCAGAGTAAAAGTTTTCTACATAACGAAAATAGAAATAAATCAGATAAATGCTATACTGGAATGTAATTCACGTCAATCAAACAATACTCCTATCATCTAAATAGTAACACTTATGGGGCAATGTTTTCTTCTTTGAAAAAGAGTTAATTAAAAAGGATCCGCCGTGTTAGCGTGATCGGAACCAGACCTAACCTTTAATCTATACCAGCCGCTCACGCTGCACCGGTCGCTCTCTGCGTTAAAGTGATAAAGTCCTTTTTTATGTAATTACCTATAAGACTTAGTTAAAAAGTGCTTTCGATTGAAAATATTTTATACCAAAGGGTTTCCGGCATATGCTCGGCCAACCGGATCGTAAATCTATAAACGCGTCTGAAAATAGTTTAAAACCTCTTTCTAATAATATAAAACTTTCCTAGTTAATCAATAAAGTGCTTCCGCTGTATTTATCAATTAACAACTAACAAACTCTTTTCTAAAATGCCGGACGACTTTCGATCTTACCCGATCTAGTCACAGGCATTATGCAAACAAAAACACGGTCTCATTTACGTAATGACCGATCAATTGAAGTTCAGAAGAGTTTAGTTAAAATCAAAAACAGCCCCTAAAGTATTTCTAAAGAGATGACATATGGAGTACCGTCGGAACGACGATCCTCACATCCCAGCACAAGGGATTTAGCTGGACATGGTAACTAAAAACATAACAATAAATTGGTTTGCAAAGTAAAGAATTTGTAAGATAAAAACGTGCAAAGTGTGAGAGTATACTTTGAGAGAATGAATACAAGTGTCACGCTTGAGTTCAGTTCCGAAAGATAAACTGATCACACAGAAATTGAAAATAACAAAGTAAGGGCAGAGATAGAAAATAAATGAATATAAAGCAGTGCAGGAAAATAAACGAATATAAAAGCGATGCAGAATATAATAAAATGCAATTTATAAAAGCAACCTGCTCCAAAGCGGAGACTGAATCTGGTACAGAGCTGGAAAGTAAATTGCGGGAAAGTAAATAACTTCAAATATAAACACTCCTAAATATGGTTGCTCCAATCTAACTAACAACGATAGTGCAATAACCCCTCGATGTGACGGATTATTGCTTTACAAAATGAACTTTATGCCTAAGGTTGGAAACTAGGATTGGATATCCAAAAAATGAAAATACAAGTCTTTTTATAGGAGTCTTGAAGTTGTAACTGCCTCTCATCATTATGAAAAAATGGCTAAATAATAATTTTCTTCGTGTGTAACTGCTTCTAACGTTTCTGACCGTTTGCCTGTTACAAGGGTCGGCGCCCTCCGACTCCCTCTCTGTGCCCGCCGAGTGTGCATGAGGAATAAAACGTCTTTTGTGACCGTTGGAATATGGGCAAAACCAACTACTCAAATGGCGTCCTCTATGGCGTTCGCTGAGTGTCGGCTAGTGTACAATTTGCACAGGAAATCTCTGTTTTAGCTCTGTTTTGCGTCGTTTCTTCACTGCAAGCTCAAATCAGACAATGTATCTGAAAGTAAAACAAAATACCATAATAACAATGGAAAATAACAAATAAACAACTAAAAACATGTGCAATCGGAGTCAAATATATAGTGTGTTTTAGTGTTATCATGGCACTGAGCTTGTTTGCTCTGAGCTGCACAGAAACCCCCACTGACACATAAATCTATTTCTAAAGTCAAATATCATGCACAAATTCCACTTGATTTTCCTGTTGCACATAAGCCCAAAGTTTCCAAACACTCTGGGAAAACTAACAAGAGAGGACCCAGAAAGTGGGTACCTAAGGACAAGATAATCTATGTCGCAGATATCCTTAGCAGCTCAGTTGAAATACCAATCATGGTACCTGAACAGTGGTTGCTCGCGACACATGACGGGAAGAAGGCATATGTTCCAACGTATGGAACTTAAGCCTGGAGTCTTCGTTGGTTTCGGAGGAAACCAGAAAGGAAAAATCATTGTCTCTGGAACTGTTGGTAATGGTAACCTTCCTTCTATTACTGATGTTCTTCTGGTCGATGGTTTGATGCACAACTTGTTATCAATTAGTCAACTTAGTGACAATGGTTATGATATCATCTTTAATCAAAAGTCCTGTAAGACTGTCAGTCAGAAAGATGGCTCAATCCTTTTTATCGGAAAGAGGAAAAACAACATTTATAAAATTAGACTTTCCGATCTCTGTGAACAGAATGTCAAATGCTTAATGTCTGTTAATGAGGAGCAATGGGTATGGCATAGACGTTTAGGCCATATTAGCATAAGGAAGATTTCTCAGCTAAATAAGCTTGAACTTGTCAGAGGCTTACCAAATCTGAAGTATTCTTTAGATGCTCTTTGTGAAGCATGTCAGAAAGGAAAGTTCTCTAAAACTTCCTTTAAAGCAAAAACTATTGTGTCCACCTCTAGACCGTTTGAACTTTTACACATTGATTTGTTTGGACCAGTGAAAACTTCTTCAATCAGTGGAAATAAGTATGGATTAGTTATCATTGATGATTATAGTCGTTGGACATGGGTAAAATTCTTGAAACACAAGGATGAGTCACATTTTGTGTTCTCTACCTTTTGCTCTCAACTGCAAACGGAAAAGGATTGCAAAATAGTTAGAGTCAGAAGTGATCATGGTGGAGAATTTGAGAACATATACTTTGAGGATCTTTTTGATTCCCATGGCATTTCCCATGATTTCTCCTGTCCCAGAACTCCACAACAAAATGGAGTAGTGGAAAGGAAGAATAGGACATTGCAAGAAATGGCTCGCACCATGATCCAAGAAATTGACATGGCTAAGCACTTCTGGGCAGAGGCAGTAAATACAGCATGATATATTCAGAACAGGATTTCTATAAGACCTATCCTTGGTAAGACTCCTTATGAATTGTGGAAGAATAGAAAACCCAACATTTCATATTTTCATCCTTTTGGCTGTATTTGTTTTATGTTGAACACTAAAGAGAATCATGGCAAGTTTGACTCCAAAGCTCAAAAGTGTTTACTGTTAGGATACTATGAAGGCTCTAAAGGCTACAAAATCTATAACACAGAAACACGAATTGTTGAGGAATCAATTCATGTCAGATTCAATGATAAGCTTGACCCTAAAAAGTCAAATCTAGTTGAAAAGTTTGCAGATCTGAAGATTACCTTATCAGAATCCAAGGAAGAAGATTCAAAAGAAGGAGACAAAGATGTAGACTCTCCAGATTCAGATACAACCTTGCCAGAAACTGAAAATAGTCCATCTCATCAGAAGAAGAATAGACTAAAGACTTCTCATTCTGAAGAATTGGTTCTAAGAGACAAAGCCGATCCAGTGAGAACTCGTTCATCATTCAAACCTTATGAAGATACTCTTCTGGGTTTGGTGTCTCTGATAGAGCCAACATCAGTTGATGAAGCTCTTAGGGAAAATGAGTGGATTCTGGCCATGCAAGAAGAGCTGAATCAATTCACTAGAAATGATGTATGGGATCTTGTTCAGAAACCCAAAGGTGTCCACGTCATTAGAACATAGTGGGTATTCAGAAACAAGTTAGATGAGAAATGTGAGGTCGTAAGAAATAAAGCACGACTGGTAGCACAAGGTTATAGTCAGCAAGAAGGGATAGACTATACAGAAACCTTTGCACCAGTTGCCAGGTTAGAATCAATTCATCTCTTAATTTCATTTGCTGTGAATCATGACATTACTTTATATCAGATGGATGTAAAGAGTGCATTTTTAAATGGGTATATTTCTGAAGAAGTGTATGTGCACCAACCTCCTGGTTTTAAAAGTTCTGAAAACCCAGATTTTGATTTCAAACTTAAAAAATCGTTATATGGTTTGAAAGAGACTCCCGGAGCTTGGTATGAAAGGCTAAGTAACTTTCTTTTGGAAAATGACTTTACCAGAGGAAAAGTGGATACACCACTTTTTTGTAAAATCTTAAAAAGTGACATTCTGGTTGTTCAAATATACGTTGATGATATTATATTTGGTTATGCTAATACTTCCTTGTGCAAGGAATTTTATAAGTTAATGCAGGCTGAATTTGAAATGAGT
This sequence comes from Lathyrus tuberosus, assembly GCA_022829125.1. NCBI lineage: Eukaryota > Viridiplantae > Streptophyta > Magnoliopsida > Fabales > Fabaceae > Lathyrus > Lathyrus tuberosus. The sequence continues at coordinate 12,388,412 of JALAZF010000109.1, forward strand.
CGGATGGGAGAACTCAGATTCTTTCTGGGAATTCAGATTGATCAACGTCCAGAAGGAACGTACATTCATCAGAGCAAGTATGTAAAAGAACTTCTGAAGAAGTTCAATATGTCAGAAAGTAAACCTGCTAAGACTCATATGCGTCCGACATGCATTTTGGAGAAAGAAGAAGTAAGTGAAAAGGTTTGTCAGAAGCTCTATCGTGGTATGATAGGCTCTCTTCTGTATTTGACTGCTTCTCGTCCAGATATTTTGTTCAGCGTATCTCTTTGTGCTCGTTTCCAATCAGATCCAAGGGAAACTCACTTAACTGCTGTTAAGAGAATCCTAAGGTATCTAAAAGGAACAACTAACCTCGTCTCTTGGGCAAGCAAAAGAGAATCAACAATTGCTCTTTCAACTGCAGAAGTAGAATATATCTCAACATCACTGTGCAATACTCAGATACTCTAGATGAAGAATCAACTCGAAGATTATCAAATACACGAGAGTAACATTCCTATCTTCTGTGATAATACTTCTGCCATTTATTTATCTAAGAATCATATTCTGCATTCTAGGGCAAAACATATTGAAATAAAACATCACTTTCTACGTGACTATGTTCAGAATGGTACTTTTCAGTTAAAATTTGTGGATACAGATCACCAGTGGGCTGATATTTTTCACAAAATCCCTAGCTGAGGATAGATTCGTATTCATTCTGGAAAATCTATTTATTAAACCTTGTCTAGAATGAGAAGATGATATTTTTGTTGTGTCAAGTCACCAGAAATTTTGATATAAGATTCTGATGTTAAGCAAAGTGTTTTATTATTTATTTTATGACTTTCTGATTAACGATATTTCTACATGTTAGAAGATGTCCTGATCAGAAACTAGTCCAGTCATATACCTCTTGGTATTCTTGACCTTGGTAATATCAAACGTGCTCTCTTGAAAACAAACGGCTATGATTATTTGTGACACCTGTACAAAATTAAATCATACCTACTGTTGAAGAGACACCTCGAGCATTTTCATTTCATGAGACTAGGTTTTAAGTAATTACTCTTTAATATTCCTGTAATCATGTTTTAACGCATTGGATTTGATAATTTACTTGAGAATAGTTTAAATCTTTACGTCTTCCTCCCTTTATTATGCATTCATTAAGCTGTGTGTAAGACAAAGATTTCTTGAAACTAAACACTTCTCTTTTCAACCTTTATTCTTTGTCAGATTCTGCCCTCCCACTTTCAAGTATACATTTATTCGTATTTATTGACTGATGTCAAGATTTGAATAACGTATACCTGATCTGTGATCTTTTAGAGACTGATACACTCTTTTATCATTCTTTGTTCTTGTTTGTATCTCTTGTATTGGAAATGATGAATTTTTCATTTCAATTCATCTAATATTTGTTGCCATTTATTGCTAACACATTTTTCTTGACTCTGGCACATAAGGGTGGTTGTGTTAACTAAGTAGTAATATAAAACACTAGATATTTTAAGAGTTGAAAATCTTATTTGAACATGTTTTAATTAAAATAATAAATCTTGATAGTTCTAGTGGTTGGGTATAATAAATGTGGATCTAAAAAAAAAAGAAACTAAAGGACATGTTAATCTAATTATGTTGTACTAGGCTCTAGAGTGCCTAGTTATAAAACAATTACATTTTTAGAATATCATAGGAAAAAAAATTTATTACGTTAAAACTAGATTATGAATATTGTTTTTTTTAAATGAATTTTTATTAAACAAACAATTCATGTTATTTGACTAAATTAATTTTTAAAAAAAATGTAATTTCTAATAATAAATAATGAATAATAAATAATAATAGAAATACATATTATGATATATTTAATGGTAAAACATTACGTGACTTAGGGTTCAATAGTACGCGGTTTGTGAACAGAGGCTATAACCGAAAAGCTTGTTACGGTAAGGGCATCTTTCTATTTTTATATACTTATTCCAATAATGAAAATATATTCTATACTTATACATGCTCTGTATCTTTCTACGTGTTTTATTCTGGAGATGACTAGTTGTATAAACGAGTAAATGTTTATATATATGTTTTGAAATAGTTTTATGCATGAGATAAATTATTTCGTATGATATGTTGTGATGTTACACATGTGTTGGAATGCATATATGGGAATTGTATGCATTATGCACTTCATGGTTACGTGGCTACCAGAGAGGAGTCACGAGGTTCACACCCGAGAGGTGGCACGGGGTGCGTGTCCAAGATGGAACCACCTTATCCCGATGTGGATCTTTGAGTCTGATTGATGGTGTAGATACCCATCACCTTAGTGGTGCTAAATCTTGAAGCGATACCACGGCCCTTTGCGGATGGATTAATATTCTGGAATCATGTGCATCAACATATAGCCATTGCATTAGGAATGAGTCTTAACTATGTTATGTGTACTATATTTGTAAATGATTATATACATGTGTTAGAATGAGATCTCTAGCCATGTATAATGTATTCTCCATTTATGCTTGATGCTCCGCTATTGTATATTTATTATTTTCGGATTGATGACTCTTTCAATGGATGTGTGGGCGATTATGCCATTAGATCATGATACACCCGAGGCGTGAGGAGCGACCGCCGTCAAAGATGACGGGCATCACTTTTTCGGATGATTGAACTTAGACGTCCCGGGGGTTCAACCCGTCCCTAGGACAGGTCTCATTCACCGGGAACGTACTTGAGACCACCACTATTGCTGATATGGATCCAGAGACCACTTATTCTCACCGAGCTATGACCTTCCAGATTCCAGCCTCTTTGATCATCTCAAGCTTCCTCTCAGGGGTGATTGACCATTTTGGTTTGTTGACCTCTCCTTCAGCCCTACCTGGACCCTCATACACCCCAACTGTGGGGAGCAGACCGTTTTTTCGTGATATATCCATGCCTCCCCTAGACTTAGATATGTCGTTAGGACTACCCTTGACGTTCACTCGTGACGTATTTCCCATAGACGAGCTCCCTCATATTGATTCAACGTGCATGCCGTCATTGGAGCCAGTCGTAGGTGAGGCAAAGGATGACGACACTGAGGATCCTTCAGAGCATGATTATGAGAGCGGATATGATGAGGGTGTCTCCGATCACACCCTATCGAGTGCTTATAGTGGATTATGCGGATCCGGGGCGGGTGGTTATTGTGGTTGTCGTTAGGCTTAGTTTAGGGAGTGAAGTATGTGGCTCGTAGGATTATTTTAGTACTAGATGGCGTGTGCCATATGACTTTCACTATGTATGGTTAGAAATTTTCTCCTTGGGGCAGTTCTCCTGTGTGAGTGCCTGCCGAGGACTTTTATTCTGTCATTTTATGGATTGTATTATAACCATTATCTACACTTTATACCCTATGGCGCCGTGTCGTCCATATGTACAGTATGTTTTACGTTCTAAGAATTGTTCAGCTAATTTCTTTTATAAAACATATTTCGAAATCTTAAAACATTATTAACTACAAAATTGTCACGGTATCTATCTTTTTTTAAAAAAAGGACGCTATTTTCATACAAAGACAACCTTTAATTAATTTATTTATGGAAAATAGTACCTTTTAAAAATACACTCTTGTTGTATAAAAATCGGGGTGTTACATCTTTCCGCTTTGAACTCCAATGTTGGGCTTCCATTCACCAAAATTGATAAATGGCTATTGAACATGTAAGCTTCCATCCAATTCAACCAAACAGACCCAAACTTCGTCCTTTTCATCAAATACTTTAGGAAATTCCAACTAACACAATCATATGCTTTTTCAAAATCTACTTTGAAAAGCATACATTCCTTTTACCTTCCGGTAGCAAAATCAATGATATCATTAGCAACCAACACCCCATCCAAAAGATACCTGTACATGCCAAATATATTTAATGTCGAGTTGAGTAGTCGGATAAAAGTGAGCACGGACTAGACTATGGTAGAAGGAAAGATCGTACAATGAAGAGAGCTAGACAAACATCATACACAACCCGACCCGGTCAGGGAACCCGACTCTCATCCGCCGAGTTCTTACAAGGCCGAGTACTATACCCCACCAACCCGACACTTATGCCGGTCATGAGCTCAATAAGCGTCGTTCCAATAGTTGTAACAACAGTGGCGCATCAATGCAAATGTTATCCTGTCTTCAAAGCATGCATTCATGGAGAAGAGTTACAACAATGATGGCCATACAACGTCCGAAGGCCAAGAGGTTTCTCTTAATGGTCTGGCTTAAATGAAGGAAGAAGAAGGCTATAAAAGGGGCTCCCACATGAGGATTAAACAAGACATCCATCTTGAGACAATATACAACACCTGTATAGTTCTCAAATCCCCAAACATACTCTATAGTATAGACAACTTAGCTATCCTTATCCAGAATAAGGAGAACTAACACTTTTGGTGGTCTAACCATTTTTGGCTAGAACATTTGGCGCCCACCGTAGGGCCTAGGTAAAACTTTCCCAGGCCACACCTCTCACTAACGACATGACTTCTGAAGGAGATCCTCCAAACATTTCTCAATTACTAGCTATGATGGAGACCATGAGACAACAGAATGAAACGCTGCAAGACAGCATACAAGAGTTGTAGTAGCAAAGTCAAGCTGACGGTGATAGTGAGGAGGAGGTTCTCGAACCTCAACCTCTCTCTCAGGAGATTTGGGACGACCACGTACCCGAAAACTTTAAAGCACCGTCATTAACTTCTTATGATGGGAAGACAAACCCTCAGGAGCATGTCATTGCCATCAACAATCAGATGGCCATAGTTGCCCCTTCGGACTCACTGAAGTGAAAACTCATGGTCGGAACCTTAAAGGATGTAGCCCTAAGATGGTACATGAACCTTCCCCGACTCTCCATTATAAGCTACCAGGACCTAACTAAGAAGTTAGTGCCACACTTCTCGACAAGCAAACGCCGAAAGGTGTCCACGGCTGCATTGTTCAGTGTCCGGCAGAATCACTACGTGAGTACCTGGCTCGATTCAATGAGGAAACCCTCAAAGTATCTCATCCAAATCAGGAGCTGTTTGTGGGGGCTTTTCAGCATGGATTACGAGCCGAGCAATTCAATGAGTCACTGGCTCAGAAGCCGGCTATCAGCATGGACGAGATAACTACCCAGGCTGAATAAGTAACCAAGAAAAAAGAGCCAGGGACAACAATGAAAAGACAAAGAGCAAAGAAGAGGTATCAAACAGGAGGAAAGAGCATCCTCGGGGACTGTCAGCAGCTGAAAAAGGAAATTGAAGCTCTAATCTAAAGGGGACACTTCTTGGCATACGTGAAGGATTCTCGACCACTAAGTAACAAAATAAGTCCTCGCCGAGATGATCAGGGACCATAAAAGTCATCCCGGAAGAAAAATTCAGATGCTGAAGAGGGTCACGAGGCAAAGGCAGCCCGAAACACCCTAAACACCATTTCTAGGGGGTTTGCTGGTGGTGGAGAGACAAGTTCAGCCACAAAATGATATGCTAAAGCAGTTATGCATATCGACCAGAAATCCCTAGAGAAATTGGAGGGTAACTTAGATGCTGTAACATTCTCCAAACAAGACACCATAGGAGTCTTGGCTCATGAGAATGATCCTATAGTTATCAAAGTACAGATAAGACATTAGAGCGTGAAGAGGGTACTAATAGACCCTGGAAGCTCAGCCGACACATTGTATTGGGATGCATTAAGAGGAATGGGGTTTGATGTGACTGAGTTGCTACCATTCAAAGGTAGTCTAGTAGGATTCTCGGGAGAACAGGTTCAGGTGCTCGGACATCTAGCATTTCTGACAACCTTTGGAAATACAGCAAATGCAAAAACTGTCTGAGTAAGGTACTTGATAGTCAATGCTGTTTCACCCTATAACATCATTATAGGCCGGCCATCATTCAACGCCCTAGAAGCTTCATTTTCAACTCTATATATGACAATGAAATTCCCCCTTGGAGATGGCCGGGTTGGAATTGTCAAAGGTGACCAGGGGCTGGCGAGAAAGTGTTATAAAGACAGCTTGAAGTTGAAAAGAAAAGAGCCCACAGGAGAAACAGATCCCAATAATTCTCTCAAAGTCAACCTGGTCGACATAGACCCACGTGATGATTCAGTTGAAGAGAATATAGTGCCCAACAAAGAAACAAAGCAAGTTCAGATTGGGCATCTACCATCCCATATTACACACACCAGAGTCAACTTGTCCCTGGAAGAAGAGAAAGAGATCGTCCAAGCCCTAAAGGACAACGTGGACCTTTTTACGTGGAAGCCCTCAGACATGCCAGGGATAGATCCCAATTTCTTGTGCCATCATTTGGCAATCGATCCAAACATCAAGCCGGTCTCTCAAAGGAAAAGAAAGGGTGGGGATGAAAAGAGGAAGGCAATTGCAGAAGAGGTCGAGAAGTTAATACAAGCCGAGTTCATAAAGGAGATCAAGTATCCGACCTGGTTATCCAATGTTGTGATGGTAAAAAAGAAATCAAGAAAATGGTGAATATGTGTGGACTTTACGAACCTCAACAAAGCATGGCCTAAAGATTCGTATCCACTGCCAAATATTGACCGACTAATAGATGCTACATTAGGTTTCCGTGTACTCAGTTTCTTGGATGCATACTCTGGGTATAACCAAATCCGCATGAATCCAATAGACGCACCAAAAACTGCTTTCATGACTCATCAGAGGAATTACTACTATGAGGTCATGCCCTTCAGACTAAAAAATGCTAGGGCTACTTACCAGAGGTTAATGGATAAGGTATTTTCTACTCAGATAGGGAGGAATCTAGAGGTCTATGTAGATGACATGGTGATCAAGACGAGTCAAAATCGGTCACATATGAAGGATCTAACTGAAACCCTCACGTCCATTAGAAGCTACAATATGAGACTGAACCCGAACAAGTGTACCTTTGGAGTACAAGCCGAGAAGTTCCCCGGGTTCATGCTCACCAACCGAGGAATAGAAGCAAACCCGGACAAATGCCAGGCGATAATAGATATAAGAAGTCCAACTACAAAAAAGGAGGTCTAGCAGCTGACGGGGAGGTTGGCTGCATTGTCACGATTTGTATCATGTGCAGGAGACAAGTCAATACATTTCTTTGCAACCATAAGGAAATCTAAGAAGTTTGAATGGACAGAGGCATGTGAAGAAGCTTTCCAAGAAGTAAAATGTTTCTTATCCTCGCCTCCTATCCTAGTAAGGCCCAAAGAAAATATACCTCTAGTCCTATACTTGTCAGTCACGGATAAATCCCTGAGGTCAGTTTCGGTTCAAGATGGAGAAGACGGAGAGCGATCTGTATACTTTATCAGCAAAGTTCTAAAAGGAGCAAAGCTAAGGTACTAGAAGATTGAACGTTTAGTGCTGGCAGTGGTCATCACAACCCGGAAGTTGAGACATTATTTTCAAGGTCACCCCATCACAATAAAGGGGAATTACCCAATCAAACAAATACTGAGAAAGCCCGACTTGGCAGGACGGATGGTCAAGTGGGTAATAGAGCTTTTCGAGTACAACATCAACTTTGTACCTAGGACCAGTATTAAGTCGCAGACACTGGCCAATTTTGTGGTTGAACTAAGTGCACCGCCTGGAGAAGAAATCTCAAGCAGATGGATCCTTTATGTAGATGGATATTCAAATCTCAAGGGAAGCGGAGCCAAAATCATTTTGGAAGGACCCGGAGATCTAACATTAGAATACTCTTTATGTTTCAATTTTCAGGTTAGTAATAACCAGGCAGAGTATGAAGCCTTGATCGCCGGAATGAAATTCGCAAGAGAAGTCGGAGTAACACACTTGTTGGTAAAAACTGATTCCCAGCTGGTGGTCGAACAAATGAAGAACGAGTACCAGACAAAGGATTCCACCCTGATAAAATACCTTCAGAAAGCTTCAGGGATATCCAAAGCGTTTTCAGAATTAGAAGTTATTCACATCCCAAGAGAAGGTAATGCCCGGGCCGACCTCCTAGCCCAGCTAGCCAACTCAAAAAATTCCAGAATTAATAAGACCATAATTCAAGAAGTTCTCGAAGCACCCAACATTCAATCAGAAGAAGTGTTAACCATAGAGAATGTCCAAGGGTGGATGAGACCCGTTATCAGCTACTTGACTCATGAAGTATTAACCGAAGACGTCAATGAAGCATGGGAGATTAAAAGGATAGCTTCTCGGTATATCATAATCTCGGGCACGCTGTATAAGATGGGAAGGTCAACACCTATGCTCAGATGTGTGTCAGAGTCTGAGATGGAACTGGTAATCAAATAAGTCCATGAAGGAGCTTGTGGTAGCCTCATTGGTGGGAGAACACTATCTGGAAATATCCTAAGAGTCGGGTACTAATGGCCACATATGACGCGAGACTGCATCAAATACGTTAGCAAGTGTGAAAAGTGTGAGAGCAAGAATTGTCTCTACAAGTCAATCTATGTTTTGATGATAATAATAAGTATTTGTGAAAGAACCATTTTATGGTCTAACGTGTGTTGTGTGCAGATCATAAGAACTAAACACATCAGAACCAACATACACCAGCCAGATGTACTATGATTGGATATATATATATATATATATATATATATATATATATGCGAAGTTACTTTGTGTGGCTAAAGTCGCGAGAAGCAAGAACGCTTGTTTATCTAGTCATAATCAGCCAGATCCAAGGATGCCAAGATTATTGTTGCAATGCTATAGTGGATGCTCTCTGAAAGTGATAAAGATTCTGAAGATAGCGAAGCTTCTGAAGAAGTACACTCAGAAAGAACCAAAGTTCTGAAGACTCCCATGACTTGAAGTTCTGATGGCTGAAGGCGCTGAAGACCAAGTGCAGAAAGATTCTGAAGACTGACAAGTTCTGAAGATCAAGGTCTCAAACAAGAAGTTCTGAAGACTCTGAAAACAAGCTCTGAAGATTCGGAAGATTTAAGCAGAAAAGGATAACGCTGTTAAAGACCAAGTGCTGAAGTTCTGAAGACTGATTCCTAATGGACTTCTTCAATTAACGGAAGACTTGAAGCATCAGATATTCTGCTATAACGACTCCACTCATGCTTCATCAAATTAACATCAGAAGCCACTGAAGTATCAAAGTCTAAATATTACCGTTGTGAGTTAATTGTACACACTGCCCAAGAAAAGATCTCTTCTGCAAAAAGAAGATATGTCAGTACAACTCATTATATCACAACGTCTCTTTTCCAAACAGCCAACAGTATTCTCTAACGGCTATATTTCTACTGGCTATTTAATGGAAAGAGTTTTCGCTTTTGATGTGTCGATCACTTGTAGAATTATGAACTAAATGTTCATCTACAAATTGACCAAGTCATCGTGTGAAGATAGTAACAACGATGAGTTCTCGTTGTAACACTTAGAATATTCAAAGCTGTCATTAATTCACTCATGGCAATTGTTGTTGAATCTCCAAAGAACAAATTAAAACAACAACAACAATCAAACAGAAGCTGTTGATGAAGAAGACAATAATTGAAGATCAGTCAAGTCATCAACCTACCTTCTCGTCAAAGCTCATTGAAGATCTGAAGCAAGGAGTTGCTGCTCAAAGCTTGCTCAACCAGAAGACGAAGAAGAAGAAGATCTACAAGATGTCAACAATCATAATATCTAAATACATCTCTGTAGTTTCTTAGGAAAGCAAGGAGTTGATTGCTCAAAACTTGCTTGAACACATGTGTGTGTTCTTTGTACTTAAATCTAGTAGAAACTTACTTATTAAGAAGCACAATTTGTAATCTCCAGTTTTCCAATTCAACTAGATGAATTGAGACTCCTCAAGTGAACGTTATATCCTGATGGGATCCCTGAACGGTTCAGCTGTGAGTTGAGGCCCTTGAGTAGATCACGCGGTGATTAGATACTTGAGATGACAATGGCTGAGGGTTATTGTGGAAAATCCTGAAATATGGTCAGTAGCGTTATATTCATTAAGTTGAATCCCTGAACGGCTAGCTGTGAACTCCTCAAGTGAACGTTATATCCTGATGGGATCCCTGAACGGTTCAGATGTGAGTTGAGGTCCTTGAGTAGATCACGCGGTGATCAGAGACTTGAGATGACAATGGCTGAGAGTCATTGTGGAAAATCCTAAAATATGGTCAGTAGCGTTATATTCATTGAATTGAATCCCTGAACGGCTAGCTGTAAAATCCCAGTAGTGGGTCTGCTCGGTCAATGAACGTTATATCCTATTGGATCCTAGAACGGTTCATTGGGTTGTTAGTCACAGTGCGGCTGTGCAAGTAGTTAGTCACCGGCTGTTGCTCGTGCAAGTGTAATCATGATTTGGTTATAGTGGATTAAGTCCTTGTGTTCAAGGCGAAATCACTTGAGGAGGGTGGACTGGATTAGCCCACGTGGTGAACCAGGATATATCATGTGTCCTTTACTCCTTTTCTTAGTATCTCTTTTATGTTCCTGCTTTGAATATCAGAACCTCATATTAAAGCAAAGTCAGAACCTTGCAGCCTATCTCTGATATGCTTCCGCACTGAGTATCATATCTTATGAACAGATCTTATATGGTTCTCATACTCGTTAGTTAATAGATCAGAATCTCTCAATGAACATTGAAGGTTCTTGAGCGTCAAATTAACAATATGCGAAAAGTTACTGAAAGAGTAAATACACAATTCAAACCCCCCTTTCTTGTGTCTTTCTCGCACCTTCAATTGGTATCAAAGCTCTGGTTTTGTTATTGATTCACATCAAACACTTAACAGTGTCAGAAAAAGATCCAGACGTGGTGCGTAGAAGTACTCTTGGTGATATTGAAATCCACTTACAATTTCTGTAACAGTTCAGCAGTTAACTGTGTACAAAATTGTAATCAATCTGATTACTTCGTGAGCAAGTCACTGATTCTAGATGAAGCCTCACTAAAATTGAAGAATCAATTGATAATATAAGTTCATCAGATAAAAGGAAGTATCTGTTGAATGCTCATTCTAGAAAATACGTGTGGATCAAACCACGTATATGATTAAAAGATGAATCATCAGAAAGCAAGAAATCTTGTTTGATGAAGATTAATTTATTATGAGTTTTTGAGATGTTTTCAAGAAACGGATTAGGTCCACCCTTGACTTTCTCATTTAAAAACTCATTCTGGATCTCTTCATGTAAAGAAGGAATATTGTTGTTCTAAGACTTTGAATTTCAGAAAGAGATCTGTTAAAATTCAGAATCTGAAAAATTCAAATTATTAGAAATGATTCAATGTCAGAATCTAGAATGATCAAAAGATTCAATGGAAAACTGAATCCCAAAGATTCAGTTGATTCCGAACGAACTCTTAACTGGCTCGGTGATCAAGCTCCAACAACCTAAAATCATCCTAGTAAAGATCAAATGTTGATAAACTGATTTTCAACAGATCAAGTGTTCTCAGAACTACTTGTGCCTTGAAATTGGATGCTATCATTTCAGGTATCTAGGTTCTCCAACTGATGTCATAAAAGATGGCGTAAAAGATGTTAGCTTGAAGAAATTAGTTAACTCTTAGATATGTGTGAACAACCCCAAATAAGTTTATCATCATTGTGAGAACAAGAGGTTCATGCAAATCATGTCTAGTAATGTACACATGAGGCATGATGATGTTCTGGTTCTGAACAAGTTCTGAAACAACCTTGAGTAATAAAGTCAGATGTTGATATGTCAACTCCTTCCTGAATAACCTCTCAAAGATTCTCACTGAACTGGTGAAATCAATCATCTTTCAAAGAGAAGAAACTCTCACAAACACAAACTGAATTCGGGCTATGAAAGGAGAACTCAACCAATTCTCAAAGTTTGTTGTGTAAGATTCGGATCCATATCTCAAGAACTGTATCAGAACTAAACAAGTTCTATGGATCAAGGAAATGAGAAGTGGGAAACATTCAAAATAGATGTAATATGTTATTTATGAATGGGGTCATCAAATGAAATTTACTATTCACTCAGTATTGCTCCCACGCATATGAGTATCGCCTTATCAAAAAGGATTGCATGGAATTGGCTTAGTTCAACTAAAATGGTCACTCTGATCATACTAAGTCCCAATCTCGGTTACTGTAACCTAGAAAACTAAATGACAAGGTTGAACAGGAAAAGAGAGAGAAAGCTATGATCCAACTAGGATCACCTTCCAAGAAAATATTCTCTTCAGAAGTCAGAAGATAAGCTTATCTTAAAGAACCCAAGAGACATCTGTAACTTACTCGGAAATATGCAGAAGCAGAAAGATGCTAAAAGCAAGCAAAGTCTGAAAGGTCTAAGGTACACTTTTCTTTTCACTAATATTTTGTTAAACTCATGAGATGTCTTAATTAAAATTCTTTCAAATTTACCATAGCATGTTTTACTAGATAATTATTTAGGAATTCTTACATGTCTCTTCAGGGAAATAATCAACCAATAGAAAATCTGTTAAGCATAGATGAAAAGAAATTGCTAAATCCAAGAAAACCCTTTAACAAAAACTACACGCAAAAGATACAATCATCATTGCACAACATATCTATGACAACTTAATAAGATCTTACTAAAATCTTTTGAACTGACCTATATCCTTCCTAGACTAGGCATAAATCAATCTACACACTTACTCTATGAAGTCACATCTCCCTTTCATGCTCCTACACTCAAAGCCCTGAAAGTTCAAAACTTCATCCAACCTTCGTCATGCCTCCACTTACCTTTCTTGATAATCAAAACCCAAATCTCTTTTTAATTTTTTTTAACAATTCTTAAGAAAACCTTTTTGTCCTCCCGCGTATTTGTTTGCCTATGTAAGAGATTCCTCCATCAGCGTCTAGTCATATCCTATTGCCCATAGGTGTGCTTTAGTCAACACCTCTCTAGAACCAAATCTCTATCTCTCTCCCTAACAAGAGTATCTGTTCATCCTAGCTAACCCTATTACTCAATAATACAAGTCTTATTCTCTCTCTCTCTCTCTCTCTCTATATATATATATATATATATATATATATATATTATCCGTAGTTTCTAACTTACTAAAACTCACACCTCTCTAAACTCCTGACTTGATATCCTCAAAAGACTTTCTCACCATTCTCATGGCAAACCAATCATTGACTCCAAGAACCTTCTTTGGCGATGACAACTCTCTTGAAATCATTAGCGAAAAACAACCTAAGCTAATGGATGTTGATCATAATTTCCATCTAGGCATTCATTCGCAAAATTGGAATGGGTACATTGATATGCTCAGAGGTCCCATTTATCCAAACATCATAAAAACTTTTTGGATCAATGCTGCTATCAGCCATGATGGTCTGACCATTTCTTCAGATATCTACGGTATTCCTCTCTCCTTCAACGCGTCAAAAATTGCTGAAGCCATTGAATGCCCACTAGAAGGCATCACTCCCAGTCATGCATCCATTCGATGCACCCCTGATGCAAAATTACACTACTTGTTTGATACAGGTTCTACCTTCGAACCTACTAATCCTGAGAAACTCCTGCCCCACGCCAGAGGCTGGTTTAAATTCATTCTGACAAACATCAAACCTCGAAGCACATACAAAAACCTCTTGTATCATGATGACAAGCTCATAATCATGTGTCTTCTTAACCAAATTCATATAAATCTGCCACAAATTATATTTGATCATCTCAAGGACACCATTCTCGTGTCAAGAGCTACCCTTGAAACTACGATCCATTACGGAAGAATCCTAACTGAAGTGTTTTTCAAAATAGGAATTGTGCAGACAATTAGCAGAACCAGATGCGGTCCTGATATTTCCCTTATTGAAAATTATTGCGAAACGTTTAACAGTGACTGGTTCTCAAATGAGTTGACAGATTAGGATACTAGATGGTTAAATGTATGCCTGCATCATTTATGAATATATATATATATATATCTTTGTTATCTTTTGTCTCACGTTATTTATATCTGGTACCCACTAATAAAAATTCCTAATGAACCATTAAAATATTGCATAAATGACGTGTCAAGAAATCTTCTGTAATAAAGTCTTTAACTTCCCAATAAATGAGTAACTGCTCCGTCTTCTTTTCCCACACGTTCACGCCTTTTAGCATACCCTAATTAATCATGACCACCTAGGAAATAGTAAACCTAAATCTTGGTGTACCAATTTAGTCATTACACTCCTCACTCTCATTTCGCCTATAAATAATAGGATTCTACTTCGTTCTCGACCAATCTTAATCTTCTGTGTGTTAACAAATGGTCTCTCCAACATTTAGAGGAAACATAGAGACTCTAGAAGTTATCCCAGAGAAAAGACCAAACCTAGCTAGACTTCTAAATAATGGTCTGGAAATTGTAAGAAGCATGCAAATACAATCCTGGAGTGGTTATTATTCACTGCTAAATGACCCTATCTTTCCAGTTCTTGTGAAAGAATTCTAGAAATATGCCAGAATCAGTAATGATGGCAACACTATCTGGTCTGAAGTATATAGCTTTCCAATCGCCATCTCCATTCCCTCATTAGAAAAGCTTATAAATTGTGTCGCCTCTGGGGTCACTATTGAAGACTTTCAATCTGACTTGAGCTTAGTAAAGAAATGCAAGGTTTTATTCGATGATTCGGTTCCCTATGAACCAAACAACCCTGAGAAACTTCTTCCTTCACCCAGAACATGGTTCAGATTCTCTCTAACCAATCTTCGACCTCGTGCAACTGTAAGGAGCACGCTGTCCCAAGATGACAGAGTATTCGTTTTTCTCCTAACACACCACTTTAAAATCAATCTTCCCAAAACTATTTTCAATCACCTGAAACATTCTATCAGAGTTTCAAGAACTCAGTTGAACTCTTACGTTCCATACAGAAGAATAATATCTAAAATTATGCTAAAAGAGAAATTTTGGGGATTAGTAAGGAGACTCGGACCAGAACCTTCAGTAACTGAGACAAGATGTGATAGGGTGGACAATGTTGAAGACTTTGATGACTAAAATTTTAAAATTCTGATGTAATGTAATGCTATGTTTTGTTGCTTATTGTTCTATTTTGTGTTGATGTTTCTTTCTCACTTAGTAAAAATATGATGTCTTCTGTGTTCTATCTTGTTGTTTTACATCTATTAACCTTTAAAGTAATCAGTTGCTTCCATCCTTCAATTAAATACATACTGAGCATAGATGTGTTTCTCTAAAATGAGTCTAAATGCCTCTAAATGTTTAAATGACTCTGTGACTCTGTAACTGAATATAAATGATTACATGCTTAAATGATTATATGCCCTAACACTTTTTGTTGATGTCAAAAAGGGGGAGAAATATATTAATTTTGATTGAAAGAAGGAAATCTGAAAGAATGTAGAACTCAAACAAAGTAATCTTATAAAATATGTTACTACTAACGTTTGTTGTTTGATGTTATCCGAGGAACTCTAAACAAGTTCACTAGGCATTCTAAAGACAGGATAAGAAGAAGAACTACGATCACAGAATAAAGAATCAGATCAAATAAGAATACTCTGAAAGCAGTCAAGGCAAAGTCTACATTTCAAGATGCTCACTCAGAAGATCTGTGCAAATCAGAAGTAAAAAACTGTCTATCTAGATTAAAGATCCAAGCAAAAAACCATTCTATCAGGAACCGTTAAAGACGATGTGGTATCAGACTAAATCATCAATTGGAAATTAGATTCAGTACACAAAGATTAATATCAGAACTCTCAAAGCAAAGCTGTGGATTACTGTCAAATACCCTCATTGGTATCAATATCAGCACTCTGATGAATTACCTCTTAAACGTATAAGAAGAAATTCTTCACTTGGTATCAAACTCAAAATACTCTGGTATAAGAGTCAGCACATCATTTTTTACATCCGACTAAAACAAGATGTACCAGATTCAGAATCAAGCGTGATTGATCACAAGTTTTAACCTTCAATTGGTATCTGATAAAAAAATCAAGCTTTGATAATTTAACTGAGTTGTGACAATAACAAGGTCTGAAATAAACCTGTGTTCAAAGTCAAACTCTGAAAAGTCATGATCAACACTGGTGATTAAATTTAGAAACTCTGAATTTCGATTATGAAAGATCCCAATATCTGACTTATGGAAATTAGGGGGAGATTACTCAAAAGACCAAAATGCAAAATCTAAATTCTTCATATAGCCTGAAACTCAGGGGGAGTATCTCAAAAGACAGTTTCTGATATACAGCAAAGCTATGTTTATCAGTCAAAGAACTGCTCTAATTCTGTGCTCAATTGAATCTACTGAAAAGTAGAAATGCTTCAGACGACTCTGAAGATAACAAGCTTTGATATGACAACAAAGGAAACTGAGTTCTGAAGATCTGAAGATGGAAGTTCTGTTGAACTAGTCCAGATGCTAAAGACTCTTCATTTTTCTTAAGGACAAGATATAAAAGTAACTCTTTTCTATTTCTGTTCTGACAACTCAAGATGTTACTCTGTATATCTTTGGATTATATAAAATCCTAGATGATCTTAGATAAAGCTTTGAGGATAACTCATTCAGGGGGAGCTATTGTTCCACACTCTAAATTTGTTTGCTTTGGTGATTACCTTGTATAAAATGTTGAATCAAAATACTTGGTTTTGTCATCATCAAAAAGGGGGAGATTGTGAGAGCAAGAATTGTCTCTACAAGTCAATCTATGTTTTGATGATAATAATAAGTATTTGTGAAAGAACCATTTTATGGTCTAACGTGTGTTGTGTGCAGATCATAAGAACTAAAGACATCAGAACCAACATACACCAGCCAAATGTACTATGATTGAATATATATATATATATATATATATATATATATATATATATATATATATATATATATATATATATATATATATATATATGCGAAGTTACTATGTGTGACTAAAGTCGCGAGAAGCAAGAACACTTGTTTATCTAGTCATAATCAGCCAGATCCAAGGATGTCAAGATTGTTGTTGCAATGCTCTTGTGGATGCTCTCTGAAAGTGATCAAGATTCTGAAGATAGCGAAGCTTCATAAGAAGTACACTCAGAAAGAACCAAAGTTCTGAAGACTCCTATGACTTGAAGTTCTGATGGCTGAAGGCGCTGAAGACCAAGTGCAGAAAGATTCTGAAGACTGGCAAGTTCTGAAGATCAAGGTCTCAAACAAGAAGTTCTGAAGACTCTGAAGACAAGCTCTGAAGATTCGGAAGACTTAAAGCAGAAAAGGATAACGCTCTTAAAGACCAAGTGCTGAAGTTCTGAAGACTGATTCCTAATTGACTTCTTCAATTAACGGAAGACTTGAAGCATCAGATATTCTGCTATAAAGACTCCACTCATGCTTCATCAAATTAACATTAGAAGCAACTGAAGTATCAAAGTCTAAATATTACCGTTGTGAGTTAATTGTACACACTGCCCAAGAAAATATCTCTTCTGCAAAAAGAAGATATGTCAGTACAACTCATTATATCACAACGTCTCTTTTCCAAACAGCCAACAGTATTCTCTAACGGCTATATTTCTACTGGCTATTTAATGGAAAGAGTTTTCGCTTTTGATGTGTCGATCACTTGTAGAATTATGAACTAAATGTTCATCTACAAATTGACCAAGTCATCGTGTGAAGATAGTAACAATGATGAGTTCTCGTTGTAACACTTAGAATATTCAAAGTTGTCATTAATTCACTCATGGTAATTGTTGTTGAATCTCTAAAGAACAAATTAACACAACAACAACAATCGAACAGAAGCTGTTGATGAAGAAGACAACAATTGAAGATCAGTCAAGTCATCAACCTACCTTCTCGTCAAAGCTCATTGAAGATCTGAAGCAAGGAGCTGCTGCTCAAAGCTTGCTTAACCAGAAGATGAAGAAGAAGAAGATCTACAAGATGTCAATAATCGTAATATCTAAATTCATCTTTGTAGTTTCTTAGGAAAGCAAGGAGCTGTTTGCTCAAAACTTGCTTGAACCCATGTGTGTGTTCTTTGTACTTAAATCTAGGAGAAACTTGCTTATTAAGAAGCACAATTTGTAATCTCCAGTTTGCCAATTAAACTAGATGAATTAAGACTCCTCAAGTGAACGTTATATCCTGATGGGATCCCTGAACGGTTCAGCTGTGAGTTAAGGCCCTTGAGTAGATCAAGAGGTGATCAGATACTTGAGATGACAATGGCTGAGGGTCATTGTGGAAAATCCTTAAATATGGTCAGTAGCGTTATATTCATTAAGTTGAATCCCTAAACAGCTAGTTGTGAACTCCTCAAGTGAACGTTATATCCTGATGGGATCCCTGAACGGTTTAGCTGTGAGTTGAGGGCCTTGAGTAGATCACGCGGTGATCAGAGACTTGAGATGACAATGGCTGAGGGTCATTGTGGAAAATCCTAAATTATGGTCAGTAGCGTTATATTCATTGAATTGAATCCCTGAACGGCTAGTTGTGAAATCCCAGCAGTGGGTCTGCTTGATCAATGAACGTTATATCCTGTTGGACCCCTGAATGGTTCATTGGGTTGTTATTCACAGTGCGGCTGTGCAAGTAGTTAGTCACCGACTGTTGCCCGTGCAAGTGTAATCATGATTTGGTTATAGTGGATTAAGTCCTTGTGTTCAAGGCGAAATCACCTGAGGAGGGTGGACTGGATTAGCCCGCGTGGTGAACCAGGATATATCATGTGTCCTTTACTCCTTTGCTTAGTATCTCTTTTATGTTCCTTCTTTGAATATCAGAACCTCATATTAAAGCAAAGTTAGAACCTTGCAGCCTATCTCTGATATGCTTCCGCACTGCAAGTTCTGAGTATCGTATCTTATGAACAGATCTTATACGGTTCTCATACTCGTTAGTTAATAGATCAGAATCTCTCAATGAACATTGAAGGTTCTTGAGCGTCAAATTAACAAGATATGAAAAGTTACTGAAAGAGTAAATACACAATTCAAACCCCCCTTTCTTGTGTCTTTCTCGGACCTTCAAAAAGTGCCAAGTATTCGCTCCATTCAAACACTTACCAGCTGAGTCGCTCCATCTGATTACATCCCCATGGTCGTTTTATCAGTGGGGGAGAATACATCCTAGGGCCATTTCCAGTTGCTTCTGGATAACTCAAGTTCCTAATTGTTGCTGTCAATTATTTTACAAAATGGGTGGAAGCCGAGGCTGTTGCGCGGATCTCTGCCGAGAAGGTTCGCAAGTTTTATTGGAGGAACATTATATGCCGATTTGGTTTGCCAGGAGTCATAGTCTCGGACAATGGAGCTCAATTTGCAAGCACTTCAGTTGTAGACTTTTGTAAGGATTATGGAATACAAAACATGTTCACATCAGTAGAACACCCACAAACCAATGGCCACGCACAAGACGCTAACAAGGTTATCCTAGGCGGAATAAAAAAGAAGCTAGAGGAAGCAAAAGGAATGTGGGCCGAGTACTTGCCAGAAATTTTGTGGTCTTACCACACAACACTGTCGTACCCCAAATTTTGACCACTTAGATTTCCCATCATTGTGCAAATCATCATCATAATATGGATGTCCTTCATGCCTCATCAATCTCCTCAAGGATTCTTGAGCATTCACTACCATAAAAAATTAGGGTTTCAAGCCCTCTCAGAGTTCTTAGACAAAGGATCAATCAAGGAATGACATGATCTTCAACTTGTCTAACCTCTCAAACATCCACAATGGATCAAAAGGACTCCCACTTCAAGGATCAAGCACAAGGCTGCTCCCTTCTAGGTGGATCAAGTCTCAAGATCGACAGTGTCACCAAATTAGGGTTTTGGTCGACCAGGGCCTCCAGATGGAAATTTTTCATCTGGGCACAAGCCAATGATCCAAAACATAACCTAATATACCTCATGGGACCTCATGGACCCAATCATCAAGTCAATTTTGCCTCAGGGGATGCATTCATAAAAAATAAGGAATTAAGGTTTCTTGACCTAATTCCCCCCTAAGTTGACTTTTGGGACAAATCATGAGCCAAGACCTCAAGACATGATTTGAGGGTCTCTAATGAACTATATTGATCCATTTGGAACAATGGATTAATCCAAGAAGCTTGAGCAACAAGTCTCAATTTCATCTGCACCACAATTAGGGTTTCAGGAGGAAAGTCAACTGTAACTTTGACTTTTGACCAGGACATGCTCCCAAGCCCTAAGACATGATTCAATATACCCTATGACACCCATGGAACATGTCCATCAAGTTTGATTTAGGTCAAGGACATGATTTCATGAAGAATTGCACAGTTTGGAATTCCTCTGATAAAAAGTCAACTGTGCACAAAAGTCAACTTTGACTTTTTGAGATTTTTCACCAAAATGGATTTTTAATCCTAAAATGATGTTAATGTATGATTTGAATCATCATTCATCAAGAAAAATCAAAGAAAGCGGGATAACTTGTAAAAGGGGTAACCATAAAAACTTAGAAAAATTTCTAAGTTATGGAAAAAGTGACACTATTGTGCCAACTTTGGAGGACCATAACTCCTAAACCACAAGGCCATTGTTCCCCATTCAAAGCTTGATTTGTAGATCTCATTCCCCTCTACAAAAGCTTCATATTGACCTATGTCCAAATTCCTCATGGATTTTGAGTTATGGAGTGATCAAAATCAAGAAAAGTCACTTTGTTCCAACACTTAGTGAAAATTTCACTAAGTCAGATTTTACCCTACTTTTTGCCAAATGTAGGGGGATTTTTCACTTGGATTCAAAAGAGATCAAAACCAAACATGTTCAAACAGTTGTTGTATCATGTAAGGGCTTTCCAAAATGACCAAGAACATTACCAAATTCAATTTGAGTCATGAGATATAACATTGGCAAGTTGCCTGGTTGAAATCTGTCAAGGCAAGGCAGATTTTGCATTTTTGCTCGATTTGCCAAAATCAGCCAAATCCAAATGCTCCTATCCACTTGGACACCTCTGAGGATTGAATCTAAAGGGGACAATCACTGAGCCAAGCCTCCAAAGTCTTTGGAACAAGAAATAACATGTTGAACCTAAAATTGCCAAAATAGGGACAAGACTCCAATTTTGGATTGGAGCATTCAATGGAAGCATCAAGGTGGCATGGACTGAGCCATTCTCAACTGAATTTAGTCAAGACTTATCCAAGACCAAGGGAACCAGCAGCCTGTGCCCTAACCTTTAGTCAATGGCTAGAGGAGACTTGAATTTTCATTTGCCAACATTGGCCAAACCTACTCAGCAGTTGCCATTCACTATTCCTTGCAAACCAAACTTGCTCTACTATAAATAGAGCTCAATTGTGATCAGTTTGAGTACACCAAAGCCATCAAACAGATGCTTTCCTCAAAATCTCTTCTTTCACTCCAATTTTTCCTTCTAAGGCAAGCCACTATCGGGTTTTGAGTTTGGGAGCTTTTCCAATCAAACCAATCACACACACACCTCACATACATCATATAGAAGTGATCCAAACACTCACATAACATCTGGAACATAGATTTCACAAAATCACCAGCCAATTGCTCAAGTTCTTGACAGTTTTGCAGTTGAGGTACCATCTTCAGCTCCAAACCGTTTCAATCCATTCCAAGCATTCATACACACTCCATGGCACCTAGGGAAGCTATCCCGATCATTGGAACCTAGCTGTAACACCTCCAACATAAATCACGATCACCAGCTGCAAGTGGTAAGCATGAGCTCTTCTAACTCTATGATCAATGCAATTTTTGCTGCACAATAATTTGGCCATATGTTCATAATCATGCATGGAATGTTTCCCCTCAATTAATTGCATTGTTTGAATCGTGTATCAAAAATCCTAGCCTTCATGCAGAAATTAGGGTTCTTGAGGATTTTTCGTGATTTCTTGTTATATGTTTAATTTAAATGAAATTAAATACCATAGACATGATCGTGAGGTTGAAACGAGTTGATTGGTATGTGGATTGCATGATATGATTAAGTATTCAGTGAGATTGGAGAGAAAATGCAAATCTGGGAAAACCCAGAACACGCGCGTGTTCTTGGCGTGTTCTTGGCGCCATTTTTTGAAAATTCAAATATTTGAATTTTGTGATTTTATTTAATTGATTCAAAGATTAATTTCTCTCTGAGTTTTAATGATTTTGAGTTGATTCTTTTTTTAATAATTCACAAAAATGCTAAAATATTTTATTTTCCCAAAAAATCCCAAAAATATTATTTATTTTATATAATTGATATTTTTGCAAAGAATTAATGTTTTAATTGTTTTTGACATTTAAAATATTTTTTCCACCTTGATTTTGCAACTTTTAATGCTTTCTAATTATTTTGTAGGTCAATACTTAATTTTTGAAGCATTAATCCAAGATCACAATTTGTTTTTCCTATGTTAAACAATTTTGATCATTTTAATTGAATTTTTATTCAATTAAAACACATTTTTGAAAACAAATTAGGGTTTTTGGATTAATTCAACCCTCATAAATCATTTTCAAAACCTTTTGGGCCTCACTTATTGTATAAGTCCCTTTGAGTTAAAAGAAAATCTCGGCGCGATCGCAATTTTAAAACGAAAAGTCAACTGGGCCTACCCTCGTGTTATAAGCCCCACTCTTTTTCTTTAAACCTTTTGGGCCTCTAATAGAGTGTAAGACCCAATCCTTTTTTTGACCAAATCATTTTTGGGCCTTAGTGTATTGTATAAGTCCCGATACCGTCAAAAAACAAAACGACGCGATCGTCGCCTTTTGAAAAATAACCTTCTGGGCCTACCCTCGAGTAGTAAGACCCATTTCTTTTCTTAAAACTCTTTGGGCCTCTATTAGAGTGTAAGGCCCAACCCTCTTGTACAGAAAACTTTTTGGGCCTCATTCGTTTTATAAGTCCCACTGTACATTTTCAAATAAACGACGCGATCGTCGCCAGTTTAAAATTAACCAACTAGGCCTACCCTCGAGTAGTAAGACCCATTCAAAATTTTTGGGCCTCTAATAGAGTGTAAGACCCAACCCCCTTTTAACCAAAATCATTTGGGCCTCAGATATTGTATAAGCCCCTTCGCGTTAAAAGAAAATCTCGGCGCGATCGTCATTTTTAACGAAAAATCAACTGGGCCTACCCTCGTGTTATAAGCCCCACTCTTTTTCTTTAAAACTTTTTGGGCCTCTTGAGAGAGTGTAAGACCCATCCCTTTGTACAGAAAACCTTTTTGGGCCTCAGTCACTTGTATAAGTCCCTCTGTACAAAATTCAAACAGTGCGCTCACTGATAAAACCCTGGGCCTCTCCTTGAGCTGTAAGCCCCAAATCTTTCTTTTTCAAAGCACTTTCTCATTTGATTTTGAATATACTGTTGTTTTCAATCTTTCTTTGTTGAACAACTAACCAAACAGCATGGAAGCTCTACAACCGAGTAAGTGGTTATTGCTTTCATTTACCGCTTTCATATACATATAACTGTATTGTGGGGCTGTGTCACTGTAAGTCTTCTTTCATAAACTCATATCAATTGTGTAATAATAGTATAGATATTTCGAGTTTCACCGGCAACTATGTCTAGAACTAGGTGACGCCGTTTCGTTTATTCATAGAAATAGACAACTAGATCCCCAATAGGATCACCAGATACAGTCTTCTCTTCGACTGTCCTCATTAGGAATTGTCAAGAAACTCTACTCCCAGAGATGAATGTATTCTCCGTGAATGGCATCTTTGAGTTTCTTCCAAATTCTCGAACTTTCCTGACTTGATCTATTCCTTGTGAATAGCTTGCCTTGAATTTCTTGGGGTTTGGGGACCCACGGGCTTCTTAAAAGCATCGGCCTCCTCTTAGGCATCATACAAGGACCCACAGGCTTCCTAAAAGCAACCCCGCCTCCTCTTGGGCTTAGTACAAGGACCCGTCGGCTTCTTAGGAGTATTCACAGCCTCCGCTTAGGCTTCGTATAATGATTCTTCCTCCAGGAATGATAGCCTCCTCTTGGGCTTCGTACAAGGACCGATAAGCCTCTTAAAAGTTTCCAGCCTCCTCTTGGGCTTCGTACAAATTGTCCCGACGACCTCCTAGAGGTATAGGAACAGAAATTAGTCATCTACATAGAACAGTCCTTTCAAAGAGTCTACTACTGTTTCTCAAAGCATGGTACAAAAGATGAAACTCTAGGCTTGGACAGTCTAATATCCTTGAGTCTCAAAGACATTCTCAAGTGACCCCTTCAAAAATAGGAAGAAAACCCGTAGACTCGGACAGTCTCAATACCCTTCGGATTTCCCAATTCCTTAAAGAACAGGAATAGCCTGGATCCTCGAATCAAATCCTCGAGTACAGTATTGCTCATATAAGAACTGATTTTCTATTTAAATCAGCATACTGCACCTGTCACTCAAATGAAACAGTAACCATAGCCTCCTCTTAGGCTTTGTATAATGATCATTCTCCAGTGAAGTTAGCCTCTCTCTTGGGCTTTATACAATGATTCTCCCCAGCGGAGTCAAACAACGTTTCGCCTCTCTCTCGGGCTTTGTAGGAGACACATAAAGAGACTCCCTCGTTGAGTCAATCACCCTTTCGCCTCCATCTCGGGCTTTATACAAGATACAAAAAGGTTCTTATTGAGCCAAACAAATTTTAGCCTCCATCTCGGGCTTCGTACGAGATACAAAAAACTCTATTGTCAAGTCAAGTAGCCTTCATCTCGGGCTTTATACGAGATACCAAAAGACTTCATCGTCGAGTCAAAACCTTTTAGCCTCTCTCTCGGGCTTTGTACGAGACACATATTAGCCTCCTCTTAGGCTTTGTATAAGAAAACCACTGGTTGGTCCAATCAACCTTTTAGCATCAAAGTTGTGCCTCGTTCACAGTACACAAACTTCAACAACTCTTTCCCCTTCATCTAATTGCTGTAAGCGGCAAGCCTCTGGATCATCTACATCCATGCCAATGTCCCTCTTTTAGTATGAGAAATTCCTAAGGAAAGATGACACTGCTCTAAACTGAGTTAAAGTCTTCTCCTTCAGGTTAAAATCCCCTATAAAGGAAATTATGGCATTGCCGGATTCACAAATTCCGGTTAAAGTAATCCTCCTTTACAGTCAGTCACCCAACAGTCGTGACAAATAGACCCCTTTAGAGATGACAAATTCTCTCTAAGGTCAACACTTTTAGCTTCACATCTTGGGCTTTGAACAAGATACAAACTACTTTCAGCTTCACATCTTGGGCTTTGAACAATATACAAACCACCTCTAGCTTCACGTCTTGGGCTTTGAACAAGACACCAAAACAATAATTTCCTCCCATAGAATAGGAGGAACTACGATCGCTCTGATTTCCCTGTTTCGGTAAACGGGAATACGTAGGCATAAGATTGAAAGAAAAAATCTTAGCGAGCACACTAAACAAAAACCCAAAATCCCATACTCTCATACATTCTTCCTAACATCCTAACCGATAGCCTAAAGCACCCCTTGTCAACAAAATAACCTAGGAGAAACCCCGAATCTTTGTAGCATCTGTAAACCAGTAGTTTTGACTGTTTAATCTCAGTATGCAAGCAGGGTTAATTAGAGACATCTATTTCCCTTCCTTCATCAGCTTTAATAGGATAAAAAATGAATCAAGCTGTAGTACCAAAGCGATCGTGCTTCGCAACCACATCCAAAAATCACTCGCTACAAACACCACATTCTACCACTAATGAAACACCCTTCAGGATGGTATATGGAGTTGATGCAATGATACCGGTGGAAATCAACACTCCGACTTGGAGGCGTAAACACTTTAATGAAATCACCAACATGGAGAATTTAAACATCTCGGCTGATCAGATAGACAAAGTCAGGGAGATAACACGGATCCGAGAAGCTGCTACAAAACAAAGGTTAGCAAGAAGGTACAACCTAAAAGTACGGCAGAGGGAATTCCAAGAAGGAAACCTGGTCTTGAAGAAAATCACAGACCCAAAAAACAAAGGGAAACTCACCCCTAATTAGGAAGGCCCATTCAGGGTAATTCAGAAGCTAAACAACGGAGCGTATAAGTTGGAAACATTAGAAGGGGTAGAAATACCTAGGACATGGAATGTATCCAATCTTAGGTTGTAATTAAGCTAAATCTTATGTAATCCAATAATGAAAAAAGGATCCAGGTTGCACTCTTTTCCCTTGCAAGGGCAAGGGTTTTTAATGAGGCACCTGGACTTAAAAATTATTATGTCTTGTTTATAGGTATTCAGCTAGAGATGATAAGTTATAACTCGGATAAACTCCTATAAACGTGTTGACTTGCTCCACGTACATAGGTTGCCCATGAACGGGTTGATAAACTCCTATAAACGTGTTCACTTGCTCCGCGTACATAGGTCGCCCTTGAACGGGTTGATAAACTCCTATAAACGTGTTGACTTGCTCCGCATACATAGGTCGCCCATGAACGGGTTGATAAACTCCTATAAACGTGTTGACTTTCTCCGTGTACATAGGTCACCCATGAACGAGTTAATAAACTACTATAAATGTGTTGACTTGCTCCGCATACATAGGTCGCCCATGAACGGGTTGATAAACTCCTATAAACGTGTTGACTTGTTCTGTGTACATAGGTTGCCCATGAACGGGTTGATAATCTCCTATAAACGTGTTGACTTGCTCTGCGTACATAGGTCGCCCATGAACGGGTTGATAAACTCCTATAAACATGTCGACTTGCTCCGCGTACATAGGTCACCCATGAACAGGTTGATAAACTCCTATAAATGTGTCGACTTGCTTCGCGTACATAGGTCGCCCATGAACGGGTTGATAAACTCCTATAAACATGTCGACTTGCTCCGCATACATAGGTCGCCCATAAACGGGTTTATTAAACTCCTATAAACGTGTCGACTTGCTCTGCATACATAGGTCACCCATAAACGGGTTAAGTAAACTCCCATAAACGTGTTGACTTGCTCCGCGTACATAGGTCTCCCACAAACGCTCAGTGTACACGGGTTAAACAAACATGTCTAAATAGCTCCGTACACACAAGCCGGACAATCTAACATAAAGAGGATGAAACATGTCAAAAGATACTTGGGGCTTGAAAGTAAAAAGGCATACATGGAAAACTGCCAATAAGAAAAGAGAAAATCTCTGTAGAAAGGATGCCCGGGTACATACCATAATCGGCGCCTATGCCTACAAGAGTCTAGAACTCTTAAAAGTGTGAAGACTATACACAAGATAACTAAAGGCTCCTTAATAATTAGCCTCACAGTAAGCTACCTGAAAGGTCAGGGAAATCAAGCAAAAGCGAAAGCAAAAATAATACCTGGCAATTTGTAATCGGACACCCTAAGTTAATCTAACTTAGTGCCTGAGGGGCTGGACATATGTACAGGATTATTTTGCAAAGAAACAAACATGATAAACAGTACTGACATAAACAAAAGCCTCAAAGGGGCCAAAAAATTATACATTGTAAAGCCTGGAGGCTGAAAATTCACAAGCATAAGGGGGACAACACCACACCCCTCGCCAAAATACATAAAAAATGCATCCAGAAGGATGACTAACTAATACAAGACAAATTTCACAATCATTCAACAACCGAGGTGCCATCAGTCCCAACATTATCCGGGGTCTCATTCCCACCATTGACAGGAGCAGGAGTCTCCTCCAGATTATTCTTTTCAAACTCGTCTAGATCTATAAGGCGGCCATCCTGCACCACCTTGAAGTAGTCAACTTCAGACAGATCCAGCCCGGGATGGAGACACAAAACTTGCTCCTTTGCCTTGTCAAAGGCCTCTTCACAGTGGAGAGAACTTCAATCTGAACCTTCTTAAGAGACTCAGTGAGCTCGGTATTGGAAAATGAAAGCTCTTGGTGAGAGACTTTGACTTGCCTCAGCTCCTCAGCAACCTTGGACAAAGCCGACTTATGTTCAGATTCAAGAGTCTCTTTGCTCTTCTTCTCATTGTCATACCCCAAATTTTGACCACTAAGATTTCCCATCATTGGGAAAATTATCATCACAATATGGATAAACCATCATACCTCATCAGTCTCCCCAAAGATGGGTGAGCATTCCCTACTATCAAAGATTAGGGTTTCAAGCCCTCTCTGAGCTCTTAGACAAAGGATCAATCAAGAAATGACATGATTTTCAACTTGTCTAACCTCTCAAACATCCACAATGGATCAAGAGGACTCCCACAGCAAGAATCAAGCGCAAGGTTGCAGCATTCTAAGTGGATCAATCCTCAAGATCGCCAGTGTCACCAAATTAGGGTTTGGTCGACCAGGGCCTTCAGATGGAAATTTTCCTCTGGGCATGAGCCAATGCTTCAAATCATAACCTAAGATACTCAATGGAACATTATAAACCCAATCATCAAGTCAATTTAGCCTCAGGGGATGCATTCATAAAAAATCAGGAATTAGGGTTTCTTGACCTAATTCACCCCTAAGTTGACTTTTGGGACAAAACATGAGCCAGGACCTTAAGAGAGGATTGGAGGGTCTCTAATACACTACATTAATCCATTTGCAACAATAGATTGATCCAAGAAGCTTGATCAACAAGTTTCAAACTCATCAGAACCACAATTAGGGTTTCGCGGGAAAAGTCAACTGTGCCTTTGACTTGTGACCCAGGCATGCTCCCAAACCTTGGGACATGATTCAATACACCCTATAACACCTATGGAATCAATCTATTAAGTTTGATTTAGGTCAAGGACTTGATTTCATAGAGGATCGCACAGTTTGGAGTTCATCTGACAAAAAGTCAACTGTGCACAAAAGTCAACTTTGACTTTTTGAGATTTTTCACAATTATGGTTCTTTGACCCTAAAATGATGTTAATGTGTGATTGGAATCATCATTCATCAAGAAAAATCAAGAAAAGTGGGATAACTTGTAAAAGGGGTAACCATAAAAAACTTAGAAATTTTCTAAGTTATGGAACAAAGTGGCTAGGGTACCAACTTCCAAGGATCATAACTTGAGATCCAAGCAACCATTTGGGCTGATCCAAAGATGGATTTGTAGATCTCATGGCATACTTTAAAAGTGTCAACTACACCTCATTCCAATTCATCATGGATTTTGAGTTATGGTTGGATCAAAATGGCTGAAAACATGAAATGCCACTTTTTCCAACACTTAGTGAAATTTTCACTAAGTCAGAATCTGTCTTGCTTTTTTTCCAAAAGTAGGGGGATTTTTCACTTGGATCCAAAAGGTATCAAGACAAACTATGATCACACATGTGTTGTATCATATAAGAGCTTTCCAAAATGGCCAAGAACTCCATGAAACTCCACTTAAACCATGAGATATGATATTGATAATGTGCCTTGCTGCAAACTATCATGGCAAGGCAGATTTGTGCATTTTGCTCGATTTGAGCAAATTTTACAAATGACAAACAAGTTTATCCATCTGAACACCTCAGGGGGAGACCAAGGAGGGACAAACACTGATCCATCAGCCTCCCATGTCCTTGGAACCAAAAGTAGCATGCCAAACCTAGAAATGCCTAAAAGAGGGACAAGACTCCAATTTTGGTTTGGAGCATTTAATGGATGCACCAAGGTGGCATGGACTGAGCCCTTTCTAACTGAATTCAGTCAAGACTTATCTAAGAACTAGGGAACCAGTAGCCTGTGCTCTAACCTCTAGTCAATGGCTAGAGGAGACTTGAGATTCCAAAATGCAACCATTGGCCAAACCTCTGCTGCAGTTGCCATTCACTATTGCTTGCAAAACAAACTTGCTCTACTATAAATAGAGCTTATTTGTGCTCAGTTTGAGTACACTAAAGCCATCAAACAGATGCTTTCCTCAAAATCACCTTCTCACTTCCAAATTTGCCTTCCAAAGCAAGTCACTATCGGGTTTTGAGTTTGAGAGCCATTCCAACCAAACCAATCACACACACACCTCATAAACATCATATAGAAGTGATCCAAACACTCACATAACATCTGTAACACCAGATTCTCAAAATCACTTGCCAACTGCTCAAGCCTTTGACAAATTTGCAGTTAAGGTGCCAAATCAAGTTCCAGATCAATTCAAGCCACTCCAAGCATTCAGACACATCACTTGGAACCCAAGGAAACTGTGCAAATCATTGGAACCAGCTTGCAACACCTCTAACACAAAACACGATCACCAGCTGCAAGAGGTAAGCATGAGCTATTCTAACTCTATGATCCATACATTTTTTACTGCACAATAATTTGGCCATATGTTCATAATCATGCATAGAGTGTTTTCCCTCAATCAATTGCTTTGTTTGAATCGTGTATGGAATTTCTGAGCCTTCATGCAAATTTTAGGTTTCTTGAGGTTTCTCTTTGATTTCTTGTTCCATGCTTAAAATAAATGAAATTAAAGACCATAGACATGATCGTGAGGTGAAAACGAGCAGATTGATATGTAGATTGCATGATATAATCAAGTATTCAGTGAGATTGGATAGAAAATGCAAATCTGCAGAAACAGAGGGTGGCGCGTGTTCTTGCCATGTTCTTGGCGCCCTTTTTGAAAATTCAAATATTTGAATTTTGTGATTTTATTTAATTGATTCAAAAATTAATTTCTCTCTGAGTTTTAATGATTTTGAGTTGATTCTTTTTTTAATAATTCACAAAAATGTTGAAATATTTTATTTTACCAAAAAATCCCAAAAATATTATTTATTTCATATATTTGATATTTTTGCAAAGAATTAATGTTTTATTTGTTTTTAACATTTGAAATATTTTTTCTCCCTTGATTTTCCAAACTTAATTGATTTCCAATCATTTTGTGGATATAAACATAATTTTTCAAACATTAATCCAAGATCACAATTTGTTTTTCACACATGTTTAACAATTTTGATCATTTTAATTGAATTTTTATTCAATTAAAATATATTTTTGAAAACAAATTAGGGTTTTGATTAATTCAACCTTCATCAAACTTTTTCAAACTCTTTGGGGCTCTTGATAGAGTGTAAGTCCCACCTCTTTGTAAATAAAATAGTTTGGGCCTCAGTGCATTGTATAAGTCCCGATACAGTTTCAGAAATTTCGACGCGATCGTCGTTTTCAAACTATTTTTAATTGGGTCTCTCCTTGAGCTGTAAGCCCCATCACTTGTACAAAAACTCTTTGGGCCTCTACTAGAGTGTAAGAACCAACCCCTTTTTAAAACCAAAATGATTTAGGCCTCAAATATTGTATAAGTCCCTCTGCGTTTTCAAAAACCTCGGCGCGATCGCCGTTTTCAAACAAAAAAACCTGGGCCTCTCCTTGAGCTGTAAGCCCCATCAAACTTGTACAAAAACACTTTGGGCCTCTAATATAGTGTAAGACCCAATCCCCTTTTAACCAAAACCTTTTGGGCCTCAAATATTGTATAAGTCCCTATGCGTTTTCAAAAATCTCGGCGCGATCGCCAGTTCAAAAATCAGATCATCTGGGCCTACCCTCGTGTTATAAGCCCTATTTCTTTAAATATATTTAGTCCTCTAATAGAGTGTAAGACCCAACCCCCTTGTACATAAAAACTTTGTGGGCCTCACATATTGTATAAGTCCCTCTGTACAGTTTTCAAAACAGCGGTGCGATCATCGTTAAAACCTTGGGCCTCTCCTTGAGCTGTAAGCCCCAACAATATTTTCAAAGCACTTTCTCCTTTAATTTTGAATATAATATTGTTATCAAAGCTTTCTTTGTTGAACAACTAACAAAACAACATGGAAGCTCTACAACGGGTAAGTGTTTATCCGCTTTCATTTATCGATTTCATATGTATATAAACTGTATTGTGGGGCTGCTTCACTGTAAGTCTTCTTTCATATCCTTTTATATACTTGTCAAATATCAACTGCGTAATACTAGTATAGTTATTTAGAGGTTTTCCCGGCAACTACGTCTAGAACTAGGTAAAGCCTGTTGGTCGCTCTTAAATACAAACAAAACTAGACCCCCCATAGGATTACCAGACACAGTCTTCCCTCCTCTTGGGGTTAAACAATATGGAAACGTGAAAGGAAGCATTTTCGGTGAACCCTTTCTCAGACTATCACTCTTAGAAATTGTCAAAGAAACTCTACTCCCCAGAGTTGATCTATTCTCCGTAAATAGCATCTCTTGAGTTTCTTCCAAATCCTTGAACTTTCCTGGCTTTATCTATTCTCTGTGAATAGCATGTCTTGAACTTCTCTTGGTTTGGGGACCCACAGGCTTCCTAAAAGCATCCCCGCCTCCTCTTGGGCATTGTACAAGGACCCTTCGGCTTCTTAGAAGTTCTCATGCCTTCTCTTGGGCTTAATACAAGGACCCTAACGACCTCTTAAAGGTATAAGACAGAACTTAGTCAACCTTTGCTAGAGAAGTCTTTCCAGCATCAAAACTCCGACCGTTGTAGGGTTGATACTCATCCCTTAATGCTCGTGCCTCCTCTTGGGCATTGTACAAAAGATAAAACTTTAGACTTGGACAATCTAAGACCCTTGAGTTTCAAAGACATTCTCAAGTTCCCTTCAAACATAGGCAGAAACCCGGCCTCTCTCATGAGAGTTCCCCACACTTGGACCCGCTTCAGGATCTCCAGAATCCACAGCGGTAAGGTAGCCTCCTCTTGGGCTTTGTACAAATGACTCTCCCCTAGCGGAGCTAACCTTTTCAGACTCTCTTGTTGAGTATAAAAGACTCTTTTGTTGAGTCAATCTCCTTTTAGCCTCTATCTCGGGCTTCGTACGAGATACTAAAACATTCTCTTGTTGAGTATAAAAGACTCTCTTGTTGAGTCAATTCCCTTTTAGCCTCCATCTCGGGCTTCGTACGAGACAGCAAAACAATCTCTTGTTGAGTATAAAAGACTCTCTTGTTGAGTCACTTCCTTTAGCCTCCATCTCGAGCTTCGTACGAAACACTTAAACATTCTCTTGTTGAGTATAAAAGACTCTCTTGTTGAGTCAATCTCCCTTTTAGCCTCCATCTCGGGCTTCGTACGAGACACTAAATCACTCTCTTGTTGAGTATAAAAGATTCTCTTATTGAGTCAAACCTTTTAGCCTCCGTCTTGGGCTTCGTACAAGACACATAAAAGCACTCTCTTGTTGAGTCAGTCACTTATTAGTACTCTCTTGTTGAGTCAACCCTTTTAGCCTCTATCTCGGGCTTCGTACGAGACAACAAATAAAACACACCCTCTTGTTGGGTCAATCGCCTCCACTTAGGCTTTACATAAGGAAACCTTGGTTGAGTCAATCAACCTTTTAGCATCAAAATCTATGCCTTGCTCACAGCATATAAACATCAACAACTCCTCTATAGAGATGACAAATTCTCTCTCATCCAAACCCTTTAGCTTCACATCTTGGGCTTTGAACAAGATACAAATCACCTTTAGCTTCATGTCTTGGGCTTTGAACAAGACACCAAAACAACCTTTTTCCTCCCATAGAATAGGAGGAACTACGATCGCTCTGATTTCCCTGTTTCGTTAAACGGGAATACGTAGGCATAAGATTGAGAAATCTTAGCGAGCATACTAATCAAAAACTCAAAATCCAGTACCTCCGTCAATCAACCCTGTCATACCCCAAATTTTGACCACTAAAATTCCCCATCATTGTGCAAATCATCACCACAATATGGGTAATCCATCATGCCTCATTAGTCTCCCCAAAGATGGGTGAGCATCCACTACAATCAAGCTTAGGGTTTAAAGCCCTCTCAGAGCTCTTAGACAAAGGATCAATCAAGGAATGACATGATCTTCAACTTGTCTAACCTCTCAAACATCCAAAAGGGATCAAGAGGACTCCCACATCAAGGATTAAGCACAAGGCTGCTCCCTTCTAAGTGGATTAAGCCTCAAGATCGCCAATGTCACCAAATTAGGGTTTGGTCGACCAGTGCCTCCAGATGGAAATTTTCCTCTGGGCATGATCCAATGCTTCAAATCATAACCTAAAATACTCCATGAAACCTCATGGACCCAATCATCAAGTTAATTTAGCCTTAGGGTATGCATTCACTAAAAATCAGAAATTAGGGTTTCTTGACCTAATACACCCCTAAGTTAACTTTTGGGACAAATCATGAGCCAAGACCTCAAGAGATGATTTGAGGGTCCCTAATACATCACATTGATCCATTTTCAACAATGGATTAATCCAAGAAGGTTGAGCAACAAGTTTCAATTTCATCAGAACCACAATTAGGGTTTCGCGAGAAAAGTCAACTGTATCTTTGACTTTTGACCAGGACATGCTCCCAAACCCTAAGACATGATTCAATACACCCTATAACACCTATGAAATCAATCCGTCAAGTTTGATTTAGTTTTTGGAATTCATCTGATAAAAAGTCAACTGCGCACAAAAGTCAAACTTTGACTTTTTGAGATTTTTCACAATTATGGTTCCTTAACCCTAAAATGATGTTAATGTGTGATTGGAATCATCATTCATCAAGAAAAATCAAGAAAAGTTGGATAACTTGTAAAAGGGGTAACCATAAAAAACTTAGAAAATTTTTCTAAGTTATGGAACAAAGTGGCTAGGGTACCAACTTTGGAGGATCATAACTCCTAAACCACAAGGCCATTTTTCCGCATCCAAAGCTGGATTTGTAGATCTCATTACCCTCTACAAAAGCTTCAACTACACCTCATTCCAATTCATTATGGATTTTGAGTTATGGAATGATCAAAATCACAAAAAGTGAAAATGTCACTTTTTTCCAACACTTAGTGAAATTTTCACTAAGTCAGAATCTTCCTTCACTTTTTTCCAAATGTAGGGGCATTTTTCACTTGGATCAAAAAAGTATCAAAACCAATTATGATCAAACAGTTGTTGTATCATATGAGGGCTTTCCAAAATGGCCAAGAACTCCATCAAATTCCACTTGGGCCATGAGATATGACAATGACAATATGCCTTGCTGAAAACTGCCAAAGCAAGGCAGATTTTGGAGTTTTGCTCGATTTGCTCAAATTTTGCAAAGGGCAAGCAACTCTATCCATCTGAACACCTCAAGGGGGGACCAAGGAGGAACCAACTCTGATCCCAAGCCTCCCAAGTCTTTGGAACCAAAAATAGCATGTCAAACCTAGAATTGCCTAAAAGAGGGACAAGACTCTAATTTTGGATTGGAGCATTCAATGCATACACCAAGGTGGCATGGAATGAGCCATTGCCAACTAAATTTAGTTAAGACTTATCCAATACCAAGGGAACCAGCAGCCTGTGCCCTAACCTCTAGTCAATGGCTAGAGGAGACTTGGATTCGCATTGCTCAACATTGGCCAAACCTATGCAGCAATTGCCATTCACTATTCCTTGCAAAACAAACTTGCTCTACTATAAATAGAGCTCATTTTTTATCAGTTTGAGTACACCAAAGCCATCAAACAGATGCTTTCCTCAAAATCTCCTTCTTCACTCCAATTTTGCTTTCTAAGGCAAGTCATTATCGGGTTTTGAGCTTGAGAGCTATTCCAACCAAACCAATCACACACACACCTCATAAACACCATATAGAAGTGATCCAAACACTCACATAACGTCTGGAACACCAAAATCACAAAATCACCAACCAACTGCTCAAGCCTTTGACAAATTTGCAGTTGAGGTGCCAAATCAAGTTCCAGCTCAAATCAATCCACTCCAAGCATCCAGACACACTCCGTAGCACCTAGGGAAGCTGGCCATAACCTTGGAACCAAGCTGTAACACCTCTAACACAAAAAATGATCACCAGCTGCAAGTGGTAAGCATGAGCTCTTCTAACTCTATGATCCATGCAATTTTTGTTGCACAATAATTTGGCCATATGTTCATAATCATGCATGGAGTATGTTCCCTCAATCAATTGCATTGTTTGAATCATGTATGGAATTTTTGAACCTTCATGAAAATTTTAGGGTTCTTGAGGTTTCTCTTTGATTTCTTATTCCATGTTTAAAATAAATGAAATTAAAGACCATAGACATGATCATGAGGTTGAAACGAGTAGATTGATATGTAGATTGCATGATATAATCAAGTATTCAGTGAGCTTGGATAGAAAACACAAATCTACAGAAACAGAGGAAGGGCGCGTGTTCTTGCCATGTTCTTGGCGCCCCTTTTCAAATATTTGAATATTTGAATTTTGTGATTTTATTTAATTGATTCAAAAATTAATTTCTCTCTGAGTTTTAATGATTTTGAGTTGATTCCTTTTTTAATAATTCATAAAAATGTTAAAATATTTTATTTTACCAAAAAATTCCCAAAAATATTATTTATTTCATATAATTGATATTTTTGAAAAGAATTAATATTTTAATTGTTTTTGACATTTAAAATATTTTTTCCTTCTTGATTTTGCAAATTTTAATGACTTCTAATCATTTTGTAGGTCAAAACTTGATTTTTGAAACATTAATCCAAGATCACAATTTGTTTTCCACATGTTTAACAATTTTGATCATTTTA
Source organism: Lathyrus tuberosus (assembly GCA_022829125.1). Classification (NCBI taxonomy): domain Eukaryota; kingdom Viridiplantae; phylum Streptophyta; class Magnoliopsida; order Fabales; family Fabaceae; genus Lathyrus; species Lathyrus tuberosus. The sequence goes on from JALAZF010000109.1 coordinate 12,424,875, forward strand.
ATTGAATTTTTATTTAATTAAAATACATTTTGGAAACAAATTAGGGTTTTTTTATTAATTCAACCCTCATCAAACTTTTTCAAACCCTTTGGGCCTCTAGTAGAGTGTAAGACCCAACCCTTTTAGAAAACCAAAACCTTTTGGGCCTCAGTGTATTGTATAAGTCCCGATACCGTCAAAAAATTCGGTGCGGTCGTCGCCTTTCTAACAAATCAAACCCTCGGGCCTACCCTCGTGTTATAAGCCCCATTCTTTTTCTTTAAACTAGTTTGGGCCTCTAATAGAGTGTAAGACCCAACCCCCTTTTAACCAAAACAATTTTGGGCCTCAGATATTGTATAAGTCCCTCTGCGTTAAAAGAAAATCTCGGCGCGATCGCCAGTTCAAAAACCACTTTGGGCCTCTCCTTGAGCTGTAAGCCCCACCACTTGTACAAAAATAAACCTTTGGGCCTCTTGAGAGAGTGTAAGACCCATCCCTTTGTACAGAAAACCTTTTTGGGCCTCAGTCACTTGTATAAGTCCCTGCACAAATTCCACAGTGCAATCACTGATAAAACTTTGGGCCTCTCCTTGAGCTGTAAGCCCCGACAATCTTTTCAAAGCACTTTCTCCTTGGATTTTGAATATAATATTGTTATAAAAGCTTTCTTTTTTGAACAACTAACAAAACAGCATGGAAGCTCTACAACCGAGTAAGTGTTTACCCGCTTTCTTTATCCGCTTTCATATATATATATATATATATATATATATATATATATATATAACTGTGTTGTGGGGCTGCTCACTGTAAGTCTTCTTTCACAAACTTTTATATACTTGTCAAATATCAACTGTGAATACTAGTATAGTTATTTAGAGTTTTCCCCGGCAACTACGTCCAGCACTAGGTAAAGCCCCGTTGATCGCTCTTAGATACAGTCAAAACTAGATCCCCATAGGATTACCAGACACAGTCTTCCCTCCTCTTGGGGTTAAACTATATGGAGACGTGAAAGGCAGCATTCTCGGTGAACCCTTTCTCAGACTATCACCCTTAGAAGTTATCAAAGAGACTCTACTCCCCAGAGATGATCTTTTCTCCGTGAATGGCATCTCTTGAGTTTCTTCCAAATTCTTGGACTTTCCTGGCTTGATCTATTCTCTACGAATGGCATGTCTTGAATTTCTCGGGGTTTGGGGACCTACAGGCTTCTTAAAAGTATCTCCGCCTCCTCTTGGGCGTTGTACAAGGACCCTTCGACTTCTTAAAAGCTCTCATGCCTCCTATTGGGCTTAATACAAGGACCTTGACGACCTCTTAAAGGTATAAGACAGAACTTAGTCATCCTTTGCTAGAGCAGTCTTTCCAGCGTCAAAACTCCGGCCATTTGAGGGTTAGTACTCATCCCTTAACGGTCGTGCCTCCTCTTGGGCATTGTACAAAAGATGAAACTCTAGACTTGGACAATCTCAACACCCTTTGGATTTCCCATTTCCTTAAAGAACAGGAAATAACCCCGATCTTCTGATCAGTACTAAAGTATAACCTCACCTGGAATCAGTCTCTTTATAAGAACTGATTTTCTCTTTTAACCAACATACTGGACCTGTCAATCAACTAAAACAGTTACCGACACCAATAGCCTCCTCTTGGCCTTTATACAATGATTCTCCCCAGCGTAGCTAACCTTTTCACACTCTCTTGTTGAGTATGAAAGACTCTCTTGTTGAGTCAACCTCCCTTTAGCCTCCATCTCGGGCTTCGTAAGAGATACAAAATCACTCTCTTGTTGAGTCGAACATTTTTAGCCTCCATCTCGGGCTTCGTACGAGATACAAAAACACTCTCTTGTTAAGTATAAAAGACTCTCTTGTTGAGTCACTTCCCTCTTAGCCTCCATCTCGGGCTTCGTACGAGATACAAAAACATTCTCTTGTTGAGTATAAAAGACTCTCTTGTTGAGTCAATCACCTTTGAGCCTCCGTCTTGGGCTTCGTACAAGACATGTATAAAAGCACTCTCTTGTTGAGTCAACCCCTTTTAGCCTCTCTCTCGGGATTCGTAAGAGACACATAAAAACTCCCTCTTGTTGGGTCAATAGCCTCCTCTTAGGCTTCGTATAAGGAAAACCCCGGTTGAGGCAATCAACCTTTTAGCATCAAAATATGTGCCTTGCTCACAGGATACAAACATCAACAACTCCTTTTCCTTCATCTAATTGCTGTAAGCGGAAAGCCTCTGGATTATTTACATCTACGCCACTGTCCCTCTTTTAGCATGAGAAATTCCTAAGGAAAGATGGCATTGCTCTAAACTGAGTTAAAGTCTTCTCCTTCAGGTTAAAAATCCCCTATAAAGGAAATTATGGCATTGCTGGATTCACATATCCCAGTTAAAGTAATTCTCCTTTATAATCAGTCACCCAACCATTGTGACAAATAGACCAAATATCCCTCTTTAGAGATGACAAATTCTCTCTAAAGTCAAAACCCTTTAGCTTCACATCTTGGGCTTCGAACAAGATACAAATAGACCCTTCAGCTTCACATCTTAGGCTTTGACCAAGATACAAACCACCTTTAGCTTCACGTCTTGGGCTTTGAACAAGACACCAAAACAACCTTTTTCCTCCCATATAATAGGAGGAACTATGATCGCTATGATTTCCCTGCTTCGTTAAACGGGAATACGTAGGCATAAGATTGAAAAATCTTAGCGAGCGCACTAATCAAAAACCCAAAATCCCATACCTTCATACATCAATCGAAAAGGATCAGTCCTAACATCCTACCAATAGTCTAAACCCTGTGTTCTTAACAAAATAACCTAAGAGAGACCTACAATCTTTGTAGCATCTGTAAACCAACAGTTATCTGTTTAAACTCAGTTTGCAAGCAGGGTTAATTGGAGACATTTATTTCCATTCCTTCATCAGCTTCAATAGGATAAAAAATGAATCGAAATGTAGTACCCCCAAAGCGATAGTGCTTCGCAACCACACAAAAACTCGCGCTACAAATCCAAAAGCATCAAATCTAAACACATTATCAAAAACCTCACAAATAGTCCAGGCACTTTATTTTTTAACAAAATAACCTAAGAGAGGCCCACAATCTTAATAGCATCTTAAACCAACAGTCATCTATTTAAACTCAGTATGCAAGCAGGGTTAATTGGAGACATCTATTTCTCTTCCTTAATCAGATTCAATAGGATAAAAAATGAATCGAACTATAGTACCCCAAAGCGATAGTGCTTCGCAACCACGCAAAAATTCGCGCTACAGAAAAATGGCAACTTCACTGGGGAATACGAGATCTTGTTCTCTTCCCATCTCTTAGGTAGAAACCTTAAAAAAGTGCCACAGAAAAAATGGCGCCCACCGTGTGGCCCGATTATTTTTCTTACAATCTTAGGTAGAAAACCCTGAGTTCACAAAGTAACACAGAAAGGGAAACTCTGCTAGGGAGTCATTGTCTGTATAGGATCATAAGACTAGAGGTCTAGGTTGATTAAGACAAATATATATACTGTTTTTCTTAATTGATATCTGTGTTTATTTTTTTGCTAATGGGAATGCGTGTGATGCCGCATGTGAATAGATTGAGTATACACCTAAGATAGGTGATGGCAATACGGGTAATCTTACGGGGAGTGAATCCCAGTTAAGAGTCTCTGGTCGACCATCAAACTCAGTGGAGACTCCCTTTGCAGATACATTGCCTATACGACTTCGGTTGTTGAAAGTAGTGTGGTCGACTGGGTTATTTGAGAAGCTGAGGTTTTTAGTAGACTGAAACCATTTTGTAGTGCGGAAGCTATCGGAAATAGTTGTCACGTGATACTACCCTCATTTGAGATCACTCTAGGATACATCAGCTCGCTGGCGATCTGCTTGTTGTTGTTATCCCAAGAGGGATCAATGATTTTGCGGATAGGTACAAAAAATCACCAGTATAAACCTTGGGGGGGGGGGGGGTAGAGCCTTGACTTCATGACACCAACCCTTTGACCCCATCTTTTTTCTATGTTTTTGTGTGCTGCATTCATACATTCATTTAAAAAACATTCAAAAAAGAAAATCTTCTCTTCTAGTCTCTCTTTTTCAAATTAAACTAAGACAATGATTGAAAATGTCAGATAAAGAGATTGCGTTATGGATTTCGGTAGAAGGAGAACTCACAAGTACACCTTCAAGGTTCCAAAGTTAGAGGATTTGAGAGGTTTGGCGAGGATGATCACCAACCCTGAGGCTTTCAGAGCCAAGTATGGAGGACTGCTGTCTCTGTTAAAGGTCCATGTAATTGAGGGAATCCTGTCCACACTAATTCAATTCTACGATCCGGTCTATCACTGTTTCACATTCCCAGATTATCAGCTAGCACCAACGTTGGAGGAGTACTCTCACCTGACTGATTTACATATCACTGATCAAGCTCCCTTTTCTGGACTGGAAGAAATTCCAACAGATCAAACCATTGCAAGAGTAATTTATTTGGACGAGTCAGAAGTCAGGACTCACATGACCACTAAGGGTGGCATCCAAGGTTTACCAGCCCAATTCTTGATAAAGAAAACCCTGTACTTTGCCAGCATAGGAAATGTGGCCGCTTTCGAAAGCATTTTTGTTTTGCTCACCTACGGGTTATTTTTGTTTCCCAACATCGATAACTTTGTAGATATCAATGCCATTAAGATATGTCTGATTGGGAATCCTGTACCAACCTTACTCGCAGATGCATATCATTCGGTACACTTAAGGAATTTATACAGTGGAGGAATGATCACGTGCTGTGTACCATTGCTTTACAAATGGTTCATTTCCCATTTGCCCAAGTCTGCTGCATTTTGGGATAAAAAAGTACTTTACGTTGGTCGCAGAGAATCATGTCTCTTACCAACTCTGACATCGATTGGTACAATCGAATCTATGACGGGATCAGAATCATTGACCGTTGTGGAAATTTCCCAAATGTACCCCTTATAGGAACTAAGGGAGGAATCAACTATCATCCGATGTTAGTTCTTCGTCAATTTGGATACCCAATGAGGCATGTCCCGCGTAATGCTCATCTGGAAGGTCTTTTCTTCAAGGAAGGGGAAAATGATAGGGCACTAAAGACAAAAATAGTGCATGCCTGGAAACACGTTCATAGGAAAGGAAGAGAGTCTCTAGGAAAACCAAACTGCGTCTTGGTGGAGCCTTATCTCCACTGGGTACAAACTAGAGCTCTCAAGCTGAGGATGCCTTACCCTCGTCAGGAAGTTCTTCCGTTAAGGGACTATGTCCTTTATTTCATGTCAGACACAGAAAAACTTCAAGTTACTCTCAACAAAGTTCAACAGGAGATGAGGTATTGGAGGAACAAGTACCGCATTCTCAATGTGGAGTGTAAGAAAATACAGCAGCTATTGAAAGATAAGGACGCTCTAATTGAGATTTTAGAGCAACATGCTGTAGAAATTCAGGATGACCAGAGGAATTTGCTCGCTCCTTTCACTTGGCAAAGGAATGACAACCCGACAACGGCTGAAGAGCCCCAGTCAAAGAAAAGGAAAGCACCAGAACCAGCACCTGAGCTCTCCTCAGAGAGGACTCAAGATCCATTAGTTTAGATTTCCTTTTACAGCACTTTGTAATCTACTGTATTTCCATTTCCGCAATCGTTGAATTCAATAAAACGGGGTTTCCCCACTGTTTGATATTTGCAATCTAATTGTCGAAGTTTACTTTGAATGAATAAAAATAATTAATATAATAATTGCATATCATTCATCATTCTCACGTAACACATTCTTCTTCCCTACGAATCTCATGTTTGTGTCTCGATAAGAGAGTTAAACTGTCTCATTTGTATAATACTCGGGCCAATCGACAAAAGAAAATGGATGGTCTCGAGGAAGAGAACAGAGAGTTGAGATAAGAGATCGACACTCTGAAAGAAGATCTGAGAAAGCTTCATAACGACATGCAAGCTCTAGCAGAAGCTCAGATGCAACAACAATGGACTGTGATCTCAGAGACCATATCAACGCCCATAGTGGAGAAGTATGATCCTAGGCACAAAATGCCGAAAGATCGTCCCTGGGGCATGCCACTCAACTATATCCCAGAAGGATATATTCCGCCGATCATGGAAAATCTGGAAAATGCAGCAGGATCCACTGGGCCTGAAGGTTACAAACTTCGGGAAAGCGAAGATGCCAGGGGCATGACAACGATTCCTGAAGGTTACAAAATTCGGGAGGCACCAAAAGTCTCTTCCATGATGACTATACCACCACCCGTGGTATACACTGTCCCGGAAGGACAGATTCCACAGATACCTTCTGGTGGAAACGAAATTATGTTCGACAGAATGAATGAGTTCCAGGAACAATTCCTGGATATGCAGAAAGAACTGCAAGTCATTCACGGTCAGGATCTATTTGGAAAGGACGCCGCAGACCATTGTTTGGTCCCCAATGTGAAAGTTCTGCACAAGTTCCAGGTGCCCGATTTTGAAAAATACAAGGGTAACTCTTGCCCTCAAAGTCATTTAGTGATGTACGCTCGGCGAATGTCAGCTCAGACAAAGAACTAGGAGCTACTAATTCACTACTTTCAGGATAGTTTAACCTGTGCCGCACTCAAATGGTACATGGGTTTAAACCACACTAAGATCGCTACCTTCAGAGATCTTGGCGTTGCCTTCGTTCAGCAGTATAAGTATAACCTAGACATGATGCCAGACAGAGATCAACTCAGATCGATGTCACAAAAAGACAAGGAAACCTTTAAGGAGTACTCTCAGAGATAGCGTGAAATTGCCGCCCAGATTTGTCCACCTCTAGAGGAAAAAGAGATGACAAAGATCTTCTTGAAAACCTTGAGCTCATTTTACTACTACAGAATGGTTGCCAGTGCGCCCAGTGACTTCACCGAGATGGTGGGCATGGGAGTTCGTCTTGAGGAAGCAGTCCGAGAAGGACGGTTAGTTAAAGATGCTGGATCATCAATTAGTACAAAACGATACGGTAATGCTCTCCCTAAGAAAAAAGAGCAGGATATTGGCAATATCTCTCTCGGAAAGCAAAGGCGACGTTACCAACCAGTAGCAGTTGTAACTCCTGCTATCAACCCTGCGCCTGTTCCTACGTATCAACCTCAGGTTGCACAAAGCCAACCGAATCAACAACAATATCAGCAAAGGACACAACAGCCTCTTCAGCAGGCTCGTCCTCCATATAACAACAATCGTACAACGCGACCACCAGGGTTTGACCCTATACCGATGTTGCATGCAGAACTGTTTCCATTATTACTGGTCAAAGGGCACGTCCAAACCAGGTCTCCTCTCACAATACCGGAAAATCCGCCTTTTTGGTTCAAAGCGGATCAAACTTGCCCTTACCATCAAGGAGGACCAGGGCATAACATAGAAAACTGTCTCAGTTTCAAATCCGACGTACAAAAGCTTGTTAGGAGCGGGGTCTTATCTTTCAAATATACGAATCCTAATGTTCTCACAAACCCATTGCCTCAACACGAGAAAGCTGCAGTCAATTTGATAGAGGGAGAGTCTATCGACAGCTATCAAATTCATGATGTATTCTTATTGAGGACCAATCTAGTCAAGATACATCACAGACAGAGTGGGTATGTCCATATACCACCTCATAACTATCATCAGTGTGATATCTGCTCTAAAGACAATCAAGGATGTTCTGTGGTGCAATCAGCTCTACAGGAACAATTGGATCTCAGGTGGATCCAAGAGCACCGAATTCGTGGGGTCAACATAACTTATACGAATTCCAACATCATTCAGAGCCACGACATCCGTGCGATGAATGTCAACCTGGTGGCAATGCACTCAAGGCAAAGCCAACATCATGATCTGCCACGACACGATTACAATTCCTGTCTGATTTGCTCGATAAACAATCAGGGATGCTCTTTTGTACAAGAGGCCCTCCAGAGTCAGATGGATCTTGGGTGGATCCAAGACTACCATGATAAAAATCTTTATCAGATCAACATGATTCAAATCTTCGATATTCGTTTGATGAATACCAGCTTGGTAGAATTACACGCTAAGCAAGTCCATCTCGGTTTTCTAACTTCGCATAATTATCAAGACTGTAAAGGATGTTGTGAGAGTGACCAGGGATGTGCTCTCGTTCAAAGAACTTTACAACACTTGTTAAACCACTGGTGGCTTCCGATCTATATGGACGAAGACACGCAACAAGTCAGTGTGGTTAATGGGAACCCTACTAGGCATCAAAGTCAGGATGCTCGATCAATGGAAACAGATCTAGTAAGGTTACACTGTATTCAAAGAGGACGTGGCCAGGTGCCACCACATAACTATGAACGCTGTAGAGTTTGCTCGGAAAATAACCAAGGATGTTACCTCGTACGAGCAGCCCTTTAAGGTCAGTTGGACTGCAAAGAGATTCACCCATGTCCAGTTTCGGGGGTTAGACGCCAGACTACTTCGCTGATCAAATCAAATATGTGGTTGTAATCTCTGATCATGAGAGGACCAAGGATGTTTGTTCCATCATCCCTCTACTGGACGAATCAAAGGTTCTTAGACAAGAACTAATTAAAGTTACTTACAACAGTCAGATAAATCAGAAGGCTCCTGTAGTTATCTATCTACCGGGACCATTATCGTATGAAACAGCTAAGGCGATCCCTTACAAGTACGGTGCGACAATAGTTGAGAATGGAAAGGAAATTCCATTACCATCCGTCATGAATATTGTAGATATCAGTCGAGTAACACGAAGCGGTCGAATCTTCAACCGAGGAGTTGGAGAACCTAACAAGGAAAAGGAACTTCAGACAGAAGCTCCCGATCAACCGATCGGTCAGTCCAGTGATCCCGACCTTTTGAAAAATGATGATGAGATGTTGAAGCTCATCCAAAGGAGTGAATACAACATTATTGATCAACTGTTACAAACTCCTTCAAAGATCTCTGTGATTTCACTTTTACTCAGTTCCGAAGCCCACAGAGAGGCTCTACAGAAAGTCTTAGAGCAGGCCTTTGTGGAACAGGATGTGTCAATACGACAGTTCGATAGTATCGTCTCTAACATCACTTCCTGCAACAACTTAGGGTTCAGTGATGGGGAATTGCCAGAGGAAGGCAAAAGTCACACCATGGCTCTCAATATCATAGTTAACTGCCAAGACGATGCTTTAGCCAGCGTACTGGTAGATACCGGATTGACCATCAATGTTATGCCGAAGTCCACTTTAATGCGACTATCATTCAAAGGATCCCCGATGAGGGGCAGTGAGGTCATCGTCAAAGCCTTTGACAGATCTTGGAAAGCAGTTATCGACGAAGTCGATTTTCCCATAACTATCGGTCCTCACACTTTCTTAATCACTTTCCAAGTCATGGACGTCTGGGCAGCGTCAATCTGTTTATTAGGAAGACCTTGGATACCCAGGCTGGGGCAATCACTTCGACATTGCACCAAAAACTGAAGTTCGTCAAGAACGATCAACTCGTCACGGTCTGTGGAGAACAAGCCTTGATCGTGAGTAACCTGTCATTATCTACTTGTATAGAACCCAAGGAGGTTCTTGGGACTCAGTTCCAAGCAATTTCGGTGAGCAATGAGAATCAATCAGAGAAAGGAACCTCAATATCCTCGTACAGAGATGCTCTCGAAGTGATCAAAAGTAATAATGCAAAAGGATAAGGACAACTTGTCATTCCTACTAATAACAAAACAAAAAAGGGTCTTGGTTTTTCCGCAACCTGTACCCAGACTGCTACTAACGATGAAAGTTTTCATCCCATTCAGGACTTCTTCCACAGTGGAGGTTTCCTTCACCCAGTGCCTCAAGCAGTCCATACCATCAACGAGGGAGATCCCTCCGATACAGATGAAGAATGGAAATCCTATTTTAACGAGGACAGTTATATCTCTCGGGAGAAGGTGCCTATGCCATTTTGCTATCCCGCACAGAGTCAGAGATTTATACCCAGGTCAGATGTCAGAACGATATACGGAGATTATGATTCTGAAGGATGCCGTGCTCCACCAAACTCATTAGAGGAAGACACTCTGATGAAAGACAACTTTGACCACGACTATTATGGCCCGATGGATGGCCTGCCCATCTGGCAGCCGTACCCAGGAGACTTGGGGCAAGAAAATCAGCTGAATAATGAAAATCAGCTGAACATCATTGAACAGAATACCTGCATCCCCACCATGTTCTTCAGTACTTCCAGCACCCTTTGCCTCAAGGGGTTTTCTGATTTTGAGTGGGGTGTTTGCATAGATTCACGAAGATCCACAACTGGTTTTTATTTTTTCCTAGGCAAATATCTTATCAGCTGGAAAAGTAAGAAACAAGTTGTTGTATCTCGATCATCTTCAGAAGTTGAATATCGCATGTTGGCTCATACTACTTGTGAAGGCATATGGCCGCTTTCCCTACTTGATGAATTTAAGGTTTCACACCAGCTTCCCTTTATTATTTATCGTGACAATAAATATGTAATTCACATTGCAATAAACACAATTTTCCATGAAAGAACCAGGCACATCGAAATTGATTGTCATGTGGTATGTGACAAGGTCCTAGCTGGAATGGTACATCTCATGCCAGTCACCTCCAACGAAAAAGTTGCTGACATTCTCATCAAGTCACTGCACCCGGGGCCATTCATAAGTCTTCAAGTCAAGCTATGAATGATTGACATACATTCTAGTGTTGTTAACTTGTTCACAAAATTTTGAATGTAATGAAAAGAGTAGTGAAAGTTAACTCGTTCACAAGATAGAGTAGCTATAACATAACTAACTTCTAGTTAGTTATTAAGCATTTAGATGCTAGTTCAAGTTAGTTAGACTTTACTTGCTATATAAGCAAGCTTGTACTATTGTAATTGGCATGATGATGAGTAATAACAGATTCGACATATTCATTCCTTTCTATTCAATATTCTTTATTCTTTCAACATATGCAAATCTTGAAGCTTAACAATCTATCTATTTCACTGAAAAAAGGCTCTTTTTGGTGCTTAAATTTAAGTGATATGTTCATTTTCTTATTTTATTGTTGAATGATTTCATAGTCTTTGTGATGAGATTGATGAAAATTGAACATGGTAGTGCTTTTGTTGACCTTCATAGGGTTACATTTTGAAGTGCTTTTACTTTTAAAACTCCCTTTCATGTCATTAAGTATTCATGAACAATTTTTTTCATTTTTTTATTGTTTCGTACTGAAATTTACATAGGTTTTACACACATTGTTGGGGTTACAATTCGTTGGAGGAGATACCTTGATCATTTAATCAGTTCATTGTGTCATTTATTTGAAATTATCAACACACCACTAACAAGTCTCATTAAACATAGGTGGCTTGGTGTAGATCAAGCACTGAAGGTGGTGGATCGATCGGTTTCAGCAAAAAGGAAATGAATGTAGAAGTTAGGTGAAATATGAAAGATAAAAAAGATGGTGGAGTAGGGATTATATAAGGAAATACACACCTGTTCTTCTATTATTTTTAACTCATCTAGATCATTGAATATTTTTTAATGGGCAATACACGTTTTCCCCCTGCCATTTGGGGCGAATTCGAAAAAGGACCCTGTAAGAAAAACACAGATTCCGTCCCTGCAATTTAAAGATTCACCTCTTTTAGTCCTTAAGTGGATCTGGTCAACTTAAATGTTGATGTGGTAATGACATCGTAGCTTTTTTTCATTGTTCACTTAAATCATAGCCTACGTGGAATTTAAACTTTTTTTAATCATGTAATTCATGGCATTGTTTAATAAATTAATTCCATTTATTAATTAATAAAACAAACAATGTAAAATTAAATTAGATAAATCGTCTTCTTCCTTTCCTAATTTTTGTTTGCAGCTAGGGTTTAAAACCTTCCTCTTCAGTGAATTTAGTCCGTATCTCCATTGATCTGAGACTATGTTTGGAAGCACGAGTTTAGGCTACATGTTCAGTGGGAGAAAATCACCAGTTTGTGGGCACGAGCTTCCCATGAGAATCCATGTTTCAAAATCAAGCTCAAACCCAGGAAGAGGATATTGGAAGTGCAAATTTTGGGGGGTTTGTTAAATTTTCTTCATATCCTTTGTTCATATTTATTTGCGTGTTCAATTATTTGATGAGTTCCTTCTCCTCTCTTGTTTTTTTAGAATGATGATGATTGTCATTGATCCGAACAGTGGACAGGTATCAAATAACCGCTAAAGCTGAAAATAAGCTGCGAAAATAGATTAACGGCAAACAAAGACTTAATTGTAAAACCATAATAAAACACTAAAATAAATGAAACAAACTAAGGAAATGCCTAAGTACAAACATAAGAGAATGTGCATTAAACTGTACTGATCAAATTCCCCCACACTTGAACTTTTGCACTCCGAGCAAAATAGTATCAAGACTCATGAAAAACAATAGCATCCGAAAACTCATTCTAGGCCACAAATTCTTCTTTGGTCAAGATTGTATTGATAGGTACTAATTTTGCATACTAAGGATATCGTAAGAACACAAATCCGCAATTGTGCGGTCATAAATCTCCCTCCTATACAAACCAATCTGAATCATGTTATTATGCTTAAGCCTAACTTACTCATCCTCCTTTTTGCTCTCTTTCATTCTAATGCAATCACATTAAGCCCGTTATCTATTCACACACATGGTAAATAAGTTTGTTAGTGACTATGATCCATATCTTTTCAACAATTCAAAATTAACCACTTTTTTTTCTCTTTTTTTGAAGGTTTCACAACCGTTAGCCTAAGTGACCGGGTGAGGGTCACCTAACTTAAAAGGCTGATTCCTATTTAGATTTCTTATTAAGCACGGGATCATTCACTTATTTGCATCAACTTAATTACTTAGTGTGTGATTTCTAGATGGTGTTGACTGCTAGATAAACTACTTAAGAGCTATTAAAGGATGAGAACTCAAGGCTATGTCATAACAGGTATTTAAATCGGTTTCCATATGCAGGAGACTTAAGGTGTTAAAATGGTACCGATCTTATGAACTTTTCCCAAGTCTCCACAATCTAACCTCAAAATCATCTATAGCCTAAAAATTTCAAAAGATGCATTGCGTTTCTAAGTCTAAATTTTGTTTCTTCTATTTTTTTTATTTAAGAACAAAACCAAAACAAAAGAAAATTTAAAACAAAATAAAGAAATGGTTCCCTCCCCCACACTTAAAACATGCATTGTCCTTAATGAAAAGACATAACTATTAAATAAGAGTGAGAGAAAGGAAAGAACACACCCGAGTATTCAAGGTGGATAGGTGATCGCATAAGCAGCCTTTCCTAAAGAGAGATCTTTTTCGCTTTCCTCTTCCATCAATGTGGGGCTCTATTTTATGTGGTGAAATTTGAAGTTATTATCAGAGCTCTCGCTTTCGCTTTGTATTCCGGGATCAAAAAATGATCCTAGAAAAGTGGAAGTGTGGTCCATCCAATTAAATCGCTTTTGGTGCTGCCTAAACTCAAGAATGCTAACCAAGGTCCATCCAATGCACTTCTTATGTTCCTGCAATGATTTCTCTTCATGCACAAATTCAAATAAATTATTACGAAGTGGTTTCAGCTCTAAGGAGGGTGGTTTCTTGATGGATGGTTTGTTCCAGGAAGCCGGGGTGTCGAGAGCTTCATCTACATGAACAACTTCATTTGCAACCTCATCTGCAGTAAGAATATCAACTTGCAAGGCAACCTTAATTTCAGCACAAACAGAGCAAATTTTAGTGTCAGTACAAATATCACAAAAGTAAACATCATCAAAATCAGACAATGATGGAAAATCAGCTGCAAACAAATTAGTACAAGTATCATCAACAGTTTCAGAAGACAACTCTATTTGAAAAACATAATGCTCTTTTAAGGGTTGTTGGTTTGATCTTTGAGCTTGCTGCATGGCATTCATTGAAGTGGCAAGTTGTCCAATATGTAATTCCAAAGTCTGAAAATTAGAATCTATTTATTGTTGAAACTTGATATTATTTGTAGCCATTTGGTTGACAAGGTCCTCTAGTGAAGGTTTGAAAGGTGCAGAGCACACAACTTCTAATTCCTTCATATGCTTATGTGGATCCTCACCTGCAAGACCATTAAACCTTGGCAACAAGTGTATTAAACCATATTTGAATTCAAAAGGTACAATAACATCAGGATATTCAATACATAAAGCATTATAATTCACAAGTGCAGCCACTTCTCTCAGAGTTCTTTGACCAGCCATGATAAACTCAAAATAAGAATCACCCAAAGAATGAGAAAACACAAGATCAAGATTAAGATCAAAATCAAACAAGCAATGTGAGAACAAAGAATCACAATCACAATTATTAAGGATCAAAATAAAAAAGGTCAGAACAAGAAGACCTGGTAGTCAGAACTAATGCAACAACAAATGCGATAATGCCAACAATGTCCCTATAGAAGCAGAAACAAAATCAAAGAAGAAAAACAATTAAATTAAATTCAGAAAAATCTAAAAACACAAAATTTTATCTAATTAGGTAAAATAAGAATTTTGGGAATTTTTTCGGATTTTTCTAAAACTATAAAAACAGTACAAATTCATAAAAAATAGAAAAATGATGAATTTTGGATTTTTAGGTTGGCGTCCACTATCCCTGATTGTTTTCTAATTAATCGACCAAGAATCGGACAATTCTGAGACGATTTTCCTAAAAATCAATTTTTTTTACTAGGTTTGACGCAAGACGAACGTCCGGACGGGAAAACGGTAAAACAACAAAACCAAAGTTCAACATGCACTAATCGACACATATGACTCAACTAACGGTTAAAAACGACAAGAATCCCCGGCAACGACGCCAATTTGATCCGAACAGTGGACAGGTATTAAATAACCGCTAAAGCTAAAAATAAGCTGCGAAAATAGATTAACGGCAAACAAAGACTTAATTGTAAAAACATAATAAAAGACTAAAATAAACGAAACAAACTAAGGAAATGCCTAAGTACAAACATAAGAGAATGTACATTAAAATGCACTGATCAGTCATTTATTTCATTGGGATCATGAAGTATTTCAAGGAAAACAAACTGAACCTAGATATGACGGAGGTTGCTCTGAATGTGAAAACATGAAAGTGGATATGAGGAAATATGGAGTTGAGTTTGGGAAAGAGTTTGGTCATGAGTTTGGGAAGGTATTCAAGAAAAAGAAGATCGAGAAATTAAAGCTGAAAGCTGCAAAAGATCACAAGACCATTCAGACACTCACTTACATTCTTGTTGCATCTTGGTTAATTTTTGCTATAGTGTTTTGTAATAGGTAAAATGTAAGTAGGTAGAATGTTTGGTTCAATACCAGTTTGCAATATCTGTTAGTTCAATATCTTGAATGAAATGTTTGGTTCCCTTGTAATGATATCAATGATACCACTTGTAATTTATGACTCTTAAATGAAATTAGTTGGTTCAATATTAGTTCAATACCAGTTCAATATGAAATCTGTTATGACTCTTGTATGCAATCTGTTAGTTCAATATTTATTGGTTCAATACCAGTTCCAAATAGACTTGCAATTTTCAATATCTCGTTTTCAATATCTTGTAATCAAGGTGCATAACACTCAATACCAGTCTTCAAAATAGACTTGCAATTTTAGTTTGCATTAATTAGATTCCCAAAAACACTTATAATATCAGTCATACACTAACATCAACCTAAGCACACAAGTGCATTACAAACTTGAAAATAAGGTTCAACACAAGCACATTGTGTGCACTACAAACATCAAAATAAGGTTCAACCTAAGCACATTATGTGCATTACAAACATCAAAATAAGGTTCAAACTAAGCACATTATGTGAATTACAAACATCAAAACAAGATTCAAACTGCAAACATTAAGAAAATTTCTTCTTTTTTGTTGTGTTGGATTTCTTCTTGTAGGCCACCCTTTGTTTCTTTTTTGGAGACTTCTTAGCAGCAACAACTTCAGTAGTGTCAGGGGTTGGATTCATAATCTGAGAGGATTGATATTCAGCCGCAACTGAGGCCACAATTGCTTCCATTGATGCATCAAATTCACCATGAAAATAGTCCACTAGATGCTCATCCACTGTAGGCTCAACCACTGCAGGCTCATTCACTTGAGGCTCATCCACTTGAGGCTCATCAACTGCAGGCTCATCCACTTGAGGCTCATCAACTGCAGTCTTATCCACTTTTCCACTTTTCCTAGGTGTTTTTCTCTAAGACACCAAAAACAAACATCATAAGTTATGCAGTACTTAACAAACATAAACCAAAAGACAAACAAAAAAATAGACAAAACTTTCTCTTCAATGCATCAGGGTTTTGTTCTGTACTCTGACATTTTCTTGAGTTATGACCAATCTTGTCACACTTAGTGTACCTGTAACTAACACCAGTCCTTCTCATTCTAGAACCATTTTCATCAAGTTCCCTAAACATAAGTTTCCTAGGTCTACGTGAACCTTTCTTAAATGATGGTGGAAGCATATCCTCAACATCTAGCTTGGGCCACATATCCATGCTATTAGTAGGACTCACATTGTATGAATAACACTTACTATATATTTCCCTACTATAGCAGTCATCTACATAATGTTTTGGATCCAACTTCTGATAACTCATAGCAGCAATGGCATGTCTACATGGAATGCCCACAAGTTCCCAAAAACAGCATGTACATGTTTTTTTTACTAAGATAAACAATGAATTGATGACCATCAAATGTATGGTTTACCTGCCATATCATGCCAATGCTCCATGTAGGAACCCACTGGCCACTCATCAACACCTCCTTGTCTAACCTTTTCCTAGGCATAGGCATTATCTTATGTTTCCACTACAACCACAAAGCCTTTGTTTTCCTCAATAACTCTTTCTTCCTCACTATCTTAAAATCTGATACCTAGAGAATCATCATAACTGCTATGCTGACTATCTTCACCAACATCTACATAATTTGGAGTGCGAACCCTTTTTGAATTGTATACAACATTGTGCTCCACCCATATATGTCCATCAACATTATGAGAGATAGAATGCTTGGTAATCTCCGTAACGTGTGAATCATCAGTTAGGTGGAAGAAACCTTCATCAATCCCTTCAATCTTTCTCCATATTCGAACACCACTACCATCAAAACCACACTCCCTTACTAAACTCAAGGCTTCAAAATGCTACCATGTGTCTGCGTCCTGGCCACTAACAATGCTTTCAACTCCTCCTCTGTAGAAAATAAAACTTTCACGAACAAACTCTCCATCGTAGTGAAGGATTAGGTTGAACAGTACCATATCTAAAATGGGCATTCTAAAATCAATAATGGGGGATGATTAACTACAATTAGAGACGATTAACTGATTATAAAACAGAAACGTACCTTGTAGCCCTAGTAATAAGTGAAGAACCGCAGCTTGGAGAAGACGATGATAATGTTTCGTTTCTATTCTAGGTTTCAAGGGGGTAAACAAATTGCATAATGTTGCCTTCTTAACAAATATGTTTGTTATATTAATATTGAAAAGTTTAAATTCCACGTAGGCTATGACTTAAGTGATCAATGAAAAAAAGCCAGGCTGTCATTACCACATTAGCATTTAAGTTGAACAGATCCACTTAAGGACTAAAAGAAAAGAGTCTTTAAATGACAGGGACATAATCTGTGTTTTTTTAGGGATCCTTTTCGAATTCGTCCCAAATGGCAGGGGGAAAACGTGTATTAACCCTTTTTAATTAAATCTAGGGTGTACAAGTAAAACACAAGTTAATGGTTCACCTTAGCCATCAACATTTAACTTTATTTATGTTTAATTCTATAATAATGACTTGTAAAAGTAAAACACAAGTTAAAG
This sequence comes from Lathyrus tuberosus, assembly GCA_022829125.1. Taxonomy (NCBI): domain Eukaryota; kingdom Viridiplantae; phylum Streptophyta; class Magnoliopsida; order Fabales; family Fabaceae; genus Lathyrus; species Lathyrus tuberosus. The sequence continues at coordinate 12,442,749 of JALAZF010000109.1, forward strand.
ACAACAATAAACAAGAAATTACAGTCCTACATCGATGGAATTTACTCTATTTTATATATGTTAATTAGGATCATAAAATTCAAACCACTATTCTTTCTTTCTTTCTCTCAATCACTCACTCTTTTCTTGGTAATTGTTCGGTTTAGAATTAGAATTGACATGAAAGAATACTCAGTTCCCTGAAAAACACATAGCAAACACCACACTAAAAGACAACACCATGTTGTCTCAAAACAACCATCTGCACAAAACCATTCTCTCATATTGTCCACTTCCCAAAATATTCCATCTATGCTACCTGCTTTTGTTTCTTTCCTACTTCTTCTTACTTAAATTACACCATCACATTCTCACCACACCATTGTCTCAGATTCTACTCACCACATAAAGTCTAACCAAACTTTCAAAGCAGGTGAAGAGTTTCTCAAGTTAAGCAGAATCAGGACTCACCTCAAGAAAATGAATAAGCCTTTTGTCAAGACAATTCAAGCATGCATAAGAGTTTACTTAAACAATTTATGATATGTCTGTAAGTTGTTTTCAACTTATTTTTATAAGTTCGTTTTATCATTTTAATGCAAAGTCTAGATGGTTATTTGATAGATTGTGTTTTATCTCATCATCAACCAGCTTTTGATCATCCTAAGCTTAAAGGGCACACACACCATGTGTAACAATTTCAATAACTACATTCTCGTAAAAAACATAATGAACTTGCATTCGTTTGAGATAACATGATGTAATTAAGTGGATTAAGGTTTACAGAATCCACTCGAAAGGCCAAAGGGATACATCAACAATGGAGAAAATTTTAGTGAGAGGTTTCAGCTATGGGCTGATTTTAGCGAAACATGTCCCGAAGGAACGATTCTGATCAGAAGAACAAAAGAAGAGGATATTCTAAGAGCAAGCTCTATCCAAAGATTTGGAAGAAAGCCAAAACGTGTAAAGAAAGATTCAACTGGTAGTGATCATTAAGTTTTGTTTTAATAAAAAATTAAAATACTTTTCACTTAAAACACTTTGAAATTAAAAACTCACACACTTTTTCTCACTTCACAACTCACACATCTGTTCTCAAACCTTTTCTAAAAAACAACCCATTTTTCAAAAAACCTTTTAGAATCCTAAAACCTCAAATTCAATGGCATCTTTTTCTTCTCAAGCTCCTATGTAAGTAGATTCTTGTAAGGCTTTTCAAATCACCCCATAACAATGAGGGTCAGGGAGAATGATCTCAAGTTGATTCTAGAACAAACTGTAGATTTTGAATCCTTCAGAGTAAATGGGTATCCTTTGAAGCTCAAGGATGGATTCCTTTCTTCGACATGCTTAATAGTCCCACGTACCCCTACATTGTCAAGGAATCTTGGGTTAGGGCATAAGTTTTTGATGAAGTATCTGCCGCTGTTGAGGAAAGATAAAAGAATGCTGAAGATGTAGCAAACAAAGGAAAAAGTATAGTTGAATTGGGTCTGAATGAATTCAAAGAGGTTGATGTTAAGTCTGTAGTGATGCGAGTTGGAGTAACCATCACTCAGAGTCACATTGCTCAGCTCATCCGTGTGAGAAATGAAGGAATTTTTGCTCTGAACACCAAAGATAGTAGCAAAGAAGCAAAACTGATCAAGACAAACTTGTTTCTCAACTTTGATGACTTTGGAAAAATGAATAATATGAAGATTCCTTACAGATTTCTGTTTAGAATTCTCATTGGTTGTCTGATTCCTAGGGAAGGAAGTACATATCAGATTTCTTGGGATCATAGGCATTTCATTTGGTATCTCGCCAATGGAGAAAAGATTAATCTAGATGCATATATCTTTAATCATCTTTGTGAAGATATCAAGGAAAGCTACAAGCATGATAAGAAGAACGTGCCTTATGTTAGACTCTTATTTGAATTGTTTCATCAAAGTAGACTGATTGAAAATTCGAAAGCAGCTAATACCACTAAGCATCTGGAAGATTCCTTTGGAAACATCATGTCTCCTACTATTCTGGGCCATATGAAGATTATCAAGAAGAATGAGGTTTTGAAGGTAGAAGCCGATATGAGAATAAAAAATAACGACTACTTATCTTGATGATTTTCCTGTTATCTCTAAGATGGACAACCTAGAGGTGATTTAGGAGTTCATAAATATGGCCAAAGAACAAGATGGTTTCATTGTAACTATGGATGATATTCTAGATGCTCAGAAGGAGACTCGTAAGCCACACAAGAAAAAGGCTTCAACATCTATTCAGAAGGAGGTGAAGGAGGTAACCTCTTATGTTGTCTTGATGCTTACTAAGACCAAAATTGGAGCTAATGAGAAGACTCCTTAGAAGATAACTTCTTCTTCTATCAGACCCGCACCTGCAAAGAAAGTGAGAAATGTAGAGGAAGATAATCACCATTTGGTCAGGAAGACAAAGGAAGTGAATAAGTTGACTCAGGAGCTGATAAAAGAATCTATTGAAGAAGGAGCAAAGCTAATAACATCTGCCTTAAGGGATAAAGCTCTGGAAGATCCTTCTGAGGCTAAGGCTCTAAAGGAAAAAGCTCTGCAAGTAGATGCTACCGCATAAGCTATTCTGAAGAATGCGGATGAAGATACTCTAGAGACTATAGCTCTAGAAGCTTCTATGGAAATAAAGAATGTTGCAGGAACTTCATCAGAACCAACTGCAGAAGCTGAGAGCTCGTGTATGATTCTGGAACCTATCTCAAATTCATATTTATATTCTTCCTTAACCAAAACACCACCCCCTCATTATTCACCCACACAACCATCTGAACACACACCCTCACCTGAACATGACAAATTTCTACCTTTAGAAATTGTCAGGCCTTCTCCCAAACCTTATAATTATTCAGATTCTCTTAACATTTCTCAGATTCTACATACTTTTACGACCTCATATGTTATTGCAGAAATATCAAGACACCTAGTTGGTGACTTTTCTTCATAACATCCATATGAAACTAACCAACTAATGTGTATTTCTGAATCTGAACAACCTACCCCCTAAATACCATGATTGATCCTGATCAACTCATAAACATACCAGATGATTCTGAAATAACCATACCTTCTCCCTCATCTATCTCAAGCTCAAGCTCTGATTCTGATGAATCATACTTTAACATTATAGATGTCACACCTATTCAAGCCATACCCTTGAAACCCACTACATTTGAACCAAACCAATCAGAAGACCTAAATAAACTTATTCAACTTCAAATTCAATTTGAAACTCAATATGAACAAGTCATTCAAGAAACACCCAACCTTGTTCAATCTGAACATATAGACCAACCTGAACAAGCCATTTCACACCAACTAATACCAGAAGCCCATCCTGAACCATAAGCATCTGAACCACACATACCATAAGACCAACCTCAACCATAATCTACCGCACCCCAAATCTCACAACCAACACACTCTCAAAACCCTTCTAGCCATTTAAAAGAATAGGATATTATGTCAGAAGCTGGCATGATAGTACTTTTATTCTTTGAAGACCTATCCAAACCTGAACCAGATGCCATTCCTCCACCTTCTAAACCAACCCATAATCTGAGCCCTCCAACTCATATCACAACCCAAATGGAAGAGTTTAAATCAGTTATCTTTGATAGAATACATGATCTGGTTGCTGAGAGACTCACATCATCTGACTCAGTAACATATGTTGCTAAGTGGGATACTCTTATAACCTTTATGGATACAATTCTGGAGAGTCTGAATAATTTCTCTTATGAGGTTGTAGCTTCTTCCAATCAACTTCAGCGAGTTGCTTCTAATCAAAGATATGAAAGCTTAGTTGAAGACACTGGTTTCCAGGCATAATGATATAGGTTTTGACATTAAGGCCATCCTGGAGCTTCTGAAGAAACACTAGTATTTAGGACTTATAAACCTTTCTTTTGTTCTGTTGTTTTGGAATCTTTACAATTTTTTTTGGCAATCTGACTATTATTTTATTGGTTTTATAAATGTTTTCTTCAATATCTTTTCTTATTTCCTTTATTCTTTATGTTTTTTTATAAATTTATTCTTTATGTTTTTGTTGATGACAGAAGGGGGAGTAAGATAGATAAGTATTTAAGCACATGAATGTAAAATCTAAGAACCTTTTACTTGCTTAAAATTTGAAGAATCATCTATTGTGCTTTAAGGGGAGATTACAAACCTCACCTTTTGGACTATTAGACTCATGGGGAGCTTACAAACCTCAGAACCTGAAGTCAACTTGTTAATTAAATTAACAACCATTGTTCTTAAATAATTGTGTTTCTCATCATAAAAAAGAGGGAGATTGTTGGAACAAAATTGGTTTGTACCATATCTCTAAGGTTTTTAAGATAACAAAGTATTTATAGAAAAATATAGTATACTAACATATGTTCAAGTGTGCATGATCAAAGACTAAATTATGATATACAGTCAGTTATGATAATAAAGATGAACATTTAAAGAGAAGCTAAAAGATCCAAAATGTGAAGGATCAAAACCAGACTCTAAAGACTCATACTCTGAAGAAGGTCAAATTTTGAAGACTAGACTCTGAAGAAAGTAAACCACTGCAGGCTCAAAATCTGAAGGATCAGAACCTAAGACTCTGAAGACTCATACTCAATCAACACGAGGATCAAGAAGACTCTGATAGGTTACTATCAGAATCAATGCAAGGATCAAGGAGACTCTGATAGGTCACTTTCAGACTCAGAGAGTAATTTGTCTTCTTCTGATCATGTAAAGATTTAAACAAAAATGTTCACAGACAATTGGAATACAACGAATAATTCCTCTTGAAGCAAAGAGATTTCAAATATCTTTTCAAAGGTATTAAACATATCAAGTAACATTTCAACGTCTCTAATCACGATTTTCCAAGTCTCACTTGTGCTCTTCAACAACTCGTTTATATATCTCTATATAAGGAGTTGAAGACTTATAGAAATAACAATGAAACATTGACAATAAAAGATTTGTTACTCTGTCAAACAAAAAACACAAGTTTAACTTAGAATTTCTTAACACTTGTATTTCTTAGAAATCCGTAAGTCTTAAGAGTCTTATTGTGTTGTATTTTATTTAAACCTCTGATTGTATATCAAGTGTAAGAAACAAACAATATTTTCTTTGTAAGTTAGATTGTAAGAAGACTCTTGCTTATGTGCTTGAGCATTTGAAGTCTCTTGATAAGTACTTGAGCATCCGAAGCCTCTTGATGTATGCTTGAGCATTAAAAGTTTCTTACTTATGTGTTTGAGAATTGGAAGTATCTTGATTGTGTGCTTAAGAAAACTTAATCAATTGTGATTATAGTGAAATCCCTTGGAAGTGCAAGGGGACTGGACTACTCTTGATTTGTGGGAGGAACCAGGATAAATCTTTTTGTGTCTCTCTTTCCCACACTCTCTCTAACTCTGAACTTGATTTATCCGCTGCAAACTCTTAAGCAAGTATCAGATTCTAGACTTTGTGTTCAGAATTTAATAAGAGACTTAGAGAAAATAAAGAAAAAGAAAACACAATTGAACCCCCTTCTTATGTTTTTGTTACCTTCACATTCAATACCAATCTCCACTCTACCTCAACATGGCATCACAAACTAGGATATCCCTCTTCATCTATTATGAAACATTTGATAACCAACCATTAATTACCAATAAAATTCCCCTCATCTCATGAATGTAGTTCTTACTGCTGTGCTAAAATTCATAAATTACCTTTCTTCAATCACCATATTAGAAGTACTAGACCCTTAGAACTCATTTATTCAGATGTATGGGGCCCAAATCCTATTAGATCATTACATGACTATCTCTATTATGTCATTTTTATTGATCATTTTTCAAAGTACGTATGGTTGTAAATAAATCAAATGTTTTCACTATTTTCACTCAATTCAAAACCATTGTGGAAAAACATTTTAATTTGCATATACTTACTTTCTTTTCTGATAATGTCAAAGAGTTTGTAAAATTGAAACATTTCTTGGAAACACATGGCATCTCTCACCTAACCACACTTCCTCACACGCTTGAAATTAATGGCATTGTTGAAAGACGACCCCAACACATTATTGAAACTAGTAGAGCACTGTTACATCATGCTAAACTACCTGGCCCATTTTGGATTTTTTCTTTTAACACAACCACATATCTCATAAATAGAATGCTTACCCCCAACCTACACATGAGTCAACTTATGAAGTCCTATTTAACAAACCACATACTTATAATAGACTACATGCATTTGGATGTTTATTTTTCCCTTGGTTAAGACCTTAAACCAAACATAAACTATAAAACAATTCCTCTATCTTCATTTTCCTCGATTAATCCTTATCCCAATATGCCTTCTACTGCCTTGGACCTGTTTCTTGTCTATATACACATCTAGACATGTTAAGTTCATTGAAAATCAATTCCCTTACTCCCCTTTAACTAGTCCAACCACCCCATCAACAACAATACCTTTCATTGATCACACCCTCCGTACAATCATTCAATCTTTTATTCAGATACCACCTGTCCAAGAAGTGATGCATCCTATCACAAACTCCACACCTATGATCTTACTTCTCTATTGGTCTTTTCATCAAACTTCAACTTGATCAAGCTGGCACAATAATATAAGGTACTCACCCTAATCCCTTTTGATCCATGCCTTTATCATCTACTGTTCCCGCTTCTAATGGAAATACTATCATTACACGCTCCAAAAAACAATATTTTCAAACCAAATTGTATTTATGCTGCCACCAAGCATAATTTACTTGAAATTTTGGAACCTTCAACCATCACCCAAGCCTTAAAAATGCCTCATTGGAGACAAGCTTGTTAAGAATCGTTCAATACACTTATGAATATTGGCACATGGACATTGGTGCCTAAGGACACTAGCAAAATTTTGGTAGGCTGCAAGTGGCTCTTTCGTATCAAAAGAAACCCAAATGGTAGTATATTTAGGTACAAATCCAAATTGGTAGCCAAAGGCTACACTCAAACACTTGGATTGTATTTCATAGAAACAGTTGCTCCTATAGTTAAAACTCAAACCATCAAAGTTATTCTTACCATTGCTCTCGCCTCAGATTGGTCTTTGCATCAATTAGATGTTAATAATGCCTTCCTACAAGGTTAACTACGTGAAGAGGTTTATATGAAACAACTATCTGGTTTCATCCATGATGATTTTCCCAATCACATTTGCAAATTAAAGAAAGCAATATATGGTCTCAAACAAGCACCTCGTGTATGGCATGATACACTCAAAGAATTTGTACTATCATATGGCTTTACCATGAGTTTGAGTGACTCCTCCTTGTTCATCTACAATAAAGAAGGTATACAAGCTTTTCTACTAGTCTATGTTGATGACTTAATTATCACAGGAAGCTATCAAGTATTCCTCAAATTTTTTATGAAGGAATTGTCAAATGATTTTCCATCAAGTATCTTGGTTATCCACATTACTTCCTTGGTGTTGAACTTATACCTACCGCTTATAGTTTGACTCTTTCTAAACATGGACATATCAGGAACTTGTTACAAAAATTTGACATGGTTGGAGCAAAACCTACTCATACTCAACTTTGCACTTCCACTCCTCTTCAACTAATGGATGGATCTGCATTGGCCGATTCCAAAATGTTTCACAACATTATTGGAGCTTTGCAATATATCACCTTGACTAGGCCAGACCTCTCATTTTCCATCAATAAAATGTCACAATTCATGCACCAACCCACGCAAATCCATTTTCAGCAACTTAAACGAGTCATGATATATCTCAAACTCACCATCAATTATGGCTTGAAACTCAAGAAACCAACTCATTTAAAATTGCAGGCCTTTAGTAATGCATATTGGGGGAGACTTAAATGATCACACTTCTACCTTAACGTTCATAATTTATTTTGGAGGTAACTTGGTGTCGTGGTTGGGGGCGTAATAGCAATTAAGCATAATAAGGATGCAAGTGACACGTGAAGGTATGTGACAATATGTGGTGATGGATGGAGTTTTGGAGTTTAACCAATCTAGGGACGTCGGTTAATGTGGTACAACCATTTGTGAGATAAACAACCTCTAAATGGGTCAAACAAAAATGAAAAATGATAAAGGTTAAATGGTGACTAGAAATAGAATAAATAACACCAAATAATGATTTAATAAAGATTATTAGGAAAAATAAAAATAATCTGTAATAAAAGGTGGAAAAGTATTATATCAACGGAAGTTTAGATACAAAAATCAAAAGTTATGTAATACCATATTATAAAATAAACTTAATAATTTTTATTTAATGAATCTCATAATAATTTTTACATGTTCACATACTCGGTCTCACTTAGTAAAAAAGTGTCGTTTTGGTTGTTAAAAGAATAATCATTTATAAGTTCAATTTGGAAACAACTCTGAAAATTTTACCCAAATACCTCACTTTTTCAAAAAAAAACAAAATCTCAAAATAACCCACTTTTCAATTTATTTTCTAAAGTACCCCACTTTGGAGGTGTGATAGAGTGCTAGCGCCAACTCAATTGGTGACTGCTTTGTAGGCTCAAGAGGTGTCGCCAATTGGATTGGAGACACCATATGGTGTTGACAATCCAATTGGTGACAGGGTGTTAAAAGTTGAATGGTGTTGCCAATTCATTTGGAGACAGGGTACAATGTATAATTTTTTAAACATAAATAAATAATATTACATAAATTATTGTTGGCGACCGGGTTGGTCATACCGGCCACCGGTTCCACACCCCTTAGGCACCCTCACTCGTTGCACTCGTCCCCCTCATTGTTGATTCACTCCAGGTGTTTGAGGAGTTGAAGTCTCAGGAACATTCCCAGCTGATTCCCAAAGAATTTATTGCATTTCTAATAGGTCTTGTGTGTTGAAACTGAGTGTGCGACCCATGCTAGAGTAGTTCGGATGTGATAAAGGGGTCATTAGTGTGCGGCCTAGTCGATTGAAGGAGGACATTGATGTGAAGGCTTCGTTGGTGAAAGGTTGAAATGATATTGGTGTTTGAAAGCCATAAGGTTGTTGTAATGTTTGTGTGTGTAGGATAAGGTGTGATGTCTGAGCGTTTTGGCTATAGAAAGATGTTTGGGCGTTATGGCTATGATATGATGTACCCTCATTTTGGCTATATCTTGATGTTGTGTTGGGGGCATAGCCATATTGGTGTCTTGATAATAGTCATTGTGTTGGAGATGGTATGAGGGACGCTCTTGGTATCGTGGTTAGGTGTTTAGCATGTTTGGATGGTGGGTTTGTGTGTTTGTGGGTTGGTAATTCTGCTAGGTAGGGGGTTGTGAGTAACAGGTCTGATAATTTCCCGGTGGGTTAGACGTTGAAGATTCTTGTGTGTAGGTGGTTTTTCGTGGGTCGTATAGATACCTCTCTTCGGAGACAAACCCAGTTCCAACCGATATGTACCAAGCCATATAAGTATTAGTTGGTATAGATGGGGTTGCCATCACCGGGTCACGTAAGACATGGGCGCGACGGTTCCTTCATTTACGACACTCAGATTTAGCAAAATCCTTCCAGTCGGGATAGTCCCATTGATCATTAACTTTTTTAAATGCCATTTACCGAGGTCAATCGGGGGATCTGGGATGTTTCGATGCATTCCAAAATGTAGTTTGGCACGGTCACTGTGGTGCATCTCCACAGTGGTGAATCTGATTATCGGCACGCATGCAGTCCAAACGGCTGCATCTTCCTCACTGACTTCATAGGAAAACTTTCAGTGTACAGGAAACAATGGACTATAATGAGGGGAGGTCAAATTTATCCTATGATGTCAAACTAAATAGATATTGGTGTGATTGTGGCAAGTACCAGGCCTTCAGTGTACCTTGCTCGCGTGTCATTACGGGATGCACACATGCTCGTCAGGATGCTTATAGCCATCTATCTGATGTTTACAAGGCCATTAACGTTATGAATGTCTACAACGAAGGCTTTGCAGTGCTACCAATGGAGGAATATTGATCTCCATACCAAGGGGACTTAGTTTGGCACAACGATGAGATGCGAAGAAAGAAAAAAAGACGCCCAAACAACACGCGTATAAGAACATAAATGGTTACGGCTGATAAAATGATAACATTATGCAGTATATGTCGTTAGCCCGGACACAATCGGAAAATTTGTCCCAATGTTGGAGCAGACTCTGCATCATAATTTAGTTTCTCCTTTCAATTGTTGTAACCTTATATTTTCATATATTAATGAGTTTTTGTTACAACAATGTTAACAACAAACAACACATACAACACATACAACAGATAACGGAACAGAAAAACAAAACATTTCTAACTGATTACAACAGTCAAACTGATGTCATTCGGTCCAAACATCACCTCCCTCACATCCTTGTCAATCTTAACACGAGCCCACCCATACAGGCGATCATGTCTCTTGATACTTCGAACTTTCCCCCTTCATGAATGTCTCCTTCTAACCACCGATTCAACTCCCTCTTTAGTTGGTTGAAACTTTGAATGTTCCAAAACAACATATCCATCAGAGGCTTCTCTCTCGAATATATGACTTTCCCGTAACAACGACGATACATATTATCAGTAATATAAAGATATGAGATGAGTTGTGGAAATAAATGACCAGAACACCTCTATTTATAGAAAAAAAATCACTTTCAAGTCTGTTTTCAGTTGAATTGGCGACACCTTTGTAGCTTTAACACTGTGTCGCCAATTGAATTGACAACACCATATGTTGTCTCCAATTCAGTTGGCGACAGCACATAATCTTTGTGAAGGGTCATCATCTCAATTTGCGCCTGCATTTAATTAATACTCTAAAGTAGAGTACTTTAGAAAATAGTTTGAAAACCGAGTTATTTTGAATTTTTTAAATAAAAAATAGGGTATTTGAGTAAAAAATTCACAACTCTTGAATATAATCTATAAAGTTTATTTATACTATTTATTAATATTTAACTTTATTTATGTTTAAATTCATAATAATGACTTGTAAAAGTAAAACAGTACAAGTTAAAGACAGCAACAAACAAGAAAGTACAGTCCTACCTCGATGGACTTTACTTTACTCTATTTTATATATGTTGAGTATAGGATATTAGGATCATAAAATTCAAGCCACTATTCTTTCTTTCTTTCTCTCAATCACTCGCTCTTTTCTTGGTAATTGTTCTGTTTAGAATTAGAATAGACATGAAAGAATACTCAGTTTCTTGCAAAACACATAGCAAACACCACACTAAAAGACAACACCATGTTGTCTCAAAACAACCATCTGCACAAAACCATTCTCTCATATTGTCCACTTCCCAAAACATTCCATCTATGCTACCTGCTTTTGTATCTTTCCTACTTCTTCTTACTTCAATTACACCATCACATTCTCACCACACCATTCTCTCAGATTCTACTCGCCACATAAAGTCTAACCAAACTTTCAAAGCAGGTGAAGAGTTTCTCAAGTTAAACAGAATCAGAACTCATCTCAAGAAAATCAATAAGCCTCCTGTCAAGACAATTCAGGCATGCATAAGAGTTTACCGAAACAATTTATGATGTGTCTGTAAGTTGTTTTCAGCTTATTTTTATAAGTTCGCTTTATCATTTTGTTGCAGAGTCCAGATGGTGATTTGATAGATTTTGTTTTATCTCATCAACAACCAGCTTTTGATCATCCTAAGCTTAAAGGGCACACACCATTGGTAACAATTTCAATAACTACATTCTCGGAAAAAAAACATAATGAACTTGCATTAGTTTGAGATAACATGAAGTAATTAAGTGGATTAAGATTTACAGAATCCACTCGAAAGGCCAAAGGGATACATCAACAATGGAGAAAATGTTGGTGAGAGGTTTCAGCTATGGGCTGATTTTAGCGAAACATGTCCCGAAGGAACGATTCTGATCAGAAGAACAAAAGAAGAGGATATTCTAAGAGCAAGCTCTATCCAAAGATTTGGAAGAAAACCAAAACGTGTAAGGAAAGATTCAACTGGTAGTGATCATTAAGTTTTGTTTTAATAAAAAATTAAAATACTTTTCACTTAAAACACTTTGAAATTAAAAACTCACACACTTTCTCTCACTTCACAACTCACACATCTGTTCTCAAACCTTTTCTAAAAAACAACCCATTTTTCAAAAAACCTTTTAGAATCCTAAAACCTCAAATTCAATGGCATCTTCTTCTTCTCAAGCTCCCATGTAAGTAGATTCTTGTAAGGCTTTTCAAATCACCCCAGAACAATGAGGGTCAGTGAGAATGATCTCAAGTTGATTCTAGACCAAATTGTAGATTTTGAATCCTTCAGAGTAAATGGGTATCCTTTGAGAAAGTACTTTGAATCTCAAGGATGGATTCATTTCTTCGACATGCTTAATAGACCCACTTACCCCTACATTGTCAAGGAATCTTGGGTTAGGGCATAAGTTTTTGATGAAGTATCTGCCGCTGTTGAGGAAAGATAAAAGAATGCTGAAGATGTAGCAAACAAAGGAAAAAGTATAGTTGAATTGGGTCTGAATGAATTCAAAGAGGTTGATGTTAAGTCTGTAGTGATGCGAGTTGGAGTAACCATCACTCAGAGTCACATTGCTCAGCTCATCAGTGTGAGAAATGAAGGAATTTTTGCTCTGAACACCAAAGATAGTAGCAAAGAAGCAAAACTGATCAAGTCAAACTTGTTTCTCAACTTTGATGATTTTGGAAAAATGAATAATATGAAGATTCCTTACAGATTTCTGTTTAGAATTCTCATTGGTTGTCTGATTCCTAGGGAAGGAAGTACATATCAGATTTCTTGGGATCATAGGCATTTCATTTGGTATCTCGCCAATGGAGAAAAGATTAATCTAGATGCATATATCTTTAATCATCTTTGTGAAGATATCAAGGAAAGCTACAAGCATGATAAGAAGAACGTGTCTTATGTTAGACTCTTATTTGAATTGTTTCATCAAAGTAGACTGATTGAAAATTCGAAAGCAGCTAATGCCACTAAGGATCTGGAAGATTCCTATGGAAACATCATGTCTCCTGCTATTCTGGGCCATATGAAGATTATCAAGAAGGAGGAGGTTTTGAAGGTAGAAGCCGGTATGAGAATAAAAAATAACGACTACTTATCTTGATGATTTTCCTGTTATCTCTAAGATGGACAACCTAGAGGTGATTTAGGAGTTCATAAATATAGCCAAAGAACAAGATGTGTCATTGTAACTATGGATGATATTCTAGATGCTCAGAAGGAGACTCGTAAGCCACGCAAGAAAAAGGCTTCAACATCTATTCAGAAGGAGGTGAAGGAGGTAACCTCTTCTGTTGTCTTGATGCTTACTAAGACCAAAAGTGGAGCTACTGAGAAGACTCCTTAGAAGATAACTTCTTCTGTCAGACCCGCACCTGCAAAGAAAGTGAGAAAGGTAGAGGAAGATAATCACCATTTGATCAGGAAGACAAAGGAAGTGAATAAGTTGACTCAGGAGCTGATAATAGAATCTATTGAAGAAGGAGCAAAGCTAATAACATCTGCCTTAAGGGATAAAGCTCTGAAAGATCCTTCTGAGGCTAAGGCTCTGAAGGAAAAAGCTCAGCAAGTAGATGCTACTGCATAAGCTATTCTGAAGAATGCGGATGAAGATACTCTAGAGACTATAGCTCTAGAAGCTTCTATGGAAATAAAGAATGTTGCAGGAACTTCATCAGAACCTGCTGCAGAAGCTGAGAGCTCATGTATGATTCTGGAACCTATCTCAAATTCATATTTATATTCTTCCATAACCAAAACACCACCCCCTCATTATTCACCCACACAACCATCTGAACACACACCCTCACCTGAACATGACAAATTTCTACCTTTAGAAATTGTCAGGCCTTCTCCCAGACCTTATAATTATTCAGATTCCCTTAACATTTCTCAGATTCTACATACTTTTACGACCCCATATGTTATTGACGAAATATCAAGACACCTAGTTGGTGACTTTTCTTCATAACATCCATATGAAAATAACCAACTAATGTGTATTTCTGAATCTGAACAACCTACCCCCAAAATACCATGATTGATCCTGATCAACTCATAAACATACCAGATGATTATGAAATATCCATACCTTCTCCCTCATATATCTCAAGCTCAAGCTCTGATTCTGATGAATCATACTTTAACCTTATAGATGTCACACCTATTCAAGCCATGCCCTTGAAACCCACTACATTTGAACCTACCCAATCAGAAGACCTAAATAAACTTATTCACCTTCAAATTCAATTTGAAACTGAATATGAATAAGTCATTCAAGAAACACCCAACCTTGTTCAATCTGAACATATGGACCAACCTGAACAAGCCATTTCACACCAACTAATACCAAAAGCCCATCCTGAACCATAAGCATCTGAACCACACATACTATGAGACCAACCTCAACCATAATCTACCGCACCCCAAATCTCACAACCGACACACTCTCAAAACCCTTCTAGCCATTTAAAAGAATAGGATATTATGTCAGAAGCTAGCATGATAGTACTTTTATTCTTTGAAGACCTATCCAAACCTGAACCAGATTCCATTCCTCCACCTTCTAAACCAACCCATAATCTGAGCCCTCCAACTCATATCACAACCCAAATGGAAGAGTTTAACTCAGTTATCTTTGATAGAATACATGATCTGGTTGTTGAGAGACTCACATCATCTGACTCAGTAACATATGTTGCTAAGTGGGATACTCTTATAACCTTTATGGATACAATTCTGGAGAGTCTGAATAATTTCTCTTATGAGGTTGTAGCTTCTTCCAATCAACTTCAACGAGTTGCTTCTAATCAAAGATATGAAAGCTTAGTTGAAGACACTGGTTTCCAGGCATAATGATATAAGTTTTGACATTAAGGCCATCCTGGAGCTTCTGAAGAAACACTAGTATTTAGGACTTATAAACCTTTCTTTTGTTCTGTTGTTTTGGAATCTTTACAATTTTTTTTGGCAATCTGACTATTATTTTATTGGTTTTATAAATGTTTTCTTCAATATCTTTTCTTATTTCCTTTATTCTTTATGTTTTTTTTATAAATTTATTCTTTATGTTTTTGTTGATAACAGAAGGGGGAGTAAGATAGATAAGTATTTAAGCACATGAATGTAAAATCTAAGAACCTTTTACTTGCTTAAAATTTGAAGAATCATCTATTGTGCTTTAAGGGGAGATTACAAACCTCGCCTTTTGGACTATTAGACTCATGGGGAGCTTACAAACCTCAGAACCTGAAGTCAACTTGTTAATTAAATTAACAACCATTGTTCTTAAATAATTGTGTTTCTCATCATAAAAAAGAGGGAGATTGTTGGAACAAAATTGGTTTGTACCATATCTCTAAGGTTTTTAAGATAACAAAGTATTTATAGAAAAATATAGTATACTAACATATGTTCAAGTGTGCATGATCAGAGACTAAAAATTATGATATACAGTCAGTTATGATAATAAAGATGAACATTTAAAGAGAAGCTAAAAGATCCAAAATGTGAAGGGTCAAAACCAGACTCTAAAGACTCATACTCTGAAGAAGGTCAAATTTTGAAGACTAGACTCTGAAGAAAGTAAACCACTGAAGGCTCAAAATCTGAAGGATCAGAACCTAAGACTCTGAAGACTCATACTCAATCAACATGAGGATCAAGAAGACTCTTATAGGTTACTATCAGAATCAATGCAAGGATCAAGGAGACTCTGATAGGTCACTTTCAGACTCAGAGAGTAATTTGTCTTCTTCTGATCATGTAAAAGATTTAAACAAAAGTGTTCACAGACAATTGGAATACAACGAATAATTCCTATTGAAGCAAAGAGATTTCAAATATCTTTTCAAAGGTATTAAACATATCAAGTAACATTTCAACATCTCTAATCACGATTTTCCAAGTCTCACTTGTGCTCTTCAACAACTCGTTTATATATCTCTATATAAGGAGTTGAAGACTGACCGGTAAATAGCAAGTGCACTATTTATCAGTGTAGTAATAAAAGGGGTTTCCCCGAAGTCGATCTCTTGAGGACTGTCAGAATTTATAATGCCAAATGTATTTTCAATTAAACAAAAGTTTCCTTGGTAAGAGTTGATGAGTAGTAATTTTAACAACGAAAAGAAATGTAAATATAATTAAGGTTTTAGACGATTATGAAAATAATGCTAGGAGAGGTGTATGAAATCCCTTATAATAACAATTTTTCCTATGTGTACAATAATACTGTAAATTTTATTATCACCGCCTCTTTAGATTAGTTTTCCAAAATTCCTTTAGAGAAAACCCTTTGGTATTCTCTCTATACCCCAATTCCTTGGTGGTATATAGAGAATCCCAAGCTTTTTTGTTTAACAAAAGTAATACGGTTAAAATACGATATCCCAATTCCTCGGCGATACCGAATATGATATTGTTATACGAAAGCGTTAAAATGGTTTTCCAACCTAATTTCAACCGTAAATCAAATCCAATTTTCCAATAAAGATTTGTATGAAGAACATCGTATAACAAGATTAATAAAATAAACAGTATAATTACTACTAAAAAGATTCAATTGTCATTACATAAGGAAATCACGAACACCCCCTAGCATTGGGGGGTTTAGCCTCTTATGTTCATAATTAAAACAAAAACAAGGGAAAGATACAAGAAAGACATTACAAAGAGTGTAGGATTACTTTGATCTCAATTGCTTCCGCGAATCGATGATCTCCATTCTCCCAGATTTTTCCCAAGCATGAACTTTTCTCGTACAATTGTTCGTCAAACCCTCGATCTCTTTTCACTCTTCTAAACCTAACTTAAATAACTTTGATCTGTCATTACATTCCAGGAAATATCCAAAATACCCCTCAGATAAGTGTTTTAGCAAAACAGGAAAAATCACAAATTTTTGGTCTCCAGGCCTCCTGACACGGGCCGTGTCCCATGACACGGGCGGTCGTGTCAGGCATGCTTTCTTGCTGCCCCCGTGCTTCTTCTTCAGGAGTCCTGACACGGGCCGTGTCCCATGACACGGGCGGCCGTGTCAGGCATGCTTTATTGCTGTCCCGTGTGTTCCTCTTCAGGGGCCCTGACACGGGTCGTGTCCTGTGACACGGGCACCCGTGTCAGGCTTCTGTGATGCTGCCAAAAAGTCATCTTTAAGCTCCAAAACTTCATCGCGCGTACGTCCGATCATTGGCTACTCATGTATACCTGAAAAGCACAGAAAATACTACCAAATCAAAGCATAAAAGGTCTATGAAAGGAATAACATTGAAACTTAGACTAACTTAAATAAGAACATAAACACTAAGTAAAAATAACCACATGAATTCAAATGCAAACGAAACACAACTGAAATAGACACAAAAAGACCCAAAAACATACGAGTGAAAACCATTGATCAAATTCCCCCAAACTTAAACCGTTGCTTGACCTCAAGCAACAAGCTTGCATAAATATTTTTCAGATCAAACGGTACATATCAAATGAAAGACTTGTGAAGGTAAGGTGTGTCGATACTCATACGTGAGTCTTTGGTCCGATCGGCTAAAACTAGTTCTCTTGGTACTCGTCTGTTAATAAAGGTATTACACAAAGACATACTGCAGTAAAACCACAGACCCAAATCCCCCTTTCGGTTACCTCTCCAACTATGCTTTGGGCTTAAGTCTTTTCTTCGATTCTCTACCCCTTTCAATCGGATAATCAGATTAAGGCATTTTTTTTCGTTTTCCCTCACATGTACAAAATTGATCGAAAGTTTTTCTAGGCACCATTATCTCTTTTTCTCGCTCATTGGTGTTTATTAGTCCACTTTGGGACGACAATTGAGACTCAACCTCCGTTAGGCTAAGTAACCGGGTGAGGGTTACCCAACTTAGAAGGACAAGTTGTCTTTATTGCCATTATTCATTTTTTTCCGATGCCTTAGTTCATTCTCTCAATCAACCCTGTACATGCAATTCTTTTTAGTCATGCCGGACTATCATTATGAACTAATCGGGGAATACTTCTCAAATCCAAGCACTATGGCATAAATCTACACGTTAGACTCGTTTCCTTACTCCAGGGAATCTAGGGTGTTCGGGTCATTCCTAAGTTTTCAAACTTTCCCAATGTCCCTAATTCTAACTCCTTTTCCCTCAAACTCTATATACTTTCTTGACCACCTCAAAACCACAGTATTCACAACGGTTCAAATTCGGGGAGAATTTAGAATGGTTTTCAACACACAAAACAGACATGACCCGTACAAAAGGGAAAAACTAAAAAAAGTAAATCCTCCCCCACACTTGAACTACACATTGGCCCCAATGTGTTAGAACAAGAGCGAGAGAGGTCACTCACAGAGATCCTTCTCAGGATGCCGACGATAATGCAACACCACTGCTACATCATCGTTTGCACATGTAGGATCCAGATTATTTCCTGCAACCAAAACAAAACAAACAGCAACAAGAAAGAAATTAATCAGAAAAGCGTGGGTTGCCTCCCACGTAGCGCTTCGTTTAACGTCGCATGGCTCAACGGTCCACTCCCCATAGTTATGGGGGGATACTTCAGCTTCCCCATCTTGTTGCGTGACCTTTCCGCTACCAAGAACTGACCTGATGGGGAGATACGAGCTACTTGTTGCCTCAAGTTAACACCCACTTCCATATCCTTACTTCGAAGTTTCTTTTTCTTTCTTTTCTTGATTTCATGAGTGAACCTTGGCGTATTGTTGCCATGTGCAATAGATGACTGAGACTCTGCATTCTTGGAGATTATGCCCGAGACTTTTTCGGGAGGTGATCTTGCACTTCTGCTTCTTTCCACCATTCTAATCATTCCAATTGAAGCTTGCTTACCCTTACCTTCACTTTGCTTCTTGATATCCAGAAAATTCAAAGTGATTTCCTCATCAAAAGATTTAAAAGTCACCGTGCCTTTGTCAATATCTAGATTGCACCGACTAGTGAGCAGGAAAGGTCTACCGAGGATGACAGGGGTGTCTTCATCTTCTGGAATATCCATGATCTCAAAGTCAACTGGAAAAACCAATTCACCGATCGTCACTAACACATACTCAGCTACCCCATAAGATTTCTCAGTTGTGTGGTTTGCAAATTTTAAATTTGTTCCCGTATCGCTCACCCTTCCAATTCCCAACTTTTTATAAATGGAAAATGGCATGAGACTAACACTAGCACCTGAATCAATCAGAACTTTTTTGAAATTTCTGTCTTTTATCGTGCACGGTATTGCCACAGATCCAGGATCCTTCTGCTTGGCAGGGATTCTCCTATTTTGGAGTACTTCACTACACTTCTCATTTACATTTTTCAGCTCTTCCTCCATAGGTTTATTTTTAGTGATCATCTCTTTCATGCATTTCTGATACACTGACATTTGCTCTAGTGCCTCAAAGAATGGCATATGAACCTCCAACTTTTTGAACAATGCGACAAACTTCTCAAAGTCCTTCTCTTGTGTCTCCTTCTTTGTCGCCCTTGAGGGGTACGGTAACTTGATCTGAGGTTTGACCGCTTCTTTTCTTTTCTCCCCGTAATTCTCACTTGACTCACCACTTCAAGCCATGATGGCATTCACATTCTGGTTATCTCTAAGGTTTGTCACTGTTGCACTCGGTAAGGCACCTGGTGTTTGGGAATGTGCTAGTTGTTGAGCTATCTGGCTCATCTGAACTTCAAGATTTTTTATGGAGGCTGTGGTGTTCCTATAGCTATTCCGGGTCTCTTCCTGAAATTGCAGGTTATGAGCTACCATCTTCTCAATGGCAATCTCCCATTGTGCTTTTTGGGGAGCTTGTTGCTGCTGCTGTGGATATTGTTGCTGATTTTGATCTTTCCAGGAGAAGTTAGGATGATTCTTCCACCCTGGATTGTAAGTTTGAGCGTAGGGATTATTCTGCTTCAAGAATTTTATCTCTTCAATTTGTTGCGGAGTTGCAACACAATGTGCAGTAGAATGAGGTCCACTACAAATCTCACACTTTACCGCTTGAACCGGTTGAACCTGTGCTACGGTTTGTGTTTCAAGACTCATTTTCTTTAACCTTCTCTCAACCTCGGCCGCAATTTGATCCTCCATTTTTACTAACTGTTCTATTAGCTTCAAATCAATTATTTTCTCAGGTTGACTAACACTGCGATCATACAACTCAAGGTGCTCATTTGCTGCTATTGCTTCAATTATCTTTTTAACGCCAATGGCTGTTGAAAAGTTTGTAGAGCCACCGGCAGCTATATCAATAAGTTGATTTGTCTTCATCTTTAACCCATTCACAAAATTCTGCATTTGTTCGGTTGCGTCCATATTATGAGTGGGACATGCAACCAAACACCTCTTAAATCTTTTGTAAGCATCGTCAAGTGATTCTCCTTCTTTCTGCTTGAAATTAATAATGTCATATCTTTTCCGAATGTATACAGATGCAGGAAAATACTCGTTCAGAAATGTAGTATCCATCTCTTGCCAAGTAGTGATACTCCCAGCGAGTAAGGAATAAAACCACTCTTCGGCGTCCTCGGATAAAGTAAACGGGAACATCACCAACTTCTTTGCCTCTTCAGAGTGTCCCTCAATTTTCAAGGACGTGCTCATGGTAAGGAACCTTTGCAAATGCTTGTTGGCATCTTCATTGATTCTTCCTGAAAACGGCCTACTCTGAAGCTATCAGATGGTAGATGGGTGCAGCTGGAACTGTGCAATAGTAACTGGTTGATTAACGATTGTCAACCGTACTGCTGGAGCGTTTGCTCGGCCATAATCATCGAGAAGTCTTTCGGCAGGTGGATCTGCCACCATGATACTAGTTTTCGACTCGGAGTCTGTACCGGAATCTGTGTGCTGAGAATGGTCTGAAACTGACTTTTCTTTCTCGAGCTCAGGGATAATTGGTTCTGAACTCGATGCTGCCAGCCTTTCTAGCTTAGCTTGCCGACGTCTGGCGTGCAATAATCTTTCGGGTTCTGTGTCAAAAGAAAATTCTGCTGAGGGATTGCCTCACATATAATGGTTAGAAAATTATTAAAATAAATAAAAATAACAATTAACAGGAAAATAAAAAAAAAATTGGTCACAGAGTGACAAAATTTCAATTGAAATAAATTAGACACTATGAATTTGGCAGTCCCCGGCAACGGCGCCAAAAACTAGACCGGTAAATAGCAAGTGCACTATTTATCAGTGTAGTAATAAAAGGGGTTTTCCCTGAAGTCGATCTCTTGAGGACTGTCAGAATTTATAATACCAAATGTATTTTCAATTAAACAAAATTTCCTTGGTAAGAGTTGATGAGTGTAATTTTAACAACGAAAAGAAATGTAAATATAATTAAGGTTTTAGACTATTATGAAAATAATGCTAGGAGAGGTGTATGAAATCCCTTATAATAACAATTTTTCCTATATGTGCAATAATACTGTAAATTTATTATATCCGCCTCTTTAGATTAGTTTTCCAAAATTCCTTTAGAGAAAACCCTTTGGTATTCTCTCTATACCCCAATTCCTTGGTGGTATATAGAGAATCCCAAGCTTTTTTGTTTAACAAAAGTAATACAGTTAAAATACGATATCACAATTCCTCGGCGATACCGAATATGATATTGTTATACGAAAGCGTTAAAATGGTTTTCCAACCTAATTTCAACCGTAAATCAAACCCAATTTTCCAATAAAGATTTGTATGAAGAACATGGTATAACAAGATTAATAAAATAAACAGTACAATTACTACTAAAAAGATTCAATTGTCATTACATAAGGAAATCACGGACACCCCCTAGCATTGGGGGGTTTAGCCTCTCATGTTCATAATTAAAACAAAAACAAGGGAAAGATACAAGAAAGACATTACAAAGAGTGTAGGATTACTTTGATCTCAATTGCTTCCGCGAATCGATGATCTCCGTTCTCCCAGATTTCTCCCAAGCATGAACTTTTCTCGTACAATTGTTCGTCAAACCCCCGATCTCTTTTCACTCTTCTAGACCTAACTTAAATAACTTTGATATGTCATTACATTCCAGGAAATACCCAAAATACCCCTCAGATAAGTGTTTTAGCAAAACAGGAAAAATCACAAATTTTTGGTCTCCAGACCTCCTGACACGGGACGTGTCCCATGACACGGGCGACCGTGTCAGGCATGCTTTCTTGCTGCCCCCGTGCTTCTTCTTCAGGAGTCCTGACACGGGCCGTGTCCCATGACACGGGCGGCCGTGTTAGGCATGCTTTATTGATGTCCCGTGTGTTCCTCTTCAGGGGCCCTAACACGGGCTGTGTCCTGTGACACGGGCACCCGTGTCAGGCTTCTGTGATGCTGCCAAAAAGTCATCTTTAAGCTCCAAAACTTCATCGCGCGTACGTCCGATCATTGGCTACTCATGTATACCTGAAAAGCACAGAAAATACTACCAAATCAAAGCATAAAAGGTCTATGAAAGGAATAACATTGAAACTTAGACTAACTTAAATAAGAACATAAACACTAAGTAAAAATAACCACATGAATTCAAATGCAAACGAAACACAACTGAAATAGACACAAAAAGACCCAAAAACATACGAGTGAAAACCACTGATCAAAGACTTATAGAAATAACAATAAACCATTGACAATAAAAGATTTGTTACTCTGTCAAACAAAAAACACATGTTTAACTTAGAATTTCTTAACACTTGTATTTCTTAGAAATCCGTAAGTCTTAAGAGTCTTATTGTGTTGTATTTTATTTAAACATCTGATTGTATATCAAGTGTAAGAAACAAACAATATTTTCTTTGTAAGTTAGATTGTAAGAAGACTCTTGCTTATGTGCTTGAGCATTTAAAGTCTCTTGATAAGTTCTTGAGCATTCGAAGCCTCTTGATGTATGCTTGAGCATTAAAAGTTTCTTACTTATGTGTTTGAGAATTGGAAGTATCTTGATTGTGTGCTTAAGAAAACTGTAATCAATTGTGATTATAGTGAAATCCCTTGGAAGTGCAAGGGGACTGGACTACTCATGATTTGTGGGAGGAACCAAGATAAATCTTTTTGTGTCTCTCTTTCCCACACTCTCTCTAACTCTGAACTTGATTTATCCGCTGCAAACTCTTAAGCAAGTATCAGATTCTAGACTTTGTGTTCAGAATCTAATAAGAGACTTAGAGAAAATAAAGAAAAAGAAAACACAATTGAACCCCCTTCTTATGTTTTTGTTACCTTCACATTCAATACCAATCTCCACTCTGCCTCAACATGGCATCACAAACTAGGATATCCCTCTTCATCTATTATGAAACATTTGATAACCAGCCATTAATTACCAATAAAATTCCCCTCATCTCATGAATGTAGTTCTTGCTGCTGTGCTAAAATTCATAAATTACCTTTCTCCAATCACCATATTAGAAGTACTAGACCCTTAGAACTCATTTATTCAGATGTATGGGGCCCAAATCCTATTAGATCATTACATGGCTATCTCTATTATGTCATTTTTATTGATCATTTTTCAAAGTACGTATGGTTGTAAATAAATCAAATGTTTTCACTATTTTCACTCAATTCAAAACCATTGTGGAAAAGCATTTTAATTTGCATATACTTACTTTCTTTTCTGATAATGTCAAAGAGTTTGTAAAATTGAAACATTTCTTGGAAACACATGGCATCTCTCACCTAACCACACTTCCTCACACGCTTGAAATTAATGGCATTGTTGAAAGACGACACCAACACATTATTGAAACTAGTAGAGCACTGTTACATCATGCTAAACTACCTGGCCCATTTTGGATTTTTTCTTTTAACACAACCACATATCTCATAAATAGAATGCTTACCCTCAACCTACACATGAGTCAACTTATGAAGTCCTATTTAACAAACCACATACTTATAATAGACTACATGCATTTGGATGTTTATTTTTCCCTTGGTTAAGACCTTAAACCAAACATAAACTATAAAACAATTCCTCTATCTTCATTTCCTCGATTAATCCTTATCCCAATATGCCTTCTACTGCCTTGGACCTGTTTCTTGTCTATATACACATCTAGACATGTTAAGTTCATTGAAAATCAATTCCCTTACTCCCCTTTAACTAGTCCAACCACCCCATCAACAACAATAACTTTCATTGATCCCACCCTCCGTACAATCATTCAATATTTTATTCAGATACCACCTGTCCAAGAAGTAATGCATCCTATCACAAACTCCACACCTATGATCTTACTTATCTATTGGTCCTTTCATCAAACTTCAACTTGCTCAAGCTGGCACAATAATATAAGGTACTCACCCCAATCCCTTTTGATCCATGCCTTTATCATCTACTGTTCCCTCTTCTAATGGAAATACTATCATTACACGCTCCAAAAAACAATATTTTCAAACCAAATTGTATTTATGCTACCACCAAGCATAATTTACTTGAAATTTTGGAACCTTCAACCATCACCCAAGCCTTAAAAATGCCTCATTAGAGACAAGCTTGTTAAGAATCGTTCAATACACTTATGAATATTGGCACATGGGCATTGGTGCCTAAGGACACTAGCAAAATTTTGGTAGGCTGCAAGTGGCTCTTTCGTATCAAAAGAAACCCAAATGGTAGTATATCTAGGTACAAATCCAAATTGGTAGCCAAAGGCTACACTGAAACACTTGGATTGGATTTCATAGAAACAATTGCTCCTATAGTTAAAACTCAAACCATCAAAGTTATTCTTACCATTGCTCTCGCCTCAGATTGGTCTTTGCATCAATTAGATGTTAATAATGCCTTCCTACAAGGTTAACTACGTAAAGAGGTTTATATGAAACAACTATCTGGTTTCATCCATGATGATTTTCCCAATCACATTTGCAAATTAAAGAAAGCAATATATGGTCTCAAATAAGCACCTCGTGTATGGCATGATACACTAAAAGAATTTGTACTATCATATGGCTTTACCATGAGTTTGAGTGACTCCTCCTTGTTCATCTACAATAAAGAAGGTATACAAGCTTTTCTACTAGTCTATGTTGATGACTTAATTATCACAGGAAGCTATCAAGTATTTCTCAATTTTTTTATGAAGGAATTGTCAAATGATTTTCCATCAAGTATCTTGGTTATCCACATTACTTCCTTGGTGTTGAACTTATACCTACAGCTTATAGTTTGACTCTTTCTAAACATGGACATATCAGGAACTTGTTACAAAAATTTGATATGGCTGGAGAAAAACCTACTCATACTCAATTTTGCACTTCCACTCCTCTTCAACTAATGGAAGGATCTGCACTGGCCGATTCCAAAATGTTTCACAGCATTATTGAAGCTTTGCAATATATCACCTTGACTAGTCCAGACCTCTCATTTTCCATCAATAAACTGTCACAATTCATGCACCAGCCCACGCAAATCCATTTTCAGCAACTTAAACGAGTCATGATATATCTCAAACTCACCATCAATTATGGCTTGAAACTCAAGAAACCAACTCATTTAAAATTGCAGGCCTTTAGTGATGCATATTGGGGGGAGACTTAAATGATCACACTTCTACCTTAACGTTCATAATTTATTTTGGAGGTAACTTGGTGTCGTGGTTGTCCAAGAGGCAAAGAACTATGGTACGATCATTAACGGAGGCTGAATATCGTTCGATAGCCAATGCCGCAATAGAAATCATGTGGTTAGCTAACCTTCCTAGTGAAATACATGTCAAAACAATAACTCCTGATATGTTTTGTGACATCATTGGTGCCACATACTTGTGTTCTAATCCAGTTTTTCACCCTCGAATGAAACATATTGCACTTCACTACCATTATGTTCGTCAACTTGTTCAATTGAGTCAACTCAATGTGTCTCGTATTTCCACCAAATATCAACTTGTAGATATTCTCACCAAGCCTTTGTATAGACCCAAGTTCATCTACTTGAGAGACAAGATTGATCTCATCGACTATGATCCCATTTGTTTGGGGGGGGACGTAATAGCAATTAAGCATAATAAGGCTACAGTTGTACATACATTAGTTACACGATAAAACAAAAACATCTACACCTTGTTACATTAATTAGAATATTGGTCATTCATATCAGAATATTTGTTATTCATTGTACTGATCACAATTGTAATATATTAGGAAGTTTTTACTTATTTTCTTACCATCAAACTTATTGGTGATTGTTTGTTTGTTCCTATATAATGTACCTTATATCAATTTCTCAAATAATACCAAAAGTTGAATTCTTTCATAAGGCACGACTGACTCACGCATTAGAATGCAAGTGACTCGTGAAGGTATGTGACAATATGTGGTGATGGATGGAGTTTTGGAGTTTAACCAATCTAGGGACGTCGGTTAATGTGGTGCAACCATTTGTCAGATAAACAACCTCTAAATGGGTCAAACAAAAATGATAAATGATAAAGGTTAAATGGTGACTAGAAATAGAATAAATAACACCAAATAATGATTTAATAAAGATTATTAGGAAAAATAACAATAATCCGTAATAAAAGGTGGAAAAGTATTATATCAACGGAAGTTTAGATCCAAAAATCAAAAGTCATGTAATACCATATTATAAAATAAACTTAATAATTTTTATTTAATGAATCTCATAATAATTTTTACATGTTCACATACTCGGTCTGACTTAGTAAAAAAATTTCATTTTGGTTGTTAAAAGAATAATCATTTATAAGTTCAATTTGGAAACAACTCTGGAAATTTTTCCCCAAATACCTCACTTTTTCAAAAAAAAAAATCTCAAAATAACCCACTTTTCAATTTATTTCCTAAAGTACCCCACTTTGGGGGTGTGATAGAGTGCTAGTGCCAACTCAATTGACGACTGCTTTGTAGGCTCAAGAGGTGTCGCCAATTGGATTAAAGACACCATATGGTGTTGCCAATCCAGTTGGTGACAGGGTGTTAAAAGTTGAATGGTGTTGCCAATTCATTTGGAGACAGGGTACAATGTATAATTTTTTAAACATAAATATATAACATTAATAATTAATTACAAATAATATTACATAAATTATTGTTGGCGACCGGGTTGGTCATACCAGCCACCGGTTCCACATCCCTTAGGCACCCTCACTCGTTGCACTCGTCCCCCTCATTGTTGATTCACTCCAGGTGTTTGAGGAGTTGAAGTCTCAGGAACATTCCCAGCTGATTCCCAAAGAATTTATTGCATTTCTAATAGGTCTTGTGTGTTGAAACTGAGTGTGCGACCCATGCCAGAGTAGTTCGGATGTGATAAATGGGTCATTAGTATGCGGTCTGTAACGTTCCGTTTTGTCCGATTTATTTAATCGAGTCGATTTAATTAATTTTCATTTTTATATTATTTTATTCTTGACTTTTATTTGGCAATATATTATTTTTCATCGTTATTATGTTTTATCGCGTTTTGAGAGCGTTTGCGAGATATTTGAGCTGAGGGGTAAAATGGTCATTTTGAGGGGTTAGATATTTTAGAAAAAATTAGATATTTTTATAAATAGAGATTTGAGAGAAAAAGAGAGAAAAGAAAGAAAAAAGAAAGAGAAAGGAAGAGGAGGGAAAAGAGAAGGAGAGGAAAACTTATGGAAGTAGAAATCATTCGTTCAAGCGCGATTAATCGGGTAAGGGTGAGAAGTTTCGATTATATCTTGCTTGTTTATGAATATGTATGTGTGTGTTTGAATGTTTACTTGTTTTTCATAGTTTTTCAATTCTAGGTTGAAATGAGAAAAATGAATAGAAATTGATGTTTTCACGGTTGGAAATCAATATGAATCACGTAGTATGATCGTATTATATGTATGAACATTGTTGATACTTGTTTTGATTGATTGAAAACGTTTTGGTTGGAGAAAGTTGGATTTTGGGGTTTGGAACCGTGTAACCCGCAACAGAAAATTTTTGGTTCTGATGCGATTCGCCAGGCGAATTAGGTCTCGCCACTAGTTCGCCAGGCGAAGTGCTGGCGAAGAGGGATTCGCCAGGCGAAATCATAAGTCGCCAGGCGAAAACGGGGAGACAGAAATGTGTTAGCTACTGGATCTCTTGGGTTTTTTCTAAAATTGTGGTTCGCCACTAGTTCGCCAGGCGAAGTGCTGACGAAAGGGGATTCGCCAGGCGAATCTGGCTGTTTCTCAATAAATTCTTTTCTTTGAAAATTCATAACTTTTGATCCGTAACTCGGATCGAGACGTTCTTAGTACCGTTGGAAAGCTAATGAGATGTTCTTTCCTATAAAAATGGTTTTGATATTAATGGCCAATTTAATTGTGACAGGAATTTGGAAACGTGTCGTTTTGTCGACTTTTATCGTTGTAATTGTGTGCGATTGATGTGTTATCATGCGATATGCTTTTGATATATAACGTATAGCTTGTGTGCTGTTATGTGATGTGAATGCATGTGATGAAATGTTGTGATGATGGTTTATGGCCTAATGGCAAATAAATGCCTTGTTTTGGATTTGATTGAAATGCATGATTATTGATGTTGAGATGGTTCACATGGTTATATATGTATATGCATTTGATTGTCATGAGTCATTGGTATGCCATGCATCATGATATGCACCATGTGATGTCATGTGCCCTTGTGGGGTGTGAGCGACGAAACGATTCCAGAGGGAATCTGTTGTAACGGTCGTGAGCCTTATACAAAGAGGACCTAAAGCGACGTTATAGACGATCGTGAGCCTTATACAAAGAGGACCTAAAGTGATCGGATCGTGAGCCTTATACAAAGAGGACCTAAAGAGATCCATAAACGCCGTGAGCCTTATACCAAGAGGACCTAAAGCGAAGGGGAACATCGTTTGCCCGACGGGGAGTTACACTAAGTAACAAGCGATGGTTCCAATAATTCCTGAGTGAATTAATGATGATGAGAATGATGGATGGAATGGTACCGCATGCATAGAGTCGTTGTGTCGGTCTCTGTGCATTTGCATAAATCATGAATGGATTGATTATGTGTGGAAAATTATGAATGGATTGATTATGTGTGGGAAATTGTGAATGGATTGATTATGTGTGGGAAATTGTGAATTGATTGATTATGTGTTGAGCTCGAGATAGCATTGGTAATTGGATATGCATTGGTTATGGATGATATGTTTTATGTATAGACATATACTATATATGAATATATGTGATGCGGTGGTATGTTTCCATATGTCATAACTTTGGTATGCCTTATGTGTGAATATGTTATTGTTGGTATAATTTATATATGCTATGTTATTGGATTATTAGGAATATGTTATGTATTTGTGGCATGCTATATGTATTAGTATGTGATGCTTGTGGTGAGAATAATTATGCATGTGAATTTATATGTGTTTGCATATTATTATGCAATCTTGATTTAGTTGTTATTTCTCACCCTTCTGCTGTGGTTTGATGCCCTATGAGGCAATTGCAGATTAGTATCTTGGAGGCTTTTGTGAAGATTAGTTCTCCATCCTTTTGTCGGTCTGTCTGCTCTGATACGTAACACGGGAGTTGGGGAACGCTTTTGTTATATATGTATACATTTGTTGGATCTATTTTGTATTACCTTTGTATGAATATTTTGATGTTATAAAACAATTTATTTTGTAAAACAAGTCAGTTATGGATCTTTCCGCTTTATTCCATAATTGAACTTTCCTTTTGTTGGAAAAAGTTTCCCTTTTATGTTTATTCCATTTTGTGTTATGTATCAAATTTATGAGCAGGGATTGTGTTTTCTTTCTTTAAATGTGGCATCCTCGTTTCTGTCTAAGAATAAATTTTTATTCACTCTGATTTATTTATGTATTATTTATCCGCGATGGGAATTAGGGTGTTACACGGCCTAGATGATTGAAAGAGGACATTGATATGAAGGCTTCGTTGGTGAAAGGTTGAAATGATATTGGTGTTTGAAAGCCATAAGGTTGTTGTGATGTTTGTGTGTGTAGGATAAGGTGTGATGTCTGAGTGTTTTGGCTATAGAAAGATGTTTGGGCGTTATGGCTATGGTATGATGTACCCTCATTTTGGCTATATCTTGATGTTGTGTTGGGGGCATAACCATATTGGTGTCTTGATAATAGTCATTGTGTTGGAGATGGTATGAGGGACGCTCTTGATATTGTGGTTGGGTGTTTAGCATGTTTGGATGGTGGGTTTGTGTGTTTGTGGGTTGGTAATTCTGCTAGGTAGGGGGTTGTGAGTAACAGGTCTGATAATTTCCCGGTGGGTTAGACGTTGAAGCTTCTTGTGTGTAGGTGGTTTTTCGTGGGTCGTATAGATACCTCTCTTCGGAGGCAAACCCAATTGCAACCGATCTGTACCAAGCCATATAAGTATTAGTTGGTATAGATGGGGTTGCCATCACCGGGTCACGTAAGACATGGGCGCGCCGGTTCCTTCATTTACGACACTCAGATTTAGCAAAATCCTTCCAGTCGGGATAGTCCCGTTGATCATTAACTTTTTTTTAAATGCCATTTACCGAGGTCAATCGGGGGATCTGGGATGTTTCGATGCATTCCAAAATGTAGGTTGGCACGGTCCCTGTGGTGCATCTCCACAGTGGTGAATCTGATGATCGGCACGCATGCAGTCCAAACGGCTGCATCTTCCTCACTGACTTCATAGGAAAACTTTCAGTGTACAGGAAACAATGGACTATAATGAGGGGAGGTCAAATTTATCCTATGATGTCAAACTAAATAGATGTTGGTGTGATTGTGGCAAGTACCAGGCCTTCAGTGTACCTTGCTCGCATGTCATTGCGGGACGCACACATGCTCGTCAGGATGCTTATAGCCATCTATCTGATGTTTACAAGGCCATTAACGTTATGAATGTCTACAACGAAGGCTTCGCGGTGCTACCAATGGAGGAATATTGATCTCCATACCAAGGGGACTTAGTTTGGCACAACGATGAGATGCGAAGAAAGAAAAATAGACGCCCAAACAACACGCGTATAAGAACAGAAATGGATACGAATGATAAAATGATAAGATTATGCAGTATATGTCGTCAGCCCAGACACAATTGGAAAATTTGTCCCAATGTTGGAGCAACCTCTGCATCATAATTTAGTTTCTCCTTTCAATTGTTGTAACCTTATATTTTCATATATTAATGAGTTTTTGTTACAACAATGTTAACAACAAACAACACATACAACACATATAACAGATAACGAAACAGAAAAACAAAACATTTCTAACTGATTACAACAGTCAAACTGATGTCATTCGGTCCAAACATCACCTCCCTCACATCCTTGTCAATCTTAACACGAATCCACCCATACAGGCGATCATGTCTCTCGATACTTCGAATTTTCCCCCCTTCATGAATGTCTCCTTCTAACCACCGATTCACCTCCCTCTTTAGTTGGTTGAAACTTTGAATGTTCCAAAACAACATATCCATCAGAGGCTTCTCTCTCGAATATATGACTCTCCCGTAACAACGACGATACATATTATCAGTAATACAAAGATATGAGATGAGTTGTGGAAATAAATGACCAGAACACCTCTATTTATAGAAAAAAAAATTCACTTTCAAGTCTGTCTCCAGTTGAATTGGCGACATCTTTGTAGCTTTAACACTGTGTCGCCAACTGAATTGACAACACCATATGTTGTCTCCAATTCAGTTGGCGACAGCACATGATCTTTGTGAAGGGTCACCATCCGAATTTGCGCTTGCATTCAATTAATACTCCAAAGTTGAGTACTTTAAAAACTAGTTTGAAAACTGAGTTATTTTAAATTTTTTAAATAAAAAATAGGGTATTTGAGTAAAAAATTCACAACTCTTGAATATAATCTATAAAGTTTATTTATACTATTTATTAATATTTAACTTTATTTATGTTTAAATTCATAATAATGACTTGTAAAAGTAAAACACAAGAAGTTAAAGACAGCAACAAACAAGAAAGTACAGTCCTACCTCGATGGACTTTACTTTACTCTATTTTATATATGTTGAGTATAGGATATTAGGATCATAAAATTCAAGCCACTATTCTTTCTTTCTTTCTCTCAATCACTCACTCTTTTCTTGGTAATTGTTCTGTTTAGAATTAGAATAGACATGAAAGAATACTCAGTTTCCTGCAAAACACATAGCAAACACCACACTAAAAGACAACACCATGTTGTCTCAAAACAACCATCTGCACAAAACCATTCTCTCATATTGTCCACTTCCCAAAACATTCCATCTATGCTACCTGCTTTTGTTTCTTTCCTACTTCTTCTTACTTCAATTACACCATCACATTCTCACCACACCATTCTCTCAGATTCTACTCACCACATAAAGACTAACCAAACTTTCAAAGCAGGTGAAGAGTTTTTCAAGTTAAACAGAATCAGAACTCATCTCAAGAAAATCAATAAGCCTCCTGTCAAGACAATTCAGGCATGCATAAGAGTTTACCGAAACAATTTATGATGTGTCTGTAAGTTGTTTTCAGCTTATTTTTATAAGTTCGCTTTATCATTTTGTTGCAGAGTCCAGATGGTGATTTGATAGATTGTGTTTTATCTCATCAACAACCAGCTTTTGATCATCCTAAGCTTAAAGGGCACACACCATTGGTAACAATTTCAATAACTACATTCTCGGAAAAAAAAAAACATAATGAACTTGCATTAGTTTGAGATAACATGAAGTAATTAAGAGGATTAAGGTTTACAGATTCCACCCGAAAGACCAAATGGATACAACAACAATGGAGAAAATGTCGGTGAAAGGTTTCAGCTATGGGCTGATTCCGGCGAAACATGTCCAGAAGGAACGGTTCCGATCAGAAGAACAAAAGAAGAGGATATTCTTAGAGCAAGTTCTATCCAAAGATTTGGAAGAAAACCAAAACCTGTAAAGAAAGATTCAACTAGTAGTGATCACGAGGTTAGTTTAAAATATATGGTTAATGATGTTCTAAATTGTGTTTAGATGATTAATAATTTGTAACATATACATTAATCATCCACAAAATGTAATTAACTATTATTCATTTTCCATCAATAGTCTTTCTTTCATTCCCCACCCACATTTTCCTTGACAGAAAGAAAAAACAGCACTGGCTTAAGGGACAGTGAAAGGACACCACCACTTGTGTTTGTTTGTACCAAAAAGTAACATCAAAGATTCAAAAACAGGATTTTGATGAGAAAGCTTTTCTTGTACCTATATTGGTTATTAGATACCAATCATTTATAATTTTTCAAGCAGAAACTCCAAAAAAAAGGCCTATGTTTATTGCAAATTTGCAACATATCTATTTGTTGACAAGTTGTTTATCTTATTGCAGCATGCAATTCTTTTTGTAAATGGAAATCAATACTTTGGAGCAAAGGCAAATATAAATGTGTGGACACCACAAGTAACAAATGAATTTGAATTTAGTTTGTCACAAATATGGGTTATTGCTGGCTCTTTTGGTAATGATCTCAATACCATAGAAGCTGGTTGGCAGGCATGTCCTTACACTTTTTTCCCTTAATTATCCCTCTTAATTTTCATTTAATAAGTCCCAGATTCGAATCCCCCATACGCCAACAATTTTTGTGTTGGGTCAGTCCATACAAAACTCTCCCTGTTAATAGACAGTGAGATTGATCCCTCAGATTAGTCTATATATAAACCGGATATTGACTTTTTGAAAAGAAAACACTTAATTAATTGCTTATGGCATATATATACTTATCATATAAGTGCTTATACTAGATAATCTAGTTACTAGGAATAGGAATGCATTTGGTCATTCTCATTATAGGTTATAACTTTCTCTGCAGGTAAGTCCAGAACTGTATGGGGACAAATATCCAAGGTTCTTCACTTATTGGACTGTAAGTATTAGTAATAGTAATTAATTTATGCAACTTTTTTTTCCCTTATTTTACTTTTATTTTTCCTGTACATTGATTTGAAAGACATGTGCAATTTAACAACAGACAGATGCATATCAAACAACTGGATGCTACAACTTACTATGTTCAGGTTTCATACAAACAAACAATAAGATAGCAATAGGGGCAGCAATCTCTCCCATTTCAGCTTATAACAGTAAGCAGTTTGATATTGGCATAATGATTTGGAAGGTGAGTATTAAGATTATGAACTAAAATGCTGTATATAATTGAAACAGTGGTTATTGCTTTATTTTTTATGTGCCTTTATTGAATTTATCCATAGTGGACCTTAATGGAGTCTACTTTAATTATGTTTCGTTCCATTCCTTTATTAAAGCAATAATTCACGCTTTACTTTTATTCTGGCCTTACTGTAAACAGCTTCTAAATGCTCAAAAGCTGAATTTCACCAATATAGCCATGATGTTCAATAATCATAATCTCTTTTGGTCAATGTGTCAATAGTGGTCCTCTCTATAAATGCTTATATTACCATTTACAATGCAAAGCATGCTGAAAAATGATTGTGAAACAACAGGATCCAAAGCATGGACACTGGTGGCTAGAGTACGGTTCAGGACTGATAGTTGGATATTGGCCAGCAACCATGTTTAGTCACTTGAGGTATCATGCAAGCATGGTACAGTTTGGTGGAGAGATTGTGAATACACGTTCTAAGGGTTACCACACTGGGACTCAAATGGGGAGTGGACACTTTGCAGAAGAAGGGTTTAGAAAAGCGGCTTATTTTAGAAATTTACAAGTGATTGATTGGGATAATAACTTGCTTCCTCTTGCTAATATTCATCAGTTAGCTGATCATTCAAGTTGTTATGATATTAGGCAGGGTAATAGCAATGATTGGGGCACTTATTTTTATTATGGAGGTCCGGGAAGGAATGTAAAATGCCCATGAAAAGAACCACATCTATCATAAGCTTCTTTCTTACACTTTTTTGTTTTTGTTATAAGTAATTTTGCTATAGATTTTATTTTTATGTAGTAATGTATATGTATATATTTAGGGAGGCTATAATGTTTCTTCCCATTTCTTTTACTAATAGAATTCACTGCAAACCTAAACAATTTGAAAGATGAAGATGAAGCTGCATGTGTAACATTGTATTTGGACGGTTTTCTTTGGTCACAATTTCAAATTTGGTATTGTATCGTAAAAGAAATCAAATATGTTTGCCTGTGAAAAATGTTGTTTTGGTATACCCGTGAAAACTCAAATGTGGCACCAAATAAATAAGTATAGTAGTAGCAAATAGGAAGACGATACTAAATAGAATTTTTGTAGGAAACAAACAACTGTGAATATGAAGTTTAAAATGTTAAATTGGGTAAGATGATCTTTTTTAGTATGTGACTTTGCAATCATATCATCGATATATACTTCAATCCCCTTATAAATTATATTATAAAAGAGAGTCACCATTACTCGTTGATATGTTGCACTAACATTCTTCAATCCAAAAGGCATAACCTTGTATCAGAAGTTTCCCCAAGGGGTGATGAATGTAGTCTTTTCCATGTCTTTCGGGGCCATTTTGATCTGGCTGTAACTGGAGAATCCATCCATGAAAGAGAACACGGAGAAATGAGTCGTATTGTCTACCAACATGTCAATGTGAGGTAGAGGAAAGTCATCTTTCGGATTTGCCTTATTCAGATCCCTGTAATCGACACATATTCGTACATTTCCATCTTTCATAGGTACAGGTACAATGTTCGCAACCCATTGAGGATAATTTGATACTGCCAAGAAACCTGCGTCAAATTGCTTTTGAACCTCTTCTTTGATCTTGATAGTCATGTCAGGTCGAATTCTTCTTAACTTCTGCTTTACTGGCGGACATTTCTCTTTGAGAGGCAATTGTTGAAACAGTATTTCGGGGGGTATTTTTATCGTATCCGCAGGGATTGTGCGATATTTTGATGTTTGCCGTTCAATAGTCGAAACGTTTTAAGTTAAGGGGTTTCAAATGACTTTTGGTTTTGTTTAACATAAATTTGTAGCAAAGAGTAAATTTTTAGCAAAGATGTTGTAAGTTTTAGAAAAGCATGTCAAGATTAGGTTTCGCTAATCCTTTTCACACATATCCGATTAATCAAGCATATGAACTTAGTTTCTGACCAATACAATCGTGAATCCTCTCGAATAAATTTATGTCTAAAGC
Source organism: Lathyrus tuberosus (assembly GCA_022829125.1). Classification (NCBI taxonomy): domain Eukaryota; kingdom Viridiplantae; phylum Streptophyta; class Magnoliopsida; order Fabales; family Fabaceae; genus Lathyrus; species Lathyrus tuberosus. Next base: position 12,478,911 of record JALAZF010000109.1, read on the forward strand.
AAATTCGTGAGTATCGTTGTTTAGACCGTTAGGTGATGTCTCACGCTAACAATCGAAACAACAATCGTTAAGATCAACACAAAGCGAATAACAAATCCCAAATCTATGTCTAGAGTTTGGTTTTCAAGAGATGAAAATATTAGGTCATGATTTGCAAAATCTATGTCTAGAGTGATACAAACCACACATACATCATTAAGAACAAATAACTTCATCTATATTGATCATAAACCTTGTTCATATACAAAAGATAAAAAGAAATACATATGATCAAGATCAACTACATCTAACCTTAACACAAGAGTGTTTAGCTACACATTTTCTTGGTAGCTTGCTTGACAAGTAAGGTTGCAAAGGTTTTGGAGCATCAATCTTCAAAGATTCAAGGATTGAAGCATAAAAGCTTTGAAACTAAGAAAATAAAATAACAATGGAGTTTTTGTTCTTTACACAAGTTTCTAGGTTACAAAAAGAGTGAAAATGAAAAGTGATGATCTCTAAAATATCTACAAAATGAGACTATAAACAAGTTCAACCCAGACAAGAGCGTCGGACGATGCTTTTCACGGCCGGGCGGTGGCCAAAAGTGAGGCCACGTGACAGCTTCAGTGTCACATGGACCTCTCAAAATATCTGAGAGCGTCGGGCGATGCTTTCACGGTCGGGCGGTCTTCAAGAGGCGCAGCCAAGAACAATTTTGTAACTTGGATTGAAATTGAGGAGCCAGCGCCCCTACAGCGCCTGGCGGTGAGACCCTCATGCGCCTTAGCAGGGCCGGGCGGTGCAGGGACCCAAAATGTGACACGCAACTTTTCCATATCTTTCGTTTCCGTGCGATTCGAGCCGTGATCTTTTCACCAAAATTGCTGCAAAAATTCACAAACACATCAAAACAACTAATTTCCACAAAATTGCAAGAATAGCTTAATTAATAAGTCGTTTCCCGATTAAAGCGATTAAAAGAGCTTAAAGACATCAAAATCAATTATGAAAATAAGCACTTCTTGACACCTAACAACTCTCCCCAACTTGCATCTTTGTTTGCCCTCAAACAAAAGTAAGTTTCAACAACCACAAGCAAGATTTCCAAACACCCAATCAACCAAAAATATCAATGATTCAAACTCGACAAATACATGCACAAAGTATTTCTAAGCACTCATAGGATCAAAACATGAATATGACTCAAATCCTAATCACAAAATTATACAATGCAATACCAAGTACCCTCAAGTTCGAATTGAATCACCTAATTATTTACACACACTATATACAAGGGACAGAACACACTCATAAGTAATTGTGCCACATCCAAAACAATTTATGCAATCATCTTACTACTTAAGAAAGCGTATAGAAACAAAGATCACAAAAGGACTTTTATCGGTTGTAACTTGGCTGTGGTAAAAACAAGGGACATATGTACACTGCATTGAATCAAGAAAGGGTAAAATTCATGAAGAGCAATTTTCTTTTTAAACACAACCATTCTTTCTCAACTTCCAACTCTTATTCTCACAATGCATTCTCTTTTCTTTCTTTGATTCCCATAATTTTTTCTTTTGATTTTTCCTTTTCTTTCTTTTTCATTCTCTTATCCACAATTCCTTTATCTCTTTTCACAATGAACCAATCTCCCCAACTTCAACAATATTATACACTTAAATCAAAATGCTCTTCAAAGTGGTTAAAGTTCGGGTTCATGTATCAAAATTAACAAAAAAAATTTCTTTAGCTCAAAAGAGGTTTCTAATGCTCACACACTCACACGGTGATTTGAAGTGTTTTTGGAAAAGTGGTTATACTCAATATACTCAAAAATTTCCTTGATCATTTCTATGTTTCCATAATTTCAAAACACAAGCAAGATTAAACATAAACCATTTGAGTAAGCAACAACTACTTGAATCCCTCAAGAATTTGTGAACAATTGAGGCAACTCATATTTGTGGCAATGTCCTAATTGATTCAAAATGAACAAGAGTTTACAAAACATTGCATTGACCAATTTTACAAAAAGTAAAAACTTCACATTCACATTATGATTCTACACCTCAATTCCATACTTTGATCATGCACACAATCAAGAATTATATCATCACCATGAATGTTTAAGATCAACAAGATATTCTTTTCACTTCTTGTGCTAACACACAAAATTTTCAAAATTTCAAGGACAACCATTATTTTCATTGTGCAACCACAACAGAAAATAAAAACAGTATTTAACTAAAACACAATCTAACCAATTGTAAATATTATAACTATGGTGTAAAAACACCAAAATTGTACTCGCCGAAGCGACAAAATTTCACAACAGAAATTCTTGTGAAGCGATCCAAAAGTACATACTAAAAAAAACTGAAAATAAACTACCTAAATAAATGACAAGACAAAATAAAATCCTTCACTTTGAAGCTTAATTAACCATATCATTGAGATCGTCTTCCATTTAATCGCCATCATCACCATCATCATCATCACCATCATCATCCACAATAACACCACCGGTGTTTGCCCCCTCCGAATAGAACGGGCGCCTGTCCCCAGGCCAATTTGCATAAGCGTCGAACGACTCCCTTGGAGGAAAAGGAGTGTACTCCGCCAGATGCGTCTGAAAATGATACATTTGCTGCATACAATCAAAATTAAACTGATTTGATCTGTGTAGTGACTCACCCATATCTCAAGTGTAATTAAACGCCGCTTTCATATCGAAAACGGATGAGCCACTTTCTTCTGCCTGACCGCTTTCTTGCCCTCCAAAACTACTACCTATCTCAGCAACTTTCTTTTTCTTCCTTTTTTCCTTGGACTTGCATAACCGATCCAAATAGTTGTCATCAACCAGAAATTTCAGTTTCTCATTAATTACACCTGGAATAAGAATGTCAGTTTGATAGATTAAAGCCTGAACCAGACAAGGAAAAATGATGGGAGCATCATCATGCACTCCCGGCCTCCGAGTATTATCAACAAAAGTTTTCATCTCCCAAGCAATGATTTGGGCGATATCCACCTCCTTGTCCTCCATGATACAATACATAAGGAGTCTTGTATCAAGAGGAACAGAAGAATGGTGAAATTGCGGCTTTACGTTATAGCAAAGCAAGAGAAGAACAACTTGTGCTTCCGGAGTCATGTTTTTCCTACTGTATTTGATCGCCTCCCTTTTTGCATTCTGATCCACCTTACAACCTGGTTTGAGAATCGCACTGGCTACCATTTTGTGATCATGCTTGCTTGTGAAAGCTTCACGAAGTCATCGGTTTGCAGACTTCCTAAACTACTAGGACTGCCCAACATCCTATTGATGGCGTCCCTGCTGAAACTGATCTCTCGACCCCTTACGAAGGTCTTCAATCTGTAGAATTCGCCTTCGGGCTGAAGTGCATTAGCATAGAATTCTCTGATCAGTTGGTAACAAACGCGATCAGCCGGGTTCATCAGCTTATCCCACTTTTTCTTCTCGAAGATCGCCTGAATTCTTCGGTAGTCCCCCTCACGGTTGATTACAAACCTCTTTTCAGAGAGAATAGTTCTGCTCTCAAGAGACTTGATTCTCGCTTCATGCTCAGCGGACAGAAAACGGCTGCGGTCGTATTCTAGCGGACTATCGGGGACATTTGATGAGGTAGCAACATGCTTTTGTTTCTCCTTTGACGCGTGTTGTGGAGCAAAGCGGGAAGACATCTGCACAAACCAAACAAAAACAGGCCAGCACAGACATACACATTAGCACTGTTAGTCATACGAAAAAAAATGAAACACACAGTGAAAACCCCAAACTGGAAAAACAGGGTTGGCGCCCTAGTAGCGCCGGGCAACGCAAGAACGTTGTTGCACCCCTCTACCACCGGGCGGTACTTGCGACATCAGAAAAGATTTTTAAGAGCAACAATGCTCTTTTCTTGCACATCCTTCTTCAACCCAATATCAGTAAACAACATAGATTGCAACACTAAGAACATGCAAGGTTGAAGAAGGATGTCTAGCTAACAATCATCTGTGTCAACCATCACACAATCCTAACCACATTTTTTCTACAATGATACATGATTAAGACAAGAAGAACAATAAAAAAAAATGAAAACATGCATACCTTAAACTTGGAGGGTCTGAATTGAGAGCACGTGAGAGAGCAAAGGGTGAGAAGTGAGAGAGTGGGAGCTAGGGTTTTCCAACGGGAGAGAATGAGAGAAAAGTTTCAAAACTTTCTCTCAGGCCTTTTAATAAGCCAAGGGAAAAATTGGAAAAATGCCCAATTGGAATTTCCACCCCTTTAATTAAATCAGAAAATGTTTTAAAATTCCCCCTCCTTAACTCTCTCGCCTTACCAATCAGAGGCGAGGCCTCTGCTAATTTTTAAGCACCGCCGGGCGGTATAATCCAGCGCCGGGCGCTCCACACCAGATAGGAGATTTTTCTGCTATGGTGCTGCAGACCAGTTTTTATGTAACTAATTCACACTCAACTCACAACATGCAGACCTCAATTTTTTCACTCCAAATGGCAATGTGAACAATAAAAACACTAAAAAGTAAGAAATATTTACAATGTTGGGGTCCCTCCCAACAAGCGCTTGTTTGAGAGGCAATTCGTTAAAACAGTATTTCGGGGGGTGTTTTTATCGTATCCGCAGGGATTGTACGATATTTTGATGCTTGCCGTTCAATAGTCGAAATGTTTTAAGTTAAGGGGTTTCAAATGATTCTTGGTTTTGTTTAACATAAATTTGTAGCAAAGAGTAAATTTTGAGCAAAGATGTGGTAAGTTTTAGAAAAGCATGTCAAGGTTAGGTTTCGCTAGTCCTTTTCACACATATCCAATTAATCAAGCATATGAACTTAGTTTCTGACCAATACAATCGCGTATCCTCTCGAATAAGTTTATGTATAAAGCAAATTCGTGAGTATCGTTGTTTAGACTGTTAGATGATGTCTCACGCTAACAATCGAAACAACAATCGTTAAGATCAACACAATGCGAATAATAAATCCCAAATCTATGTCTAGAGTTTGGTTTTCAAGAGATGAAAATATTAGGTCATGATTTGCAAAATCTATGTCTAGAGTGATACAAACCACACATACATCATTAAGAACAAATAACTTCATATATATTGATCATAAACCTTGTTCATATACAAAAGATAAAAAGAAATACATATGATCAAGATCAACTACATCTAACCTTAACACAAGAGTGTTTAGCTACACATTTTCTTGGTAACTTGCTTGACAAGTAATGTTGCAAAGGTTTTGGAGCATCAATCTTCAAAGATTCAAGGATTGAAGCATAAAAGCTTTGAAACTAAGAAAATAAAATAACAATGGAGTTTTTGTTCTTTACACAAGTTTCTAGGTTACAAAAAGAGTGAAAATGAAAAGTGATGATCTCCAAAATATCTACAAAATGAGACTATAAACAAGTTCAACCCAGACAAGAGCGCCGGGCGGTGCTTTTCACGGCCGGGCGGTGGCCAAAAGTGAGGCCATGTGGCAACTTCAGTGTCACATGGACCTCTCAAAGTATCTGAGAGCGTCGGGCGATGGGATTAGAGCGTCGGGTGATGCTTTCACGGCCGGGCGGTCTTCAAGAGGCGCAGCCAAGAACAATTATGTAACTTGGATTGAAATTGGGGAGTCAGCGCCCCTGCAGCGCCAGGCGGTGAGACCCTCATGCGCCTTAGCAGGGTCGGGCGGTGCAGGGGCCCCAAATGCGACACACAACTTTTCCATATCTTTCGTTTCCGGGCGATTCGAGCCGTGATCTTTTCACCAAAATTGCTGCAAAAATTCACAAACACATCAAAACAACTAATTTCCACAAAATTGCAAGAATAGCTTAATTAATAAGTCGTTTCCTGATTAAAGCGATTAAAAGAGCTTAAAGGCATCAAAATCAATTATGAAAATAAGCACTTCTTGACACCTAACAACTCTCCCCAACTTGCATCTTTGTTTGCCCTCAAACAAAAGTATGTGTCAACAACCACAAGCAAGATTTCCAAACACCCAATCAACCAAAAACATCAATGGTTCAAACTCGACAAATACATGCACAAAGTATTTCTAAGCACTCATATGATCAAAACATGAATATGACTCAAATCCTAATCACAAAATTATACAATGCAATACCAAGTACCCTCAAGTTCGAATTGAATCACCTAATTATTTACACACACTATATACAAGGGACAGAACACACTCATAAGTAATTGTGCCACATCCAAAACAATTTATGCAATCATCTTACTACTTAAGAAAGCGTACAGAAACAAAGATCACAAAAGGACTTTTATCGGTTGTAACTTGGCTGGGGTTAAAAACAAGGGACATGTGTGCACTGCCATTGAATCAAGAAATGGTAAAATTCATGAAGAGCAATTTTCTTTTTAAACACAACCATTCTTTCTCAACTTCCAACTCTTATTCTCACAATGCATTCTCTTTTCTTGCTTTGATTCCCATAATTTTTTCTTTTGATTTTTCCTTTTCTTTCTTTTTCATTCTCTTATCCACAATTCCTTTTTCTCTTTTCACAATGAACCAATCTCCCCAACTTCAACAATACTATACACTTAAATCAAAATGCTCTTCAAAGTGGTTAAAGTTCGGGTTCATGCATCAAAATTAACAAAAAAAAAAATCTTTGGCTCAAAAGAGGTTTCTAATGCTCACACACTCACACGGTGATTTGAAGTGTTTTTGGAAAAGTGGTTATACTCAATATACTCAAAAATTTCCTTGATCATTTCTATGTTTCCATAATTTCAAAACACAAGCAAGATTAAACATAAACCATTTGAGTAAGCAACAACTACTTGAATCCCTCAAGAATTTGTGAACAATGGAGGCAACTCATATTTGTGGCAATGTCCTAATTGATTCAAAATGAACAAGAGTTTACAAAACATTGCATTGACCAATTTTACAAAAAGTAAAAACTTCACATTCACATTATGATTCTACACCTCAATTCCATACTTTGATCGTGCACACAATCAAGAATTATATCATCACCATCAATGTTTAAGATCAACAAGATATTCTTTTCTCTTCTTGTGCTAACACACAAAATTTTCAAAATTTCAAGGACAACCATTATTTTCATTATGCAACCACAACATAAAATAAAACTAGCATTTAACTAAAACACAATCTAACCAACTGCAAATATTATAACTATGGTGTAAAAACACCAAAATTGTACTCGCCGAAGCGACAAAATTTCACAACAGAAATTCTTGCCGAAGCGATCCAAAAGTACATACTAAAAAAAACTGAAAATAAACTACCTAAATAAATGACAAGACAAAATAAAATCCTTCACTTTGAAGCTTAATTAACCATATCATTGAGATCGTCTTCCATCTCATCGCCATCATCACCATCATCATCATCCGCAATAACACCACCGGTGCTTGCCCCCTCCGAATAGAACGGGCGCCTGTCCCCGGGCCAATTTGCATAAGCATCGAACGACTCCCTTGGAGGAAAAGGAGTGTACTCTGCCAGATGCGTCTGAAAATGATACATTTGCTGCATACAATCAAAATTAAACTGATTTGATCTGTGTAGTGACTCACCCATATCCCAAGTGTAATTAAACGCCGCTTTCATATCGAAAACGGGTGAGCCACTTTCTTCTGCCTGAGCGCTTTCTTGCCCTCCAGAACTACTACCTATCTCAGCAACTTTCTTTTTCTTCCTTTTTTCCTTGGACTTGCATAACCGATCCAAATAGTTGTCATCAACCAGAAATTTCAGTTTCTCATTAATTACACCTGGAATAAGAATGTCAGTTTGATAGATTAAAGCCTGAACTAGACAAGGAAAAATGATGGGAGCATCATCATGCACTCCCGGCCTCCGAGTATTATCAACAAAAGTTTTCATCTCCCAAGCAATGATTTGGGCGATATCCACCTCCTTGTCCTCCATGATACAATACATAAGGAGTCTTGTATCAAGAGGAACAGAAGAACGGTGAAATCGCGGCTTTACGTTATAGCAAAGCAAGAGAAGAACAGCCTGTGCTTCCGGAGTCATGTTTTTCCTACTGTATTTGATCGCCTCCCTTTTTGCATTCTGATCCACCTTACAACCTGGTTTGAGAATCGCACTGGCTACCATTTTGTGATCATGCTTGCTTGTGAAAGCTTCACGAAGTCATCGGTTTGCAGACTTCCTAAACTACTAGGACTGCCCAACATCCTATTGATGGCGTCCCTGCTGAAACTGATCTCTCGACCCCTTACGAAGGTCTTCAATCTGTAGAATTCGCCTTCGGGCTGAAGCGCATTAGCATAGAATTCTCTGATCAGCTGGTAACAAACGCGATCAGCCGAGTTCATCAGCTTATCCCACTTTTTCTTCTCGAAGATCGCCTGAATTCTTCGGTAGTCCCCCTCACGGTTGATTACAAACCTCTTTTCAGAGAGAATAGTTCTGCTCTCAAGAGACTTGATTCTCGCTTCATGCTCAGCGGACAGAAAACGGCTGCGGTCGTATTCAAGCGGAATATCGGGGACATTTGATGAGGTAGCAACATGCTTTTGTTTCTCCTTTGACGCGTGTTGTGGAGCAAAGCGGGAAGACATATGCACGAACCAAACAAAAACAGCCTAGCACAGACATACACATTAGCATTGTTAGTCATACGAAAAAAAATGAAACACACAGTGAAAACCCCAAACTGGGAATAACAGGGTTGGCGCCCTAGCAGCGCCGGGCGACGCAAGAGCGTTGATGCACCCCTCTACCACCGGGCGGTACTTGCGACATCAGAAAAGATTTTTAAGAGCAACAATGCTCTTTTCTTGCACATCCTTCTTCAACCCAATATCAGTAAACAACATAGATTGCAACACTAAGAACATGCAAGGTTGAGGAAGGATGTCTAGCTAACAATCATCTATGTTAACCATCACACAATCCTAACCACATTTTTTCTACAATGATACATGATTAAGACAAGAAGAACAATAAAAAAAAATGAAAACATGCATACCTTAAACTTGGAGGGTCTGAATTGAGAGCACGTGAGAGAGCAAAGGGTGAGAGAATGAGAGAGTGGGAGCTAGGGTTTTCCAACGGGAGAGAATGAGAGAAAAGTTTCAAAACTTTCTCTCAGGCCTTTTAATAAGCCAAGGGAAAAATTGGAAAAATGCCCAATTGGAATTTCCACCCCTTTAATTAAATCAGAAAATGTTTCAAAATTCCCCCTCCTTAACTCTCTCGCCTGACCAATCAGAGGCGAGGCCTCTGCTAATTTTTAAGCACCGCCGGGCGGTATAATCCAGCGCCGGGCGCTCCACACCAGATAGGAGATTTTTCTGCTATGGTGCTGCAGACCAGTTTTTATGTAACTAATTCACACTCAACTCACAACATGCAGACCTCATTTTTTTCACTCCAAATGGCAATGTGAACAATAAAAACACTAAAAAGTAAGAAATATTTACAATGTTGGGGTGCCTCCCGACAAGCGCTTGTTTGAGAGGCAATTTGTTAAAACAGTATTTTGGGGGGTGTTTTTATCGTATCCGCAGGGATTGTACGATATTTTGATGCTTGCCGTTCAATAGTCGAAACGTTTTAAGTTAAGGGGTTTCAAATGATTCTTGGTTTTGTTTAACATAAATTTGTAGCAAAGAGTAAATTTTGAGCAAAGATGTTGTAAGTTTTAGAAAAGCATGTCAAGGTTAGGTTTCGCTAGTCCTTTTCACACATATCCGATTAATCAAGCATATGAACTTAGTTTCCGGCCAATACAATCGTGTATCCTCTCGAATAAGTTTATGTCTAAAGCAAATTCGTGAGTATCATTGTTTAGACCGTTAGATGATGTCTCACGCTAACAATCGAAACAACAATCGTTAAGATCAACACAAAGCGAATAACAAATCCCAAATCTATGTCTAGAGTTTGGTTTTCAAGAGATGAAAATATTAGGTCATGATTTGCAAAATCTATGTCTAGAGTGATACAAACCACACATACATCATTAAGAACAAATAACTTCATATATATTGATCATAAACCTTGTTCATATACAAAAGATAAAAAGAAATACATATGATCAAGATCAACTACATCTAACCTTAACACAAGAGTGTTTAGCTACACATTTTCTTGGTAACTTGCTTGACAAGTAATGTTGCAAAGGTTTTGGAGCATCAATCTTCAAAGATTCAAGGATTGAAGCATAAAAGCTTTGAAACTAAGAAAATAAAATAACAATGGAGTTTTTGTTCTTTACACAAGTTTCTAGGTTACAAAAAGAGTGAAAATGAAAAGTGATGATCTCCAAAATATCTACAAAATGAGACTATAAACAAGTTCAGCCCAGACAAGAGCGTCGGGCGGTGCTTTTCACGGCCGGGCGGTGGCCAAAAGTGAGGCCACGTGACAGCTTCAGTGTCACATGGACCTCTCAAAATATCTAAGAGCGTCGGGCGATACTTTCACGGCTGGGCGGTCTTCAGGAGGCGCAACCAGGAACAATTCTGTAACTTGGATTGAAATTGGGGAGCCAGCGCCCCTACAGCGCCGGGCGGTGAGACCCTCCTGCGCCTTAGCAGGGCCGGGCGGTGCAGGGGCCCAAAATGTGACACGCAACTTTTCCATATCTTTCGTTTCCATGCGATTCGAGTCGCGATCTTTTCACCAAAATTGCTGCAAAAATTCACAAACACATCAAAACAACTAATTTCCACAAAATTGCAAGAATAACTTAATTAATAAGTCGTTTCCCGATTAACGCGATTAAAAGAGCTTAAAGGCATCAAAATCAATTATGAAAATAAGCACTTCTTGACACCTAACAGCAATCTGTGCACCACAATATCTGTATCAAGTCCAGGCATATCTTGGTATGAACAGGAAAACACATCCACATACTCATGCATGAGCTCAATTAGTTTATTTTTCACTTCATCTTCTAGGGAGGCGCCTATCTTAACCTCTTTCTTATCCTCCTCTATCCCAAGATTGACAATCTCCACTGATTTCTGATACGGTTGAATGACTCTTGATTCTTGCTAACTCCTCAGGAATTGGATTATCAAAGTCATAACGAACCATAATGGTATTGTTATCAATGGAATCCCAGGCGGATCTGCATGATTTATGATTCATGCTTTATTTTAGAATGACGGAGAAGAAAAAATGAAAGGAAAAACATTGCCATTTTTTTTGTAAAATAAAAATGAAAGACAGGGAACATAATTGAATGCAAAATGCTCATCTTATTTATGATAAACATTGTTTGAAAATAAAGGGGGCCTTACAAGCATCCCTTATGCCTTGGGCAGAGCATAAGGTTTTAAAAAGAAAAACAAGAAAACTACTTTTCGATTAAAGTGACTTCTAGAATGTCCACGGAAGTCCAGTTGTTGAGTTAACTGCCTTGGGCTTTCTGGTACACAAGGCACGTTGCATCAGAGGTACTATCTTCGTCATCGACAAGAGAAACCTGGCCATCTAGGAGATGTCCAACACTGGTGAAAGTATCTAGCAACAGGAGAATATGCCCTCTGGCTGCTTTTGACATTGTCCTCTTTTGTGCCACCTAATATGAATGATATCTCAACCCGACTCGGTCTTTCTTCATTGGTAACTCGAGTACTCTGGCCTAACCTTTGGGTTGACCAGCCTCTACCATTGTCTTCACATCCCTCCATGAAGTCATGGAAAGTTCAGCATTTTTGGATTCTTTTGCAAGTGGAGCCATTATCACATTCGCTACTTCGAAAGAAGTCTCATGGAGCTCCCCTCCCACTTTAACATACCTGAATGACGTCAAATGGCTTACCAGAATATCCTTCTCCCCATCTACAACAACCAGCTTATTATTGATCATGAACTTGAGTTTCTGATGAAGGGTTGAAGTAACTACCCAAACTGAATAGATCCATGGTCGTCCCAAGAGACATCTATATGCAGGGTATATATCCTTCATCTAAAATGTAATGAAGAAAATGTGTGGAGAAATTTTGATGGGAAGGTCGATCTCTCCAACAACTGATCTTATAGAGCCTTCAAAGGCTCTCACTACCGGCGTGCTAGGTTTCATCATCAATCCTTCAATTGTTAGCTTTGCTAGGGAGTTCTTGGGTAAGACATTCAACGACGACCCAATATCAACTAGAACTCTGGATAAAACAGTGTCCAATCATTCGACAAAAATGTGTAACGCCTTGCTATAAGCTTTCCCTTCAGATGGTAGCTCGTTGTCACTGAGGCCTTGATTGGAATAGAAGAAATAGAGGCGAGAGAGACATCAGCGAGAGAAGAAGAGAAGAAGTGTCACACTTCTTCTGCTTGGTGAAGCAAAGAAAGAGGGAAGAGTGATTAAATTAACGTGGGACCCACATATTTTAACCTCTCTCCAAAACTGAGAAGAAATGGGATAGATTACTACTTTGCTTCTCTTTTTCCATATTTATCCCTTTCTTTTATATTCTACCACCTTGATGTATATTTTTTTTTATTGAAGGATATTTATGTCTTTTTGAAAATAGTTACACTTCTCTCTCTTCTATTTCTTTTATATTTCTCTTATAACAAACAATCAATCAAATCTACTCTATTTCTCACAACTTTCTCTCTTCTCACACCCTCTCTCACCTATTTCTCTCTTGTCACTTTCTCCCTATAACTAAACAAACCCTGAAGCTCAAACTGTTTCTTGATGTAATTTTGGCCACTACCCCTTCAAACTGATTCACTATAATCTCTTGAGGAACATGAGTTTCCCTTAAGAACTTCACAAGTGCATCTCTATGAGCTTCAGAACACATCAGTAAAGACAACATGGAGATCTTTGAAGGCGCCTGGTTGAATTAATCAACCACCTTGTAATCACTCTTTCTTATAATATGAAGGAATTCTTCGAATTCATCAGAAGAAGTTGCTTTCTGGGGAGTGTTCTGACTCTGATTCTCATTCACAGCTTGTTTACCCCTGGCTCTAGTTGAATCCTCATTGTTATTCTTCTCTGGAGGAGGCGCAGATGCACACTCTACCACTTATGGTCATCTAACCTGTTCCATCAATATTAACAGTTGATTATTTGATCTCAAATGTCTTATCCTCTAGTTTCTACCCGTGAATGTAAACTGCAGAGTTGTAGTTCTAGGGGATTGCTTTTGTACTCTCGAAAGGGAACGAAGATGGTACAATAATCACCAAAGGAGTTACCGGATTGGCGGGCACTAGTATTTGAGCTTGATAGTAGAGGATCTCTAAATTAGCAACTTCTTCAATAGTAGACAACTTCTCTACCAACATAACCACTTGATATATTAATTTGAACACAAATTCTCAATTCTTCACGAGCTTGAGGATTCATTAGACAATGCTCATAATCAGCATTGCAACCATGGAACACGTCATGCATCAGCAATTTCTCTTTGACAATGGCCATAGAAGTTTTCATTTTGTCCATACTTGACACCAAATTTCTACCTTCCAACTCCTCCACAACACTCACAGAAGGATTGGCATGGGAGGCATAGGATTGTTGTTCATGTTGGGGTCATTAGGCATGAAGGTGATGGCTTTAGAATTAATTAACTCTTGCACCTCATATTTGAGAGCCTTGCAGTTCTCGATCATATGTCCAGGTACCAATGAATGAAACTTACATCGAGCATTTACATCATAACCAGGAGGAAGAGTTGCTGTAGGAGGTTTCATCTCTCTCAACTGCACCAAAGAACCTTCAAAATACTCCATTAAAGCTTCACATTGAAGCTTCAATAGTGTAGAGAACTTGTATTTGTATCATCTCACTATCCTATGATATCATCCCCACAACAATCATCATCAACCTTCAACAACAACTATTTACACTCTCATGCGCAAGCAAGAAAAACACAACAAGCAATATCAAAACCTACAGACTAGAATCTTTGGAGAAGAAGAAGAAATTTTGAATTCAGATACTCACCTCCAAGGAGTCTTCTCTGGTTTTCTGGTCCATTCTTCATCTTCTTCATTTAAGTAGTCACCTAGATGAATCTCATTCTCGCGAGTAAGTCGTTAACATTTTTCATCCTTGCTTGAATTTCGTTGCAGCGATGTAGAAGTACGATAATGGAGTCAAACCCCTAAGGTTTGAACTCCATTCAGATCGTCAGAGGAATTTGGTATTGAATCTTGTTTCTAGGGTTCGGACTATGTAGGACTCGATTTATAACACTGATGTAGAATTAATAAGAGATGACAAGGGCTCAGAAGAGAGTAGGATAGGATGAACAAATTGACATAAGTTTTGAGTTATTTGCGCTTCCGTCGCCGCCGGAGGTGATTTGCAGTGCGGTAAGGAGGTGACTCCGGTGAGGGTTCTGACTACAAGAAGAGAGATGTTTGAGGATGAAGGAGCATGAAGTGAACTGAATGTATCCTCCACCCTCCCTTTGGCATGTGATTTGGGTCTCCCAAGTCCTTTTTGGCTTAGGGTAACTACTCCTCACATCTCTCAACGAGCAGCACACCCTTTTTGTTGCTCCATTGAGTTTACTTTGGGCTTTTGGCATGAAGCCCATACCAAACTTCTCCCTGCACCACCGTCCAGGCTCTACACCCCCTTTCCTCTCCCTTTAGTTTTTTTTTTAGTTTTCTTTAATGCATTTTATTAACATGTGAAATACTTAGAAGAAATAAATAAATAATGATTTCAATTAGTTCTTAATTTTCATTTTGAAAAATAGTGGTATTAATGAATTGTTAGAATTAAACCCATTTTTAAAGAATTAATTGAATTTTGAGCAAATTAGTGTTCTTGTTAGATTTTTAATATATTTTTTTAGGATTAACTTTGTAGTTAATTTCCAATGACATTACCGTGCTCCCTTAGTTCTAGGCCATTTTGGAATTAGGAGCTTAATGTTGTTTTGTTTTCCCTTAGAACTTAGGTCATGAATTCCATGTGCCTGAAGTTTTCAACTAATTCCATCCTAATTGATTAAGTTGATCAAAGTTGCTTTGATCAACTAAATCCTTTGACTATGCTTATTTCCCCTGTCTAAGTCAAGTGATCAGAAGACTATTGATCACTTGACAGACTAATTCTCTGTACTGAAGTTATTCTGAACCTTTCAAGACTTTACAACCATACAAGTTGGACAAACATTGCAGACAGACTGGAGATTGGATTACTGATCAAGCACAACAAATGTTCCTTAACACTTATCAGTTCTGACGCAAATTGTGCGCCACGAGCCTTAAGCAACGGAGAATGATGAGAGGGATTATTCATATCCTTGTTAGAGTACCTTTGAGTACGGGGCGTAGGCCCTAGTTATTCAAAGTATTTACCTTTGTTCATAGTCTTTAGTGCGATTCAAGTCTAATAATTGATAAGTCTTCTTCTGCACAAATGTTGCAGGAAGATTAAATATCAAGACCTTAACCTTTGGGACTTCTTCCTTTTATTTTTCTTTCTCTTCTAAGACTAAAACCATTTTTGTAAATAAATTCAAAAACACTTAAAAAATACGACTGGAATTGTGCGCCACGAGCCTTAAGTAGCGGAGAAGGAATGAGAATGGAGCATTCCTACCCTCATTCTGAATATTTCAGACACGGGACGCTCGTCCCGGTTGTTCAAAGTATCTGTATCCACTCATAGACTTTAGTGCAATTCAAATCAAAACAATCGTTTTCAAATCTAAAATCAAACTCAACTCATCAAATTCATTTTTCGCCTTAGGGCATCATTCAAAAACCTTTCATAAAGGACATGTTGCTTTCGTTCTACCGCAATACAAACAACGCTTAAGTCTCCCCTACGCGAGCATATAAGCAATGTTTAACTGCTAGAACACGAACGTTAACATTATATAATTAAATCAATCAACACATACTTATTTTCTACCCCGAACTACGAAGCTCTGATTTCTTTTTGCACTTTGAGGATACGTAGGCACAGGATTGCGAGATCTTGGAGAGCACACTAATTTAAAACTCTTTTTTCCTTTTTCGCAAGTAACCTTTAAATAATAACACTCATCCATGCTACAAATAATCAAAACGGTTCCCGTTGAGTACAACAGATGTGGTGGTTGCTAATACATTCCCCATGCATAACCGACTTCCAAACCTGAATTTGGTTGCGACGACAATTTTCTTCACCTTTTGGGGTTTTATCAATATTTTCCCTTTCCTCTGGAATAAATAAAGTTGGTGGCGACTCTGTATTTTTCGCGTAGCGACAGCTAGCTGTCATACCCTAAAATTTACCATACTCTGTTTACAATTTTTATCTGGTTCATGACCTTGACTCATGTGCATACATTAACACCTAGTTAGGTCATATTGTTCATCTGCATTGACATTTTCAAAAGGAAGACAAGCATCATAGATTCAAAAGGTATCATAATTGACAAGAAGCTATGGTAGAGCATTCAGGTTGAGAAGCTCCTCTTGTGATGTGTTCTAAAAACCTAATTTGATAACTTTTTTTTGCATTCTTGGATCATGTGTGCTACATCTTGGGTTTGGATTTAATCAAGACTTACAGGGATGTAATCTTTTGTGGAAGTTTGCAATGGAGTTATTTGCCTTATATCCAGTCCTTTAGTCCATTTATTAAGGTGCATTCATTTCAAGTTTACACAAGATTAGCTCATTTGGATCAACATGTGGTCAAGTTTCAAACTTTTTTTCAAACCATACATTCATAAAGCCATACAAATACATTTGCATTTATAAATCATTCAATGCACAAGTTCATTGCTTTATTGCGAATCATTATACCAATACACAAAATCCAAGCCGTTACACACAAAAATTGCATCTTTTTAACTTACAGTTGACTTTAGTCAACTATTGACTTTCTGGTCAACTAGTTAACCGAAGCCAACTATCTAATCCTAGACCTATTCCTACGGTAACTTCCAAGCCAACTTCACTTTCTATCATGATACATCTTCAAACTATCTTGATAATTCTTGATTTGTGCCAAAATTCCAAGCCTTGATTAGATTTTTCAAGCCATGCCCCACTTTGATCTATATTGTGCCAAGATTAGCCCATGATCAAACCCGCACCAACAACATATACATGTAAAAGCCATCAACACGTCAAATTTATCATAGTTAAACCAACTAACTTATACATCCTACCCATTTTGTTTCACAATTTCAAAAACTACCACCCATTACCATTCTAGCATTCACAACATAACATCCCCGTATTTTCAAACAATGCCAAACTTCTAACATTAACAAACTCTCATAATAGATTTTAGTTAAAAAAAAGCTACATTACAACAATGATAGTATACATGTAAATCCAATTCACATTTCATCATTCATATAATTTCGCAATTTCCAAACAACCAAAAAAATGTTTTAACACCAAAATCATTGTTTCGGTAGGATTTTTTTAGCTATCCAAAATGCAGTATTTAGCAGATTTTTTTTATATAAACTAACCTCTTCAATAAGCAAAATGACTTCATAATTCTAAACATCAACATAACACATTCCTTTTAACAACTTAATAAAAATTTTACACATAAGGAACCCCTAACCTGTTAACAGGCTCATAACGGGATTTTAACATCAAAATCAAACTAACAGAGTCATAGTATATTGAAACAATAACAGAATTATCATTAACTTTCTATAACTAACTGAATTAATTTTCTCACTAACTATCTAATTGCTAACAATTTCATTTCCACTAATTCAGCAATAGCAGAGGTAATCAATTTCAATCAAATTTCCTAACTGAATTGCACATGGATAAGTTAACAGAAGTTAACTCTGTTAATTCTCAATCCTGTAAATTCATCATTCATCACAATTTCACAGTTAACCATTCATTTTCTCAAAATCACTCTCAGATTTCTCCATTTTCTTGTGCAGCTTTATGTTAACAACAAATTTAGTTGCTATTTTCTTCATATTTTTTCTCATTTCTTTTTCCTAGTAGAATTCATTGGGACCAAAAGATGAAGTTGAATTTGACTAATGAACCTAATAGTCATTTTGCCATGTTAACAATATTATACCAATGTCAATACAAATTTAATTCATAGTATTTGTATTGCATGTATGTTAACAAGGAATTTGGACTGCTTTTTTTATCACAATTTTAAATTTGGTATTATAATGTAGAAAAATCAAATATGTTTGCTTTATATAGAGTCTGATTTCAATCAAATGGTCATCAATTTAGATCAATTTAATTTTGAAGTGGTTAGAGTTGAATATTCTCTCGTTTGAGTTTAATTATATTTTAACTATTTAACCTAAGATAAATAATATAATTAATTTTTGTGCAAAAAAATATATAAAATATTATTTTATTAATAATATATATATATATATATATATATATATATATATATATATATATATATATATATATATATATATATATATATATTATTTACAAAATAAAATAATTATTATATTTTGACTAGTTCTCCTAAAGCAAAGAATTTAATTATATAGTAGATAAAAAATAAATGTTTAATATTTTATTAAAACTATAAAGCAATTTATAATTAAAATAAATTATTTGTTAGGAGTTAAATAGCATAAAAGTTACATACTTCACTATTAAACTAAATTATTATAAGAAAAACAAATATTAAGATTTTGTTTGCGAGTTTGGAAAGGAGGAGAATGAAGGATTTTTGGGAGAAGAGATTTATAAAAAAAAAATCTTTAACATTTTTGAAAATTGTGTTTTTGTTTAGAATAATAAATGAATAATTATCATTATTATATCTTTTAATTTTCAGAATATAATATATTTGAAGAATTTATATAAGCCCTTCAAAACCTTTTTTTAATACAAATTTTGAATTTCCTGAATTAATTCGTTTTTGTGTTATAAATAAAAACAAACTTTCAAAAATTTCTTAATCATACACTCTATCATTTTTTTTTCTTCCAAAGCCCTATCTACCCTTCCCCAAACTCTTGAACAAAGCCTTTATATTTATAATTAACAATAGTAGTTAAATAAAAAAAAATGAAAATATTATGAATGTATCATTAATAACATAAACATAAGGTAGATAATAATTATAGGGTGACTCACCTATATCATTATCTACTTTCATTATAGTTCATCCACAATATTTTCATGTTTTTTTACTCAACTACTATTTTTAATCAGGAAATTGTTTAGTATTTACGAAGTTGTGTTAAACATTTAGATTATTTTTTATTTTTGGATGGTAATTGAATTATAAACTAATCTAAAAATAAAATATGGATGGATAACCAATTATTCTTAAATATATAAAAATATTTTAAATAAATTTAAATTTTGTTATGATTTGGTCTAAATAAACGAATATTTTACACATTCATACTCTATACTAAGATCATTCTGCATTCTCAAACCAAACAAAAAAAGGAGAAGATTTATGTTTTTACTCATTCATTAACTTAGAATTGACACTTGGTATGTACCTTCTATGTGTAACACAAAAGCGAATAGCTAATTATTCTAATAGGTTACTTTTCCCACCCTTAGGGTCTGTTTGGAACAAGAGAAAAGCATGAGAAAGAAATAGATACGAGAGAAATAGGAAAGAGAGAAGCCACTTCTTTTGTTTGGAACAGAAGAGAAATAAGAAAGAGAGATAAAATTCTCATGGGACCCACACCTTTTACACTTCTCTCCAAATTGCGAAGAAAGGAGACGGATGAATGATGATTCCACTTTTGCCCCCTATTTATTATTAACAATAATTTTTAATCAATACCATTAAAAATCAAAACCCAGAAATTGTATATGAATCCATGGAACCTTGTTGTTTCTCAAGAATGGAAGAACCAGAAGGTATGGCTGAAAGAAAACAATCATCAACTTTTTTGAGTGAAGTTTAAAAATACCAACCAGTATTTAAAAAACAAGAACTTTGTTTTGGAAATGGTGGAACGGTGGGTGTGAGTGGTGTTTGTGGGCGAAAATGATTACATTGAAGGAAAAAGAGTATGGTTATTTTTTTGAGATAATTTGATAATAAACTAATTAAAAAGAAATCAGAAATATAAATAGGTTAAATTAATTAATGGTTAAAATTATTATTTTTAAATCATTTGAGAAAGTTAAAGTTGATATTTTATTTTAGTGGATTAGTGAAATAAATTAGTTAGTTAAATCAAGTAATAAGTAACTTAATAAATTAATTATTTTTAATTTAGTTAAAAGACTCAATTAATTTAATATTTTTTAAGAAAAAATACAAGGGTATTTTGGTACTTTCAAAAATAACACACACTTCTCTCTCTTCTATTTCTCTTATGTTTCTCTTGTATCAAACAATACATCAATTCTACTATATTTCTCATCTCTTTCTCTCTTATCATACTCTTTCTCACATCTTTCTCTCTTCTCAATTTCATCTCATAGCCAAACACACCCTTAGTGTCGCTCACTCGCCATGATGAAATTTCATAAATACCCCTAAAATTCAGATTATAAATTTCGTACGAACCCAAAAATTAGAAAAATATGCTAAATGAAAGATGTGAAGGACAAAATAAATTTGAAGATCGGACTTTGGACACGCGCCTCACCACACCACAATCATTTCCCAGAGTAATTACAATTTAGGCTTAAATAATGTTTTCGTCTTTGTAAGTTAGCGTGTTTTTGGTTTTCGTTCTTGTAATTTTTTTTTTGGTTTAGTCCCTATATTTCACATTTGTGTTCGTTTTAGTCCTTAAAACAAAAATTCGCAGGAAAATCCGCATGAAATCTTCGGATTTTCCTGCGGATTTTGGTTTTAAGGACTAAAACGAACACGAATGTGAAATATAGGGACTAAAATAAAAAAAAATTACAGGGACGAAAATAAAAAACTCGCTAACTTACAGGGACGAAAATACTATTTAAGCCTTACAATTTAGCACTTAATTAATTTGGATTTGAATCTCTTGATTTTTACGGATTCCAAACTCAGGATGTGTTTAATTTATAACCTCGTGCCAAAACTTTCCCTCTTCTTTATTCATTTCACAAACTTAGTCAAAACCTAAAATAGAGCTCGTTAGCACACTCCATTTCCATAATTTCCAAGTTTTCTCGCTACTTCTACTGCATTACATTCAAACGTAAGACTTCAATCAAATTTTACTCCACTCCATTCAAGTGAGGTTTCTAATTTTTCAAGTTTCTCTAACAATTTGGTAAGTTTTTCATTTACATCTTTTTATTTATTTATTTTTGAATACATTAGCTAAATAGATTAGGTATGATATATTAGGTTGTAGTCAAAATCATAATAGTCTGGTTTCTGATGCATGCATATAGATTTTTTTTCAAGTTTATAGTGTATGGGTTCTGTTTGTTTGTGTTCTGAAACTGTAATTTTTGTCCAGAGATTGGAATCCGAACCATGAGTTCAGAGAAAAAAATTGGATTTTCATCTTCTGCATTATTTGTTTAATGTTGGTGCCAGTTCATTTAATGTAAAAGCATCCTCTTCCAGAGTTCATGTGTCTTCGACATCGTCCTCATGGAGACATGAGTCCCCTATTATTGCCCATGATGCCCCATAAGTCCATGTTGCTGACCACCTGGTGTCGTTCCTGATGTTTTTCAAGGAGGCTCATCAGACCTGTCACTTCTTCCTCTATATCCATACCATGGTACTAGACACGTGTATGATGGAGAGGTAACACAACTATTTAATTATTCTTCTAAACATATGTGTTAGAAGATTTGAACTTTCTAACAATGATTTTTTTTTACAGTACCATGATATGTTGAAATGTATTGACCATGGTAGAAAATATACAAAGTTTCCGCAACTTGATGAGCCATGGTTTCAGAATGTCATGCCCAAGGTTGTCAAACTCGCGAGTCTACTCAGATTCGTAAAGGGTCTGTAGACTCGACTCGTGGACTTGACTCGCAAACTCGTACGAGTCTACGAAAAAATAAAAATGACTTTCAAAAACATATATGTGACACGGACATGACACACACATGTATTTTTAAACTTATAAATGCCTCATATATGATACATATGTATATAATAGATCACCAATTAACATCAAAATTTAAATTTCATACTCCATAACAATTTTTTTAGCAAAAATACTCAATAATAAAACAAAAAAAAAAAGCAAATAATGTAGTTAAAGACTTAAAGTACTAATTTCTTCTTAATTGGCTACTACATAAAGCAAAATAAATCATAAAATAGATATCCTAATGGCTTTAAACATCCAAAGCTCCAGTGAAATCATCACCACCAATATCATCACCATCATCTTCATCGGTATCTTGAGTATCATCATCAAACTCTGCCCCGGATGATACACCTTATTCATCATTAAACAAAGTTGGATTTCTTGAAGCTCCATTTCCACCTAATTCAACGTTGCCACAACCACCACCACTACTTTACACAACATTAGCAATAAAAACATCAGCTTCTACAACATTGATAACAATAACATTATCTTACTCAACATTAACTTCAGTTTGCACATTTTCTTCATTAAGATCTTCAGTTATCCATTCATTATCTTTACGCAAGAGAATATACAAGATAATATACAAGAGAAATGTCGAAGTGAAACATATAAGAAAATACTTACACAATGAAGAATTGATTTATGGGAATGAATACGAACAAAGCAAGAGACAAAACAAACACATGCCTTCGATGAAAGGATAAAGGCATGAAGAAACTTTGCTGAAACAAGAGACTAAGAGAGAAGCTTTCTAATTCCCGTACAAGCAAAAAATAAGGGATTTAAAAAAAAACTAAAAGATTTTGGGAAATTTTGGCCTTTTTTGGGTTAAAAAAAACAAAATTGAAAAAAACTTATAGACTCCTAAACTCGCGAGTCTATACGAGTTTGTGCGAGTCTACCTGAGTCTACTCGAGTCTATCAAAAAATGATTTTATGCACGAGTTTACTCGTTTTTGCTTCCTAGACTCGTAAACTCGTACGAGTTTACGAGTCTACTCGCGAGTTTGACAACCATGGTCATGCGTGCATATGGGTGACAAGATTTATGCAGGACATGGTATGGTTATATTAACCATGGACTTCTCAATTCCATCTTCCGATCAAAGAAATGTCTATCAAGGTTGCTTGTTAGACGAAGGCGACTTACCTAGAGGGGGTGAATAGATCCCCAAATAAAATTCTTTACAAAAAGTGTTTTAAAAAATGATGACTATCGGAAGTAACTTGGATCGATTCGTCTAAACCGAATCGCTATTGAAAAGTTTGAATATGCGCATGTGAAAATAAATCAGAGATAATGATAAGTTATTCAACCAATATGATTCAATCACAATCTCTTAAAGACTACTCAATATGCAATGCTATATCCAATGATAATTCACACAAAAACAGTATAGATGCAAATTGTCGAACACATTGTGTACAATCGATTTTGCTTGGAAATTTATAGAGTTTTATTGATCTTAAAATATAATCACAATCAAAAGTATTGTGATTCACTCAACAAAATGTTTATCAAATCGTTTTCAAAAGAATTTTCCAAACGAATTAATTGCATTAGTGATGAACACAACAATTTGCAAACGAAATATAAAAGATATATATATATATATATATATATATATATATATATATATATATAGAGAGAGAGAGAGAGAGAGTACACAAGGATTTGTTTAGGGAGATCCCCAATCGGCCTTAATATGGGTACGTCTGCCCTCAATTCGAACTCGAATTGAGATAGTGAAATTAGCCTTACATTGCAAATAGTAGTTTACAAGAGAAATGTAGCAATACAACCCTACAAACCCTATATTTGTTGTTGATCCTAACAATTTCTCTTCCCTTGATCTGAGCTTGATCAAGTTACCCAACAATGCCAATTCGATTCACCGTCTCACACTACTCCTTTGCAAGAACAACAACATTTCAATACCTTCACTCGATCAAATCCGAATTGTGAATTGTTGAAACCCAAGATTTACCAAGATGATCCATCATCTCACACTACTCCTTTACAAGAACCACAACTCTTCAAAGCCTTCACTCGATTAAATCCAAACTTGAGTAATCTTGTCCAAAACCTTCAAATCCCCACTTTGATGTTGAAGGAAAACCCCACCTTGATTTTCTTATTTGAAACCCCCTTAAGATCTGAACCCAATTTACAATACCATAATATAAATTGGACCTTATCAACTTGATTCTAGATGGCACCCAACCAATGAATGATTGTGTGTACTTTGTTTGTGTGTATGCATAAAACCAAGGTTGAAGATGATGACGAATCTTAGTATGTTCCAGGTTTCATTTATGATTTTACCAAAATCATTAAAAAGAAATGATACATGTAACATTTTTTATGCATACAATCATTTCTTGATGCATGAATCTTTTCTAATGCTCCCTGATGCTAAAATGCATAGCTAGATTCAGATGATATGGTCTAATGTACATAAACACTAAATTATCCTAGTTTTGGCATCATATAAAACACATCTAACAGAAAGTTGCACTCACATTCTCCCCTTTTTTATGATGGCAAAACTTGAGTCGATGTGTTTTCGTGTCTATGAAGGCTCTCCCTGAGTTTGTGCCTCATAGCTGATTCATAGTTGCATATACTTCTCCCCTTTTGATAACATCAAAAAGAGACAAAGAAACCCAATTAGCAGTATCACATAGATACAACATAGCACATAGACAATATACCAAAACAAAGGCGATTGTAAAGGTAAGATCATGCACTCCCATATATGCAACATACATTAAAATACACAATAGTCATCAATACAACATAAATAAAAGGCAATATACCAACATTACATAATAGTCATTCAAGATAATACACATAGTAAACCATTGTCTCACATTAAAACTAGTTGAAACATTGCCAAGACATAAGCTAAAAGCAAAAACAAACCATAAGAAAAACACAAAATGCATGAATACTTAAACTATGAAATGCATGACAGAAAAATTCCTAAGACGTTTGACATAAACGACCCAAAGACTCAACACTTGAGTGTCCTCCACGACCTATAAGCATTGGCCTTACTCCACTGTACCAACCTTGTCCATTATTTCTAAACTGATGATCTAATAAGTCATACATATCTTGGTAGAATTGAGCATAATGATGGTGATTCTCAGTTTGAGCAGCAATTATGTGATTAATTCTGGAAATTGCGGCAGCATGATTATCATCTATTTCACTTCTTATAGAAACCAACCTTTCAGTCACATATGAGGCAAAGGCATCACAGTTGGTATCTTGTGATGTCATGCACTATTGCATGAGACAAAATTGTTCAACTTGAGCAACTTCAAATATATCACGCCTTCGACACTCCTCCTCATAACGCTTATCTTGCTTAATCCGCATATTTTAAAGCATAGCCATAATGGAGGATTGATCTCCATATTCATCACCTACTTGACCATCCTCATGATCACCATCTTGCATAAAGTCATCACCTTGAGAGACACCATGAGAAGCTCCAGTAGGTTGATTACCAATCACCAGTGGCTCGACAGTTGTGCCAACAAACTCAGAAGGGTCATCAAAATTGTAAATTTTCTTACCATGCTTGCCCGTGCGAAAGTAATAAACCTGACGATTTTCATCCCAAAATTAACCCATGTTGGTTAAGGTGCGTTGAGAGAACTCCTGAAGCTGACTAGGGGTTTTAAACAGAAGATTTGACACTACTATGTCAAAGTAGTTTAGAATTTAGCAATCATGGAGGCGTAACAAAAAGAGGTTCCTCTATTGCATTCCTTGATGGAAAACATTCGAGAAACAAAATAATTTTCCCAATTGAAATGAATTTTGTTCAGAAGAATGTAGACGAGATGAAATTCAACATTGTCTATTCTTGAGAACCCTCCATTCTTTGGGCGCAAGACATGAGAAACTTGCCATAACAAAATCCTAGGAACTATCTTCAATTAGTTGACAGCTAAGGTGTCGTGGCAGTCATCTGATTGGGGAACCTTAAGCATCTTATTTACATGAACATTCCACTCAAATTGCATATGAATGTTGGTATCCGTCACCAACGGATCAACTTCGTCATCAGCAGCAGCATCAACAACAGTAATACGAAACAAGGATTTCCAAAGATCGTTAGTGAACTCATAAACAATGTTACCTATGGTAAACTTGAAGCATAAACCTTGCCTATCATGTAGACCATAGTAGAATACACGAATAAGGTCTTCATTATAGTCCTAAGGAAGCTGCACAAAGTAATCAATTTGTTAATGCGTATTAAGACTAGTAACTTCGATAATATCCAAACAACCAAC
Source organism: Lathyrus tuberosus (assembly GCA_022829125.1). NCBI lineage: Eukaryota > Viridiplantae > Streptophyta > Magnoliopsida > Fabales > Fabaceae > Lathyrus > Lathyrus tuberosus. The sequence continues at coordinate 12,505,195 of JALAZF010000109.1, forward strand.
CATCATAGGCTTCCAAATGTATTACTTCACAAGAAGTCGATGTTGGTGTTTCTCTTCAAATTCCTTAGCACAAATATAAGGAACCAATGAAAACGCAATTTTTGGGGCAGCAGAGGATATGGTATCCTTACCCTTGCCTTTGGAATCACCCTTGGTTTTTGAAAACTTACATGCCATTGAGAGTTGTTCAAACAGGGTTCGCACATTAGGTTTTGATGTAATGTGTGAATGAGAGTTGGAGAAGTTTGAGGGATATATGATAACCCATAAACTCAAAACAAAGATAAAGGTTCTAATCCACACAAAAATGACAATGAACACTAAGAGTGAATGAAAATTAGGAGTTTAGAGACAATGGAATGATTTGAAATATGAGGATAAAAAGGTATTTATAAAAGAAGAGGAAAATGAGATTTCTGAAAATGTAGAGATGAATGAGTTGTATTGGATGAATCTAAGAGGAATAATGGAGAATTTTATGACATTTTGAGGAGTTACAAGACTCAAGAAAAAATGGAAGTTGTGAAGACAAGTTCATGAATGATAATTGAATGAATAAGGGAGATGAATGGCCATTCAATGCGTCATGAGTTGACCTGATGTAAGCATACGTCGACCTCTTGGAAGCATGTGTCAACCTAAAAAGGTTATGAGTCGACACATACTGAAGCGTATTTACAAGATTTCAAAAATTACTCTTATGTGCCGACCTATGCAAGCTTGTGTCGACACATGCTGAGCAAACTTTAAAAAATTCAAGAGATTACTTTCATGTGCCGACCTATACGACATACACGTCGACCTATGATGTCCAAAACTTGAAAATTTTGACACATATGAATTTTGAGTGACTTTGAGAGACTTAAATTGACTTATGCATAACTAATTGATGAACGATACATGCATATAATTGTTTTTCATGATTTGTCAGCTAATAACATGCAAACACACATATGTAAACATGATATAATAAAAGGATATATATCACATGTGAAGATAATTTAAATGAGGCCACTATAAACATGTTAAATGAAATTCACAATGGTTGCACTTGAAATTTTTGGAAATGAACACTCATAACATGTATCATACATAACCTATGTCACATACCTTTGAGAAATAAACAAGTAAAATAGGAAATTTACTAACAAAGCAAAATTGAAATGATATTACCTCGTCGTACGAATGACAGAGAAAGCACATGCATTCCACAAGGAACTCTCAAACGAAAGTTGGAATAAATGAAAAACGTGCCACAAACCAATAACAACAATGATCTTACAACCTTTCACTTCGACAAAGTATCCAATAATGTAATTTGCAATGAATCCACAAAAGAAAAATTATTGATTTTATGATCATCCTTTTCGATTGGACTTCAATCTTGTCTCTTTCATGATAATTATCTTACTCTTCCTCAAGCTTCACCATCTTAGGATGATCAATCCCTTATTCAATGTTCTTGAGTATGTCTCTTGAAGATAAGCCTTTTGCATGAAATGAAATACCATTTCTATATTTCTTGGATGGGAGCATACAAGTAGTATACACACTTTTACCAATTAAAGAACACTAGTTGTTGACGCTTTTGGTAACACACCCCTTCTTTCTTGCCACAAAGTCAAAGAAATAAGAGGATGTCACCCGTATCATGTCTTGAGCAACCATAAATGAGATCCCATACTCTTTTAATAGATTCAAGACATTTATCCTACAAAATCAACAAGAAGTTCTAGGCACCCAATTTTCATTGGGTCCTTGAGGGTGCGTGAAACCTTGGTTGCTTTTAGGCAACCATTGAAAAACACCTCTAGGCACAAGAAACTTCCTAAACTTGTATTTTGCAATGGTATGATCCTTCTTGCAACAAAAGTGACAAATTAAATATTGAGAAGAGTTACCATTGCTAATTTGATCATTTTCAACAAAGTTATGCCTTCTATAAGGATTATGTGAAGGCATCTTATATTTAGTAATATCAATAGCAAAAGTGACCTTTGGTTGTAATGCCTTGTCCAACTTAGCTTTAAGAGTATTTATTTCTTTTTGCCAAATGTGACAAGTTTCACAACCGAACCATGAAGGTTCTTTATCCTCGTATTTAACCTTTTGAATGTCTACCATAGAATGCTTAAGATCCTCCATAGTCTTTTCGATTTCCAAAACTTTAGCTTCCAAATGTGCAAAGATTCTTTTGTTTGAATCTAACTTTTTGAAAGCGTCTACAACTTCTCTATGTAGACTTTCAAAAGCTTTTTGCAACTCGACATAAGACAATTCATCAACATGTTCATATTTAGAGTGACTTACATTTTTTTCTTCTTATCACGATAATAGGCGGATAGACAAACATTTACCGATTCTTCCTCATCACTTGAGCTTTCATCACTTGAGGAATCGCTATCTCTTTCCCATGCAATATAAGCCCTTCTAGATTTGCTAGATTTCTTATGGTGTCCTTTCTCTTTGTCTTTCTCTATCAATAGGCACTCTGTCTTGTAATGCCCGACTTTGCCAGAATTGTAACATGAACGTCTTGATCTTCCTTTCTTATCATCATCTTCCTTTGATGAGTGTGATTGTCTTATGAATTTGATGAGGTTTTTTTCGAAGAACTTTATACCATTTCATTTGTTGTACTTGTTGAATCTTTTCACAAAAAGTCTCATATCTTCATCATCAGAATTCTCGTCATCTCTTGTTTCACAATCACTTTGCTTATTACTTAAGGACATTGAACTTGGAGCCTTCAAATCAATTGACTTTTTTTCTTCCTCCTTGTCTTTACCTTTCTCCTTCTTCATCTTCTTCTTATGCTTTTTCTCATGTTTTTCCAAGTAAGTGAGTTCTTGCTCATGTTCTTCTAGCTTGCCAAATAAAGTTGTGAGATCAAGTGTTTTAAGATTATTCGCTTCTTTGATCGCGGTGACCCTGGGTTGCCATTCCCTATTAAGACACCTCAAAACTTTATTAGTAGCTATATCATTGAAGATAGGATTACCTAGAGCCTTCAATCTTTTGCATGTCGGCAATGGTTTCTCCATGCTTCATGAGAAATAGTTCAAAATCTTGATTTAACATATTGATCCTAGCTTGTTTGACCTCATTAGTTCCCTCATGGGAAACTTCTAATGTGTCCTACATAGCTTTGGCGGTCTCACAGTGAGAGATACGATAATATTCATCAACACCAAGTGCGAATATGAGAATATTTTGTGACTTCCAATCATGTGACCATAATTTCTTATCATATCATCCCATTGTGCTTCTGGTTTTGGTGCGACAACGCCTTGAGCATTGCTCACTGTAATTTGATTAGGATCATTGATGATGGTGTCCCATACACCGTTATCAACCGAGTTAATATGGATACTCATACAAGCTTTTCAATAGCCATAGTTTTCACCGGTGAATATTGGCGCTCTATTGTACGACTCTTTAGCTTGGGTAGCCATTTTATAATAAGCGAATATTGAAGCACGAAATTAACCGGAGCTCATGATACCACTTTTTAGACAAAGGTAACTTATCTAGAGGGGGTGAATAGATCCCCAAATAAAATTTCTTTACAAAAAGTGTTTTAAAAAACGATGGCTAGCGAAAGTAAGTTGGATCGATTATCCTAAACCGAACCGCTATCGAACACCTTGTGTGCAATCAATTTTGCTTGGAAATTTTTATAATTTTGTTGATCTTAAAATCCAATCAAAATCAAAAGGATTGTGATTCACTCAACAAAACGTTTATCAACTTGTTTTCAAAAGAATTTTCCAAACGAATTAATTGCACAAGTGATGAACACAAAAATTTGCAAATGATATATATATATATATATATATATATATATAGAGAGAGAGAGAGAGAGAGAGAGAGATAGAGAGAGAGTACACAAGGATTTGTTTAGGCAGTTCCCTAATCGGCCTCGCTATGGGTACGTTTGCCCTCAATTCGAACTCGAATTGAGATAGTGAAATTAATCTTACTTTTGAAAATAGTAGTTTATAAGAGAAACATAGCAATGCAACCCTACAAACCCTATGTTTGTTGTTGATCCTAGTAATTTCTTTTCCCTTGATCTGAGCTTGATCAAACCATCCAACAATGCCATTTTGATTCACTGTCTCACGCTACTCTTTGCAAGAACTGCAGCCCTTCAAAGCCTTCACTCGATCGAATCCGAATTGCAAATTTTTGTAACCCAAGATTTACCAAGATGATCCATCGTCTCACGCTACTCCTTTGCAAGAACCGCAACTCTTCAAAGCCTTCACTTGATTGAATCTAAACTTGAGTAATCTTGTCTAAAATCTTTAAATCCCCACTTTGATCTTGAAGGAAAACCCCACCTTGGTTTTCTTATTTGAAACCCCCTAAGATCTCAACCCAATTTACAATACCACAAGCTAAATTGGACCTTATCAACTTGATTTAGATGACACCCAAACAATGAATGATTATGTGTACTTTGTTTGTGAGTATGCATAAAACCAAGGTTGAAGATGATGATACTCTTAGTATGTTCTAGGTTTCGTTTATGATTTTATCAAAATCATTGAAAAGAAATGATGCATGTAACAGGTATATATATATATATGAAATTCTGGCCTATGCAGACAGCAGATTTCCTAACACATGTCAAGACATTGTGCTACATAATCATTTAAACTCAGAGGCGCAACAGCAGACTGATACCTTGAATATCAGAACTGCACAATCACATATGTCACGACATCTAATCCAACATGTCAGTCAAGAACAATAACAAAACTGTAAATTACAGAATGTTAAATAAGACAGTATGTGTTAACCCAGTTCGGTGCAATTCACCTACATCTGGGGGATACCAATCCAGGACGAAGACTTCACTATCTGTAGAACTGTTACAAAGCTAAACTCCCCCGTTTACAACTTTATACCTAACATCTACCCAATGAACATCTTTACCAAGGCTAAACTCAAACGTTTACAACCCTGATATGAGATACCCCACTCACATCCTAATCACAACCTGTGATATCTCTGTCTTCTGCCAATATAGAACATGTCGCGGTTTCTTGACCTCCAAGTTATCTTGAACTTGCTTCAAAGCTTCGTCCAAAAACAATACAACAACCATTACCTATAGGCTTCTGGTTGTGTCCCTGTACCTATGCCTTCCACTCTGCATCCCATATTACAGAGTGGTGACTTGCAACTCCTAAGCGAGCCAACGACTCTCAAACCCTAAAACCTTATTCAACACAAGAGAACTAGGTCACAAAGTTATAAGTGATACAAAAGTACAGTGTTTAACCCTAGGTCTAAGTCTCCTTATATAGTCTTCTGTTGTCTTGGGCGTTCAATCTTTTCTCCTGTAATTCCTTGATCCATTCCTTAACTCTTGCAACATATTAAAAACTTGCTAACTTAGTAAGTCTGTCAGGATGTCGAGTCACCATGCTGGGACATCTCCTTTGACATCTTTTTCTTCTGCAGATTCTTTAATTATATCATCAGAATGTTTTAGCCAGAATGTAGTCAAACAATAAGTGCTTTCAATATATATATATATATATATATACGTGTGTATGTGTATGTGTGTGTATGTGTGTGTGTGTGTGTGTGAGCAGGTATGAAGAAAAAGGAAGGCAAAAGGAATGAAGACAAATGAAATTTTTCAAGATTTTTAATGCATAGGTCGACCTATGCAAGCCATGTGCCGACCTATGTAGGTCATGTGTCGACCTGTAGAGGTGTCACATCTAACACAGCCTATAAGCTTTAAAACTGTAGCACATGTGATGACCTATAGAATGCATGTTTCGACCGGTAGAAGAAATTTTCTTCTATGTGTCAACTTATAATCATATGTGTCTACCTGTAGCAGAGTTTTTCACATTTTTGATGCATAAAATCATTTCTTGATGCATGAATCTTTTCCAATGCTTCACATTGCTAAAATGCACAGCTAGAGTCAGATGATACGGTCCAATGTGGAAGCTCTTGGTTTTTTGTCTTTAATTTGATTATTCATGACATGTTTTTGTTGATCATGATTGTGTAGAGATTGGATGAAGTGTGAGGTACAACTCTGACTTTTGAAGCGAGGAATATGGTTGGATGGAACTAAAACGAGCTCTTCCACTATTCTGGCCCCCCTAGGGTGCCGATTTAAATACTCTCTTGAGGTTGCATAGTGCATCAGGTCTTCCAGCCCATCTGTTGGTGAAGGGGTCTGACTCATGTTCCTCCAAAGACCATCGGATTCCTCTTTTAGAAGAGGATTACTCGTATTTGGCCAATTTGTTAGGGACTGCTCTGGAGAAATAATTAGCGTCTCGGGCTCGGTATACTCGGCGTGTCTCTGACACTTTGGCCCTTGGTGGAGGTGGTCTCCAAGAAGCTTCGTAGTCTGACCAATAACGTGATGAGAAACAATAGTTGGAAAAGAGTGTTCACAATTTAAGGCTTCAGCGAGATAAGTACCTATAGGAAATATGAACAAATTTTACTTTTCTTACTAATATAAAGAATGATTTGGCCCTCCTCAATCCCCCTGTCTCTCTAGTCGGTCATGTGACTCATTTGGTGAGGACTGTGGCAAGGAATAACCAAGCTTTCTATTGTTAGTCAGGGAAATTTATCAAGTGCCCAAGCATCTCTTTCAGCAGCTAAAACGGGATTGGAGTCTCTGCATCTTGAGAATGATTCTCTGACTCAGAGTCTGGATGAGTGTGCGGACTCTAGTGTTGGAGTCAGTGTCAAAAACTTTTGAGAATTCCCTATAGTAAATGGAACATTTTCATCGTTTATCTCGAGGGAGTAGATTCGAAGTGATCAGAGGATCAAAGATGGAAAGATCGCCTATCTGTTATAGTAGACATGTCGATCACTATATTTTTTGCATAGTGTATGTAAATTACTATTGTAATTGAATAATATATGTGCATATATTTTCTTTTTTGGAATGAAGTTCATTGTTACCCTTCTGAGGTGTGTTTGAGTGATCCCTAGTGCAGAGCTCTAGATCTTGTGGGAACTTACGAGGTCTTCCCTTAAAATTTGTTGGACGTCATGGGGCTGTTCTCGACCAAAGGTTAGTTTTGTTGGAACAAATTGGTTTGCCCCATATCCCTTAGGTTTCGATGATAATAAAGTATTTAATGAACAATTGGGTATACTAATATTTGTTCAAGTGTGCAGGACCATAGACTAAAATTTCATGAATGATCCAAGTATTGGTTCTAACTATGAACATCTTAAGAGAAGCTTAAAGACCAAAATCTAATGGATTAGAAGCTGAAGACCAAACTCTAAAGAAGTCTACTTCTGAAGAGGTCAACTTATGAAGGTTAGAGCCTGAAGAAGTCAGCCTCTAAAGACCGGACTTTGAAGAAGTCTGCTTCTGAAGATCAGAACCTGGGCCAGTCAAAGCACAAAGACGAAGGTAACTCTGATAGATCTCTATCAACCTCTGAGCTTACTTTGTCACATGAATACCTAAGCTCTATTTTCTCATAGATTCAGTTGGGATACAACTGATAATTCCTTTTGTAGCAAAGAGATTTCAAACAAGTCTTCAACGACCTTAACTATTTGAAGAAACATCTCAACGTCTCTATTCAAGCTTCTCAAAAAACTCTCTTATGCAATTTCTCCAACGACTCTTTTCCTTCTCTATTTAAAGAGCTGAAGACTTGAAGAGCACATTGAGAACTATTGACATTCAAAGAGAAGTTACTCCGTCAAAACAAAAGTACAAGCTGAACTAATTAGGAATTCTTATCCTTGTATATATTAGAAATCCCTAAGTCTTAAAGAGTCTATTTGTATTGTATTATTTCTACACCTCTGATTGTATATCAAGTGTATTACCTCCAAAAAATCAAGTATCTGTTAGGTAGATTGTTAGAAGTCTCTTACTAAGTGTTTAAGCATTAAAGTCTCTTGCTTGTGTGCTTGAGCATATAAGTTTCTTGCTTATATCTTGAGCATTGGAAGTCTCTTGCTTCTGGGCTTGAGCATAGAAGTCTCTTACTCAGTGTTTGAGCATTGGAAGTCTCTTGCTTCAGAGCTTGAGAAAATTGTAATCTTGTGTGATTATAGTGAAAATCTCTTGTAAGTACAAGGGGACTGGATTACTCTCGAGTTGTTAGAGGAACCAGGATAACTCTGTGTGTCTCTCTTCTTTCTTGCATTACTTATTTGATGCCTACCTCTTATCTCTTTTTCAGATTCTATACATTATGTTTAGAATTTGACCAAGAGTTTAAAAAGAAAGAAAAGTCAACATAATTCAACCCCCTTTTTTGTGTTTTTCTCATCTTCAGTTGGCATCAGAGCATGGTCTGTGCTAAACACTTAGCATTTGTGCAGAAATTATTCTGAGAAAAAGATATTAAATCTTGTCTGGACTGTAAGAGTCTGATAGTGGTACTCCTTATTCACATGTTGCTATTAATCATGTTTATAGCACTTTAAAAAAGAACAATTATACAACTAGACCTCCAACTTTGAGTGGAGACTCTACTAAGTTTGAATGGTGGAAGAGTAAGATGTATACTCATATCATAGGTCTTGATGACGAGTTATGGGATATTCTAGAAGATGGCATTGATATTCCACTCAATGGAGTTGGAATGGTGTCTGATAAAAAAACTCTCACACCTGCCCAGAAAACGACTTATTGAAAACATCATAGAGTTAGAGGCATCTTGGTTGATGCTCTACCTCACTCAGAGTACTTTAAGATCGTTGATACATCTATTGCTAAGACCATTTTTGAATCCCTATGTGCTACATATGAAGGGAATCAACAAGTTAAGTAAGCTAAGGCTAACCTTTTAGTTCGGCAATATGAGTTGTTCAGAATGAAGGAGGGTGAAGACATTGAAACCTTGATTTCTAGGTTTCAACTTCTTATTTCTGGACTTCAGGTTCTGAACAAGAGCTACACTACCTCTGATAATGTGAAGAATATTATTAGGAGTCTTCCTTTTAGATAAATACCCAAGGTGGCATCTATCCAGGAGGCCAAAGACTTAAACACACTAAGTCTTGAAAACTTTATTAGAAATCTCCAAAGCCATGAGATGGAGCTCAATGTATATGAACCAGAAAATAAATCAAAGTCCCTTGCTTTGAAATCTGTTGTAAAATCTGCAAATGTTCCTCGAGTCTAGGATTCTGAAGAAGCTTCTCATGTAAATGGTTCTGAAGAAGATTCAGATGATTAGAATATGGCGTTTATTATTAAAAGTCTTCAATATTTGGCAAATAAGAACAAGAGATTCTCTGGTAGAAGTAGTGGCTTCAGAGGATCAATTTCAAGAGAAAATAAGGATGATCATAAGGGATGCTTTGACTGCAAGAAGCCTGGTCACTTCAGTGCTGACTATCTAGAGATGTAAAAGGACAAGTCAAAGAAGATAAGCTATCAGAACGGCAACTTCATAAACAAGTTCAAGAAGAGTCTCACGACAACATGGGAAGAACTTGACAATGAAGAAGACTCTAAAAAGGGTGAAGAGCAAGCCAATCTAGCCTTGAGGGCTCTTACTTCTTTAGAATCAGGATATGACACAGATTCTGTTTCATAGTGTGAATAAGAGAATGAGGTATTTTTCAAACTATCTTGTTCTGATCTAATTACTTTCATTCAAGAACTCATTAATATGCGTCAAGAAAAATCCAGACACATGAAAATAGTGAAAAAGCAATATGATCTTTTGAAAGATGAATTAAAATCTTTTCAAAACAAAAATGAAGCTTTAGAAAGAGATCATATTGCTCTAGTAAAAAAGTGTTTGATAAACCTCCTAATGAGCATGAAATGGCTCTTCAAGAGTTTATCATAAATGGCTTTAACATAACTAAACTTACATCCATAATTTATGGTGTAAGTAGAAGCAAATGAGAAGGTCTTGGTTACTTTTAAAAACCTTTTGATCTAAGGTTTGATACCTTGATTAAACAAACATATCCTTCTTCTTCAAGCTCTGCTCATAAACGGCCAGACTCTTATTTTGTACCTGATGTTGACAATGCAAAGGTTATGAACCAATTAAAACTTAAATCTGTTGAGTCAAGGGTTCTGAAGAAACCAGAACATAAGACTCTAAAGTCAAAGGTTCTGAAGAAACCCGAACCTAAGACATCAGGATCTAAGGTTCTGAAAGGTTCATAACTAAATACCAAGATCCATTCAAGATAACAAAATTTTAAATCAAAAGTCTTAAATGATTCTGATCTTGACGGCTGATCAGAACCTGAAGTGGGCCAAGAATAACGTCTGTGATGCTGGATGTATGAGATGAGGAGGGGGTGTACCTGCAACGCACTCCGATGCTAAAGTAAGAATCGAGAGAGAGAAAAAGGCAAGTACAAAAGTGTGGATTTCGTAGGGTGATTTTTTAATACCTGACCCCCTCAAATAAGAGGGTTTTTATTGTGCCCCCAGCGCGTGGCCAATGGTCCCTATTTTATGGGCGAAATAACTGTTTCCCGAAGAATAGGTAACTGCCAGAAACTAGTCGTTAGGACGGGCAGAGGTGCCCGAAACTAGCCGTTGCTACGGGCAAAGATATAGTTCCGGGCACGGGCGTCGTGACTGTTTCTGGATGGTGGAGTCGTGCATGATGGGCAGGAATTACCGAGGAGGATCATGTGACCCTGGGGGTCGTCCGACCATCTCTGCTTGGTAAGGGGACAGAAAGGTAAAAGTTGCCCCCAATTGGCTGGACCTTGGAAATTGGGTCGTTCTGGGAGCAAAAGTGGATTGGGCCATGCCTATTCATTGGTCCAGTCCGGAATAGGAGCCCCCCAAGTTGTTGCTCCCGAGCATGGGAGTGATGACTTAAGGGTAGTTCGCAGTCCCGGGGAGATCTGGAGGGGCCGTCGCTTGCCGACGAGGTGGAGTGTTTTATGATTCCCGGGGGAGTTGGTGCCCGCGGGATACGTAACGTTGTCTGGTGTGCCCGGCGTACGGGGAGTTCAACGGTTGATGTGGTCTAAAGAGATGAGACACCACGCGTACCTTGAGACTTGTGCTGCATTAAATGTGTCATGATGGCTAGGCTAGGGTCATGATGATGCCCCTAGCCGCGCGTGCTCGTGCACGTGCCTTCAGAATGCCTATAAATAGAGGGAGAAGCTCCTCATTTTCACTTTTCACTTCTCTCTCCTCCTTCACTTCTCTACCTGACTTCTGCGTTTGCTGCCGTTCAACCCGTCGTCAACTGCCACCGTACCAGTTTCGAGCATCGTCTTCGACCCTCAGATATCTCCTCGACCAAGTAAGTTGTTCAGATTTACTCTAGTTTTTGACTTTTTTGCTTCCTGTTTTGCTAGAATGCAAGCGGTTAGGAAGATTCTAGGTAGTTACAGTAGCAGTTTTCGGTGACTGTTGGTGGTAGACGGTAGTTTGGCCACTTTCTGCTGTCGTCGTGGTCGCCGGAGCTTTAAGAGCCCATAGATTTAGGTTATTTTTGACGTCGTTGCGACGACGAACGTGTGCGTTACCGGTGGAGCTCATGAATTTTCCGGTGTACCTATGAATTTTCCGGAGGGTTCATGTGTTTTCCGGTGGAGCTTCAAACGGAATTCTGGGTAGTGAACCGGGGAGAATCTCCCCGTGTGCGTAGGAGGGGTTGTCCCGGGCATCTTCTCGCACAATACTTGTGCCATTTGATTAGGGCTTAGGCCGGGGACATCATCCTCGGCCCTTCGTGCGCCCTTTCACCTGACTAGCGGTGGAAGGGTGGATTTGATTTTGTCATCGAATTCAATTTTATCATCTGCTTTTCAGGTGAAAAAGATGGCCCGCGAACCTGATAAAGAGATTCTAATAAACTCATCTGAGGAGAGCTCCTCGAAGAGCAGCGACATAGAAGTTTCGGTCACTCCTAGTGATGTCGGCGAGACTCCCCCTGAGAGGACCTCGGTGGAGGAGTGGACAGTCACAGAGCCTGCCGAACATGCCTCTGTTTTTGCCTCATTTACTAGGGATGCCTTCACGACCGTGGGGCCTGAAGGGGAGTGGAAGGTGCACTTTCCAAGTGAAGACGACCATATCAGTACGGATTACGAGGAAAGGTTCCCGATGTACAAGTATGTCTTCAAGGACATTGGGCTGAGATTGCCCTTCACTGACTTCTAGAGAACTGTCTTCGTGCACTTGGATCTGGAGCTCTCGCAACTGCATCCCAACTCCCTGGCGTTTATTCGTACATTTGATCTGACATGTGAGTTCCTGAAGATAGGAACCATCCTCCCTTTATTCTTTACAATCTTCCACCTCTAGAGGCAAGTCTCGGGGAGGAAGTTTGGATGGGTTTCACTGAAGCAGGCAAAAAAGTTGTTCAAGCCGTTCTCCGAGTCCATACGGTATTTTAAGGAGAGGTTCTACGTCATTGAGCCTGTGTCAGAGAAAGCTCAGGATTCTACCTATGTCTGGGAGGTGTCGACAGCTGAAAACGGGGAGGATCTGTACGACGAGAATGACAAAGTAGTGGCGGACAAAGTGCTGAAATTTCCCTTCTGCTGCAGCGGGTATCATTTTTCCTAGGGGACCGACCAGTATATTGCCCTGCTGGAGATGCTGGGGGATGACGAAAAATCCGGATACGCGGCACTGGTGAATTATGTCAACGGTTTTAATCCCGCGGGGTGCTGGACTAAGAACGGGGACCCGATCTTCGAGGAAGATGGCGGGCAGAAAGTGGAGAGTCGATATATTAACACAAATGGGCTCCTCGAGTGCAGGACTTATGCTAATGCCCTTAAATTGCTTGGTAGTCTTTGTTTTTTAGTTTGGCTAGATTATCGTTTTCCCTGTTTGCTAACGTGCCCGTTATGGTTTTGCAGGTGAAATGCCTTCAGCGCACGAACGGATGGTAAAGAATGCCCAGACGAAGGGCAAGGCTGGTGCAACAAACCCGAAGACTCGGCTTACTCAACGAGTGCCCCTTCCTCAGATGGGGACGGGGAGCTCCTCGCCTATTCCTCCTCTTGCCCAGGGTTCCCCGATGCCTGGAACTTTGAGGTTCAAGCGAGTCCGGCAGAACAAGCTGGTGAATCTTAGCTAGGCGGGGGAGAATAGCAAGTCGAGCTTCCTCCATGCCTTCACAATAAAAAATTCTTTAAAGGCTCCTCCCTGGCGGTTCCTCGGGCGGAGTCTCTAAAGCTTGAGGGGATGGACCGCCCGAGCAAGAGGGCGATGTTAGCGCAGGATGCTTCTGCTCTGATTAGGGTCCTAGAGATGGCGGCGGTCTATGCTGAAGAAGATTCCCCTCACGAGTTCGAGCTAAAGAAGGCCCAGGCCATGATATCGACCCTGGAGGAGAAGGTGAAGAAGGCCAAAGAGGAGGCCAAGGCTGCCGAGGAGGCGAGGAGGAATTCTCAGGATGAGCTAACTAAGTTAAAAGGGGAGAATGACACCCTGGTTGCAGAGAAAAAAGTTGCCGAGGACTTGGTCGAGCAGATGAGGCTTGCGGAGGCCCCAGCTGAAGACGAGCACGTGGATCTGAAAGAGCTGAAGAATCAAGTTGAGTTGGTTGCCCGCATTGTGCAGGCAGAGGATGACGTCTATGCAATCGGCGAGGATTCCTTCAACAACGTTATGGCACATCTGAAACTTGCGAACCCAGGGGTCCCACTGTCAACTGAGGGGACCATTTTCCTGTACCATGCGAGGGCGAAAAGATCGTCATCCCCGACTTTCTTCAGGCTCGAGAGGAGCATGCTCATATTCTTCAAGAGGAGCCTCAACCGACGGAGACTATCCCCGAGGAGGCCCAGCAGATGGAAGAGTGATATCGTTTGTTGTATTTCTGGCCTGCGTGTTGTGTTTATGTAATTTATTATTTTGTATGGGGCATGACCCCCTTTCTATATAACAAGTACAATTTGTGGTCCTCGTGACCCTCTGCTAATGTAATATGTATGTTTTTGGCCGCTTTGGCTCGTTTTTGTATGATTTGCGTTCGTGCATGGCTTTATACGCTTTTATTTTTGCTAAGTGTAGTAACTTTGCTCGATACGAGTGTGTGCCCATAATAAGGGTGACTTAGATATTTGTTGTTTCGGGGTCTGCTCGACTGAGATGTGTTCGTCAGTGAAGGGGACTGATCGAATGGCCAGGGTAGTTACCAGGCATGAGAGCAGAGCTCAGGTCGTGTTTGAGGCCTGAGTTCGCAGCGTGAACTTCCCATCGCGAGCTGGGTGTTCTGCCTATCATGGTACTTTGACGAGGGCAGACTCGGTTGAGGAACCGTCGTCGGACATGGGTTCTTGTCGTTCTTGAGCAGGATCCTGCCTTAGTTTGTACGCAACGCTTGTACCTGGGCATGCATCCGTATTTGGGATGTTATCCTCCTTGCATTGAGGAAGCAAGCCGACAATTAGGGCCTTATCTATAATATTGTTTTAGCTTTTCGGCGTTCCATGGTCGAGCAAGTTCTTCCCCGTTGAGGTATTCTAGGTAGTAGGCCCCGTTTTCCGTCTTTGCCTGGACGCGATAGGGTCCTTCCCAGTTTGCGGCGAGTTTTCCTTCTCGAGAATCCTTGTGATTCCTTCTTAAGACAAGGATGCCCACTTGGAATTCTCGCCGTATAACCTTGGCGCTGTGCCTGGTTGCAATTTTTTGTTTTAATGAGGCTTCGCAGAGAGCTTCTCCTGATCGGACCTCTTCGACAAGGTCGAGCTCCTCCCTCAGTGTCTCGTTATTTTTCTCCTTGTCCACGGGGGATTCAGTCCGCCTGGATGGCACGCGTATCTCGATGGTGATCACTGCCTCAGTTCCTTAAGCTAGGCGGAAAGGTGTTTCCTTGTTCGAAGAGTGGGGTGTAGTGCGATAGGCCCAGAGCACACTGTGCAGTTCCTCGACCCAGGCTTTCTTTGTTTTGTCCAGCCTTTGTTTGAGGCCCCACAGGATTACTCTGTTTTCCGCTTTAGTCTGCCCGTTAGTTTGGGGATGTTTGACGAACGCGAAGTGTTGCTTAGTGCCTAGTTGGGCGACGAAGTCCTGAAATTTTCTGTCCGTGAACTGCGTCCCGTTGTCGGTGACTATTGCTTGGGGAATGCCGAAGTGGGGAAGGATGTTCCGGTTGTAGAAGCTAAGTATGTTGTGGGCCGTTGTTTTGGCCAGAGCCTCTGCTTCTATCCACTTAGTGAAGTAGTCAACACCCACTATCAAGTACTTGTTCTAGTTCGACCCCACGACGAATGGTCCCAGGATGTCTAGGCCCCACCATGCGAAGGGCCATGGGGAGGACATTGCTTTGAGCTCGTTGGGTGGAGCCAAGTGTATGTCCCCGTACCGTTGGAATTTGTCGCATTTCTTCACATGTTCTTTTGCATCGTGTTGCATGGTCGGACTGTAGTACCCTGCTCGTAGGGCTTTCCTAGCAAGGGATCTCCCCCTGAGGTGTTAGGCGTTGATCTCTTTGTGGATCTCATGCAAGACACGGGCAACCATCTCTTCCTCGACGCATTTGAGTAAAGGGATGGAGAACCCTCGCCTGTAGAGCTTGTTTTCGACCAGGGCATAGAAGCAGGCCCTGCGCCTGACTATGCTGTCCTCTTTAGAGTCGGATGGGAGTTCATCCTTAGCAAGGTAATTATAAACGGGGTTCATCCAGAAGTTGTTGTCGCCGATGACTTGCACGTCGATGATCTTGGAGGTTTTCTTAATGCTGGGTCGAGGAAGCACTTCTTGGATGACGAATTTGTTTCCGCCCTTATTGTTTGTGCTCGCCAGTTTTGACAACACGTCTGCTCTGACATTATGTTCGCGGGGAACATGTTTTACTTCTACTATTGTGAACTTCGTCATTTTTTCCTTGACCAGGGATAAGTATTCTGACAAGTTGTCGTTCTTGGCCTGATATTCTCCTCGAACTTGGAGGGCCACGAGTTGAAAATCGGTGCAGATGACGACTTCTTCGGCCCCTAGGTCTTTGGCTAGGCGTAGACCGGCGAGGCCTCGGTTGCTACGGCGAGATAAAGGTATAGGGTTTCGCCGTTATCTGGTCGGGAGAAGATTGGCGGTTCTGACAATGCTTGTTTTAGGTGGAGGAGAGCTTGGTCGCATTCTTCCATCCATTCTAAAGCTGCCTCCTTTCGGAGAAGTTTGAAAAAGGGCAGCGCGTGTTGAGCAGACTTGGCCATAAAACGAGATAATGAAGCGAGCATCTCGTTGAGGGATTGGATGGATTTCCTCGAGCTTGGCGTAGAAAACTCGGAGAAGGCCCTGTACTTGTCGGGGTTAGCTTCGATTCCTCATTCTGTCAGATAGAAGCCGAGGAACTTGCCTGCTCGTACCCCGAACGTGAATTTCTCCGGGTTGAAACGCATCCGGTATTTCCTGGCCTGCTCGAACACCTTTCTTAAATAGGCCATGTGACCCATTTCCTCGTGGGACTTCACGATCATATCATCCATATAGACTTCGAGCATGTCCCCGATTTCTCCCCAGAAGACCTTGTTCATCATCCTTTGGTAGGTAGCGCCAGCGTTCTTCAAGCCGAAGGGCATTACGTTGTAGTAATAGTTGCCCGGCTCGGTCATGAAGGCTGTGTACCTTTTGTTGCTTTTCGCCATTAGTATTTGATTGTAGCCTGAATAGGCGTCCATGAATGATAATAATTTAAAACCGGCAGAATTATCAACAAGTTTATCTATATTGGGGAGGGGGTAAGCATCTTTAGGGCATGCCCTATTGAGATCAGTATAATCAACACACATACGCCACTTTCCATTAGACTTTTTAACGAGTTCAACATTGGACAGCCAAGTAGTGTACTTGGCCTCCGAAATAAAGTTTGCCTCGAGGAGGTCTTTTACAGCTTGTTCTGCAGCCTCCATTTTCTCTAGAGACTGCTTTCTCCTACGTTGTGCTACTGCCTTGGCGGCAGGGTCAATTGTGAGGTGATGGTAGGCGATAGTAGGATCTAAGTCGGGCATTTCTGCGGCGCTCCAGGTGAACAAATCTGCATTATCTTGGAGGCAAGCTTTGAGCTGTTTCCTCGCTATGTCGGGGAGGCCAGTCCTTATCTTCACTCCTCGCTAGGGGTCGTCGCCGAGCAGAACGAGTTTGAACTCGTCATCCAGAATCGAGCGCATCGGATAGGAGCTATCGCCGTTGCTAATTAAAACGGAGGGCAATAGAGTCGATATAGTTAATGCGGGGTAGTGGCTTGGCTTCCTCGGAGCAGCTGGGCAAGGCCGGTTTGCTGGAAGTCTTCGGCTTGGAAGCAATGGTGTTGAGTCCTTTGGTGGCTTCTTCGAAGCATCTCCTTGCTGCCTCGATGTCCCCGTGTAAAGTGGCGACCATACCCTTAGAAGTGTAATACTTCATTTTCAGATGCACAGTTGAGGGTACGGCCACCAATTTGGCCAAAGATGCACTAATAGAGAGAAGGGCAGTCAATAACCAAGAATTGGACTTTAATAGACCTGGCCGTCTCTGTAAATTCGAAAATCACGATTAATTCCACATATCCCCAGGGCTTTGTGACCGACCCATTGAAGCCCTGCAGGTCAGAACCTATGTAGGGGGTCAAGTGCGACTCATCTAGCTGGAGGGTGGAAAATAGCTGCGAGTACATGATCTCGACCGAACTGCCTTGGTCGACTAAGATTCGACGAACATCAAAGTTAGCAATCTGGGCTCTTACGAGCAGTGGAATGCTTGAGTTCGAAGCCCCACCGAGGAGTTCCTCTGGTAGAAAGAGATGGGGACCGACTCTCCCCGGACTTTGTCGAGCGTTGTACTCCTGTTGGAGCTCGTTCTGAGAAGGTGTTCGAACTTCCTTTTCAAGGAGTCCACGGTAACTTTGTTGAAGCCCCCTCCGAAAATGACCATGGTGGAGGGGAAAGGTTCCCACAGGCCATGTGTTGTGAAGTAGGGGGCGCTGAGCTCCTCAAGAACATAGAAGTCCTCAGACCGCGATACGGTCATGGCGACCTGAAGGTTTGTCTCTTCCGAGGAAGGCACCTCTTCCTCGACTTTCTTCGACTCCTAGGCATCCTGCCGGGGAGTTT
This sequence comes from Lathyrus tuberosus, assembly GCA_022829125.1. Taxonomy (NCBI): domain Eukaryota; kingdom Viridiplantae; phylum Streptophyta; class Magnoliopsida; order Fabales; family Fabaceae; genus Lathyrus; species Lathyrus tuberosus. The sequence continues at coordinate 12,523,216 of JALAZF010000109.1, forward strand.
CTCTCTTCTTGGTAAACTGTTTCAGGTGGTCGTCCCTGATCAGTATCTCTATAGCATCCTTCAGGTGGATGCAGTCGTCGATTGTGTGGTCGTGACTTTTGTGGAAACGACAGTATTTCGACTTATCAGCGTTCGGCTTGGCCGGTATCTACTTAGGGAATTGAACCCCTGCTTGTTTGAACTCTGAGTTGGCGCATTCGGAGAGGATTTTCTCCCTAGAGACGGTCAGGGGAGTATATTCATGGAAGCAGCCGGAGGGTCCTTTGTTGTCCCGGGACTCCTGGGGGCGATCTTCACGTCTCCTGTCTCCCCGACGAGATGTCGAGGGTTCATCGCTCTTGGAGGTTTTGGCACTTTCCTGATGGCGTGAGACCCGGGCAGAGCTGGCCGCCTCTTTCTCCTCGTACTGGATATAATCTTGCGCCTTGAGGAGGAAGGCGTCCAGAGTCCTTGGAGTTTCGATGCCAACAACTTTGGCGAATTCCGTGCGGGGACGAAGTCCTCGCTCGAGCAATAACTTCTTCATGTCATCGGTCATTGAGACATGTACTGTTTCTTTATTGAACCTCTCGATGTATGCGTGGAGAGGCTCATCCTTCCCTTAAATTATGGCCTCAAGGGAGGCTTCGGTCTTCGGGTGGTGGCGGGATGCCGTAAAGTGTCTGGAGAACATTCTCCCCAGTTGTCTCCACGAGGTGATGGACTCGTCAGGGAGTTTCTTATACCAAGTCATTGCTCCCTTCCTGAGTGAGGTGGGGAACAGTCGACATTTGATGGCACCCCATACGCTGCAATAATTGAGCAGAGCATCGATATTTTCTATGTGCTCGTCAGGATCCGTCGTTCCGTCGTAGGTGACCAAAGACGGTGGTTTCTTCAATCCCTTGGGGAGGCGCATGTCCATAATCTCTTGAGATAATGGGACGCGAGGCTCGTCGTCGCTGCTGCAACTGGTCCATGATGGGGAGCGGGTGCTTCACTCAGGGACAGGACGGTGACTTCGGCGGGGAGATGGGGTTCGTGCCCGACCCTTGAATCTAGGCGGGGGTGAATGTTGGTCTCTCTTGGTCCTCTTATTTCCTGGGGAGTACTGGCTCCGCGGGGAAATGTGGTCGCGCTTCTGGACGACATGGGTCTCTGGTTCGGGTGGTGCCCGATAGTCTCTCTCTCTCTCTCTCGTCGGGGCTATGGACTTCGAGATCGTCGGAGCTCCTTCCTTGGAAGAGGAGATCTTGGTCAGGCAGACTGCTCTAGGGCCCCAATCCTCGCGTTTTTCCGGAGGATTAAAAGATTGGTTTTGTTGAGAGCTTCAAGAAGGGCCGCCACGGCCGGGTCGACGTTGGGAGGAATGGGAACATGTTGGTTGTCCAGGGAGGGTTGGTCTTCAACATGATCAGCACGAGTGGGGAAAGGAGACGCAGTGGCCCCATCTCTCAGATGATGGACATCGCCTCTGAAGAAAGGTGCAGTTCTGTCAGTATCACTCTTACTGACAGGGATAAAAGCAGGGTTGCGAGAATCATGAACGTGATCTTAGCTTGCCATGATCGGAGTCTTGGACAGAGAGTTGTTTTGGTCTTGAATCTATGGTGGATGTTAGATAGAGATAACAAGATTCTCACAGACAGCGCCATGATCTTGACGACTGATCAGAACCTGAAGTGGGCCAAGAATGACGTATGCGATGCTGGATGTATGAGATGAGGAGCGGGTGTACCTGCAAGGCACTCTGATGCTAAAGTATAAATTGGGAGAGAGAAAAAGGTAAGTACAAAAGTGTGTATTTTGTAGGGTGATTTTTTAATACCTGACCCCCTCAAATGAGAGGCTTTTTATAGTGCCCCCAGCGCGTGGCTAACGGTCCTTATTTTCGGCGCGAAATAACTGTTTCCCGAAGAATAGGTAACTGCCAGAAACTAGCCGTTAGGACAGGCAAAGATGCCCAAAACTAGTCGTTGCTACGGGCAAAGATGTAGTTTCGGGCACGGGCGTCATGACTGTTTCTGGATGGTGGAGCCGTGCATGACGGGCAGGAATTACCGAGGAGGAGCAGGTGACCCTGGGGGTCGTCTGACTATCTCTGCTCAGTAAGGGGGCAGAAAGGTAAAAGATGCCCCCAATTGGCTGGACCTAGGCAATTGGGCAATTCTGGGAGCAGAAGTGGATTGGGTCATGCCTAGTCATTGGTCCAGTCTGGAACAGATTATAAGCCTTACTAATTGAGAGCTAAGGTACAAAGTAAGAAGATGCCTGTCAGAACTAACCCCAAAGGACCCATAAGGCTATGGGTACCTAAATCTAAAATTGTTTTTGCTACATATATGCTTCAAGGGAGAAGAAAAGCAATAATCATGGTACCTGGATAGTGGCAGCTCACGTCATACCCAAATTTTCCCCCAATAATTCATTCATCGAAGCATTTGCATCATAACACATTATCATTTCCTTTTATCTTCACCCTCTGCTATGCCACGTATACATAAACCAACCTCTCCATGAAACCATCATAACACATACCCTCTTCCTCTCATGAGAAAACAACTACAAGAAACCTGCATTTTTTCCAACCTTACTCCTCAAAACTAATCCTCAACAGACACCATAACAAACTATCTCATTACAACAACACCAATCTTAAAACCTCATATCCAAACCTTTAACTTGTTATTCATCACCTTCACAAGACAACCACTCAACACTACCACACAATTCACTAACAAAAAAAAACTTCCATAACACCAATTCAGTAACTTAAAAAAAACTTTGCCACATTTTCCTAAAAATACTCTTTCTTCTTCATAGCAAATATCAACAACCTTGACCCAACCTCATTAAAACCACAAGCCATTATTCTTTTCAAAACCAATAATACACATACTTTTTTCCTCACTCACACTGAACATTTTTTATGCAAGATACACATATCAACACTTCATATTTCTCATCATTATCCTTCATATTACCATCACCAACATATTCAAACATATAAAACCATTACACTTACATCACTTCAACAACACAAAACCACTAATCTCATAAACCACCTCCTTAAACTCTCTCTTCCTCCATATGAACAACAACCCATATACCATATAACATTCAAAGCCACTTCAAGCTTACCATAAACTCCATGCATCATCACTTTCATCGAACCATAAACTGAACGCAACACCGTAATAACATAACACATCCACCAACATTTGAAGCATCCGCTGGAAAACTCACAACTCCGCTGCCCTGAAAACTCGACATCCACAATTTGCTTCAACCATGTGAGCATCACAAGCAAGCGGAGCTTACGCCAATCACCACCACGTCCGCCAACCTTGCCGAAAACACTTTCCGCCACGTAAACGACACTCCTATTCGCGCTGAGCTCCGAAGCCACTGTAAAAATGATTGGAAAAATGCTCGCTTTTGTAAACACCTCTGCCTCTACGGGTATATTACATTTCCTCTTTATGCTTGATTGTTATTGTCTCTTTTATGTATTGATTGTTCTTTTGAAAATGCAATGTGGTTTCATTGCATGCATATGTTAAGAGAAGTAGACAAGATTGAGAAGTGAAGCATGAGAGTTTGTTTTTTTCCTATAAATGCATAGAGAGAGAGAGAGAGAGAGAGAGATAGATAGAGAGAGAGATAGAGTATTGACGAAGGGAGTTTTTCTCCTTCATATTGTTTTTATTTATGCAAATAGCTTCAGCATGAGAAACACGTTTGAAGAGAGAGAGAGAGAGAGAGAGAGAGAGAGAGAGAGAGAGAGAGAGAGTTTTAAGAGTTTTTTTGTTGGGGACAACTTCTCTACCCACTATAAAAAGTTGGATAGTGTATCTTCTATCAATCAACTAATGTCATATCATTTTATTATATTTAATTATTTTTTTAATAATTTAAAATTTGTAGATTTCCAATGCAATTTACTCTATGAGTAACTCTACCCAACTTTTTAAGGTGGATAGATAAGAATTCACCTTTTTTTTGTTTTGTTTTGTTTTTATGATGCATGCCACATATCTAAAGATTGGATAATTTTAAAATTTGAAAAAAAAAAGGATTTGATGTCTCTCTCCAAAGATGCATCATCCATCCCCTTGTTTCTTTCTCTTTCCTTTTTATTTTTATTTTTTCATTATTTTATAATTTTAATTTTGATTTAATTGCAAATGTTAGAATTAAGGTTTAATTTTGGTTGGGCTTTGGGCTCTAGACACTATTGTTTGCACCCCCCATGTTCATATATGCACTTTTAATTTCTTTGTTATTATTTTTTATTCGATTAATGTAAATTAGTAAATAATAAACTGATTAGACTTTTAATTGATTAGTCGATTATAGTTTTAATTAATTATTTTGTAATTACTAAATGTATTGTTTGATTATTTGTTTAGTCGTTTGTGATATGCTTAGTCAATTAATTAGGTAATTTTTTCATCCATGTTCATATTGTGCATGTAAATAACCATATTCGATACTTCACTAATTTTCCATTCATTTTTCAAACAATTCTTCAGAACCATTTCACAAATCAAACCATTTCACCGACGTCAAGTACCTCTTCCGCTTAATTTAAATCATTTTGTAAATCAACTTGAAACGCTTGATCCAACGTCAAGTTTTTAAAGCGTAATTCTTTTCTCAATCAAATTCGAAATACAAAGTGACAATTGGTGCACGCCTTTTGAATACCTTAGTCTTTCACCTTAAAATAATCGAACCAAATTAGGATAACAAGTGACAATTCCTGCACGCCTTTTGAACATCTTGGATAAACGAACTCTTGGTGCACACATATGGTCAAACGTTTACTAAAATTTTGCGAATTTTTTCATAAAAGTGGATGACAAAGGACCGAGAGATGCACACATTTCCCCAACAGTTACCCTAATCCACATAAAATCAACTCAACCAATCAAACTTCTTTTTTCGTGCACTTTGAAAACCTTTTCAGAAACGAGTGTGTTTTAGCCATTTTTGACGCGAAACAAACAAAGGCTTCAGCCTCCAAGAGCGAGCAACAAGCAAAGTTTTAAATGCTCAAAATGTCTTAAACATCATTCCTTAAAAGCAATCAACCAACACGTGGTTTTTTTACAAAGAACTACGTAACCTTGAGTTCTCCATCGTACCAAGAGATACGTATGAGCACGATTTTGAAATCTTGTCAGGCACATTAATAAAAAACCCTAAAAATAGTTTCTTTCTTTTTCTCGCTTCTTGTATAATAAGTAGAAGATCGCAAGTAAATATCACACTAACACTCATTCGCATAACTAACTAAATGAGTCCCATTGAGTACAACAGATGTAAGGGGTGCAAATACCTTCCCCGTGTATAAACGACTCCTAAACCCGATCTCATTGCGATGACCATTTCCCTTAGATTTAGCAGGTTTTATTCGATATTTTCTCGTTTCTTTCGAACAAATAAAGTCCGGCGGTGGCTCTGTTATTATTCCAAGCATGTGATGCGCTCGAGTGTTTTTCATGCCGCGACAGAAAGATCATTGGTATGGGTACTATTCGTAATTCCTCTATCTATATTAATAATGTTTGGTTAGTAGATGAACTTAAACATTACCTGCTGAGCATTAGTCAATTTTGTGACAACGGTTATGAAGTCATGTTTAATAAGAATAATTGCATAGTCACGAATGAATCTCACAAGTCCATAGTATTTAAAGGTAAGAGCAAAGGCAATGTTTATAAAATTAATTTTTCTGAATTGGTTGATCATAAGGTATTTTGAATTCTATCAGTGAGTGATGAAAAATGGCTCTGGCACAGAAGGTTAGGTCATGCTAAATAGAGATTAATCTCTAAACTTAGCAAGTTAAAACTTGTTTAACAATTTCCAGAACTCAATTATCACTCAGATGCTCTTTGTGGAGCATGCCAGGTAGGGAAAATTAATAAAACCTCTTTTAAAATTAAAAACATTGTCTCTATCTCCAGACCTTTAGAATTACTTAACATTGATTTGTTTGGTTCTGTTAGTACTGCATCAATCAATGGGAAGAAATATGGACTAGTCATAGTTGATGACTATATCAGATAGACTTGGGTTAAATTCCTTAGAACCAAGGATGAATCATATGATATGTTCAGCATTGTCTGCATACAAGTACAAAATGAAAAAGAATCAAAATTTTATAACTAAGAAGTGATCATGGTGGAGAATTTAAAAATGAGCCATTTGAAACTTTTTGTGAAAAACATGGAATTCTCCATGCACTACTACAAAACACCCAAACAACAACGCGAGGTTTACAACGGCATCCTATACACCGTTGTAATAGTGCGTACTAGATGCGCGCATATTGTTTTAAGTCTTATTATAAGGCCTTTGATGACGGGTAAAATTCCAACTGTGGTAATAGTGCTTATTGGATGCGCGCACATTATTTTAATTAGAAATTTCAAGGGTATAATAACGGTGGTTGTGAACACCGTGGTGATACAATCAAGCTTTCATGGGTTCGAACCTCATCGCCCTCAAATAGTTTATTCCTTTGACGTAAATGCGCCCTTTTTAAGTTTTATTTATATTTAACTAAAAACTAATAAGGATATCACTACGGTTATTTCTTAAAACCGTTGTTACAAATTGAAGCTTCCTTTTATGTATTTTAAACACCAAGTATATATCCATTTATCCACTGAAAAAAGAAACAAGACTAAACAACCCTAACACCAACGCCGTCACCATCGTCGGGAAGAACACAACAACAACAAGAAAGTGTTCTACTTTAGTTGTTGCAATGTCGCATTTGAATACAAACTCATCCAAAGGTGTTTCTATGTGTTCTTCCGCTGTAAAATCTCAATTTGGAAATTTTTGTGGTTGTGCTGGTCGTATGGTTTCGTACCAATGCAAGAAGGGACAAAATAAAGGAAGGATTTTTTGGAGATGTCCATTTTGGAGGAGCGATGAAACATGTAATTTGTTCATATAGGATGAAGATGTGGGAGAAAGAGGTGGAAATGAAGATGAGAGCATTATGAAGTCAGAGTTGGAAGTTGTGGGCTATTTGAAGGTTATGTATGAGGATTTAAAGAAGAAGAACACAAATTTGAAGAACAAATTGAAATCAGAGAGATTTTCTGGAAATCTCAAGATGTTATATTTTCTTGTTTCCTTTATGTTTAATGTTTACTTTGTTATGAAATGTAATAGTTGAATTAGGGTTTGAATTACATTATTGATGTTTAAACTGCAGATGCATTGTGAATTACATTGTTGATGTTTGAATTACATTTTGAAGATAGGAATGCAACTAATAAAAGACGATTTCTTACGAGTAAGTTCAACGCAAACTTTTAATTTTCAATTAGTTATCTATTTGTTAGTATATTAGTTGATAGATATTGTAGTTCTAGTTTAAACTGTTAAGCAAAAAGATTAAAATTTCATTAGATAAATTAAGTTTCATTACATAAAATTTTCATTACATAAACTTAATCATCAAATCTAAATGCCCTGGATGAGAGGAAGTTTAACCAACCATAGTCAGCCTCATCATCATCATCAAAATCGACAACAACCATCTGCCTTCTAACATTCTTCTCCTTCTTCTATTTCTTCTCCTTACCCTCAGCGCTCTCCTTCTTTCCGCAGCAGCCCCATCTACATCAGCAACTTGTTGATTCTGAGGAAGGTTTTGAACGACAACCCCTTGTACAACAACATTTTGATTCTGAGGAAGATTTTGAACTACATCCCCCCTCTACAGCAACAGCTTCATTCTCAACATTTTTGGTAGCTTGAGCAGTAGAACTCATTTTGATTCTTTTGGATTAAGTTGTTTTTATGTTTTGGCCTTTACGTTTTTATATTGTTTCTTATGATTCTTCATCTTCTCTTGGAAGTTGAAGAAGTTTCTGCCTACCTCGAGCTGTTGAATTAATGATTATATCTCTTTGTCTTTTGAAATTTCATTTTTCATCCTTTGATATTCCTTCATAATTAATGGTTTTGATATCTGTTTACAAATGGTGTATTGCTGATTCTGGTATAATACATTTGGTTTTTATTCATACACAATATCACCACGGTTATTACTCTTAGCCGTTGTTATATGGTGCGCGCTTTCCAATTTATTACAACGGTCACGGTACCGTCATTGTAAGTATCATATATATAACAACACTCTACATAATAACGCATGTGTCCGCGTCATTATGTATCTTTCCCAACCATTGTTAAAAGGGTCTTCCATAGTAGTGATGAGTTCTTTTTTCCTAGAACTCTACAGCAAAATGGAGTTGTATAGAGAAAGAACATATCTTTACAAGAAATGGTCAGAACCATGATCAATGAAAACAACTTACCTAAGTACTTGTGGGCAGAAGCTGTAAACAAAACATGTTATGTTTAGAATAGAATATATATTAGACCTATTCTAAACAAAACTTCATATGAGCTGTTCAAAGGAAGAAAGCCAAGAATTTCTTATTTTCATCAGTTTGGATGTACATGTTACATCTTGGACAATAAAGTCTATATGAAGAAATTTGATGCCAAAGCTAAGAAGGGTATCTTTTTAGGATACTTTGAATGCTCAAAGGCATACAAGGTGTATAACTCTGAAACCAATATGGTTGAAGAATCAATACACATAAAATTTTATGACAAAGAGTCAATGATAAAATTTCAGAGCTAGTTCAAAGTTTTTTAGAAATATGTGTGTGTGGAGACACCTCTGGAGCTAGAGGTCAAGAAGCTGAAATTCAGAAGCTAACAATCCATCAGGAGCTAGATGTTTATAAGCTATTAGAACTTCAGAAGTTGGTGGTCTAGAAGGTGATCCTACCTCTGAAGATAATCCAAATGTTAAAGATTTTGTACAAGCTCAAGATGGCTCCTTAGAAGCCTCACAATCCAAGAAGAGCTTCAAGTACGAGTATTCATATCCAAAAGAGTTAATTCTTGGAAACAAAGATAGCCATAGAAAGACAAGGTATGCCTTCATAGAAGAAGATTCAATGTTAGGACTACTCTTCATGACTGAACCTACTTCTGTTGATTAAGCACTTCCTGATGATGGTTGGATTTTGGCAATGCAAGAAGAGCTAAATCAATTTCAAAGAAATGATGTCTGGGATCTGGTACCCAAACCTTGTCAGAAGAACATTATTGGAACAAATGGGTATTTAGAAACAAGTTTAATGAGCAAGGAGAAATGGTAAGAAATAAAGCTAGCTTGGAGCTCAAGGCAACAGTCAGCAAAAAGGTATAGATTTTTATGAAACCTTTGCACCTGTTGCAGGGTTAGAGGCAATCAGGTTACTTCTCTCTTATACTATTAAGCATAATATTTTATTATACCAAATGGATATTAAGAGTGCATTTTAAATGGAGTCATTTCTGAAGAAGTGTATGTCAAACAGTCACCTGGGTTTGAGGATTCAGTCCACCCAGATTATGTTTTCAAACTTAAGAAATCACTCTATGGACTCAAACAAGCTCCTAGAGCTTGGTGTGAGAGACTGAGCATTTTTCTCTAAGAAAATGGTTTTCAGAAAGGGCAATTAGACAGTACACTCTTCAGAAAGACACTTAAAAATGATATCTTAATTCTCCAAGTATATATGGATGATATCATCTTTGGTTCTACTAATGTTTTCCTTTGCAAAGAATTTTCCAAGTCAATGCAGGCTGAGTTTGAGATGAGTATGATGGAAGAGCTGAAGTTCTTCCTTGGTATTTAAATCAATCAATGCAAAGAAGGAGTATATGTTCATCAGAAAAAATACACAAAGGAGCTTCTGAAGAAGTTCAGCTATATGATTTCAAGATCATGACAGCTCTTATGCATCCAACCCGCAACTTGAGAAAAGAGGAAAGTAACACAAATGTCTGTTAGAAGCTGTATAGAAGTATGATTGGTTCTTTACTTTATTTAACAGCTTCTAGACCAGATAGTTTATTTAGTGTCTACTTGTGTGCAAGATTTTAGTAGATTCTAGGGAGACTTACTTAACTGCTGTTATGAGAATCTTCAGGTATCTGAAGGGAACAACTAATCTAGGGTTGCTTTATAAGAAATCCCTAGATTGTAAGTGTAGCGGCAAAAATCGTGAATGTAAGCTATTGATTAACTTAACTCAAAATGCAAGAGTCGCCACCGCAGTTTTATTTTATCCAAAAGGAAAGGAAAAAGAGCGAACAAATCCTAAGCAAGTTCTAAAACAAGAACAAAAGAATAGAGTCTGGGTAAGGGGATTGGTTATGCTAAGGGAAGGTGTTAGCACCCAAAATGTCTATAATACTCTATAGGAGCCCTTTGAACTATCTACGCTTTTTGGTTTGAAAACGTTTGTTTGAAATGAGATTGGGGAGGTGGGAAGAGAAATATTTTTTAAGATTTTTGTGTTTGGAGAGACTTCTTGAGCCTCATGCCTACATACCCACAAAGTGCAATATAGGATCAAAACCCCGTAGTTCGTGGTACAAATAAAAAAAAATTGGTTTGCTTTGATTAATTTTAAAAGTAGAGACAACTTTTCATTTCCAAGCGAATAGTTTCGCTTAAAGAGATGACTCATGTCTAAACTTATTAAAAAAAGATTTTAAAAGAAAAAGTGTTTAAGGCACAAAAGGTTTGAATGTGTTTGAATATTTTTTGGTCTTTTTGAAAAGAGTCAAAGTATGATTACCATTGATTGACATTTATTAAAGAAAATGGAGTTTAAAAAATGCACTTGACAAAAGTCAAAGTTTTATTATGAAAGAGGTTATAGTTTTGAAAACAAGAACGTTTTTAAAAAGGGAATTGGTTGGAATTGGTTGCTACTTTCTGATTTCTTATTTATCCTATAAAGTTGGAAAGGAAAGGGAAGATATCTAAAACTAACCTTGCACGCAAATGTTTTCTTTAACAAATGCTAAGAGATTGGGGGGTCCGGGGTCAGGTTATACAAAAGGAAGTTGTCAATCACCCAGTGTATATATGGTTATCCATAGACTTTCTTTGGCATGTTTAAATACTTTCTGGTGTTTATCTGTTATGGGTTGGGAATGTTTCTCTTTTGGGAATGTTGAGAGAGTGTTTTTGTTATTTTCGGGTTTTTCGTTGTTTTTGGGAAGGTAATGGACCTAAAGATTTTTATTTGTGTGCTCGCTAAGATTTCTCAACCTTATGCCTACGTATTCCCGTAAAGATAACAGGGAAATCAGAGCAATCGTAGTTCCTCTTATTCTATGGGAAGAAAAAGATATTTGGTGTCTTGTTTAAAGCCCAAGATTGAAGCTAAAGGGTTTTGTCTGAGAGAGAATTTGTCATCTCTAAAGGGAGATATCTCATCTATTCATCACAAGTTGTTGGATAAATGATTATAAAGGGGAATTACTTTAACTGGGATATGAGAATCCAGCAATGCCATAATTTCCTTTATAAGGGAGATGTCCTGAAGGAAGAAACTTTAACTCAGTGTAGAGTAATGCCATTTTCCTTAGGAGTCTTCCATGCTAAGAGAGGGATATTGGCTTGGATGTAAATAATCCAGAGGCTTGCCACTTACAGTAATTAGAGGAAGTTTTTAACCAGGATAAAAAAAGGACCATAACTTGGATTCTTGAATCAACAAGTGTGCCACTTACAGCAGTTATCTGGAATTAGGGTTTTTTGATTGTCTGCTTTGATGTGTGATGTACAGAGAAATGCCTTCCTACAGATAGAACTTTTGATTTCCTCTGAGGGGATGTTGATTTTTGTGTGCCTTGATTAAAGCCCAAGGTTGAAGCTAAAAGGTTGATTTTGTTTAGGGAGTTTCATATTTGTCTTGTACAAAGCCCAAGATTGAGGCTGAAAAGAATTTACTCTTCCGGGGAAAGTTTTGTCTGTCTTGTACAAAGCCCAAAATTGAGGCTAAAAGAATTGACTCCACTGGGGAGAGGTTTTATCTGTCTTGTACAAAGCCCAAGATTGAGGCTAAAAGGTTGATTGACTCAGCTGGAGAATATGATCTGTCTTGTACAAAGCCCAAGATTGAGGCTAACTTTGCTGAGAAAAAATCATTATACAAAGCCTAAGAGGAGGCTGGTTGGGTAATTTCTTATATGAAGCCTAAGAGGAGGCTGGCTTTTGCTGAGGATTATTGAGATCCAGAGACAGGTCCAAATTGGGGAATCAACTCTTGTTGAGGATTGAAGAAGAGTTTAAAATATCAGATGCCCTGAGGTTCTGATTCTGTTAAGGTTTTATTGATGGTAAAGGTTTAAACCTTGAGTATGAAAACCCATGGAGGTTTCAAACTCTGCTGGAGATTAATAGGTTGATGAAATGATCAGGGTTTTTCCTGTGTCTTTAGGAAACTTGAGGGTCTTTGTGAGATTCAATAGGAGATGAGACTTTCCAAGACTATAGGTATGAAGAGGTTGACTCTTAGTTGGAGAATGATCTTTGTATGATGCCCAGGAGGAGGCTGTGGTTTTTAAGGGATGAGAATCAACCCTTAACTGGTCTGATGTTCTGACTCTCTGTAGGATTTAACTAGTAGAGATGACTAGGTTCTGTCCTATACCTGTAGGAGGTCTTCAGGTCCTTATACTAAGCCAAAGAGGAGGCTGAGAACTTCTAAGAAGCCTTAGGGTCCTTGTACAAAGCCCAAGAGGAGGTTGGGGATGTTTTTAGGAAGCCTGTGGGTCCAAGCCTTAAGAAAAGTTCAAGAAATGTTTCACCGGGAATAATCCTTTCTTTGGCGAACAGGTCTAAGGTTTGAAGAAATTCAAAAGAGGTTTCACCAGAAATTAGTCCTCTTTGGGGAAATGAATTTCTTATACACATATTTCTAAGTTGTGACAGTCTTGAGAAAAGTTTCACCGGGAATAATGCCTTTCTCTGTTCTATATTGTATAAGCCCAAGAGGAGGCAAGACTGTATCTGGAATTTCCTATAGAGGAACTAGTTTTGACTGTGTTAAAAGAGTAACCGCTGGTTTGATCTAAAACTAGACCTAATTGCCGGGGTAAACTCTAAGCAAGTATATACAAGCATATATATGTATATACAGATGAAATATATAAACAAGTATATGTAGAAGAGATAGTGGAACTTACAATTGTGCAAGCTCCAGCATTGTAACCACAGCTGTATGGTTAGTTGATCGTACCTGATCAGAAAGTAGATTAGTTGCCAGTAAATATCGTGAGCTCCACTACTCCGGTGCTGATGAGACGGTGGGGGTGTACCTACAAGGTACTCCGATGCTAAAGTCAGGAATTGAGCAAGCAAGTACAAAAAGTGAGATTAAGAATGAGAATAGAATACCTGACCCTCTCGTGAGAGAGAGTATTTATATTGTGCCCCCAGCGTTGGGCCAACGGTCGTCTGTACTGGGTTGGATTGCTAGGCCCAATGCAGATAATTGTCAGGGCTTACGTGGCATAGGGAAGACCAGCATGTGGTCTTCGCCTTGGAGTAACTGTCCCGAAATCTCCGAAAAGTGGGCAACCGACTCTTTCGGAGGTGGGTAGTTACCTGATGACGTGTCCCCGCAGGAGGAGCACGTGGAGTACGTGGGGGAGATACATGACCTCTCCCTGGGATATGTGATATCTGCTCGACGGTAATGCCATTGATTGGGCCCGACAAGGACGTGAACTGGGCCATATTGGGCCTCGCATCGCATTATTAGGTTAGGCCTGCCCGACGGATGGGCAGGCGCTAGCCCAGTCCAGAACAGGAGCCCCCAAGTCGTTGCTTCGAAGAGTCGGAGTAATGACTTAAGGGTTATCCCCTTCGACGGGGACCCGTTAAGTGGGGAAACGTGTCTGTAATGCCGAGTTGGTGGAAAATATGGGTGATCAGGAGCAGGGGATGCTCGATGGGCAGGAGTCTCGGGGACTGTAGGCCATCGATGGTCTACGATACAGTGAAACGAAAGGAGGTGGACGCGTTCATCACATGGGCACCAGAGGGAAACGAAAAGATGCACGTGGGAATCTGAGTGCCACATGTCGCTCGTCATCAATGCCTAGGGCAGCTAGGACTAGGGCACTCAAGTGCCTAGGGACGCCTCGAGTCCCGTGAGAGTCCTACAAATAGGAGTTGAGTTTGTGTCATTTGCACGTTTTCGCTTTCCATGCTCATAGCTTTTCTCCTCTCTCTTCAGCTTCCATCGCCGTCTGTCCGTCGTACGCCGCCGCACCGGAGATCTACAAGCGTCGTTCTAAGTAAGTTTCTGGTCCCTTCCCTCCTTTTAATGCTCTCTACGGTTGCTCCTCTGGTGGACTGATGAAGTTCCCGGGGAGGCCACAGAGTTTTCGGCGAAAACGGTGAGGCTCTTTTAAATTTCCGTTGAATGTCCCGAGGAGATGGGACGCATGTTTCATGGACCTGATGAAGGTCCCGAGGACACGGGATGAATCTCCCGAGGCCATGGGATGAATCTCCCGAGGTCATGGGATGAAGAACTCGGGGATCTAATGAAGGTCACGGGGAAGTTAGATGAATACCCTGGGGCGATGGTAGAAGGCCTCGAGGGCGCCAGGTGGAGGTCTCGAAGACCTTAACCGACGTGCTCGAGGCAGGTCCCCGGGACGTCGGGGATAATTTTTGGTTTGGCTCTGGTAGAGCCTCCTCGCGTTTTCTCTGCCTGCCTTTCTTACCCTTTCACTTGATCTGCGGTGGAAGGGTGGATTTGATCTGGAATGTCGAATTTACCGTTTTCCTCTGCTTTTCAGGTAAAAATGACTGCCAAGAGAATTGAGGGGGTCCTTAAAACTGACGATGAGCCCGACTCCCCAGTGGCGCCAAACAGTGGTGCTCAAACGCCCGAGGACTGGGCTAGGGAGGAGCCTCTGGGCTTTCCCTCACAATTTTCTATGAATAACTCCGACGCCATTGCTACTATCGAGGACCTTTACGAAGGTTCCGCGCGGAGTTGGAGGGCGTACAGGCCCCTGGAGCATCACCAGATATGTTTGACATTCAGAAGGACAAGGTTCCCTATGTATGAGTTCGCCTTCCTGGAAGCGAGCCTATGTCTGTCCTTCAGTGACTTTCAGTTAGGGGTGTTTTCTTGGTTGTGCCTGGCGCCCTCACAACTTCACCTAAAGGCGATCGCTTTCGTGCGGGCATACAAGCTCGTGTGTAAATATCTTGAGGTCGAGGCCACAATCCCCCTCTTCTTCCGTATCTTTCACCTACAAAGACAGACGGTCGATGGTCGTCATAGCTGGGTGTCCTTTAAGCAGCTGATGAGGCTATTTCGGGCTTATCTGGACTCTGTCCAGAATTTCAAAACCAAGTGGTTCGTCGTCAAGCCCCTCACCCGTGCAGCCACCGACACATTGTACAACCGTATGACAATAGAAATGGAAGATGGTCGGAAGAAGGAGGTCCTTGAATCAAGGTGTCCCCTAGAGTAGACGGAAGAGCACTTCGAAAAGGGCACAGACAGTTATATCATCAGTTCTGGTGCATTAAGCGAGGAAGACTAGCGGGCCTACCAGGAGTTAGTCGATTTCGTCGCCGGTTTCACTCGCACGAAGTTGGTGACTCTAGACGGAAACTTCAAATGCAATAACTGCGGAGAGATCCTTACGGAGGCCCGACTGATAAACACAAAGGCCCTCCTCGAGTGCGAGACCGAAGAGGAGGCTTTTCGGTTCTTAGGTAGCGGGCATACCCTTGACTCGGGGTCCCTCATTGTTTCTACCGTCGGTTTACTGATGTTCACTTTCTTTTTTCAGGTACGATGTTGATCTTGGAGGAACGTGTGAAGAAGCTGGCCGCTACCCGAGGTCCAGAGAAGAGTGGAAAGGGGCGAGTCGAACAGGTTCGGCAGCAAGTGCAAGGCCCCAATTTGACACCCAGGGACTCGTCTAGCTCCCCATAGTGCAGCCAGTCTCCCACTTTGCAGGGATCCCCGAAAAGGCAGTGGACCCTTGAACCCATGCATGTCTACCTCACCGGGATCCCGCATGACGAAAAGTTCGTGTTTCTGCCCTGCTTTATGTGGTCTAACTTCTTCTCCGAGGCCAATTCCCCGACCGTTAGTGCTGCTGAGTCTAAGGCCATCCTGGGCACTGATCAAGAGTCCAGGAGGAAAGCCTTATTGGACGACATGGTCGCAGTGATGCGGGTCTGCGCCACGACTTTCATTTTGAATGATGAGACCTATCCTTCTGCTGATCTGACCAAACTGCATAACAACTTTACGTTAGTAGAGGCAAACATGAAGAAGCTGGCCGAGGACCTCTCCGAGTGTAAGAAACAGAACGAGGCTCAGGTCGAG
The DNA here is from genome assembly GCA_022829125.1 of Lathyrus tuberosus. NCBI lineage: Eukaryota > Viridiplantae > Streptophyta > Magnoliopsida > Fabales > Fabaceae > Lathyrus > Lathyrus tuberosus. The sequence goes on from JALAZF010000109.1 coordinate 12,539,457, forward strand.
CTCTACCAGGAGACAGAGAATAAGCTAAAGACTGCCGATGAGGAGAGGAAGATTCTCCTGGCCAGAATTGCTGAGCTGGAGGCGGCTGCCCGGCCTGCCGAAGGGGAAACCGACGTGGACAAGCTGCTGACGTCTCGGGCTGAAATGATAGCGAGATTTAGGTTGCTCAAGCGAGACGTCCTTGAGGCTGTTGAGGTGGGTTTCGCTGATGCTGTAAAGCAGCTCCAAATCGTGAACCCGGGTGTTCAACTCATCACCGAGGGGACCGGCCCCTATCATGAGGTGGTCGAAGGCCGGATTGTCCCACCTGCGTCCGAGGAGGATGATGACGACGAGACTATTGCAGATGGGCAGCCTGAGGGGAACACAATTGCTTAGTTTTTCTTTTTTCTAGTTTGTTTGGCCTGCGTGCCAGTTTCTTTTGTATCGATTTTTGCCCGGCCTGCGTGCCAGGGCTTATGACATTTGTATGTACTTTGAACAATGGGCTTCTGCCCGACTTAATGCTTCATCTTTTCTTTATCTGTGTGTGTGTTATGTTTGTATGTTTGATGATATATCTATTTCGTTTTTATCTAAGTAATTGGGGGTTTCGCTCGACTTTGTTGATCCTCGACAGTGCAGGGAACTGGTCGAGTGGTCGGAGCTGTATTCCGACTGTCGACAAGGCTAAGAGCTCGATCGAGGTCTTAGCTTCATGGCATGGGCTTCCCATCATGAGATGGGTGCCTTGCCAAATTGGTACGGCAGCGGTGGAGCTCGGTTGAGGTGTCCCCATCGGATCAAGGGTCCTCGCACATACACAACGCGGGCCCTTGTCTTCTTGTCTCGAGGAGGGGAGTCGCGCTTGTACCTTAGTGCGCCCCCGTAGTCGCGACGCGGATGGGTTGCGGGTAGGGTTTAACTGTAATACTATTTAAGCTTTTCAGCATTCCATGGTCGAGCAAGTTCCTCCCCGTGTATATTTTCGAGGTAGTAGGCTCCTGTCCCCGTTTTCGCGCGGACGCGGTATGGGCCCTCCAAGTTCGCGGCGAGCTTTCCTTCTCTCGAATCTTTTTGGTTCCTTCGTAGGAAGAGGGTGCCTACCTCAAAATCACGTTTAATAACTTTGTTGTTATAACGTAAAATTATCTTCTGTTTGAGTGAGGCTTCACAGAGGGACGCGCCCGACCTTATCTCTTCGACGAAGTCGAGCTTCTCCCGGAATGCCTCATTGTTCATCTCCTTGTCGAGGGGAGACTCCGTTCTTCTCGAGGGTTCCCTTATTTCTATAGGGATCACCGCCTCAGTTCTGTAGGTCAATCGAAAGGGGGTCTCCCTGGTAGTGGAGTGCGAGGTTGTTCTGTAGGCCCAGAGGACATTGTGTAGCTCCTCGGCCCATCTTTTCTTAGCGTCGCCCAGTCTCCGTTTCAGACCTCACATGATCACCCTATTCGCGGATTCAGCCTGAGCGTTTGTTTGTGGGTGCTTGACTGAGGTGAAGTGTTGCTTCGTGCCCAGCTTCGCGACGAAGTTCTGAAAGTTCTTATCAGTGAATTGCGTCCCGTTGTCGGTGACAATCACCAGGGGAACGCCGAACTGGGCAAGTATGTTCCTCTTGTAGAAATGTAGTATGTTGTTGTCATACCCCAAATTTTGACCATCAAGATTTCCCATCATTGTGCAAATCATCATCACAATATGGAGGAACTTTCATGCCTCATCAATCTCCTCAAGGATTGTTGAGCATTCACTACAATCAAAGATTAGGGTTTTGAGCCCTCTCAGAGCATTTAGACAAAGGATCAATCAAGAAATGACATGATCTTCAACTTGTCTAACCTCTCAAACTCCCATAAAGGATCCAGAGAACTCCCACATCAAGAACCAAGCACAAAGTTGCTACATTCCAAGTGGATTAAGCCTCAGGATCGCCAGTGTCACCAAATTAGGGTTGTGGTCGACCAAGGCCTCCAGGTGGAAATTTTCCTCTGGGCATGAGCCCATGCCTCAAAGCATAACTTAAGATACTCCAAGGGACCTCATGGACCCAATCATCAAGTAAATTAACCTCAGGGGATGCATTTACCAAAAATCAGGAATTAGGGTTTCTTGACCTAATTCACCCCTAAGTTGACTTTTGGACAAAACATGAGCCAAGACCTCAAGAAATGATTTGAGGGTCTCTAATACATTATATTGATCCATTTGCAACAATGGATTGATCCAAGAAGCTTGATTCACAAGTTTCAATTTCATCTGGACCACAATTAGGGTGTCGAGGAAAAAGTCAACTGTACCTTTGACTTTTGACCAAGACATGCTCCCAAACCTTGGGACATGATTCAATGCACCCAATAACACCTATGGAACCTACCCATTAAGTTTGATTTAGGTCAAGGACTTAATTTCACGAAGGATCACACAGTTTAGATTTCATCTGATAAAAAGTCAACTGTGCAAAAATCCAAAGTTTGACTTTTTGGATTTTTGGTCAAACAAGGTTTCCTAACCCTACAACAATGTTAATATGTGATTGGAATCATCATTCATCAAGAAAAACCAAAGAATGTGAGTTAACTTGTAAAAGGGGTAACCATAAAAACTTAGAATTTTTCTAAGTTATGGAACAAAGTGGCTAGGGTACCAACTTCCAAGGACCATAACTTGTGATCCAAGCAACCATTTTGGATGGTCTAAAGTTGGATTTGTAGCTCTCATGGAATACTTCAAAAGTGTCAACTACATCTCATTCCAATTCCTCATGGATTTTTAATTATGGAGTGATCAAAATGGCTGAAAACACAAAAGTGACATTTTTCCAACACTTTGTGAAATTTTCACTAAGTCAGAATCTACCTTATTTTTTCCCAAATGTAGAGGTATTTTTCATTGTAATTCAGGTTGACTCAAAACCAAAGTTGGATATCATGTTGAAATAGGATATGTCAGCTTTCCAAAGTGACCAAGAACTCCATCAAATTCCATCTGAGCTAGGAGTTATGACAGCTGCAATATGCCTTGCTGCAAACTGTCTTGGCAAGGCAGATTTGTGCATAAGGGCTCGATTTAATCAAATTATGCAACAAAAAGCATGGTTATCCATCTGCACACCTCAAGGGGGAACAAGAAAGGGACAAACACTTAGTTATCAGCCTCCAAAGTCCCAAAATCTACAAGTAGCATGCCAAACCTAAAAAGCCTAAAGGAGGCCAAGACTCCAATTTTGTTTTGGAACATTTAATGGATGCTTAGAGGTGGCATGTATCAGAGCAAAGATGAACACTTCAGTCAAGCCTTATCCTTGAATCAAAGAACCATAGGCATGTGCTCTAATCTCAAGTCAATGGCTAGAGGAGACTTGAGATTCCATTTGATCCACATTGGCCAAAGGCCTGCTGCCGTTGCCATTCCCTATTCCTCGCAAAACAAACTTGACACACTATAAATAGACCTCATTTCTGATCAGTTTGAGTACACCAAAGGCCTATAACACTTACCTTTCTCAAAATCACACTCTCACTTCCAATTTTGCCTTCTAAAGCAAGTCACTATCGGGTTTTGAGTTTGAGAACAATTCCAACCAAACCAATCACACACACACCTCATAAACATCATATGTGAGCTGGTCAAACACTAAACCAACAACTGGAACACCAAATTCATGAAATCATCATCCATTTGCTCAAGTTTTCAACAAAGTTGCAGCTGAGGTGCCATAATCTGTTCCAGTTCATTTCAAATCAATCCAAGCATTCAAACACACTCCATACAGTGTAGGGAAGCTGTTCAGATCATCACAACTCATCTGTAACACCTCTAACTCAAAAATCAAATTGCTCTTGCTGCCACGACCTTCAAGTAAGCCTAAACTTGGTCATCTCATGATTCATGCATATTTCCTCGCACAATAATTTTGCCATATGTTCATAGTCATGTATGGAGTGTTTCCCCTCAATTAATTGCTTTGTATGAATCGTGTATAGAATTTCTCAGCCTTCATGCAGAAATTAAGGTTCTTGAGGTTTCTCTTTGATTTCTTATTCCATGCTTAAAATAAATGAAATTAAAGACCATAGACATGATCGTGAGGTGAAAACGAGTAGATTGATATGTGGATTGTGTGATTTCATCAAGTATTAGTGAGATTGATGAGAAAACGCAAATCTGGGCAAAACAGGGCACACGGGCAAAACCAAGGTGTTCTTGGCGCCCTTTTTCAAAAATTTGAATATTTGAATTTTGTGATTTTATTTAATTGATTCAAAAATTAATTTCTCTCTGAATTTTAATGATTTTGAGTTGATTCTTTTTTTAATAATTCACAAAAATGTTAAAATATTTTATTTTACAAAAATTTCCCAAAAATATTATTTATTTAATATACTTGATATTTTTGCAAAGAATTAATTTTTATTTGTTTTTTGACATTTAAAATATTTTTTCCTTCTTGATTTTCCAAACTTAAGTGGTTTTCAATCATTTTGTGGATAGAAACATGATTTTTGAAACATTGATCCAAGATCACCACTGTCATACCCCAAATTTTGACCACTAAGATTTCCTATCATTTTTCAAATCATCATCACAATATGGATGAACCATCATACCTCATTAGTCTCCCCAAAGATGGGTGAGCATCCACTACAATCAAACTTAGGGTTTCGAGCCCTCCCAGAGCTTTTAGGCAAAGGATCAATCAAGGAATCACATAATCCTCAACTTTTCTAAACCTCTCAAACATCCACAAAGGATCAAGAGGACTCCCACTTCAAGAATCAAGCACAAGGCTGGAACATTCCAAGTGGATTAAGCCTCAAGATCGCTAGTGTCACCAAATTAGGGTTTTGATCGACCAGGGCCTCCAGATGGAAATTTTCCTCTGGGCATAAGCCAATGCTTCACAATACAACTTAAAATACTCTAAGGGACCTCATAAACCCAATCATCAAGTCAATTTAGCCTCAGGGGATGCATTCACCAAAAATCAGAAATTAGGGTTTCTTGACCTAATTCACCCCTAAGTTGACTTTTGGGACAAAACATGAGCCAAGACCTCAAGACATGATTTGAGGGTCCCTATTAAACCACATTTATCCATTTACAATAATGGATTGATCCAATAAGCTTGATTCACAAGTTTCAAGTTCATCAGAACCACAATTAGGGTTTCGCGGGAAAAGTCAACTGTGCCTTTGACTTTTGACCAGGACATGCTCCCAAGCCTTGGAACATGATTCAATACACCCTATAACACCTATTAAATCAATCCATTAAGTTTTATTTAGGTCAAGGACTTTATTTCATAGAGGATCGCATAGTTTGGAGTTCATCTGACAAAAAGTCAATTGTGCCCAAAAGTCAACTTTGACTTTTTGAGATTTTTCACAATTATGGTTCCTTAACCCTAAAATGATGTCAATGTGTGATTGTAATCATCATTCATCAAGAAAAATCAAGAAAAGTGGGATAACTTGTAAAAGGGGTAACCATAAAAAAAACTTAGAAATTTTCTAAGTTATGGAACAAAGTAGCTAGGGTACCAACTTCCAAGGATCATAACTTGAGATCCAAGCAACCATTTTGGCTGATCCAAAGATGGATTTGTAGCTCTCATGGCACTCTACAAAAACTTCAACTACACCTCACTCCAATTCATTATGGATTCTGAGTTATGATTGGATCAAAATGACTGAAAACATGAAATGTCACTTTTTCCAACACTTAGTGAAATTTTCATTAAGTCAGAATCTGTTTCACTTTTTCCAAAATGTAGGGGCTTTTTTCACTTGGATCCAAAAAGTATCAAAACAAACTATGATCACACATATATTGTACCATATGAGAGCTTTCCAAAATGGCCAAGAACCCCGTCAAACTCAACCTGAGCTAAGAGTTATGACAGTGGCAACATGCCTTGCTGTAACTGTCATAATAAGGCAGATTTGTGCATTTTGCTCGATTTGGGCAATTTGTGCAAATGACAAACAAGTCTATCCATCTGAACACCTCATGGGGGGGACCAAGGAGGGACAAACACTGATCCATCATCTTCCCAAGTCCTTGGAACCAAAATTAGCATGCCAAACCTAGAAATGCCTAAAAGAGGGACAAGACTCCAATTTTGGTTTGGAGCATTTAATGGATGCACCAAGGTGGCATGGACTGAGCCCTTTCCAACTGAATTCAGTTAAGACTTATCCAAGAACTAGGGAACCAGCAGCCTATGCTCTAACCTCTAGTCAATGGCTAGAGGAGACTTGGATTCCTATTGATCAACATTTGCCAAACCTTTGCTGCAGTGGCCATTCCCTATTCCTTGCAAAACAAACTTGCTCTACTATAAATAAAGCTCATTTGTGCTCAGTTTAAGTACACCAAAGCCATCAAACAGATGCTTTCCTCAAAATCTCTTCCTTCACTACAAAATTTGCCTTCCAAAGCAAGTCACTATCGGGTTTTGAGTTTGAGAGCAATTCCAACCAAACCAATCACACACACACCTCATAAACATCATATAGAAGTGATCCAAACACTCACATAACATCTGGAACACCAAAATCACAAAATCACTTGCCAACTGCTCGAGTTATTGACAGAGGTGCAGCTGAGGTACCATCTCGAGTTTCAGCTTGTTTCAAACCACTCCAAGCATTAAGACACATCACTTGGCACCTAAGGAAGCTGTACAAATCATTGGAACCAGCTTGCAACACCTCTAACACAAAACACGATCACCAGCTGCAAGAGGTAGGCATGAGCTCTTCTAACTCTATGATCCATGCATATTTTGCTGCACAATAATTTGGCCATGTGTTCATAATCATGCATAGAGTGTTTACCCTCAATCAATTGCTTTGTTTGAATCGTGTATGGAATTTCTGAGCCTTCATGCAAATTTTAGGGTTCTTGAGGTTTCTCTTTGATTTCTTACTACATGCTTAAAATAAATGAAATTAAAGACCATAGACATGATCGTGAGGTGAAAACGAGTAGATTGATATGTAGATTGCATGATATCATCAAGTATTCAGTGAGATTGGATAGAAAATGCAAATCTGCAGAAACAGAGGGTGGCGCGTGTTCTTGGTATGTTCTTGGCGCCATTTTTTGAATATTTGAATTTTGTGATTTTATTTAATTGATTCAAAAAGTAATTTCTCTCTGGTTTTTAATGATTTTGTGTTGACTCTTTTTTTAATAATTCCCAAAAATGATAAAATATTTTATTTTACCAAAAAATCCCTAAAATATTAATTATTTCATATACTTGATATTTTTACAAAGAATTAATATTTTATTTGTTTTTCAACATTAAAAATGTTTTTTCTCCCTTGATTCTCCAAACTTAATTGATTTCCAATCATTTTGTGGATAAAAACATGATTTTTGAAACATTGATCCAAGATCACAATTTGTTTTCACACATGTTTAACAATTTTGATCATTTTAATTGAATTTTTATTCAATTAAAATATATTTTGAAAACAAATTAGGGTTTTGATTAATTCAACCCTCAACAAACTTTTTCAAAACACTTTTGGGCCTCTAATAGAGTGTAAGACCCAACCCCTTTTTGAAACCAAAATGATTTGGGCATCGGTCATCGTATAAGAGCCACTGTGTTTTCAAACCTCAGCGCGTTCACCATTTTCAAACAAATAATCATCTGGGCCTCTCCTCGAGCTATAATTCCCATTTCTTTTCATAAAAATACTTTTGGGCCTCTAATAGAGTGTAAGACCCACCCTCTTTAAAAAACCAAAATAATTTGGGCCTCAGTGTATTGTATAAGTCCCGATACCGTCAAAATAACGGCGCGATCGTCGCCTTTTTAAAAATTCTTTGGGCCTCTCCTCGAGCTATAAGACCTATCTTTATTCATTATTTGGGCCTCTAATAGAGTGTAAGACCCAATCCCTTTTTAACCAAAACCATTTTGGGCCTCAGACATTGTATAAGTCCCTCTGCGTTAAAAGAAAAATCTCGGCGCAATCGCCAGTTCAAAAACAAATCATCTGGGCCTCCCCTCGTGTTGTAAGCCCCATTCCTTTTCTTTTCAAAATCTTTGGGCCTCTAATAGAGTATAAGACCCATCCCCTTGTACATAAAAACTCTTTGGGCCTCACGTATTGTATAAGTCCCTCTGTACAATTTTTAAAACAGCGGTGCGATCATCGTTAGAACTTGGGCCTCTCCTCGAGCTGTAAGCCCCAACAATACTTTCAAAGCACTTTCTCCTTTGATTTTGAATTCAAATATATGTTGTTATCAAAACTTTCTTTGTTGAACAACTAATAAAACAACATGGGAACTCTACAACAGGTAAGTGTTTATCCGCTTTCATATGTATATAACTGTATTGTGGGGATGCTTCATTGTAAGTCTTCTTTCACATCCTTTTATATACTTGTCATATATCCATTGTGTAATACTAGTATAGTTATTTAGAGTTTTCCCAGGCAACTACGTCTAGCACTAGGTAAAGCCCCGTTGGTCGCTCTTAAATACAAACAAAACTAGATCCCCTGTAGGATTCCAGATACAGTCTTTCCTCCTTTTGGGGTTAAACAATATGGAACAAAGAGAAAGGCAGTATTCTCGGTGAACCTTTTCTTAGACTGTCACCCTTAGAAATTGTCAAAGGAACTCTAACTCCCCAGAGATGATCTTTTCTCCGTGAATGGCATCTCTTAAGTTTCTTCCAAATTCTCGAACTTTCCTGGAATGATCTTTTCTCGGTGAATTGCATTTCTTGAATTTCTCTTGGTTTGGGGACCCACAGGCTTCCTAAAATCATCCCCGCCTCCTCTTGGGCGTTGTACAAGGACCCTTCGGCTTCTTAGAAGTTCTCATGCCTTCTCTTGGGCTTAATACAAGGACCCTGACAACCTCTTAAAGATATAAGACAGAACTTAGTCATCCTTTGCTCGAACAGTCTTTCCAGTGTCAAAACTCTGGCCATTTTAGGGTTGATACTCATCCCTTAATGTCCGCGCCTCCTCTTGGGCATTGTACAAAAGATAAAACTCTAGACTTGGACAGTCTAAACCTCTTGGGTCTCAAAGACATTCTCAAGTTCCTTTCAAACATAGGAAAAAACACCGATCACTCTGGATCAATCTCTAGCAGAAACCCGGTCTCTCTCATGAGAGTTCCCCACACTTGGACCCGCTTCAGGATCTCAATAATCCTCAACAGTAAGTCAGCCTCCTCTTGGGCTTTGTACAAATGATTCTCCCCAGCGGAGCTAACCTTTTCAGACTCTCTTGTTGAGTCAACCACTTTTTTAGCCTCCGTCTTGGGCTTTGTACAAGACATATAAAAACACTCTCTTGTTGAGTATAAAAGACTCTCTTGTTGAGTCAAACACCTTTAGCCTCCGTCTTGGGCTTTGTACAAGACATATAAAAACACACTCTTGTTGAGTATAAAAGACTCTCTTGTTGAGTCGATCTACCCTTTCTAGCCTCCGTCTTGGGCATTATATAATACATATAAAACACTCTCTTGTTGAGTTAATCTCCTTTTAGCCTCAATCTCAGGCTTCGTACGAGATAGCATATCACTCTCTTGTTGAGTATAAAAGACTCTCTTGTTGAGTCAATCAAACTTCAGACTCTCTTGTTGAGTCAGTCACCCGTTCAAGACTCTCTTGTTGAGTCAACCTTTTTTAGCCTCCGTCTTGGGCTTTATACAGGACAGATAAAAGTACTCTCTTGTTGAGTCAAACTCATTTCAGCCTCCATCTTGGGCTTTATACAAGATACCTTCTCCCCAACGGAGTCAAAAATCCCTTTTAGCCTCAATCTTGGGCTCTGTACAAGACAGAAAGAACATTTTCCCCGAAAAGTCAAACTTCCAGCCTCCTCTTAGGCTTTGTATAAAGAAAACCCCGGTTGAGTCAATCAACCTCTTTAGCATCAAAGTTGTGCCTTGCTCACAGCATACAAAAATCAACAATTCCTCGTTAGAGATGACAAAATCCCTCTCAGTCAGGACCCTTTTAGCTTCACATCTTGGGCTTTAAACAAGATACAAATACCCCTTTAGGTTCATATCTTGGGCTTTGAACAAGATACAAATACCCCTTTAGCTTTACATCTTGGGCTTTGAACAAGACACCAAAAACAACCCTTTTCCTCCCATAGAATAGGAGGAACTACGATCGCTCTGATTTCCCTGTTTCGGGAATACGTAGGCATAAGATTGCAAAATCTTAGCGAGCATACTAATCAAAAAACCCAAAATCCCGTACCTTCATACATCAATCAAAAAGCATCAGACCTAACATCTTACCAATAGCCTAGACATTATTTTTTTAACAAAATAACCTAAGATAGACCCACAATCTTAATAGCATTTGTAAACCAACAGTTTTGACTGTTTAATCTCAGTTCGCAAGCAGGGTTAATTGGAGACATCTATTTCCCTTCCTTAATCAGCTCAACAGGATAAAAAATGAATCGAACTGTAGTTCCAAAGCGATATTGCTTCGCAACCACCCAGAAAATCACGCTACAACCACTCATTTTTCACATGTTTTCAATAATTTTTATCAATTTTTAAATAAAATTAATTCCATTTTTAAACAAATTAGGGTTTTGATTGATTCCACCCTCATCAATCTTGCTCAAACACTCATGGGCCTCTAATAGAGTGTAAGACCCAATCCTTTTGTAAATAAACAATTTTGGGCCTCACACATTGTATAAGTCCCTCTGTATATTTTCAAAAGTTCGGCGCGATCGTCACCTTTTTAACAAAACCAACTGGGCTTCTCCTTGAGCTATAAGTCACATCTTTATTCATGTTCAAACTCTTTGGGCCTCTAATAGAGTGTAAGACCCAATCCCCTTTTAACCAATACCATTTTGGGCTCAGATATTGTATAAGTCCCTCTGCGTTAAAAGAAAAATCTCGGCGCGATCGCCAGTTCAAAATAAAATCATCTGGGCCTACCCTCGTGTTATAAGTCCCATTTCTTTTCTTTAAATAATCTTTGGGCCTCTCCTTGAGTTGTAAGACCCAAGCCTTTTTGTAAATAAACCTTTTTGGGCCTCAGTCGTTGTATAAGTCCCGAGACGATATTCAAAACAACGGTGCGATCAATGTTAAACCTTGGGCCTCTCCTTGAGCTATAAGCCCCCAATGATCTTTTCAAAGCAATTTCCCTTTTGATTTAGATTCAATATACATGTTGTTATCAAAACTTTCTTTAATTTCTTTGAACAACTAACAATACACCATGGAAGCTTGCTCACCTGTAAGTTTTAACAGCTTTCATTTACTCGCTTTCATATAAATATAACTGTATTTTGGGAAGCTGCGCATGGTTAGTCCTCTTTCATATCCTTTTAAGATACTTGTCATATATCAACTGTATATATACTAGTATAGTTATTTAGAGTTTTCCCCGACGACTAGGTCTAGAACTAGGTAAAGCCCTGTTGGTCACTCTTAAATACAAGCAAAACTAGATCCCAATAGGATTTCCAGATACATTCTTGCCTTCTCTTGGGCTTAAACAATACAGAACAAAGAGAAAGGCAGTATTCTTCGTGAACCTTTTCTCAGACTGTCACCCCTAGAAATTGTCAAAGAAATTCTATTCCCCAGAGGTGATCTATTCTCGGTGAATGGCATCTCTTGAGTTTCTTCAAACCTCGAACTTTCACTAAATGATCTATTCTCGGTGGATGGCATTTCTTGAACTTCTCTTGGTTTGGGACCCACAGGCTTCGTAAAAGTATCCCCGTCTCCTCTTGGCCTTTGTACAAGGACCCATCGACTTCTTAGAAGTTCTCATGCCTTCTCTTGGGCTTAACACAAGGACCCTGACAACCTCTTAAAGTTATAAGACAGAACTTAGTCATCCTTTACTAAAGCAGTCTTTCCAGTGTCAAACCTCGGATCTAGGGTTGATTCCCATCCCTTGAAACACTTGCCTCCTCTTGGGCATCATACAAAAGATAAAACTCTTCCACACCAGTAGACTTGGACAGTCTAATCCTCTTGAGTATCAAAGACATTCTCAATTTCCCTACAAATATAGGAGAAACCCCGGTCAATCTAGATCAATCTCCAGCAGAGCTGAAACTCAATCTCTCTCCTAAAATCCCAAATCAGAACCTCAAGGCATCTGATACCTCAACTCTTCTGTAATCCTCAGTAAGAGTTGATTCCCCACTTGAACCTGCCTAGGGATCTCAATTATCCCCAGTAAAAGATAGCCTCCTCTTAGGCTTTGTATAATGATATTTCCTCAACACAGATAACCTCCTCTTGGGCTTTGTACAAAGATTCTCCCCAACGGAGCTAACCTTTCCAGACTCTCTTGTTGAGTCCATTACCTTTCCAGACTCTCTTGCTGAGTCAACCACTTTTTAGACTCTTTTGGTGATTCAATCACTTTTCAGACTCTCTTGTTGAGTCAATCACCTTTTAGAACTCTCTTGTTGAGTCAACCTTTTAGCCTCAATCTTGGGCTTTGTACAAGACAGATAAAAAACACTCTCTTATTGAGTCAAACCATTTTAGCCTCAATCTTGGGCTTTGTACAAGACATAAATCTTCCTCTCTTAAACTTGGGACAAATAATTTCTCAAGCAGAGTCAAACCCATTTCAGCCACAATCTTGGGCTTTGTACAAGACAGATAAAACTCTCCAGCAAGAGTCAAACTCATTTCAGCCTCAATCTTGGGCATTGTACAAGACACATAAAAATATCCTCACCAGAGTCGGTTAAATTTCCATACAAACCTCCCCGGCGGAGTCAAAATCCTTTTTTTAGCCTCAATCTTGGGCTTTGTACAAGACATATAGAACATTTTCCCCGGAAAAGTCAAATTTCTAGCCTCCTCTTAGGCTTGGTATAATGATATCCCCAAAGGGTCAGTCTCTTTTTTGCCTCAATCTTGGGCTTTGTACAAGACACCCGTATATATACACTCTCTTGTTGAGTCGGTCTTATCCAGACTTTGGATAGAGATCTCCCTAGTGGAGTCAATCAACCTCTTAGCTTCAACCTTGGGCTTTGATCAAGGCACACAAAAATCAATAATCCCACTTTAGATATGACAAATTCTTTCTCAGTTGAAACCTTTTAGCTTTAATCTTAGGCTTTGAACAAGACACAAGTACTCAACCTTTTAGCTTCAATCTTGGGCTTCGAACAAGACACCAAAATTTCTTTTTCCACCCTTAGAATAGGTGGAACTACGATTGCTCTGATTTCCCTGTTTCGTTTAAACAAGAATACGTAGGCATAAGATTGCGAAATCTTAGTGAGCATACCAATAAAAAATCTTAGGTCCAGTACCTTCACACATTAGTCAAAACTTAGGTTCAGTACCTTACCAAAAACATCGGGAAAACCCGAACATCAACCAAAACTCACTCAATCACTCATACTTCCCAAGAAACTTTCCCAACCCATTAACAGATAAACACCATCAATTACAAAGCGAAACCTAAAGCTAATATCCTGTGGATAACCACATATAGGATGGGTAATTGACAACTCCCCATTGTATAACCTGACCCCGGACTCCCCAATCTCTTTTAAGCGTTTGTTCAGTTAAGCATTCGCATGCAAGGTTAATTTTAGATTGCTTCCCTTTCCCTTCCAGCTTCATGGGATAAATAAGAAATCAGAAGGTAGCACCCCCTCCTACCATTGCGGTGAGGAAAACCCAGTGATAAGGTGGTCGCATCACAGACAAAAATCGCTCGCTACAGTTGTGAGCCGAGATTTTGGCCAGGGCCTCAGCCTCGATCCACTTCATGAAGTAATCAACGTCGACGATTAGGTACTTGTTTTGGTACGACCTCACGACGAAGGGCCCGAGGATATCCGTCCCCCACCATACAAACGGCCACGAGGACGAGAGCGTTTTGAGGTCACTGGACGGTGCCAGGTGCATGTCCCCGTGTCGTTGGAATCTATCATACTTATTGATGTGTTCCTTGGCGTCTTGCTGCATGGTGGGCCAATAGTACCCTACTCGTAACGCTTTACGGGCTAGTGACCGTCTGCCGAGGTGTTGCACATTGATCCCCTCATGGATCTCCTGGACTATGCTAGGGACCTTGGACTCCTCGACGTATCTGATCAGAAACTAGATTAGTGGCCAACAAACGTCGTGAGCTCCGCTACTCCGGTGGTGATGAGACGGTGGAGGGGGGTGTACCTGCAAGGTACTTCGATGCCAAAGTCAGAAATGGAGAAAGCAAGTACAGAAAGTGAGAGTAAGAATGAGAATAGAATACCTGACCCACTCGTGAGAGAGGGTATTTATATTGTGCCCTCAGCGCTGGGCCAACGGTCGTCTGCACTGGGTTGGATTGCTAGGCCCAATGCAGATAACTGCCAGGGCTTACGTGGCGTATAGAAGACCAGCACGTGGTCTTCGCCCTGGAGTAACTGTCTCGAGATCTCCGGAAAGTGGGCAGACCGACTCTTTCGGAGCTGGGTAGTTACCTGATGACGTGTCCCAGCAGGAAGAGCACGTGGAGTACGTGGGGGAGAGGCCGGGATATGTGATATCTGCTCGACGGTAAGGCTATTGAGTGTGCCCGACAAGGAAGTGAACTAGGCCATATTGGGCATCGCATCGCATTATTGGGTTGGGCCTGCCCGACGGATGGGCAGGCGCCGGGAATAATGCCTTTCTCTGTTCCATATTGTATAAGCCCAAGAGGAGGCAAGACTGTATCTGGAATTTCCTATGGGGAAACTAGTTTTGACTGTGTTAAAAGAGTAACCGCTGGTTTGATCTAAAACTAGACCTAATTGCTGGGGAAAACTCTAAGCAAGTATATACAAGTATATATATATATATATATATATATATATATATATATATATATATATACAGATGAAATACATAAACAAGTATGTGTAGAAGAGATAATGGAACTTACAGTTGTGCAAGCTCCAACATTGTAACCACAGCTGTATAGTTAGTTATTCAAGAAATTGAAGAAATTTTTTATAATAACTTTGAAGTTAAATCTAAATCAAAAAAGAAAGTTGTTTTAAAGGAAGTTTGGGGCTTATACTCAAGAAGAGGCATAGATGAATTCTTTCGAAAATGCGACGATCGTGTCGTCATTTTGAAAACCACAGAGGGACTTATACAATGTCTGAGGCCCAAATTGTTTATTTTTATACAAGAGATGAGACTTATAGCTCAAGGAGAGGCCCAAATAAAAAACAGTGATCGTACCGTTATTCTGAAAATTTTATCGGGACTTATACAATGAGGCCCAAATTATTTATGTACAAAAAGGGGGTTGGGTCTTACACTCTATTAGAGGCCCAAAGGTGTTTGAAAAAGAAGAAAAACGGGACTTACAACCAAAGGGAGGCCCAGATGAAAATTGTTTGAAAATGGCGATCGCGCAGAGATTTTTTTAAATGTATCGGGACTTATACAATGACTGAGGCCCAAAATGGTTTATTTACAAAGGGATGGGACTTACACTCTATCAAGAGTCCCAAAGATGTTTAAAAAATAAGTTTGATCAAAGGGGAAACCCTAATTTATTTAAAAAAAATATATAATTTTTAAAGAAAAATAAGTAATAAATGATATAAAATACCAAATATATTGAAAAACAAGTTGTAAATTTTGAACAATATTTTGAAAAATTACGTTTAATCACATGAAAGCTTGGAATCCAATTAAATTTGAAAATTCAAGGTGGAAACCTCATTTTAAAAATGTTTGAAAACAAATAAAATGAAATTAATTACAAAAATTCAAGCTATATTAAATAAATTGTATAAATTTGATTTTTTTGTAGAATAAAATGTTTCAATATTTTCGTGAATTTTCAAAAAGAGAATCAATAAAAGATAATTAAAATTGAGAGAGAAATTAATTTTGAGATTAATTAAGAAAATCATGAAAAATAAGAAAAAATAGCAAAAATGAGAGGGAACCAAAAATGGTTTGTGTTGGTGTTGAACCCAAGCCCTCCAACCAAACACACATGCGCGCTACCACTGGGGTGGTGATACATCCGTGTATCAAAACTACCCTATAAACATATATGGGTGGCCTAAATTTCATGCCAGGTCAAGGCAAAAACCAAGTTTTGAGTGATTTGCAAGAAGGGTCATATCTCCCTCATTTCTCCGTGAAACTGGACAAAACTTAGATGGATCCCACCTAGAATTTCATGAGGAATCCAATGGTGGTCTTAGATTTTTCTAAAGATGCCTACATTTTAAAACCCGATAGTGGTTTCAAATTAGGCCAAAGTTTGCAAGTTCTATGCTATCTCATCATACAAGCAACAATAGCATGCTAAATTGGTTCAAACACAACACATATGATATATATGACATGTTCATGATCAATGGACATCAAAGCAATGCATATTTTAAAGGGTTCAAGTTGTTATGCACTTACCTCTTGAAGCTCTTTGTGCTATCTTGTAAAAAGCTTGTGCCAGAAGTAATCTAAGGCTATAGACACTCTTGATTGATCCCTTAGAAGCTTTTAGGATGATCAAAACCAGCTGGAAACCTCAGGAACAAGATCTGGCTCTTTCTTGCAAAAGTGGCAAAAGTGACCAAAATGGTATCTCACTTAAATGGTGTTATAGTTTAGGGATACTTATTGGAACATCTTAAGGATGATATTTGGAGAGTATTTGAAGGGTTAATTGGTTTTGAAAGTGATTGGATAAAGACATGGCTTAAAAAATGCAGAAAAGTCAAAATTTGAGGTTTTGGAGGTTGACTTTCTGATTTTGGTGTTGTATAATGAGAATGAAGGTTTGAACACCTCCAACGGATGATTTATGATGTGTTTTGATGGTTATTTGAGTGTTTTTTGCTCTGGTTTCAAGAATACCCAAATTGCTCCAATGTGACTTGAAATTGAAGTAAGAGAAGAAGAGTGAGAAAACAAGGCTTTGGTATTGTTTTGGTGTGGTTTGAAACATCAGAAATGACCTCTATTTATAGTAGAGGAAGTTTGTTTTTGAAGGAATAGTGAATGGCAACTGGTTCACTCTATTATCCAATGGATATACCCATGTATCACTTTCTTAAATGCCAAGGTACCAAGTCTTCCCTAGCCATTGACTTGAGCTGGTCTTGGTAGCTTTAGGTCTTTTGATTTTTGTAACAACCTTGACTCAATTGGACTGATATGGCTTGGTTCAAGATAGCTCTATATTCCACATCAATGCCAAATGACAAACTTGGAGTTTTGGATTTGAAACTTGAATGATCACATGCCAAAGGATAGGATTCTTGCCTTAGGGTCCAAGCTTGCAGGTTCTTCATGATTGACTGAGATTCTTGTTGAATTTGGATGAGGATCTGTCTTGCATAGTCACCAAAATTGGACTAAAGAATCGTGTGCCACAAGTAATGCACAAAATATGTCTTGGAAATCAGTTTGAGCAAGGCATGTTGTGAGGTTCATAACTCCTTGCTCAAGTTGAATTAATGGGAGTTCTTGTACTTTTTGGAAAGCTCTCATGACATACTTTAACTTCGATGTCTACCAATGGACCTGGTTTAGCTTGGATCATGATGAAAAATGGTCCAAATTTTGGTGAAAAACCTAGACAGATTATGTCCAAAATTTCACTAAGTGTTGGAAAAAAGGGTCATTTTCATGTTTTTTGTGATTTTGATCAATCCATAACTCAAAATCCATGAGGATTTGGAATCTTTTGTAGTTGACACTTTTGAAGTATGTCATATGAAATTTCATTTGAGCTTTGGATGGAAGAAAAAGGCCTTAGGGTTTGGGAGTTATGACCTTGCAAAGTTGGTTCAAAATCCATTTTGTTCCATAACTTAGAAAATTTTAAGTTTCTTATGGTTGCCCCTTTTGCAAGTAACCTCACTTTTCTTGATTTTTCTTATTGGATGATGATAAAAACCATGTATTAACATTGTTTTTGACTTAGGGGAACCCCATTTGTGAAAATTTTCAAAAGGTCAAACTTGATTTTGGGCACAGTTGACTTTTTGTCAAATGAATTCCAAATTGTGTGATCTTCTATGCAATCATGTTCTTGACCTAATTCAAACATAATGGATGGATTCCATAGGTGTTTTAGGGTGTCTTGAATCATGTCCCAATATTTGGGAACATGTCTTGGTCCAAAGTCAAAGGTACAATTGACTTTTTCTTCAAAACCCTAGTTGTGGTCCAGATGAAATTGAGACTTGTGAATCAAACTTCTTGGATCAATCCATTTTTGTAAATGGATCAATGTGGTGTATTTGAGGCCCTCAAATCATGTTTTGAGGTCTTGGTTCATGTCTTGCCTCAAAAGTCAACTTAGGGGTGAATTAGGTCAAGAAACCCTAATTCCTGATTTTTGATGAATGCTTCCCCTGAGGCCAAATTGACTTGATGATTGGGTCCATGAGGTCCCTTTGAGATTCTTAGGTCATGTATTGAAGAATTGGCTCATGCCCAGATGAAAATTTTCATCTGGAGGTCTTGGTCGACCAAAACCCTAATTTGATGACACTGGCGATCTCGAGGCTTGATCCACTTGGAATGTTGCATCTTTGTGCTTGATTCTTGATATGGGAGACCTATTGATCCTTTATTGGTGTTTTAGAGGCTAGACAAGTTGAAGATCGTGTAAATTCTTGATTGATCCTTTGTCTAAGTGCTCTGAGAGGGCTCAAAACCCTAATTCTTGATTGTAGTGAATGTTCAATAATCCTTGAGGAGATTGATGAGGTATGATGGTACATCCATATTATGGTCATGATTTGCACAATGATGGGAAATCTTGGTGGTCAAAATTTGGGGTATGACAGATGCCCCTATTTAATCTTCTTGGACCAGAAGGTGTGAATGGCGAAGGTATTCGGACATTCATAGTACAAGAGGATTAAATATCGGAATACCCGAAATTTTGACCGTGGTTATGAATAGCAGTTTGCTCATACATCTTCTTTTGCTATGCAATGTTACTTAGAAAAGGATAAATTTTCCCCTCTATCCTGGTCTTCAGCCATGGAACTGGTTTCAGTTTTCTTTTGAAATAAACTTCCCCTCGATCCTGGTCTTCAGCCATGGAACTGTTCTCAGTTTTATTTTGAAATAAACTTCCCCTCGATATTAGTCTTCATCCATGGAACTGGTCTAACTTTCTTCTTGTCGAGTTCCTTCCTCGACAAGGAACATTATTTGTAGCGGTCTTCATCAAACTTCTCGCCGAGTTTTTACTGGGGAGATGCCATTTGATGAAAAAAGTTTAAGGTCAGACTTATTGGGGAAACCCAATAGTCTGAGTTGTAGAGGTGTGCAAACTTCTTTGTTGGAGATTCCGTTTGTCGACTCTAATGGGGAAAACGAGTCTCTTGAGAGACTGCTTTTCACTTTGTGAGGTTACATCATACTTTTCTTCGAGATCTTCCTCGAAGAAATGCCATGTGATGTGATCCGATTTTGTGGTACTGATGACTTCATTAACATCGAATTTCTTGGGAGAAAAACCGATGTATCGCCGAGAGTCTTTTAGTGGGGAGGCTTTCTCTGGGAATTTTCCTTAATCTGGGAAAGCGAAAATATCATCTTCAATGGTGATGAGTGATGTTCCAAAGGTGTCTGTCGGACGTCTTCTCGCCTTTCAGAGGTTCAAATTATCAAATTCGTCGAGGATAGGCTCCAATCCAGAAATAAATTGGGGAGAAATTTCTCAGACGATACATTTTCGGACGAGGAAATAACTGACAACCTTATTGGCGGGAGGACGTTATCACTTGGGGATGAGTACGACCAGATATTAATACAACATGAACATGAATATGAATCAATTATGCATGATGTATGTATGTTTATACTGACAAAATAGACGTGACATACATAGTGGTGAATGAGCACGACTGGATACTCGGCCACTGTAGGGGATAAAAAGTATCATTGGTTCAAGATAGTAATCCTTTCTTGCTTAGGAGGGATAGACCCTACTGGGAAGAGAAAATCATCAATCGGTCTTCAAAGGTAAGAACTCTGCCGAGGATATCAGACAGGGTATTACATTTAAAATAATTGATCCTTCATTCAGGTGTACTCGTTAAAATGAGTACTTTGATTATGCATTTTGATGTTTAATCGCTTCCAGAGAAACCATCGATGTTCCTTCTTGCGTTCAGTAATAAAAAAGAATTGCCATCTTTATTTTTAAAAGGAGAAGAAAATTTGACAAGTAAATTCATTTTTTTTCCAAGAATCGTTTATCATGTTAAAAATGTCATTCTGTAGAGCAAAATAAACGAGAATTACAAACAAAAGCACTAGGGCTCAAATTTTATTGATAGAATGGTAATCAGCCAAGCACATGATCCCACAGAGCATTACAAAGTTTAGAAAAATGGTAATTTAAAGGAAAAGGGGCTACATTGAAACATAACGACCGCTATCCTTCTACCAATTTTGAGTTCTGGACATTCTGAGCTTCTGCCGATGATGCCTTTGACTGAAGTCTTTCGAAGGATGGTGTTACCGCCGAGGATTTAACCTTGTCGGACGTAGTTACTTACCATGAATCCCTAACTCTTGCCTGGATTACCTTTTTAGGTTTTCAATCCATCGGGATGATTTTTGCTTATGTCTCTAATTTTTGTCTGGATCGCCCTTTCGGGTTTTCAATCCACCGAGACGCTTTTTTATTTATTTATTTAGGCGAAGTATTTCTTGACTACATCAACATTTGTGGGGTAGGTAAACTCCTCTCCATCCATGGTTGCGAGTCTTAAGGCACCGCCTGAGAAGGCTTTCTTAACAACGTAAGGGCCATCATAATTCGGAGTCCATTTACCCCGGGAATCAGTGAGAAATGATTGTATCTTCTTGAGCACGAGGTCTCTTTTTCTGAAGACACAGGGTCAAACTTTTTTGTCGAACGCTTTCTTCATTCTTTGCTGATACAACTGACCATGGCATAGAGCCGTTATTCGCTTTTCTTCGATTAGGTTCAATTCATCGTGTCGACTTTGACACCATTCAACCTCTGTTAGCTTAGCTTCCATCAATACCCTGATTGATGGGATCTCTACTTCTATGGGGAGTACTGCTTTTATGCCATATACCAGAGAGAAATGGGTTGCCCCTGTTGAGGTGCGGACGGATGTGCAGTAACCGTGAAGAGCAAAGGGTAGCATCTTGTTCCAATCTTTGTAGGTTACAACCATCTTTTGAACGATTTTCTTGATATTCTTGTTAGCCGCTTCTACCGCTCCGTTCATCTTAGGTCGGTAGGGAGATGAGTTATGGTGTTTGATCTTGAACTCAGCACACAACTCTTTCATCATCTTGTTGTTCAAGTTGGATCCATTATCACTAATGATCAGACTTGGAACATCATAACGGCAGATGAGATTGTTCTTGACAAAACGTACCACCACTTGACGGGTTACATTGGTGTACGATGCTGCTTCGACCCACTTGGTGAAGTAGTCGATGGCTACCAGGATGAACCGATGTCCGTTTGAAGCTTTGGGTTCAATCATGTCGATTCCCCATAAAGAAAAAGGCCATAGAGAAGAAAGAACTTTGAGATGCATTGGCGATACATGGATCTTGTCTGTGTATATCTGACACTTATGACACCTCCTCATGTACTTGTAGC
The DNA here is from genome assembly GCA_022829125.1 of Lathyrus tuberosus. Classification (NCBI taxonomy): domain Eukaryota; kingdom Viridiplantae; phylum Streptophyta; class Magnoliopsida; order Fabales; family Fabaceae; genus Lathyrus; species Lathyrus tuberosus. The sequence continues at coordinate 12,561,064 of JALAZF010000109.1, forward strand.
AATCAGATTCCATTGTCAACCAATAATATCCTGCTCTCAGAATTTTTCTCGCCATTGTGTGTTTGTTGGCATGAGTGCCAAAGGATCCTTTGTGAATCTCTTTCCCTTATAGAGTGTATGACCGCTCAAGAAGAAGTTGCCAACCAGTCTTCTGAGGGTCTTCCTGTCTTTTCTTGATGCCCCAGTCGGGTACTCTTGTCTTTGAAGGAACCATTTGATATCATGATACCATGGTTTGTCATCTATGACTACTTCAATCGCGAAGATGTAGGTGGGCCTCTCAAGGCGCATTATATTGATCTTAGGTACGTCATTCCAATGATTTACAGCAATCATGGAAGAGAGAGTGGCTAGTGCATCAGCCATGTGATTTTCTTCACGAGGGATATGATGAAACACGATTCTGTTGAAGAATGGTAACAACCTTCTCGCATAGTATTTGTAAGGAATTAATCCTGATTGATAGGTATTTCACTCTCCTTTGATCTGATTGATAACCAGGGCTGAGTCTCTATACACATCCAAGTTCTTTATCCTTAAGTCAATTGCTTCTTCGAGACCCACGATACAAGCTTCGTATTCGGCCTCATTGTTTGTGCATTTGAATGTCATTCTGGCAGTGAAAGGAATATGGGTACCCTGAGGTGTTACGATGATTACCCCAATTCCGTTTCCGTAAGTATTGACGGCTCCGTCGAATATTAGTCCCCATTAGGATTCTGGTTCTGGCCCTTCGCTGGGTAGCGGTTCATCGTAATCTTTCATTTTCAAGTACATGACATCTTCGTCTGGGAAGTCAAATCTGACTGATTCCTGATCGTCAATCGGTTGATGAGCTAAATGATTGGATAAAATACTCCCTTTGACGGGCAATCTTTCATTCTCAATATCGTATTCCGATAACAACATCTGCCAACGGACAATCCTTCCCGTGAGAGCAGGCTTTTCAAAGACGTACTTGATCGGATCCATTTCGGAGATTAACGTTTAGCTGCCCAAGCTAGAGCGCATCAAGTTTTCTCGAGCATAGAGTACCGAGTTTCACAGTCCGTGAACTTCTTGCTTAGGTAGTAGATGGCACGCTCTTTTCTTTTTGTTTCATCTTGTTGGCCAAGTACACAACCCATGGAGTCTTCCAAGACTGTTAGGTAGACGATTAGTGGTCTTCCCTCCACTGGAGGAGACAGAATTGGTGGATTCAACAGATATTCTTTGATACTGTTGAAAGCTTTTTGGCAATCTTCTGTCCATACGCAGCTTTGATTCTTTCTGAGCAGCTTGAATATTGGCGCGTATGTCGCGGTCATAAGACATATGAACCTTGGGATGTAATTCAGACGTCCCAAAAATCCTCTGACATGTTTTTCAGTCCTTGGTGAAGGCATTTCTTGAATGGCCTTGACTTTGTCAGGATCAACCTCAATTCCTTTCTGGCTGACGATGAATCCTAAAAGTTTTCTTAAGCGAACACCGAACGTGCACTTATTGGGATTCAAGCGGAGTTTGTATTTTCTCAGACGTTCGAATAGCTTTGACAGGTGTCCCACATGTTCTTCTTCTATTTTAGATTTGGCGATCATGTCATCGACATACACGTCAATTTCTTTGTGCATCATGTCGTGAAACAGAGTTGTCTTGGCCCTTTGATAGGTTTCCCCTAAGTTCTTTAGACCGAACGGAATTACCTTGTAACAAAAGGTGCCCCATGGGGTGATGAATAAAGTTTTCTCCATATCTTCTGGTGCCATTTTGATTTGATTATAGCCCTAGAATCCATCCATGAAGGAGAAGACTTTGAACGTTGTTGTACTATATTCCAGCATGTCAATGTGTGGCGAGGAGAAGTCATCCTTTGGACTTGCTTTGTTCAGATCCCTATAGTCTACACACATTTTGACTTTTCCATCCTTTTTCGAAACTGGCACTATGTTAGCTAGCCATTGAGGATATTCCGAGGTGGCAGGGAAACCTGCGTCGATCTGTTTCTGCACTTCCTCCTTAATCTTGATGGCCATATCTGGATGAGTCCTTCTCAGTCTTTATTTTACTGGCGGACATTCTGGTTTCAATGGTAAGTGATGTTCAACGATGCTGGTATCCAACCATAGTATGTACTGATAGGACCAAGCAAACACATCTGGAAACTCTTTGAGAAGTTTTATCAAGCATTCTCTGACAGTTGAACTGAGCAGTGCCCCAATCTTGACTTCTTTCTTTTCCTCTTCCGAACCTAAATTGATCGTTTCCAACGGCTCTTTGTGAGGCTCAATAGACCTTTCCTCTTGCTTGAGTAGTCGGGAGATCTCTTCTGGAATTTCTTCGTCCTCTTTTTCTTCAGCTTTAAATACCGGGAATTCAAAGTTGGGAGGAGGCATTGGATCGTATGTTTCAATGGGGTTTAAAACAAGCAATCTACATGACGTGGTGATTCGTTTTTTAGCAAAGACAGAGAGAATGCAAGAGTGTGTGCAGTGTATTTTCTGAAAAATGTTTGTTTTTATTTTGGGTTGTTTTAGGATTACCATTTTCTGAAAAATCGAAAAGTGAAAACAGCAATAAATGCGGGAATTCAGAATGACATTATTTATTTATGATTTGTCGATTCTTGAAGTACAGCCATATAAAACAAAACTCTACCACTTTGGGCGAAGCGAAGAGGGACATTTACAGAAAGGTGAGCCCTATAAAAACATCAGTTTCACCTGGGCAAGGTGAAAGGTTAAAACAAAGATGGTAATTACTTAGACTTATGGACGACTTTCGGGACATCGACAGCAACCCAGTGGCGACGAACTCCTCTGTGAATCACAAAGTCTGGTATCTTCTTTCTTGGTTTGTCTTCAGAAATAACGTTAATTTCTAGCGGAGTAGGATCATTGGAGTCTTCTTCCCATGCAGAGTTGTCATAGGAGAATTTTTCTGTCGCATCTTCCATAAGGGTTTCACTTTCAGGAGGGTCTCTCCATCCAGTTAGTTGGATGTCCTCGTATCGGATACGAGAACTTTCGGGAGCGGTGTATTTGACTAGGAAGTCATACTTGCCGCTTGGCTGCCCCAAGGTGTCCCATGTTTCTGTGGGAATGGATGAGTTGTCTCCTCAATGACGTTGATTTCAGGAAATGCATAGTTAATGAATTCTTGTCCTGTAATCTTTGCAAATTCATCACCATGGTGTCGGACAATGTCCTGAGTAATGATTCCATGAGTCTGTGGGGACATGGGTATTCTTTTCAATATTACTCAGCTGATAGGCATCGATTGGCTGACTCTTTTGCCCCAAGTCTTCTGTGTACGGCTTCCAAATAGGCAAGTCATCTAGGGGATCATAGCCACAGTTGTCTTTCATTAGATTGTCTTCCTCTAATGAATTGGGTGGAGCACGACATCCTTCAGGATCACAATCTCAATAGATCATCCTGACGTCTGACCTTGGTATATATCTCGGGCTCTACTTTGGAAAATAGAATGGCATGTGCGCTTCTTCCTGAGACATATAACTGTCGTGGTTAAGGTAATATTTCCACTCTTCATCTGTATCGGAGGAATCGCTCTCATTGATGGTGTGTACTTCTTGAGACACTGGGTGGAGGAAACCTCCGCTGTGGAAGAAATCTTGAATGGGACAAAAACTTTTGTCCTTCTTTGTAGTCTGGGCACAGGCAGGAGACAAACCAAGACTTTTTCTTGTTTTGTTATCAGTAGGAATTACAATATATCCCCATCCTTTTATGTCATTACCCTTGATCACTTCGAGAGCATCCTTGTATGAGGAAATCGACCCTCTTTCTTGTTGATTCTCATTGCTCACCGAGAGTGCTTGGAACAGAGTTCCAACAGCCTCTTCTGGTTCTACACAGGAGAATGATGATAAATTGCTCACGATTAAGGTCTGCTCTCCGTATACTGTGACTAACTTGTCATTCTTGACGAACTTCAGTTTCTGGTGAAGTGTCGAAGTGACTGCCCCAACTTCGTGTATCCAAGGTCTTCCTAATAAACAGCTGTATGCTGCCTGGATGTCCATGACCTGGAAAGTGACTTGGAAAGTGTGAGGACCAATGGTTATGGGAAGATCGACTTCGCCGATAACTATTTTTCTAGATCCGTCAAAGGCTTTGACGATGATCTCACTGCCTCTCATCGGGGCTCCTTGAAATGATAGTCGTATTAGAGTTGATTTTGGCATAACATTCAAAGATGATCCTATGTCTACCAGTACACTGGCTAAAGCATCGTCTTGGCAGTTGACTGTAATGTTAAACACCATATTATAGTTTTTGCCTTCTTCCGGCAGTTCTTCATCACTGAATCCTAAGTTGTTGCAGGAAGTGATGTTGGAGATTATGCTATCAAATTATCCTACCGTCACATCTTGTTCCACAAAGGCTTGTTCTAAGACCTTATGTAGAGCTTCCCTGTGAGCTTCTAAACTAAGCAGGAGAGATAGTACAGAGATTCGAGATGGAGTTTGCAACAATTGGTCCACAATGTTGTACTTGCTTTTCTGGATGAGCTTTAGCATCTCATCGTTGTTCTTTACAAGTTCTGGATTACTGGATTGACTAACTTGTTGATTGGGAACTTCCGTTTAAGGTTCCTTTTCTTTGGTAGGTTCTTCAACTCCTCTGTTGAAGATTCGACCGCTCCGCGTGACTCGACTGATGTCGGCAATGTTCAAAACAGAGGGTAATGGAGTTTCTTTTCCATTTTTGATGGTCATTGCACCGTACTTGTAAGGGATATCCTTTTCTAACTTATACGGTATTGGACCTGGCAGGTAGATAACCACAGGAGCTTTTTTATTTCTCTGACCATCATAGGCAGCCTCGATTGGTTCCTGGTTGGGAACTTTTCTACTGTCAAGAGAGACTTTTGACGCGTTGAGCAGAGGGATTATGGCACAAACGTCCTTGGTTATTCCATGATTGAAGATTACGACAGCGTTTTTGTTCTGGCCAGGGAGGTAGTCTTGTATCATGTTGATCGACCCAGCACTTGAACATGGTTGAATCTCCTTCCGGTCCAACTGATTTTGGAGGGTTGTTCGTATGAGATAACATCCTTGGTTATTTTCCAAGCATACTCTACAGCGCTCATAATTGTGTGGTGGTACTTGATCATATCCGCTTTGTATGTAGTGCATCTTTACCATATATGTTTCTATTGAGCGGATATCACGACTTTGATGTCTACTAGGATTCCCATCAGTCATGCTAATTCGTTGTGTGTCTTCATCCAAGTAGATTGGAAGCCACCAGTGGTCCAACAAATTTTGAAGTGTTCTCTACACAAGCTCACACCCTTGGTCATGTTCACAGCATTCTTTACAGTCTATATAATCGTGTGAAGCCAGAAAACCGAGTCTGGCCTGCTTAGCATGCAATTCCACTAGACTGGTATTCATCAAGCGTATGTGAAAGATTTGAACCACATTGACTCGATGGTCATTTCTTTCAAGGTAGTCTTGGATTCATCCGAGATCCATATGACGTTGGAGGGCCTCTTGTATAAAAGAGCATCCCTGATTATCTGTTGAGCATATTGGACAAGCGCTGTAATCGTGCCGTGGAAGATTATAATACCGACTTTATCTCGAATGCATCGCCACTAAATTGACGTTCATTGTATGGATGTCGTGGTTCTGAACAATGTTGGGATGTGCATGGGCCATGTTTACTTCATGAATCGTGTGATCCTGAATCCTGCCCAGATCCATTTGTTCTTGTAGAGCTGCTTGTACTACAGAACACCCTTGATTATCCTTGGAGCAGATATCACACTGATGATAGTTGTGAGATGGCACATGACCATACCCACTCTGTCTGCAATGCATTTTCACCAGATTGGTTCCTAATAGGAGTACATTGTGAATTTGATAACTGTTGACAGGTTCTCATTCTATCAAATTCACTATAGTCTTCTCATGTTGCAGTAATGAGTTCGTCTGAACATTCGGGTTGGTATCTTTGAAAGATAAAATCCTGTTCCTGACAAGCTTCTGTATATCAGACTTGAAGCAGAGACAATTCTCAATGTTGTGTCTCGTTCCTCCTTAATGGTAAGGGCAAGTTTGATCTGCTTTGAACCAAAAAGGTGGATTTTCTGGTACTGTAAGAAGAGTCCTGGTTTGAACGTGCCCCTTGGCTAGTATAAGTGGAAACAATTCTGCGTATAACATCGGTATAGGGTCAAACCCTGATGGTCGTGTAGTACGATTGTTGTTATTGTACTGCCGGCGAGCCTCCTGAAAAGGCTGTTGCGGCCTTTGCTGATACTGTTGTTGACTTGGTTGGCTCTGAGCAACCTGAGGTTGATAAGTCGGAGCTGGCGCTGGGTTGATAACGGGAGTTACTGCCGCTATTGGTTGATACCTTCACCTTTGCTTTCCCAGAGAGATATTATTGATATCTTGCTCTTTCTTCTTTTGGAAAGCACTACCGTATCTCTTAGTACTGCTAGATGGCTCTGCATCTTTGACCAATCGTCCTTCTTGGACTGCTTCTTTAAGGCGTACTCCCATGTTCACCATTTCAGTGAAGCCACTGGGTGCACTGGCGACCATTCGATCGTAATAGAACGAGCTTAAGGTTTTCAGGAAAATCTTTGTCATTTCCTTTTCCTCGAGAGGGGGACAGATCTGGGTGGCAATTTCACGCCATCTCTAAGCATATTCTTTGAAAGTTTCCTTATCCTTTTGTGACATTGCCCTGAGCTGGTCCCTATCTAGTGCCATGTCCAAATTGTATTTATACTGCTGAACGAAGGCTGCCCCGAGATCTCTGAAAGTACTAATCTTGGTACGGTTTAAACCCATGTACCATTTAAGTGCGGCACCGGTTAAACTGTCTTGGAATTAATGGATCAGTAACTGTTGATTTTCTGTCTGAGTGGACATTTTTCGAGCGTACATCACCAAATGACTTTGAGGGTAAGAGTTGCCTTTTTATTTTTCAAAGTCAGGAACCTTGAATTTGTGCGGTATCTTTACATTATGGACCAAACAGAGGTCGGCGGCGTCCTTTCTGAATAAGTCTTGACCTCGAATGGCACGCAGTTCCTTCTGCATTTCCAAGAATTGTTCTTGGAATTCATTCATCCTTTCGTAGACGTCTTCGTTTCCACCAGAAATTGCTTGCGGAATCTGTCCTTCCAGTTCAGTGTGTACCACTGGCTGTGGTATAGACGTTACAACGATGACTCTTGGCGCTTCAGTGCCCTGAATTAGTTTGTAACCTTCAGGAGTTGTTGTTGTAACCCTTGCATCTTCATTATCCCGAAGTTTGTAACCTTCAGGTCCAGCGGTTCCTGCTATGGTTTTTGGGTCTTCAATGACCAAGGGGATATATCCTTCAGGTATAAAGTTGAAAGGCATGCCCCCCAGGGGCCCCCTTAGGCATGTTGTACCGAGGATGAGTCTCATGTGTCACTCATACGGGTGTATATGTAATCTCTGAGATCACAGTCCTTTGATGTTGTTGCTCCTGAGCTGCTGCCAAGGTTTGCATGTTGCTGTGAAGTTTTTCCAAACTTTCCTTTAGAGCGTCGATTTCTTCTCTCAGCTCTCTGTTCTCTTCCTCGAGATCGTCCATTTTCTTTTGTCGATTATCCCGAGTATTGTATGAGTGAGATAGTTTGACTCTAGAATTGTGATACATACGTGAGACTCAAAGATAAGAAAAATGCGTTATGTGAGAATGATGAATGATATGCAATAACATTTTTTTTTTTTAGTTTTTGTTTTATTCAAAAAGAAACTCCAACAAATAGATTGCAAATAGGCTTAAATAGTGTTTTCGTCCCTGTAAGTTGGCGAGTTTTTGGTTTTGGTCCCTGAATCTTTTTTTTTTCGGTCCAAGTCCTTAACATTTGATTTCTTTTTGCGATTAGTCCCTGACGTTAAACTTCCGTTACAAAAATGATGATGTGGCTAACGTCGCTGACGTGGCAAGTGTTTTTTTTATCATTTTTCATTTATTTTAATCCCCAATAATTCCACATAAGCTGTTTTGATTTTGGTCCCTATTGTTTAAGAAGGCAAAAATGAAAATTTTGGTCCCAAGAGGACTAGAACCCATGACCTTTGCTTCAACAACATGCTTCTTATCCACTAGACCATTTATCTCACTTGTGTTTTTATTTGCAACAAATTTATATATTACATAAATTCAATATTTACTATTTAATACTTAGTATAAATTATTTAATATAATTAGTATAAATTATTTAATATAGTTAATATAAATTATTTAATATAATTAGTATAAATTATTTAATATAGTTAATATAAAGGGTTAATACCCCTTTTGGACCCTGCCATATAGGCTAAATCCCAAAAACAACCCTGTAAAAAAAAAACACAGATTCCATCCCTGCCATTTGTAGATTCCCTCGTTTTGCCCCCTGAGTGGATTTGGTCAACCATATTGATGACATGGCGCTGCTTAGTTAGAATTTTATTTATTTTTTATTTATTTAATTACACGCGTGGCATTTTTATTAATATTTTAATATTTAATATTTTTTTTTTAATTTTATTTTTTATTTTTTTAATTTTATTTTTTATTTTTTTATTTTTTTTTAATTTTTTTTTTAATTTTTTAAATTTTATTTTAATTTTTTGTTTTATTTTTTTAATTTGTTTTTATTATAATTTTTTTAATTTTATTCTTTTTTTTTATTTTTTTTCGTTTTTATTTATATATTTTATATATATATATATATATTTTTTTTTTTTTTTCGTTTTTGGACCTAATTTTTATTTTTAATTCTATTTTAAACAAATTGTTCTTTTAAAAATTAGTTTCATTATACTAATCCATTTATTTCAATTTATTACCATACTAATCCATTTATTCTCATACTAATTTCAATTCAACAATACTTATGAGTGATTTATTACCATTATAACTCCACTCATCAACCATCTTTATAACCTCTCTCCACTTCTTTTTTTTCGTTACAATATTGTTTCATTTCTTCTCCATTGTTTTCAATACTCATCAACCATCCAAAACTCAATGCAAAGCATACTCACAACACAACAATACCACACACCCTAATAAACAAGAATCTCAAGCTCTCATCACTCTCCACATGCTCATGAAAATGGTAACTTGCTACTGCCATGTTCACACCATAAGTTGGTAACTTACTATATCATTATCCTTTGGTATGAACAATTTTTTGTACAAAGAACATATGAATGTGCATGTAAGGGGAGGGTAAGGATGTTGTATCTCAAAACAGTTATATGATTGACAAGTAACATATATAAGTACATATGAATGTAATGTAAGGTAATAGCAGACTGTGTGTGTGCCATATTATCTCGTCGATAATAGCAGGCTGTGTGTGTGTGCCCTATTATCGCGTCGGTAATAGCAACCCTAACTGGGAAGTGACCTGGTGGTGCGCGCGTTCGATGGTTCTAAGAGGTCCGTTTTTGGAGAAATTGTATTGCCGATCAAAGTTGGTCCTGAAATTTTTGAAGCCACTTTCTATATCATGGACATTCAGCCTGCCTATAGTTGTTTATTGGATAGTCTGTGGATCCATGGTGTTGGGGCAGTGACGTCCACTCCAAGAGTGATCAGTCAGCCTGAGGTGGTTAATCAACCCGAGGTGGTAAATCAGCCAGAAGTTTCAATGTCTTCTTTCAAAGATGCACGCGCTGTAGTTGAAGTTGGTGATTCCCAGAAGTGGGGCCAAGTCATTAATGTTCAGGTGAAGCAGAATACTTATGGACTGGGATATAAGCCACCCCGACGAGCTCAAGAGCCTCTTAAGTTTTATGGTCCAGTCCAGTTCACAAGTGCTGGTGTAAGCCAGTCCGATTAAAGAAGACACCAGCACTTGTGAACTGGACTGGACCATAAAACTTAAGAGGCTCTTGAGCTCGTCGGGGTGGCTTATATCCCAGTCCATAAGTATTCTGCTTCACCTGAACATTAATGACTTGGCCCCACTTCTGGGAATCACCAACTTCAACTACAGCGCGTGCATCTTTGAAAGAAGACATTGAAACTTCTGGCTGATTTACCACCTCGGGTTGATTAACCACCTCAGGCTGACTGATCACTCTTGGAGTGGACGTCACTGCCCCAGCACCATGGATCCACAGACTATCCAATAAACAACTATAGGCAGGCTGAATGTCCATGATATAGAAAGTGGCTTCAAAAATTTCAGGACCAACTTTGATCGGCAATACAATTTCTCCAAAAACGGACCTCTTAGAACCATCGAACACGCGCACCACCAGGTCACTTCCCAGTTAGGGTTGCTATTACCGACGCGATAATAGGGCACACACACACAGCCTGCTATTACCGACGAGATAATATGGCACACACACAGTCTGTTATTACCTTACATTACATTCATATGTACTTATATATGTTACTTGTCAATCATATAACTGTTTTGAGATACAACATCCTTACCCTCCCCTTACATGCACATTCATATGTTCTTTGTACAAAAAATTGTTCATACCAAAGGATAATGATATAGTAAGTTACCAACTTATGGTGTGAACATGGCAGTAGCAAGTTACCATTTTCATGAGGATGTGGAGAGTGATGAGAGCTTGAGATTCTTGTTTATTAGGGTGTGTGGTATTGTTGTGTTGTGAGTATGCTTTGCATTGAGTTTTGGATGGTTGATGAGTATTGAAAACAATGGAGAAGAAATGAAACAATATTGTAACGAAAAAAAAGAAGTGGAGAGAGGTTATAAAGATGGTTGATGAGTGGAGTTATAATGGTAATAAATCACTCATAAGTATTGTTGAATTGAAATTAGTATGAGAATAAATGGATTAGTATGGTAATAAATTGAAATAAATGGATTAGTATAATGAAACTAATTTTTAAAAGAACAATTTGTTTAAAATAGAATTAAAAATAAAAATTAGGTCCAAAAACGAAAACAAAAAAAAAAAAAAAAAAAATATATATATATATATATATATATATATATATATATATATATAAAATATATAAATAAAAACGAAAAAAAAAAAAAAAAAAGAATAAAATTAAAAAAATTATAATAAAAACAAATTAAAAAAATAAAACAAAAAATTAAAATAAAATTTAAAAAATTAAAAAAAAATTAAAAAATTAAAAAAAAAAAAAAAAAATATTAAATATTAAAATATTAATAAAAATGCCACGCGTGTAATTAAATAAATAAAAAATAAATAAAATTCCAACTAAGCAGCGTCATGTCATCAATATGGTTGACCAAATCCACTCAGGGGGCAAAACGAGGGAATCTACAAATGGCAGGGATGGAATCTGTGTTTTTTTTTTACAGGGTTGTTTTTGGGATTTGGCCTATATGGCAGGGTCCAAAAGGGGTATTAACCCTAATATAAATTATTTAATACAGTTAGTATAAATTATTTTATATAATTTAATATTTAATACTTATTAATATAAATATAAATTATTTTATAAATTAGTATAAATAATTAGTTTATTAAATATTTCATTAATTTAATATTCCAAATATTTAATATTTCAATTATTAATTATCATAATAATTTATTATTTAGTATCATAATTATTTACTATTAACTAATAATACAATATTATTAACTAATAATTATTTATTATTTATTATCATAATTATTTATTATTTATTATCATAACTAATAATTATTTATTATTTAAATAACTAAATAATTTTAATATTAATAAACATAATTATTTAATATCTCATTTATTTAATTTATTGTAATTAATATTATAATTATTTAATAAATTAAACTATTATTAATAATTTACTGTAATTATTTATGTAATTAAACTAAATAAATTTATTGTAATTATTTAGTAAATTAAACTATTAAATAACTAAATAATTTACTGTAACTAATAAATTAATTACATAAATTATTAAATTAAACTAAATAAATTTGCTGTAATTATTTAGTAAATTAAACTATTAAATAACTAAATAATTTACTGTAACTAATAAATTAATTACATAAATAATTAGAGTATTAATTAATTACAGTAAATTATTAATAATAGTTTAATTTATTAGATAATTATAATATTAATTACAGTAAATTAAATAAATGAGATATTAAATAATTATGATTATTAATATTAAAATTATTTAGTTATTTAAATAATAAATAATTATTAGTTACGATAATAAATAATAAATAATAACGATAATAAATAATAAATAATTATTAGTAAATAATATTGTATTATTAGTTAATAGTAAATAATTATGATACTAAATAATAAATAATTATGATAATTAATAATTGAAATATTAAATATTTGGAATATTAAATTAATGAAATATTTAATAAACTAATTATTTATACTAATTTATAAAATAATTTATATTTATATTAATAAGTATTAAATATTAAATTATATAAAATAATTTATACTAACTGTATTAAATAGTTTGTATTAACTATATTAAATAATTTATACTAATTATATTAAATAATTTATACTAATAGTGTATATAAATATTTATATTAAATAATTTTTATTTATATTAATAAGTATTAAATATTAAACTCTATAAAATAATTTAGTATAATTATATTAAATAATTTATATTAACTATATTAAATAATTTATACTAATTATATTAAATAATTTATACTAAGTATTAAATAGTAAATATTGGAGTTATGTAATATATAAATTTGTTGCAAATAAAAACATAAGTGAGATAAATGGTCTAGTGGATAAGAAGCATGTTGTTGAAGCAAAAGTCATGGGTTCAAGTCCTCTTGGGACCAAAATTTCTATTTTTGCCTTCTTAAACAATAGGGACCAAAATCAAAACAGCTTATGTGGAATTATTGGGGATTAAAATAAATGAAAAATGATAAAAAATACTTGCCACGTCAGCAACGTTAGCCACATCATCATTTTTGTAACGGAAGTTTAACGTCAATGACTAATCGCAAAAAGAAATCAAATGTTAAGGACTTTGACCGAAAAAAAAAGATTCAGGGACCAAAACCAAAAACTCGCCAACTTACAGGGACGAAAACACTATTTAAGCCTTGCAAATATCACACAGTGCAGGGTGGAGACCCCTTTTATTGAGTTAGAAAGATTACAGTATTTTACAAGGAAAAGTACAGTATTTTACAAAGTGTTGTAAGGAAACGTCTAAGCTCATGGATCCTGAGTCCTCTCTAAAGAAAGCTCAGATATCGGTTCCTGTATTTTCCATTTCTTTGATCGGGCCTCTTCACCGGTTGTCGGGTCGACGATCCTTTGCCAAGTGAAAGGAGTGAGTAAATTTCTTCGGTCTTCCTGACTTTTTATATCATGGTGCTCTAATATCTCAATCAGAGCATCCTTCTCCCTTAACAGTTTCTGAATCTTAGCACATTCCAAATTAAGGATTTAGTATTTGTTCTTCCAAGAGCTCTTTTAACGTTGAACTTTGTTGAGAGTGACCTGGAGTTTTTCCGCATAAAACATGAAATAAAGGATAGATTCCTTTAAGGGAAAAACTTCTTGACGAGGGTAAGGCATCCTCAGCTTGAGGGCTCTAGTTTGCACCCAGTGGAGATAAGGTTCTGAAGAGGAACAATTTGGTCTTCCCAGGGATTCTCTTCCTTTCCTATGAATATGTTGCCAGGCATGCACTCTTTCTTTCTTTAGTGCCCTGTCATTTTCCCCTTCCTTGAAGAAAAGACCTTCCAGATGAACATTATGTGGGATATTCTTCATCGGGTATCCGAGTTGATGGCGAGCTAAAGTTGGATGATAGTTGATTCCTCCTTTAGTTCCAATGAGGGGTACATTGGGGAAATTTCCACATCTGTCGATGATCTCTATCCCTTTGTAAATCCTATTGTACCAATCTATGTCAGAATTAGTAAGAGACATAATTCTCTATGACCAACGTAGAGTACTCTTGTGATCCCCAAAAGTAGCAGACTTGGACGAGTGAGAAATGAACCATTTGTAGAGTAAAGGTACGCAGCATGTGATCATTCCTCCGCTGTACAAATTCATTAAATGTACAGAATGATAAGCATCGGCGAGCAAGGTTGGCACAGGGTTTCCTATTAAGAATATCTTAACAACATTGGTATCGACGAAGTTGTCAATGTTGGGAAAAATAAATAACCCATATATGAGCAGAACAAAGACGTCTTCGAAGGCAGTTATGTTTCCTATACTAGCAAAGTATAGAGCTTTCTCCATTAGGAATTTAGCCGGTAAACCCTGGATTCCTCCTTTAGTGGTAAGGTGAGTCCTAACTTCTTATTCATCCAGAGAGATTGCTCTTGCAATGGCTTGATTCTTTGGAATTTCTTCTAGTCCAGAAAATGGAGCTTGATCAGTGATAGGTAAATCAATCAGGTGGGAGTACTCTTCTAATGTTGGTGCAAGTTGGTAATCCGGGAAAGTGAACCAGTGGTAAACCGAATTGTAAAACTGTACCAGCGTAGATAGGATTCCTTCAACTGCGTTGAACCTTAATAAAGATAACAGCCCTCCGTGCTTAGCTTTGAAAGCCTTGGGATTGGTAATCATCCTTCCCAATTTCCTTAAGTCTTCTAGTTTTGGAGCCTTGAAGGTGTACTTGTGCGTCTTTCTTCTACCGAAATCCATAACGCAACCTCTGATATTTGCAATTATTGTTTTAGTTCTTTTTGAAAAAAGATTTTTTCTTGTTTGAAAAGATTTTTTTAATGAATGCATGAATGCAGCACACAAAAACATTTGAAAACATGGGTTCAAGGGTTCAACGTCACAAGCATGGAGTCATGGCTCTACCGATCCCCAAAGGTTATACTATTTTGGTCAATTTTGTACCTGTAGAACGGGGTCTAAAAGGTTCCCAAAGTCATTAACCCCTCCTAGGGATATTAACAGCAAGCTGATTCACTCGAGCGAGCTGTAACATCCTAGGGTGAATCTCATTTGAGTGTAGTATCGCGTATCAACTATTCCCGATAGTCACCGCACTACCAAATGGCCATATGGTTAATGTCTACTAAATCCTCAGGGTCATGGGTACCGCACTGGGATAGACAATGCTTTCATGACAATCGGTCGTTCAACATCGATATTTCCGCACGGGTACCTCGACTGATTCGGTGGACTGCCAAGTTAGCGTGGTCGGGATTCACTCCCTATAAGCGTTTCCTAGATATGCCACCACTTATCTTAATGTTCTCTCAAACTTTCCACATGCGTATTAATCGCATTGCCAGTTAACAGAAATTTAAACACGGGTATCAAGTAATATAACAGTAAATGATATATATATATATATATATATATATATATATATATATATATATATATATATATATATATATATATACACACACACACACACACACACACATATATATATAGACACACACACACACACACACACATATATATATATATATATATATATATATATAGTAGAAAGTATAGAAAATGCCAAACAAAACCTAGACCTTTTAGGAACTTTAATCCTAGGACTCCCCAGCAGAGTCGCCATTTTTCTGTAGCGTGCGATTTTTGTCGGTGACGTGACCACCTTACCGTATTGGTTAGAATTGGTTGCTACTTTCTGATTTCTTATTTATCCTATGAAGCTTGAAAGGAAAGGGAAGATATCTAAAACTAACCTTGCACGCAAATATTTTCTTTAACAAATGCTAAGAGATTGGGGGGTCCAGGGTCAGGTTATACAAAGGGAAGTTGTCAATCACCCAATGTATATATGGTTATCCATAGACTTTCTTTGGCATGTTTAAATACTTTATGGTGTTAATCTGTTATGGGTTGGGAATGTTTCTCTTTTGGGAATGTTGAGAGAGTGATTATGTTGTTTTCAGGTTTTTCGTTGTTTTTGGGAAGGTAATAGACCTAAAGTTTTTTATTTGTATGCTCGCTAAGATTTCACAAACTTATGCATACGTATTCCCATAAAGATAACAGGGAAATCAGAGCAATCGTAGTTCCTCTTATTCTATGGGGGAAAAAAGATATTTGGTGTCTTGTTTAAAGCCCAAGGTTGAAGCTAAAGGGTTTTGACTGAGAGAGAATTTGTCATCTCTAAAGGGAGATATCTCACCTATTCATCACAAGTTGTTGGGTAACTGATTATAAAGGGGAATTACTTTAACTGGGATATGAGAATCCAACAATGCCATAATTTCCTTTATAAGGGAGATGTCCTGAAGGAAGAAACTTTAACTCAATGTAGAGCAATGCCATTTTCCTTAGGAGTCTTCCATGCTAAGAGAGGGACATTGGCTTGGATGTAAATAATCCAGAGGCTTGCCACTTACAGCAATTAGAGGAAGTTTTTAACCAGGATAAAAGAGGGACCACAACTTGGATTCTTGAATCAACAAGTGTGCCACTTACAGCAGTTATCTGGAATTAGGGTTTTTTGATTGTCTATTTTGATGTGTGATGTACAGAGAGAACTTTTGATTTCCTCTGAGGGGATGTTGATTTTTATATGCCTTGATCAAAGACCAAGGTTGAAGCTAAAAGGTTGATTCTGTTTAGGGAGTTTTATATCTGTCTTGTACAAAGCCCAAGATTGAGGTTGAAAAGAATTGACTCTTCTGGGGAAAGTTTTGTCTGTCTTGTACAAAGCCCAAGATTGAGGCTAAAAGAATTGACTCCACTGGGGAGAGGTTTTATCTATCTTGTACAAAGCCCAAGATTGAGGCTAAAAGGTTGATTGACTCAGTTGGAGAATATGATATGTCTTGTACAAAGCCCAAGATTGAGGCTAACTTTGCTGAGTAAAAATCATTATACAAAGCCTAAGAGGAGGCTGGTTCGGGAATTTCTTATATGAAGCCTAAGAGGAGGCTGACTTCTGCTGAGGATTATTGAGATCCAGAGACAGGTCCAAATTAGGGAATCAACTCTTGTTGAGGATTGAAGGAGAGTTTAAAATATCAGATGCCCTGAGGTTCTGATTCTGTTAAAGTTTTATTTATGGTAAAGGTTTAAACCTTGAGTATGAAAATCCATGGAGGTTTCAAACTCTGCTGGAGATTGATATTTGATGAAATGATCAGGGTTTTTCCTGTGTCTTTAGGAAACTTGAGGGTCTCTGTGAGATTCAAAAGGAGATGAGACTTTCCAAGTCTATAGGTATGAATAGGTTGACTCTTAGTTGGAGAATGATCTTTGTATGATGCCCAAGAGGAGGCTGTGGTTTTTAAGGGATGAGAATCAACCCTAAACTGGTCTGATGTTCTGACTCTTTGGAGGATTGAACTAGTAGAGATGACTAGGTTTTGTCCTATACCAGTAGGAGGTCTTCAAGTCCTTGTTCTAAGCCTAAGAGGAGGCTGAGAACTTCTAAGAAGCCTGAGGGTCCTTGTACAAAGCCCAAGAGGAGGCTGGGGATGCTTTTAGGAAGCCTGCGGGTCCAAGCCTTAAGAAAAGTTCAAGAAAGGTTTCACCAGGAATAATCCTTTCTTTGGTGAACAGTTCTAAGGTTTGAAGAAATTCAAAAGAGGTTTCACCGGGAATTAGTTCACTTTGGAGAAATGAATTTCTTGTACACATATTTCTAAGTTGTGACAGTCTTGAGAAAAGTTTCACCAGGAATAATGTCTTTCTCTGTTCCATATTGTATAAGCCCAAGAGGAGGCAAGACTGTATCTGGAATTTCCTATGGAGGAACTAGTTTTGACTCTGTTAAAAGAGTAACCACTGGTTTGATATAAAACTAGACCTAATTGTTGGGGAAAACTCTAAGCAAGTATATACAAGCATATATATATATATATATATATATATATATATATATATATATATATATATATATATATATATATACAGATGAAATATATAAACAAGTATGTATAGAAGAGATAGTGGAACTTACAGTTGTGCAAGCTCCAGCATTGTAACCACAGCTGTATGGTTAGTTATTCAAGAAATTGAAGAAAATTTTGATAATAACTTTGAAGTTGAATCTAAATCAAAAAAGAAAGTTGTTTTAAAGGAAGTTTGGGGCTTATACTCAAGAAGGGGCCCAGATGAATTCTTTCGAAAAGGCGACGATCGCGTCGTCATTTTGAAAACCACATAGGGACTTATACAATGTCTGGGGCCCAAATTGTTTTTTTTTTATACAAGAGATGTGACTTATGGCTCAAGGAGAGGCCCAAATGAAAAACAGTGATCGTACCGTTATTCTGAAAATTGTATCGAGACTTATACAATGACTGAGGCTCAAATTATTTATGTACAAAAAAGGGGTTGGGTCTTACACTTTATTAGAGGCCCAAAGGTGTTTGAAAAAGAATAAAAATGGGACTTACAACCAAAGGGAGGCCCAGATGAAAATATTTTGAAAATGGCGATTGCGCCGAGATTTTTTTAAATGTATCGGGACTTATACAATGATTGAGGCCCAAAATGGTTTATTTAAAAAGGGATGGGACTTACACTCTATCAAGAGGCCCAAAGATGTTTAAAAAAGAAGTTTGATCAAAGGGGAAACCCTAATTTCTTTTAAAAAAATATAATTTTTAAAGAAAAATAAGTAATAAATGATATAAAATACCAAATATATTGAAAAACAAGTTGTAAATTTTGGACAATGTTTTGAAAAATCATGTTTAATCACATGAAAGCTTGGAATCCAATTAAATTTGAAAATTCAAGGTGGAAACCTCATTTTAAAAATGTTTGAAATCAAATAAAATGAAATTAATTACAAAAATTCAAGCTATACTAAATAAATAATATAAATTTGATTTTTTTGTAGAATAAATTATTTCAATATTTTTGTGAATTTTCAAAAAAAGAATCAATAAAAAATAATTAAAATTGAGAGAGAAATTAATTTTGAGATTAATTAAGAAAATCATGAAAAATAAGAAAAAATAGCAAAAATGAGAGGGAACCAAAAATGGTCTGGGTAGGTGTTGAACCCACGCCCTCCAACCAAACACACATGCGCGCTACCACTGGGGTGGTGATAAACATATATGGGTGGTGGCCTAAATTTCAGGTTAGACCAAGGCAAAAACCAAGTTTTGAGTGATTTGCAAGAAGGATCATATCTTCCTCATTTCTCCATGAAACTGGACAAAACTTAGATGGATCCCACCTAGAATTTCATGAGGAATCCAATGGTGGTCTTAGATTTTTCTAAAGATGCCTGCATTTTAAAACCCGATAGTGGTTTCAAAATAGGCCAAAGTTTGCAAGTTCTATGCTATCTCATCATACAAGCAACAATAGCATGGTAAATTGGTTCAAACACAACACATATGATATATATGACATGTTCATGTTCAATGGACATCAAACCAATGCATTTTAAAGGGTTCAAATTGTTATGCACTTACCTCTTGAAGCTCCTTGTGCTATCTTGCAAAAAGCTTATGCCAGAAGTAATCAAAGGCTTTAGACACTCTTGATTGATCCCTTAGAAGCTTTTAGGATGATCAAAACCAGCTGGAAACCTCAAGAACAAGAACTGGCTCTTTCTTGCAAAAGTGGCAAAGGTGACCAAAATGGTATCTCACTCAAATGGTGTTACAATTGAGGGATACTTGTTGGAACAACTTAAGGATGATATGTGGAGAGTATTTGAAGGGTTCATTGGTTTTGAAAGTGATTGGATCAAGACATGGCTTGAAAAATGCAGAAAAGTCAAAATTTAAGGTTTTGGAGGTTGACTTTCTGATTTTGGTGTTGTACAATGAGAATGAAGGTTTGAACACCTCCAATGAATGATTTGTAATGTGTTTAGATGGTTATTTAAGTGGGTTTTGCTCTGGTTTCAAGAATTCTCAAATTGCTCCAATGTGACTTGAAATTGAAGTAAGAGAGGGAGAGTGAGAAAACAAGGCTTTGGTATTGTTTTGGTGTGGTTTGAAACATCAGAAAGGACTTCTATTTATAGTAGAGGAAGTTTGTTTTTGAAGGAATAGTGAATGGCAAATGGTTCACTCTATTATCCAATGGATATGCCCATGTATCACTTTCTTAAATGCCAAGGTACCAAGTCTTCCCTAGCCATTGACTTGAGCTGGTCTTGGTAGCTTTAGGTCTTCTGATTTTTGCAACAACCTTGACTCAATTGGACTGATATGGCTTGGTTCATGGCAGCTCTATGTTCCACATCAATGCCAAATGACAAACTTGGAGTTTTGGATTTGAAACTTGAATGATCACATGCCAAAGGATAGGACTCTTGTCTTAGGGTCCAGGTTTGCAGGTTCATCATGATTGACTGAGATTCTTGTTGAATTTGGATGAGGATCAGTCTTGCATAGTCACCAAAATTGGACTAAAGAATCGTGTGCCACAAGTAATGCGCAAAATCTGTCTTGGAAATCAGTTTGAGCAAGGCATGTTGTGAGGTTCATAACTCCTTGCCCAAGTTGAATTAATGGGAGTTCTTGTACTTTTTGGAAAGCTCTCATGACATACTTTAACTTTGATGTCCAACAATGGACCTGGTTTAGCTTGGATCATGATGAAAAATGGTCTAAAAGTTGGTGAAAAACCTAGACAGATTCTGTCCAAAATTTCACTATGTGTTGGAAAAAAAGGTCATTTTCATGTTTTTTGTGATTTTGATCAATTCATAACTCAAAATCCATGAGGATTTGGAATCTTTTGTAGTTGACACTTTTGAAGTATGTAATATGAACTTTCATTTGAGCTTTATATGGAAGAAAAAGGCCTTAGGGTTTGGGAGTTATGACCTTGCAAAGTTGGTACCAAATCCATTTTGTTCCATAACTTAGAAAAATTTAAGTTTCTTATGGTTGCCCCTTTTGCAAGTAACCTCACTTTTCTTGATTTTTCTTGATGGATGATGATCAAAACCATGTAATAACATTGTTTTTGACTTAGGGGAACCCCATTTGTGAAAAATTTCAAAGAGTCAAACTTGATTTTGGGCACAGTTGACTTTTTGTTAGATGAATTCCAAATTGTGTGATCTTCTATGAAATCAAGTTCTTGACCTAGTTCAAACCTAATGTATGGATCCCATAGGTGTTTTAGGGTGTCTTGAATTATGTCCCAAGATTTGGGAACATGTCTTGGTCCAAAGTCAAAGGTACAGTTGACTTTTTCTTCAAAACCCTAGTTGTGGTCCAGATGAAATTGAAACTTGTGAATCAAACTTCTTGGATCAATCCATTGTTGTAAATGGATCAATGTGGTGTATTTGAGGCCCTCAAATCATGTCTTGAGGTCTTGGTTCATTTCTTGCCTCAAAAGTCAACTTAGGGGTGAATTAGGTCAAAAAAACTCTAATTCCTGATTTCTGGTGAATGCTTTCCCTGAGGTCAATTTGACTTGATGATTGGGTCCATGAGGTCCCTTTGAACTTCTTGGGTCATGTTTTGAAGAATTGGCTCATGCCCAGATGAAAATTTTCATCTGGAGGCCTTGGTCGATCAAAACTCTAATTTGGTGACACTGACGATCTCGAGGCTTGACCATTTGAAATTGTCTAGAAATAAAAACAAAATAATAAAAAATATTTGAAAAGTAATAAATAAAATAAAATAAAAAGTAGAAGTTAAAATAAATTAAAAGATGAAATAAATACAAAAGAGTGGGGGTGTAGGCTTCTTCGGGCGGATTCAAAGGCCCAAAGCCCAAATCCAAGCACCAAACAAACCCTAGCAAGACATATTGGAGGAAAGGAGATGAGGGGAAAAAAACGGCCACCCCATCTTAATGAGGAATACTCGGCCACACTTCCCAACAGACTATTAAATCAAAACAACTCATTTAAAATTATTATGACCAATAAAAATAAATTAAATGTGGAAAGAAGCAATGTATATGTGCAACTTCTTCATTCAAACGCAAAGAAACAAAAGAAAAAAGGAAAAAAAAACTACTTCAGAAAACCACATAGGTTGTTCGAGTTTCAAAAAAAGAGGAAAGAAAAGGTTTCAACGCTATTCATCCAAAAGGCTCCCTTGTTCACGATCTCTTTCTCCCTTCTCACCAACATTGGGAGCCAATCCTTCCTCTCTTCTCACCCTCGAATCTGCCTCATCAAACATCGGCCACCATCATCATTCTCTCTCGAATCGACTCTCTAATCTCTCCGTCGCGATTCCTCTAACACCCTCTCTCGATTTCTCTTTCATCACTTCCTATACTAATCTCTCTCTGTCACGATTCTTCAAACGGCCATGGAAAGCAAACTCAAACCGCAAATGGAAACCAAATCATGAGCACACATTATGAACGAAAATGGATGAAGCAAAGATCAGGAACAAACTCAACACCTTAGTGGAAACAGAAGAAAGCAAACAAGTGAGTTATCTACCTCGTAGAACAGTTCCGATGCAAACTCAAGGTAACACTCCTCCTTACGATCTTTACTGGTATTTCGTCTGATTCTTTTTTCTCTGAATGCTGTGATTTGTTGTTACTTTTAGGAGGCTTGATTTCAATTTCTTGTATGATGGAGTCTATTATTGTGATGTGTATTGGATGCTTAGGCTCTTAGTCTTCTCTCTTCTGAACTGATAAATGTGGCTAATATATTGTAGAAGTAGGGTTTATGATGTTTGAAAATTTGCTGAAGCATCTTCAATATTGTAATGCTGCCATAACTTCTTTCTAATGCTCAAAATTACTCTGCTAAAAATGTGCAACTCCTCTCTGTTGTACTTTCTGTTGTGTTCAGTTTTTTCTTGTTTTTTTGTCTATTTGTACTTGGAGCATCTATGTGGTCCCATTTACACTTCTTGTTGCACCGCCTTTAATAATTTTGATGGATGAAATGATGAATTGTGATTTTTTTTTTTTGAATTGGATCTTGATGCGTGACAATGCTTTTGGTCATTGAAATGAGTTGAATTGGAATTGTGATGGATGGATTGTGTGAATTGACTTTGAATGGATTTTTGAATGAGATTGATATGGTTTTTGGTTTTTGAATGTGAAATGTGATGTGTAAAATATGAATCAATTTTGAATTGAATTTGGAATGAGTTGAATTGGGATATGTTTGATGAATTGGTGAATTTACTTGGCCTTGGCATGGTATGGAATTATAGGTGATGGCAGTTTGCGCATGGAGTTTTTTTTTAGCAATTGCAACAACATCGACCGCGGCCTTAGAGCTTTATATGAAGCACAAAGATGATGATGGCTCATGGGGTTTGAATTTCAAGGCTGCCCCTTAGGTTTGGTTTAGGAATGAAGCATGAAAACTTGATCTCTTAGGCATATTCTTCATTAGTGAAAGCTTGTAATCTTTGCATCAATCAATCTTGTAATTTGTTTGTAACCTTCTTGTAATCACTTTTGGTAATTGAATTGGGCATGTAGAATTGTCTCACACGACTTAACATATGAATCAACCATTGTTTGAGAATAAAGTCTAATCATGGCTTGGCACAACTTATGGCTTGAAACAAATTCAACCGCAGCTTGAAAACGAATTCAAACATGGTTTCAAAAATAAATTCCAACATGTCTTGAAAATAGCTCTACCATGGCACGAGTTGAACACGTGGTTTGAGCACAGATTAGTTATGTCTTGAAAATTAACGATCACAACTTGAACTTTTAATCATGTCGCAAACTTAGCCATAAATCAAAATCAAGCTTGAAGCAAATCATGAATTTGAGATAAGGCATGACCATTTGAAACATGCCTTGAGACATGGCACAAAAAAAATCATCTAGAATCATTTTTGAAATATGACTTAAAACCAAATTGAAACCAAACGATCATGCCTTGAACTTCAAGTAACTCGTTGCCAAGAAGTCCATTTAAATGCATCTTTCAACCAATCCTTGACAACCTTGATTAAATTAGACTCATGGACTCACTTCTCTTCAAAGAATCCACACTAACCTCCACTCTCAAGTCCAAATCTACTTGTACTGAAAGTAACAAATGAAATGCCTTGATCTCAATGAACCCTTTGATAAAGACGAGTCTTGCAATGTGGAGAGAAATATGACCAAGATAGACTTGACAAGAAAGCCTTAATCTAATGAACCTTAGATGAATGTCACTTATCAATCTCAAACACAAAGGGTGAGAAACCCTAATCTTCTTGCCTTGGGTGCATATTGATGAAGCAATGACTTAAGCAGTTGATGAGAACCAAAACCCTCATTCAAAACCTTCCCAGTTAGGCCACTGATGAAACCTTAAACACCTGATACCCTTTAGAAATCTCAGAGAAGATGACATCGTGCCTTGATGAACCTTTGATAATAAGATGTCCATGATGATGAAAGTCCAAAACCTTGCTTAAAACTTGAGTGTAATAAACAAATGAAATCACCTCTGAATATGGGAAACCCAAATCACTAGAAAACCTTTGATCCCATGTCTTAGGAGCCCAATGAAGTGCATGATTATGGTTGTCATGACCTAGTGGATAATGCATATGAATGAGAAGCATAAGCCAGCTAGGGTTAGGAGCGAGAGGGAAAATTTTGGGGTGTAACAGCTGCCCCTATTCAATCAACTTAAACCTGAAGGTATGAAGAGCAACGGATTTCAAATATTTAAGTAGAAGGGGATTGAATACAAAAAGGATCGTAAAATTTGCACTCTTGGGTGATGATATAGTAACCTTTTTTTATTTTTTCTGGTGGAAAGGTTTACGATGAACGGGTATAGTTAAACAATGGTGATCTGGTAATGGGGTAATGGTACCAACGAAAGGCCCCAACATTTTAAAAAGTTGACTTTTTCTAAAAAAATGATTTTTTTTCAGAAAAAAATTGAAACTTTTATTTTAAAAAATCATTTTTTTTTATTTTTGAAAAAAAAATTCAACTTTTTTCATTTTCGAAAAAAATCGACTACTTTTAATTTTTGAAAAAAATCAAAAAAAATTTATTTTTTTTGAAAAAATTGACTTTTTTATTTCAATTTTTTTTTATTTTCGAAAAAAAGACTTTTTTTTTGGAAAAAATCGATTTTTTTTATTTTCAAAAAAATTGATTTTTTTATTTTTGAAAAAATCGATATTTTTTTTATTTTTGAAAAAATCAACTTTTTTTTGAAATTATTTTTAAAATTAATTTTCAAAAATATTTATTTTTTAAAAAAGAATAATTAAAAAAATGAAAAATATTTTTTTTCAAACTAATTAGATTTTGAACCTCTTACTTAGGCCTCATAAAAAGTAAAAATATGAGAGGGCTTAAAAATAAGGGGCCAAAAAAATATTTATGTAATAGGAGGCCTAAAAAAATGGGCCAAGTAGGGGGCCTAAACACTAAGGCTTTGTTATATAGGGCTTTTTTGACCCCTCTAGTAAAGGTTGCAAATTGGTGAATTGAAGATCAAACGTGGAATTATGGATAATGCAAGAATCAAAAGTCAATTCCTACAGGTGGCGCCACTGTTCTATTTTGGATCCATAAGTGAGTTAGGAATAATGGTAACGATGGATCAAAGCTTCCAACGCGGTAGAGAGGGAGTTAACCTGCAAGGTTAGCACTCAAATGCTCAAGTTAATATGTGAGAGAGAAGAGTAAATTGAAATTGAATTTAAGATTGCGTACCTGAATTTGGCGTATTCTCTACATATAGTAGAGATGAAATAACAAGCCAGATGTTTGTTAGGAGTGAATTGCATAGAGTCATTGGATGCACTTGCAATATAGATCTTGTGCAGTTATTAAGAGTAGAGCCCACGTATATTGAGAAGATTCTTGAAGGATTTCAATCCTTTCACGGTGGTTGTCCAGGGTAACTATAGCCAAACGAGAACACTAATATTCAATAATACTTGTGCTACTCAGTTACTAATGTTTCATTTGAACCATTTTCTAGCATGGATCCATGACGTTTCCATATATATATATATATATATATATATATATATATATATATATATATAACTTGAATTTGAAGGCAAGCTTGATTAAACAAGGAAAACTAAAGAAGTATAGTAGTGCAAAGCAATACAAAATGAGAGAAAAAAAGGTAAATTACAACTAGAAGCAAGTTACAAATGATATGTGGTAAGTGGCGTAAGATAGCTTGTGATTTGCTTGAAACTCATCAAGTGTCTATATATACTAAAACTAGCCATAAATTACCACTAATTGCCAATTATTTCGTGCTAAGTCTTAATTACCCACTAACATAAAGTCTTGGAAGGTTATGGATGTCAAAAAGTCACAAAAATGCTAAAAAAATCACTCAAATTTATAACTGTCTGGGAAGCTGATACGACTCATGTTATGGGACACGTCTAGCCTATGTCAGCTCTGACATCTTTATATGGGCGCAAATTCAAGGACCAACACGGCCCGTGTCAGGGGACACGGCTAGGCCGTATTGGCCACGTGATTTTTGTATGGATATAGCTCCCTTTTACGCAATCTTTGACCTTTTTCGCTCCGATTTAGTCCATTACCATCTTATTACCTAAGATCATAAAAAGAAGGCAAAAGCGCATAAAAAATAAATAAAATTATGAAAACACATATGAAAACGGAAAGAAAACAAGCAACAAATGTGATGCATTTACCACTTATCAAGCAACAAGCTTGCTTAGAAATAATTAGGATCAAGCAGTTTGGTTCTTCAAAAGCTTAAAAGAATAAAATCACTGATACTCATACGTGGTTTGTTGTTCCGTCCGGCTAAGACCTAAGTTCCCCTGTACTTACTGACACCACAAGCATTACAAGAACACAAAATTGTAAAACAAATACAGACAAAAGTTTTCAACTTCGGTCACCTTTCTAGCTATGTGCCATACCCCAAACTTTGACCAGGGATTTTAAAACTTGCATTCGTCTGACTTTATTTTCACTTTGCATCATCTATATAGTATAACGTGTTTTTCATCATGCCTAATGCCTGAATTATCAGCCAGAATGAACCTGTCGGATTTGCAGTCAAACCGGTTAAACTGAAAGTCGACTGTGCGAGAAATCAGTGGACGAAAAGTTTCAAAATTGAGCTTGCAGACGTCATATATTTTAATCTAAGTTTCTCTTAGTTTAATCTGTCGTGCTTGTTTTAATTTTTGATGAATTTTAGTCCACATTTTGATCAGTCTGGGCATTTTTACCGGTCCCGATTTATTTCGAAATTTGACCAAACGCTGTATTTTTTCGGGTCGTTTATTTTGCGCTGATCATTTTTGTGCATTCATTTTCATTTTTCGAACACTTCGATACCAATCCAATTTGTCGTTTTTTATCGATTTTTTTAAATTAATATTCATTTTTATTTAATCAGATTGTTATTTTAGATTTAATTAGTTTAGGTTTTTATAATTATTTGTTTTTTTATTATTTATTATTTTACTTTTATAATGCATAAAATTTGGTTTTATCTATTTTAAGTAATACTTCACAATTAAGTTTAAAAAAGTTCTTTATCATTTTGTTTCATTTTATTTAATAGTTTTATCAGATTTTAATATATTTTTATTTATCATTCTTTCTTCAATATTTAAACTTTTGTTCTTTATTTATCTTAGGAAACACTTAGTTCACAAGTTTTAAAAATTGTTTTGTTTTTTTACTTATTTTGGGAAAAAAAACTAGTAATTAAATAGTATACATGGCATGATGACCAATACATAAAAAAACAGCTCCTCCCAGAAACCATTGACACAAATACCACTCATGTAACACCTCATGCCCCCTCATAACGACAACTTTCATATTTCCAACACATTACTCTCCTCTTTCTCTTCCTCTGTCTCTCCATTCCCCTCACTTAATCATTAATCCACCCTTGTCCAAATCCATCTTCTCCTCTACATCACTCATCAACCTTTTTTTCAAATATTTATGCATTTCAAAAAACAAAACAGGCCACTATTCATTTTCTTAACCTCCAAACACACACCATACACAAGAGCAACACACTCCCTCTAGCATCCATTTTTTAACTTCATACATACAAACTACAAGCATCCTTCTACTGCTGCCTTTCACACATACCACACAACCAATCCGCCCTCCAACAACAAACTACAAGCTGCAGCACCATACTAAACAACTCAGCCAACTGCGGTTTCTACACTTGCAGCACATCATCCCTTTCATCACTAACAATAACGACAACCTTTCATTCATCAACTTATCTCACATCTCGCGACATCATCTTCACCATCCTACTAACTTCACTATCTCACCACCTCCATTTTTCATATATATCACAAAAAGCAGCGCCCTCCATTTCCCGATCTTACCACTTCTTCTTCTTCATGAACATTTTCTCCAATAAAACCATGAAAATCACCTTTTCCCACCATCTCATGTTTACATCTAACAACTACTCCATAGCAAAACAACAATTTTAACTCACATTTTTTTTCAACATGAACATGTCACAACCAACAAAAGCAAAATACCAATGTCATCCATCATGAAACCTCAACCCAACAAAACCACATCCATCTTGCACTGATACCTTTTCTTCACTACCACTTAAAACCACGCATGACTTCTTCCTAGCCACGAGCAAAAATGTCTTCACGACAGACCAAACTACACCAAGCTATAACACCATATAGACACACTGCTACTGCATCCACAACAACTCACATAATAATGACATAACTGAACTCACTCTCACTATTTCTGCCTCTCTCTCGTTACATTCAGACACATCTCAAACTTTCAGCATCACACCATATTCTTACATTTTACAACCTGCAGAAAATGTTTCTCACAAAACAACTTATCCTCTCAACCTTCCTCAACCGTGAGCTTGTCCATATCTGCTAACTCGCATCCAACCGCCCTTCTTCATCAGCCTTCAGCATCACCGCACTTCGCTGTAACCACAACGCACACACACCGCCAGTTACAACTTTCTGAACCTCGATCAATCACGACCACCCTTCTGTTTTCCTTTTCTTGCAACAACAACTTGTAGGCCCACACATACCACACGATACAACAACAGTAACTCGCATCAGATCGCGATCCATCGCCGCCCTGGCTATACTGCGCTGCTGCAAAGCTAAGAGAGTAGGAGAGAAAAGCAAGCGCGAGAGAAGTAGAAAGAAGAGAGTGGGGAAGTTGCACCGTGAGAGGAGAGCGTGATTTTGAAATTTTGAAGGAGAAGCGCAATTTGAAGGAGATGAGGTTGGGGATGGGTCGTTTGATGCTGAAGGTTTTGTCATTTTTCCTGTTTTATTTTTTTTTTATTTTACCATTATAAGAATTTGAATGGGTCATTTTTCCTTTTGGAGCCCAATCCTGATTATCATTTCAGCACCCCCTTTGATTTCACACCAGGCCAATGTTTCCTTTTTTTGGTCAGATTTTTGGTGGTAACTTGTTGGGCTCATAAGCCAAGTGTTTTCATATTCATTACCCCTCGATTTTACTTTTTCACCCCTCTTGGTTTTCGTTAATTATTTTTTAGGGTTAATTATACGATACCCCCTACCAATTGGGCGAGTTTTGATTTACCCCCCTTTCTAAAAATAATTTTGGATTACCTCCCTGAAATTTTAAAATTCAAAATCTTTTGCCCCCCTGTAAAAATAAAAAAACTTATTTACCCCCTGGTTTTTACACGCTTAGGGGGGTACCCCAAAATTTCAGGGGGGTAATCCAAAATTATTTTTAGAAAAAGGGATAAATCAAAACTCGCCCTATTGGCAGGGGGTATCGTATAATTAACCCTATTTTTTATTAATATTATTTCCTTAAGAGTTTTTGTTAATTACTACTTAAACTTTTGTTAATTTTTCTCAAATTTTTTTGTTAGTGTTATTATTTACTTAAAATTTGTTTTGTTAATTTTTCATGATTTTGTTTTAATAATTTTTTCGTGATTTGTTTAAATATTTTCTCTTGATTTGTTTTGATTAGTCTTCATAATTGTGATGATTAATTTTTCATAATCGATTGTGGATTAATTTTTCCATACTCTCTTGAATAAATTTTCATGACTCATTCCTCTGTTGGTTTTATGGTCGATTGTCGATGTGGATTTTGTGATTAAGTCTTGATGCTTTACCTTGATGCCATGAAAATTTTTATGCCTTCATTAATTCTTGATGGTTGTTGAATTCTCGATGCCTTGCCTTGTACTTGACACTTTGACATGACATAGATTTCACTTTGTGCTTGGCCTTGCTTGATTAATTGTGATGCTTAACTGTTTTATTCTTGACTCCAATTGCAGGTTCCCTTAGTATCTCCTAGTTCAACTTAATTTTCGATTAAGATTGAAGTAGGATAGACATTAGGTTTTTAATCCAAGCATGATAACATTAGGTTAGATTTTCCCTCCATCCTTAACTTTAGGTCCATCTTGCATGATCACATTAGGATAGATTTTTCCTTTTATCTTAACCTTAGGACCATCGTTGCATGACAACATTTAGGATCCAGTCTCCCTTAGATTTTTCTTTCTTTTGCATCCAAACATTTTCTTGCATAAAAAAAAACACTTACTAAATACGATGCGTGCAGCACGTCACGAGCCTTAAGTACATGGAAAATGATGAGCGGGAATTTCTCCTTACCTCTTCTAGAGTGCTTTGTGTGCGAGTCGTCTAGGAACGTTTGTGCAAAGTATTCGCTCCTACTGTCATAGACTTAGTACAATACGCATCTCAAACTCTTTTCAAAACCCTAACAAAAAACACTTCAACAAATCCAAATCATTTTCTCCTTCGGGATTCCTTCAAAACCATTTTCAGAAAGACATTTTATTTCCGTTCTATCGCAATACAGGTAACGCATAAGACTCCACGAGCGAGCGACAATACACTTAACTGCTAGAACTTGAACGTTAGCATCGCCCATAAAAAAAACACCAACAAACCGTAGTCCCACGAACTACGAACGCTCTGATTTCTCATTTCTGTTGAGAATACGTAGGCAAAGGGCCCTAATCCTTGGCGAGCAAACTTCCCTTTTTTTTACCGTAGTCCTCCAAACTACGATGACTCTGAATTTCCCATTGCGCGACGGAATACGTAGGCATAGGATTGCGAGATCCTATCGAGTCCCCCTTTTGTTTTTCCCTTTTTTTGTTTTCCCTTTTCGTTCATGCATTCCCTTAGCAAGTTAAGCTTTAGATATACACACCCTTTGATTAGAACAACAAGAGTGGATCCGTTGAGTACAACGGACGCAAGGGGTGCTAATACTTTCCTCTTGTATAATCGACTCCCGAACCCCGAATTTGGTTGCGATGACCATGTTCTCTCTCTTCTGAGGTTTTCTCGATGTTTTCCTTTCCCCATTGGGATAAATAATGTTCGATGGCGACTCTGCGTCTTCGCCGATTATTTTTTCGCGTAGCAACACTATGCTTTGGACTTAAGTCTCTTTTCGATTTTCCTTCCCTTTTGTTCGGAAAATCAAATTAAGGCATTTTGAATTATGGTAATCATCACACGCACAAGATCGATCGAGATTTTTTATTTATTTTTATTTTTACACCAGATAAGCAATTACTTGATTTCTTTATTTGAAGATGAATTTGCACACTTTGGTGTTTTTATTTTTGTTGACGTTAGGGTTCAACCACTGTTAGGCTGAATAACCGAGTGAGGGTTACCCAACTTAGAGGGTGTGGTTACCTTTTTCTGTCAATCGATCATACATACGTGAATAAAAAATATGCCAAGTTGTCAAAATAAACTACTCAGGAAGTACTTCTTAGAATGCAAGTACTTTGGTACAAAATACACGCTAAACTCGAAACCTACTCGGGAAACTAAGGATGTTCGGGTAATAACAATTTTATTAGTTTTCCACGAGCTCATAGACTTATCCAATCATTAATTCAATCATATATACTTTCTCAGATATTTTTCAAATCACAAGTTTTTTTGGATTTATTTTAACAAATCAATTTTTGGGGGATATTTAACAAAGATACATGCAATTATATCAACAAACAATCATAACAGCACAAAACACACAGCAAACAGATAAAAAAATAAAAAATGTGAAAATAAGGGAAACACCCCCCCCCCCCCCCCCCCCCCCCCACCAAAAAAAACTTAAATTTGACATTGGCCTCAATGTTGCAATTAAAGTAGGGGAGGTAAAGAGAAAACTCACAAAACCTTACCGAGGAGGCGGGAAGTGCAACATGAGGTTATGCAATGACCTCTGAATGCTCCTTTTAAGCTTCTTCTTGATGAATCTCCCCCCTGTAACTTTATTTGGTCATTAATTCAAAACAAAACAAAAGTTGAATAACAAAAACGTGAGTTGCCTCCCACAAAGCACTTTGTTTAACGACGTTTCACTCGACGGTCCATGAGTGCAAGTACTCGTGGTGGCTCTTTCAAAAATGATTCCTCAGCCTTACTCTTAGTAGTGTTAGGTGTTCATGCCCACTTATCAAGCCATCTTTTATATCCATTATTCTTCCTTTTCTTGCTTCTTTGGGGTGGTGCATATTTCTGAACATATGGAGGTGGTTCTGGTTCTATCCTAAGTATCAAATTTTTGGGTTTGGGCTTAATCCTTTCATCCCCCACCTCAAAGGTCAACCTTCCCCCCTCTTAACCTCAATAATTTTCCCAGTTTCACGGTTCTCTATTTTTCTCTTTTTAGACAGGACCTCAGTCAATGGTACATTGGTGTGGATCTTTTCCAATATTTCCACATACCTTTTATTTCGGGCACCTACCTTAGCCTCCACATATTTTTCTGGGAAATGAATCGGTGGCTTGTAGGGAGGAGGAGCAACATGAGGTTCTTCCTTCTCTACCTCTTCGGCAACCTCCTTTTTTAGTGGTGTCGGTGGATTTTCCTAAATCTCTACCTTTTTCTCACCAGAACTCTCATCAACCTCTGTATCATTCTCTCTAGAATTTTCAACTTGCTTTTCACTTTTGATTGTTACATTACAATATTCACATGTCTCCAGGGAAAGGTCTTAGAGGGATGTGTGCAAGCTGGAAGATTTTGGTCTCAAATGTCTTGCTGTGAGTCGTGAGGGACTC
Organism: Lathyrus tuberosus; assembly: GCA_022829125.1. Taxonomy (NCBI): domain Eukaryota; kingdom Viridiplantae; phylum Streptophyta; class Magnoliopsida; order Fabales; family Fabaceae; genus Lathyrus; species Lathyrus tuberosus. The sequence goes on from JALAZF010000109.1 coordinate 12,593,981, forward strand.
GACCAAACTGTTTAATTGCCTAATGACTTCACTAGTATGGAGATTTTAGTTTCTAAACTCTTCATTCTAGCGAGTTTGTGTCGCCACAAAACTTTCCATCATAGATTCCCGGTTAGATTCCATATTAGAGCGAGTTTGCATCGCAATAAAAATTTTCATTAACATTTCAATGTTGAATTGTTGGAAATCTTGTGGTTCCTCGGTATACTGGAGGTGATTATTGTAGATAAAATTTGGGTGATCCATCCACCCTGGATTATAGGTATTAGGGTAAGGGTTTCCATGGTTATTGTTCACATAATTGACCATATTTTGGATAGACCCTCCAAAGATGATCATTTTGAAAAGGGGCTCTTTACGAAAAAATAAATAAATACAAAAAATGTGCTTTAGTTTATAGTGTGTTGGAAAAAAATTTCAATATCAAATTCATCTCCCCGGCAAAGGCGTAAAAAATTTGGCATTCCAAAACCATAAGTGCACGCTAATGTCAAGTAATACAAAAGATCAAACACACTGGGTGATGTATCTGAGTACTAAATTTATATTCTAACGTTGTTTAGCTAAAACAACCGCAATAGTAATTTGTTTAATGCAAAGTTAAACAAAATTAGCGAATAATAAAAATATGACACATGTTTAATGATTGTCTATCTAGCCTCACCCCAATGATTATCCATGTTTGATTATGATACTCCCTCCGTCTCATAAAAAGTGTCTCATTTGCACTTTTTCTTTGTCTCAAAATAATTGTCCATTTATATTATCAATACATCATTTATTATAATTTTTCCACTACTATACCCCTATTGACTAGCTTTCACTTTATCCACAACATTATTAACTACATTTAATAAGGGTATTCTAGTAAATGATATTTGTTTTTTCATTAAAACCAATACATCTAATCATTTTCTTAAGAACCGCGCATTGCTCAAATATGACATTTTTTATGAGACGGATGGAGTAATATCTAAGCATTTTAATAGAAAAGTATATAAAAGTGTGTGTTACCCACATTCATGGCGTGCACAACTATACGTGTTTTTGGAACAACTAAACGGTTCAACCAAGATCCAAACGCCTTGTCACGTATTGTCACAGCTTGGTTGTTTATTAATCAAGGGGGATTCACGTTGTCACATCGGGCACCTTGCTTACTCTACTATTTAGTAATCCACAATCATACATAGATGCATATCCTTTAGACTGTGATCGTGTCTATGTTGCATTTGCTTTCACAAGCGACATAGACATGTTTTTGAACTAGGATTATAAAATAAAAAAAGGACTTAAGAGTTTTGTCATTTTGGATGAATCAATTAGGGGTTGTCATGAGATAGACTCTCACAATCCTTTGTCCTTATAGGAGTACTCATACATTGTTAGGTAAACAATAATCAAACAATAATAAGACATAGCCTACAAGTATATAAAGCAATAACCTTATGAGTGTGTGTGTGTGTGTATGTGTGTGTGTGTGTGAGAGAGAGAGAGAGAGAGATGATCCGTTGACAACAAGTGTAAGTCTAAAATACTTACATCAAATCTTAAACATTAATAAGATTTAATCAAACGATCATATTAAATAAATAAAAAATGCTACTTATATGACCGTTTGATTTATTCATATTAACGGTTGAGATTTGGTGTAAGACTTTTAGACTTACACCTGGTGTTAATGGATCTTGACACACACACACACACACACACACACATATATATATATATATATATATATATATATATATATATATATATATATATATATATATATATATATATATATATATATATATATATATATGTATATATATTTGTTTTTCTTTAAAAAATAGGCTACTTATATGACCGTTTGATTTATTCATATTAACGATTGAGATTTGGTGTAAAACTTTTAGACTTACACTTATATATATGTCAAGATTCGTTGACACGAGGTGTAAGTCTAAAAGTCTTACACCAAATCTCAACCGTTAATATGAATAAATTAAATGGTCATATAAATAGCTTATTTTTTAAAGAATAACAAATGTATGTGTGTGTGTGTGTGTGTGTGTGTGTAAAGATCCGTTGACACCGGGTGTAAGGCTAAAAGTCTTACACCAAATCTCAACCGTTAATATGAATAAATCAAACGGTCATATAAATAGCCTTTTTTTTAAGAAAAACAAATTGTCATGTATTTTTTATTTTTTATTTCATTTTATATGTTCGTTTGATTAAATCCTATTAATGGTTGAGATTTGGTGTAAGATTTTTAGACTTACACCTAGTGTCAACAGATCTTGACACACACACACACATTTCTGCACTTTCTTTTACTATTTTACTTAGGCAACTCTATGGTACATTTTATTATTTTTACTATTTTAGTGTTTTTTTATATTTAAGTTTATTTTTGGCTGTATTTTATTTTCGTACTTTATTTTCAGCTTAAACTGTTATTTGATACCTTTTCACTGTGTAAACTATAACTCGAGCTACGAGAATCAGATTGACGCGTTCTAATATGCGTTGGAAAGTTAAGAGAAAGAGCTACAAGTTTCGTGTTGAAGTCAAAAGTTGTTTTTGAGTAAAAGAGGATTGAATAATTCGGTTTAGTTTCAGACTTAATAAATATTTAGTTTTTGTGCCAGTTTTGTTTAGTTTTCGGGTCGGATACTTTTAGGACCGATTTCCCTTGTAACATAAAAACCTATGGTCACGGTACTATTCATCATTTCTGAATATTCACAAAAAATAACACGTTTTGTACGAACCTACGGAAAAATAACACTCTCGAAGTTGATCTGCTGTATTCAAGTTCCAAAACTTTGAGATTATTATAATTATGTGATTGAATTTTGATTTCCTTTCACGTTCTTCCTATTAATCATTTGCTTAATTCAAGTGCAATTGTTTGCTTAATTCGATTGTTGTTATATTGCAGAAACTTTTAAATTCGATTTGATAACTATTCCCTAATTTTAATCGCTTTAACTCAGCTTATTTGTTAATTCGCGTTATCTCTAACCGAATGTTTAATTCGGCAAACAGGAACATAATTCATACAATATTGTTAGCGCTTGATTAATTGTTATTATAATTGAATGGGAATGAGAATTCGTTTAGGGAATTGAAGCTATAATAATCGATGATAAGCTGGGACCCGAATCAGTAGATCAGCTTATTTATAAATTCAGTTTTTACCTTAATCAATTATTTTTAATTGTGCTTTTAATCGAAATTAACCCCCCAATTGTTTCAATCAGTTAAAGAATCATACAAGAGTCCTTGCGGTACGATACTCGAGTGTTGCTTCCCTAGACTATCGTTCTTATTTACTTGTTTTTGACTCATGTGCAACAACAGATTAATATATAACCTGGATTTAAAGGCAAAATTTATTAAATAAGGAAAACTAAAGAAGTACAGTTGTGCAAAGCAATACAAAATGAGAGCAAAATTGAAAAATAACAACTAGAAGCAAGTTACAAATGATATGTGGTAAGTGATGTATGATATGTGATGATTTTCTTGAAACTTAAGTGTCTATTTATACTAAAACCAATCTTAAATCACTACTAATTGATAATTATTTCAAGTTAAGTCTTAATTACTCACTAACATAAAGCCTAGGCATGTTATGGATGTCAAAAAGTCACAAAAATACTTAAAAACCACTCAAATTCATAACTGTCCGGGATGCTGACACGACCCGTGTTAGGGGACACGGCAAACCCGTGTCAGGAGACATGGTCAGTCTGTGTCAGCCCCAACTTCTTTATATGGGCGTAGCTTCAAGGGCCAACACGACTCGTGTCAAGGGACATGTTGAAACAGTATTAGGGGGTGTTTTTATCGTCTCCACAGGGATTGTGCGATATTTGATGCTTGCCGTTCAATAGTCGCAACGTTTTAAGTTAAAGAGTTTCAAATGGTTCTTGGTTTTGTTTAACTTAAATTTGTAGCAAAGAGTAAATTTGTAGCAAAGATGTTGTAAGGTTTTAGAAAAGCATGTCAAGGTTAGGTTTCGCTAATCCTTTTCACACATATCCGATTAATCAAGCATATGAACTTAGTTTCCGACCAATACAACCGTGTATCCTCTCGACTAAGTTTATGTCTAAAGCAAAGTCGTGAGTATCGTTGTTTAGACCGTTAGATGATGTCTCATGCTAACAATCGAAACAACAATCGTTAAGATCAACACAAAGTGAATAACAAATCCCAAATCTATGTCTAGAGTTTGGTTTTTAAGAGATGAAAATATTAGGTCATGATTTGCAAAATCTATGTCTAGAGCAATATAAACCACACGTACATCATTGAGAATAAATAACTTCATCTATATTGATCATAAACCTTGTTCATATACAAAAGACAAAAGAAATACATATGATAAAGATCAACCACATCTAACCTTAACACAAGAGTGTTTAGCTACACATTTTCATGGTAGCTTGGATGACAAGTAATGTTGCAATGCTTTTGGAGCATCAATCTTCAAAGATTCAAGGATTGAAGCATAAAAGCTTTGAAACTAAGAAAATGAGTAACAATGGAGTTTTTCTTCTTCACATAAGTTTCTAGGTTCCCAAAGAGTGAAATGAAAAGTGATGATAATCCAAAAATATCTACAAACTGAGACTATAAACAAGTTCAGCCCAGACAAGAGCGTCGGGCGGTGCTTTTCACGGCCGGGCGGTGACCAAAAAGTGAGGCCACGTGACAACTTCAGTGTCACATGGACCTCGCAAAATATCTAAGAGTGTCGGGCGAAGGAATCAGAGCGTCGGGCGATGCTTTCACGGTCGGGCGGTCTTTCAAGAGGCGCAACAAATCATAATTCTATAACTTTGATTAAAATGGGGAACCATCGCCCCTGCAGCGCCGGGCGGTGGGAGCTTCCTGCGCCCTAGCAGGGTCGGGCGGTGCAAGGGCTTAAATTGCGACACGCGCCTTTTGCAAATTTCTCGTTTCCGCGCGAGTCGAGCCTCGATCCTTCACCAAACTTGTTGCAAAAATTCACAAACACATCAAAATACCTAGATCTCACAAAAATTGCAAGAATCGCTTAATTAATAAGTCGTTTCCCGATTAAAGCGATTAAAAGAGCTTAAAGGCATCAAAATCAATTATGAAAATAAGCACTTCTTGACACCTAACAACTCTCCCCAACTTGCATCTTTGTTTGTCCTCAAATAAAAGTAAGTGTCAACAACCACAAACAAGATTTCCAAACACCAAATCAGCCGAAAACATCAATGGTTCAAACTCGATAAATACGCGCACAAAGTATTTCTAATCACACATAGAATCAAAACATGAATATGACTCAAATTCTAATCACAAAATCATACAATGCAACACTAATACCCTCAAGTTCGAAATGAATCACCTAATTATTTTCACGCACTATTTACAAGGGACGGAACACACTCATAAGTAATTGTGCCACATCCAAAACAATTTATGCAATCATCTTACTACTTAAGAAACGTACGGAAACAAAAATCACAAAAGGACTTTATCGGTTGTATCTTGGCCGGGGCTAAAAACAAGGGACATATGTACAGGCCATTGAATCAAGAAAGGGTAAAATTCATGAAGAGCATTTTTCTTTTTAAACACAACCATTCTTGCTCAAACTTCCAACTCTTATTCTCACAATGCATTCTCTTTTCTTGCTTTGATTCCCATAAATTTTTTTTCTTTTGATTTTTCCTTTTCTTTCTTTTTCATTCTCCTTTTGAATTTATTTGAGAATGTATTGTATCCACAATTCCTTTTTCTTTTTTCACAATGAACCCCTCTCCCCAACTTCAACAATACTATACACTTAAAACAAAATGCTCTTCAAAGCGGTTAAAGTTCGGGTTCATGCTTCAAAATTAATCAAAATTTTGGCCTATGGCTCAAAAGAGGTTTCTAAAGCTCACACACTCACATGGTGATTTGAAGTGTATTTGGAAAAGTGGTTATACTCATAGTACTTAAAAATTGCCTTGATCATTTCTATGTTTCCATAATTTCAAAACAAAAGCAAGATTAAACATAAACCATTTGAGTAAGCAACAACTACTTGAATCCCTCAAGAATTTGTGAATAATGGAGGCACTCACATTTGTGGTAATGTCCTAATTGATTCAAAATGAACAAAAGTTTACAAAACATTGCATTGACAAATTTTACAAAATGTAAATACTTCGCATTCACATTATGATTCTACAATTCAATTCCATACTTTGATTGTGCACACAATCAAGAACTATATCATCACCATCAATGTTTAAGGTCAACAAGATACTCTTTTCTCTTCTTGTGGCAACACACAAAATTTTTCAAAATTTTAAAGACTGACAACCATTATTTTCCTTGTGCACCCACAACATAAAAATAAAAACAGAAACATAAAAATAAAAAACCAGCATTTAACTAGAACACAATCTAACCAAACTGCAAATTTATAACTATGGTATGAAAACACCAAAATGTCCTCGCCGAAGCGACAAAAATTCTCGCCGAAGCGATCCAAAAGTACATACTAAAAAACTGAAAATATAACTGACAAAACAAAATAAAATCCTTCACTTTGAAGCTTAATTAACCATATCATTGAGATCACCCTGCATCTCATCACCATTATCACCATCATCATCATCATCATCCGCAACAACACCCTCGGTGCTTGCCCCCTCCGAAAAGAACGGGCGTCTGTCCCCAGGCCAATTTGCATAAGCTTCAAACGACTCCCTTGTTGGAAAAGGAGTGTACTCCGCCAGATGCGTCTGAAAATGATACATTTGCTGCATACAATCAAAGTTAAACTGATTCGATCTGTGTAGTGACTCACCCATATCCCACGTGTAGTTAAACGCCGCTTTCATATCGAAAACGGATGGTTCACTTTCATCTGTCTGACCGCTTCCCTGCCCACCAGAACTACTACCAATCTCAGCAACCTTCTTTTTCTTCCTTTCTTCCTTGGACTTGCAAAACCTATCCAAATAGTTGTCGTCAACCAGAAATTTAAGTTTCTCATTAATTACACCTGGAATAAGAATGTCAGTTTGATAGATTAAAGCCTGAACCAGACAAGGAAAAATGATGGGAGCATCATCATGCACTCCCGGCCTCCGAGTATTATCAACAAAAATTTTCATCTCCCAAGCAATGATTTGGGCGATATCCACCTTTTTGTCCTCCATGATACAATACATAAGGAGTCCTGTATCAAGAGGGACAGAAGAACGGTGATGTCGCGGCTTTACATTATAGCAAAGCAATAGCAGAACGGTCTGTGCTTCCGGAGTCATGTATTTCCTACTGTATTTGATCGGCTCCCTTTTTGCATTCCGATCGACCTTGCAACCTGGTTTGAGAATCGAACTGGCTACCATTTTGTGATCATGCTTTGCTGCTGAAAGCTTCACGAAATCATCGGTTTGTAGGCTTCCTAAAGTACTAGGACTGCCCAAGATCCTATTAATGGTATCCCTGCTGAAACTCATCTCTCGACCCCTTACGAAGGTCTTAAATCTGTAAAATTCTCCTTCGGGCTGAAGCGCGTTAGCATAGAATTCTCTTATCAGCTGGTAACAAACGCGATCAGCCGGGTTCATCAGCTTATCCCACTTTTTCTTTTCAAATATCGCCTGAATCCGTCGGTAGTCCACCTCACGGTTGATTGCAAACCTCTTTTCAGAGAGAACACTTCTTCCCTCAAGAGACTTGATCCGAGCTTCATGCTCGGCAGACAAAAACCGACTGCTGTCAAATTCCAATGGAATATCTGATGAGGAAGCAACATTCTTATGTTTATTCCTTGAAGCATGCTGACGACCAAAGCGGGAAGACATCTGCACAAAGCAAACAAAAACAGCCCAACAAAAACACATAATCATTAGCACTGTCAGGCATACGACAAAAAAAACAAAACAACCCGTGTAAACCCTACTTTGGCAAAACAGGGCAAGCGCCCTAGCAGCATCGGGCGACGCAAGAGCGCAGCTGCGCCTCTCAACCGCCGGGCGGTACTCGCGACATCAGAAAAGATTTTTAAGAGCATGTCTGCTCTTTTCTTGCACATCCTTCTTCAACCCATTATCAAAAAACAACACAGATAGCACAAATAAGAACATGCAAGGTTGAAGAAGGTGTCTAGCTCACAATCATCTATGTCAACCTTAACAAACCTAACCACATTTTTTCTACAATGATAATGATTAAGAAAAGAAGAACAACCAAGAACAAAAACTACATGCTTACCTTAAGCTTGGAGGGTTTGAAATGGGAGCACGCGAGAGAGCAAAGGGTGAGAGAGTGAGAGAGTGAGCTAGCGTTTTCCAACGGGAGAGAATGAGAGAAAAGTTTCAAAACTTTCTCTCAAGCCTTTTAATAAACCAAAGGCAAAATTGGAAAAGCCCCCCAATTGGAATTTCCAACCCTTTAATTAAATCAGAACATGTTTCAAATTCCCCCTCCTAAACTCTCTCGCCTGGCCAATCAGAGGCGAGGCCTCTGCAAATTTTTAAGCACCACCGGGCGGTATAATACAGCGTCGGGCGCTTCACACCAGATAGCAGATTTTTCTGCTATGGTGCTGCAGACCAGTTTGTGCAACCATAACACATTCAACTCACAATATGCAACAATCACAATTTTTCACTCCAAATGGCAATGCAATAATAAAAACACTGAAAAGTGAGAAATACTTACAATGTTGGGGTGCCTCCCAACAAGCGCTTGTTTAACGTCGGCTAAGCTCGACGGTCCAACGTGACCTCAAGGATCGCAAAACGGCACAACGGAGGGATTCCGCTCGAAATCACCACCAAGATAAACTTTCAACCTTTGACCATTTACAGTCCAATTCTCTTTTGACGTTGTGTCTTCAATCACAATTTCCCCAAATGACTTGATTTCTCGAATCCGAAATGGACCAGACCACTTAGATCTCAATTTACCTGGGAACAATTTCAATCGAGAATTGAAAAGTAGGACCAGCTGCCCCACTTCAAACAGCTTGATCACTATTTTCTTGTCATGGTAAGTTTTGACTCGCTCTTTGTAAAGCTTATTGGAATCATACGCTTGGAGGCGCAATTCATCTAATTCATGCAATTGCATTTTTCTTTTGTCACCGCTCAAAGTTGGCTCAAAATTCAGAAATTTCAAGGCCCAAAATGCCTTATGCTCCAACTCGACCGGTAAATGACAATTCTTACCGTAGACCATTTTAAAAGGAGTGAGACCAATCAGAGCCTTAAGAGCCGTCCGATAAGCCCACAAAGCATCATCAAGCTTATTCGACCAATCCTTCCTTGAGGATGACATCGTTTTTTCCAAAATTATTTTAATTTCCCGGTTCGATACCTCCGCTCCATTAGCCTGGGGATGATATGGTGTTGCAACTTTGTGCCTAACACCATATTGCTCCAAAGCTTTTTCAAGCTGAGTGTTGCAAAAGTAGGATCCTCCGTCACTTATCAACACTCGCGGAGTACCAAATCGAGCAAAAATGTTTCTTTTCAAAAACTTTATTACGGTTTTCCCATCGGCCTTAGCACATGCTATTGCCTCTACCCATTTGGAAACGTAATCAACAGCGACCAAAATGTACTCGTTAGAAAATGAAGATGGAAAAGGTCCAACAAAGTCAATTCCCCAACAATCAAACACTTCAATTTCTAACATATTTTGTAAAGGCATTTCATGCCGCTTTGAAATTCCACCACTTCTTTGACACTTGTCACAACGTTGGGCATGCGCATGCGCATCTTTGAATAAAGAAGGCCAATAAAAGCCCGATTAAACGACTTTCGTTGCCGTTCTTAACCCGTTAAGATGTCCTCCATACGGAGAGTTGTGACAATGCCAAAGTATGTTCGTGGCTTCCTCTATTGACACACATCTTCTCAAGAGGTTGTCGACACCAAGCTTAAACAAATGTGGTTAATCCCAAACAAAAGACTTGGCGTCCGACAAAAATTTCTTCTTTTGATGATGAGTTAGACCATCCGGTATCAATCTGGCGGCTTTGTGATTAGCCATGTTGGCGAACCATGGTCTAACTTGCACCATATACAATTTTTCATCCGGAAATTCCTTTTTGACCTTAAATTCCTTTTTGGTCACTTCCACATTTACAAGGCGAGAAAAGTGATCCGCCACCAAATTCTCAGATCCTTTCTTGTCACGAATTTCTAAATCAAATTCTTGTAACAAGAGGATCCAACGAATTAGCCTTTGTTTAGAATCGGGCTTGGTGAACAAATACTTAATCGCCGTGTGATCTGTGTAAACGACAACTCGTGACCCAATCAAATAGGAACGAAATTTTCCAATGCATACACTATCGCAAGCAACTCTTTTTCAGTTGTTGCATAGTTTATTTGAGCTTCATTTAAAACTTTGCTCGCATAGTGTATAGCATGAAAAAATTTTGTTTTCCGTTGACCCAAAACCACACCCACCGCATAATCGCTCGCATTACACGTGAGTTTAAAATTCAATTTCCAATTAGGTACGATGATTATAGGTGAGGTAGTCAAACTTTTCTTTAAAACATTAAAAGCAAACATGCAAGATTCATCAAAATCAAAGGACTTATCTTTGTTGAGCAAATTGCTCAAAGGCTTTGCAATCTTTGCGAAATCTTTGATGAACCTCCGATAAAATCCCGCATGCCCGAGAAAATTTCGGATGCCTATGACATTAGTTGGAGGAGGCAACTTTTCAATCACTTCAATTTTTGCTTGATCAACCTCAAGACATTTGGAGGAGACTTTGTGGCCCAACACTATTCCCTCTGTAACCATAAAATTGCACTTCTCCTAGTTCAATACCAAATTCCTCTCAACACACCGTTCAAGCACAACCTCCAAATTTCTCAAACAAAAATCAAAAGACGCTCCGAAAACGGAGAAGTCGTCCATGAAAACCTCCATCGTATTTTCAATAAGATCGGAAAAAATTGCTTGAACACAACATTGAAACGTTGCCGGTGCGTTGCATAGACCAAACAACATCTTTTGGTAGGCAAAAATTCCGAAAGGACGAGTGAATGCCGTTTTCTCATGGTCATCCGGGTCCACCGAAATTTGGTTATACCCGGAATAACCATCCAAAAAGAAATAGAATTGTTGGCCCGACAATCTTTCTAACATTTGGTCCATAAAAGGAAGTGGAAAATGGTCTTTCCTTGTCGCGGTGTTTAGCCTCCTATAGTCTATACACATCCTCCACCTCGTCACCGTTTTTTTGGGGATCAACTCATTTTTTTCATTTCGGATCACAGTCATTCCTCCTTTTTTAGGCACAACGTGGACCGGACTTTCCCAAGGACTATCAGAAATCGGGTAAATCATACCGGCATCCAAGAGCTTGACAACTTCTTTTCTTACTACTTCTTTCATCGTTGGATTCAAACGGCGTTGCGGTTGAGCAACCAGTTATCCTCTTCCATGAATATGCGATGCATACAATAAGAGGGACTTATGCCTTTGAGATCGGAAATAGTCCATCCCATTGCTTCTTGATTTTTCTTCAAAACTTGAATTAACCGTTTTTCCTCATTGTCAGATAAAATGTTGCTTATGATAACCGGCTTGTTACAACCGTCATCAAGAAAAGCATATTTCAAATTGGAAGGCAACACCTTCAATTCAAGTTGAGATTTCGCATCACTCACCTCTTTTTTTAGCACTTCCTCTTCACATACCCAAGGTTGCAACTCCTCCAAAGATTCAAGTTCCTTTAAACAATCTTCAAGTGCTCTTTCCTCTTCATCGGAGAATACTTCAAAGGAATCATCAAGAGCTCTTTGCAAAGGAGACACTACATGAACTTGCTTTGTGACATTCATTATCGCTTCTTCCGTTGCGTCTATTCTAAAACAGTCACCTTTGTCATTCTTGTGTTTCATGGCCTCAAATAGATTGAAACAAACCTCCTCATCTTGGACTCTAACCTTCATAAGACCGTCATCCATATCGATTGCCATTATAGCAGTTTTCATAAACGGTCTCCCAAGAATCAATTGAGCGTCTTCATCTTCCTCCATTTCAATTACCACGAAGTCAATAGGAAATAAGAATTTGTCCACTTTAACTTATACATCTTCCGCTACACCGTGAGGACGTGTAATGGTCGGCAAGTTGCAATGTCATTTGAGTGGATCTCAATTCCATGTGTCCTAACCGTTTCACAATCGACAAAGGTATCGAATTGATACTAGAACCCAAATCAATCAACCCGTTGCCCACATAGATATTTCCTATAGTAATCGGCAAGGTGACTCGTCCCGGATCACTTTCTTTCCTCGGGAGAGTATGTTGAATGATAGCGCTACAACTAGCATCCACTATGATAGTCTCTTGATCCGTATACCTCTTCTTTTTTATGAGAATAACCTTCATAAATTTCACATATTTCGGCATTTGCTCCAAAGCTTCGGAAAATGGAATGTTTATTTGCAATTGCTTGAAAATATCCATAAACCGAGCATAGTGCCTCGCACTATCTTTCTTTGAAGGAGCATGAGGATATGGTAAATGTTGGATCGGAATATTATTCAACGGTTCCTTCCACTTCCTAGTTTTTTTCAATTTTTCTTCTCTCTTTCTTTTTTCTTCTTCCTCACTTTTTCTCGTTTCATTTTCAACTAAATCACCCTCAACATTTTTTTCTACTTCAATCTCGTCACTATCTTTTTCTTTTTCAACTACAACCTCCTCCACTACAACTTCACCTACACCCATGTCAATCTCTCTTCCACTTCTTGTTAGAATAGCCTTACAATGCTTTTTAGGATTTGGTAGAGTATTCGCCGTAAAGTTTCCTTTCTGTTAGTCGGCCAATTGTTTCGACAATTGTCCGACTTGAGTTTCAAGATTCCTTATGGCCGCATCGGTATTCTTCTGATTTGACATTGCATTTGCATAAATTGTGTGAGAGTGTCTTCCATCTTTGTATTTCCAATGGGAGCTTGCGGAGGTTGAGTGTAATTTTGGTATTGTTGACGGTTTGACGGTCCGGCTTCTTGTGGTCTCCACGGTTGTTGATAACCTTGGTTGCCTTGTTGATAAGGAGGTCGGGGTTGGTATCCTTGATTTCTAGCATAGTTTACCTCCTCCACAACCGGAGGACAATATCCGGTAAGATGGTCGCCTCTACAAAGTTCACATACCAAGAGGAGTCATAAATTTCTTTAAATTGTTGAGGAAGATTAGACATTTGTTTCGTCAACAACTCAACTTGTTGGGATAATAACTTGTTTTGAGCAAGTATAGCATCATTGGTTCCCAATTCCAAAACTTCCGGAGTCCTTTGAGAAGTGCCACGGTTATGGCTTCCCTGATGGTCATTCAAAGCCATCTTATCAATTATGGCAATGGCTTCTTCGGCACTCTTGCTCATCAAAGATCCACCTGCGGTGGTATCCAATAATGTTTTCTGCACTAGTTGAAGTCCATTCCGAAAAATATGAATTTGAGACAATTCATCAAAGTCATGCCCCTTGCATTTTCTCAATATAGATTTGAATCTCTCCCACGCTTTGTTGAGAGATTCGTTTGTACCTTGCGTGAACACTGCTATTGCGGTCTTTGCCTCCATGAAACGATTATGTGGGAAAAATCGCTCCAAAAATTTTTCTTCAAGTAAATTCCAATCAGTCATTATTGTCGTCGACTGATCAAGATACCATTCCTTGGCCTTCCCAATGAGGGAATGCGGGAATAGTCTCTTAAACAGAGATTCCTCTTCAGCTTCGGGCGCACCAGTTGCTCCCGCAATCTCATAGAACTTTGTCAGATGTGTATAAGGACCCTCATGATCCATACTAGTAAAAGGACTCTGATATAGAAGTTGGAGAATACCAGTCTTCATTTCTGAATGCTGACCGTTGTGAGCATTGCGAGCAAACTGTGCATTATGTCTTTGACTGTTGGTACACGGTCTAGAAGCAGGTGGTGGTGGTGGTGGTGGATGTTCCATAGTTGGAAGTAACTGTGGAATTGGCGGTGGTGTAGAAGTCGAACTTCCATCTTGTTCTTGCCTTTGTCTAGCTAGTTGCCTCCTTCGTCTCGTTCTGCTATTGATTCTACGAGCGGTTCTTTCAATCTCGGGATCGAACAGAAGTTGGTCTGCAGGTAGTTTCCCTCGCATAAAACAAAGTCTGCACACTAAACCAAACAAATCAACAAGCTCAAGAAAAAGTTAACAAGCTTAAAACAAAACAACTATTGCAATGCTTGCAATATCAATCAACAATCCCCAGCAACGGCGCCAATTTGTTGAAACAGTATTTGGGGGGTGTTTTTATCGTCTCCACAGGGATTGTGCGATATTTGATGCTTGCCGTTCAATAGTCGCAACGTTTTAAGTTAAAGAGTTTCAAATGGTTCTTGGTTTTGTTTAACATAAATTTGTAGCAAAGATGTTGTAAGGTTTTAGAAAAACATGTCAAGGTTAGGTTTAACTAATCCTTTTCACACATATCCGATTAATCAAGCATATGAACTTAGTTTCCGACCAATACAACCGTGTATCCTCTCGACTAAGTTTATGTCTAAAGCAAAGTCGTGAGTATCGTTGTTTAGACCGTTAGATGATGTCTCACGCTAACAATCGAAACAACAATCGTTAAGATCAACAGAAAGCGAATAACAAATCCCAAATCCATATCTAGAGTTTGGTTTTTAAGAGATGAAAATATCATGATTTGCAAAATCTATGTCTAGAGCAATACAAACCACACATACATCATTGAGAACAAATAACTTCATCTATATTGATCATAAACCTTGTTCATATACAAAAGATTAAAAGAAATACATATGATCAAGATCAACTACATCTAACCTTAACACAAGAGTGTTTAGCTACACATTTTCATGGTAGCTTGGATGACAAGTAATGTTGTAAAGCTTTTGGAGCATCAATCTTCAAAGATTCAAGGATTGAAGCATAAAAGCTTTGAAACTAAGAAAATGAGTAACAATGGAGTTTTTCTTCTTCACACAAGTTTCTAGGATCCCAAAGAGTGAAATGAAAAGTGATGATAATCCAAAAATATCTACAAACTGAGACTATAAACAAGTTCAGCCCAGACAAGAGCGTCGGGCGGTGCTTTTCACGGCCGGGCGGTGACCAAAATGTGAGGCCACGTGACAACTTCAGTGTCACATGGACCTCTCAAAATATCTAAGAGCGACAGGCGAAGGAATCAGAGCGTCGGGCGATGCTTTCACAACCGGGCGGTCTTTCAAGAGGCGCAGCAAGTCACAATTCTGTAACTTTGATTGAAATGGGGAACCATCGCCCCTGCAGCGTCGGGCGGTGGGAGCTTCCTGCGCCCTAGCAGGGCCGGGCGGTGCAGGGGCCTAAATTGCGACACGCGCCTTTTGCAAATTTCTCGTTTCCGCGCGAGTCGAGCCTCGATCCTTCACCAAACTTGCTGCAAAAATTCACAAACACATCAAAATACCTAGATCTCATAAAAATTGCAAGAATCGCTTAATTAATAAGTCGTTTCCCGATTAAAGCGATTAAAAGAGCTTAAAGGCATCAAAATCAATTATGAAAATAAGCACTTCTTAACACCTAACAGGACACGGCCAGGCCATGTTGGCCACAAGATTTTTGTATGGAAAAATCTCTCTTTTACGCAATCTTTGGCCTTTTTCGCTCTGATTTGGTCAATTACCCTCTTATTACCTGATATCATAAAAAGAAGGAAAAAAATGCATAAAGACGAACTAAAATGATGAAAATACACATGAAAACAGAAATAAAACAACAAGAAATATGATGCATTTACCACTTATCAATCCACCAACACTTTTCATGTCTTTCTGACGGGCATGTGCGAAAAAGTACTATGAGGATTTGCCATGTGCTTGCTCTGTCATTCCGCTAAGAGGAAATTAGAGGATTGAGTCATTTCGAGTTTATCTTGATTGCATCGCGACAGATAATATATGTTTTGTATCATATGCCAATCACCACCACATACGACCCTTGGATGTGATAGCCTTATAGTCCGAATGACTAGTTTGTGGGTCACGACATATGTGTCCACATTTACCTAAGTGATTCATGTGGCGTTCAGATATATGCAAGGTATTACTAGAACCCCTACCGTTTTTTCTCATCCCACTGTCACCTGCAGAGATGTTTATGCTATATTTGAGGAGTTTTATTATCATCTAATCCCTGTAAATGTACTTCGTGTGCTAGCTCCTCAGCCATGGAGTGTGGTATACAGTTACATCCAATAATTTTAGAGTGTCACATCCTTACATGACATCGGATGCAGAGGGAGAGCCACCTAAACCCTCGTCGGGATATATTATAAGGGGAGCAGACTAAAGCAAACCTTGTTGTTGATGTGTTTCTGATCTATCAACGTATTATGGCTATTGGGATAACGGGCATAAAGAGAGGGCACTTTGGGGAAGGCACTCATAGGATGACCATTGTAAAGGCCATGATTGTTTAGACACAACATGCCTCGCAATACAAGAGACATTTGATAATTTGTATTATCGTATATATTTTGTGAACAGTGATATTTGATTTTTTTAAAACAAATGTTGTGTGGTGGTAAGCACCAGTTTGATTTAATATTCAGTATTTTAATTTTAATTGTATGACAAATGTCTATAATTTAAATTAATTACATTTATGTATATTTTATGTATAATGTTTATTAAAAAATGTCAAATTTTAAAGAAACTTGTCAGATAACTTAGTGTGGATTGATCCAGAGATTGTTATCTGGACTCACTCCTAGGTTAATCCAGGTGTTGGAGGAGTTGACTAGGGAGCATTGATACATAGTATAGGACTAGACACTTTTGTGAGAGACACACCACTTGTCCACCTAAAACCTAAAGGTGATAGGTGAGTGGGTTCTCCCACTTATAAATACTCAAGTCACCACATTCCTATCCAATGTGAGACTATTTTCCCACTTACTCACACTTGTTTATATTATTCCAATAAATGGGGCGTCTCTCTAATAAAATCATTTTATTGTTAGATGTGTCTAAATTTCAATTTCGAATGTCATTTTTTAGTATGATAAGGATGACAGATAACTCTATAGGGTGGGATAAACTTATCCCAAAGATGATCTAAATTAAGATGAAATTGGAAAGACTAATCACATGATTGGTTTATAAATTAAGAGAGGAACACTTTCTTCTGAGATGTAAATTGTAGGAACAAGCAAAAGCTACCTTATGAATACTTTTTTCATTGAAAAAAACTACCAGTGTAATCTTGAAGTAATATGTGTGGCCCTCCCTTATCTAAAACAATAATTTAATGAAGTTTGACCAATATTATAGATACAAAATTATGTTGATACATTACATAACAACATAAAACAAGTTATCCAACCAATCCTCAATTAACTTTTGCATGGTAGCAATAAAAAGGGTCTGGCGAAGTTTTGGGATAAAAAACTCAGTGTACCAGCTTCAGACAATAACTTAACTACCATTCAGACCCACTTGTTGCAAAAGGATAATTGACCATGACTGTCACCAAACCCCTCTCACTAATGCACTTGAAGTTGACATATGATAAATAATTGGTCAGACAAAAGTATAACTCTTTTTGTGGGCAAGAAAATGAAGGTTCAACAACCGGAACATGCAAACTTGAAAGGTTGAAATCAAAAGAGGAATTGGTTTCCGAACTGCTGGATGAACTAGAAGAATCAAGAAACACATTAAATAAGAAACTCATTAGCATAGAGATCTGTTATTAAAAATTATCTTGAGCATAGAATGCAGCATAACAAGGAGAGGTTGATTAAAGACAGTGTGACGAGGAAGGCTTACTTAGACAAAGGCAAGTGTCAAATGGTTGGTAACATTCTTGTTTGAGAAGATCACATGTAAGAGTTGAAAATTGTGATTGCAGTAACTGGTCCTAACTTCAAGTGCAATCAAAATCAGTTGTGAAACATGAATTTCAATAGGGCAATCAAGCAACATGCTGCACAGATGACTCGATGTAAAAGTCACCAAGTTTTGCAATGGCGTTGTCTATAAACTTGATGAGGTCTTCAGGTGCGTAAACCTGAGAAGAAGTATGTGCTTTCAAAATACCGAGATCCACCATATCAACCATGGAAGCACCCACAAAATCAGAGAACAAATCGGATTGCCCATGCATCATTATATATGTTTTTCCCACTTGCATGCAGAATTTGGAAAACCTGGGATCTTCAAATGTTTTTATCATATCCACAATGCAATCATGATTCCCTTCTAGACCACCACTGTGTTTCATCGCTGATGCAATCTTCCTAATGGACCCAATATTCATGGATACATGCTGAGCTACTCTTGACGAGTTTCCAGATGTACTTCCATTTCTTCTATTTAGGTAGCAAAGCAGTACCAAGTTGGCCAAGGTGAAGTATGAAATGAAAGTAAAGAAGTCATAAAAATTCATCCCTGTTTTAAGAGTAAAGTCAGTTCATTTTATGTAATCAGTGAAAGTATCCTCAATCTTACATAGTATGCTATGAAATTGTAGTTTCTATTAAATTTGCTACAGAACTTGTCTTCTGTGGCTAGGTCAATTGCTATATAGCAAGCACTAATATTGAGAAAAATATAGTTCAGGTGCACAAAGTAGCAACATCAGTATTATAAAAATATACCGGAACCCTCTCTTCATAGTTGATCATCACAAAATCCTTAAATAATGAATAAATGAATATAGGATGACCACTCATTATGTCATTAAAGATTTAGATCTTTAGTTCAAGACATCCACATTAGTTTGTCCCAACAACATACGAAAATGTCATAATACAAGGTACTGCACCTGTGTTAGCAGCAAGATTGCGCTGGCAGAGACCTTCAAAATCATCACATATATCCTTGATGTCTTCTATGTATTCCTTGGCCTCATTGTAGTCCCTTAAAAGTAAATTCCACTGTCATAGATAAACTTAGTTCGATTATATTTATCCTGAGTCTGATTGAAACACAAATATATACTTGATCGCATTGCTCAATTTACCACCCAAGCAAGGTTATAGGCATTGAACCAATTGTGGTTTATCGATATTGTATCCTCCTGAAAAAAACAAAAGAGATAGAGTTAAAATTATCAAATCATATCAAATTTTCTCGACAGAACAATCTGATGACAAAGCTGCAACACAATTTTGATGACAAAGCTGCTACACAATTTTGATGACAAAGCTGCTATAGACTCAAAACTTAAGACCCTGTTTGTTGAAGCAAAATCATTCTTAATGTTTTGAAGATTTAAATATGATTAAAATTATTATCTTATTTGTTATTTGATGTGGGCTCCTGAGTGGAAATCATTAAGACATGTATTTATGAAGTTTACCATCAAGCATGATGAGAGAATCAATGCTCCTCAAAGTTATTAATCTCAGATAGCGGAGCGGAGCGGCCAACCCCAAAAGTGAGATAGCGGGATAGCGGAATAACTTTTTAGACTAATTATATGAATAATCTATAAAACGTATACTTAATGTAAAACTAAAAAATGACACAACACTCATAAAAGATTTATAAAATCAAATGTCAAAGAACAATGTTTAATCAAGATTTAAAACATTATAGGAAAACTCTTGATCAAATTCAAAACATCACATCACATCACATCACATCTTAAAATTCAAACCTAGTACTATTATATGAAAATTCAAACAAACATAGAAATCATAGATCACCATCAAAGAGGTCGTCTTCTTCAAAATATTCTTCCAATTCTTCATCTTCATCATTTTCCAATTCTTCATCTTCTTCAACATCTTCAACCTCTTCTACCACCACTTGTTGTGCTATTGTTGCTCTAGATGTAATTGCAACTTCAAGTTGCTTTGACCTCCTAGTGTAGATTAGAGGCTCATTAACCCCACTTGCATCGGCAACTTGAGACCAAGTCAAATCATCATTTTCATGAACCAAGTCTTCTTCTACATGTTCACCATCTTCTCCTATTTCTCCCATCTCTCCCACCAACCATTCAGTGTAATAACTAATCTCACTCAAAACCATAGGATCTATCTTATCCCTAATTTCATATCTTTCAATCAAAACTTGGTTACACTTGATGAAAACCAAGTCTTGGAAACGGCAACAGGTTCGGCGGTGAAGACAACAGTGTGAGAAGTGATGTTTGCTCAATTTTAACATCAAGTTCACTACAAGAAAAGGAAAGCATATGCTTGAAATGAACACGAAGCATCACATTAAATGAAGAGATAAGAGAAATCCTTGGTTAAAATATATTTTTTCAAGGGTGAGGATAAAGATCCTAGGACGAGCCGTTACTTGGAGGCCAAGTACTAAAGTTGATTGGACTTGACATGATCATTTCAAGTTAAAATAAAAGAATTGACTTGACATGATCATTTCAAGTTAAAATAAATGAAGAAGAAATCATTTTATATGTGAGGATAAAGATGAGAGGATGAAAAACTCCTTGACGGGATTTTTCACTATCCACTTTATGCTTAAAATCAATAAATTAAATAGTAAAAGTAGCTTTTGGTATCTCAACTTCCAAGAAAAAATATTTGTTATCCTCACAACCGAGGATCAGAATTATGTCTGGCTAGTGAAACATCAAATTAAGGCATGAATGGCATTTTTGCAATTACACTGAAGACTAAGGATTTCTAATTCAGCAAAGAAGCCTGGAAAGATCAAGACCCCTATAAAAGCATTCCCCATCCAACATTTCAAGGCAAGAGATTTGAAATAAAAAAGGAGATTAAAAAAGAAACTAAGTTCATCATCCATCTCAATTTACTCTTGTAAAATCAGTAAAAGATCTATAGAGGGCATGAGGACTGCTCCTGCTTCATCATCGTCCTGTAAAAACAAAAGGAAATCCACCTCTGAAAATACTTCTGCCTCCAAAGAGAAAAGGAGAAAACTTACCAAAACTCTGACAGAGGATCTGATCGGAAAAGTTCCCAAGAATATCCCTGAGGATCAAAACAAAAAGTCTGGTGAATCTAAGGATCAGAATGCTGAGGACCATGCCAAACCTGTTCAGGAGGACAACTCCATATTCTGTCCTGAGAACCACAACAATGCCATACCTAACTCTATTCCATTCTTTTCAACTCCCCAGGCATCTCTCAGACCTGACATCAATCTAGAGGCTATCTCAACCCCTTGTCCAGAAAACAAGGTGTTGGATGAACACCTTGATGAAATGCTACTACATCATGTCCAGTCAGCCTCTATGAGAGGACAATGCTACTATTATCCTCTATCTAGTGGTTTTGATCCTGAAGATGAGCAGCAAGTTGCTCCTTATGTCCAGTCAGCCTCTATGAGAGGACAATACTACTGTTATCCTCTATCTGGTGGTTTTGATCCGTCAGCCTGACATCATTCTCCAACAAGCCCTATTAAGCAATTGGTTAACTCATTTGCCACAATGTCTCCCATTTGTGCATCATCGCCCAAAAGCAGCGAACACCCTTCTTTTGATGCTGCCCTGCATTCCCTGTTATCTCCACCACAGTTTGATTCATCATCCCAGCATGAACTCAGGGCTGTCTACTCCTCAAAGCTTTGTGAACCTGACAACTTCGAGTTCCTTGACTGATCCTTCGCAAATTCCTCTCATAACAAAGGTGTTGAGGTCCCCGTGAAGGAACCGGTGATTGAAAATTTAAGTAAACACTGTTTCATATGGTGCAAAACGACCGATTAAAGCAGATGATGAAGGGGTTTTTTATTTAGCAGATGATGAAACATTGGATTGGGCATCAAAGATGAAGGGGTTTTTTGTTTAGCAGATGATGAATGACAAGAATGTCCATTTCAGACACTTTTTCGAAACTTCCAGCCCTATGAATGATGGGTGGACACTCATATTGTGAATAATGTGAATTGTTTGTTGGAGATTTGTGGAGACTGAAATTTTGGCAGGAACAATTTGATCTTGGCTAAGAACATCACTTCTCTTTTGACCATAGAGTTGGTACCAGTTATGAGATAAGATGAGTGGACCAGTGTTGCTTATTTCAAGAATTGTTTACTTTGTGAAAACATTTTCTGTTTCCATTTTCTAAAAATTGTGTTAGTTTAACTTGTTAACAAAGAGACCATAGACTCTTGAAGTGAACAACAATGTGCATTTTTTTTGGAAACATTGAAAATGCCATAAATATTATTATTATTATTATTATTTTCACAAATGTATCATCCCTAGCTAGCATTTTACCATAATGATCAGTGTTATCCATGGCCGATGGCGGTCCATGGCGGAGAGGCAAATTCCCGCCATACCGGCCGCTTTACGGCGCCGTTATTGCGGGTTATGGCAGAAAAATCCGCAATAGCGGCCGATATTTACCATTGCGGCGAGCCCAAAAACCGCCATGTAAATCCGCCATAGCGGGGCAATTTGATAACACTGATAATGATTGCCTTCAAGAGTCTCAAATCTTCTTATTAACAAATTAAAGTGAAAACAGAAAATGTTTTCACTAACTAAGTAAACAAGGCTTAAATTTGCTGTTGGAAATCCATGTTAATCTATATTGGTTTCTATCCTAATTGTGTTGCCATTCTTCTTATAACATATTGATCCAATCAATCAACTAGTTATTTCTTTTTACATATTCAGAAAGAAGTAACCATTATATGCCAATGAACCTCCAATAGAAACATTATATGTCAATGATACTAATTACTAACAGCAACCTCCTGAAAAGCATACACTTTTTCGTTACTGGTTGCACTGAGTTTTCTACCTTGACAATCAACATTTATTTATATGTTGCGATTCAGTGCTCATAACAAGTAGTAGCAAGTAGCATAATGTTAGCTTCCTTAAGAATATCTTATTTAACAGATGCAATAAGTCAAATACAAGTTCCATTTGAAACACAACAAAAATACAATCAGCTTCTGCAGTTTGCACAATCGAAGAAGCTAGAATATAACAGCAATCAATATTGGAACCAGAACATACCAAATTATGAACTTGGTGATACCATCCGCTGGGAACAAATATGATTTCCCCTGCTTCTTGTGTGCATTCTAACCAGATAGTCTGCGTAAGTTACAAGTTCACTGAAGGCTGAAGCAGAAAAATGATAATGGAATCAATAGAGTTTATCAGAAGAAGGAAACTATAGATTTACCTTTTTAAAACTAGGATATTTTGAGTCAGATACTTCATCAAAGATATTATATACACAGCTTTTCATGTTCCTGAATCAAAGCTTATAGGTAATTAGCTCTGAAAAACAAAACAAAAATACTATACATCAAAGCACCTTCAGTTCATCCTCATCCTTTACCGACTAAGAAGAACACATCAAAACTTGTAGAGATAGAACCAAAACAAAGAAAGAAAATGAGAGGTACAAGGGAATATAATCCATAAAAAATTTGGTCAACGTGGACATCAATAGTAACGAGTTCATAGATAATTTAAAAAAAGAAAAACCATGAATTTTGATTAGGAAAATGCATTCATACCTGTCAAACACAAGATGACACTGGGAAGGATCTAGGAAAAACCATCTCTTCTTTCCACAGACATTTGCTGACCAGCTATACGACCTGAAAACATCAGCATGTAGAGGAGTCCAAGATCCTGCCAGGAGAAGTGGAAGTAAAAAGTTACTGTTGGATTGTTCATCTCTTTGTATAGAAAAGTGCAGAATCATCTTGAGATTCAAGGCCATTTCAAGATTTCGTCCTAACTAAAATCACACCTTTAACTCCCATGTAAGCAAAACGATAATCAGAGCAACATATTTCCTTATTTTGCTGGTCTCTGTCAGAATAAGTATTCATTCTGAAATTATCAAGATACAAGTTGAGCCAATCATCATGAAAGAACATTGGAGTGATGTATGCTGCGTAATCAGGATACTCCTGCAATAGTTAGAAAAAGAAATTACATAGTAAATCATCATCTGTAGTATGTATAAACAATAATATAACATATGATAACTCTAATGCAACAAGAGGAATATCTAGGTTGACAGGAGCAAACTTTGAAGTAAATTATGAATTTCTATTAGCTCTTGATTACACGGGGAGCTTGCTTAGTAACAAATAGACAAACAAACACTCAAAAATTCTATATACATTGTCAATGGAATTGATTACAGAATATTGGTCATTATTAGCAGAATAATGACATGATAATTTCCTCATTATTAGCAGAATATTAGTTATTATTAGCTGTAATTATGTAATTATTATTAGCATATCCTTAATTATAGAAATAAATTGTATACACTATATATAGAGAGAAATAATACAGCAGCAAGGACACGGTTTTTACATAACATTTTATGTTTGACATGGTATCAGTCTAGGTTTCGATCTTTCCCTATTTCAGTCCAAAAGTCTTAGTCTCTTGTCTTTCTCAAGTCAGTCCAGATCTAGTTTTTTGTCCTTGTCATTTTTTTTCTCGGCCTCATGTCTACCGAAAAGTATGACAAATATGATATTTTGTTCATTCGCCTGAATGACAAGAACTACTCAGCTTGGGCATTTCAGTTCCAGATATTTGTCACTGGTAAGGACCTTTGGGGTCATGTTGACGGCACCAAGCCTACTCCTGACAAAGAGAAGCAGAAGGAAGAACATGCCAAATGGGTAGTCAAAGATCCTCAAGTCATGGCATGGATCATAGGCTCTGTTGATTCTACCATTGTTCTCAATCTTAGGCCATTTAACACTGCAGCAAAGATGTGGGCCTATCTGAAAAAAGTATACGCCAAAATAACACAGCTCGCAGATTCCAGCTAAAACACGACATTGTCATTTCTCAACAGGATAGTCTCTCAATTTCTGAATTTTATTCTCATTTCATCAATCTTTGGGCTGAATACACTAACATTGTCTATGAAGATTTGTCCGCTACCGATCAAATTGCAGTACGAAAAGTTCATGAAACTACACAAAGAGATCAATTTCTTATGAAATTGAGATCTGATTATGAAGGTATCCAGTCCAATCTCATGAATAGAGCCACTGTCCCCACCTTGGATACATGCTTTAATGAGCTTCTTCGTGAAGAACAGCGCCTCCTAACTCAAACAACAATGGAACAGCATAAATCTTCTCTTATTCCAGTTGCATACGTTGTACAAGGCAAGCCTAGAGGACGAGATATAAGTGCTGTCCAATGTTTCTGCTGCAAAGGACTTGGACATTTTGCTTCACACTGTCCTAAAAAGTTTTGTAACTACTGCAAAAAAGAAGATCACATCATTAAGGAATGCCCTATAAGACCACCAAAGAAAACTGTACCAGCATTTACTGCCTCTGTTGGTTCCTCTTCTGCTGCTGGTAGTATGGATCAGATTGCTTCCACCAATGTCCAGAACCTGACTCCTGAAATGGTTTAACAAATGATAATTTCAGCTTTTTCTGCTTTAGGAATTTCAGGTAAACCTTCTCTCCCCTGTTCTCCTTGGCATTTTGACTCTGGGGCCTCCAATCATATGACCAACAATGTTGATACTCTTACAAACGTTACAAGATATTTCGGTGATCTTCAAATTCACACTGCTGATGGGAATAACTTACCTATCACAGAAATTGGTGATATTTCTACATCTTTAACCAATGTCTATGTTTCCCCTAGTCTCACTAGTAACCTTATTTCTGTCGGACAATTAGTTGACAATAATTGCCGAGTTGAATTCTCAAAATCTGGTTGTCTTGTGCAGGATCAACACTCGGGGAAACTGATCGCGAAGGGGCCTAAAGTTGGACGTCTTTTTCCTCTTTATTTATCTTTGTCTCCATGCTCTTCATTACATTTTGTTTCTTGTAATTCTGCTACTGCTGATTTTCAAATATGGCATAAGCGTCTTGGTCACCCAAATTCATATGTACTTCATGACTTAGTGAGATCTGGTATTCTTGGTAATAAAAATTCTCCTTTTAGTGCTGTTCAATTTGATTGCAATTCTTGTAAACTTGGTAAAAGTAAAAGTCTACCATTTCCGATTCATCAATCAAATACAAATCAACCTTTTGATATGATTCATAGTGATTTATGGGGGATATCACCTGTTGTATCTCATGCAAATTACAAATATTTTATCACTTTTATTGACGACTATAGTCGTTTCACATGGGTCTGTTTTTTGTGCTCTAAAAATGAAGCATTTTCTGCTTTCACAAAGTTTCATGCTTATGTTCAAACACAATTTTCTTCCAAAATCAAAATTTTGCGTTCAGACAATGGGGGGAATACACATCTCATTTATTCCAAGATTTCTTGCAGGTCAATGGTATTTTATCTCAAAGGTCATGTCCTTCCACACCTCAACAAAATGGGGTAGCTGAAAGAAAAAATTGACATCTTCTTGATGTTGTTCGTACTCTCATGTTGGAATCCTTTGCGCCACCACGATTTTGGTGTGAAGCTCTCTCCACCGCTGCCCACCTTATTAATCGGTTACCGTCTCAATCTTTAAATAATGATTCTCCTTTCTCACGACTTTGTGGTCACACACCCATTTATTCCAATCTTCGCACTTTCGGTTGTGTATGTTACGTTCATCTCCTCCCACGAGAACGCACTAAGCTCACAACTCAATCTGTTAAATGTGCTTTTCTTGGTTACTCAACCAACCAAAAAGGTTTTCTATGCTATGACCCTAATCTACGTAGGATTCGGGTTTCTAGAAATGTCATATTTCAAGAAGATACATATTTTTTTGCAACTAATCAAGATATTCTCTCTTCTACATGCAAGTCTATTTTGCCACTGTTTTCTAATGTTTCTGCAGGAGAATCAACACCTAAACCTCTATTGGTTTACCAAAGACGTCCGACTGTTCTACCCAATACTAGGCCCCCTCTTGATCAATCTCTGGCTGCTGGTCTAGTACTTAATCCAGAACCAGCTCCCCTACGTCGCAGTACTCGTGTCGGTAAACCTCCGGAAAAATACGGTTTTTCTTCCCATTTGTCTTTAACAGCTACTTTAGCATCTGTTCCTATTCCTTCTTCCTATAAGCAGGCCATGGAGCACAACTCATGGCGAGAAGCTATTGAAGCAGAACTTCTAGCACTAGAAGAAAATCAGACATGGGATGTTGTTTCTTGTCCTCCATCTGTTAAACCTCTTAGCAGTAAATTTGTATTCACTATAAAGCTTCGTTCAGATGGATCAATAGATCGTTACAAGGCTAGGTTGGTTGTTCTTGGAAATAAGCAAGAATTTGGTCTTGACTATGAGGAGACTTTTGCACCTGTGGCCAAGATGACTAATGTGTGCATTATTTTTGCCATTGTTGCATCCAAATCTTGGCACCTACACCAGATGGATGTAAAGAATGCGTTTCTACACGGTGACCTCAAGGAATTAGTTTACATCAAACTCCCTACAGGTATGCCTTGTCCATCGCCTAATGTTGTTTGCAAACTGAAGTGTTCTTTATATGGATTGAAACAGGCCCCAAGAGTATGGTTTGAAAATTTTCGAACAACACTCCTTGGCTTTTCATTCACACAAAGTCAGTATGATCCCTCCCTTTTTATACAAAAGACCTCCAAGGGAATTGTGTTACTCCTTGTATATGTGGATGATATTGTAGTTACTGGGTCTGATCAAGAGTCTATCTCCTCAATCAAGAAATTGTTGCAATCCACTTTTCACATGAAAGATCTTGGCCAACTAACTTACTTCTTGGGATTACAAGTCCAATATTAACAAGAAGGCATTTTTGTTAACCAACACAAATATGTTCATGATCTAATTAAGCTCGCTGGTCTTGCTAATGCAACTACAGTTGACAACCCCATGGAAGTAAATGTGAAATATCGACGGGATGAAGGTGAACTTTTACAAGACCCGACTATTTATAGAAAACTTGTGGGAAGTCTTATCTACCTAACCATTACACGACCCGACATCTCTTTTGCTGTCCACACAGTAAGCAAATTCATGCAATCTCCTCGACACTTGCATCTTTCAGCAGTCCACCGTATTATTAGATACCTCATCGGCACCTCCAATCGTGGTCTATTCTTCCCCGTTGGTGCATCTCCACAACTCCAAGCCTACAGCGATGCTGATTGGGCTGGATGTCCAGACACTAGGAAATCTACTACCGGCTGGTGTATGTTTTTAGGCAATGCGCCAATTTCATGGAATTGCAAGAAACAAGACTCAGTCTCCAAGTCATCCACTGAATCAGAATATCGCGCCATGTCAGCAGCATGCTCTGAGACTATTTGGGTGCGTGGTCTTCTTTTGGAGATTGGTATTTTCCAAACACAACCAACTCCCCTGCATGCTGATAATACAAGTGTCAACAAATTGCAGCAAATCATGTTTACCATGAACGAACAAAGCACATAGAAGTTGACTGTCACTCCATCCGGGAAGCTTACGACCGTAGAGTTATCACTCTACCTCATGTCTCCACCTCTATTCAAATTGCAGACATATTTACCAAATCTTTGACATGTCAGCGTCATAATTTCCTTGTCGGCAAATTGATGTTGATAGATTTACCAACATCAATTTGAGGGGGGATGTCAATGGAATTAATTACAGAATATTGGTCATTATTAGTAGAATAATGACATGATAATTTCCTCATTATTAGCAGAATATTAGTTATTATTAGCTGTAATTATGTAATTATTATTAGCATATCCTTAATTATAGAAATAGATTGTATACACTATATATAGAGAGAGAAATAATACAGCAACAAGGACACGCGGTTTTTAAGTAACATTTTATGTTTGACATACATAATTGAAGTCCAAGCAAATCAACACTTTCAA
Organism: Lathyrus tuberosus; assembly: GCA_022829125.1. Taxonomy (NCBI): domain Eukaryota; kingdom Viridiplantae; phylum Streptophyta; class Magnoliopsida; order Fabales; family Fabaceae; genus Lathyrus; species Lathyrus tuberosus. The sequence continues at coordinate 12,622,780 of JALAZF010000109.1, forward strand.
TACAAATTCATTTGCACAATAGCCTTGGTCAAGAACCAAAAGTGAATGGGAATGATAAATGGATTTTGTAATCCAAAATGCATTACCACTCCTGCTTCTCAAGTTCATGCATCATCAAGCTTGATGATATGAATGATGGCATCTTTGAAAAGGAGACAACATAAAACCTCATCGCAGGTGGTAACTTTGTTACCCCCTTAAAATTAAGTTAGATACAAAGTCTCACAAACACCCCAACCCCAACCCTAACTTGGAAAACATATAATAAGCGCTACAAATCTACCACAATCAATGATAAAGTGATAAAAAGCCAAAAATGATACCTTCACAAAATGCCAATCCTTCAAATACGGTACAGATGCAGAGTCACCATTACTTACACCATTTTGATCACTGCACTGAACTGCCGAACCCTCAAGTTTAAAGCAAAGTCCAACGAAATCGGAGACCAACATCTCCTCCCTTTTTTGATCAGTAAAATCTCTAGCATCACAGTCTGCAACCTTTCCATCACCAAAATTTCAATCAGCCAATAGCATCCACATTTCATATTTTCAAACAATTTAAACGAATATCAATCTTCCAAAGTGTGAGTACAACTACAAATTACAATCACCAATGATCACCAATGAATTCTGCCGCTCTAATTAATGTTTTCAAACCTTAAATATTGATTTTGTGGAAATTAACTAACAAGTAGTAACAATTTTGATACCTGAACTTTGGAGGCACCAAAATGAGTTGAGAAAAATTGGAGATTAGGTTTTCCATTAGGTTTAACCCAATCAATACAAGCCTTCCAATGATTGTCCATTAATCCAGTTAGCACCACAGGCTTGTTCTTCTCCATATATCTTTCAACAAATTCATTGTAACTAAGTTCCTTTCCATTCACCTTCTCTATTTCTCCCTTTATTTTGATGTTGATATCCATTAATACTGTTGCCTCTCACAGAAATTCACCATTCACAACCTTGCTCTTTCTAACAAACTCTTCTGCTACTAACTAAGATGAAAGAAAGAATTAGATGGGCAGTGGGCACTATTCGTTACTAGGCTTAATTAAATGGGCACTGTTATTTGCACACTCCCTTTTTGTTACTAGTCCCGGTTTATTTTTACGTGTTAAATGCATTTGTGGGAGATGACTATATGTTGAGTTTATTATAGGGCTAGATATGATTTATATCTCTCAAAATATATAATTAATTTTATTTTTCTTTTTTTTAAATAAAAACTTGAATTGTAGCTCTTTAAAATTTCCTGTTACTTAAAGAGTTCATATCTCATATTCTAAATATTAATAGTGACATGTTTAGAGTTATCACCACGCATTTAACCTGTATATATTATATACTTGTTCTGGACTGGACCAATGGCTAGAATTGGCCCAATCCGCCTCTACTCCAGAGCGGTCCATATTGCCTAAGTCCAATCCACAGAGGGGCAAAAGTGACTTTTCTGCCCCTCAAGCCGGACAAGGAATGCAATGTTTATCCCCGGCGTTTATGCCCGTTACGCACGGCTCTCTCGCTGCCCAAACAGCAGAGGACAGGTGCCCGGAACTGCGGTCATGCCCTACATAACGGCTAGTTTCGAGCACCCTGCCCCGCCTAACGGCTAGTTTGGGCAGTTACCTATTCTTTGGGGAACGCGGTTATTTCGCCCCGAAAATAGGATCGTTGGCCACGCGCTGGGGGCTCTATATAAACCCTCTCGCTTGAGAGGGTCAGGTATCCAATATTCACCCTACGAATTCATACTTTGTACTTGCCCCTTTTCTCTGACCCTTTCTTACTTGAGCGTCGGAGTGCCTTGCAGGTACACCCCCTCCTCCTCTCCATACGACCAGCAACCCTGGCGCACTTGGCGGCCTGATTCTACAGGATCTGATTCAGCCTTCACGATCAGTGGCGCCGTCTGTGGGAATCTTTGTTCTCCCCTTCTTTCTTTAACCGAAGATCAAAACAACTTTCGAACATCATCACGATCATGGCCTCCCAAGATCGCACCCAGGATGCTCTTCATTCCACCATCCTCCCCGTCAACAAATCTGACGTTGACGGTCAATCATCTCTCCTCCGAGATGCCCGTTTCCTTAGGGATGGAGCCACCGCTTCTCCTTCCCCAACCCCTGCTGATCGCAACAACGATCAACCGTCTATGGACCTCCAGCCCATTCCTGTTCCGCCCAGCGCCGACCCGGCCGTGGCAGCCCTCATGGAGGCCCTCAACAAAACCAACACTCTGATCCTGCAGCAAAACGAGAGGATTGGGGCACTGGAAGAATCTCGCCATCCAAGACCCCCTCCTACGCGGAGGAACCAGCGACGATCTAGAAGCCCGCAGCCCCGGAGAGAAAGCGACCGAAGACTGCGCCAGGGGTCTGATCCTCGCATAGCCCGAAACGCGACCAGATCTCCCCGCGTTACCAACACGCTCATAACCACAAAAGGACTCGAAGGAACGAGGAGTCTCCAATCAAGTCCAAAGGACGGGCACGCTTACCTTCTCCTCGAAGGAACCGCTCACTTTCTCCTCGAAGGAACCGCTCACCTTCTCCTCGAAGGATCCGCTCACCTTCTCCATGAAGGAACCGCCGACGCGAGCAAGCCGTCCGGTCACCATCATACACCAGTTCTAGTGACGACGACGAGCCTCGCGGCCCGTTGTCCCAGGAGATCCTGGCCACCCGTCTCCCAAAAGGCTTGGAGAAACCCCCGTCACTTGGCACATACGACGGGACCACCGACCCCGACGAGTACATCGAGAACATCAATGCGCTGCTAGACTACCGCGGCGTACGGGGAGCCATCAAATGCAGACTGTTCCCGACCACGCTTCGGAAGGGGACGATGACATGGTATAAACAACTGCCTGAGGAGTCCATCACCTCGTGGAAATAGCTGGGCAGGATGTTCTCGCAGCACTTCACAGCGTCTCGCCGCCACCCCCAAAACCGAGGCCTCCCTCGGAGCCATAATCCAGGGGAAAGACGAACCACTCCGCGCATATATCGAGAGGTTCAACAAGGAAGATGTACAGGTCCCGACGACAGATAAGATGAAGAAGTTCCTGCTCGAACAAGGGGTCCGCCCGGACTCCGAGTTCGCCAAAGCCATTGGCCTCGCACCGCCAAGGAACTTAGACGCCCTCCTCCTCAAAGCCCAATCTCATATTCAATACGAGGAGAAGATTGCGGCCAGCAACGTCCGAGCGTCTCGCCGCCAGGAGAATGCCCGGGCCTCCAAAGGAGAAGAAGCCTCGACGTCTCGTCGGGGTGAACGAAGGCATGAGGACCGTCCCCGCGACTCCCGTGACAGCAAAGGGCCCTTCGGGCGTTTCCACGATTACACTCCCCTGACCGTTTCCAGGAAGAAGATTTTGACCGAAAGTGCCAATTCTGAGTTCAAACAAGCCGGGGTCCGCTTCCCCAAACAGCTGCCTACGTATCCCAGAGGGAATCAGAACTCCGTATTCGTGTTGAAAGTGTTTTTGTTTGTTGTGTGTTTTTTATGGACGATGCCATGAAGCATGTCCTTTTTGAAAAGTTTTAAACTGAAAAGGCAAGTGACAAAAAGGTTTGTGATTTGTGAGGTATTTTTTAGATTTTTTTTAAGAGATGTCAGATATAATTAGAGTTTATATATATATATATATATATATATATATATATATATATATATATATATATATATATATATATATATATATATATATATATATATATATATATATTTTTTTTTTTTTTTTAGAAAAAGAGACATTAATTTTAAGAAGGGAAATCTATCCTAGCTCTAAGATCCTAAGGTTAGATTAAAGGGGTACTAACCTAATATTATCATGCAACAAATGACTCTAATGACTATATGGTCGATGGGGTCATAAATGACCGACTTACAGGGTATGAAAATGGCTCGATACGAATCGAGAATTTATTATTAAAAATATAGATTTTAGAGTTTATACACGTGGGAAAGAGATTATATACATCATGAGAATACAAGAGAACGAATATTAATTCTAAATCGATATGAACATTCAATTAATTAATCAGTAATATCACTCACTAAAAACTTAAAGTAAATGATGATTGTATTTGTTCATGATTAAATAAAATTAATTTCTAAAATTAAATATTTGATGAAAAAACTAAGAGAAACCATTTTTATTTTGGATTATTTAAAAAGAAGGTTAAATCATAATATATAAATATTCATTCTATATAAAAATAATTATCCTAATTTATTAAAAGTATTCTTTTATTTTTTTTCTTTTTACTAAATAAAATATTTTTTTTTTATTTTACTATATATTAATAGAAATTAAAATAACAAGATAGAAATCAATAGTTAGAAAGAATAAGAAGAGAAAACTAAAAAAATAAAATAAAAGAACATGGGCCAAAAGGTCCAAATGCACTAAAGCCCAGATCTGAGGGAGGGTGTTGCTAGTGTTTTTTCTTCTTCAGCTCCTGACTTCGATTGCTCTTGTTGTTTTCAGGCTCTTTCAGTTTTTTTCCGATTTACTTATGTGAACTTTGTTATAACAGTGATGAAATTTGGTTTATGTCAAAGTTCTTGATCGATGTTAAAGATTGTTGTTGTTGGAAATGTGAACATGGTATTGTTATTTGGGGTTTGTGTATGGTTGTGAATTGTTTCTGCAAATATTAGTAAAAAGGCAGTTTGATGTATACGTGTGTGAGGTTTAGGAATATGTACAAAGGGTAATATAGTGGCATTAGAACAATTTTCGCAAACAAAATACAATGAATAAATCTTTTTAAAAGTGAACCATCAGCTAAATATCATCATCTCGCTCAAACATCACACAAAAAAATAATAAAATTAAAAATCAACAAAGGGGGGCCTCATATGGAAATCATCGGCCAAAGAAAAGAAAGAACCAATAGTTTTGAAAATAAGTTTTGAAAAAAGAATTGCAAAGTGGATTTGTGAATGAAGTGGGAAAAGTTGAAAGTTGTGAAATTTGTGGACTGTGAGAATTCTTGATGTTGTGTGTATGCTGCTCATTATATAAGCTCGGAAATTTGAACTTTGATGTCCAACTTGAATGCAAGAATCTGACATGTTTGTATGTTGTTTTGGAAAGAAATAAAACTTTGTCTTGAACATGATTTTATGATGATTGAATTTCAAGAAAACATGTTTGTGGTTTGTTTTGGAAAGAATTCAAACCTGTCTGGGACATGTTTTGAGCATGTTTTGTGATTTTGAAAACTTTCTTCTTTCAATCAAACATGTCTGGATTATGTTTAAGACTTGTTTTGGAATGAATCTTGAATTAATCTTGAGATTTTATTTTTATTTTATTTTTGGGGTTTATTTATTTATTTAATGCATAAAATAAAGATTTAAAAATAAAAAATTAATTTTTTAAAACACTCCTAAATAAAAAACAAAAATAATAATTAAATAATGGAAAAATGATCTTTTTTACCTTTTTTTAATGAAAACACACAAAAAGGAAAATAATTACAAAAAGTAATGCAATGGGACTTGAACCCGCGACCTTATGATTAAACCTCTCACACATACCTTCTTACCAACTGTGTTATCTCATTTATTTGAAATAAAAGTCACTCGAAAGCATATGAAGGGTGGACAAAATTGGGGAATGACAGATGCCCCTATTTAATTAACTTGAACCAGAAGGTATGAATGACATTGGTCTTCGTACATTCCTGGTGGAAGATAATTAAATACTGAAAGACCCCAAGTTTTGTCCTAAAAGGTGGACATGAAATGCAGAGATAAAATGTAGAAAGAGAACAAGTTTATTGGCAAAGCTCTGCAGTGGAAAAGCCCATAGGAGACTTTTTAGGGTAACATCTGCTTGGGGAGCAACAAAAGCTAAGATGATGGGGATTATCATTATCAACTGCATGGTTGAAGAATGAATTGCTGAGGGATAGAAATCCCATGAGCAGGTGCGAAATATCAACTCTTTTAGTGGAATATATCCGACTTGGGTGGAAATGTCATGCATTGCATGATGAATGACGTTACATGCGGAGATACAACTGTTAAGGATTTTTATGCTTGTATGAATGCACATGATTTTGTTATGTTGATGAGTGCAATGACTGTGCTTGATGACTTTCCTATTTTGGGTAAGAATGATATGCATGTCATGCATGTGACAATGCAAATGATGGAGTATGCTTGGAATATGTCTCCCTTTGAGGGTGAGACCCTTTTGAATATCATTGGAGATTGGATTTAGGAATTGCCAAGTGAAATTGGATTAGGTTTTATGAAGGTGCCAACAAGGGTGGACTTTCGAGTAGTTGCCAATAAAAATTGGACTTTTGAGTTATGAAGGTGCCAACAAGGGTGGACTTTTCAGTAGTTGCCATTATGAAGGTGCCAACAAGGGTGGACTTTTGGTGGTTGCCAATAAAAATTAGACTTTTGGATTATGAAGGTGCCAACAAGGGTGGACTTTTAATTTCCAGATGGGAACTTGGACTTTTAATTTCCAGACGGGAACTTGGACTTTTAATTTTCAGACGAGAACTTGGACTTTTATAAGGTTTTGCCAGACGAGAACTGAACTTTTGATTTCCAAGCGAAGTTGGACTTTTGTATCACATCTTGTGCTACAAAGTTTTGAGATATCAGATTCATGTTGTAGGGGTTAGGCCCAATGAATGATATGATATGCGTGGTTATATGCATGAGTGAAGCAACATGACTAATGCATGTGAATAATCTATGTAATGATATGAAGGTTTCCAAAAATGCCCCCGCAGAGGGTAATGGATGAAAAGGTCTCTCGTAGCAAGGACTCTTGTCAGAAAGCAAAAGTTGTTTGGTGGGGTGATAACATGATCCCCCGACACTCGTTTTGAACTCAAAGGTTATCGACAGAGTTTGCTTGAATTGCTTGAAAGCATGGAGAGGTCTTGCCCTTTTGTGGTTCATCCTGCCCTAGTCTGGGTCTTTGAAGAATTTTTCTTGAACGGAAATTGGAAGCAACTGTACCATGAGATGATCTCGAGATGGCTTGCCCCATAATTTCAAGTCATGAAAGGATTAGTCCTTGAAAGGAAGTTGAAAACAATTGTACCATGAGATGAACTCGAGATGGTTTGCCCCAGAGCTTTGAGAAAGAAAGTTAGAAACAGTTGTACCATGAGATGATCTCGAGATGGTTTGCCCCAGAACTTCAAGTCATGAAAGGATTGTTCCTTGAAAGGATGACTCTTGGAGTGATTGACCTCGATGTAATCTTTAGGTAGCCTTCCCTAGAATGAGCGTTGAAGCGACTTAACTTATGTTGACTGAGTATTGGAGGGATTCACCCTTAATAAAAAGGAACCTATGGATTCCTGCCCCTTGGCTGGTAGAGTCTTGAGATGATGCTCTTCTGATCAACCTGAATGTTTTGTGCTATAATCAACTGATGCTTGGGGACTTGCTCTGGATTGACTGATTCCATAATCATCGGATGTCAACACCTCTTATCCATGAGGTGATCTTGACTCTGATCGAGTTTGATAAATGATCAAGTCCTCTTTGATTACTCCTTTGTTGGAATTTCCTTGATGTCAAGTGCTGACTTACAATTAAAATTGTTTATTCACAAATGGTAATTTTAATGTGATGCTCATGCAAGTTTTGAAAAAAACAGTCATTATTGGAATGGTTTAATAGTGTGTGACGAATGGACCATTAGTCCAAACGTAGTGCTGATTTAGCTAGTGTGTGAAATATATAATAAGAAGAAGATTAGCAAATCTCTAAGAGTCAGTTTACGCAACCTTGCTGTAGTATGCTTTCAAAATAACCTTGCTTCAGTTAGATCTTTTGAGGATTGTAACGTGGCCTGGTTCACGATTTAAGAAACAAAGGATAAAGGCTCAAAATTTATTTGTACCTACCCAATCTTCGTGACGATCTTCAGTCCTACGCTCAGTTAACTCAGGATATACATTCAGGTTCCCAAGAGGCGGGGAATTGTACTGATGATAGTAGTGATGATGATGGTTCAGAAGTCAAGGGACTTGAGATGTGTTAGTTCTTTAATTTTAAGGGTTGGCATTAATTTTGTAAAACAAATAACAACAGCAATATGTTAGATAGGATGTTTTATCTTGCTAAAGAAGAACAGGTTGAGCAAGAAGTCCTAGTGTGCAATGGAACATGTTGAGCTGAAGTAGTTTCAACATCTGGAACAACATGTCGTATCAAGAAGTCCCATGCAGGACCATTCGACATCACGCCAGAGCTGAAGTGAATCAAAGTTTCTGTTATGTGTTAACAGATGCAGAAGATTCAGGGAGTAATATGCAAATCCTATGTGGCGCTGAATTAAAAGGGCTAAAGATTCAAATCTGTAATTAAGAAGATGATTGGAAAATATACACTTTCTAAATATGGAGATATTTTAGGAAGTTATAGATTGAAGTCCTAATTTGTAGCAGAAGTTTCTGCTGACTTGTAGCAGCTCATTTGCTGTGTTTTTGTAGGCCCAAATCCAGTTAGGAATATGTTATATATAGATGCTTTGTAACCTAGTTTTGTAACTCAACCAAAGATGTAAAAGTTCTATTATTAGGGTTGGTTCCTGTACCACTCGACATGTGAGTTGGACAGTTTGTAAATGTGAACCTCAAAGCTGTTAAGTAAGAGGAGTATTGTTCTTGGAGGAAGCTTTTAAGTAACTCTAAGTTGTGTCTTGGAAGTGTGTCTTCATTATTGAATTGTTGTATAGGTAAAGAGCTGTTGATGCAGTGGCGGAGTGTTGACTGCTAGAAATCATTGCGATGATTGGGAGTGAGGAGGGTTTCTCATATCTAGAGAGGATCTAGGTAGAAGGGTCATTGGGTAGTGATTAAGTGATAAGCTGTAAACTGGGAGTTTAGCTTTGAATTGATACTGCTGATAGTGGACTTCATCCCTGGCTTGGTAGCCCCCAGAGTAGGTGTGTTAGACCGAACTGGGTTAACAATTCTGTGTGTTTTATTTTTATTTTTTCAGTACCGTGCTTATTGTTATATACCTTGCCATGTGTGTTCATGTCAGACCAGATGTCGAATGACTTGTTATAGGACATCTGAATTCTGCACATGTACCAGAATTTCAATTGGTATCAGAGCAGGTCATTTTGTTCTGTATCTGGATGAGATCCGAGGGAAGATACTTTCTGGTTCATGGTCAAGGTAGAAGCTTTCTACTGAAAAGTTGTTTGGACTTGGAGAAGTTCATATAGTTGTGAGAATGGTCCCTAGAAGTGGAGGATGGACTGTTCGTGACAGGCAGTGGCAGGTGCTGATGGCTTGGAGTTTTGGTTGAATAGCTGTTGTGTTGTGGTTTTTTAGGTTTAATTTATCTTCAAACCTGTGGTATTGTGGTGTCACCTAGATTATGATGCCACGGCTGATATGTGACACTTGAAGGTTTTGAGGAATTTGTATTTTGATCCGCTGCGTATCTATCTGAAAAACTCCTGAGGCTGTAACTGAGAAGGTTATTCTTCTCTGAATGTATATCCTATGGTGATGGGATATATGCAAGACTGTTTCAACTTACAGTGTCAACAATACTTGAAGATTATTGTTCAAGTCCACCATAAATGCATTGATAAGTAAAGTTGTAAGGAAGAGATCTGAAGATAGTGAGAAGTAATTTACTTTTGTTTCTTTTCCTAAGAAGGCTAATCTCCAGTCTTTGATCTCTTGATGTATTCCTTGGAATGATGTCCTACCTTGTGTTAGAACATCACGTTAGAATGATGCAGAATTCTGTTGTATAAAGGAATGGCATTGCAAATGCTCTGGGTGCTAAACTAATGTGGTTTGATCACATGAGTTTAGAACTTACTCCTGATCTGGAAGAGGAGACATCTGGGTGGTATGTCTAAGAAGTTTTTGGCCCTGGAACTTACCTTAGATGTGTGAGTTGGTCAGGGTGTGATCAACATGTTATTTACTCCTGAGGTCAGTTTATTTCTGGTCTTTGCTGCTGGAGTGGAGAATCTGAGATTCAAGAAGTATTATCTCTAGCAGACTTCTTGGACATGAAGGTAAAGACACTCATCAACTGATCAGGAGTATTCCAAATTATCATATGGGAGAATGATAGGGAATGATTGCCTTTGGAGAGTTGGATGAGAGAATATTGTTCTTGTGTTCTTGTGAACGTCTGTGATGTGATGGGTTATGATGGTTGTTTCTGGTCCCGAGGCTTAAAGGGGGAAGCTTGGAGACTCTGTTTTGGAATGTGGTGTTTTTCTTAGTGCAGCTGGACTCTGTTTATGATGTCAAGACTGATGTCTTAACATCTGTTGACAGATCATTCTGTTCAGAATGTTATGGTTTTTTGTCTCCTGAGATCACAAGCCTCTACCTGATTTATGTACTAATGTGAGGGTCAAGCAGTAGGTGAATGTGTTCAGGAGGTGTGTTGAACAGAGTGTGCGCTCTTGAAGACATGAAGATGAGTCTCATGTTCTCCATTCATTTAAGGTGTTCGTCTTGCAAAGGAGTACTGGTGGTCTTAGATAGAGAAAAGTTGATCAGATTGGGATCATGTGAGTATTGGTACAAGGGATGATTGTGTTCAACTTGTGAGTTGAACAAAAAGTGAGCTCTTGAAGACATGAAGATGCGTCTTATGTTTTCCATTCGTCAAGGTACGAAGAAGCACATGTTATTCTTGATAGGGGGAGAGGGTTACAATCTTATGCAGCTGGACGTGTGTGGTTAAGGAGGAGATTGATAATTCTGCAGCTTTTGTTGTTGACACTTATTTTGAAGCAAATTAGGAATTTGCATTCATGAGAATTAAGTGTGCTGGGATGTGTCTTGTGCAGTTGTGATCTTTATTGCATATGTTTAAAGGAAACAGAATTGAAACAGAATTTTATTGCACTGCTGAAAGCATACAAGATTAGAAAAAGCAACAAACAAAGAGTCTAAAGATTATCCCAACCCTCTAAATCAAGAAATGTTTTCCAATCTTCGTCTCATTCATCATCAGAAGCTTGAAGTTGCACTGAAGGTGTTTTGATGGCCTTCATTCTTGTCTCTGATGTTTTTCTTGTTCTTGTTGCTCCTAAAGTTGCCCCAGCTGTGAACAGTGTTTTGTTCTTCAACTTCTGTGGATCTGGTTTCTTGACTTCCTGCATGTGTCTCTTTCCTGCATCCTTGTTAGACTGACTCATGGTTCTATCTGTGATGTGCATTTAGAAGCAAGGAGGCTTATTTTTTATACTGCATAAAGAGTCTTTGTTTGTATCGCCTGACCAGTCAAAGTGGTCTTTGGTTTGGGAACTTGTTTTTCTTGGGACCTTGTCACATTGGATTTCAGAACTTCGTGTTTGGTGCCTTGGTAGGTTAAGAGGTTGTCCAATTGTGGTTAAAAAAGGGGAGAGTGAGCCTAGGTATTGTCTAGTTGTCTGATGTGATTCTTTTGAGTTTGTTTTCGGTACATCTGCTGATGCTGGTTGTGACCAGGTGGTTACCTGAACAAAATGCAAAAGGTGTGTTCTTTTATCTTATGCTGATGTTCTACATATTGTTACAACATCATTGTTTGTTGTGTATCCTGGATGAAGGTCTGGGACTGTGCTTGTGGAGTTGGAAGAAGCAGCATTATTGTCTGAAGTGGCAGTTCTGACATAATGTGGATTAGAATGGGTAGATTCTGATCTTGATATTAAGTAGTTTGGTCTGGCAATACACGACTATTTTCATGATGAAGATTTCATTAGGTGCTTGTGAATGTAAGGACTGGAGGTTGTTGTCAGTGGTGTGATCTGATCAGACTGGTTTAAGAAAAGGAGGTTCCTTCTAATACAAGTAAAAGGGGGTGGCAGTCCTTATCTTGTGTTGCGAGTAATCTAAAGACATCTGTTATGGAGTTTGTGAGAAATTCCAAATCAAGTGGGCTCTTCTATTGGACTTGGCAGACCATGTATCTGAAATTAACATGGTGAGATCTTACTCAACAATTACAAGTAGTGGCAGTACTTAAGTGTTGAGAACGTGGAAAAACCGTTGTGCTAGCTTTGGTTGCTCATGACAGGAGGAGTTAAGGCTGGTGTCTATGGTCTATTACTGCAAGTGTGCAAATTTTTGTGTAGCAGTGTGATGTCAAACACCATGATGGGACATACCCTAGCTGCGTGAAGCTAGTACTTATGCAAAAGGAGTCTAAAAAGCAGAATTATTGTATCTGGGAGAATTTATTTTTCTCTGGTGTTTTGAAGGAATCTGGAAGGGATTGTGAGTTGTACTGATCGGTAGAAGTCGTCTCAGTATCCATTAGATAAGAAGATGTACTTACGTCTTGGAATGTATAAGTTTCTGTGGAGTCTTGGGTTGATAAGTTTATGAGCAAGCAGACAATTGTTTGGTAAGATGTCAGAACATGGTATAGGACATGTTTCTTTTAAGCCAAACAAGGAATTATTCTGGTCGGTAGTGCAAGGATAAGGTGAAACACGTGTCTCTGCCTATGCATGGAACGTTATTGGCTTAATTTATGGTAAAATTCAGTTGAGAAACAATAAAGGCAGTCAAGAGAGTTTTGGAAGGAAGACATTGAATTTGAATGGAGTTTTTGGTACCTAAAATAGCGTTTCTTTGACCAAGAACCTTGACATATTCAAAGCTCGTTAATTCCAAAGTTACTGGTCAGCTATTTATAGGGGTGTTCTCTTCTCCTTCAGCCAAGTGAGTGTCCTTGTTTCACAATTCTTATGGCGTTTGTTCGTATTTGGGTAAGCATCACTTGGGTCTGGTTCTGTGAGGGCCTTCTTTGCCAATTTTTGGCTAAAAAGGGGGGAGAAAGGGTGGTTAGTGCAGATGCCATGTCTGGAGTCTGCAGTTCCAATTGTGTGCAGAGAGGTCGAAGAAGGTGCTCTTTCCGTGAGTTGGTGTTGAGTCTTTGTGACTTGTGTCCTGAGTTATGAACACAGTTGTGACTTGTGTTCTGAGTTACCTGGGTTAATAGATTGATATGTCTTAAGTTTCATCTTATGCCACAGTCGACTAGGGGCGTCTGATCAATTAAGGTGTGCAGAAATCTCTTATGCCACCATTGGTCCTTTGTGTCAAGACATACGTTTCTTTTTTAGAGGGATCTTCTACAATTTTTCTGGGCCTGTCTTGGAAGGAAAAAGAAATGTGTTGTATTAAGGGGGAGGGTCAGATATCTTCTTCCTCATGTACACCAGATATCTTCTTCCTCATGTGCACCAAATAACTTCAGGACCTTCTACTTCTTAGGTCCTAATGTGCTGCCTGAAGTTATTGTGCCGTGGTGCTCGCAGGTGATGTCATGGAGCTCATAGAATATGCTGAAAAGGGTTGTCAAACATGATGTCCTAACATCATTCAAGTATTCCCAAGAAGATGATTGTCCATGATTGCTGTTCTCAGTAGCTACTGATGGCCACTGTTAGGTTCAGTAGTTGCTGATGACTACTGACAGTAGTGTAGGGTTGTGATTGCTGCTGTAATCTGAGTTGTAATGTTTATGTATTTATTTTAGCCAAAATTTGCCAAAGGGGGAGAATGTTAGTTCTTTAATTTTAAGGGTTGACATTAATTTTGTAAAACAAATAACAACAGCAATATGTTAGATAGGATGTTTTATCTTGCTAAAGAAGAACAGGTTGAGCAAGAAGTCCTAGTGTGCAATGGAACATGTTGAGCTGAAGTAGTTTCAACATCTGGAACAACATGTCGTATCAAGAAGTCCCATGCAGGACCATTCGACATCGCGCCAGAACTGAAGTGAATCAAAGTTTCTGTTATGTGTTAACAGATGCAGAAGATTCAGGGAGTAATATGCAAATCCTATGTGGTGCTGAATTAAAAGGGCTAAAGATTCAAATCTGTAATTAAGAAGATGATTGGAAAATATACACTTTCTAAATATGGAGATATTTTAGGAAGTTATAGATTGAAGTCCTAATTTGTAGCAGAAGTTTCTGCTGACTTGTAGCAACTCATTTGCTGTGTTTTTGTAGGCCCAAATCTAGTTGGGAATAGGTTATATATAGATGCTTTGTAACCTAGTTTTGTAACTCAACCAAAGATGTAAAAGTTCTATTATTAGGGTTGGTTCCTGTACCACTCGACATGTGAGTTGGACAGTTTGTAAATGTGAACCTCGAAGTTGTTAAGTAAGAGGAGTATTGTTCTTGGAGGAAGCTTTTAAGTAACTCTAAGTTGTATCTTGGAAGTGTGTCTTCATTATTGAATTGTTGTATAGGTAAAGAGTTGTTGATGCAGTGGCGGAGTGTTGACTGCTAGACATCATTGCGATGATTGGGAGTGAGGAGGGTTTCTCATATCTAGATAGGATCTAGGTAGAAGGGTCATTGGGTAATGATTAAGTGATAAGCTGTAAACTGGGAGTTTAGCTTTGAATTGATACTGTTGATAGTGGACTTCATCCCTGGCTTGGTAGCCCCCAGAGTAGGTGTGTTAAACCGAACTGGGTTAACAATTCTGTGTGTTTTATTTTTATTTTTTCAGTACCGTGCTTATTGTTATATACCTTGCCATGTGTGTTCATGTCAGACCAGATGTCGAATGACTTGTTATAGGACATCTGAATTCTGCACATGTACTAGAATTTCAATTGGTATCAGAGCAGGTCATTCTGTTCTGTATCTGGATGAGATCTGAGGGAAGATACTTTCTGGTTCATGGTCAAGGTAGAAGCTTTCTACTGAAAAGTTGTTTGGACTTGGAGAAGTTCATATAGTTGTGAGAATGGTCCCTAGAAGTGGAGGATGGATTGTTCGTGACAGGCAGTGGCAGGTGCTGATGGCTTGGAGTTTTGGTTGAATAGCTGCTGTGTTGTGGTTTTTTAGGTTTAATTTATCTTCAAACCTGTGGTATTGTGGTGTCACCTGGATTATGATGCCAGGGCTGATATGTGACACTTGAAGGTTTTGAGGAATTTTTATTTTGATCCGCTGCATTTAAACAAGCAGCATTTAATAAGAAATAAACTACAAACACAAATGATAAACGTGATCCAATGATTGCCAGTTCCAAGAATAATGTCTTCCTGTCTAAACCACTGGCTTTAGGAGATGCCTCTTGAAATATTCAAACTCATTTAGGTGAGAAGTTGACGTACACAACCATGGTTCCTTCTGGAAAGGATATGTACTTCTTTTCAGCAGAACATAAAAAAAACGATGCTTTGGGTAACTGAGACCAGTGTACTTCTCGAAGTTGGATACTTTGAATCTCGGAGGAATCACCAAGTTTGGCACTAGGCACATATCAACAGCATCGAGCACATGCGCATTATGCACTTTCAAAGCTCGGACTTCCTTCTCAAGGGCACGAAACCTTTTCTTCATAGAATCAGTCAATGGCATCATATGAGACTGAGTAAGAATGCTCACTTGTGGAAAATCATCATCAGGAAGAAGATCGTACAGTGGATTGGTCGATACAATGAAGGCTGGTGGGGGATTAAGATTCTTCACCTCAACATGTTGAAAGTTGTTTTCTGACACAACTACCACAGGTTCCCACTTGGTTAGTCTGACCAGACTTTCAAGTTTTCTATACTCCTCTTGTCACTGATTGGGCTTCATTCAAATGCTTTTCAGCTACCATAGGTTTAGTATAAGTGTCGGGAAATCATCTAACAGATATGAATAGAAGATGAAATGAGTTTCTACTGGGAGAATGATATGCAATGCAAGTGACATGCAAATGAAATGATATACATATGAATGCAATGTATATTAGGTTATTCCCAGATACAAGATCGAAGGTACAGATGGAGGATAAAAGCTGATTGCTCAAACACAAGGTTCTCACCATGTAGGATCTAGAGTTTAAAAGAACCCCAAAGTCACAGATCCATACGACTGTTCATCAGATACGCCTTAAACATGATGGTTGATGACTCCATCATATGAATCTCTTTCGGGTGAGGTATTTGTATCGAACTACACGAGGAGAACTCCTCGGTTCCCCATACTACGTGACCATCAATCCTAGTTTTGGCCAAACGGTTCAAGGTTCTAAAAGGTCCTTAGATACATCGATCCCAATGAAAACATTGGTCGTCCACGCCAAGAACTTGACGGTCGCCAATATCCTCATTAGAATCTACTCTAAGCGAGGTTCTCGTATCGAACTACGTGAGAAGGACTCCTCGGTGCCCCATACTACTCAACCTTACCTATCTTATGTTTTTACACTCTAGGCTCGGGTAGAAAGCCTTTCCCACAAAGTTTGCAATCAAAGTTTCCATCCATAGCCACATAACCACAAATATATACATAATATAGAAAACAGTAAAGAAATTAAGCAAGCAGATAAGATAAATAAATACTCAAACATGCGAAGAAAACCTAGACTAGGCTTGACTTGCTTTAGGGGTGAACCGAGTCCCCGGCAGAGTCGCCATCTGTCGTACCTCAAAAAATACGATCTTCGCGATGCGCAAGACTAGGGGTTGCACGATCACGAATGGACTTATGAGAGTCGCCACCGAACTTTATTTATTTCCACAAGAGGAAAGGGAAAATATCGATAAAACCCACTGGGAAAAGGATAGGATATGGTCATCGCAACCATGTTGGGTTCGGAAGTCGGTTATCTAAGGAGAAGGTGCTAGCACTCCCTACATCCATCGTACTCGATGGGAACCGTCTAAGTTATCTAGGCATGAAGGGTGTTTGTTTTCTATTTCTTCCTAAGGGAAAGGGGATGAATACTTGAAGAAAAATGATAGTTTTTTATTATTAAGTTCGTCTAAGTTTTCAACTCAGTGCCTACGTATCCCAGAGGGAATAAGAACTCCGTAGTTTGTATTGAAAGTGTTTTTGTTTGTTGTGTGTTTTTTTATGGACGATGCCATGAAGCATGTCCTTTTTGAAAAGTTTTAAACTGAAAAGCCAAGTGGCAAAAAGGTTTGTGATTTGTGAGGTATTTTTTAGATTTTTTTGAAGAGAGGTCAGATATAATTAGAGTATTTTTTATATATATATTCTTTTTGAGAAAAAGAGACTTTAATTTTAAGAAGGTAAATCTATTCTAGCTCTAAGATCCTAAGGTTAGATTAAAGGGGTACTAACCTAATGTTATCATGCAACAAAGGACTCTAATGACTATGGTCGATGGCGATCATAAATGACCGACTTACCGGGTATGAAAATGGCTCGATACGAATCGAGAATTTATTATTATAAATATAGATTTTAGAGTTTATACACATGGGAAAGAGATTATATACATCATGAGAATACAAGAGAACGAATATTCATTCTAAATCGATATGGACATTCAATTAATTAATCAGTAATATCACTCACTAAAAACTTAAAGTAAATTGATGATTGTATTTGTTCATGATTAAATAAAATCAATTTCTAAACATAAATATTTGATGAAAAAACTAAGAGAAACCATTTTTATTTTGGATTATATTAAAAAAGGTTAAATCATAATATCTAAATACTCATTCTATATAAAAATAATTATCCTTATTTATTAAAAGTATTCTTTTAATTTTTCTTTTTATTAAATAAAATACCTTTTTTTATTTGACTATATATTAATAGAAATTAAAATAACAAGATAGAAATCAATAGTTAGAAAGAATAAGAAGAAAGGACTAAAAAAATAAAATAAAAGAACATGGGCCAAAAGGTCCAAATGCACTAAAGCGCAGATCTGAGGGAGGATGTTGCTAGTGTATTGTTTTTTTGTTCTTCAGCTCCTGACTTCGATTGTTCTTGTTGTTTTCAGGCTCTATTTCATTTGTTCCGATTTACTCATGTGAACTTTGTTATAACAGTTATGAAATTTGGTTTATGTCAAAGTTCTTGATCGATGTTAAAGATTATCGTTGTTGGAAATGTGAACATGGTATTGTTATTTGGGGTTTGTGTATGGTTGTGAATTGTTACTGCAAATATTAGTAAAAAGGCAGTTTGATGTATACGCGTGTGAGGTTTAGGAATATGTACAAAGGGTAATATAGTAGCATTAGAACAATTTTCGCAAATAAAATACAATGAATAAATCTTTTTAAAAGTGAACCATCGGCTAAATATCATCATTTAGCTCAAACAGCACACCAAAAAATGATAAAATTGAAAATCAACAAAGGGGGACCCCGTATGGAAATCATCGGCCAAAGAAAAGAAAGAACCAATAGTTTTAAACATAAGTTTTGAAAAAAGAATTGCAAAGTGAGTTTGTGAATGAAGTGTGAGAAGTTGAAAGTTGTGAAATTTGTGGACTGTGAGAATTCTTGATGTTGTGTGTATACTGCTCTTTATATAAGCCCAGAAATTTGAACTCTGACGTCCAACTTGAATACAAGAATCTGACATGTTTGTATGTTGTTTTGGAAATAAATAAAACTTTGTCTTGAACATGATTTTATGATGATTGAATTTCAAGAAAATATGTTTGTGGTTTGTTTTGGAAAGAATTCAAATCTGTCTGGGACATGTTTGGAGCATGTTTTGTGATTTTGAAAACTTTCTTCTTTCAATCAAACATGTCTGGATTATGTTTAAGACTTGTTTTTGAATGAATCTTGAATTGATCTTGAGATTTTATTTTTATTTTATTTTTGGGGTTTATTTATTTATTTAATGCATAAAATAAAGATTTAAAAATAAAAAATTAACTTTTTAAAACACTCCTAAATAAAAAACGAAAATAATAATTAAATAATGGAAAATGATATTTCTTTACCCTTTTTTAATGAAAACACACAAAAAGGAAAATAAATACAAAAAGTAATGCAATGGGACTTGAACCCGCGACCTTATGATTAAACCTCTCACACATACCTTCTTACCAACTGTGCTATCTCATTTATTTGAAATAAAAGTCACTCGAAAGCATATGAAGGGTGGACAAAATTGGAGTATGACACCCCCTCAATGAGATCCTGAACAAAGAAAAAATTCGACGTCGAGATAGTAGTGGCAGCCTATTGGGGGGTGTGAGTAA
The DNA here is from genome assembly GCA_022829125.1 of Lathyrus tuberosus. Lineage (NCBI taxonomy): Eukaryota > Viridiplantae > Streptophyta > Magnoliopsida > Fabales > Fabaceae > Lathyrus > Lathyrus tuberosus. The sequence continues at coordinate 12,641,768 of JALAZF010000109.1, forward strand.
GTCGAGAAGATAAGACATCTGAAATCCTCATGAAGGGAGTTACCTCCCCTAAGGCATCATCCCTGTGACACGTGTTTGTTTTGGAGAACCCTCTTCCCATGAGGACTGATGATCTCCATCTCGGGCCCTCTTTGTTAAAACTGGAGGCGGGGTCGACTCCTCTATAGTTAAAGTGGCTGCAATATCCACAAGTTGATCTACCTCAGGTGTAGAAATAAAAGTCTCTGTAGCCAAGATAGGAGAAGGGGCTAGAGTAGAAGCAATGGTCACCGAAGGAGTAGGTGCAGAAGTAGCAGTCCTAGTATTTACCATGGCCTGAATACCTTGAGCATTTCCAAGGTTGTATAACATCTTCAGCTTGTTCACCTTTTCCATGTTATATGCAAAACGAAATCACACATGTAAAAAAATCACAAGGACTCCACTCTCACAAAATATATTTTTCCTCTCCTCCTAGCTAAATGCACTCACAATGGCACTAGTGTTAATTAGCCTTTTTCTCACCTTGGTAAGGGGCACCTCACTAGGGCTGAATCCTTCCTCATAACCAAGTATCTGAAACAAAAAATGCAGGTCCTCTTTCATCTCCATTTTGTCGAAAGAAAGGGAATCTGGCTTACTATAGTAAGAATGAGCTTCCTAGTTAAAGTGAATTTTAGACCAGTACTTTAGGTATAAACTCTGTCATAAGCGAGGAGAATCAGCAGGGAGATAGTAAAAAACAAGATGGGTCGCAAGTGCGAGGGGCTTTACCAGCAAGAATCGCCCCAGAAAATCGCCATTAGTCTAGAGTAAAGGGGTCGAACCAAGGATTGATATGCCTGAGAGGTACGCCTTGGGTGAAACAAATCAAGAAATAATCCAAGGGAAGCTTTCCAAAATTTATGCTCGACACATAGCTGAAATACCCTTATGAACGCCCGAGACCCGAATGAAGATGGGAATGAACAACTTTTAAATACTTCAAAATGACTACTTCAATGTCAGAAAAAGGCAGCCGCCTATTCGTGTGAATACACACTCATAGAGCGAGATGACGTAGTCGTCAAAAGAATTACATATCCTTTCTTTCGACCCAATTGGAAGAATCGACCATTCCAAGGGATCACCGACCATAATTCCAACAACATCTATACAACTTCATTGCTCATAACAAATGAAGTGCTCGCTATTTTCGTGGCCACACAGTTGTACTCCACTGTGTTTGACCGGTCTCAAAGATCCAAATGAGCATTCACCTCAGCGTCACTAGGCTCATACCTATTGATCCTCAGACGAAGCTAAATATAATCTTTAGTGCATTCTCTCCTCTTCCAGTTGGCTTGTATCTCCTCCTCGGATAATATGTGAGGGGGAATAGGGACCTCGTTGTGATTAACTTCTCCGTCAACATTTGATAAAAAAATTTCTAATGAGTCGGATAAAGAAGTTTCTTCCTCCAAGGAACTCCCAAATACAGTTTCTGAGTCTAAATCATCAGATAAAGTTATGATTTCTAATCCCAGGTGATTGTGCTTGAATCATCACACATGTCAGAAAAGGGCTATGAAACGTTTTAATGATGAGACTGCATTTAATGCACTTGTTTCTCACTACTTTTTCAACTGACTCAAAATATTTCATATTTTGCTTACCTCAGACAACATCCTAGAGACCAACCAATATCACTTAAGCCTTTCCTCGACTCCTTCAGTGCCCGACAAAGTCTTGGGGGAAACTGTTCTGGATCGGTCAAAGGCCTCAAATGACTAAAGTCAAATTCATATCAAATCCACTCCACCTAACTCAAGGTATAAAAACAGCTCTCACGCAAAAAAACAATGTACATTCTCTGATATCCACTTCTCACTACACTCATCTTGAATTTTGAACTGACTTGGACGTTGGAGTGCTAACCATGCAGGTCCACCCCGCATAGCCGTAAAGAATATCATCACCATCGTTTAAGATCATCAATTCTCCAACTACATCTATTTCTTATTCCTGATGAACGAAACAATAACCAATAACATAAAGACCGCGTCACCTGCTAAGGTGATCTATAGCGTAAATAGCGTAAATTCATACATGATGGCATTTATAGGCTTTTACCAACAACAAAAATGTTGGCATGTACATATCAGCTTAGACTTGTATGCTAATAGTAATAGAAATTGATTAAAATTGGCTCTCATTTTTGCTTCATAGAGTAACCATGCACCAACCACTTTATTATAGTAATGGTTATATACTTTATTTATACATGTTGATCTCTTATTTGTACAACAAAACCAATGTGGCCAACTATACATATGAAGGGGATACTAAAACACTAAAACCCCTTGAACTCTTATTTATAGAATAATGGGAACATGTACTTCAAATTGTTGCTTGATGCAGTCGTTTTTGAAGCAATGCATGAGTGTTGTTCCATAACTTTTGAGCTTCTAATTCATCATTTGCTAAGCGAGAACACTTACTCTCATTACAATCAGTAAAGTATTTTCCACTCACCCCTTCTGTTTTTGGATTCAAAGCCACATAACATGTTGTTGATGCACCCTGTGGTGTAGATTTGAGTAACTTTGATGCAATAAAAAATAAGGAATCTGCATGGAAGTTTCATATGTCACCACCATATTCACCTTTTACTAAAAATGAAATTAATGTAACTTTATATATACTTGATTATTTACCTGTTATTAAGCCCTTGTTAATAATTCTTGTCTTCACAATACCAGGATGAACTGCATTCATAGTAACTCTTGCATTCCTTGCCTATAATCATATTACACTTTTTATCAATTTTTTAGTGGGGACCAACCAACATGCATTGATACATAGAAAGTTTTGTTTTCACTTTCTTATAGCATCATGATTATCATATACATTCACAAATGAGACAATAAAGTTTCCAGTTTCTTTCTAATTAATCTATCTAACCTTGAGTTGTTTGGCTATTTCTTTAGCATGCAAAATATTCGCCAATTTCGATTGAGCATAAGCTTGCGTTCCATTATAGCTGCAATTTTATCGCATTGCGAATGAGAAATGCAATGATAAATATTTAAATATAATGCAATTGAAAGTGTTTATTACTAGTACTAGTACTTTTTTCCATTGACTGTGTGTGTGAAACAAAAACCATTTCTCTTCACCCAGCTATGTATGACAGAAGAAACGTTTATTATTCTTCCTTCAAAACTTGTTTTTTCTGCTGTTTCAATCATTTTGTCTAGTAAGATTTCTGTCAACAAAAAATGTCCTGCAATTCAATTCAATAAAATATGAACATCATTTCATTTTTAACTACTAATTAGCTAGAGTTTTAATAGTAAATTTTACCTAAGTAATTTGTAGCAAATGTCATCTCAATTTTTTCTTCAGAGAATTCCAAATCTTGAGAGAATATGCCAGCATTGTTTCTGTATAATTATTGATTTATTCAAACCATTAGTAGTTTATAATATAATATAATATCATGAAACATGATTATACTTTTTCCCTTTTTCTTTCACAAAGATAATTAATAATTAATATGATAAGAGAACTTACATTAGAATATTAAGTGGAAGATTTAAAGCTAAAAACTCAGAACAAAATCTTTGTACAGAACAAAAAGAGCTAAGATCAATCTCCAACAGAATAACCTCAGCATTTGGACTCTCTTTTTGAATATTCTCTCTCACTTCTCTTCCTTTCTTCAAATCCCTTGCACCAATCACCACTCTCACTCCTCTTTTTGCTAACACTCTAGCTGTTTCTGCTCCAATACCAGAAGTGCCACCTTTATTAAAAATTCAACCTCATTAGTTATATCCTGTGAACACGGACATTGACACAGACACACCTATTTTCAGAGGTGTCAGTGTCACAGAAATTATATCACACAATCGTGGTTATATGAGACTTACCAGTGATGAGAGCAGTTAGATTGGAAGGAAGAAACTGAGAGCAGTTTTGAGTAACTTGTTCAGCAGTTGAATTTGAGCCAAAGCCACTTGGCCCTGCAATTCCTGCTAAGTATCTCAATGTTGCCTTCATGGGATTTTATTATTATTGCAAGACAAGAAAGAGCATTTAAGATTGGGTGGGACTCAAAAATTTATATATCATATATATACTATGCAAAACTATATATGATGATTTCTTATATTTACTGTGTAAAATTATTGTTTAATCCTAGGACCAATCTACCTAGGTGATATGTACCTAACAAGTGAAACTTGTTTCTCTCAGAAGCTTAGAACATAATGACAATGTTTTAGCAACATCATTGGTAAAGAGACAAGTAGTATACTTGATGGTCCACATACTATGTGATTAGACTAATACTACAGTGTAACCAACATATAGCGTGACATATGTTCGGTCCCAACATCATTTGGTCTTCAATTCAAGTTTTGATTAGTAAATTCTAGTTCAAACGACAAAAACTGATATCGATAGGTTGAACGCTATTGCTCAGTTTTAAGTAGTTATTATCACTTCGTCTGAATGTCAAAAAAAAAACCCGAGCTTTTTAAATGAATCTCAATTATGTGTATAAGATCTTCAATAGCATAATTATGCTTATGTACTGATAAAAAAAGTGGATAATAATGGTTAATTAAGTAACCACAAATCATTATATGAAGATTACCACTGAAGTTAAAACTAAATGCCCTCTTCATTTTATCTTTTTGGTTTAACTTTTTTTTAGTGGTGTGTGTGGATCCAATTTGGTGCACTTCCTAATTACAATACAAAAGTGTCATCATCTTATCTCTTTTGTCATTTTTCATAGAATTGAAGAAAAGTTTATCATCTTATCGCTGTCAAAGTTTTACAAAATTGAAGGAAATATTCCTTTTTTATTCGGACCATATATGGTTGGATGTTTGTGATGAGACTAATGGTAATCACCATTATAAAATGGTTTGTTAAGTTAATTAGTGAAAGTATGGCCACTTGGACTATATCATCTGAAAAAAACATACATCTTGGTATTAGTTCTTGGATGTGTTCTTTAAGTACATTTAAAATTAAAGTAAAAAGGTAGGATGTAGGGTTGAACATTGATGCAAACCTATTGTAATGGTGAAATCATATGTCTCTCCACTTTGTGTCTACATGCTAGTCGATACGATAACTCGAATATATGCAATCATAATCTCTTTCTTCGCTAGAACTTTCCATAAAATCTCTCTATGAACTCTATCATACGTCTTCTCCAAGTCAATAAAAATTAAGGGTAAGCCTTGTTGGTCCGCTTCTTCATGTAAGACCTCATTTGAATTATCTAATTCTATAGAATAATTTAATTGCATTGTATGTATTTTGAATGGTTGAGATAGTAGGGGAGCATTGGGTATGAGGTAGTGTCCCTAGAATATTAGAATTTTAAACTAGGAGTGTGGTAGTAATTAACGAGAAGTAAGATATGTTGGACATAATGAGATTAATAATATTACTATTAGATTTAATTAAATTAATTTAGTAGTAATACTAAATAAGTTAATATTTATTTAAAATAACAATAATAATATAGAGATAATATTGATTTTATTATTATTTTATTGGGTAGTTGGCATATATATATATATATATATATATATATATATATATATATATATATATATATATATATATATATATATATATATATATATATATATATATATTATTTTGATTTAAATAGTCTTTTGGTCCTTGTAAATAAGTAGAGTGTTACATAGTGGCATTAGAGGCTGGTTGGTCCGTCCAGTTAGGTGTTATAATGTGTCAGTAGTGTACGAATGGTGTGTGAACGCGATAGAGTCAAGTTTCTTCTAATCCTTATTTGTTGATGTTATTCAGAATACGGTTGGGAGAAATGATGGTGATATTGCTGCTGCTTTGCAAGTATTGGCTTAAATTGTGCAGAACAACCAAAATAGAGGGAATGATGAGTTCCGTAACTTGGGAAAGTTCCTGAGGAATAACCCACCTACCTTCAAAGGCATGTATGATCCGGATGGAGCGCAAGCTTGGCTGAAAGACATTAAAAGGATTTTCAGGGTTATGGCGTGTACTGAAGCATATAAGGTGCAATTTGGTACGCATATGGTGGCAGAGAAAGCTGATGATTGGTTGGACAATACGTGTTAGAGACTGGAGGCTGTAGGCGATGAAATCACTTGGACTGTATTCAGAGGAGAATTTCTAGAGCAATACTTGAAATTCTGGTATCAGACGTGTGATGTTAAGGTGTGATGTCACAACAACACACTCTGCACAATGGACATCAATAACAGTAAAATAACACCAAGAATTGTTGACCCAGTTCAGTTACAACCAACCTACTCTGGGGGCTACCAAGCCAGGGATGGAATTCACTACTTGTAGATATAATTTACAGACTCAACAACCCGTTGACAATCTCCTAAACTTATACTCTACTAATGACTTCCTACCTAAGAAACCACTTAGGTATGAGAACACCACTCAATCCCTTACAAACACTCAAAGAACCCACTTTGAGTACCCTTGATCTTACTTCCTAGCTTCGATCAAATCACACAACTCTCTTTGCTTCACAGCTTTAGAGAGGACAGAAACTCAACACCTATTCAAACCCTAGAATAGTGTAAATACAAGCACTTTAAACAAACTCTAGACACTAAGCCTCCAGCTCTTGATCTTCTGAATGTTTTCTGTACTTTTTCCTTTGGTCTTGTGCGCTTTATATAGCTTCCTGAATTGGGCTTGGACTTGTCACAATATTTGATCAGATTTGTTAATCAAAACTGAATCTTCAAAACAAATTTTATCCCCAAAATCTTTTTAAATCTTCAACCTTTTAATTCTCCAACAGATCTGCAATCAAATCTCCCATGTAACAGAAAATATCTATCCCAAGATATTCTCATCCAATGAGTCAACCACTCTCCACAATTCCAGCTAACACGCGTGCCCTAACAACATATCCTGTTGTTGTTAATTCTGCAGATCTGATGTTACAACATCACCTGTGTGACATCAGACATCCAACTTCAGCACTTAACTACTTAACACAGCCCAATGTTAAGACTTCAATGTTGCAACATCAGCACCTTGACATCAACATTGAATATACTTTGTTTTACCAAAATTCCAGCCAATCCAGGAACTAACAATCTCCCCCTTTGGCTAATTTTGTCTAAAACAACCTCTGCACTCTGCAATCAACTTCTGCACTCTGCACCTTCAGAGATTTCAGCAGCGGAATAATCTTCAGAAATTTAAAACTCACAACCAGCAGCAGTTTGACACTTTGCATAGTCTTCATCACTTGATCTGCTACAGCACCATCTTCATTATTGACAACAGCCAATTGGTGCTCCCCCTCTAAAACATGAACCAGCATCACAGCTGTTCAGTAGCTCACAATGTGCTGCACTTTACTCCCCCTTGATGTCTGCTTGGCTGCACTCTTCAAATGTCATGATACCTTCACAAGTTCAGTCAAAACTCCCCCTTAATGCAGCAACAAACTTTTTAACTAAACACCTTTTAGCAGCTTCAATCTATTAGCTTCAATCTATCTCCCTCTTAATATCTGCATCACATTAGCAGCATATGGCAATAATACTCTTGACTATCTTGGCTATTTTCTCCCCCTTTTTAGCCACAATTAGGCAAACTTCAGTTAGAAGCCCTATTAACTATAGTAAGTATACCCTAGCTCTCATTGTTAGCCTCTCAGTTAGTAAACAGGCAAAACAAATCATAGAAGGAAACTAAAAACATAAACAGTGCATAAAACAGCACAATATTCAACTTAAATAACCAGCATAGCAAAAAAACTAAACTAAAAACTAAAACTACTGAAGGCAAGAGAAAAATAAGCTAGTCTTCTTCTGAGCTTGCTTCATCAGTAATATCTTGTTCTTCATCTTTTCTTCCTAGATACTTGTTTATAACTTCAGGAGAGAATTCAACACATTTTCCTCTCACAAACACTTTCATGTAGTCCACACTGCTTTTGTCTAAAATCTTCACAGGAATATTGACCACAAATTCCTTAACCAGGCTGTCATAGCACTCGGAGAACCCATGAACCGTCTTCATCAGACCAGCAGCCTTAATCTCCTCTATGATTTCTTTAATCTCCATAATTTCTTTCCCAATCTCTCTTTCAAGAGCAAGTCTTCTTTGACAGATGAACTTCCACATCGACGCACTGCTTGCATAATGGAATGAAATGTTATCAACCGGAACCTCAGGTATCTTGTCAGCAATTCTCTTCAAGATTGTCTTTCTGACAGGAGTGATGTCTTGAACATCATCCTCAACATCATACTCTGATTTAGATTCTTCCATTAGCTTCCTTTTCTGGGATTCACATCAACCTTACTCCATGCTTTTGTTGGCCCAACAATAGTCTTTTTCCTCTTCTCATCAGAAGCTTTCTTTGACGACGATTCAACCATCTTTCCTTTTCTTGTTCTTAGTCTCTTGGACAGACTAGGCACTGCTCTTCCAATGACTTCATTATCAGACAAGTCATCAACATCAATTACATCAGTAGTCTCAGCATCCCTACTAAGCGATGTTCTAACCTCCTCTTCAACATCTGCTTCACCATGAATATCATCAACAGAAGTGGGTTCAGCAGATGTCCTAACATTCTCCTCAACATTTGTTTCTTCATGCATGTCTTCACTCTGATCAGCATCTTCAATAGCTGTCATTGCAAGTTGTTGAAGACTTGACTTACCTTCCTGGATGTTGTCTTTCTCAGCTGGCATCCGATTCAGTGGGATTGAAATTCCTTTGACAGGGATGCCTTTGTCCAGAATCTTTGAGGCAAGATAACCCATCCTATTGTCTACATCAAACTTCTCTTCAATAGTTTGAGACGTATATGATTTCGGCACAGTTTTGTCCCCAAATAACACACTAGTAACAACCTTCTTTGTTTCAGGATTCTTGAAGATAGTAGCAGGTCTCTTAGGAGTTAGTTTAGTGGGTCTCAAAGTACCTGATTCTGGGAGCATCATTGAGATAGGTTCTATATTCAAAGCTTCTTCTGCAAATCCCTCTTCTGAAGAAACCCTAGCCTTATCTCGCGAAGAGCTTTGAGCGACAGATTTCTTTGATGGAGACGACGTCTGGTTTGACATGGTTCCCTTGAGGCAGTATGAGTTCAGATGATTCTTCTTGTTGAAGAAGACGAACGGACGGAAGATATGCTCTTTGATGAACCGTGATCTTGCTACACTAGAGAATGATGGTATGAGGTATGGCGCCAGCTTTTCAGTATTTTTTAAGGAACAATTACTAATTTTCTCCCTCCATAAAGACTTTCCTTTTAAACATTTAAAAGAATTCACATCAGGACTCACTAACTCTGAGTGATCTTTCAGCATCCTGATGTCATAGTCTGATGTTGTAACATCAACTTGAGCATCAATAGTTGAATCTCCTTCAAGAGTGATCCACTGATAGCAATTGTCTTTGTTTCTGGTACCCTTCATAACAACCTGATTATGCTCATCAGAAACCACACAATCATCCTTAGTGTAGTTTACCTTGTAACCTTCATCACACAACTGGCTTATGCTGATCAAATTTGCACTTAAGCCACTGACAAACAGAACATTGTCAAGTTCAGGTCTACCATTACCTTGCACTTTCCCAACTTCTGCAACAACACCTTTTTCTCCATTGCCAAATATGACCTCATGAGAGGGACAATGACTAAGATCATCAAACATGGATCTACATCCAGACATGTGCTTGGAACACCCACTGTCAAAATACCATGTTCCTTCTTTAAACTCTCTATCACCCATGTGAGCCAGTAAGCACTTCACATTCTCCTTAGGTACCCATTGTTTAACCACTTTGGGCCTGTACTCTCTCCACCTGTTTTGAGGCTGAGGGTATCCATGCAGCTTGTAGCAAGAGTACTGCATATGTCCAAACTTTCCACAATAATAGCATCTCACCCTTTCATCTCTGAATCTTCTGCCATGATGAGATTGCTTATGCTGCCATCCATAATGTGATCTCCTTCTACCATAACTGCCCTGCCATCTATTATGTTGATATCTTCTCCCATAAGACGGTTGAGAATGTTGTTTCCTAGATTGTCTCCCATGATGGTGTGGCTTTCTTCTTCCATATATATAAGGAACAACATTGGTGTATCCATAACCATAACCATACCAGTTGTCCTGATGTTGAGACATCTGATGAGACATCTGCTGTTTGAACTGAGCAGCTTGCATGCTCTCATGGTATTGTGGGGGCATATACTGACTAGCTCCCTGTGGCTGCTTTCTCTTTTGATAGGTACCAGTCTTCTTCTCAATCTTCTTAGGTTGTGAAACATCAGCTTTCTTAGGGGTAGGATCCTGCTTCTTTGGCTGATGTTGAGATGAAAGTTGTGACACTTCCTTCTTTGAACCTGAAGTGCTTCCTTCTGAAGTTCCCTTGTCCTCAGCCACATAACCTATCCCAGCTTTGTCTCCAACAGCTTTTTCTGACTGAAGTATCTTGTCAAGTGTGTCTGTACCACAACTCAGCATCCTAACAGACTTGGTCATTTGATCAAGGTGAGCTCTAACTAGCACCACTTCATTTTCCAGATCTGTCTTTTCATTCTCTAGCTGAGCAATCTGTTGCTTGTGGCACTTATTTTCTTGACAAATTTCAGCACTCTTTAAACACATCTCTTGATAGGTAGATGCCAACTCCTCATAAGTTACTTCTCCATCACTAGAATCATCATCAGAAACCACAGCTCCTGTTAAAGCTCTCACATGCTTTGCTGACTCGCCTTCACTTTCACTGTCAGAGTCAGACCAGGAAACTGTCATGCCCTTCTTCTGCTTTTTCAAGAAGGTGGGACATTCTTTCTTGACATGTCCATACCCTTCACACTCAAAGCACTGCACTCCTTTATCTTGGGCAGTTTTCTCTTCATCCTTCTTGCTGGTGTCAGAAGTCATGTTCTTGACATTAGGCCTGGAGTTATTATTCATTCTCTTGAAAACTTTGGTGAACTGTCTTCCCAACATTACTATGGCCTGAGATAGATCCTCCTGCGATTCAGAACTCTTTCCTTTTTCTTCTGCATCATTTGACACCAGAGCTATACTTTTTGGCTTCTTTTCTGGTTCTTCCTCATTCAACCCAAGCTCAAAAGTTTGAAGAGATCCAATGAGCTCATCTACTCTCATCTTGCTGATGTCTTGTGATTCTTCAATGGCAGTAACCTCCATCTTATACTTCTTAGGTAGGGACCTAAGGATCTTCCTCACAAGCTTTTCATCTGACATCTTCTCTCCAAGAGCACTAGATGCATTGGCCAGCTCAAGAACACTCATGTGAAAATCATGAATAGTCTCATCTTCCTTCATCTTCAGGCTTTCAAATTTTGATGTTAAAATCTGAAGTCTTGACATCTTGACTCTAGATGTTCCTTCATGAGTAGCCTGCAAGATATCCCATGCTTGCTTAGCAACTTCACAAGTATTAATTAACCTGAAGATATTCTTATCCACTCCATTGAAGATTGCATTCAGAGCTTTGGAATTTCCAAGGTCAAGCTCATCTTCCTCCTTGGTCCACTCTTCTTCAGGCTTTAGCTTAGAGGTGCCTTCTTTATCTTTACCAGCATCATCCTTCTCACATACAACAGGTGCTTTCCACTCTTTAATAACAGCCTTCCAAGCCCTACTGTCCAAGGATTTTAAGAAGGTGGTCATCCTTGGCTTCCAATAGTCATAATTGGATCCATCCAAAATAGGGGGTCTGTTGACAAATCGTCCAACTTCTTTGTCCATCTTTACACCAGAAAGTAACTTCACTAGATCTCACCCAGAGACAGACAGGATGCCTGCTCTGATACCAATTGAAATTCTGGTATCAGACGTGTGATGTTAAGGTGTGATGTCACAACAACATACTCTACACAATGGACAACAATAACAGTAAAATAACACCAAGAATTGTTGACCCAGTTCGGTTACAACCAACCTACTCTGGGGGCTACCAAGCCAGGGATGGAATTTACTACTTGTAGATATAATTTACAGACTCAACAACCCGTTGACAATCTCCTAAACTTATACTCTACTAATGACTTTCTACCTAAGAAACCACTTAGGTATGAGAACACCACTCAATCCCTTACAAACACTCAAAGAACCCACTTTGAGTACCCTTGATCTTACTTCCTAGCTTCGATCAAGTCACACAACTCTCTTTGCTTCACAGCTTTAGAGAGGACAGAAACTCAACACCTATTCAAACCATAGAATAGTGTAAATACAAGCACTTTAAACAAACTCTAGACACTAAGCCTCCAGCTCTTGATCTTCTGAATGTTTTCAGTACTTTTTCCTTTGGTCTTGTGCGCTTTATATAGCTTCCTGAATTGGGCTTGGACTTGTCACAATATTTGATCAGATTTGTTAATTAAAACTGAATCTTCAAAACAGATTTTATCCCCAAAATCTTTTTAAATCTTCAACCTTTTAATTCTCCAACAGATCTGCAATCAAATCTCCCATGTAACAGAAAATATCTATCCCAAGATATTCTCATCCAATGAGTCAGCCACTCTCCACAATCCAGCTAACACGCGTGCCCTAACAACATATCCTGCTGTTGTTAATTCTGCAGATCTGATGTTACAACATCACCTGTGTGACATCAGACATCCAACTTCAGCACTTAACTACTTAACACAGCCCAGTGTTAAGACTTCAATGTTGCAACATCAGCACCTTAACATCAACATTGAATATACTTTGTTTTACCAAAATTCCAGCCAATCCAGGAACTAACAATACTTTTTAGAGGATGTGTGTGGGAAGAAAGAGATCGAGTTTCTAGAGCTGAAACAAGGGAATTCTATCGTTGTTAAGTATGCAGTCAGGTTCAAGGAACTTTTGAAATTATGTCCACATTATAATGGTGTACCTGCAGAGACTTCTAAAAGCATTAAGTTCGAGAATGGGTTGTGTCCTAAGATCAAGCAGGGCATTAGTTGTCAACATATTCGCCGGTTTCCGAAATTGGTAAACAAATGCAGGATTTATGATGAGGACATCAGGGGTCGGTCTGCTCATTATAAAAGTCTGAGTGAGAAAAGGTGTTATACCCCAAATTTTACCCCTTAGATGTCATAACATCTTGCACTTACATTTAGGGATCAATCATCTATGCATTGTTGACTAACCATTTCATCTTGCAAGTTTGTTTCTTTTGTTTGAAAACTAGGTTTTACACCAGGAAGAGGGCTAAGTCTCCTAAGACAGGCTCTCACATGATTCAAGGTCTCCTAAGACATTCTCTAGCTCCATACAATCACCACAAGTGTTCACCAGTTTGGGATCTCTAGACATTGGATCAAATCAAGTCAACAAGAGACTACCAGACCAAAGTTGTGGAATTAGGGTTTTAACCTGAAGAATCACTAAAGAGGTTTGTCATGATCAGTCAAGGTTTGATTGATTCATCAACCAATTGAACTTACCTACATTCAAGAGGTCTTATTCAACAAGAAACCGAGATCATCTGGCTTTCATCACTAGCACAAAGAGTCACAAGTTTATCTGGCCCTTAAACTAGGGTTTTGTCAAGACAAGTTAGCCATTGCCTTTGATTTTGATCAAGACATTGTTTCCAAGCTTTGAGACATGGTTCCACATGTACTTAAACATCCTAAAAGGTCATCTTTGAACTTTGGAAGAGATTGAAGAAGCAAGATCCTTAAAGATCATCCAATGGGATTCCTGAGGAAATTAGGGTTTTGACTGACAAAGTCAAGCCTCTGATTTTAATGTTATTGACCCAAAATGAAGTATTCAAGTCACATTATACCTTAACATGTTCAATACATGATTAAGAGCAAGGGAGACCACCATTTGAAAGATTTCTTGCAAGAAGGGCAAGGTTTTGTTCTTAAATTTTTCTAAGGAAGAATTCACTTCTTGTGCAAAATTGGAAAAGTCATAACTTCCAAACCACATATCCAAATTTTGTGATCCAAAGCTCAAATTGAAGCTCTAATCATGAACTTCAAAATATATTAGAGGAACCTTTTCAAGTTAAGGTGTAACGCCTGAATTTAATTAATTAGTTAATCAAATTATTGAAGGATTTAATTATTGAATTTAGACGAAGTTGAGAATTAATCGGAGTAGTTGGATTTGTCGGTATTATTTTAAGAAGCGTATTGGGATTATTAAGTTAAAGTCGGATTTTAGTCGGTTAAATCGGAGGAATAATATTAAGAATAATATTATTTATTTATTGGACTACCTTATTTAATTAACTAAGTTGAATTGTTGGACCATTTGGTTGATAATCGAAATTAATCTATTAAGCCGGGAGTAAGTAGTTGGTCGCGAATTATTATTTCGGTTAATTTTGTGTTTCGAAGAATTAAGTCGTTTAGTCGGAATATTAGTCAGAAAGTCGAAGAAATAATATTATAAGTGATATTATGGATTATTGGAGCATGTTGGGTAATGGGCTTGGATTTCGTCGGGATTAACAATTAAGGGGTGTATGATTTAGGCCCATTAGTTGTTATATTGGATTATTATTATTATTATTTTAATAATAAGAAAAAGAGAAGAGGAATTAGTCAAGAGGAGAAAGAGGAATAGAATGGGAGAATGGGAGAATGAGGAAATTGGAGAAAACGGTTACGAGAAGTTGCCGTCGGAAAGCCGATCGGAGATTCGAGCCGCCTTCAATCCAGGTAAGGGTGGGATTCGAATTTTATAACCGGGAGTATGATAGTTGATACGTAGGATTGGGGTTATATAAATTCTATCGTATGTGTTGAAATTGCACTGAATGAATCTTGTGTGTTTAGAAATTGATTTTTAGTAATAGTTTAGAGACCCATTTAAGATTCGGATTGAAATCGAAAGTCGTAGAATTCACGTTTGATGGTTCCAAATCACTACTATATGTTTGGTATGAATGAGTATGTGTTTGTTTCGAAGAAAATAATTGAATCGGTCGGATTTTCGGGCGAAATTGCTCAAACCCGTAGCAGTTTTTATGAAGAAAATTCTGTTTTGGAAAAACTTCAAAAATTCATATCTTTTGATCCGTAAGTCGGTTTTGACCCCCGTTCGAAGCATTGGAAAGCTAACGAAATATTCTTTCTATTAAAAATAGTCTTGCTCCCAGTAGATGATTTTGATTATTTGTACGATTTGACATGTTTGGGTGAATTTGATGGAAAATTACAACATTTGATATGTTGAGATTTTGAGATTTGGATCCAAAACTTTTGTGTTGGAAATCATGTTTTGAGGTTCCTAATTGTTGATACATGATAGATATGGGTTGCTATGTATTTAATTTGTATTATAGTGATGTTTAGATGAGATTTTGAGGAAAATTGAGTGAAACCCGTAGCAGTTTTTATGAAGAAAATTCTGTTTTGGAAAAACTTCAAAAATTCATATCTTTTGATCCGTAAGTCGATTTTGACCCCCGTTCGAAGCGTTGGAAAGCTAACGAGATGTTTTTTTTTCAGGAAAAATGGTTTTGAGGCCTGTATCTGGTCCAATTATAGCAAAAAAATAATATAGTCTTTAATTATAAGTAGCAGTACAATATTTATACAACAGTCCCGATTAGCCAAATTAAGCAGAAAATTAGTTGTCCGGACTTTAATGAAAATTGGCGGGATAACTAATATAAATTAGTAGGTATTCTTGGTTGGTTTGTTTTGTGGTAATTATGTCGATTAAGTTGATTTGCAGGTACAGTTGGATAAGTTGTAATTGTCCCGATTTACGGGCGAACTAATTAAGTTACAGGTCTTATGACCAATGTTGTTTGAGTTGTGTTGTTGTTGTCTTATTTATACGACGTTGAATATGTTGTTAATTGAACCTGCTGATGTTAAATATGTTGTTGTTGATTAAGTTGTAGGTCGAACGACTAATGTTGGATTAAGTTGATGCTATTGATGCATGTTTGAGTTGTTGTTTTCGTTGTTGTTGTTCTGGTTGTTCTTGTTGATGATGTAGTTGATTGTATGCCTTTGATAAATGTCGCATACATTGCATTCATGAGTCGGGGCTGTATGCTCACACCACGTTGGCCTTGATGGCAATGTTTAAGTTGGCCTTGATGGCAATGTTTAAGTTGGCCTTGATGGCATTGATTAAGTTGGCCTTGATGGCGCCTGATTAAGTTGAAATGCCTCGATAACCTGGCAATGTTTAAGTTGGGAGCTCTGCTCCAATGGTACCACATGCATGTGCATAGTTGTGTCACATTTTGAGTCGTTGTGAATTTGTTGTTGTTATTGATTCGTTGTTGTTGTGAAGTTGTTGTTGTTGTGAAGTTGTCGTTGTTGTGAAGTTGTTGCTTGTTATAAGTTGCTATTGCTATATCTTGTTGCTTGATATAAGTTGCTAATGTCGTGAGCTGTTGTTATATATGTTGTTATTACTATAATTTGCGTCTTTTATATAAGTTGTTGTTATATGTTGTTATTACTATAAGTTGCTGTCGATACAAGTTGTGGTTATGAGTTACTGGTTGTTATAAGTTGTGGTTGCTATTAAGTTGTTTATTTCTAGTTGTTGCATGACTGTTGTATGAAGCGGTGAAATTTGTGTGATTCTAATCTAATATATTAATTATCATGCCTTTGATTATATTTTTCGATATCTCACCCCTTCTGTAATGATGTTACCTATTATGGGTAATTGAGCACGTACTCAAGATTGCAGTTGGATGTTCGAAGTAGCTTTATGAAGTCTTTAGTTGCTGTTAGTTCGAGTTGGTGTCATGCTCTGATACGTAGCACTCGGGGGGGAATGTTTTGTTTATGTCGTTGTTATTATAAGTTGATGAATAGTTGTTATTACTAGTTGTTTGAAGTTGTTCCTAAGTTGTTGTTATTACTAAATGTTGAATAATATTAATTTGAAAATTGTAATAACTAAATAAAGTTGTGAGTGAAGTTTAAGTTGACAGTTGTATGCCGAATGCTATGTATCAAATGATAAGTGAAATACAAGTAGTTTGTTGTTTTTAAGTTGAAAAATGTGACATCCTGATTTTGTTGGAATTTTTAAAGTACTCTGATTTTTATTAATATTCGATGGGTAGAATTGGGGTGTTACATTAGTGGTATCAGAGCAGGTCGGTCCGTCCGGCCAATGTTGTCTAATGTTGTTTCTTCCTTAGTACTCGACATGTGTGTGGAACACTATCGGTGCTTGTTTGTTAGCAGTTTCTAGTAGTTGTCTACAGGTTGGTTTGAATTAAGTGGGGGAGAAGTTTGCTCCCGTACGTGTTGTTGGTATGTAGAAGTTGTTTCAAGGTGATGTTGCTTGCAAGGGTGCATATGTTGGAGCGATGTTATTGCGGACCGGCGAGAGTGTGGACTCGCGCATCCGTATCAGTCAAGTTGGAGATGTGCGTAGAGTCTGGACGGTGAATCAAAGATGATTGAAATTAAGGAATTATTCCGAATGGAATGATAAGTTGGCGGATTAATTCGGTAAGTTGTATATCTTGAGTATAGTTGGATTAAAGTTGAGTGATTTTCGTAGTTGGACGAAAAGGAGAATGTTGGTAGATCTTGGAAGCAAGAGAAGGAAATGGAACTTATGTTCATCAACCGCAAATTCTGGTTTTTGTGATTTTGGAGCAGCTGTCAGTAAACGAGGTATAACTTTTGACTTGTGATTCGGATGGAAGCGGTTCTGGACTTTTTGGAAAGCTTACGAAATTCCCTACAGTTTGCATACAAGGTTTGCCTTCAGGAGGTTTGTGAAGAGGGAGAAAGGTGCATTTTATTGTTTCGGTCTGATGCTGATTTTTGGAAAATTCTGCATACGGAAATTCTGAACCAGTCCCGTTGTGTGGCTGATAACTTTTTACTCGTAAGTCAGATTTACGCGATTCTTGAAGTTCTGAAATCTACACGAAATTCTCTTCATTTCAGAATATGATTTTGTGTTTAGGAGGTCTGTATTGGATGAGGAAAATGTGTTCGAAGTTGAGTGACTATTGCTGAAAATTGATAAAGATGAAGCCGAGTGCGATATATTGATAAGGAATAAAATGTTGGTATTAGAAAGGATGTGACGGTGTTGGAAAATGCATAGAGCTGCAATTTATGTCGAATGAGAATGATTATAGTGACGATGTTATGAGACGGTGATGTTGAGAGAAGAACGAATTCAAGAGAGACCGCGATAATATTGTTGAGTTGTGGATTGAATGAGGCCAAATGTGAAACTAGGTGGATTATAAAGGTTCTGAGAATAAAAGAAAGATGATTGGCTGGTTAGTGTTGTTGAAATCTTGACTTGGATGAAAGTTGTAATTGGAGCGAACCAATTTGGATAGTAATTGAAGTAGTAGCAATTCCGATGTTAGAAGAATATTTAATAGTTGTGCTTGTGCTATGAGCGTGTATAAGAGAATGTGTATTGGATTTTGGACGTTTTGTATCGTTGACGAAGTTGAAATTAGGGAGACTAAGAAGACGTTGGTAAGCCTTAAAGAGTTGGCGGGGCATTATGCTTACGAACTTTGGGCACAAGTTGAAGTACGCTATTGTGTTGGGTAATGATGATTTATTTCACCGTTATGGTTGTCGGCTGTCTATTGACAAATTGAGGAACTGATCACCCTTAATCTATTGTTGATAATAGACAGAATCATAATGGATGGATAGATGTGTCGTGCCAACTAGTATAGTATGTACGTTGAATTGGTCGAAGTCAAGCCAAGTGCTTGAAGGTTGTTTGTTTTTGCTGATACAAGTTCATATGTTAGAATATTAGTTGAATTTAAGGATGACAGCACGAAGCTGTGTTTGATTGATGAGTAGTATGGAAAATTTCAGTTGAGACTGGATAATGTGAGAGTTGAGTTACAGGTAGAACAAGAAGTTAAATTATAAGTTGATTTGTAAAAGTGGAGTTTTGGTTGGTAAAGATGATTTATCTTGTTGAATTTAAGTGGACTCAGGTGTCAAATGTTGTTGTAATGTTGTTATGCGCCTAAGGTGATTTTGGGAACTATGTTGATAAAAGATAGTAAAGTTGTAGTTTATGTATGGTGTTAACGGGGAGATCCCGAAGAGTTAAGTCGTTGTTATGTCGATTTTGATGATTGGAAGTTGGAGGTCAACTGAGTAGAGTTAGTACCTTGAGAGTAATCAGAGTGCACAACGAACGCGTAGTGTATTGCGGTTGTTCAGACGTGAATTGTACCGATGTTGATATTTGGTTACGTTGATGTTGTGTTTAAGTTGGTATTCTTATGTTGTTGTGTTCTGGTTCTTAAACCGGTAAATTCTTAAGTTGGTTACTTCTTGTGTTGCGATGTTAGTTGTCAATTGTATCACTTGGGTAGTATTCACGTTGTTGTCGTCGTTGAGGTTAAGAACCGTTGTTTGTGTTATATGTGGAGTTGCCTTGCGAGGACGAGATTTGATTACTCGGAAGAATTAAGTTGTTGGAATAGTCGTGTCGGATAAATTTTCGAGGACGAAAATATTCTAAGTGGGGGAGAGTTGTAACGCCTGAATTTAATTAATTAGTTAATCAAATTATTGAAGGATCTAATTATTGGATTTAGACGAAGTTGAGAATTAATCGGAGTAGTTGGATTTGTCGGTATTATTTTAAGAGGCGTATTGAGATTATTAAGTTAAAGTCAGATTTTAGTCGGTTAAATCGGAGGAATAATATTAAGAATAATATTATTTATTTATTGGACTACCTTATTTAATTAACTAAGTTGAATTGTTGGACCATTTGGTTGATAATCGGAATTAATCTATTAAGTCGGGAGTAAGTAGTTGGTCGCGAATTATTATTTCGATTAATTTTTTGTTTCGAAGAATTAAGTCGTTTAGTCGGAATATTAGTCAGAAAGTCGAAGAAATAATATTATAAGTGATATTATGGATTATTGGAGCATGTTGGGTAATGGGCTTGGATTTCGTCGGGATTAGCAATTAAGGGGTGTATGATTTAGGCCCATTAGTTGTTATATTGGATTATTATTATTATTATTATTATTATTTTAATAATAAGAAAAAGAGAAGAGGAATTAGTCAAGAGGAGAAAGAGGAATAGAATGGGAGAATGAGAGAACGAGGAAATTGGAGAAAACGGTTACGAGAAGTTGCCGTCGGAAAGCCGATCGGAGATTCGAGCCGCCTTCAATCCAGGTAAGGGTGGGATTCGAATTTTATAACCGGGAGTATGATAGTTGATACGTAGGATTGGGGTTATATAAATTCTATCGTATGTGTTGAAATTGCACTGAATGAATCTTGTGTGTTTAGAAATTGATTTTTAGTAATAGTTTAGAGACCCATTTAAGATTCGGATTGAAATCGAAAGTCGTAGAATTCGCGTTTGATGGTTCCAAATCACTACTATATGTTTGGTATGAATGAGTATGTGTTTGTTTCGAAGAAAATAATTGAATCGGTCGGATTTTCGGGCGAAATTGCTCAAACCCGTAGCAGTTTTTATGAAGAAAATTCTGTTTTGGAAAAACTTCAAAAATTCATATCTTTTGATCCGTAAGTCGGTTTTGACCCCCGTTCGAAGCGTTGGAAAACTAACGAAATATTCTTTCTATTAAAAATAGTCTTGCTCCCAGTAGATGATTTTGATTATTTGTATGATTTCACATGTTTGGGTGAATTTGATGGAAAATTACAACATTTGATATGTTGAGATTTTGAGATTTGGATAAAAAACTTTTGTGTTGGAAATCATGTTTTGAGGTTCCTAATTGTTGATACATGATAGATATGGGTTGCTATGTATTTAATTTGTATTATAGTGATGTTTAGATGAGATTTTGAGGAAAATTGAGTGAAACCCGTAGCAGTTTTTATAAAGAAAATTCTGTTTTGGAAAAACTTCAAAAATTCATATCTTTTGATCCGTAAGTCGATTTTGACCCCCGTTCGAAGCGTTGGAAAGCTAACGAGATGTTTTTTCCAGGAAAAATGGTTTTGAGGCCTGTATCTGGTCCAATTATAGCAAAAAAATAATATAGTCTTTAATTATAAGTAGCAGTACAATATTTATACAACAGTCCCGATTAGCCAAATTAAGCAGAAAATTAGTTGTCCGGACTTTAATGAAAATTGGCGGGATAACTAATATAAATTAGTAGGTATTATTGGTTGGTTTGTTTTGTGGTAATTATGTCGATTAAGTTGATTTGCAGGTACAGTTGGATAAGTTGTAATTGTCCCGATTTACGGGCGAACTAATTAAGTTACAGGTCTTATGACCAATGTTGTTTGAGTTGTGTTGTTGTTGTCTTATTTATACGACGTTGAATATGTTGTTAATTGAACCTGCTGATGTTAAATATATTGTTGTTGATTAAGTTGTAGGTCGAACGACTAATGTTGGATTAAGTTGATGCTATTGATGCATGTTTGAGTTGTTGTTTTCGTTGTTGTTGTTCTGGTTGTTCTTGTTGATGATGTAGTTGATTGTATGCATTTGATAAATGTCGCATACATTGCATTCATGAGTCGGGGCTGTATGCTCACACCACGTTGGCCTTGATGGCAATGTTTAAGTTGGCCTTGATGGCACCTGATTAAGTTGAAATGCCTCGATAACCTGGCAATGTTTAAGTTGGGAGCTCTGCTCCAATGGTACCACATGCATGTGCATAGTTGTGTCACATTTTGATTCGTTGTGAATTTGTTGTTGTTATTGATTCGTTGTTGTTGTGAAGTTGTTGTTGTTGTGAAGTTGTCGTTGTTGTGAAGTTGTTGCTTGTTATAAGTTGCTATTGCTATATCTTGTTGCTTGATATAAGTTGCTAATGTCGTGAGCTGTTGTTATATATGTTGTTATTACTATAATTTGCATCTTTTATATAAGTTGTTGTTATATGTTGTTATTACTATAAGTTGCTGTCGATACAAGTTGTGGTTATGAGTTGCTGGTTGTTATAAGTTGTGGTTGCTATTAAGTTGTTTATTTCTAGTTGTTGCATGACTGTTGTATGAAGCGGTGAAATTTGTGTGATTCTAATCTAATATATTAATTATCATGCCTTTGATTATATTTTTCGATATCTCACCCCTTCTGTAATGATGTTACCTATTATGGGTAATTGAGCAGGTACTCAAGATTGCAGTTGGATGTTCGAAGTAGCTTTATGAAGTCTTTAGTTGCTGTTAGTTCGAGTTGGTGTCATGCTCTGATACGTAGCACTCGGGGGGGGGGGGGGGGGGGAATGTTTTGTTTATGTCGTTGTTATTATAAGTTGATGAATAGTTGTTATTACTAGTTGTTTGAAGTTGTTCCTAAGTTGTTGTTATTACTAAATGTTGAATAATATTAATTTGAAAATTGTAATAACTAATTAAAGTTGTGAGTGAAGTTTAAGTTGACAGTTGTATGCCGAATGCTATGTATCAAATGATAAGTGAAATACAAGTAGTTTGTTGTTTTTAAGTTGAAAAATGTGACATCCTGATTTTGTTGGAATTTTTAAAGTACTCTGATTTTTATTAATATTCGATGGGTAGAATTGGGGTGTTACATAAGGCATGGTTTTTAAGTTACAAGGCTTAGAAGTTCAAAACACTTAAGGACTTAGTGAAATTTCACTACTTTTTGCCTTAAAAAACCAGCTGACTTCATCTCCACTTTTTACCAAGATCCCTTGTGATTCAGAACTTGGGTTGAACATGAAAGTTTTAGAAGACATTTGGGGTTTTCCAAAAAGTACAAGAACTTCTCAATCCATTGAGTGAGCTGAGAGAGATTCGATTGTTTGAAGTTTGGTGTCATTTTCTTGAATTTCAAGTTATCAACTTATGCATAATGATGCATTACACTTCTAATCACCAAATGCCTCACTATTCTGATGTTTAAACACAAGGTTAGCATGCTACAAACCTCTGCTACGATTTTGCCAAAGTTGAGACATTAAAATATTGAAGTATTATGCAAGTGGATCAAGTGGACATCCATGGTGAGAGAAACTTTACACAAGGCATGTCAGCTTCTTTTTCTCATTGAAACTTGGAGCCTGAACCAATCCAATCAGCCCACATTGCAACAGAGCCTATGGCCTTATCTTTGAAGACTTTTGGTTCAGCAAAACCAGCTCACACGATGGAAGCTTCTCAAGAGGGAAAACTTGGCATTTTTCCATTTCTGGCCATGCTTCAAACCCTCAGCCTTTCCTATAAATAGAGTCTTATTCTACTCCCCAAGATACACCAGAATCACCCCACAAAGAGGCTGATTGCTCACTCTATCCTCTCATTCACTTGTTCTTGCAAATCTGCAAGAACTCCCCAAACACTCATTTTACTCGTGCACTTTCTCTATAACTCCACAAATCTTCTCTAAACATTGAATATAGAAGCTTTAAACACCTAAACACTAACTGTAACACACCCATCATCATCTGCCATTTTTGAACTCCAACTTGTATAAAGGATCGGGTTGCATTATTCATACATATTCCAAAGCTTCTAAGCATCTACATCTTCTCTCCAAGGTTCAACAAGGTTCCAGAAGGTGTTTCTTATCCATCATCGGTGCTGTAGAAGAAGCCTTGGACTTTCTCCAAGAGGTAGGGTTTCTAGCTCTGAAACTCACATATTCATGCCTGATATTGTTGCTATTTGAATGTTAAAATGAAGTGTGTTGTTTGCTTTGTGATTCTAAACAAAAGCTCGCCATGTTTGTTTGAAAACTAGCATGATATAATAGGTTGGAACTTTATGTTGTTGCACTGTTGTGTGTTGATTTCTGAATCATATATTGGTTGTTAATGAAAACTGAGGGCCTAGTTGTGTTCCTGGAAGTTTTTACTCCAATTTTGATGTTTATTTCACTTGATTTGTTTGAGAAATGAGAGAGATCTGTGGGTTGGAAACCTTGGCCATGGCTGCATGTTAGGGCACGAGGGAGAGGAGAGTGAGAACGAAGAAGAAGAAGTGGTGTGGCCCCCAGTCTGTCCAACGTGGCGCTGATGTGGCCGTTTGGGTGGGGTTTTAAAATAAAAACAATTAGAGTTGTGTAATGTTTGGATGAGAGCGTAGCACCGCTGATCCATGGAGGAGTATGTATGTATTGGCAAGCGAAGGGTCTGGGGTTCGAATCCCCCTCGCCCCAGACCTTTTCCTTTTTATTTTTTTCCAACCTGAACCACTTGTTTTGATATTTTATTGTTTGTTTGCCCTTTGTTGTCACACTGCGCGCGCAACCCAGTTGGTAAGGGTTTTGTGCACTGAGCCTCAGGACGTGGGTTCAACACCCATGGGGTGCATTTCCATTATTTTTATCACTTGTTCTATTTGTATTTTTTATGGTTTATACCTTGATTTTAAACTTTCATAACTTGCTCATTTTTCACCCTTTTTGATCCATTCTTTTTGTAAAATGTTCCTTAACATGTCTTATTTTCTGATTGTAAAAAGAAATTGGTGAAAATATTTATTTTTGAAACATTTGTTAATGTTGAAAGAGAAAGACTTTTAGGGTTTTCATAAAGAACATTTTGATTTTCTCTTGATTTCCTTGCCATGTTTCCTTGTTCATATTCATGAAATGAGACCTAATGCATGTTACCTTAAACCTTGTATGATGTTATGACATTGTATGTTTTGTGTTTCACCTAATTTCCTTGATGTTTAATGTGTTTACAAGAAAATATTCTTTGAAATACCATGAGATCTTTTTAGATCGTATGCTTTGTAACATGAGTTTGTTTGATCAAATATGTGACATGTTTACATCTTGAACCTTGAATGCCTTGTTTGAACCACCTTTAATTGTTAAATGTCTTAAGTTTGTCACCTTTGAACCTTGAACTTTAAAATGTTGCCACATTCTTTTGTTGATCTATTCCACTTAGGTTTGTTAAAACATTTTCATATGTTATCCCCATGAAGTGTTTTTGTTATCACCATGTTTTTGTTTTCATCTTGTTTATGATACTTGTTATCTTATAACTTTATTAAGTCTTCCCCGAGTGAGGCAAGCTCTTTAGCTCTTCTCCTTAACCCTCATCATTCCCCTCCTTCCAAAGGAAAGACTCTCTATTGACTTTTAAGTCATAGATAGCTCATATACCATCTTGGCTTCCTTAGAGCCATCCTTTATCCTCATATGGATTCATCATTGGCCTTCTTAGAGCCTTTTCTCCCTTTAACCTCATTAAGTTCCCCTCTTGTGAGCACTATCCTCATAGTTGCTCACTTCCCTCTTTGATCTCCTTAGAGCCACTTACCTCATGACTTAGGTTTCACCCAGAGTTCCTCAACTATATGCGAGCATCATCATTATGATGTTCCTTCCCCTTTGGCCTCCTTAGAGCCATTTACCTCCAAACTTAGAATTAAGTTAGAGTTCCTCAACTCTATGTGATTCTCATCATCATGAGTATTCACTTACCCTTACAACTTAGACTTAGAGAGTTTCTTAAACTCTATATAAGCTCATACTCATCCCCCCTTGGAACTTTGGCCATAGTCAATGGTTCCTCAAATCCACCCTTAGTTAGGTGAACTACGGTTGCTCTGATTCTTTAGTTAGGATATGTAGGCACAATATGCGACGTCTTGGCGAGCAAACTTAGTGTATATACCCTTAGGTCTTTACCTCTAGCATTTAGGTCCTTACCTTTACCCTTAGCAGATTCTTAGCAAGCAAACATAACATAACATAAATTAAACAAGAGGTTCCTGTAGAGTACTACAGATACTTAGGGTGCTAATACCTTCCCTTAGTATAACCAACCTCTGATCCCCGATCTCTTGGCTTTGTCTTCACATAGCGCAATTAGGGTTTTCTTTGATCTTTACCCTTTCCTTTGGATAAATCAAAGCTCGGTGGTGAATTTCAATGTTTTGTGATGCAAGTTAATTAATAGCTTGTTATCCGATTCTCACCGCAACAGAAATGGCGACTTCACTGGGGATATTCCTTAAGAGGGTTAAGCCCACCTTGTTTGTGCTCGTGTGTTATTATTTGCCTGTATGTTTGTACATATCTGTATATCTGTATACCTGTTTTGTTGGTTTCTTCTGTTTGGTAGGGTGTTACTATTGAGTGGTGAGATAAGTCCTAACCCAGATTTGAGTGCACTTATTATAGGACGATGGTATATTCAAGGAGGCTTTGAGGGGGTCGATTCCCAAAAAAGTTAACTTGAGACACCATCACTCAGTTGAGGCCCTCTTGAGAGTCTAGTCATGTTGAACGAGTCTATTCGTGAAAATGTGCTACTCTCGACATAGGTGCCCTTGATATTGAGAACCGTAGTTCCCTCTAACCCCTCTTAGCCTTTTTAGGATGTAGTGCGAGGACTTTGAGGGAGTCTATTCCCAAATTGGTTGCTACGCGATACTACACTCAGGCGAGATTCTCTTGAGAATATTATTGACTAACGAGTCATTCAGGAAATTGATAATATCCGAAAGATGGGTTGTCAACTCTGGGAACTTCTTAGAACCTTGTTCTACAGCTAGTAAACCAATAATACATACCAATTGGGAAGGGTGAACCACGACTCCATGCTCATGACCTTAACCTAAGCCTTTTGTGTACATTTGTGAATATGTGTGCATCTTTGTGTTTGTGCTTGCTTTGCATTCATACATCATGAGCATTCATTTCATGCCCGTTTCATGGAACTCAGACCTCTCTTTTGTGAATATCATAGGGATATCATGGACAGTGCAAGAAGGAATACCGTGAAATACACTTTCAAGAGTCCTAAATTGGACGACCTAAGGAGATTGGGAGATTTGCTAACAGACCCCGAAGGATTCAAAGACCGATATGGGAAGCTGTGGATCTTGTTGAATAAGAAGGTTGATGAAGGACTCCTTTCTACTTTGCTTCAATTCTATGACCCAAAGTACCATTGCTTTACTTTACCCGATTATCAACTCTTGCCTACCCTTGAAGAGTATTCTCAGATAGTTGGTTTGCCTATTAAGGATGAGTCTCCTTTTCCTATCTTCGAGAGGAACCCCAAAGAAGAAGAAATTGCTAAGAAGACCCACTTGGAGTTAGTTGACATCCAAAACAATATGACCACCAAGGGAGGATATTTGGGTTAACCGCTAAGTTCTTAATCGGAAAAGCTCAGTACTATGCTAAGCACTCAAATAAGGATGCCTTCGAAGCCATTTTCGCATTACTCATCTATGAACTCTTCTTGTTCCCAAATATTGACAACTTTGTGGACATAAATGCTATCAAGATCTTTTTAAAGAAAAATCCTGTACCAACCTTGCTAGCCGATGCTTACCATTCAGTCCATTTGAGAAATGCCCATAATGGAGGTCAACTCACTTGTTCTACCCTTGTGTTGTATAGATGGTTTATTTCGCATCTACCGAAGGCATGCGCTTTTTTTGGACCCTAAGAAGGGATGGTGGTCTAAGAAGATTATGGCTCTTTCTCATTCCGATATTGATTGGTATAACCATGTGTATGACGTGATAATGATCACAGACACTTGCGGGAACTTTGGCAACGTACCTCTTCTTGGTACCAAAGGTGGAATTAGATACAACCCTGTGTTGGCTCGTCGACAATTGGGGTACCCTCTAAAAGATAAGCCTCTTAATATTCATTTGGAAAACATCTTTTTTGAAGGATATGATAAATATGAAGAGCAGAGAAAATTGATCTTGAGTGCTTGAGGTAACATGCACAAGAAGGGAAGGAGTGCTATGGGAAAACCAAACTGTGTGTCCTTGGAACCATATCTCCAATGGGTCCAAAGAAGAGCTATTGAGTTGAAAATGCCTTATTCTAGACAAGAACCAATTACTTTGAAGGAAGAGCCCGTTCTGTATTTCATGTCAAAGGAAAAAGAGTTGAAGATTTCATTGAACCAAGCCCAACAGACAGGAGAAGATTGGAGACACAAATATCAAGTGGTTGTGGAGGAAAACCTAGAACTTAAAAATCAACTACAAGCCAAAGGTGAAGAGTTGCTTTCGTGCAAGAAGAGGAAGACCCAAGAAGGACCAAGTACCTCTGATACTCAATCTACTCCATGGAAGTTGATCGTCGACAAGCTTGTCAAGGAAAAGGCTCAGATGGAGAAGGAAATCAAGAACAACATGAGGCTCCTAGGAGAATATCTTTAGGTCTTTTTAGCTTTTATTTAGCCTTATGTTTTGGACTTTTGAAAGTGTATTGACTCTTTTGTAATTCACTCTTTTTTCAATGAGAATGAGACTTTTTTTTTATATCCCTTGGTATTTCACAAGTGTCTGAATTCCATGAAACTTTGCATTTGCATCCCGCATTCTTTTGCTAAACTATCGAGAAACTAAATTTGTTTTGCAGACTTCGTAGAAATGGATGCTAGAAGAACATGGCCATATACTTTTGAGATTCCCAAGTTGGAATAACTGTTGGGGCTGGGAGATATGATTGAAGACCCGTCGACTTTCACTGACAAGTATGGGAGGATCCTAAACTTACTGAGACTCCAAGTGACTGAAGGACCGCTTGAGACTCTGGTCTTACTCTACCATCCTGCTTACCACTGCTTTGTGTTCCCAGACTATCAACTAATGCCAACTTTGGAGGAATACTCCACTCTGATGGGCATCCCTATCAATGACTCTCCTCCGTTCTCTGGATTAGAGGCGGAACTCACTGACAAAGACATCACAAGAGGAACGAGGCTGAGATTGTCTGACATCAGAACTCACTTAACCAACAAAGGAGGACGTCGTGGATTGCCCGCTCAGTTTTTGCTTGAAAAGGCTCTCTGTTTTGCTGAAAGGGGAAACTCCGCACTGTTTGAATCAACCTTTGCTTTACTTGTCTATGGACTGTTTCTATTTCCTAATGCCAAGTACTTCGTCAATGTTCAAGCTATCCAAATCCTCATGCTTAACAACCCAGTTCCAACACTGTTGGCAAATGTCTATCATGCTGTTCATACCAGATATATGCGGAATGGTGGGCCAGTTGTTTGTTGTGTCGCCCTCTTCTATAAATGGTTTATCTCGTACCTGCCGAAGACGCCAGCCTTTTGGAAAGTTGAAGATAGCACAATTTGGTCCAAGAAGCTGATGGAATTAAGCCACACTGACATTGAATGGTATGATCCAGTTTATGGAGGGATCCTGATGATCTACAACTGTGGAGACTTCCCCAATGATTCAGTTTATGGGTGTATCAACTACAATCCTGTGCTTACTCGCCGTCAGTTAGGCCATCCAATGGAGGATATTCCTGATTTCAACGACCTTGAAATGCTTTTTCTTGAGGAGGATGAAGGTTTTAAGCTGAGGATCAGAGTGGAGCGTGCTTGGCGCCAAATTAACAGACAAAGGTGGACCGCTCTGGAAAACCCTGATTACTCTATTACCGAGGCTTGCTTGCAGTGGTCTCGTGAAATAGCTCTTGTGACGAGGAAGCCTTATCACTGTCACGAGACATCTGTAGAGGAAGAGCTGAAGTTGAAGAATGCGCTGGGAGATTGACCCTTGAAAAGGCAAAAGTCAAGGGGCGAATCAACAAGCTTTTGAGAAGGATCAATGAAGGGGAGGGTCCATCCGCCAGTGGACCAGATGCTTAGTTTCCTTTATGTTGTATTTTCCATTTCCGCTTATGTATTTGAATTATGAAGATGTACTACCTCTGATGTAATATTTGAAAGATTTTTCAATGAAGAAGATTATTTTGAAGAACATCCTGTTATCTACAACGTTTGCAAAATTTATTGGTTTTCTTGATAGTTTAGCTTGCATTTGCATTTTCATTTTCATTCGCATCATGTCATAGCATGTGCATTTTCTTCCCTGCCTTATCTCATGTCACCGTATTCTCTAGAGAATCATCACACTGAGTTCCCGACACCGCTACAACACACGAGCCCAAGCTCATCAAAGGATGTTAGAATATGACTTTGATATGGACAGAGTTAACAATGAGCTGAATGAGTTATGAGGAGGAATGAGGCAGATTCTGGAAGCTATTCAGGTCTTGAAAGCAAAAATGGATACACAAGCCACTGTGATCTCTGAGGTTATCACTCCAACTGTGGAACCCCCAACCACTACTACCGTTGTATCTTCATTGGAAATGCCTTTTGACCTCATACATCCACCGATTCTTACTTCTACTCAACAAGCTGTACCTTTGGGTAACGAGAATCATCAAGCTATTCCTACCTTTACTCCAGCAACAGTGCAAACTCAAATGCACCCTGTTTTCCATAACCCGCCTCCGGTTTATGATTTCCCTGAAATGTCTGAAGAGGGTGATGAGCGACATGAAAGACTGAAAGAGAGTGTTGAGACCATCCAAAGAAAAATGAAGGCAATGGAGGGGAGCAATGTATTTAGTATTGATGCTAAAGACATGTGCTTGGTTTCAGGCTTGGTAATTCCACCCAAGTTCAAACTACCCAATTTCGACCTATATTCAGGCGCGACCTGTCCTAAGTCGCATTTGGTTATGTATTACCGAAGAATGGTTGCATTTATGGATAATGACAAGTTGATGATCCACTGCTTCCAAGATAGTCTGAAAGGGGCTGCTGCCAAATGGTACTTAAGTCTGGACCAGTCTAGAGTCTGTTGTTTTCAAGATGTATCTGATGCTTTTGTAAAGCATTACAAATATAACATGGACCTGGCGCCAGATCATAGACAACTTCTGAGTATGTCACAAAACAATTCCGAGTTTTTTAAGGAGTATGCGCAGAGATGGAGAGAGCTGGCTTCACAGGTAGAGCCACCTTTGTCCGAAAAAGAATTGGCTGATTGGTTTGTGGATACGGTGAAACCGAATTTCTATGAGAGGATGATCGGTAATGTCAGTACTAATTTCGCTGATATTGTCGCTGTAGGCGTGAAAGTAGAAACTGGGCTGAAAAGCGGAAAGGTAGTCAGTTTCTCAAACAGTTTAACCAATACCAATACCAAGAAAGCTACTAGCCACTTCCACAAAAAGAAAGAAGGAGAGACTAATTCCATCATGGCAGGGAAGAAAAGGAACCCAATGTGGAAACAACCAATGTATCAATAACAGTCGGTTCCGAACTTTGCTCAACAACCGATTTACCCCACACAATATGCTCCCCAACACTATGTAGCATGTATGACACCTACCTTTAATCATCAAGCAGTACAACAATCGCCGACCTATTAGCAACAACCAGCTTATCAGGAAGTACCAAATGCTCAGAATTATCAACAACAAAGACAACAAGCTCCTCAGCAGAATGCTCCTTACAGAAGACAAGGGGGAACAACCATATTTCCGCCTTTACCAATGTCTTACACTGAACTCTATCCTTCATTAGTGCAACAAGGACTGATTGTTACCAGACCTCTGAGTCCACCCACTGAAAAATATTTGCCGTTCCATAATCCAAATGTTAATTGTGCTTTTCACCAAGGGGGGGGGGGGTCATGATTTGGAGGGTTGCTTAGCATTGAAACATGTAGTGAAAAGGTTGATGGAAAAGAAGATATTATCTTTCGCAGACAACCAGCGAAACGTGAAAAGTAATCCGTTGCCCACACATGGAACTACAAATGCTATTGAGGACGAGAATGATGAGGTGTTACTAATGGACGCATCAAAGATCCGAACTGCCATGAAGATCTTCCATGCTAAATTGTTCAAAGCTGGATTGGTAAAAGTCTGTCATGGTGATTGTGAAGAATGTAATGTCAGTATCAAGGGTTGCCATTTGATCCAAGCCGACATTCAAAATTTGATCGATGAAGGATTCCTGCAAGTATTCAGTAAAGAGAGGAAGGATGAAGTTGCAGTAATTGAGCCTGTATTCAACTTGCCAAAGTCAAAAGAAAAGGTACCTATGTTCAACATACCAAAGTTCAGTTCTGTGACTCCTGTGTTTAATGTAACACCCCCAGTCTATACCCCCAAGCTATTAAAGCGGTAAACAAAAATTCAAAATTTCATCAGAGTATATTTAAAACATTCACGGCATGGACCGAGGGGTCACATCAATTTGAAACCAAATACAAATAAACCTGCCCATAAAGATATGCAACGATCAGGTAACAATTAACAGAGGAACTTAGTTCCTACTACCCACAATTCAGATACAGAATAAAAGCGGAAAATCTGTACTGAAATCTCATATATATATATATATATATATTATGAAAAGTTTGTCTGCCAGATACAATCATACATGTACAATCTTAAAAGAACATATACATATACACACAAATCACCAACGGTCTCCCTAACTACCCGGTGTCATATATCAGAGTCGACCGACAAAAGAATGAAGACCTAAGCTTCACAAAAGACCTCCAGCAATCTAATCTGCAATGCCTCATAGAGCATTATAAAACAGCAGAAGGGTGAGAAACACAATCAAAATATAATTGCATACAATTATATATAACACCAAAATACACATATATACTTTTCTCACCACAACTCATACCAGAATTCAAACACAAAACAACACAATGTATATTTTATATTTCCATCACCAAGGTATACCAACCATGCACAATACAAGTATCACCAACACATATACATATATCAATTTATCAATTTCATCCATAATTCCACACATAAACAAACCATTAATGATTTATGCAAATGCAAGAGACCGACACAACGACTCTATGCATATGCACATGCGGTACGACTTCCATCAATTCTCAACACCAGTTCACTCAGGAACTATTGGAA
Source organism: Lathyrus tuberosus (assembly GCA_022829125.1). Taxonomy (NCBI): domain Eukaryota; kingdom Viridiplantae; phylum Streptophyta; class Magnoliopsida; order Fabales; family Fabaceae; genus Lathyrus; species Lathyrus tuberosus. The sequence continues at coordinate 12,674,443 of JALAZF010000109.1, forward strand.
CCATCATTCGTTACTTAGTGTAACTCCCCGTCGGGCATACGATGTTCCCCGTCGCTTTCGGTCCTCTTTGTATAAGGCTCACGACGTTTATGGATTGCTTTCAGTCCTCTTTGTATAAGGCTCACGATCCGATGGCTCACACCCCACACGGGCGCACGATCGTCTATAACCATCGCTTTCAATCCTCTCGGTATAAGGCTCACGATGTTATAGCAGATTCCCTCTGGAATCGATTCGTCGCTCACACCCACTAGGGCACACGACATCACAAGAATGCACATCATGATGCTCAGCATACAATGACTCATGACATTCAAATGCACACATATATGCAACCATCTCACTTAACGTTAATCATGCTTTGCAATTCAAGCCCAAAACAATGCATTTATACCATACAACAGCACGCAAATCATACCATATCCATATCAACAGCACATTGCATGATACACAACAATTACACACAATTATAACGACAAAGTCGACAAAACGACACTATTCCAAATTCTCAACATAATTAAATCGGCTAACAATCTTGAAATTATCATAATAAGAAAGTACAGTTCAATAGCTACTCAACGATACAAAGAATGTTAAAAACGGATAAACGGAACACAAGTTACGGACTAAACAAGAAAAGACATCGCGAAAAAAAAACACATTTTGCAATTCTCCTGGCCATACGCGTATTGTCCTGCTCCCTCGCTCATTTCATACGCGTATTGACCAAGGTCGTACGCGTATGGGCAGAGACCCATTTTTCCCCAAAATTCCCATTAAAAGTCCAATACGCGTAGTGCCCTACACCATACGCGTATTGCCCTAAAGTCTTACGCGTACCATTACGCAAATGGGCAGATGGCCGAGAAAATGAAGCTCCATACGCGTATTGCCCAGTTTTCTTCAATACCATACGCGTATTGCCTTGACCAATACGCGTATTGCCTTGAGTGATACGCGTATGGGCAGTGGAAAACCAGAATTTTTCTGCAGAATTTCTTCTGCGTTTTCCAACCCAAAATCATCCAATTTTCACCTATACACCAGAAAAATTACCAATACAATGCCTAACAACATGTATCTAACATGTATCAACAATAATGAACTTGAAAACATGATTTCCGACACAATTTAATCGATTTCTAATCAATTTTTACATAATATGGTTTTTACTATATATTTCCATTTCAATCCAATAACAACCAAAAACATACATACATAATCATACACAAGCATATAATAATCGAGTTTCGCACCCTTACCCGATTTAATCGTGTTTAGAAAAGTCGGGAGATTGTTTTCTTGATTTCCAAGTTTTCTCTCTTTTTCTTCTCTTCTTCTCTTTTCTTTCCCTTTTCCTTCTTCTCTTTTTCTTTCTCTCTATTTTTCTCTCTTTCTATTTCTATTTTCTTAACTTAAGAAAAATAAAGTGAAATGCCCAAAACACCCCTACACTCAAATATCTCGCAAATGTTCCCAAAACCCGATAAAATATCACAACATTGAAAATTAACATATTTCCAAATAAAAGTCGAAAATAAAATAATATAATAATAAAATAATCAAAACGACTCGATTAAATAAAAATACTAAAACTGGGCGTTACAACTCTCCCCCACTTAGAAATTTTCGTCCTCGAAAATATACCTGAGACGAACAACTTTTGATACGACTCCCGCATCCGACTCTCTAACTCCCAAGTCAAATTGCCCTCAGCAGCGCCTCCCCACGCCACTTTCACAAGTGCAATATCCTTGCCTCTCAACCGCTTCACCTCGCGATCCAAAATCCTAACGGGTAATGCCTCAACCGTAAGGTTCTCCCTTACCTCAACCTCATCCATCGAAATCACATGTGACGGATCCGGAACATACTTCCGAAACTATGAAACATGGAACACACCGTGAAAATTCGACAGATTCGGTGGCAATGCCACCCTATAAGCCACAAAAAACCCACTCCCGCAGATATCTGGTAAGGACCAATAAACCGAGAAGTAAGTTTCTTCGATTTCAATGCACGACCCACACCCATTACCGGTGTAACTCTCAAAAATACATGATCGCCCTCTTGGAACTCAAGATCTTTTCTCCTCCGATCATGATAACTTTTTTGCCTACTCTGAGAAGTCTTCATTTTCTCACAGATAAGCTTCACTTTTTCCGTAGTCTGTTGCACCAACTCTGGCCCAACCACCAAACTCTCACCAGATTCGTGCCAACACAACGGTGTTTGACATCTTCGTCCATACAGTGCTACAAAAGGTGCCATTCCAATACTAGAATGGAAACTGTTATTATACGTGAATTCAATCAATGCAATATAACTATCCCACGCACCACCTTGTTCAAGAACACACGCTCTCAACAAATCTTCCAATGACTAAATCGTTCTCTCGGTCTGACCATCCGTCTGCGGATGATAAGCCAAACTCAACCTCAATTTAGAACCCAAAGCCTTCTGTAAACTTTCCCAAAATCTCGAAGTAAACCTCGGATCTCGATCAGAAACAATGCTCAACAGAACTCCATGCAACTTCACAATCACACTGATATAAATCTCAACCAACCTCTCCAAAGTAAAACTGATGTCAATCGAAATGAAATGCGCCGATTTAGTCAGCCTATCAACAACCACCCAAATAACATTATGCCTTCGTTGTGTATTTGGTAACCCTGTCACAAAATCCATAGAAATGCTATCCCATTTCCATTCCGGAATATCCAACGGTTGCAACAAACCACTAGGCTTCAGATGTTCCACCTTCGATTTCTGACAAGTCAAACATGCATAAACAAACTGAGCCACATCTCTTTTCAATCCAGTTCACCAGAAAATCTTCTTCAAATCTTGGTACATCTTATTAGCTCCCGGATGTATACTCAGATTACTCCGGTGTCCTTCCTCCAAAATCATCCTTTTCAACTCCGAATCATCAGGAATACAAATTCGGCCTTAGAATCTCATAACACCATTAACATCCACTTTAAAATCACTATTCGCATCTTTTTCTCCAACCAACATCAAATCCACAAATTTCACATCCATCTTCTGTTTCTCTCTAACAGTCTTTAGAAAATCATTAGTAACCTTCAACATTCCAAGCCTTACGCTATCCGACGTCACTTCACATACCAAACTCAAGTCCCTAAAAGCTTCCAAAAGCTCCCACTCCTTAACCATTAAAGCGGACATATGTAACGATTTCCGACTTAACGCATCGGCTACCACATTAGCTTTACCAGGATGGTAATTCAAGCCAAAGTCATAGTCCTTCAAAAATTCCAACCATCTTCGTTGCCTCATATTCAACTCCTTCTGATCAAACAAATATTTTAAACTTTTATGATCACTAAAGACTTCAAACCTCGCACCGTAGAGATAATGCCTCCAAATCTTCAACACAAAAACCACAGCCGCTAATTCAAGATCATGAGTAGGATAATTTTTCTCATGCACTCTCAACTGCCTTGAAGCATAAGCCACGACCTTACCTTCTTGAATTAGCACCCCACCTAGACCAATCAAAGACGCATCACAATAAACCACAAATGGTTCATTAGGATTCGGTAAAATCAAAATCGGAGATGTCATCAATCTTTTCTTCAGCTCATTAAAACTTTCCTCGCACCGAATATCCCAAATGAACGCTTGCCCTTTACAAGTCAACTGGGTCAAAGGAAGTGTTAGCTTAGAAAAACCTTCAATGAACCTTCGATAATATCCGGCCAAACCCAAAAAGCTTTGAATTTCAGTAACAGATCTTGGAGCCTCCCATTGTAGAACTGCTTCTACTTTAGATGGATCCACATAAATACCGTTACCTGAAATCACGTGCCCAAGAAAACTCACCTCCGACAACCAGAACTCACACTTGGACAATTTGGCAAAAAGGTTTCTTTCTTTCAAAACCTGCAAAACAATACGTAAATGCTCCGCGTGCTCCTCCCGAGACTTAGAATAAATCAAAATGTCATCAATAAATACAACCACAAAACGATCCAAATGCTCGTGGAAAATACGATTCATGTACTCCATAAACACACCTGGCGAATTAGAAACCCCGAACGGCATCACAGAATATTCATAATGACCGTAACGTGTCCTAAATGTCGTCTTCTGAATATCTTCCTCTTTCACCATTATCTGATGATACCCTGACCTCAAATCAATCTTACTAAACACACAAGCACCTACCAACTGGTCCATCAAATCATAAATTCTCGGAAGAGGATACTTATTCTTAATCGTCACCTTATTCAACTGACGATAATCAATACACAATCGCATACTTCCGTCTTTCTTTTTCACCAATAAAACTGGAGCACCCCAAGGAGAAACGCTTGGTCTCACAAACCTCTTTTCCAATAATTCGTTCAACTGTTTCTTCAACTCAACCAACTCAGATGCCGACATACGATAAGGTGCCATATAAACAGGTCTAGTACTAGGAACTAGGTCTATAGAAAACTCCACCTCTCTCTCTGGCGGCAAGTTTGAAACATCCTCAGGAAACACTTCTGGAAAATCACACACAACAGGAAACACACCAAGTGAAACTTGACTATCCACAGTCAACGATGTAAACAACCCAAACAATTGAGCTTCATCCGCCAAAAGTTTCTTCAACTCTTTGGTAGATAAGAAACTCGAGTCTTCGTCTTCCCCAAGAGAAGGAAACCTTACCAGCTTATGATAATAATCAATATGAACCCGATTGAACTGCAACCAATTCATTCCCAGAACCACATCTAAACCCTCCAACGGTAAACACACTAAATCCATCTCAAAGTCTTTACCATAAATGGTCAAAGGACAACTTAGACAAACCAAAGAAGTAGTTACTGACCCCATTGCTGGAGTATCAATAACCATATCACCACCCATCGAAGACAACACGAGATTCAAATGCTTCGTGCACTCAGACGAAATAAACGAATGAGTCGCTCCAGTATCAATAATAGCAACTAAAGGAGTACTATTAATAAAACAAGTACCTCTGATCAGATGGTCTGCACTTGAAGTCTGAGTTCCTTCCAAGGCAAAAACTTTCCCACCAGCTGGAGCTTGCTTCGGTTTCGGACACTTTGTACTAATATGACCAGGTTCACCACAGTTGAAACACTTCACCACATTTTTCCTTGCACAATCAGCATCGATATGTCCTAAACCTCCACAATTAAAACACTTCCTCAAATCTTTCCTACATTCGGACTGACGATGTCCCACATCACCACATCTATAACATCTCAAAGGACCAGACATTCCTCCTCCACTTGACCTTCTCTCAAAATTTCCCCTTTGTTTACCCTTATCAGCTGGTGTTACATACGGACCACCACATAACTGTTGCTTCCCTTTCCTCTCGCTCACACTCTTATAGTGAGTAGAACGAGCCTTACTATCCTCCTCATAAATCCTACAACAATCCACCAAATCAGAAAACCTCTGAATCCTTTGATAACCAATTGCCTGCTTTATCTCAGGACGCAATTTGTTCTCAAACTTTACACACTTAGAAAATTCCGCGGTCGCTTCAGCATAATGTGGATAAAACTGCACAAGTTCCATAAACTTAGCAGTATAATCAACAACAGACATATTACCTTGTTTTAACTCCAAGAACTCAATTTCCTTCTTTCCTCTTACATCTTCAGGAAAATACTTCCTCAGAAACTCAATGCTAAACACAACCCAAGTGATCTCCTCCTCTGCAACTTCCAACACATGACGTGTACTAACCCACCAATCATCAGCTTCTTCCAGTAACATGTGAGTACCCAGTCTCACCTTCTAATCCTCAGCACAATCCATCACTCAGAAGATTCTTTCAATCTCTTTAAGCCAAATTTGTGCACCATCAGGATCATATCTTCCTTTGAAGACAGGCGGTTTGTTCTTCCTGAACTCATCATTACCTGCAGCATTAGGTGCACCCTGCACAGCCCGAGCCATAGCTTGCATAGCAGCAGCCAAAGCAGCGTCATTCCTACCAGCCATATTCTGTTCATTTCCAATAACAGCAACTATGGTTAAACAAATAGCTCACCGAACCACAAGGACTAACAAGGACTGACACAGACTGGCTCTGATACCACTTAATGTAACACCCCCAGTCTATACCCCAAGCTATTAAAGCGATAAATAAAAATTCAAAATTTCATCAGAGTATATTTAAAACATTCACGACATGGACCGAGGGGTCACATCAATTTGAAACCAAATACACATAAACCTGCCCATAAAGATATGCAACAATCAGGTAGCAATTAACAGAGGAACTTAGTTCCTATTACCCACAATTCAGATACAGATTAAAAGCAGAAAATTTGTACTGAAATCTCATATATATATATATATATATATATATATATATATATCATGAAAATTTTGTCTGCCAAATACAATCATACATGTACAATCTCAAAAGAACATATACATATACACACAAATCACCAACGGTCTCCCTAACTACCCGGTGTCATATATCAGAGCCGACCGACAAAAGAATGAAGACCTAAGCTTCACAAAAAGACCTCCAGCAATCTAATCTACAATGCCTCATAGAGCATTATAAAATAGCAGAAGGGTGAGAAACACAATCATAATATAATTGCATACAATTATATATAACACCAAAATACACATATATACTTTTCTCACCACAACTCATACCAGAATTCAAACACAAAACAACACAATGTATATTTCATATTTCCATCACCAAGGTATACCAACCATGCACAATACAAGTATCACCAACACATATACATATATCAATTTATCAATTTCATCCACAATTCCACACATAAACAAACCATTAATGATTTATGCAAATGCAAGAGACCGACACAACGATTCTATGCATATGCACATGCGGTACCGACTTCCATCAATTCTCAACACCAGTTCACTCAGGAACTATTGGAACCATCGCTCGTTACTTAGTGTAACTCCCCGTCGGGCATACGTTGTTCCCCGTTGCTTTCGGTCCTCTTTGTATAAGGCTCACGATCCGATCGCTCACACCCCACACGGGCACACGATCGTCTATAACCATCGCTTTCGGTCCTCTCGGTATAAGGCTCACGATGTTATAGCAGATTCCCTCTGGAATCGATTCGTCGCTCACACCCACTAGGGCACACGACATCACAAGAATGCACATCATGATGCTCAGCATACAATGACTCATGACATTCAAATGCACACATATATGCAACCATCTCACTTAACGTTAATCATGCTTTGCAATTAAAGCCCAAAACAATGCATTTATACCATACAACAGCACGCAAATCATACCATATCCATATCAACAGCACATTGCATGATACACAACAATTACACACAATTATAACGACAAAGTCGACAAAACGACACTATTCCAAATTCTCGACATAATTAAATCGGCTAACAATCTTGAAATTATTATAATAAGAAAGTACAGTTCAATAGCTACTCAACGATACCAAGAATGTTAAAAACGGATAAAAGGAACACAAGTTACGGACTAAACAAGAAAAGACATCGCGAAAAAAAACACATTTTACAATTCTCCTGGCCATACGCGTATTGCCCTGCTCCCTCGCTCATTCCATACGCGTATTGACCAAGGTCGTACGCGTATGGGCAGAGACCCATTTTTCCCCAAAATTCCCATTAAAAGTCCAATACGCGTAGTGCCCTACACCATACGCGTATTGCCCTAAAGTCTTACGCGTACCATTACGCAAATGGGCAGATGGCCGAGAAAATGAAGCTCCATACGCGTATTGCCCAGTTTTCTTCAATACCATACGCGTATTGCCTTGACCAATACGCGTATTGCCTTGAGTGATACGCGTATGGGCAGTGGAAAACCAGAATTTTTCTGCAGAATTTCTTCTGCGTTTTCCAACCCAAAATCATCCAATTTTCACCTATACACCAGAAAAATTACCAATACAATGCCTAACAACATGTATCTAACATGTATCAACAATAATGGACCTGAAAACATGATTTCCGACACAATTTAATCGATTTCTAATCAATTTTTACATAATATGGTTTTTACTATATATTTCCACTTCAATCCAATAACAACCAAAAACATACATACATAATCATACACAAGCATATAATAATCGAGTTTCGCACCCTTACCCAATTTAATCGTGTTTAGAAAAGTCGGGAGATTATTTTCTTGATTTCCAAGTTTTCTCTCTTTTTCTTCTCTTCTTCTCTTTTCTTTCCCTTTTCCTTCTTCTCTTTTTCTTTCTCTCTATTTTTCTCTCTTTCTATTTCTATTTTCTTAACTTAAGAAAAATAAAGTGAAATGCCCAAAACACCCCTACACTAAAATATCTCGCAAACGTTCCCAAAATCCGATAAAATATCACAATATTGAAAAATAACATATTTCTAAATAAAAGTCGAAAATAAAATAATATAATAATAAAATAATCAAAACGACTCGATTAAATAAAAATACTAAAATTGGGGCGTTACATTTAACAAGCCAGTACCAATCTTCAACAATGTTGAACCCGTTGTTGCTTCCACTGCTAATCAGTCAAAGCCAAGCAACATCCGACAACCCGTTCCATTCTGTTTCAGAGGTTCAAAAGTTGTGCCGTGGACCTATGAGAATATTATGGGTGATAAAAGACATGAAGAAATGGTTCTAAGGAATGAGGTGGGAACCACTAACGAAGAGGTGACCAACATAGTAGGAACTGGAAGAATGACTCGCAGTGGTAGAGTTTACACCCCTTCATTCAAAGAAACTGTGCCCAAGGAGACTGTTGTTCCTATACCCTCCAAAGATAAAGAAAAGGTGGTTACGAAAGAGGATGATGATGAATTTCTGAGAATTATCAAGAGAAGTGATTACAAAGTGGTGGACCAGCTTCACCAAACCCCATCCAAGATCTCAATTTTGTCTCTACTAATGAATTCTTCTACCCACAGAGCAGCCTTGCAGAAAATTCTAGCCCAAGCACATGTAGCCTAAGACATTACTGCTGGATAATTTAACCACATTGTCGCTAACATCACAGCCTGCAATACGCTCAGTTTCAGTGACGAAGAATTACCTCGAGGAGGCCGAAACCATAATCTTGCCCTGCATGTATCCATAAAGTGCCAAGAGGATACCTTAGCCAGAGTACTTATAGATACTAGTTCATCTTTGAATGTCCTGCTGAAGAGAACTCTAGAAAAGTTAACCTATCAAGGAATTGGGATGAAGCCTACTTCACTTATTGTCAAAGCCTTTGATGGTTCAAGAAGGTCAGTAATGGGAGAGATTGAGTTACCTATTCTGATTGGTCCTCATGTGTTCGACGTTGTTTTCCAAGTCTTGGATATCAATCCCACTTACAGCTGTCTGTTGGTGAGGCCCTGGATTCACGAGGCCGGTGCCGTAACATCGACTTTACATCAGAAGATGAAATTTGTCGCTGATGAGAAGTTGGTAATTGTCAATGGTGAAGAAGATCTAATGGTCAGTAACCTGTCCTTTTTTTGATACATTGAAGCTGATGAAGATGCTTTGGAATCTGCTTTCCAAGCTCTTGAGATAGCTAATGTTGTTATGCTTGATAATGAAGAGCCAGTGGCCTCGAATAATCCATCTTTTGCTTCTTTCAAGAGTATCCAATCTGCCCTACAAGAAGGTGTGCCGGAAGGCTGGGGCAAAGTCATCGAGATTCAAGAAAGAGAAAAGTACCAAGGGTTGTGTTACAAACCAACTCTTGAGGAAAAAGCTGCTACAACAAGATGACTGAAGACGATTCAGGAAGTATTTGTCAGTGGAGGACATCTAGTTCATGCCATCATTGAAGACGCTGAAGACGAGGACATTAGCCACTTGGTTTTTCAGTGTGACGCCGCTTTGAGTAATTGGGAAGTTATTGAAATCCCTGTTTTGTACCCTATGCCAAAGTAATTTGCCTGCTTTTGTTGTTGTTTTCAAATTTCGTAGCCTTGCCCGAGGCTATCGGATTATTTTGTATGGGCCACCGATTTTTATTTTTATTAATCAATGAAATTGATGTTTTGTTAAAATTTCTTTTGTCTTTATTTACTGTTTTTGCTTTTAAGGAAAAATGGCAATCTTTCAAAAATACAAAAGCATTTTCTTCTTGCATTTGATCTTTGTGCATTTAATAAAATAAGTCCCTCCATCATGCAGAATAAATCCCAAACCCGTTGTATTCAATGACCCTACTCTCACTATTGACTTTGATTCACCCATCTACCAAGCTGAGGATGAGGAAGAAGAGGATTATGAGGTCCCGAATGAGTTGGTTAAAATGTGTGAATACGAATACACGTCTCTTTAGCCGCATGAGGAAGAAATTGACACCATCAATCTTGGTACTGATGAAGACAAGAAGGAAGTCAAGATTGGGGCAATGCTAGCGACAGAGATCAGACAAAGGTTAATACAACTACTTGAAGAATATGATGATGTGTTTGCATGGTCTTATCAAGACATGCCTGGATTAGATACAGATACTGTAGTTCATAAACTACCACTCAAACCTGAATGCCCACCGGTGAAACAGAAACTTCGAAGAAGTAGACCCGACATAGCTCTCAAGATCAGAGATGAGGTCAAACGACAACTGGATGCAGGTTTCTTAGCAGTTTCGAAGTATCCTGAATGGGTAGCCAACATCGTGCCAGTAATGAAGAAGAATGGTAAAGTGCGAATGTGCGTAGATTATAGGGACCTCAACAAAGCCAGTCCAAAGGACAATTTCCCTCTACCGCATATTGACACTCTTGTGGATAATACATCCATTTTTGCAGTTTTCTCCTTCATGGATTGTTTCTCAGGCTACAATCAGATCAGAATGGATCCTGCCGATATGGATTAGACTACATTCATCACTCTATGGAGAACTTATTGTTACAAAGTCATGCCCTTCGGTTTGAAAAACGCAGGGGCAACCTATCAGAGGGCTATGGTGACCTTATTCCATGACATGATCCATAAAGAAACTGAAGTGTATATGGATGATATGATTGCTAAATCTCAGAGTGAGGAGGAACATTTGGACCATCTTCTGAAATTGTTCAAGAGACTCCGGAAATATCAGCTGAAGTTGAATCCTGCCAAATGTACTTTTGGTGTCAAATCAGGAAAACTGCTCGGATTTATCGTCAATTAACGAGGAATTAAGGTAGACCCTGACAAGGTACGAGCTATTCAAGAGATGCCTGCTCTGCAGACCGAGTCGCAGGTAAGAGGTTTTTTGGGCCGTTTGAACTATATTTCCAGATTCATCTCCAACATGACTCCCACTTGTGAGCCAATTTTCAAATTGCTTCGCAAAGACCAGACTGTAGAGTGGAATTCCGACTGCCAGCGGGCCTTCGACAAACTCAAGATTTACTTACAAGAACCACCGGTATTGATTCCCCCTGTTCCTGGAAGACCTCTCTTTATGTATATGACTGTGCTAGAAAGATCCATGGGCTGCGTCTTGGGCCAGCATGTTGAAACTGGTTGCAAGGAGCATGCCATCTATTATTTGAGCAAAAAGTTCACCGATTGCGAAAGCCGTTATTTATTGCTAGAGAAGACATGTTGTGCTCTAGCATGGGCCGCCATACGTTTGAGGCAGTATTTGATATGTCACACTACTTTGTTGATCTCCAAAATGGATCCAATAAAGTATATCTTTGAAAAGCCTGCTCAAACAGGAAGACTTTCCCGTTGGCACATGCTATTGTCAGAATATGATATCCAATATGTCACTCAGAAGTCTATCAAGGGAAATATCTTATCAGAGTACCTTGCCGATCAACCTGTCAAAGATTATGAGCCTCTCAAGTTTGATTTCCCCGATGAGGATATCATGGTGGTAAAGGATTGTGAAGAGCCAGGCCCTGATGAAGGTCCTGAACCCGGTTCCAGATGGAAGATGATGTTTGATGGTTCTTCCAACTACAAAGGACATGGTGTGGGTGTTGTGTTAATAAACCCTAATGGTGGTTATACTTCTTTCACAACAAGGTTAGACTTTGGATGCACAAACAATGTTGCCGAGTATGAAGCATGCATCTTAGGTTTGGAAGTTGCAATTGATCTCAGAATCAAAACCCTAGAAGTCATTGGTGATTTTGCTTTAGTTATTTATCAAGTCAAAGGCGAATGGGAAACTAAAGATGAAAAGTTAATCCCATATCGTGCTTACATTGTGGAAATGATACAATACTTTGACGAGATTACTTTCTGTCATGTTCCTCGCTCCGAGAATCACATAGCTGACGCCCTAGCCATGTTAGCTTCAACGTGCAAAGTTAATTTTGTTAATGAAGCACCACTCATCAGCATCGAGCGCAAGACTGAACCAGCCTACTGTCGGTCAATTGAAGAGGAGGTAGATGGGAAACTGTGGTTTCATGACATTATGAATTATCTGAAGACTCAAGAGTATCTTACCAATGCTTCCAGTCTTGACAAGAAAACTTTGCGAAGATTATCATCCAAGTTTTTCCTCAGCAATGATGTACTCTACAAAAGGAATCACGGCATGGTTTTGCTAAGATATGTTGATAAACGAGAAGCAGACTTGTTGATTCACGATATTCATGAAGGAGCCTTTGGTACTCACGTCAGTGGGCATGTCATGGTGAAGGAGATCTTAAGGGCTGGTTATTATTGGTTGACTATGGAAGCTGACTATATCCAATACGCCAGAAAATTCCACAAATGCCAGATCTATGCTGACAAGATGCATGTACCTCCAACATTGTTGAATGTTTTGTCGTCACCCTGGCCTTTCTCTATGTGGGGCTTTTATATGATTGGGGCTATTGAGCCGAAAGCCTCCAACGACCATCGTTTTATCTTAGTGGCCATTGACTACTTCACGAAATGGGTTGAAGCGGCTTCCTACACCAATGTGATCAAGCAGTTTCTCGTTTCATTAAGAATAATATCATTTGTCATTATGGAATCCCTAACAAAATCATAACGGACAATGGAACCAATCTGAACAACAAGACAATGAAGAAGTTGTGTGACAATTTTAAGATTGAGCATCACAATTCTTCACCTTACCGTCCCAAGATGAATGGAGTTGTCGAGGTTGCTAACAAAAACATCAAAAGGATCCTGCAAAAAATGGTCAAGACTTATAAGGATTGGCATGAGATGTTACCATTTGCTTTGCATGGATACAGAACTTCGGTTTGAACTTAGACAGGGGTAACTCCCTTTTCTTTAGTATATGGGATGAATGTTGTTCTCCCCATTGAAATAGAGATACCATCATTAAGAATTTGATGGAGACCGAGCTTGATGAAGCGGAGTGGGTCCGAGAAAGATATGATCAACTAAACCTCATTGATGAGAAATAATTGACTGCCATGTGCCATGGTCATTTGTATCAGAAAAGGATGAAGATAACTTTTGATAAGAAGGTCCGTATTCGTGAGTTCCATAAAGAAGAACTCGTACTCAGAAAGATCTTGCCATCTTAGAGGGATGCTCGCGGAAAATGGGCACCCAACTATGAGGGTCCGTTTATGGTGAAGACTGTGTTCTCAGGAGGTTCCTTATTTCTTACAATGATGGACGGTGAACAACTCTCACACCCTGTGAATGCTGACTCAGTAAGAAAATATTACGCCTAAAAAACCCGCTAAGTCGAAAACCAGAAAAGGCGACTTAGGCAAAAAAGGGGTATCCCGGTGGGTCATAACCTATGAAGGAGACTCAGGCAAAAGTTAGGGATCAAATAAAAAGAAAGAGCTCGCTAGGTTGAAAACCCGAAAGGGCGGCCTAGGTAAAATAGAGCGTCCCGGTGGACTGAAAACCTGAAAAGGTGGTCCAGGAAAAAGTTAGGGACAAAGGCGTTTCACTGTGTCAGACAGGGTTGTCACCTACGTCAAAGGATTCATGAAAGAAGTTCAAGGTCATTTGCCCTCATCAGTAGCAAAAGTTCATTTTTGGGGCTCTTAGTCATTAGGGATGGTAGTGGTCATTGAATACGATGTAACCTTTTCCCAAATTGACATTTTGTCAATTGTAATGTTCCATGGAGCTTCGCCATTGGTAAGTTACCCTTCTAATAAAATCAGATTTTGGACCATTCTTTGTTTGACATTTATCATTGCTCTATTATTTCTCTTGTTATGCAAAACTTCACTTATTCATTAAAGCGGTTTTGAAAGCGGAAAATGTTTAAAAAAATCTTGTGAGAAAACACAACGAAAATATCATTTGCTTTGGCATTAGGGATGATTTAGTGAAATCATTTGCTCTCCCCAATAAAGTCTTGATTATGACGAAAACACTGTTAAAGCATCTGGCGTATGTTTCCCCAGTGATACAAGTTCAAAATTGACAAAGTTTCATGAATCAGTAATGACTGACTACCATGATACAAAAGATTCCTCCCCCAGTATCTTCACAGATGTTTGTGGAAGATTTTATTTCCCTAGTGAAAGAAAATTATTCCCTATTTAATTCCCAGAGGGGCTGTTCTCTCCAGAATCAGTGTGACTCCTGGAAGTGGATGCATTATCCATCCGCTCACTTTTCCCCAGTCTATCGTCTCTTGTTAGAGGCGGCTCTTGCATAACATTGAGCATTCACATCATACCATATCATCCTGCATCTTTGCATCTGGTTTGCTTTTTCTTGTGGGTCTTTGCCTCCCTTTACTTCAATTTACTGATCTATGATTTGTGTCCAGCTTGCGTCCGGTCTTCACCCGCGTGCGCCAGATTTTGCTCACTATCTATATTCCCCAGGAAGTCTAATCTTCATTTGTGCAACCCCGGTACTGACCTATCAGATACCTAAACTCAGGTCAACTATGAACCTTGGTCAGATATGAACCAAAAAACTCAGGTCAGCTATGAACCTTGGTCAGATATGAACCAAAAACCTCAGGTTAGCTATGAACCTTGGTCAGATATGAACCTAAAACCTCAGGTCAACTATGAACCTTGGTCAGATATGAACCAAAAACTCAGGTCAGCTATGAACCTTGGTCAGATATGAACCTAAAACCTCAGGTTAGCTATGAACCTTGGTCAGATATGAACCAAAAACTCAGGTCAGCTATGAACCTTGGTCAGATATGAACCTAAAACTCAGGCCAGCTATGAACCTTGGTCAGATATGAACCTAAAACCTCAGGTCAACTATGAACCTTGGTCAGATATGAACCTAAAACCTCATGTCAACTATGAACCTTGGTCAGATATGAACCAAAAACTTAGGTCAGCTATGAACCTTGGTCAGATATGAACCTAAAACCTCAGGTTAGCTATGAACCTTGGTCAGATATGAACCAAAAACTCAGGTCAGCTATGAACCTTGGTCAGATATGAACCAAAAACTCAGGTCAGCTATGAACCTTGGTCAGATATGAACCTAAAACCTCAAGTCAACTATGAACCTTGTCAGATATGAACCAAAAACTCAGGTCAACTATGAACCTTGGTCAGATATGAACCAAAAACTCAAGTCATCTATGAACCTTTGTCAGATATGAACCTAAAACCTCAGGTCAGCTATGAACCTTGGTCAGATATGAACCTAAACTCAAGGCAGCTATGAACCTTGGTCAGATATGAACCTAAAACCTCAGGTCAGCTATGAACCTTGGTCAGATATGAACCAAAAACTCATGTCAGCTATGAACCTTGGTCAGATATGAACCTAAAACCAGGTCAGATATGAACCTAAAACCAGGTCAAATATGAACCCAAAGTCCAGTAATTGCTGGCATTGTTTGTTTCAGGTCAACTGTGAACCTAAACATCAGGTCAACTGTGAACCTTGGTCAGCTATGAACCAAAACATCAGGTCAACTGTGAACCTCGATCTAGGCCCAACTCATATTGGCGTCCTAAATTCCAATCTTTACTGACAAACCAACTCAAATTGGTATCCCATCCAAATCATATTGGTACTCAATGACCTTTTGTTTCTAATTCCAATCATTATTGGCATTTTAATCTTGTTCCCAACAAAGGTTTAATCATTATCAATATCTTTTTAAAAGTTCCTTGTGATCTTCATCATTTGGCGCACGCGAAGCTTGTGTTTATCTCTATCTTTTCTGGCTTTTTCTTGAAGATCCCGTTTGAACTCTTCAATATAAGAAATCCCCAGAAAATATTTGTAGAATGTCTATCCTCTTATTTCAAATTGATCCCCAGTATATATCATGTCTTCTTTCTGGTTCCCTGCCCAGTAAGAAAGTGTTTTATTTCCCCAGTGTCGTCCGGTCACCTATGAACCTGTCGTCCATCTCCCTGGACCTTCCCTAGTGGAAAACACCTCTCTGGCTCCTATCCCCAGTGAGGATCTGTGGGGTTCCCCCCCTTTATCTGTTTCTATCCCAATATATCCTCAGAGTCTCCCCAGTGAGTCTCTTTTGTTGATCAGTCAGTCTCCCTAGTGAGATTTCCCCCTTGTGGATATTAACCTTCATCCCTCTCCGGTAAAGCTCACTTGTGGTTGTTTGCTTTTTGTCTCCAGTGTATTATTTGTCTACATCTTTGCACTATCACGACATTATATCATCATATTAGAAGTTCATGGTATGTCAGCATTTGCATGTCTATCGCCTGTCCTTAGCATCTGCATTCCATCTAAGGGCAAAATTTTCGGTTTGCTATATTTAAATACCTTTCACCTTAATGCCCCGAGGATTTTCATTCCTCGTGCCATCTGGTAAAGCTATTCAAATAGGGGCAACTGTTATACCCCAAATTTTATCCCTTAGATGTCATAACATCTTGCACTTACATTTAGGGAACAATCATCTATGCTTTATTGACTAACCATTTCATCTTGCAGGTTTGTTTCTTTTGTTTGAAAACTAGGTTTTACACCAGGAAGAGGGCTAAGTCTCCTAAGCCAGGCTCTCACATGATTCAAGGTCTCCTAAGACATTCTCTGGCTCCATATAATCACCACAAGTGTTCACCAGTTTGGGATCTTAAGACATTGGATCAAATCAAGTCAACAAGAGATTACCAGACCAAAGTTGTGGAATTAGGGTTTTAACCTGAAGAATCGCTAAAGAGGTTTGTCATGATCAATTAAGGTTTGATTGGTTCATAAACTAATTTAACTTACCTACATTCAAGAGGTCTTATTCAACAAGAAACCAAGATCATCTGGCTTTCATCACTAGCACAAAGAGTCACAAGTTCATCTGGTCCTTAAACTAGGGTTTTGTCAAGACAAGTTAGCCATTGCCTTTGATTTTGATCAAGACATTGTTTCCAAGCTTTGAGACATGGTTCCACATGTCCTTAAACATCCTTAAAGGACACCTTTGAACTTTGGAAGAGATTGAAGAAGCAAGATCCTTAAAGATCATCCAATGGGATTCCTGAGGAAATTAGGGTTTTGACTGACAAAGTCAAGTCTCTGATTTTAATGTTATTGACCCAAAATGAAGTATTCAAGTCACATTCTACCTTAACATGTTCAATCCTTGATTAAGAGCATTGGAGACCACCATTTGAAAGATTTCTTGCAAGAAGGGCAAGGTTTTGTTCTTAAAATTTTCTAAGTAAGGAAGAATTCACTTCTTGTGCAAAATTGGAAAAGTCATAACTTCCAAACCACATATCCAAATTTTGTGATCCAAAGCTCTAATTGAAGCTCTAATCATGAACTTCAAACATATTAGAGGACCCTTTTCAAGTTAAGGCATGGTTTTTAAGTTACAAGGCTTGTAAGTTCAAAACACTTAAGGACTTAGTGAAATTTCACTATTTTTTGCCTTAAAAAACCAGCTGACTTCATCTCCACTTTTCACCAAGATCCCTTGTGATTCAAAACTTAGATTGAACATGAAAGATTTAGAGGACATTTGGGGCTTTCCAAAAAGTACAAGAACTCCTCAATCCATTGAGTGAGCTGAGAGATTCGATTGTTTGAAGTTTGGTGTCATTTTCTTGAATTTCAAGTTACCAATTTATGCATAATGTTGCATTACACTTCTAATCACCAAATGCCTCACTATTTGGATGTTTAAACACAAGGTTAGCATTCTACAAACCTCTGCCACGATTTTTCCAAAGTTGAGACATTAAAATATTGAAGTATTATGCAAGTGGATCAAGTGGACATCCAAGGTGAGAGAAACTTTACACAAGGCATGACAGCTTCTTTTTCTCATTGAAACTTGGAGCCTGAACCAATCCAATCAGCCCAAATTGCAACAGAGCCTATGACCTTAGCTTTGAAGACTTTTGGTTCAACAAAACCAGCTCACACGATGGAAGCTTCTCAAGAGGGAAAATTTGGCATTTTTCCATTTTTGGCCATGCTTCAAACCCCTAGCCTTTCCTATAAATAGAGCCTTATTCTACTCCCCAAGATACACCAGAATCACCCCAAAAAGAGGTTGATTTCTCACTATATCCTCTCATTCACTTGTTCTTGCAAATCTGCAAGAACTCCCCAAACACTCATTTTACTCGTGCACTTTCTCTATAACTCCACAAATATTCTCTAAACATTGAATAGAGAAGCTTTAAACACCTAAACACTAACTGTAACACACCCATCATCATTTGCCATTTTTGAACTCCAACTTGCATAAAGGATCGGGTTGCATTATTCAAACATATTCCAAAGCTTCTAAGCATCTGCATCTTCTCTCCAAGGTTCAACAAGGTTCCAGAAGGTGTTTCTTATTCATCATCAGTGTTGTAGAAGAAGCCTTGGACTCTCTCCAAGAGGTAGGGTTTCTAGCTCTGAAACTCACATATTCATGCCTGATATTGTTGCTGTTTGAATGTTAAAATGAAGTGTGTTGTTTGCTTTGTGATTCTGAACAAAAGCTTGCCATGTTTGTTTGAAAACTAGCATGATATAATAGGTTGGAACTTTATGTTGTTGCACTGTTGTGTGTTGATTTATGAATCATATATTGGTTGTTAATGAAAACTGAGGGCCTAGTTGTGTTCCTGGGAGTTTTTACTCCAACTTTGATGTTTATTTCACTTGATTTGGTTGAGAAATGAGAGAGATCCGTGGGTTGGAAACCTTGGCCATGGCTGCATGTTAGGGCACGAGGGAGAGGAAAGTGAGAATGAAGAAGAAGAAGTGGTGTGGCCCACAGTCTGTCACACGTGGCGCTGAGGTGGCCGTTTGGGTGGGGTTTTAAAATAAAAACAATTGGAGTTGTGTAACGTTTGGATGAGAGTGTAGCACCGCTGGTCCATGGAGGAGTGTGTATGTATTGGCAAGCGAAGGGTCTGGGGTTCGAATCCCCCTCGCCCCAGACCTTTTCCTTTTTATTTTTTTCCAACCTGAACCACTTGTTTTGATATTTTATTTTTTGTTTGCCCTTTGTTGTCACACTACGCGCGCATGCCAGTTGGTAAAGGTTTTGTGCACTTTGCCTCAGGACGTGGGTTCAACACCCATGGGGTGCATTTCCATTATTTTTATCACTTGTTCTATTTTTATTTTTTATGGTTTATACCTTGATATTAAACTTTCATAACTTGCTCATTTTTCACCCTTTTTGATCCATTCTTTTTGCAAAATGTTCCTTAACATGTCTATTTTCTGATTGTAAAAAGAAATATGTGAAAATAGCTATTTTTGAAACATTTGTTAATGTTGAAAGAGATAGACTTTTAGGGTTTTTATAAAGAACATTTTGATTTTCTCTTGATTTCCTTGCCATGTTTCCTTGTTCATATTCATGAAATGACACCTAATGCATGTTACCTTGAACCTTGTATGATGTTATGACATTGTATGTTTTGTGTTTCACCTAATTTCCTTAATGTTTAATGTGTTTACATGAAAATATTCTTTGAAATACCATGAGATCTCTTTAGATCATTTGCTTTGTAAAATGAGTTTGTTTGATCAAATATGTGACATGTTTACATCTTGAACCTTGAATGCCATGTTTGAACCACCTTTAATTGTTAAATGTCTTAAGTTTGTCACCTTTGAACCTTGAACTTTAAAATGTTGCCACATTCTTTTGTTGATCCATTCCACTTAGGTTTGTTAAAACATTTTCACATGTTATCCCCATGAAGTGTTTTTGTTATCACCATGCTTTTGTTTTCATCTTGTTTATGATGCTTGTTATCTTATAACTTTATTAAGTCTTCCCCGAGTGAGGCAAGCTCTTTAGCTCTCCTCCTTAACCCTCATCATTCCCCTCCTTCCAAACGAAAGACTCTCTATTGACTTTTAAGTCATAGAAAGCTCATATACCATCTTGGCTTCCTTAGAGCCATCCTTTATCCTCATAAGGATTCACCCTTGGCCTTCTTAGAGCCTCTTCTCCCTTTAACCTCACTAGGTTCCCCTCTTGTGAGCACTATCCTCATAGTTGCTCACTTCCCTCTTTGGCCTCCTTAGATCCACTTACCTCATGACTTAGGTTTCACCCAGAGTTCCTCAACTCTATGCGAGCATCATCATTATTATGTTCCTTCCCCTTTGGCCTCCTTAGAGCCATTTACCTCCAAACTTAGAATTAAGTTAGATTTCCTCAACTCTATGTGATTCTCATCATCATGAGTATTCACTTACCCTTACAACTTAGACTTAGAGAGTTTCTTAAACTCTATATGAGCTCATACTCATCCCCCTTGGAACTTTGGTCATAGTCAATGGTTCCTCAAATCCACCCTTAGTTAGGTGAACTACGGTTGCTCTGATTCTTTAGTCAGGATACATAGGCACAAGATGCGACGTCTTGGCGAGCAAACTTAGTGTATATACCCTTAGGTCTTTACCTCTAGCATTTAGGTCCTTACCTTTACCCTTAGCAGATCCTTAGCAAGCAAACATAACATAACACAAACTAAACAAGAGGTTCCTTTAGAGTACTACAGATACTTAGGGTGCTAATACCTTCCCTTAGTATAACCAAGCCCCGATCCCCGATATCTTGGCTTTGTTTTCACATAGCGCAATTAGGGTTTTCTTCGATATTTACCCTTTCCTTTGGATAAATCAAAGCTCGGTGGTGAATTTCAAAGATGTGTGATTCAAGTTAATTAATAGCTTGATATCCGATTCTCACCGCAACAAGAGGGAAAGCAGCTGAATCGTGGAAAACCATATAGTGCTCCAGTTGACAAATGGAAACAAGAGGTTTCAAAAGGTAAGAATTCAAGTGGGGGAGGGAATCCCGCTCCTATCAAATGCTACAGGTGTGGTGGTGTAGGACATCGCGCCAATGAATGCAATAGGGATGAAAAGAAGTGCTTCAGTGTAGAAGGCAAGTACACCTTATTAATGATTGCAAGACTAATGTGCCAACTTGTTACAACTATGGGGAACCTGGTCACATCAGCACCAATTGTCAAAAGCCAAAGAAAGCTCAGTCTAGAGGGACAGTGTTTGCACTGGCGGGATCTCAGACTACTAGTTCCGACAGGTTGATTCGAGGTTTATGTTACATTCACAATATTCCTTTGATTACCATTATTGACACGAGTGCGACAGACTCATTTATTTATGTTGTCTGTGTGAAAAGATTAGGTCTTGTAGTGTCTACTTTGATTAGGGGACTAGTTATTGATACTCCAGCTAATGGGTTAGTGACTATTTCGTTAATCTGCTTGAATTGTCCTCTGTCCATCTATGGTAGAGACTTTGGTGTAGACTTAATTTGTCTGCCACTAAGTGATCTTGATATCATTTTAGGGATGAAATGGTTGGAATTCAACCATGTTCATATCAATTGCTACAACAAGTGAGTACGATTTCTTGCTCTTGATGATGAAGAAGAAGTTAGTTTTATATCTGCTACTCAATTGGAAGAGTTGTTGAAATATGAAGCTAAAGTGTTTGCAATGTTTTCTTCCTTGTCCGTTGAGAGTCAAACAATAATTGAAGGGTTACCAGTGGTATGTGAATTTTCAGAGGTGTTTCCAGATGATATTTCAGATTTACCGCTAGAGAGAGGGGTGGAGTTTGCTATTGATCTTGTTCTTGGTACTAGACCTGTTTCTATGGAACCATACAGAATGTCAGTATCAGAGTTGGGAGAACTGAAGAATCGATTGGGAGACTTACTTGAAAAGAAATTTATCAGACCAAGTTTGTCACCTTGGGGAGCTCTAGTGTTATTGGTGAAGAAAAAGAATGGTAGTATGCGACTATGTGTTGATTATTGGCAGTTGAATTAAGTGACGATTAAGAACAAGTATCCACTTCCGAGAATCAACGATTTGATGGACCGACTGGTAGGATCTTGTGTGTTTAGTAAAATTGATTTGAGGTCAGGTTACCATCAGATCCTAGTTAAGGAGGAAGATATTGAAAAGATGGCATTTAGAACTCGATACGGTCATTACGAATATTCAGTGATGCCTTTCGGAGTGTCGAATGCACCTGGTGTGTTTATGGAGTATATGAATCACATTTTTCATCCTTATATTGACCAGTTTATCGTAGTCTTTATCGACGATATTCTGATTTATTATAAATTGAATGAAGAACATGCTTAGCATTTGAGGATTGTATTACAGAAGTTAAAAGAGAATAAGTTGTTTGCGAAGTTATCAAAGTGTGAGTTCTGGTTGCAAGAGGTGAGTTTCCTCAGGAATGTTATTTTTGGTAATGACATTGCAGTGGATCCATCCAAAGTGGACACAGTGCTACAATGGGAAGCTCCTAAATTGGCTACGAAGATCAGAAGTTTCCTAGGGTTGGCAGGTTATTATCGCAGGTTTATTAAAGGGTTCTCAAATGTATCCATTTTGTTAACTCAGTTGACTCGAAAGGGTCATGCCTATGTGTGGGATATTCATTGTAAAGAGAGCTTCAGAGTGTTACAGAATAAGTTGACTATAACTCCAATTTTGATTTTTCCAAATCCTCATGAACCATTTGTAGTATAATGGGACGCTTCTAAAATGGTTTTTGGTGGTGTATTGATGCAAAACAGTAAAGTGGTGGCTTATGCTTCACGATAATTGAGTGTACATGAGAGGAACTATCCTACGTATGATCTAGTATTGGCAGCAGTGGTATTTGTGTTGGAAATTTGGAAGCACTATCTATATGGTTCAAGATTCGAAGTGTTTAGCGATCATAAGAGTTTAAAGTATTTGTTTGACCAAAAGGATTTGAATATGAGGCAGAGAAGATGGTTGGAATTTCTGAAGGACTATGATTTTGGCTTAAATTATCATACAGGTAAAGCTAATATTGTGGCTGATGCTTTGATTCGAAAGTCTCTACATATATCGACATTGATGATTAGAGAGTTGAATCTAATTAAGAAGTTTAGAGATTTGAGTATGGTTTGTGAATTGACACCAGGGAGTGTGATGTTGGGCATGTTGAAGGTGAATAATTAATTCCTTAATGAAATTAGGGAGAATCAGAAGCTAGATGTGAAGCTGGTAGATTTATTGTCTTTAGTAAACCCAAGTGAAGAAAGTGACTTTAAAGTGGATGAGCATGGAGCGCTGAGGTTTTGAGGTGGAGTATGTGTGCCTGACAATTCTGAGCTGAAGAGGATGATTTTAGAGGAAATTCATAGAAGCAGTCTGAGTATTCATCCTAGGGTTACTAAAATGTATTAGGACCTCAAGAAAATGTTTTGGTGGCCAAGAATGAAGCGATATGTGGCACAATTTGTGTATGCATGTTTGACTTGCCAGAAGTCAAAGGTAGAGCATCAGAAACCTTCGGGTTTAATACAGTCATTAGATATTCTAAAGTGGAAATGAGATAGTATTTCGATGGATTTTGTGACCGGATTACCGAATACTCCAATAGGACTTGATGCGATATGGGTGATTGTTGATGGACTGAGGAAATCAGCCAATTTTATTCTGATTAATATCAGTTTCCCATTACAGAAGTTTGCCGAGATTTATATCATGGTAATCATGAAGTTACATGGTATCCCATCGAGTATAGTTTTCGATAGAGACCCACAGTTTACATCCAGATTTTGGGGAAGTTTGTAGGAAGCTTTAGGTACTAAGATGAGGTTAAGTTGTGCTTATTATCCGCAGACTGATGATCAGACATAAAGAATTATTTAGTCATTGGAGGACTTGTTAAGGGTTTGTGTACTCGAACAATGAGGTACTTGGGATACTCATTTTCTATTGATCAAGTTCACTTATAATAATAGTTTTCATTCTAGCATTGAAATGACGCCGTTTGAAACATTGTACGGTAGGAGGTGTAGGACACATATGTGTTGGTATGAATCAGGTGAGAGTGTTGTACTTGGACCAGAGATTTTCCATCAGACTACTGAGAAGGTGAAGTTGATCTGAGATAAAATGAAAGCATCACAAAGTAGGCAAAAAGCTACTATGATAAAAGGAGGAGATATATGTAATTTAGGGAAGGTGATCATGTGATCCTAAGAATCAATCATATGACTGGTGTTGGTCGTGCACTGAAATCAAAGAAACTTATTCGTAAGTTTAGCGGTCCGTATCAGATTTCTCAAAGAATTGGAACCGTGGCATATAGAGTGGCCTTGCCACTCAATCTTTTGAATGTAAATGACGAGTTCCATGTGTTGCAACTTCGGAAGTATATTCCTGATCCGTCTCATGTGATTCAGATGGATGATGTGTAGGTGAGGGACAACCTTATGGTAGAAGCATTGCCTGTGAGGATTGAGGACCGAGAGTTAAAGCTGAGGGGCAAGAACATTGCTCTAGTGAAAGTTTTCTGGGGAGGAGCTGCTGGAGGAAATATGACTGGGGAGCTGGAGAGCCAGATGCCAGAAGTATATCCGGAGTTATTTGTATTAGGTAAATTTTCGAGGACAAAAATATTCTAAGTGGGGGAGAGTTTTAACACCCCATTTGAACTATCTAATTCTATATAATAATTGAATTGTATTATATTTGTTTTGAATGGTTGAGGTAGTAGGGGAGCCTTGGATATGTGGTAGTGTCCCTAGAATATTAGAATTTTAAGTGAGGGGTGTGGTAATAATTAACAAGAAGTAGGATGTGTTGGACACAATGAGATTAATAGTATTACTATTAGACTTAATTAAATTAATGTATTAGTAATAATAAATAGGTTAATATTTATTTTAAATAACAATAATAATATAGAGATAATATTGCTTTTATTATTACTTTATTGGGTAGTTGGCATATCTAAAGAGAATGTTATTTTTATATAAGAATGATAAGAATAATTGTTATCCTTTAGATTAAAATTAAATGGTTGAGATTAAAAAGATCATTTAAGGAACATGTGTGTCTCTTTCATATGAATAATAAATGATGAAAGAGACACACATGTTCCTTAAATAAACTTTTTAATCTCAATCATTTATTTTTAATCTAAAGATTAATAATTATTCTTATCATTCTAATATAAAAATAACATTCTCATTATATATATATATATATATATATATATATATATATATATATATATTCTACAATAATTTTTTTAGTTTGATTTAATATTATAGTAATAGTAATGATAATAACAATAATAATAATAAAATTTACAAATAAATTAAAAATAAGGGATTTAGTTGGTCTACTTATAAGAAGGTGAGAACAAAATAGAGAGTGGGAAACGTACGTGAAAGAATTGAAAAATGGAGAGTTAGGGCAAGAGGCAAGAGTTGGAAGAATAAGAAGAGCACCACTGGAGCTTAGAGCTTAAAATTCTAAGGCAAGGCGTGCTGCAGAGGGGGGACTATTCCTATAAGGGTGTCTAATCATGAAAGGGTAGTGAGGGATCCTTACCCTCTTAGGTTGCTCTTATGCCATGTTATGCCTTGTTGTTGATTTGTGACCATGATTGTGGGGAATGAATTATAATTGTTATGCCTATATAAATTGATATTTGTTGATGATGAATTTTTAATTGTTGTTGAATCTTTTGTTTATTTTATGTTAAGAGTTTGAGATGATGATTATGATTATGGTAGGGTATAGGGGTGTTCGTGCGTTGGGTTGGGTCAAATTTGATGAAATCCAATACCCCGACCAAATCAATAGTCGTCGGGTTGGGTTAAGTGTTTAACCCGTACTTCTAAGACTAAGCCCGAACCAAACCAAATCAATGGTTTACTTCTAAAAAAATCAATTCAATTAACACATTTATTTTACAAAAGCATTAAAACATCATAAAATTTTAGTATTTAATTTGAATAAAATGTATCATTTAACACCTAAAAGCTCCCTCACAATCTAAATCAAGTCCAAAAAATACAAAATGTGTAGAATATAATTTAAATGGTAAGATATATGACCATTTCAATAAATAAATTCAGTCTCTCAAACATGATTTAAGTTTATGTTTTTACAACTAATAAAAACTACAATTATATTAAAAAATGATGTATATGTAATAGGGATTTTTCTAGATCGTTTATAAAAGAAATAAAATAAAACTAACATGACATATTAATGGGTTGTGTTCGCGTATTCAAAATTTCAAACCTGGTATCCGAATTAAATACCAATGAGTTAAAATTGGTGGGTTCGGGTTAGACCCATACATGATTGAGTTAGGTTAAAATAAGTGCCATACCTCAAATTTTGACAACTATCTCTTTTCTTTTTTTATCAATTTAGAATGTAGGACACTAACATGTCCTGAGTCCCTTTACCAAGTCATCTGGTCAACTCCGGTGATCTAAAAATTCATAGGGGAACCATTTTGACATTTTTAGTCCCTCTTAGAGGTTTGATTTTAATTTAGGGGTATTATATAGAAATAATAGAATTTATTGAATTATGTTAGAGGGGTATTAATTTTTAGGATTAGAAATTAGGACAATTTGTCTTATTAGAATATATTATTTAAAAGAATAGAAATTATTAAGGATTTTATTAAAGTTATAGATTGATGAAATTATAAGGGTTCTAGTATTATAAAAAAAATAATATATACTATAGATTAATATTTTATTTATTAGTATTATTATTATTAACTAGTAAAAGTTAATCATTAAGGGTTGATTCATTAAGAAAATAGAATATCATTAGTTAAAAGTGGTTTTATTTTATATTAATTAATTATAAGGTAATTTATATTATTAATTAAGATAAATTAATATTAACCATTATCATTAGTCTAATTTTATTATATTATTATTAGTTATAGTAAATACCACTTCTATCAATAGGGGCCCTGCCAAATATTTTTGGTTTAAGAATATATTGTGATTATGGTTATAATATTTATTGAGGAAATTTGGCCCAAGTGGTGACCAGATTAAGATAACCCAAGTCCATCATCTGACCTGAATCAAACACATAACACAGTTCTTCCCTCAACATCCCCTCTTCCGAAACCCTAATTGTACGTGAATCAAAAGTGAAAGATTGGATCGAATATTGAAAAAAACTTGAATCAAATCTTTCTATATACATTAAAATTTGATTTACACATAATTGACCAGATACATAATAATCAAAAACCCTAAAACTATTTTCTAATCAAATCTGAACTCAAATCTCAATTACAATCAAAACAAATCTTCAATCAAATTACAATCAAATAAAAAATTCCTAAAATGAAATCAATCTAATTAAAGACCTAAGACTTAATTTAACCTATAAATATATAAGAGATCTCGGATGGGAAAAGAAGAAAAACAACCCTAAAAGAAATTCATTGTTCTTGCAATTCGAACCCCTCACTAGAGCTTGAATCAAATTGAAATTAGGGTTTCACATTGAAACCCTAATTTTTCTAATCTTGACCACCAACATACTCAATAGTACCTCGCACCAAAAGTAAAAGAAAAAGGAGGAAAAGGTTAGAGGGAAAAAGGAGCGGAGAGAATCAAAGGAAGAAGAAGGAAAAGCTAAAGTTTTTACCATTGACCAGATAATCCATCCTCTCCGTAGGTTGGTTATCTGTGCTTTATTGCTTAATCATTCTTGATAATGTTGCTTGTTTACAATTTGTGTTTGGCTCTTTGATTAATTATGTTTGAGTTTGATTTATAGATCTAGGGTTTGTTTATGTTTGGGTTGTGCTTAGGATAGGGTAATCGGTTTCAAGAAAGGTTAGTTTAAAGCTTATAGTTAATCGAGGGTTTGATATGGGTAAAGGTTGAAGGTTATTGGAAATTTAGGGTTAAGGTTATTCCCTTTAGGTTTAGGGTTCATCCAACTTAGGGTAGGTTTTTAGGGTTCCTTAGGGCTCTGGGTTGGGCGTTAGGGTTCATATGGTAAATGGGTATGGTTCATCTTGGTAAGGGTTTCTAGGCTGGAGAGGGATGAATATATGAAGATTCTGGTTGAAGCTAAATCGGAATCTGGGCAGGGCGGTGGTTTTAGGGGTAGTGGAAGGAGGAGATGGTGGCTAGAGTTCATCAGTCAGAGAGAAGATAGAGAAGAGAGAGAGAGAGAGAGAGAGAGAGAGAGCGAGAGAGAGAGAGAGAGAGAGAGCGAGAGAGAGAGAGAGAGAAAGAGAAAATGAGAGTGAAAATGAAATGGATACATGGAGAGGTACATTAATATACTCCCTCAAAAACACTGCGGATCAAGGACACATGGGAGCCTTCAGGTCCCTAAGATGGTCATACCTTGACTTGGTTCAATACACGCGCGCCCATCCTTATCCTCGTGTGCCTTCAATCAATACCCTCTGATCAATTGAACCTGTGATGGTTAATTGATCCAATGCCTTAGAACAAGCCTTCTCTTCATTTGGTAATCTCATCTAACGGCAATGGGCTCAGAACCGTTGGGCTTTCTATAGTTTCACTCTTTGCACACCCTTGTTTCCTTGGCCCATGTAATTTAAACTGAATAGGCACCCCATATTTGGATTATATTTTTATCTTTTATTTATTTTTAGAATTAGTTAGCTATTAGGATAATTCCGGGGTTAATTAGGATAATTAGGAATTAGTAATTTAATTAGTATAATTAGGATAATTAGGTTTGTTTAATTAAAATATTTATGGTTTAATTAACATAAAAATAATTAGTTAATTATTTAAATAATTATAATCAACATGGAATAAAAAATACAAAAATATGTAATTAGGGATTGAGATTAGGGTTAATTTTATAATTAAATATAATCAGATTAATAATTAGTTTAATGATTAATATTTCCCCTTTAATAAAGAATAAAAAATAGGATTAATTAAAGAATATTAATTAATTTGGGAAATTAGGGTTAATCATTTGGGATAATTTTTTAATATAATTTTGGGATATAAAATAGGGATAAATTTCTAGGATTTTAGGGATAAAAAATCAGGGATAAGAGATATGATCTTTGGTTTTATAATATAACTTTTAATATTTTGTTTATATATATATATATATATATATATATATATATATATATATATATATATATATATATATATATTATTGGTTTATTTTCTTAAATAAATTAATCATTATATTTTGGCAATTAACCAAGGGATTAAAATCAACTCCATGCACTCAAACTCAAAAGTCCTCTGCCCTTGTGCATTGAGACATTTTTTAAAAAATCAAAAACTTCTTCACCTCTGATGCGTTGAAGACTTTTCAAGGGATAAAAACACATAAACACACAAACATTTTTTACAAGAACTACAGTGGTCTGATCTTTCATCTAACATGAGGGTACATAGGTATAAAGTCGTAGCACTCTAGTGAGTACAATAATAAAAAAAAACATTTTCTAGGTCCTTCTATCTTAATTAATCATTTTCTCTTTTCAATAATACATTTTTTTTGTAAATAAATAAATAAAGCAGAAATAAATGACAAATCAAACATTGCCTTAGGCAAGCAATAACCCTAGAATCAGAGGAGGAACCCATTGAATACAATGGAGGTGAGGGGTATCTAGTACCTTCCTCTCACTTAACTGAATCCCGAACCTAGTCTCTCACCCTTAGTTATTAGATTTTATCATTGTTTCCCTGTTCATTAGGAACAAATAAAGGATGATAGCGACTCTGAAATTTTCCAGATGCGACAATAAGGGTTGGGTTGGTTTGGGTGAGTGGGTTCGCGGGTTGAACCTTACCCATGAACATCCTTAGTAGGGTATGAAATTATGAATTTATTGGTGTGATTATATGAATATGAATGGTGATTGATATTAGTATGTTTATGAGTGAGTTTAAAACCATGAAATATTTTTGGTGATGATTTCATGGACGTTTTTGGGGTTGAAGAATATGAAAATCGTGCTGGAAATTTCAGAAGACAACAACTTTTTAGTAACGTCTTTATGCACTGTTTTGATCATAACTTTCAACTCATAAATAATTTTGGGATGAGGTTTGAAGTGTTAGGTAGCTGAAACAGAGCTATAACTTTGTTTCAGGGATAAAATATTTTTGGTAATGATTTCTTGGACTTTTTTGGGGTTGAAGAAGATAAAAATCATGCAAGAAATTTCAGAAAAACAACAACTTTTTAGCAACGCCTTCGTGCATGGTTTGATCATAACTTTCAACTCGTAAATCATTTTGGGATGGGGTTTGAATTGTTGGCTAACTTAAAGTGAGGGATATAACTTTTTTTTGGGGATAAAATATTTGTAACGATTTTATCAGAGGTCGGTAGCAGGTGGGAAATAAGTGTATTAGGTGACGAATATGGACGAGGTCCATATTGAAAAATGATTTGATCTTTTGTGAATGATTGAGAGAGTGTGTTTGATTATATTGGTGGTAGTCTAGAAGGATGGATTCTGTTAATCATGGTTGCAATTGTGTGATCTTTTGTTGATCACTAAATATTATTATAATTATTATGGTAATTGCAATATTACCATGCCATGCATTCATTGTTGATATATTGAAGGAGATAAGTCATAGGTCCGAAGAGGGACGAAAGACTTATCTGAAATTCATAAGGGGGGGTTCGAGATTCTAAAGGAGGAATTAGGTTCGTATGATGAACCATTGATGAGAATTCGTACCACATGTATCATGTAATGTTGTCGGCTCTTATTGCATTGTAATTATGTTGTGCTTGTGAATTTGTTGTGGTGAGAATGCGATTGTGAATGAATGTGATTTCTGTGTATAAATACTAATCTATTAATTATTATACACCTTTATTAAATGAATGAATTTCTCACCCTTTTTGTGTTTGTTGTGTTTGTGCTCCCTCGGAGTACAGATAATCAGGTACCTGAGTAGTTGGAGGAGTACCTCATATTGCTATCAGTCGAGTCTACTAGTGGAGTTGCTTTGATAGGTAACACTAGGGAACATGTTGTTTTCTTTATGTTATTATGTTATGTATCTGTTTGTGATGGAATTTCGTAAACAAATGCGGGTTTATATTAATACTTAAGAGATCAAACTCAAAAATCTCCAGGACATATTTGTGTGTTGTTTTTTTTGTTAAAAATAAGGATGGTCGACGAAGCTAACGCGAACCTCTGGGACGATGTTGTGATTTCTCGAGAATAAAGAAACATAACGGAA
Source organism: Lathyrus tuberosus (assembly GCA_022829125.1). Lineage (NCBI taxonomy): Eukaryota > Viridiplantae > Streptophyta > Magnoliopsida > Fabales > Fabaceae > Lathyrus > Lathyrus tuberosus. The sequence goes on from JALAZF010000109.1 coordinate 12,705,828, forward strand.
AGACAAGGCAAAATACAAATAAAATTTAAGGTAAGACAAAGTAAAAGGCTTGAAGTTAAAATGACTTGAAGTTAAAATGTGGAAGAAGTAAAGTTTGCTGAAAAGATAAAGGCAGTCGAAATAAAGTGCAAGGAAACGTAAAGGCATTCGAAATAAAGAAGGGTTTAGATGCATAAAAAGAAAGACTTTTTAAGATAAAAATGTTGAAATGTATTAAATTGGTGGAACGCATATGTACATTTTCCTCACTCGTTTCTTACAACACAAGTACTTTGAGTGTAGCGAAAATGTGTACAATTTTCGGACCCCTTACAAAATAAACCTAAGTTGCTATATATACAAGTCTAAAATAACTGTACAAGACTACTAAACTATCTCCATGATGACACGTCTTTAGATCATGTAGCGGTTTTCTCCCCGACGTGCCCCACGTTCTAAGTAACCGTCGACATTGATGTAGTAGTTCCCGCCTTGTTCCTTCTTTTGAATATTTCAACTGCTTTACTGGCGCAAAGAACTAAAGACCCTCGTCAAAACCTTCGACGTCGACCATGTTAAGATAACATGTCTCGACGTATCATCCATTGTGGTGATGAACTCTTTACCAGCGTGACATAGTATTCAGTTTCACTACGTGGCTAGTATAACATAGTACTCAATTTCACTAAGTCCTCATACTTTTTAAGTTCTTCGACCATACCACCTTCGACCATACCACCTTCGACCATCATTACCTTGGGTGACTTCCGACCGTGAGTCATGTTGACCATGTTTACTTGTTCTATTTTTATCTCTCACGTGGCATATTTATGGCTAGCCTCATGAACAATTTCCCTTTATAGTTAAGTCAAAAAATCCAATGTAACAAATCCCCCCCCCCCAAAAGGCCATGTTTCGATTTGCATCAAACAAGAGAGATGTGGCCTTTTTTATCATAATTATTCGATGTCGTTTCATTTTTGCTGACGTCATCGTCATCATTACACTTTCCGATGGATTGTCACTTTTAAGAGATTTGCTTAGAATCTCATCATCGCTCCTACTTCCCAAGAAGACGTGGGTTTTCACGTTTGCAGTAACTACCCCCGCTCATCATTAATGCTTGCATCTAAAACCCACACAATCTCTCTAGTTGCTCCCACGCTGGTGCCAAGTTTCAGATTTCATGCATGCATTGAAGTCTATAAATAGATTCCCTCAGCTCTTTTCTTTCTTTTCTTTCACTTCGTCTTTCTGCATTCTGCTTCTTCTTCGTAGAAAACACGCCAAACCCTTTTTCGCCACTTCCGTTTCAAAAAAGAACCCATTTTCCCCATAACCAAAAGCAATGTTTATTTTGAAACTCACCACTGACAACAATCTGTTAGCCTTTGAGATTGTTCCTTCTGAAGCCAAAGAGGTTTAGGATTTCATTCCCGAGTCTTCTTCTGATAGCAACAAGATTTCCATCTGGAAAAAACAATTTTTGATTCCTTACTCCATGGATAATCAACTCTACGCCTTTACTAGGCCGTATCCCTCAGAGAGGTCACAACACTGGGAGAAAATAGGCATCTATGGCATGGTCAGCCTATCTAAAACTGGCCCCAGGTATAACCCGTGCATGCTGCCGGCGTCGATATTCTTTTGGGAAAGTTTGACAAACACTTTCCAGCTTCCTTGTGGCATGTTGATATCGACCTTATTCGGTGTTGCTTCCACCAATCTCAAAATGCTTGCACCTCTTGATGGCCTGTGGAACAACATATTTGCAGCCCTCAGAACGATTTTCTTAGTGGTTTTAGCCTTCTTGTGGAAGATTGGTTTGGTCTGATCACCATAAACGGATCGTTTTCAGACGCTTCCCTTAAACGCCGGTAATCTTGTGGGGTGTGTGCTTTTTGCACTCCTTGTTTTTTCGCATAAGTTTTTTCTTCTTCTTCTTTTTTGCTATTTTTTTTTCTTCACTTAGGAAAATCTAGACACAACCAATGATCAAGATATAACCCTTAATAAAAGAGCTACTCTGAATCAAGAGGTAACCCCTACAAGTATCCTCCGATCCGAATATCTCAAAGGGGTCGAACATGCTGATCCTGTACCCAACTTCGGACTTGAGCTGACTCTTTTGGAAGGACTTAATGATCGTCTTCGTACCAGGATCGACCTCTCCAAGGCCAAACTAGAAGAATCCGAGTTGCAGTTTCCTGCTTGATCAACATCTTTGTTAATATTTTTATTTTGTAGTGGCTATGACCACGTTATGTAATGACTCAACCATCTTTGGCATTTTAACATCTTGTAACGAATTTTCCATTTCGACATTTCTTAATACCATGGAAGAAGCTTTGTTTTGTTATTATGTTACTCTTGATTAATTCAAATCTCTTGTAGCATAGGCCTATACCATTTTAGGTACTTACCATTTACTCTAAGAATTTGTTTGTCCGCAGACAGTTCTTCAATTTCATAAGCGTTGTTTGAAAACACTTGAAGAATTCAAAACGGTCCTTCCCAACTTGGGGACCATTTGCCGTAGGTTTGATCCTTTTGATCCATAGGTAAAATCACTTTCCAAACGTAATCTCCACTTGAGAATATTTTGGACTTGACCTTCTTATGATAGACTTTGGAAATTCGTTCTTTTTGTCGTATTAATGCATCTAATGTTGTTAGTCTTTCTTCGTCCAAATCAATCATTTCATCTAACGACATACTCCAACATTGTTCGGATGGAATTTCGTATTGACACTGAATTCAGACTGATTGTAAATAAATCTCTACATGCAACACAACTTCATGGTCGTAGGCAAATCAAAATGGTGTTGTTGCAGTTGCCTCTTTTGGAGACGTTCGAAAAGCCCATAGGACTTGATCTAACGTTCGATGCCAATTTTTTGGCTTCTTCCCAACATGTTTCTTGATCAAGCTAATAATGGTCTTGTTAGCAGCTTTGACCAGTCCATTTTCCTGAGCATAATAGGGCGTTGAAGTCAACAACTTAATTCCCATTTTTGACGCAAATTCTCGCATCTTTCGACCAATAAACACGGACCCTTGGTCATTCGTAATAGTTTCGGGAACTCCAAATCTGTAGATAATATTATTTTTAATAAACTCAATTATGGCCTCTTGATCAGCTTTCACTAAAGGGACTGCTTCGATCCACTTTGTAAAGTAATCAATATCGACCAATATGTATTTCTGGCTTTTAGAGGATGCAGGTCAAATTTCACAAATGAGGTCCAAAGCCCATCCTCTAAATGGCAAGGTTTCACTATTTCATGCAACTCACTTGCAAGAACATGTTGTATGCCTGAGTGAACTTGACATTCTTGGCAACCTTTTGCAAAATCCATACAATCCTTAAGCATGGTAGACCAATAAATGCCCTGGCGACATAATAGCCATTTCATCTTGTGCCCACCTTGATGGGAACCATAGGCTCCACTATGCGTGTTTGACACATCCAGATAAGCCTCTTCTTCACCAAGGCACTTGAGCAGAACTTCTTCAGCAGTCTTCTTGAATAACTCACTTCCACTTATTACATAACTCAAAGCTCTATACTTGACCTTTCGATCTGTTGACCCAACTGGATTCTTCAAATAATCAACTATGGGTTTTCTCCAATCATTGTTAGGTAAATCTTCGACAATGCAGATCTCGAAGTTCTCTACATCCATCAATCCTAACTTCGTCAATGCAAGATATGATGGAGAGAGCCTCGTTGCTCGTACTCTTCATCGAAATTTGACCAAGTTCTCCAACTTAGCCTTTGGCACTTTATATCCTAAGGCAATCCGCGCTAATTCGTTTGCCTCGTGATTCTCAAGCTTGGGAATATGCTGAATATTCACGAAGTCAAAACATTTTATTGGTTGATTCACTATCACAAAATACATGATCAAGTTTTCCTTGATACATCTGTATTCCTTCATGGTTTGTTTCACGGCTAACTCATAATCTCCTCTAACCTCGACTCGTTTTGCCCCTAAATCTAATAAGATTTCAAGGCCAACTATTAAGGCTTTGTATTCAGCCTCGTTATTAGAGCAAGCGCCTTCGATCTTAAACTTGAAGGTGATTAACACCCCGACAGTAGTACCATTTTTATGGCTCAAACCGTCGAAGTATAGCTTCCAAGGTTCGGTCTCTAAATAGTTTAAAGACGTTTTGACCACTGCATGTTCTACAATGAAGTCTGTGATTACTTGCCTCTTCACGGCCTTTAAAGTCACATAAGTAAGGGAATATTCAGTTAAAGCTAGTGCCCATTTTCCAACTCGATTATGCAAAATTGGTTTAGACAACATATGTTTAATAATATCAAAATAAGGAGATACATAAACATCAATTGATTTTATATATTGCTTTAACTTCATACAAGAGAAGTACAAACATAGGCACATTTTTTTCGACCGGACTATACCTAGTCTCTGCATCATTTAAAACTCGACCGAGGTAATATATGAATCTTTCGACACTATTATCGTCCTCTTGAGCTAACATTCTCCCTATGGTCAAGTCTGATGCAGAAATGTACAATCTCATACATTTATTCCTAATAGGCGGGGACAAGATATGAGGATTTTCTAGATATTCCTTAATCTCGTCGAAATCCTTATGATGCTCGGATTTCCACACGAACTCTTCCTTTTTCAGGCGGAGTAGTGGTGAAAAAGTCAGAATTTGCCACTGAGGTTCGATATAAACCTTCTCAGAAAGTTGATCTTTCCCAAAAGGGATTGCAACTCTTTCTTTGTCGATAGTGGCTTCGTCTCTTTGATGGCCTTGATTTTGTTTTGCTTTACCTCGATCCCTTTTTTGTAGACCACAAAGACAAGAAAATCCTCTGCCCTTTGGTACGTTGCCCCAATATTCTTCAAGCCAAATGGCACCATTACCCACTTGTAGGTGCCTAAAGCTCCAAGGCATCAAAATGCCATTTTGGGCGCATCTTCATCTGCAATGAAAATTTGGTTATATCCAGAATAATCGTCCATGATCCAACATACTAAGGTATTCAAAACCCACAGCTGAGTCAACCAACATTTTGGCGACAGGCGTTGGGTATTCATCCTTAGGGGTCGCAACATTTAGATCTTTGAAATCTATGCAGACCCTTAACGTTCTATTTTTCTTTATAATAGGAACGATATTGGTAAGCCATTCGACATACCTGGCGGTTCTAATGAACCTGCTTCGTAGGAGACTTTCGATCTCCTCCTTAATCTTGGACATTATCTCTGGAGCAAATCACCTCGGCGTCTGCTTGTCTGGCTTCTTTCCTGCCTTTATTGGTAGCTTTAGCTCCACCAATTCCATGCTTAAACCTGCCATTTCATTTTAATCCCAAGCAAAACAATATTTGAATTCTTTAAGTAATTAAATTAACTTTAATCTCAGGCTTAGATTGATGTTGACACTTATATAAGTTGGCCTCTTGGTCGATCCATTTCCTAAGTCTACTTCTTCAAGTGGATCTTATGGCTGCATCTTGGTAGTGGATGCCACTGGGTCCTTTTCGAAACCTAAAGGCTCGTCATCATAGATGCAATCAAGCCTGTGGTCTTTTCGACTATCCTCCTCCGAACCAGCTAACTGCGGCTCTTTGAAGGATCGAGGTTCAACGTTTACTCGATTTCCCACGTCAAACACTACTATTTTATTGGTTTCAATAACCATGTGTGGTATTTCGGCTTCCAAAGCCGTTTGTAATCTACTCTCGACCATATAGGTCATGATTCACACTAATGATTTGAACTCAGTCATCATCACCGAATATGTCTCCCTAGCCTATTGGCTGAATTTCATCTGCGCCCCAGACTTTCTCACCCATGACCTCTCGCCCCAGGTAAACCCATGGGTTGGGTGAAGGTTCAAAGAGAAAAATGCCTCTGCTAGAGGCTCAATACCAGTCTCAGCTGGTATGCATGGCGCTATCTTCGCCAAGTTTCTGTCGAAATTCATTTTGTCTACATGGTTCACCTCAGCCATGTAGTAGCCTTGGCCTGCTTCGATGTTTTTGACAATTTCATCTTTGCGCCAAATGGCTATCCTTTGGTGTAGGGACAAAGGGACTGCTCCTATACCATGTATCCATTCTCTCCCTAAAAGCAAGTTATAATTAGCCCTTGCAACTATTACCATGAACACTATAGGTTGAGTAATAAACCATACGGCCACTTCCACCTGAATGACCCTTATAGTTTGGTCAGTCTTTCCTTCATAGTAATAAAGGACCGTGTTGTAGGGCCTAAGGTCAGTGTCACACATTTTCGATTTAGCCAAAATGAAATATTGCATCAGGTTCACTGCGGGCCCACCGTCTACCAATATTTTGTTAACGATAGTGCCTTTGACCTTAGCCCTTATGAAGAGAGGCCTCAGGTGATTCTTCATTACCACATGGGGTCTCTCAAAGAATGTATTTTGATCTTCGATGCACCCATTGTTCATAACAAAGTAACATACTAGATTGTGTTTTTCCAATTCTTCTTCCTCATAGTCTTCCTCTTCAGCGACCTCAGTCACGCGGTCGTACTCATAACGAAGTACGGAGACAACATTACATGGAACATCGAAGTCGCCTTCTGACCCGGAGTCGAAATTATCTGTTACAAATCATCCTCTTTAGTTTGCTCCTCTCTATCGATATTCCTGGAGGGAAACAACTTCCTCCCAACTAGTTTCTTTGCCTTCTCATCTTCAGGCTTCTGCCAAGGATTGGTCTTGCTCGATCCGGAAGCATCCCTTTCTGCTTTCTTTTTCCTCTGGAATCTACGCCATTGGGTTCTAGTCATGGGATTCTTCCCCTTGTAGTTTACGCTAGGTCCATAAGAACGACTTTTAAACATCTAAAAATTCTCCTTGTATGTCATGGAGGACCCTCGACCAATCTAAAAGTTTTTCCATTTTGGGTTCCTATTGCATTCTCTCTCAGTAGGTTTCGACCATTTCCTTTGGGGAACGTCAGCTGAAGGCTTGTAGGTGTTTTGCTTCCCCTTCTATGAGCCAGTTGCTCGATCCTTCCTTTGAGGAGCTCCTCCCTTGCTAAAGTGGTACTGAGGTTGGACCTTCTCGTTGTCTTTGGCCTTCTGAGCAACTTCGACTGGCTTGGCAGCTTTCTTGTCAAACAAAGCGTTGCATCTAGGGCACAACATCACTTTGAAATCATCAGCTTGACACCTATAAAGAAATTCAATAAGATTTTCACCGACTTTTGGGAACACGGCTTCGATCTGGTTTTCAGTTTCAAATTATTTCATGTCAAAATATTCAGAGATTTTGACCATGTTGATCGCAGCAGGCTCCAGTAGCTGGCAACTCCAATCTATAAAGGATCAACATCAATTTTCATTGGGGCATTTCCTTTAGCAAACTTAAGTTTGCCTTCGTTCAAAGCATTCTACACAAGATCCCTGAAAAGAAAACATTATGAGATTTTATGTCCTAAGAAATTGTGATATTTTCAAAATCCTCATTTCTTTCTTTGTTCCAATGGTGGTACTTTTATGCCTAGAGGCACAAGTACTTGACCATCTGCAACCAACAAATCAAAAATCTCATCACATTTGGTTACGCCGAAGGTGTAAGTTTTCTTACGAAACTTATCGCTTTCTTTGGATTTTGGAGGATTCTTCCCATTTACAGATGTAAGTAACTTACACGCATATGGGGGACCCGACTTTAGCTCAACCACGTCAACCTCAGACTCTTCAACATGCTCGTATTCAGCCTCAGATGCTATGTCGTGGTCTTGCATGTCGACATAAGCTATACACTCTTTCTTACCCTTACTAGTTCTGGCCTTCTCGACCTTCAATCTCTCGACTTGCCTAACCCTATCTGCTAATTGGGCCATATCTTCCAGGTATTAAGTATCTAGCTTCTTCCTAATGGAATATTCTAGCCCATCAGTAGCCATTTCGACAAGCTCATGTTCAGGCACCTGGGTAAAGCACCTTATTTTTAACAACTTGAATCTGTTTAAGTAATCATCAATTGATTCAGCGAACTTTCGCTTGTCACTCGACAACTCCTTCAAACTAATCTTAGATTGCCCTATATAGAACTGTTCATGGAATAATCTCTCTAAGTGCGTCTAGTTATGGATCAAATGAGGAGATAAGGTAGTAAACCATGTGAATGTATTCTTTGTAAGAGAACTAGGGAAATATCTCATTCTCAAATTCTCATTATTTGCAATGCCACCTGCTTCAGTTAGGTAACTATCTATGTGTTCGACAGTTGACTCATTGGTGTCCCCAGCAAATTTCGTAAACTTAGGGACTTTCCACCCCCTTGGCAGCTCTGCCTGCAACACATATTCTAACAAAGAGAATGTATAATTTGGGCTTTGCAAGCCCATATTAACCCAATTTTGCGCCATTATCCTTTCGACAATGGTTGTAAGGTTATTTTCTTCCAACATATTTCTATGTCGAACCTAATGGACAAACTGGTCGGCATTCTGGTGTCGATTAACTATTATGACAGGTGGATTACCGTCCTCGCCTGGCACTTCTTGCTCAACGTGTTGGGGAATCACTTGTTGTCCCTGGTTCATAGTTTCATCTAAGATTACTCCCTCATTTCAAATATGCCCAGCAGCCTGGGGCTGTGTCCCTGTTCGAATTTAGACTAGGGGAGCGCCAAAAAAGTCAACGATTCTTGTCATTTGAGTCATCAATTGCTGGTAACTCTGATTCATATGTTGAATTAATGGGTTAAATATTGTACCTATCTGTTATGTTAAAGTATTTATCATGTCAGGGTTACTCTCATCCATTTATTGCCTCATTGCCATGATAGAACTTGTTGTCAGGGCCGACATTGCTTGCGAGCCAAATCCCGCTCCCATGTGGGGTGGCACATTTCGACCATGATTACCTATGGCTGAGCCTGACCCCATAATAGGTGAAAACATGTTTGCAGTATTATCCCTGAATGTTGAAGGGTTATTCTGTAAACTTGCCATAACCGTAGTTGGCATTCCAAACGGTTGTTCACGCCCTGGCATGGACATTGTAAAATTTGTGGTGAAAGGCCTAAAATTCGTCGCCACGAAAGGCCTGGGAGTCACTCTGTGACTCCGGGGTATTGGTTTAAAAATTGTCCCCTCAGGAGGACTCGTTGATGTCATTGTTGTCGACGGCATCACTATGGTACTAGCAGTTGAAGGAATAGTTTCAGTAATTGTCGCAAAAATTGTTCCTGATCCAAAACTATTAGAAGGTTGGTCTCCATTGTTGTTTCTAGGATTCACCATTCTTCTAACATATCTTCTAACAATAGGTTTCCTCACTTCTCTCTTGGTTATTGTACCACACCTCAATCTCATGCACTCACGCGCACGAACAGTGAAAAGTTAACGAAACTAATGTAGAAAACTTAAGACGTTTTTAACAAAACAATAAAATAAAAGACAAATACACAAAACCGTACCGCTGGGCATGCCAATTTGTTTGCGATGGAATTTTGCAAACAAATGCTGGTTTATATTAATACTTAAGGGGTCAAACTCGAAAATCTCCCGGACATATTTGTGTGTTGTTTTTCGTTAAAAATAAGGGTGGTCGTCGAAGCTAACGCAAACCTCTGGGACGAAGTTGTGATTTCTCGAGAATAAAGAAATGTAGCAGAAAGACAAGGCAAAATGCAAGGCAAGACAAAGTAAAAGGCTTGAAGTTAAAATGACTTGAAGTTAAAATGTGGAAGAAGTAAAGTTTGCTGAAAAGATAAAGGAAGACGAAATAAAGTGCAAGGAACGTAAAGGCAGTCAAAATAAAGAAGGGTTTAAATAAATGCATAAAAAGAAAGACTTTTTAAGATAAAAATGCTGGAATGTATTAAATTGGTGGAACGCATACGTACATTTTCCTCAATCGTTTCTCACAGCGCAAGTACTTTGAGTGTAGCGGAAATGTGTATAATTTGCGGATCCCTTACAAAATAAACCTAAGTTGCTATATATACAAGTCTAAAATAACTGTACAAGACTACTAAACTATCTCCATGATGACACGTCTTTAAATCATGTAGTGATTTTCTCCCCGAAATGCCCCATGTTCTAAGTAACCATCGATGCTAATGTAGTAGTTACCACCTTGTTCCTTCTTCTTAATATTTCAACTGCTTTGCTGGTGCCAAGAACTAAAGACCCTCGTCAAAACCTTCGATGTCGACCACGTTAAGGTAACATGTCTCGACGTATCGTCCATTGTGGTTATGAACTCTTTGCCAGCGTGATATAGTATTCAGTTTCACTACGTGGCTAGTATAACATAGTACTCAATTTCACTAAGTCCCCATGTTTTTTATGTTCTTCGACCATACCACCTTCGACAAGCATCACCTTGGGTGATTTCCGACCTTGAGTTTTGTTGACCATGTTGACTCGTTTTATTTTCATCTCCCACGTGGCATATTTATGGCTAGCCTCGTGAACACTTGCCATTTATAGTTAAGTAAAAAAATCCAATTTAACAAATTGCCCCCCAAAAGGCCATGTTTCGATTTGCATCAAACAAGAGATACGTGACCTTTTTTATCATAATTTTTCGACGCCGTTTCATTTTTGCTGACGTCATCGTCATTATTACATTTTTCGGCGGATTGTACCCCAAGTAAAATTATTATGTTAAAGAGTGTTAGTGAATCCACATGAGTAAGAATAAAATAAAAAACAATGACACATTGAATTTATTAAACTAGAACGATCAAATCGATATACTCTAGAGGAAAGAGCAGTTCTTTGATTCATTATATTTCAAAAGTTGTTACAAGAGATTAGAAGACGAGTTACAAGAAAATAGTTTTCCAAGTTCATAAGCACATCTCTTATTTTCTACCCAAGTATTTCTCAATCTCTCATTTGCTTAATATATGAATCAGACAAACCCAAGGTGTTTAGAAGTGTTTCTCAACCCCCTTAGATATCCCTCAAAGTTCTTTCATTTCTTATAACAATGAATCCTAAGAATTCATTATTTTCTGGTTTTAAATTTGGTCCCTCTAATTTGGAGGTCTCTTATCTTCAGTATGTTGATGATACCTAAATCTTGATTAAGTCGTCGGTCGGGATTCTTTGGACTATCAAAGTTATTCTTAGGGGTTTGAGCTTTCCTCGAGTCTAGGGGTTAAATTTCATAAGAGTAGTTTGAATGAGATTAATTTTGATCCCTATTTTCTCTAGCTCACTGAGGGTTTTCTGAACTGTAATATTGAGTCTCTCCTATTTTAGAATTGGTTGGAATCCACTTGGGAACCTTTCTTAAATATAGTCTGAAAGAAACTTAATTTTTGGTCTCATAGGCACGTTAGCTTAGGGGGAAGAGTTATTCTCCTAAACTATATGCTTAATGTTATTATGATTTTCTTCCTCTTATTTCTTAAGATTTATGTTAAAGTGGAGAAGAAGTTGGTTGAGATTCAAAGGAGGTTCCTATAGGGAGGTGTAACGCCCCGATTTATTTATTTATTTTTTCGTAATTAAATTGTGTGATTATATGTGTTGTTTGATGATATGATGTGTTAGGGGGACCCTTTGGTGTAGGGTAGTAGCCTCAGAGAGTAGAATTTAAGGTGTTGGCGGGGTATGTATCCTTGAGTTAGGGGTATGAAGAGATGATAAAAGTGAGCAGAATAATTTATAGTTGCTTTGATAATTAAAAATAAGGCTTAAATAGTCTGTTGGTCCCTGTAATTTTTTTATCTTATATCTCTCTTTTTGCATGTGGTTTAGTCTTTAAAGCCAAAATCCGCAGGTACCTACGAATTTTCCTTCAATTTTTCCTGCGTATTTTGGCTTGAGGGACTAAAACGCACACAAAAAGTGAGATATAAGGACGCAGACCAAAAATAAATAAATTACAGAGACTAAACTCAAAAACTTGCTAACTTACAGGGACCAAAAGTGTATTTAAGCATAAAAATAATGTTTTATTTATTTTAGTGTATTAAATTGGTGAAAATAAAATAAATAGTATGTGTAGAGATTTTATGGGCAAGGAGGTAATTACATGAGGGTAAGCTGGGGTAAATAAGGAAAAATCACATTGAAAGAATAATTTTATTAGAAAAAGGAAAAATTGGGAGAAGGGGGATTAGTTTTGCATTCTACGTAAAATTTTGAGAAGATAACAGAGAAAGAAACTAGGGCAAGGAAGGAGAAGTGATAAGTGCAAATTGTAGCTATTTTTGTATATAAGTTTTGTTGCACTTATCAAGAGTTTTTGGTAAATATCGTTTAAATAAACCCCACTTTGTGTATAAATACGTGGTTAGTATATATTTGTGTTTTTGGTTCGTTTGTGTAACAATTGATAGTTTTCCATTCATTTTGTAGGTGATAAAGCATTGTTGGAGCAATGAGCAAATAAAGGCTCCAAGTTGTGCCATTTGAACCAATAAGCTTGGAGCATCTTTGGAAGAAAATGGATTTTTTGAAGCATGCTACGAGCGCGCTTAGCGCGCTCCTAGCCCAAGGATGGAGCAAATTCCAGCAAGTAGCCCGCTTAGCGCGGTCCGACCGCGCTTAGCGCGGTGTTAAGGTAGTTTAACAATAAATGAGGGCGCGCTTCGCGCGGTCTTGCGCGCTTAGCGCGGTCTGCGATTTTTCCAGTTTATAAATAAGGGAAAGTCAGATTTTTCTAGGGATGGTTTTGGGGATTCTTGCTCCAACTCCATCAAACTTCATTTGTTTAGTAGATTAGCTTAGAAAACATCATTGAAGCTTGCATTTGGATGATCCGGGGTGGATTTCTCGTCGATCGACTCTGACAATCCGTGAAGTGTTTGGTTCATTTCTGATTTTCTTCATGTCTTTCTTCTTTGTTGGGTTTGTATATGTTTTTACTTTAATCATATGTACATTTGTCGCCCATGGCGTTATATTTAATTTGCTTTACAAATCTTTATCGATGATTGTCTCTGATTTTTGCTTTATCCGTGAGGTTTGGGTCGTGTTAGAGATAAACTCCACAAATCTTGATTAGGGATGATTATCTGTTAGTTTCTGGATGCTAGAGATATATTTAGAGCTAACAATCTATTTGGGTGTCGGAACTTAATGCTTCCGTGTCTCAAGGCTTCGTGCGCGATAGTGACGAAGAGAGTGATACTGTTTTTCTCTCAGCTCGGTGTGTCAGAGATGAACACTATTGAGAGCGATGCTGGATGATATTGAGGAGTATTGTAGGTTGAGTATAACTGGTCGGTAAGTTTAAGTTTGTGACGAGTGGAATATATACATGCTTGATAAGTCCTTTCTCTCTGATGAATGAATTTTCTTGTGTTAATATTTACTTTTCTGTTTTACAATTCCAAACCATTTTAACCCAAGCTTAAACACTTAGTTATTGTCGAACGACAGTTCAGTAGCATCGATCTCTGTGGATACGACATTGTCATACCCCAAATTTTGACCACTAAGATTTCCCATCATTGTGCAAATCACCATCACAATATGGATGTACCTTTATGCCACATCAATCTCCTCAAGGAATTGTTGAGCATTCACTACAATCAAAATTAGGGTTTCAAGCCCTCTCTGAGTGCTTAGACAAAGGATCAATCAAGGAATGACATGATCTTCAACTTGTCTAACCTCTCAAACATCCATAATGGATCAAGAGGACTCCCACTTCAAGGATTAAGCACAAGGTTTCTCCCTTCTAGGTGGATCAAGCTTCAAGATCGCCAGTGTCACCAAATTAGGGTTTTGGTCGACCAGGGCCTCCAGATGAAAATTTTCATCTGGGCATGAGCCAATGATTCAAAACATGTCCTAATATACTCCATGGAACCTCATGGACCCAATCATCAAGTCAATTTGGCCTCAGGGGATGCATACATAAAAAATAAGGAATTAGGGTTTCTTGACCTAATTCACCCCTAAGTTGACTTTTAGGGCAAATAATGAACCAAGACCTCAAGACATGATTTAAGGGTCTCTAATATACCACATTGATCCATTTGGAACAATGGATTAATCCAAGAAGTTTGAGCAATAAGTTTCAATTTCATCTGAACCACAGTTAGGGTTTTGCGAGAAAAGTCAACTGTAGCTTTGACTTTTGACCAGGACATGCTCCCAAGCCCTAAGACATGATTAAATACACCCTATAACACCCATGGAACATGTCCATAAAGTTTGATTTAGGTCAAGTACATGATTTCCTAAAGGATTGCACAGTTTGGAATTCATCTGACAAAAAGTCAACTGTGCACAAAAGTCAACTTTGACTTTTTGAGATTTTTCATAAAAATGGTTTTTTAACCCTAAAATGATGTTAATATATGATTGGAATCATCATTCATCAAGAAAAATCAAGAAAAGTGGGATAACTTGTAAAAGGGGTAACCATAAAAACTTAGAAAATTTTCTAAGTTATGAAATAAAGTGGCAAGGGTACCAACTTTGGAGGATCATAACTCCTAAACCACAAAGTCATTCTTCCCCATCCAAAGGTTGATTTGTAGATCTCATTACCCTCTACAAAAGCTTCATACTGATCTATGTCCAAAATCCTCATGGATTTTGAGTTATGGAGTGATCAAAATCAAGAAAAGTCACTTTGTTCCAACACTTAGTGAAAATTTCACTAAGTCAGAATCTGCCTTACTTTTTTCCAAATGTAGGGGGATTTTTCACTTGGATCCAAAAGGTATCAAAACCAAATATGATCAAACAGTTTTTGTATCATATAAGGTCTTTCCAAAATGGCCAAGAACATCACTAAATTCAATTTGAGCTATGAGATATGGTAGTGGCATGATGCCTTGCTGAAATCTGCCAAGGCAAGGCAGATTTTTGCACTTTTGGTCGATTTGCCAAAATCAGCCAATTCCAAGCCTTGTCATCACTTTGGACACATATGAGGATTGAATCTAAAGAGGACAATCACTGAGCCAAGCCTCCAAAGTCCTTGGAACAAGAAATAGCATGCCTAACCTAGAATTGCCTAAAATAGGGACAAGACTCCAATTTTGGATTGGAGCATTCAATGGAAGCACCAAGGTGGCATGGACTGAGCTATTAGCAACTGAATTCAGTCAAGACTTATCCAAAACCAAGGGGACCAGCAACCTGTGCCCTAACCTCTAGTCAATGGCTAGAGGAGACTTGGATTTTCATTTGCCAACATTGGCCAACCCTACTCAGCAGTTGCCATTCACTATTCCTTGCAAAACAAACTTGCTCTACTATAAATAGAGCTCAATTCTGATCAGTTTAAGTACACCAAAGGCCTACAACACTTGCCTTTCTCAAAATCCACTTCTCACTCTCAAAAATGCCTTTCTTAGCAAGTCACTATCGAATTTTTCAGTAGAGAGCAATTCCACTAAAACCAATCACACGCACACCTCACATACATCATATGTGAGCTGATCAAACATTTAAAGAACATCTGGAACACTGATTTCTCAGAATCACCAGTCAATTGCTCAAGGTTTTAACCAAGTTGTAGTTGAGATTCCATGAAGTGATCCAGCCAATTTCCATCAAGTCCAAGCATTCAAACACACTCCATAGGGTGTAGGGAAGCTGTTCAGATCATCACAACTCATCTGTAACACCTCCAAATCAGAAATCACTTGGAACTTGCTGTCACGACCTAGAGGTAAGCCTAAACTTGGTCATCTCTCAATCTATGCATATTTCCTCGCACAATACTTTTGCCAAATGTTCATAATCATGCATGGAATGTTTCCCCTCAATTAATTGCTTTGTTTGAATCGTGTATCAAAATTCTCAGCCTTCATGCAGAAATTAGGGTTCTTGAGGTTTTGTCTTGATTTTTTATTCCATGTTTAATATAAATGAAATTAAATACCATAGACATGATCGTGAGGTTGAGACGAGCAGATTGGTATGTGGATTGCATGATATAATCAAGTATTCAGTGAGATTGGAGAGAAAATGCAAATCTGGGCAAAACCCAGAACACGCGCGTGTTCTTGGGGTGTTCTTGGCGCCCTTTTTGAAAATTCAAATATTTGAATTTTGTGATTTTATTTAATTGATTCAAAAATTAATTTCTCTCTGAGTTTTAATGATTTTGAGTTGATTCTTTTTTTAATAATTCACAAAAATGTTAAAATATTTTATTTTCCCAAAAAATGCCAAAAATATTATTTATTTCATATAATTGATATTTTTCCAAAGAATTAATGTTTTAATTGTTTTTGACATTAAAAATATTTTTTCCTTATTGATTTTGCAAATTTTAATGATTACTAATCATTTTGTAGGTCAAAACTTGATTTATGAAGCATTAATCCAAGATCACAATTTGTTTTCCACATGTTAAACAATTTTGATCATTTTAATTGAATATTTTATTCAATTAAAACACATTTTGAAAACAAATTAGGGTTTTTGATTAATTCAACCCTCATAAATCATTTTCAAAACTTTTGGGCCTCTTGAGAGAGTGTAAGACCCAAACCCCCTTGTACAAACAATTTTGGGCCTCACTTATTTATAAGTCCCTCTGTACAAGTAAACGGCGCGATCGTCGCCCGTTTAAAAATAAATCAATTGGGCCTCTCCTCGAGCTATAAGACCCATTCAAAACTTTTGGGCCTCTAATAGAGTGTAAGACCCAATCCCCTTTTAACCAAAAACAATTTTGGGCCTCAGTCACTTGTATAAGTCCCACTGTACAAACTCATATCACAGTGCAATCACTGGCAAAACTCACTTGGGTATCTCCTTGAGCTGTAAGCCCCAATTTTTCCTTTCAAAGCACTTTCTCCTTTGATTTTGAAATATACTGTTGTTTTCAATCTTTCTTTGTTGAACAACTAACCAAACAGCATGGAAGCTCTACAACCGAGTAAGTGTTTATATGCTTTTATTTACCGCTTTCATATACATATAATTGTATTGTGGGGCTGTTTCGCTGTAAGCCTTGTTTCATAAACTCATTCTTAGAAATAGACAATACTAGATCCCCCATAGGAGCACCAGATACAGTCTTCTCTTCGGCTGTCCTCCTTAGGAATTGTCAAGAAACTCTACTCCCCAGAGATGATCTCTTCTCCGTGAATTGCATCCCTTGAGTTTCTTCCAAATTCTCAAACTTTCTTGGCTTGATCTATTCTTTGTGAATAGTCTGTCTTGAACTTCTCGGGGTTTGGGGACCCACAGGCTTCTTAAAAGCATCCCCGCCTCCTCTTGGGCGTTGTAAAAGGACCCGTCGGCTTCTTAGAAGTATTCACAACCTCCTCTCAGGTTACGTATAAATGATTTCTTCCTCCGAGA
Source organism: Lathyrus tuberosus (assembly GCA_022829125.1). NCBI lineage: Eukaryota > Viridiplantae > Streptophyta > Magnoliopsida > Fabales > Fabaceae > Lathyrus > Lathyrus tuberosus. The sequence continues at coordinate 12,723,082 of JALAZF010000109.1, forward strand.
ATGATAGCCTCCTCTCGGGCTTCGTACAAATTGTCCCTCGGCTTTTTAAAAGTTTCCAGCCTCCTCTTGGGCTTCGTACAAATTGTCCCGACGACCTCCTAGAGGTATAGGAACAGAAATTAGTCATCTTAATAGAACAGTCTTTCAAAGAGTCTAGATCTTTCTACCGTGAATATACTACAACTATTTCTTTAAGCATAGTATAAAAGATAAAACTCTAGACTTGGACAGTCTAATTTCCTTGAGTCTCAAAGACATTCTCAAGTCCCTTTCAAAATTAGGAAGACACCCGCAGACTTGGACTGTCTCAAATACCCTTTGGGTTCCCCGTTTCCTTAAAGAACAAGAAACAATCCCGATTCTCAGATCAAATCCATGAGTACAGTGTTACTCATATAAGAACTGATTTTCTCATTGAACCAACATACTGGACCTGTCACTCAACTAAAACAGTAACCTTTTAGCCTCCATCTCGGGCTTCGTACGAGATACAAAGACTCTCTTGTTGAGTCAAACCTTGTAGCCTCCATCTCGGGCTTCGTACAAGATACAAAGACTCTCTTGTTGAGTCAAAACTTTTAGCCTCCATCTCGGGCTTTGTACGAGATACCAAAACACTCTCTTGTTGAGTATAAGAGGCTCTCTTGTCGAGCCAATCTCCCTTTTAGCCTCCATCTCGGGCTTTATACGAGATACAAAAACACTCTCTTGTTGAGTATAAAAGACTTTCTTGTTGAGTAAATCACCTTTTAGCCTCCATCTCGGGCTTCGTACGAGATACAAAATCACTCTCTTGTTGAGTATAAAAGACTCTCTTGTTGAGTCAATCACCTTTTAGCCTCCATCTCGGACTTCGTACGAGATACAAAATCACTCTCTTGTTGAGTATAAAAGATTCTCTTGGTGAGTCACCATCTTTAGCCTCAATCTCGGGCTTCGTACGAGATACAAAAACACTCTCTTGTTGAGTATAAAAGATTCTCCTGTTGAGTCAACCCTTTTAGCCTCTCTCTCGGGCTTCGTACGAGACACACAAAAACTCCCTCTTGTTGGGCCAATAGCCTCCTCTTAGGCTTTGTATAAGAAAACCCAGGTTGAGCCAATCAACCTTTTAGCATCAAAGTTGTGACTCGTTCATAGTGCACAAACATCAACAACTCCTTCTCCTTCATCTAATCGCTATAAGCGGCAAGCCTCTGGATCATCTACATCCATGCCACTGTCCCTCTTTTAGCATGAGAAATTCCTAAGGAAAGATGGCATTGCTCTACACTGAGTTAAAGTCTTCTCCTTCAGGTTGGAAATCCCCTATAAAGGAAATTATGGCATTGCCGGATTCACACATCCCTGTTAAAGTAATTCTCCTTTATAAACAGTTGTGACAGACAAACCCCTCTTTAGAGATGACAAATTCTCTCTAAAGTCAAACCCTTTTAGCTTCACATCTTGGGCTTTGAACAAGATACAAACCACCTTTAGCTTCACATCTTGGGCTTTGAACAAGATATAGATCACCTTTAAGCTTCACGTCTTGGGCTTTGAACAAGACACCAAAACACCATTTCCTCCAGTAGAATAGGAGGAACTACGATCGCTCTGATTTCCCTGTTTCGGAAAAATGGGAATACGTAGGCATAAGATTGAAAGAAAAATTTTAGCGAGCACACTAAAGAAAAACTCAAAATCCCGTATATCAGTCAAAACATCCTAGTCCGTATTCCCCGCTAAAAGTCTAAATTCCTTGAAAATAACCTAAGAGAAGCCCCCCCCCCCCCACATTGATAACATCCGTAACCTAACAGACCGCTATTTAAACTCAGTATGCAAGTAGGGTTAATTGGAGACATCTATTTCCCTTCCTTAGTCAGCTCACAATAGGATAAAAAATGAATCAACCTATAGTAACCCCCAAGGAGCGACAGTGCTTAAGAAACACGTCCAGTTTCGCTCGCTACAGAAAAATGGCGCCCACCGTGGGGCATCTTAGGTCAAAACCCTTTAAGTTGGGAAGGAACCACAGAATGGCGACTCCGTCGGGGAGCCATTTTCTATCAGGAACATAAGATTCATAGCTTTTAAAAAGTCTAGGACATTAGGACAAATATATATACTGCTTTTCCTAATTGATATCTGTGTTTATTTTTCTGCTAATGGGAATGCGTGTGATGCCGCATGTGGAAAGATTGAGTATACACTTAAGATAAGTGATGGCGACGAGGTCGACCATCAACCTCAGTGGAGGCTTCCCAATGCAACCCATTCCCTCTCACAGGCAATGGGTCGATTGTGATGTCTGAGAAGCTGAAGAGCCAACCCTTTTGTAGTGCGGAAACTATCGAAAATAGTTGTCACGCGATACTACCCTCATTTGAGGCTGATGATCTATTCTCGATGAATAGCATTTACTCTAAGATTTAATACAGCTCACTGGCGATCCGCTTGCTGTTTGTTATCCTGGGAGGAGCTGATGATTTTGAGTACAGGTACAAAAATCACCCTAGTATAAACTTTGGGATGGGTAGAGCCTTGACTCCATGACAACGACCTTTTGACCCCATGTTTTTTCTATGTTTTTGTGTGCTGCATTCATGCATTCATTTAAAAAACATTAAAACATTCAAAAAATTTCTCTTCTAGTCTCTCTGTTTTTTCAAAATAAACTAAGACTGTGATTGCAAATATCAGAGAAAAGGATTGCGCTAATGGATTTCGGTAGAAGGAGAACTCATAAGTACACCTTCAGGATTCCAAAACTAGAGGATTTAAGAGGTTTGGCGAGGATGATCACAAACCAAGAGGCTTCCAGAGCCAAGTACGGAGGTTTGCTATCTCTGCTAAGAGTCCATGTGATTGAGGGAATCATGGATGCGCTCATTCAGTTCTACGATTTGGTCTATCATTGTTTCACATTCCTGGATTACCAGCTAGCACCAACGCTGGAGGAATATTCTCATCTGATTGATCTACACATTACCGATCAAGCTCCATTTTCTGGACTGGAAGAAATTCCAAAGAATCAGACCATTGCAAGAGCAATTCATTTGGACGAGTCAGAGGTCAGGACTCACATGACCACTAAGGGTGGCATACAAGGCTTGCCAGCCCAGTTCTTGACAAAGAAAGCCTTGTACTTTGCTAGTATCGAGAACGTGACTGCTTTTGAAAGCATCTTTGTTTTACTCACCTACGGGTTATTTCTGTTGCCCAACATTAATAACTTCGTCGATATCAACTCTATTAAGGTTTTTCTCATTGGAAACCCTGTGCCAACTTTGCTCGTAGATGCGTATCATTCTGTACACTTGGGAAATTTGTACAGCGGAGGGGAGATCACATGCTGTGTACCTCTGCTTTATAAATGGTTTATCTCTCATTTGCCTAAATCTGCTGCTTTTTGGGATCACAAGAGTGCCTTACGTTGGTCGCAGAAAATCATGTCCCTCACCAACTCTGACATAGATTGGTGCAGTAGGATTTATGACGAGATCAGGATCATTGACCGTTGTGGAAACTTCCCCAACGTACCCCTTATAGGAACTAAGGGAGGAATCAACTACCATCCAGTTCTCGTTCGTCGTCCATTTGGATACCCGATGAGGCACGTCCCACGGAGTGCTCATCTGGTAGGCTTTTCTTCAAGGAAGGAGAAAATGACAGATCACTAAAGACAAAAATAGTGCATGCTTGGAAACATGTTCATAAGAAAGGACGGGAGTCTCTAGGAAAACCCGACTGTGTCTTGGTGGAGCTTTATCTCCACTGGGTGCAAACTATAGCTCTCAAGCTAAAAATGCCTTATCCTCATCATGGAGTTCTTCCACCGAGGGAGTATGTCATGTACTTCATGACTGAAACTGAAAAGCTCCAGGTTAGTCTCAACAAAGTTCAACGGGAGAAGAGGTCTTGGAAGAACAAGTACCGCACCCTTAACGTGGAGTGCATCAAAATACAGCAACTACTGAAAGAAAAGGATGCTATGATCGAGATTTTAGAGCAACATGCTATGGATAATCAGGATGACCAAAGGAATTTGCTCGCTCCTTTCACTTGGCAGGGGAATGACAATCCGACAACGGATATCAGATGAGTATCTACGTACTCTATCTTTGATTAATTGGATTAATGGATATCAGATGAGTATCTACGTACTCTATCTTTGATTAATTGGATTAATGGAATCCTCTAAGTACCTTAAGTATTATCAATTGGGATCAATAGAGCAACTAATGAACTCTGAGGAGATCAATTTATTATTAGTTCAAGAGAGACTGTTATGATAACTCAAATGATTGATCAATTGGTTGAAACGACAAAATATCAATTGGAGATATTTTGCTCTATTAGATTATATTATATAATATTGGTTTATATATATATATATATATATATATATATATATATATATATATATATATATATATATATATATATATTTGGTTAGAGAATGAGAAAGAAAAGGAAATAGAAAGAAGAAGAAGAAAAACGAGGAAGAAGAGAAAGGAGGAGAAGAGGAAAAAAGAGAAAAGCTTGGACCATCTTCTTCAAACTCCTCTCCATATATCAGGTGGGTTCTAGATAGAAACTCTAAGTTCTAGAAATCAATGATTTGAACTTAGGTTAGATTTGAGAGAAAATGATTAATCCGATAAATCAATGGAATCTAACGGATAAAATGAGTTATAAACTGTGTTGTATGATCAATACGTGTGTAGAATCATCTATTTATACTTGTTTGTGCATTGGGTGGTGTTTGGAGTGGGTTTTGGACCCCAAAGGCCCAGCTGTGACGCTACTGAGATTTCTGGGTTTCGCATGGTTCGCCTAGCGAACCTGGGGCGAAGCGCAGCGAACGGATTTTCGAGGGTTCGCCTAGCGAACCCGCCAGCGAAGGTCAGCGATTGTTCGCCAGAGACGTTCGCCTAGCGAACTTTGTGTGTTTTCAGTTCTGTTTGGTTCTGACTTGCTTCGCTGAGTTGTTCGCGAAGCGAAGGGCGAGGCGAAGGTTCGCTAGAGAGTTCGCGAAGCAAACTTTATGTCTGTTTTTGTTCTGTTTGTTCATTCGCCAGGAGCTTCGCCTAGCGAAGGCTGGAGCGAATGCTCGCTGGGGATTCGCCTAGCGAACATGATAGATAGTGCAGTTTTGTTTCCTTCATAACTTTTGATCCGTAACTCGGATCGGGGCGTTCTTGGTGTCATTAGAAAGCTATGACGACCCTCTATCTGATGTGGGATTTTATATTTAAGTGGAAAATGATGGAAACCATGATATGTGATATGTGTGAATCCATATCTTTTGGATCGTGAATCCGATCGAGGCTAGAGTATAGCCGTTGGAAAGCTGTGAAAATATCCTACGAGATGAGAGTGAGGGTTTTATGTGATGAATCATTATATGTGACTCCATTATACAATTGTAATATGCTTTTGTATAATTTGTGATGAAATTATTATATGTATTTCAAATGTGAAATTGTAATATGCTTTGCCTAATTGATGTTAAACTTGATTGAAAGAATAAGCATGTTAAAATATGAATTAGGAAGAGTGAGAAAACTTTACCCCAAAACAAAATGGTTTAATTCTAGGTTGTAACTAGAATTGTGGTAGAGAATCTTTGTGGTAACGCTCGTGCGTGAAAGGCCGAGGCGTGTGTATTGTGCAATCGTAACCGGTTATTATTGATAGTGCGTTTCATGGGTCTCGAGCTCCTCTGAAACATATGCACCATTACTTGGCAGGTTTGATTCCCGCGTTTAGTACGAATGGGACCTACGGGTAGAGACTTGTGATGGTTAACAAGCCATGAGAAGTGACGGTTCACGGCTAACAGGCCGTTGTTCCCGAATCCATTTCGTATGTCAAGTAATTCGAGGATCCATGACTCGGGTCGTCTTCTAGACGTAGAAGCGGACGGGGAAAGGGGATGCCTTGGTATGGTTATTGATTGTGAATTCTTGAGTTAACAGGCTCAAGAGGTACTTCGGTACATTGTGAATTCTTGAGTTAACAGGCTCAAGAGGTACTTCGGTACTAGTGTGAGTTTACAGGCTCACCGTGATGGTTACTTGTGTGTGTGTACTCATGGTCTTTCCCCTTTCCCCTTTGACATGAGTTAGGTTATTTAGAACCTTGTAAAGCCGAGAGGACTTTAAGATAGGGAACTCATTGAGATTTGATGTATCTCACCCCACTATAGTTGCTATATTTCAGGTTCGGATTGCAGGTTGATTTACAAATGGAGCTATGCTTGGATGTTTCAAGAGAAGCTCAGTTTTAGTTTTTCCGCTGTGTATTTTATTGTTATATACAATTGAGGATATTGTATATTCTTAGATTTTATTTTCTTTGGCTAGTTTCCATGACTTGTGCCATAGATTATATTTGTGTTTTTAGAATGGACAAGTATGTGAACTATGCCATTAGGCACTTTTGATGCGTCAGTACCAAATAAAATGCGTGTATTGTATTATTCTAGATATATATTATACAGGGCGTTACAGATGTGCCCTTGTCCAGGAAGCACTTCAGCACTTGTTAAATCATTGGTGGATGCCAATCTACATGGATGAAGATACTCAGCAAATTAGTATCAATAACAGAAACCCCACTCGGCGTCAAAGTCAGGATGTCCGATCTGTGGAAGCTAACCTAGTGAGGTTACATTGTATTCAAAGCGGGCGTGACCAGGTGCCACCACACAATTATGAACGTTGCGGAGTCTGTTCGGAAAGTAACCAAGGGTGCTACCTTGTGCGAGCAGCTCTCCAGGGGCAGGTGGATCGTGGGGAGATTCGCCCATATCCAGGTTCCGGACCCATCAATTGATCGCCGAACTACCTTGCCGATCAAATCAAAGACGCTGTCGTCATCTCTGATCATCAGAGGACCAGGAATGTTTTTGCCATCATCCCTCTGCTTGACGAATCAAGAATTCCCAACCGGGAACGGATTGAGATTACGTACGATGGTCAGAAAAACCAGAAGGTTCCCATAGTCATCTATCTGCTGGGACCACTACCGTATGAATCAGCTAAGGCAATCCCTTACAAATATGGTGCAACGATAATTGAAAATGGAAAGGAAATTCCATTACCCCCCGTCGTGAATATTGCAGACATCAGTCGTGTAACACAGAGTGGTAGAATCTTCAACAGAGGAGTTGGGGAGTTCAACAAAGAAAAGGAACTTCAGACAGAAGCTCCCGATCCATCAGTCGGTCAATCCAGTAATCCCGACCTTTCGAAAAATGATGATGAGATACTAACGCTCATCCAAAGGAGTGAATACAACATTGTTGATCAACTGTTATGAACTTCTTCAAAGATCTCAGTATTATCACTGTTACTCAGTTCAGAAGCGCACAGGGAGGCTCTACAGAAAGTCTTGGAGCAAGCCTTTATGGAACAGGATGTAACAATCAGACAGTTCGATAGTATTGTCTCTAACATCACTTCTTACAATAACGTGGAATTTAGTGATGAGGAATTACCTGAAGAGGGTCGCCGTCATAACATGGCGCTCAATATCACAGTCAACTGCAAGGATGATGCTTTAGCCAGCGTACTGGTAAACACAGGGCCAGCCCTGAATGTTATGCCGAAGTCCACTTTGATGCAATTATCATTCAAGGGCCATCTGATGAGAACTAGTGAGGTCATCGTCAAAGCATTCGACAGATCCAGAAAAATGGTTATCGGCGAAGTTGACCTTCCCATAACTATTGGTCCTCACACTTTCCAAGTCACCTTCCAGGTCATGGACATCCGGGCAACGTACAGTTGTTTATTAGGAAGACCTTGGATACATCAGGCTGGGGCGGTCACTTCAACCCTCCACCAAAAGCTAAAGTTCGTCCAGAATGACCAACTCATCATAGTCTGTGGGGAACAGGCCTTGCTCGTCAGCAATTTATCGTCATCCACTTATGTGGAACCAGAAGGGATAATCGGAACCCAGTTCCAAGTGCTTTCGCTACACAAGGACGATCAATCCGGAGGAGGAACTTCGATTTCCATATACAAAGATGCTATTAAAGCAGTCGAGAGTACCGATACAACAGGATGGGGACAACTTGTCATTCCTACTAGCAATACAACAAAGAAGGGTCTTGGTTTTTCTGTAACCTGTACCCAAACAACTGCTAACGATGAAAGTCTTCATCCCATTCAGAACTTCTTCCACAGTGGAGGGTTCCTTCACCCAGTGCCTCAGGACATCCATGCTATCAATGAGGGGGATTCCTCCGATACGGGGGAAGAATGGAAGTCCTATCTTAACAGGACGGTTATATGTCTCAGGAAGAGGTGCCTACGCCATTTTGCTATCCCGCACAGAGTCCGAGATTTACACCACGGTCAGATGTCGAAATAATATGCAGAGGTTGTGATCCGGAAGGATGTCGTGCTCCGCCAAATTCATTAGAGGAGGACACTCTAATGAAAGACAATTTTGACCACAATTACTATGGACCGATGGACGATCTGCCAATGTGACAGCCTTACCCAGGAGACTAGGGGCCAAAAAGTCAGCCGAGTAATGAAACTCAGCTGAGCCTCATTGAACAGAATACCTGCGTCCCCACCATGTCATGGGATTAACACTCAGGTCATTCAGAAACTACTCAACATAACGATGAATTTGCAACGTTTGCAGGACTAGAATTCATTAATTATGCTTTTCCCGAGGTCAACATCATCGAGAGGGATGACCCCTCCAGTTCCAAAGAAGTGTGGGACACCCTGGGACAACCAAGTGGAAAATACGACTATATGGTCAAGTACACCGCTCCCGAAAGCTCTCGTATCAGGCTCGAAGATATCCAGCCAACTGGATGGGGAGATTCAGCTGAGAGCACAAATGCTATGCAAAATACAACTGAGGAATCCTCCTACGACAACTCTGCCTGGGAGACAGATTCCAATGATCCTGCTCCACCAGAAATCAGCGTTATTTCTGAAGACAAATCAAGGAAGGTGCCAGACTTTGTGATTCACCGAGGAGTTCGCCGCCAATGGGTTGTTGTCGATGTTCCAAGGATTGTTCATAAGTCAAAGTAATTGCCATCTTTAACCTTTCACCCTGCCCAGGTGAAACAGATGTTTTGATAGGGCTCGCTTTCTGTAAATTTTCCCTCTTCGCTTCGCCCAAAGCGACAGAGTTTTGTTTTATAAGGTTGTAGTTTCAAGAATCGACTTATTGATTAATAAAATAACGTCGTTCTATAATTTCCGCATTAATTACTGTTTTCTCTTTTTGCTTTTTCTCAGAAAATGGTAATCCTAAAAAACAATTCAATAATAAAAACAAGCAGTAATAAAAAAAATACACTGCACACACTTTTGCATTCTCTCTATCTCTTCTAAACACGAATCATCACGTCATGCAGATTGCTTGTTTTAAACCCCGTTGAAACATACGATCCGATGCCTTCTCCCGACTTTGAGTTCCCGATATTTGGGGCTGAAGAAGAAGTTGACAACCAAATTCCAGAAGAGATCTCCCGATTACTCAGACAAGAGGAAAGGTCCATTGAACCTCACAAAGAGCCATTGGAAATGGTAAACTTGGGTTCAGAAAAAGAGAGAAAAGGAATCAGGATTGGGGCACTACTCAGTCCAACTGCCAAAGAGAGTTTGATAAAGCTTCTCAAAGAATTTCCAGATGTATTCGCTTGGTCCTATCAGGATATGCCAGGGTTGGATACCAGCATCGTGGAACATCACTTACCGTTAAGATCGGAATGTCTGCCAGTAAAGCAGAGGTTGAGACGCACTCACCCGGACATGGCCATCAAAATAAAAGAGGAGGTACAGAAACAGATTGACGCGGGTTTCCTCTCTACGTCAGAATATCCTCAATGGTTAGCCAATATCGTACCCATTCCGAAAAAGAACGGAAAGGTCAGAATGTGTGTCGACTACAGAGACCCGAACAAGGCTAGTCCAAAGGACGACTTTCCTTTACCACACATTGACATGCTTGTAGACAGTACAACAAAGTTCAAAGTTTTCTCCTTCATGGATGGATTCTCGGGCTATAATCAAATCAAAATGGCGGCTAAAGACATGGAGAAAACTTCATTCATCACCCCATGGGGTACCTTTTGTTACAAGGTAATGTCGTTCGGTTTAAAGAACGCTGGGGCAACCTATCAAAGGGCCATGACTACTTTGTTTCATGACATGATACACAAAGAAATCTAAGTGTATGTCGATGATATGATTGCAAAATCTAAGACAGAGGAGGAGCATGTGACCCATCTGTCAAAACTATTCGAGCGGTTGAGAAAGTACAAACTCCGCTTGAATCCCAACAAGTGCACCTTCGGTGTCCGTTCAGGGAAACTCTTAGGGTTCATCGTCAGCCAGAAAGGAATTGATGTTGATCCTGACAAGGTCAAGGCCATTCAAGAAATGCCTTCCCCAAAAACTGAAAAACAAGTAAGAGGATTCCTCAGACGTTTGAACTACATCTCCAGATTTATATTCCTCATGACTGCCACATGTGCGCCGATTTTCAAATTACTCAAAAAGAACCAGGACTGCGTTTGGACAGAAGATTGCCAAACCGCCTTCGACAGTATTAAGGAATATCTGTTGAATCCTCCGATTCTATCACCTCCAGTGGAAGGAAGACCACTGATCATCTACCTCACAGTCTTGGAAGACTCAATGGGGTGTGTACTTGGCCAACAAGACGAAACCAAATGGAAAGAGTCTGCCATTTACTATCTAAGCAAGAAGTTCATCGACTGTGAAACTCGGTACACGATGCTCGAGAAAACTTGCTGTGCTTTGTCCTGGGCAGCCAAACGTCTTCGCTAGTACATGATTCGTCACACTACTTGGTTGGTCTCCGAGATGGACCCAATCAAGTATGTATTTGAAAAACCTGCTCTCACGGGAAGGATTTCCTGTTGGCAGATGTTGCTATCAGAATATGACATAGAGTACCACGCTCAGAAAGCCGTTAAAGGAAGTATTATGGCTGATCATTTGGGTCATCAACCGATTGACGATCAAGAATCAATCGGGTTTGACTTCCCAGACGAAGATGTCATGTATTTGAAAATGAAAGACTTCGATGAACCGCTACCCAGTGAAGGGCCAGAACCAAGTTCCCAGTGGGGACTTATCTTTGACGGAGCTGTCAATCATTATGGAAACGGAATTGGGGCAATAATTGTTACCCCTCAGGGTACCCACATTCATTTCACTGCCAGACTCACGTTCAAATGTACGAACAATGAGGCCGAATACGAAGCTTGTATTATGGGTCTCGAAGAAGCGATTGATTTAAGGATCAAAAACTTGGACGTATATGGCGACTCAGCCCTGGTTATCAATCAGATAAAGGGAGATTGGAACACATACCAATCAGGACTAATTCCTTACAAAGATTATGCAAGAAGGTTGTTACCTTTCTTCAACAGAATCGAGTTTCATCACATCCATCGTGATGAGAATCACATGGCTGACGCCTTAGCCACTCTCTCTTCTATGATTAGTGTAGGTCAATGGACTGACCTACCTAAGATCGACATAATGCGCCTTGAAAGGCCCGCTTACATCTTCACGATTGAAGCAGTCATAGACGACAAACCTTGGTATCACGATATCAAATGCTTCCTTCAAAAACAAGAGTACCCTCCTGGGGAATTCAGAAAGGATAGAAAGACCCTCAGAAGGCTAGCAGGTACTTTCTTCCTGAGCGGTGATACACTGTATAAGTGGAATTTTGACTTGGTTTTTCTTCGATGCGTCGACAGACCAGAAGCAGACATGTTGATGAAAGAAATTCATGAAGGATCCTTTGGCACTCATGCCAACGGACACACAATGGTGAGAAAAATTTTGAGAGCAGGGTACTATTGGTTGACAATGGAATCCGACTGCTACAAGTACATGAGGAAGTGTCACAAGTGTCAGATATACTCTGACAAAATTCATGTACCGCCAACGCATCTCAAAGTTCTCTCTTCCCCGTGGCCTTTTTCCATATGGTGAATCGACATGATTGGCATAATTGAGCCCAAGGCTTCAAACGGAGATCGGTTCATTCTGGTCTCCATTGATTACTTCACCAAGTGGGTCGAAGCAGCGTTGTACACTAATGTAACCCGACAAGTGGTGGTCCGATTTATAAAAAACAATATCATATGCCGTTATGGTGTTCCGAGCCAGATCATTACTGATAATGGTTCTAACTTGAACAATAAGATGATGAAAGAGTTGTGCACAGAGTTCAAGATCGAACACAATAACTCATCTCCCTACCGACCCAAGATGAACGAAGCGGTAGAAGCGGCTAACAAGAACATCAAGAGGATTGTTCAGAAGATGGTCGTAACCTATAAAGGCTGGCACGAAATGCTACCCTTTGCTCTTCATGGTTATCGCACATCTGTCCGCACTTCAATAGGGGCTACCCCTTTCTCTCTAGTATATGGCATGGAGGCAGTGCTCCCCATCGAGGTAGAGATCCCATCAATCCGGGTATTGATGGAGGCTAAGCTAACAGAAGCTGAATGGTGTCAAAGTCGACACGACGAACTGAATCTGATCGAAGAGAAGAGAATAACGGCACTGTGCCACAGTCAGTTGTATCAGCAAAGAATGAAGAAGGCGTTTGACAAAAAGGTCCGACCTCACACCTTTAGGAAAGGAGACCTTGTGCTCAAGAAGATACAATCATTTCTAACTGATTCTCGGGGCAAATGGACTCCGAACTATGACGGCCCCTATGTGGTCAAGAAAGCTTTCTCAGGCGGTGCCTTGAGACTTGCAACCATGGACGGAGAGGAATTTACCTACCCCACAAACGTTGATGTAGTCAAGAAATACTTCGCTTAAACTAAAAAAAAAACGTCTCGGTGGATTGAAAACACGAAAGTGCGGTCCAGGCAAAATTTAGAGACAAAATAAATAAAAAAAATCATCCCGGTGGATTGGAAACATCACAGTACAATCCAGGAAAAAGTTAGGGATAATGGCAAGTAACTATGTTCAACAGAGGCAAGTCCCTCAGCAGCAGTTACACCATCCATCGGAGGAAAACTCTAGTCAAGGTCATCTTCGACAGAAGCTCAGGATGAAGTTGGTAGAAGGATAGTGGTCGTTATGTTTCAACGTAGCCCTCTTCCCTATAAATTACCATTTTCTAACTTTGTAAATACTCTTTGGAATCACGCGTTTGGCTGATCTCCATCTTATCAATAAAATTTGAGCCCTTGTGCTTTTGTTTGTAATTCTCATTTGTTTTAGCTTTACAGAACGACATTTTAATATGATCAACGATTCTTGAAATAAAACAAAAAATGGATTTACTTGTAAAACTTTTTCTACTTTTAAAATAAAGATGGCAATTTCTTTTGACTGTTAAACATCAAAAGAACATCAATCACTTCTCCAGAAGTAAGCGAACTTCAAAGTGCAGAATCAAAGTACTCCTTCTAACCCAGTACGCCTGAATAAAGGGATCAACTGTTTCAGAGACCTTGTTTCATCTGACACGCCTCGGCCGAGTTCTTATCTCCTAAGCCCGACCAACATAGTTCCCCACGAGGACTACTTCTCCTAAGCAAGGTAGAATTGCTGCTTTTGGACCAACAGTACTTCTTCGCCCCGCGATGGCCAAGTATCCAGTCGTGATCATCCATTAGTTTGTATGTCGCGTTGGTTTTGTCAGCATATACATACATACATCATGCATTATTGATTTGCATTCCCATTCATATTGCATCACTATCACTCTAGTCGGTCTTATCCTCTGGTGATAAAAAGTCCTCTCAATCGAGTTGTCAAGTTCTTTCCTCGTCAAGAAATGTCGCGTCGGAACGATCTCTCTCCTCCAGTTTATTTTTGGATGGAAGTTGGCTCCTCGACCACTTTGATAACTTGAACCTCTGAAAAACCAGAGAGCCCTCAGTCAACATCACTCTTCACCATTGAAGATGATATCGTTGCTTTCCCGGATTAAGGAAAATCCCGAGAGAAAGCCTCCTAATCAGAGATTCGGTGGTACAGCAGTTTTTCTCCGAAAAAAACCACTGATGAAAAGGTCATCGACACCTCAAATTGGATCCCATCATATGGCATTTCTCCGGGAAGATCCTGAGAAAAGTATGATGTAAGACCCCAAATGAAAGCAGTCTCTCAAAAGACTCGTCTTCCCCAGTAGAAACAAATGGCGTCTCCAACAGAGAAGTTTGTGCGCCTCTACAACTCAGATGATTGGGTTCCCCAGCAAGTCTGACGTCAAAACTTTTTCCGTCAAATGGCATCTCCCCAGGAAAATTCGGCGAGATGTTTGAGAAAAACCGCTACGAATAACGTCCCTTGTCAATAAAGTTTATTGACAAAAGAAACTAAGACCAGTTCCTTGGTAGGAAACCAGGATCGAGGGGAAGTTTAAATCAGAAACTAAGACCAGTTCCTTGGTAGGAAACCAGGATTGAGGGGAAGTTTAAATCAGAAACTGAGACCAGTTCCTTGGCTGAAGACCAAGATCGAGGGGAAGTTTACCTTTTCTAAGCATCATTGCTTAGCGAAAGAATATGAATGCGTGAATTACCATTCATAGACGCCGTCAAAATTTCAGATATTCCGATATTTAATCATCTTGCACCTCGAATGCCCGAATACCTTCGCCATTCACACCTTCGTGTCCAAGAAGATTAAATAGGGGCATCTGTCATACCCCAAATTTTGACCACTAAGATTTCCCATCATTGTGAAAATCATCATCACAATATGGATGTACCTTTATGCCTCATCAATCTCCTCAAGGAATTGTTGAGCATTCACTACAATCAAAATTAGGGTTTTAAGCCATCTCTGAGTGCTTAGACAAAGGATCAATCAAGGAATGACATGATCTTCAACTTGTCTAACCTCTCAAACATCCACAATGGATCAAGAGGACTCCCACTTCAAGGATTAAGCACAAGGTTCCTCCCTTCTAGGTGGATCAAGCTTCAAGATCGCCAGTGTCGCCAAATTAGGGTTTTGGTCGACCAGGGCCTCCAGATGGAAATTTTCATCTGCGCATAAGCCAATGATTCAAAACATATCCTAATATACTCCATGGAACCTCATGGACCCAATCATCAAGTCAATTTGGCCCCAGGGGATGCATACATCAAAAATCAAGAATTAGGGTTTCTTGACCTAATTCACCCCTAAGTTGAATTTTGGGACAAATTAATAACCAAGACCTCAAGACATGATTTGAGAGTCTCTAATATACCACATTGATCCATTTGGAATAATGGATTAATCCAAGAAGTTTGAGCAACAAGTTTCAATTTCATCTGAACCACAGTTAGGGTTTTGCGAGAAAAGTCAACTGTAGCTTTGACTTTTGACCAGGACATGCTCCCAAGCCCTAAGACATGATTCAATACACCATATAACACCCATGGAACATGTCCATTAAGTTTGATTTAGGTCAAGGACATGATTTCCTAAAGGATTGCACAGTTTGGAATTCATCTAACAAAAAGTCAACTGTGCACAAAAGTCAACTTTGACATTTTGAGATTTTTCATAAAAATGGTTTTTTAACCCTAAAATGATGTTAATGTATGATTGGAATCATCATTCATCAAGAAAAATCAAGAAAAGTGGGATAACTTGTAAAAGGGGTAACCATAAAAACTTAGAAAATTTTCTAAGTTATGAAATAAAGTGGCAAGGGTACCAACTTTGGAGGATCATAACTCCTAAACCACAAAGCTATTCTTCCCCACCAAAGCTTGATTTATAGATCTCATTGCCCTCTACAAAAGCTTCATACTGATCTATGTCCAAAATCCTCATGGATTTTGAGTTATGGAGTGATCAAAATCAAGAAAAGTCACTTTGTTCCAACACTTAGTCAGAATCTGCCTTACTTTTTTCCAAATGTAGGGGGATTTTTCACTTGGATCCAAAAGGTATCAAAACCAAATATGATCAAACAGTTGTTGTATCATATAAGGGCTTTCCAAAATGGCCAAGAACATCACTAAATTCAATTTGAGCTATGAGATATGGTAGTGGCAAGATGCCTTGCTGAAATCTGCCAAGGCAAGGTAGATTTTTGCACTTTTCGTCGATTTGCCAAAATTAGCCAATTCCAAGCCTTGTCATCACTTTGGACACATCTGAGGATTGAATCTAAAGGGGACAATCACTGAGCCAAGCCTCCAAAGTCCTTGGAACAAGAAATAACATGTCAAACCTAGAATTGCCTAAAATAGGGACAAGACTCTAATTTTGGATTGGAGCATTCAATGGAAGCACCAAGGTGGCATGGACTGAGCTATTAGAAACTGAATTCAGTCAAGACTTATCCAAGACCAAGGGGACCAGCAGCCTGTGCCCTAACCTCTAGTCAATGGCTAGAGGAGACTTGGATTTTCATTTGCCAACATTGGCCAACCATACTCAGCAGTTGCCATTCACTATTCCTTGCAAAACAAACTTACTCTACTATAAATAGAGCTCAATTGTGATCAATTTAAGTACACCAAAGGCCTACAACACTTGCCTTTCTTAAAATCCACTTCTCACTCTAAAAAATGCCTTTCTTAGCAAGTCACTATCGAATTTTTCAATAGAGAGCAATTCCACTCAAACCAATCACACACACACCTCACATACATCATATGTGAGCTGATCAAACACTTAAATAACATCTGGAACACCGATTTCTTAGAATCACCAGTCAATTGCTCAAGGTTTTAACCAAGTTGCAGTTGAGATGCCATGAAGTGATCCAGCCAATTTCCATCAAGTCCAAGCATTCAAACACACTCCATAGGGTGTAGGGAAGATGTTCAGATCATCACAACTCATCTGTAACACCTCCAACTCAGAAATCACTTTGAACTTACTGTCACGACCTAGAGGTAAGCCTAAACTTGGTCATCTCTCAATCTATGCATATTTCCTCGCATAATACTTTTGCCAAATGTTCATAATCATGCATGGAATGTTTCCCCTCAATTAATTGCTTTGTTTGAATCGTGTATCAAAATCCTCAGCCTTCATGCAAAAATTAGGGTTCTTGAGGTTTTGTCTTGATTTTTTATTCCATGTTTAATATAAATGAAATTAAATACCATAGACATGATCGTGAGGTTGAGACGAGCAGATTGGTATGTGGATTGCATGATATAATCAAATATTCAGTGAGATTGGAGAGAAAATGCAAATCTGGGCAAAACCCAGAACACGCGCGTGTTCTTGGGGTGTTCTTGGCGCCCTTTTTGAAAATTCAAATATTTGAATTTTGTGATTTTATTTAATTGATTCAAAAATTATTTTCTCTACGAGTTTTAATGATTTTCAGTTGATTCTTTTTTTAATAATTCACAAAAATGTTAAAATATTTTATTTTCCCAAAAAACCCCAAAAATATTATTTATTGCATATAATTGATATTTTTGCAAAGAATTAATGTTTTAATTGTTTTTGACATTTAAAATATTTTTTCCTTATTGATTTTGCAAATTTTAATGATTTCTAATCATTTTGTAGGGAAAAACTTGATTTATGAAGCATTAATCCAAGATCACAATTTGTTTTCCACATGTTAAACAATTTTGATAATTTTAATTGAATATTTTATTCAATTAAAACACATTTTGAAAACAAATTAGGGTTTTTGATTAATTCAACCCTCATAAATCATTTTCAAAACTTTTGGGCCTCTTGAGAGAGAGTAAGACCCATACCCCCTTCTACAAACAATTTTGGGCCTCACTTATTGTATAAGTCCCTCGGTACAAGTAAACGGCGTGATCATCGCCCGTTTAAAAATAAATCAATTGGGCCTCTCCTCGAGCTATAAGACCCATTCAAAACCTTTGGGCCTCAAATAGAGTGTAAGACCCAATCCCCTTTTAACCGAAAACAATTTTGGGCCTCAGTCACTTGTATAAGTCCCACTGTACAAACTCATATCACAGTGCAATCACTGGCAAAACTCACTTGGGCCTCTCCTTGAGCTGTAAGCCCCAATTTTTCTTTACAAAGCACTTTCTCCTTTAATTTTGAAATATACTGTTGTTTTCAATCTTTCTTTGTTGAACAACTAACCAAACAGCATGGAAGCTCTACAACCGAGTAAGTGTTTATATGCTTTTATTTACCGTTTTCATATACATATAACTGTATTATGGGGCTGTTTCGCTGTAAGTCTTCTTTCATAAACTCATATCGACTGTGTAATAATAGTATAGATATTTAGAGTTTCCCCTGCAACTACGTCTAGCACCAGGTAAAGCCGTTTCGATCATTCTTAGAAATAGACAATACTAGATCCCCCATAGGAGCACCAGATACAGTCTTCTCTTCGACTGTCTTCCTTAGGAATTGTCAAGAAACTCTACTCCCCAGAGATGATCTCTTCTACGTGAATTGCATCCCTTGAGTTTCTTCCAAATTCTCTAACTTTCCTGACTTGATCTATTCTTTGTGAATAGCCAGCCTGTCTTGAACTTCTCGGGGTTTGGGGACCCACAGGCTTCTTAAAAGCATCCCCGCCTCCTCTTGGGCATTGTACAAGGACCCGTCGGCTTCTTAGAAGTATTCACAGCCTCCTATTAGGTTTCGTATAAATGATTTATTCCTCCGAGAATGATAGCCTCCTCTTGGGCTTCGTACATATTGTCCCTCGGCTTTTTAAAAGTTTCCAGCCTCCTCTTGGGCTTCGTACAAATTGTCCCGACGACCTCCTAGAGGTATAGGAACAGAAATTAGTCATCTTAATAGAACAGTCTTTCAAAGAGTCTAGATCTTTCTACCGTGAATGTACTACAACTATTTCTTTAAGAATAATACAAAAGATAAAACTCTAGACTTGGACAGTCTAATTTCCTTGAGTCTCAAAGACATTCTCAAGTCCCTTTCAAAAATAGGAAGACACCCGCAGGCTTGGACATTATCAAATACCCTTTGGATTCCCCATTTCCTTAAAGAACAGGAAACAATCCCGATTCTCAGATCAAATCCATGAGTACAGTGTTACTCATATAAGAACTAATTTTCTCGTTGAACCAACATACTGGACCTGTCGCTCAACTGAAACAGTAACCTTTTAGCCTCCATCTCGGGCTTCGTGTGAGATACAAAGACTCTCTTGTTGAGTCAAACCTTGTAGCCTCCATCTCGGGCTTCGTACGAGATACAAAGACTCTCTTGTTGAGTCAAAACTTTTAGCCTCAATCTCGGGCTTCGTACGAGATACCTAAACACTCTCTTGTTGAGTATAAGAGGCTCTCTTGTTGAGCCAATCTCCCTTTTAGCCTCCATCTCGGGCTTCATACGAGATACAAAAACACTCTCTTGGTGAGTATAAAAGACTCTCTTGTTGAGTCAATCACCTTTTAGCCTCCATCTCGGGCTTCGTACGAGATACAAAATCACTCTCTTGTTGAGTATAAAAGTCTCCCTTATTGAGTCAATCACCTTTTAGCCTCCATCTCGGGCTTTGTACGAGATACAAAATCACTCTCTTGTTGAGTATAAAAGATTCTCTTGGTGAGTCACCATCTTTAGCCTCCATCTCGGGCTTCGTACGAGATACAAAAACACTATCTTGTTGAGTATAAAAGATTCTCCTGTTGAGTCAACCCTTTTAGCCTCTCTCTCGGGCTTCGTACGAGACATACAAAAACTCCCTCTTGTTGGGCCAATAGCCTCCTCTTAGGCTTTGTATAAGAAAATCCAGGTTGAGCCAATCAACCTTTTAGCATCAAAGTTGTGCCTCGTTCACAGTACACAAACATCAATAACTCCTTCCCCTTCATCTAATCGCTGTATGCAGCAAGCCTCTGGATCATCTACATCCATGCCACTGTCCCTCTTTTAGCATGAGAAATTCCTAAGGAAAGGTGGCATTGCTCTACACTGAGTTAAAGTCTTCTCCTTCAGGTTGGAAATCCCCTATAAAGGAAATTATGGTATTGCCGAATTCACACATCCCGATTAAAGTAATTCTCCTTTATAAACAGTTGTGACAGACAAACCCCTCTTTAGAGATGACAAATTCTCTCTAAAGTCAAACCCTTTTAGCTTCACATCTTGGGCTTTGAACAAGATACAAACCACCTTCAGCTTCACATCTTGGGCTTTGAACAAGATATAGATCACCTTTAAGCTTCACGTCTTGGGCTTTGAACAAGACACCAAAACACCATTTCCTCTCGTAGAATAGGAGGAACTATGATCGCTCTGATTTCCCTATTTCGGAAAAACGGGAATACGTAGGCATAAGATTGAAAGAAAAATCTTAGCGAGCACACTAAGCAAAGACCCAAAATCCCGTATATCAGTCAAAACATCCTAATCGGTATTCCTCGCTAAAAGTCTAAATTCCCTGAAAATAACCTAAGAGAGCCCCCCCCCCCACATTGATAGCATCCGTAACTTAACAGACCGCTGTTTAAACTCAGTATGCAAGCAGGGTTAATTGGAGACATCTATTTCCCTTCCTTAGTCAGCTCACAATAGGATAAAAAATGAATCGACCTGTAGTAACCCCCAAGGAGGGACAGTGCTTAAGAAACACGTCCAGTTTCGATCGCTACAGACATAAATCCCGGAGGGAATTCTTTCTGAAAATAAATATTTTTGCTGCTTGCCCTATTCTGCAACCAACAAAATGGCGCCGTTGCCGGGGATCGATGTTTTTATTGGATCGCATTGCAATAGTTTCTTTGTTTTTGAGTTTTGTAGATATCGTATATATTATCTATTTTCACTTGTTGATATTGATACTTGTATATGTTTACCATATTTGTGAATTTTACATGTTTTGCATACTTGTAAATTTAGTGTATATGTTTGTTTCTCTTCACGTTTGCTAAGTGTTTGGTTAGGTTTCGTTGTCGGTGAGCGCTAACCGTGTAAAGAGGCAACTTGGAGAAGTGTGTATAAATAATAGGCGTCGAACTTATGACGTAAAACAAGCATGTTTTATTGTTGTTAGTTTCTAATGTTTTTTCTCCCATTTTTTAGTATGTTTATGGTAGTTCATGTTAAGGTGTTAAGTTTTGTTTTCCTTAAGCTTGTCGTGTTTAACTTGAGGAAGTTTGTATGTGTAAATATTGTATGTTTTGTAATTGAGTTGTGTAGGTGTTAAGTGGAGGCCTACACCATAACCTTGTTGTTGTACTGGTTTTTCTGGTTCTGGTGTAGCGCGCTTAGTGTGGGCATGCGCGCTTAGCGCGCCCTGTTGTGCTGAGCCAGTGAATTCTTTTAATTGTTCAATTGGTTGCCCCTTCTTCCCACTTCCACCAAGGCCTTATATATTAGTAATTATTAGTAATTTTTCTAATTCTTTTGTTGATTGTTTGGACTCAAATTTTGGTTCGATTGCTTGAAGTCGCATTCAGTGATTTTCCGATTTTGAGTGTTTCAACTTGCGAATGCGTGGTAATGATATTGTTAAGTTTTGTACACGTCCAAGGTATGTGTTTATCGCTTTCTAGACTTTAGCATATTCATGATACTTAGGATTTTTACAACTTCTATGCCATTCATTCTTTTATATACTTGTTCGTATGTGAATCATTTTAGTTCCGACCCATTTTTGTGAGGAAGCCTTCCATTGTTCATATATGCTCGGAGTACCAATATTCTTGTTTTAACTGGATTTTATTATATTTAATCTTTTGTTTGTGTTGATTATTTGAAAGCATGAAAATGATCAAGGCAATTTTGTTTCATTTTGAGCACAACTACTTAGCCAAATAGTCAATTCACCTTGTGAGTGTGTGAGAATTTGTAACCCCTTTGAGCTTTTTGATCCATGTTTCTATTTGAACTTAATGCTTGTCTATGAGTATTTAGTTCACTTATTTTTGAATGGATTTTGTTTTTTCTTGGACCTCAATTTTGTGTTGTTGTATGGATTTTTCCCTTGGCTTAGAAAGTAGGGAGTATTCACATGATGGTGCGGTTGAATTCAAGCTGAGGAGAGAATGATTGTGTATTCATTAGTTGGATTCTATGAGGATTGAAAAAGAAAAGAAAAAAGAGAAAAAATTGTGAATGAAAAAAAAAAGAAGAAAAAGAAAAATCCTTGAAAAAGGAAACAAAAAAGAGTTTCAATAATTGTGCTAAATAAGTATTGTGTTTTGTATAACACTTGGGATTTTGGAAGAAGTTTGATTGAAATTTTGTGTTTGAACTTTTGTGAGTTGATCACTCCCTTAGTTTTAGGCAAGTTTTTGTTTCGATTAGCTTTAGGAATTGCCCCTTGTTTGTTTGCCCGACCACATTACAACCTTGAAAAGTCCTTGTGATTCTTGCCATTGTATGTTCAATATGATTTTTGGATGATTGTATAATTTAGTCTTTTGTTTGCAAGTTTGTTGTGTGAGTGAAAAATCCCTTATTTTATGTTTTTCATCTACTGATGATGGTTTTTGCTAGGTGTGATTCACATTTGAACTTGTGTTATTTTAGAATGTTTAGCATGACTTTTGTATTTAGCATTTGTTTCGTGATTACGTTATCGTTGTGGTTTAGTGGTAAGTATTTACTTTATGTGTACCGTTTTTCATTTGAACCATTGCATTTGTTTTCCGTTTTCAAAAACCTGTTGATTCGTGATTCATTGGTTATTGTGTTTGTTTCTTTGAGTTGTTTGATTTTTGTTTGAGGACAAACAATTATGTAAGTTGGGGAGAGTTGATAAGTGCAAATTGTAGCTATTTTTGTATATAAGTTTTGTTGCACTTATCAAGAGTTTTTGGTAAATATCGTTTGAATAAACCCCACTTTGTGTATAAATACGTGGTTAGTATATATTTGTGTTTTTGGTTTGTTTGTGTAACAATTGATAGTTTTCCATTCATTTTGTAGGTGATAAAGCATTGTTGGAGCAATGAGCAAATAAAGGCTCCAAGTTGTGCCATTTGAACCAATAAGCTTGGAGCATCTTTGGAAGAAAATGGATTTTTTGAAGCATGCTACGAGCGCGCTTAGCGCGCTCCTAGCCCAAGGATGAAGCAAACTCCAGCAAGTAGCCCGCTTAGCATGGTCCGACCGCGCTTAGCGGGGTGTTAAGGCGGTTTAACAATAAATGAGGGCGCGCTTAGCGCGGTCTGCGATTTTTCCTGTTTATAAATAAGGGAAAGTCAGATTTTTCTAGGGATGTGTAGCGAACGATTTTGGACGCGGTTCTTAAGCGCTGTCGCTCTTTGGGGTTTACTACAGGTCGATTCATTTTTATCCTATTGTGATCTGACTAAGAAAGGGAAATAGATGTCTCCAATTAACCCTGCTTGCATATTGAGTTTAAACAGCGGTCTGTTAGGTTACGGATGCTATATGGTAATGGGGCCTTTCTTTCTTCTTACTTTATTAAGGTGGAAAACTGGGACTATTCATGGGGAATTTGTCAGATTGGGTGGAGATAGGGGACTTTAGGTTTTTTGATTAATGTGCTCGCTAAGATTTTTCTTTCAATCTTATGCCTACGTATTCCCGTTTACTGAAACAGGGAAATCAGAGCGTTCGTAGTTCCTCCTATTCTATGGGAGAAAATGGTGTTTTGGTGTCTTGTTTGAAGCCCAAGACGTGAAGCGAAAGGTGATCTATATCTTGTTCAAAGACCAAGATGTGAAGCTGAAGGGTCTCTTTGTATCTTGTTCGAAGCCCAAGATGTGAAGCTAAAAGGTGTTGTCTTTAGAGAGAATTTGTCATCTCTAAAGAGGGTCTGTTTGTCACAACTGTTTATAAAGGAGAATTACTTTAACCGGGATATGTGAATTCGGCAATGCCATAATTTCCTTTATAGGGGGTTCCAACCTGAAGGAGAAAACTTTAACTCAGTGTAGAGCAATGCTATCTTTCCTTAGGAATTTCTCATTCTAAAAGAGGGACAGTGGCATGGATGTAAATAATCCAGAGGCTTTCCGCTTACAGCAATTAGATGAAGGAAAAGGATTTGTTGATTTTTTTTGTACTGTGAACGAGGCACAACTTTGATGCTAAAAAGTTGATTGACTCAACCGGGGTTTTCCTTATACAAAGCCTAAGAGGAAGCTTATGGCCCAACAAGAGGGAGTTTTTGTGTGTCTCGTACGAAGCCCGAGAGAGAGGCTAAAAGGGTTGACTCAACAGGAGAATCTTTTATACTCAACAAAAGAGTGTTTTTGTATCTAGTACGAAGCCCGAGATGGAGGCTAAAGATGGTGACTCACCAAGAGAATCTTTTATACTCAACAAGAGAGTGATTTTGTATCTCGTACGAAGCCCGAGAAGGAGGCTAAAAGGTGTTTGACTTAACAAGAGAGTCTTTTATACTCAACAAGAGAGTGTTTTGGTATCTCGTACGAAGCCCGAGATGGAGGCTAAAAGGGAGATTGGCTCAACAAGAGAGCCTCTTATACTCAACAAGAGAGTGTTTTGGTATCTCGTACGAAGCCCGAGATGGAGGCTAAAAGGTTGGACTCAACAAGAGAGTCTTTGTATCTCTTACGAAGCCCGAGATGGAGGCTAAAAGGTTTGACTCAACAAGAGAGTCTTTGTATCTCGTATGCAGCCCGAGATGGAGGCTAAAAGGTTACTATTTCAGTTGAGTGACAGGCCCAGTATGTTGGTTAAGAGAAAATCAGTTCTTATATGAGTAACACTGTACTCATGGATTTGATCTGAGATTCGGGATTGTTTCCTGTTCTTTAAGGAAACGGGGAATCCAAAGGGTATTTGAGACTGTCCAAGTCTGCGGGTGTTTCCTTACTTGAGAATGTCTTTGAGACTCAAGGAAATTAGACTGTCCAAGTCTAGAGTTTTATCTTTTGTACTATGCTTAAAGAAACAGTTGTAGTACGTTCACAGTAGAAAGATCTAGACTCTTTGAAAGACTGTTCTATTAAGATGACTAATTTCTGTTCCTATACCTCTAGGAGGTCGTCGGGACAATTTGAACGAAGCCCAAGAGGAGGCTGGAAACTTTTAAGAAGCTGAGGGACAATTTGTATGAAGCCCAAGAAGAGGCTATCATTCCCGGAGGAAGAAATCATTTATACGAAGCCTAAGAGGAGGCTATGAATACTTCTAAGAAGCCGACGGGTCCTTGTACAATGCCCATGAGGAGGCGGGGATACTTTTAAGAAGCTTGTGGGTCCCCAAACCCCGTGAAGTTCAAGACAGGCATTTCACAAAGAATAGATCAAGCCAGGAAAGTTCGAGAATTTGGAAGAAACTCAAGGGATGCAATTCACGGAGAAGAGATCATCTCTGGGGAGTAGAGTTTCTTGACAATTCCTAAGGAGGACAGCCAAAAAGAAGACTGTATCTGGTGCTCCTATGGGGGGTCTAGTATTGTCTATTTCTAAGAATGATCGAAACGGCTTTACCTAGTGCTAGACGTAGTTGCAGGGGAAACTCTAAATATCTATACTATTATTACACAGTCGATATGAGTTTATGAAAGAAGACTTACAGCGAAACAGCCCCACAATACAGTTATATGTATATGAAAGCGGTAAATGAAAACATATAAACACTTACTCGGTTGTAGAGCTTCCATGTTGTTTGGTTAGTTGTTCAACAAAGAAAGATTGAAAACAACAGTATATTTCAAAATCTAAGGGGAAAGTGCTTTGAAAGGAAAGATTGGGGCTTACAGCTCAAGGAGAGGCCCAGGGTTTTAGTAGTGATTGCACTGTGATACGAGTTTGTACAGTGGGACTTATACAAGTGACTGAGGCCCAAAAAGTTTTCTGTACAAGGGGAATGGGTCTTACACTCTCTCAAGAGGCCCAAGTGAGTTTTAAGAAAAGAAATGGGTCTTACTACTCGAGGGTAGGCCCAAATGTTTAAAAATGAAAAGAAATGAGACTTATAGCTCAAGGAGAAGCCCAATGGTCTTTTTTGTTAAAAGGCGACGATTGCGCCGAACTTTGTAAATGTACAGAGGGACTTATACAATGTCTGAGGCCCAAAATATTTTATTTACAAAAGGGGTGGGACTTACACTCTATTAAAGGCCCAAAGTGTATTTTAGGAAAAGAAATGGGGCTTACAACACGAGGGGAGGCCCAGATGATTTTCAGTTTGAAAATGGCGATCGCGCCGAGATTTTTAACGTATCGGGACTTATACAATAACTGAGGCCCAAAATATTTTTGTACAAAAAGGGTTGGGTCTTACACTCTATTAGAGGCCCATGAGTGTTTGGAAAAGTTTTTTAGGGAGAAAATCAATAAAACCCTAATTTCATTTTTTTAAAGGCATTTTTCAAAGAAAAATCAATTAAAAAATGATAAAAATATCAAATAAAATCATTAATCATGTTATAAACAATGATTAAGGTTTATAAAAAAGTATTTTATCCACATGAATATTTAAAATCATTTTGGTTTTAAAAATCAAGAAAAAGAAATCATTTTAAAAGCATTTAAAACAATTTAAAACAATATTTTTTAATATATCAAAAATATATCAAATAATAATATTTTTTTGTGATTTTTTGTGGATTAAAATATTATGGAGTATGAATAAGAAGTGTGTAAAACAGAATTGGAAAATGATGATTTTTGCTATGTAAAATAATTGGTTGAGTTTTGAAGATAAACTAAGAAAAAGAGGAAAGATGTCACAACATCACATTCGACATCTTTCATGAGTTTTGAAGATAAGAGAAAAAGGGAAGTTGTCACAACATCACATTCGACATCTTAAAAAACCAGAATTGCACCATGGTTTTCAACATCTTTACTTATCAAACTTCAAACATTTATTACTCTCCCAATTTTTAACGAAATTAAAATCCGTAAGAACCTATCTTGACCGATTTTTCGCAAGGAATCCAATGGTATTACTCATGCACACTGAAACTGAATGTACAGAACATACAAAGTAAAAAATCAGAACTGCATGTTTAGTTCTAGACGTATTTTCTCGTCAAACTTCCTGTAACGCCCACATATACATACATACATCAAAGCATATATTATATATGAATAATACGTTTGGTACTGAAATATACAATAAGTTCCTAGTAAACACATTATAGGTATACATGCCCAAAAGAGACTAAATGCAAATAACTACGGCATAGTATATCTACAAGATGTTCCAATGAAAAATACTAAGAACTAGATCAAATAATGATCTCAAAAATCTTCACAACGGAAGCCTGCCAACCAAAAGCTACGATCCGTAAGGAAAGTCAAATAACCTTGTCCTTACCCTTCGCCGAACCTGCAGAACCTGTGATGTAAACAACAACAGTGGGGTAAGATACATCAAATCTCAGTGAGTTCGCTATCTTATAGTCCTCTTGGCTTTACAAGGTTCTAACATCCTAACTCAAGTCAAAAAGGAAGGGAAAAGACTTTGGGTACGCACACGCCATATAAGCATTTACACTTGTGAGCCTGTTAACTCACAATAATACCAAAGTAAATCCTGAGCCTGTTAACTCAAGAATCTCGCTAATCAATAACCGTACCAAGGCATCCCCTGTTCCCGTCCACTTCTACGTCTAGAAGATGACCCGAGTCATGGATCCTCGTATTTACTTGGCATACGAATTGGATTCGGGATCATCGGCCTGTTAACCGTGAACCGTCACTTCTCATGGCCTATTAACCATCACAAGTCTCTTTACCCGTAGGCTCCAATCGTACTATACGCGGGAATCAAACCTGCCAAGTAATTATGCATACGTTTCAGAGGAGGTGCTCGAGTCTCATGAAACTACACCGCAAGATCAATCGGTTATGATTACTAGACACACGCCTCGGCCTCTTTTGCACGAGCGTTGTCACCATGTCATTTACACACTTTCATTATCATTTACGGTAATGTTCCTCACTCTACCTATTCATATTTTAACATGCATACATATTCCAACATGTTTAACAATAATAACATAGGAATGTAATCATCAATCATATAATGGAACACCAAAATTCAACATACCATAATTTATACCAATTTACGGTTCCCTCCGATTTATTTAATCAGGCAATAAACAGATATTTCTCACTACCATCAGCTAGAATATGTTCTTAGCTTCACAACGATACCAAGAATACGCAAAACGGATAACCGAGTCAAAAGTTATGCAAGAAACAAAATGGATGTTCTGCTATGTTCGCATTGCGAATAAGCCAGTGAATGCTCGCTACTTCATTCGCAGTGCGAAGCATCCAGCGAACGCCTAGCCAACACTTGCTGCTGCACCATTCGCAGTGCGAACGCTGGCGAACCAAGCCAGTAGCAAAAGCAACGTAAGGTTCGCAGTGCGAACCACTGGCGAACGTTCGCTACCTCATTCACAGTGCGAAGCTGCCAGCGAGTCCACAATTTCCCCTTCTCTGGGGGATTTGCAGTGCGAATCTGGGAAATGAAAAAGTTCATCAGCGTAACAGCTGATCTCCCATGGTTCCAAAACCCCACCAAAACATATCCAAACATCCCACAATCAAACATAAATGATTCTACACTCATATAGCTCATACTACTCAGTTTATAACACATTTCAACCGTTAATTTTCAAGATTTTCCAATTTAACCAATTCTCTTACAACTCTAACCTAAGTCTTAGAATCCAAAAAAAATCTAAAACAAAAGCATCTATCTAGAACCCACCTTGAATAGATGAAGATGGTGAAGATTTGAAGATGATTGGATGAAGATTTGATGATGTTCTTGATCTTGTGCTTTCCTTTTTTTCTCTTCCTTTCCTTCTCTTTTCTTTCTCTCCACTTCTTTCTATCTTTTTCTCCCTTTGATTCTAAAGAGGAAAATGAGAGGAAAAGGAAATGATATAGTAAAACATCATCAAATATCAACACTACTAATTGTCCAAAAAGTCTCTAAAGTCCAAATATTTAAATATCCCAGAGTCAGATAATATTAATTGGATTTACTCTAAGTTCAACAGTTACCCTAATTATCTCTGTAGATAATTTCTCAGAGCACACTGGGACTCAGTTGATCACAACTAATATTATCCAGAGTAACAGAATTTATGGGGTATTACATCCTCCCCCCCTTAAATAGAAATTCGCCCACGAATTTAAAACAATTACCTGAAAAGATGAGGATAAACCTCCCGCATCTCTGATTCCAATTCCCAAGTTGCATCACCCGGATGCGTTTCATCCCACTGGACCTTAACAAGGGGAATCTCTTTATTCCTTAACACTTTAGTTTCTCTTCCGGTGATACGACTCGGTTGAGGCTCAAAGGTCAAATCTGCTTCTATCTCTATTGTATCTGGTAAAATTGGCTGAAGAGGATCTGGGATAAATTTCCGAAGCTGAGACACATGAAAAAAGTCGTGTATCTCTGACAGAGAAGGCGGTAAGGCCAATCTGTAGGCTACTTCCCCAATTCTTTCCAAAATCTGATATGGTCCCACATACCTCGGGCTTAACTTCCGCGACCGAAACGGTCCTTTCAACCGCAATCTCGGAGTAACCTTCAGAAATACGTGATCATCTTCTTCAAATTCTAAAGGTCTTCTTCGATTATCCGCATAACTGTTTTGACGATCCTGTGCTTGCTTAACCTTATCACGGATCATCCTAATCTTCTCCGTAGTTTCATGAATAATCTCGGGTCCCAACATCCTATCTTCACCAACCTCTGCCCAACACAACGATGTCCTACACTTCCTTCCATACAACGCCTCATAAGGTGCCATACCAATACTTGCATGATAACTGTTATTATAAGAGAACTCAATCAATGGCAAAAGTTCTATCCAATTTCCTCCACTTCCAAGTACACAAGCTCTCAACATCTCTTCCATGGTTTGTATTGTCCGTTCCGTCTGACCATCCGTCTGCGGATGATTCGACGTACTCAAACACAACTTCGTTCCCATCGCTTGCTGAAAAGCTCTCCAAAATCTCGAAGTGAACTTTGGATCTCTATCCAAAACGATAGTAGTAGGAATACCGTGCAACCTCACTATCTCCAAAATGAACAACCTTGCGAGATGACTCGCCTTATAAGTAGTCTTTACGGCCAAGAAATGAGCAGACTTCGTTAACCGATCTACTATTACCCGAATCGAATCATAACCGCCTTGCGCACGGGGTAAACCCACCGCAAAGTCCATCGAAATACTATCCCATTTCCACACCAGAATTTCTAAAGGTTGCAACAAGCCACCCGGTCTTTGGTGCTCGATCTTCACTTGTTGACACACCGCACATTCCGACACATACACCGCAATATCTCTTTTCATCCCGGACCACCAATAGTCCCTCCTTAGATCTTGGTACATCTTTGAAGATCCCGGATGTATAGTAAAAGCACCCTTATGCGCTTCATCCAAAATCCTCCTTTTTAACTCCATGTTGTCCGGAATACAAATCCTTTGGTTAATTACAATAACTTCGTCGGTAGCTCGCACAAAACCCAGTTGCAATAACACTTCTTGTAACTTCTCATCTAATCCTTGCTCTTGTTGAATTTTTTCCCGAAGAGTAGAAGTGATATTCAAATTTCCCATGATCACACAATTAGGAGTCCAATTGAATTGAAGATTTAGATCTCTAAACTTTTCCATTAAGTCACACTCTAACATCATCAAGTCGGCACTACGCAACACTTTCCTGCTTAAAGCATCTGCCACCTTATTTGCTTTACCCGGATGGTACTTTATATCTAAATCATAATCTTTCAAATATTCCATCCACCTCCTTTGACGCATGTTCAACTCCTTCTGATCAAAGAGGTACTTTAAGCTCTTGTGGTCACTAAACATCTCAAAACGTACACCATACAGATAGTGACGCCACACCTTCAAGGTAAAAACAACGGCCGCCAATTCTAAATCATGCGTTGGATAATTCTCTTCATGGACTTTTAACTGTCGTGAAGCATAAGCCACTACATGTCCATCTTGCATTAACACACCTCCTAGTCCCATCTTCGATGCATCACAATATACCTCATACGACTTGCTAGGATCAAGAATAACCAAAATAGGAGCGGTTGTCAATATTTCCTTCAAACTCATAAAACTTTGCTCACAAGCCGAATCCCATTCATATGAATAATCCTTCCGAGTAAGTCTCGTCATCGGTAAAGCCAGTTGAGAAAAGCCTTTAATAAACCTTCTATAATAACCTGCTAGTCCCAAGAAGCTTCTAACTTCTGACACATTCTTCGGTCTCTCCCAATTTATCACTGCTTCCACTTTTGATGGGTCAACCGCTACACCTCCCTGAGATATGACATGTCCAAGAAAATTAACCTCCGACATCCAGAACTCACACTTACTTAACTTAGCAAAAAGTTGTCGCTCTTGCAAAATGGATAAAACGATTCTTAGGTGTTCACCGTGCTCTTGAGGGTCACGGGAATAGATAAGAATGTCATCAATGAAAATCACCACAAATTGGTCCAAGTAAGGTTGAAATATCCGATTCATATAATCCATGAAAACTGCCAGAGCATTCGTCACACCGAAAGGCATCACCAAAAATTCATAATGACCGTAACGGGTTCTAAACGCAGTCTTTGGTACATCTGAACTCTTCACCCGAATCTGATGATAACCCGACCGTAAATCAATCTTCGAGAACACACAGGCTCCTTTCAATTGATCTAACAGATCGTCTATCCTTGGCAATGGGTATTTGTTCTTGATGGTGACCTTATTCAACTGACGGTAATCAATACACAACTGCATTCCACCATCCTTTTTCTTTACCAACAACACAGGAGCTCCCCAGGGCGAAACACTGGGTCGAACAAAATGCTTAGCCAACAATTCTTCCAATTGATCCTTTAATTCTCTTAATTCAAGTGGTGCCATCCGATACGGAGAAACAGATATTGGAGCTGTTCCCGGTATCAGGTCAATAGAGAATTCCACTTCCTGTTTCGTGGGAAGAGAAGTGATATCCTCGGGGAAGACTTCAGGAAAGTCACAAACTACCGGAATACTCACAACTTGACGGTTACTACCCTCCTTCTTAGTAAGAATCAAAAGAACATATTTTTCCTCCTCAAACAAGAAATTAATCATTCCAATCGTACATTCTAAAATAGTAGTTAACACATCCTTCGGAGTAGTTTCAGTAGATGGAATAATGATTAGTTTTTCTTCACACCCAATTAATACCAAATTAGCTGAAAGCCAATCCATTCCCAGAACAACATCCACTTTCTTAAGCGGTAAGCAAATCAAATCAATCTGGAAAACTCTTCCATCCACTGATAAAATGCAATTTTCACACATTAAAGGTGTTTCAACCATCTCATCCATGGCAATAGTAACCACCATGGGTGGAGACAACGGAACCGTTTGTAACCCAAGCCGCTTTACACATTGTATCGATACAAAAGAGTGTGTAGCTCCACAATCAAATAAAACAAAGCAAGGATTTCCATTCACAAAACACGTACCAGCAATCAAGGAGTTGTCACCCTTTGTTTTCCTTGCATCCAAGGTATACACTCGCCTGGTACTCTTTTCTTGCATCTGATTCTTCCTCTGAGGACAATCCCTCGATAAATGGCCCACCTTGTTACACTGATAACACCTTATCCCTTCCAGACCGCACCTACCAAAATGATTCTTACCACAAGTATGACATACCGGAGGCACACTAGTCCTGGAACTCTGAACTTGTTTCCCTCTGAAAGATTGTTGTCTCGGTCTAAATTGTTGATTCGATCGCCCACATTCACTTTGATTCCCCCTACTTAACTCTCCTTCTGCTTGCACCTTCTTTAAGTTATGCACCGCCACATAACATTGTCGTAACAATTCCACATAGCTAGTAAATTCTCTCTGAGACACACTATGTGAAATTTCATCCCTTAAACCAAACAGAAACTGATCAATCTTCCACCTTTCATCAGGAGCATACATGGCTTGTCTAGAATAAGCAGCCATAACCTCAAACTTTTCCGCATAAGAAGCCACCATCAAGTTACCTTGTCTCAGCTGCTGAAATTCGAATTCTTTTTTAGACCTTAAGGAACTTGGAAAATACTTCTCCATAAAAGTTATCTTAAACTGCTCCCACACTTTCTGTACCTCTTGAATTGTCATCAAGGCTGAAGCGCTTTCCCACCATCTCATAGCAGGACCCTTTAACAAGTGAGAAGCGAAGACAACCTTATTTTCTTCACTACACTAGACGATCAAGAAAATCCGCACCATACTGGATATCCATTCATGAGCCTTTACTGGATCTAACCCTCCCAGAAACTCCGGAGGATTCATACGAATGAAATCCCTAAAGGTTCCCCCTGCAGCTTCTGGAACAACCACTGGAGGATGCACACCACCAGCCATTTGTTGTACCATTTGTTGCACAAACTGATTATGTTGTTGCTGCATCTGCTGCATGAATTGATACAGAGAGGCATTCCCTTCGTCCCCTGGCGAATTTGTCCCTGTTGGAGTAGTTCTCGGTCTACCACGGTTGTTTCTGCGCCGGTCGGCTATGTTCCTAAATATCATACAGATAGGATTAAGTTGACCAGGCTCAATACCATAAATATAACACGTAAGACCAATGGCGACACAACACATATGAAACGGAAAGAAACACTTATACTATTTCATGGCTAGGTCGAGGATACGACCTGCTCTGATACCAACTGTAACGCCCACATATACATACATACATCAAAGCATATATTATACATGAATAATACGTTTGGTACTGAAATATACAATAAGTTCCTAGTAAACACATTATAGGTATACATGCCCAAAAGAGACTAAATACAAATAACTACGGCATAGTATATCTACAAGATGTTCCAATCACAAATACTAAGAACTAGATCAAATAATGATCTCAAAAATCTTCACAACGGAAGCCTGCCAACCAAAAGCTACGATCCGTAAGGAAAGTCAAATAACCTTGTCCTTACCCTTCGCCGAACCTGCAGAACCTGTGATGTAAACAACAACAGTGGGGTGAGATACATCAAATCTCAGTGAGTTCGCTATCTTATAGTCCTCTCGGCTTTACAAGGTTCTAACATCCTAACTCAAGTCAAAAGAGAAGGGAAAAGACTTTGGGTACGCACACGCCATATAAGCATTTACACTTGTGAGCCTGTTAACTCACAATAGTACCAAAGTAAATCCTGAGCCTGTTAACTCAAGAATCTCGCTAATCAATAACCGTACCAAGGCATCCCCTGTTCCCGTCCGCTTCTACGTCTAGAAGACGACTCGAGTCATGGATCCTCGTATTTACTTGGCATACGAATTGGATTCGGGATCATCGGCTTGTTAACGGTGAACCGTCACTTCTCATGGCCTGTTAACCATCACAAGTCTCTTTACCCGTAGGCTCCAATCGTACTATATGTGGGAATCAAACCTGCCAAGTAATTGTGCATATGTTTCAGAGGAGGTGCTCGAGTCTCATGAAACTACACCGCAAGATCAATCGGTTATGATTACTAGACACACGCCTCAGCCTCTTTTGCACGAGCGTTGTCACCATGTCATTTACACACTTTCGATATCATTTACGGTAATGTTCCCCACTCTACCTATTCATATTTTAATATGCATACATATTCCAACATGTTTAACAATAATAACATAGGCATGTAATCATCAATCACATAATGGAACACCAAAATTCAACATACTACAATTTATACCAATTTAAGGTTCCCTCCGATTCATTTAATCGGGAAATAAATAGATATTTCTCACTACCATCAGCTAGCATATGTTCTTAGCTTCACAACGATACAAAGAATACGCAAAACGGATAACCGAGTCAAAAGTTATGCAAGAAACAAAATGGATGTTCTGCTATGTTCGCATTGCGAATAAGCCAGCGAATGCTCGCTACTTCATTCGCAGTGCAAAGCATCCAGGGAATGCCTAGCCAACACTTGCTCATTGCACCATTCGCAATGCGAACGCTGGTGAACCAAGTCAGAAGCAAAAATAACGTAAGGTTTGCAGTACGAACCACTGACGAACGTTCGCTACCTCATTCGCAGTGCGAAGCTGCCAGCGAGTCCACGATTTCCCCTTCGCTGGGGGATTCGCAGTGTGAATCTGGGAAATGAAAAAGTTCATCAGCGTAACAGCTGATCTCCCATGGTTCCAAAGCCCCGCCAAAACATATCCAAACATCCCACAATCAAACATAAATGATTCTACACTCATATAGCTCATACTACTCAGTTTATAACACATTTCAACCGTTAATTTTCAATATTTTCCAATTTAACCAATTCTCTTACAACTCTAACCTAAGTCTTAGAATCCAAGAAAAATCTAAAACAAAAGTATCTATCTAGAACCCACCTTGAATAGATGAAGATGGTGAAGATTTGAAGATGATTGGATGAAGATTTGATGATGTTCTTGATCTTGAGCTTTCCTCTTTTTCTCTTCCTTTCCTTCTCTTTTCTTTCTCTCCACTTCTTTCTATCTTTTTCTCCCTTTGCTTCTAAAGAGGAAAATGAGAGGAAAAGGAAATGATATAGTAAAACATCGTCAAATATCAACACTACTAATTGTCCAAAAAGTCTCTAAAGTCCAAATATTTAAATATCCCATAGTCAGATAATATTAATTGGATTTACTCTAAGTTCAACAGTTACCCTAATTATCTCTGCAGATAATTTCTCAGAGCACACTGGGACTCAGTTGATCACAACTAATATTATCCAGAGTAACAGAATTTACGGGGTATTACACTTCCAACACGCATAACTCTCTCAATTTTTAACGAAATTCAAATCCGTAAGAACCTATCTTGACCAATTTTTCGCAAGGAATCCAATGGTATCACTCATACATACTGAAACTTAATGTACATCACACACAAGGCAAAAAACCAGATATGCACCTTAAGTTTAAAACAACATAAACACCACATATAAACATGTTAAAGTGCAAACAATAGGAGGATCATAATATACACATTAAGGACTACATTTTTGCTTCAAGAATTGTTCAATATGATGCATGTATGTGGACATCAAAGGAAAGCATGATTCAAAGAATTCAAGTTGTGAATTTTACCTCTTTTTTGGAGATTTTGTGCAACCTACCAGGTGCTTTATTCCACAAATGATTTGATGCTTTGGACACCCTCAAATGACCTCTTAGAAGCTTTTAGGATGAGTGGAACAGCTGGAACCTGCAAAAACACAAACTGGCCCTTTCTTGCAAAAGGGGTTAAAGTGGCCAAAATAACAACTCTCTCAAATGGTGTTCCGGATGTGTGGCACCATTTGGGACAGTTCAAGGATGATATTTGGAGTGTGTTTAAGGTTTTATCTGGTTTGGAAAGTGACTGAATCAAGACATGGCTTAAAAAAAGCAAAAAAGTCCAATTTTGAGGTTTTGAGAGGTGACTTTGAGATTTAAGGATTACAGGTCACTTGTGATGGTTTGAACAGCTTATATATGATACATTGGATGTGTTTGGATCATGAGCTGTGGTGGAAATGCTCTCCAATTCAAAAACTCAGAATTACCTTGCTAAAGAAGGCATTTTGGAGTGAAAGAAGTGATTTTAAGGAAAACATCTGTTTGATGGCTTTGGTGTACTCAAACTGAGCACAAATGAGCTCTATTTATAGTAGAGCAAGTTTGTTTTGGCAGCAATAGTGAATGGTGGCTGCAGCAGAGGTTTGTTCAATGTTGGCCAATGAAAATCCAAGTCTCCTCTAACCATTGACTAGAGGTTAGAGCATAGAGCTTTGGTTCCCTACTTGTTGGAGGAATCTTAACTGAATTCAGTTGCAAATGTGTCAGTCCATGCCACCTCTACGCATCTATTGAATGCTCCAATCCAAAATTGGAGTCTTGTCCCTCTTTTTGGGATTTCTAGGTTTGGCATGTTACTTCTTGTTCGAAGGACTTTGGAGGCTTGGCTCAGTGATTATCCCCTTTGGATTTGATCCTCAGATGTGTCCAAGATGATGGCAAGGCTTGGAAATTCGTGTGGCACAAGAAATGTGAAAAATCTATCCTGAAACATGTCTTAAAAATCAGCTGCAGCAAGCCTTGTTGTAAAATCCATAACTTCTTGCTCAAGAATGATGAATGGATGTTCTAGGACTCTATGGAAAGTTGAGATGACATACTTCAACTTTGATGTTTGGCCCTAGACCTGGTTCAACTTGGGTCATGGAGAAAAACATCCTTGAAGTTGGGACATTCTTGCTGGAAAAATATTAATGATGTCCTATGAAATGTTGGAACATCTAACAACTTTGAACATTGCTAATTCCAAACTTTAATCACTTGTATCTTTTAATCCACTATGATATTTTGAGTTAAAGTTAATTGCATCTTTGATGCTTGTCTTGCATGGTGAAAAAGCTTGAAAATTGTGTGGCACAAGGAAAAGTGCACAAAATCTTTCCTAAAAAACAGCTGCAGCAAGCCTTACTGTACAGTCCATAACTTCCTGCTCGAGTATGATAAATGGACGTTCTAGGACTTTCTGGAAAGCTGAGATAACGTACTTCAACTTTGATGTTCAAGGTTTATGATAAGACTTGTAAAGTTATCAAAAATGACCTTGAACTTGTGTGATCAAATCTGTCCTAAAAGCTGTCATGAAAATTCTGTTTTATCAATGCCTTTTGCAGAATCTATAACTCCCTGCTCGAGTGTGCTACATGGACGTTCTAGGACTTTATGGAAAGCTTAGATAACGTACTTCAACTTTGATGTTTGGCCCTAGACCTGGTTCAACTTGGATCATGGAGAAAAACATCCTTGAAGTTAGGACATTCTTGCTGGAAAAATATTAATGATGTCCTATGAAATGTTGGAACATCTGACATTAAGAATTCCCAACTTTGATCACCTATATCTTTCAATCCTTATGATATTTTGAGTTGATTCCTTCTACAATGTTGAAGTATCAAATACCCTCTTTAAAAGTAGCTCTTACGCAAAATCAATGGATGCTTGGATCAATAGTTACAACCTTGAAAAGTTGTGCACTCGAACATGATTTTAACTTAGAAAAAATTTCTAAGTTTCCTTCAATTTGATCAATTTTGCAATTCTGCATGATTTCTTGATTTAAATTTGATCAAATTAAATCATCCATCATATTTTCTTGAGTAATGGCTTGTGAAGCTCAAAGTTGACCAAAAGTCAAACTTTGGCCTTCTGCGTCAGTTGACTTTGTATTAGATGACCTTGAGGTTTGATCCACTTGAAATGTTGCACTCTTGTGCTTAATTCTTGATGTGGGAGTCCTCTTGATCCTTTGTGGGTGTTTAAGAGGTTAGACAAGTTGAAGATCATGTCATTCCTTGATTGATCCTTTGCCTAAGGCTCAAAGAGGGCTTAAAACCCTAATTTTGATTGCAGTGAATGCTCAACAATTCCTTAAGGAGATTGATGAGGCAAAAAGGTACATCCATATTGTGATGATGATTTGCACAATGATGGGAAATCTTAGTGGTCAAAATTTGGGGTATGACAGGATGGTTTTGGGGATTCTTGCTCCAACTCCATCAAACTTCATTTCTTTAGTAGATTAGCTTAGAAAACATCATTGAAGCTTGCATTTGGATGATTCGGGGTGGATTTCTCATCGATCGGCTCTGACAATCCGTGAAGTGTTTGGTTCATTTCTGATTTTCTTCATGTCTTTCTTCTTTTTTGGGTTTGTATATGTTTTTACTTTGATCATATGTACATTTGTCGCTCATAGCGTTATATTTAATTTGCTTTACAAATCTTTATCGATGATTGTCTCTGATTTTTGCTTTATGCACGGGGTTTGGGTTGTGTTAGAGATAAACTTCACAAATCTTGATTAGGGGTGATTATCTATTAGTTTCTGGATGCTAGAGATAGATTTAGAGCTAACAATCTATTTGGGTGTCGGAGCTTAATGCTTTCGTGTCTCGAGGCTTCGTGCACGAGAGTGACGAAGAGAGTGATACGATTTTTCTCTCAGCTCGGTGTGTCAGAGATGAACACTATTGAGAGCGATGCTGGATGATATTGAGGAGTATTGTAGGTTGAGTATAACTGGTCGGTAAGTTTAAGTTTGTGACCAGTGGAATATATACATGCTTCATAAGTCTTTTCTCTCTGATGAATGAATTTTCTTGTGTTAATATTTACTTTTCTGTTTTACAATTCCAAACCATTTTAACCCAAGCTTAAAAACTTAGATATTGTCGAACGGCAGTTCAGTAGCACCGATCTCTGTGGACACGACATAAATCCCGGAGGGAATTCTTCCAAAAATAAATATTTTTGCTGCTTGCCTTATTCTGAAACCAACAAGAAGCAATTAGGAGAGCATCATTGCTAGAGGTTGAGGAGATCATTGCTAGGAAATTCTAAGGTAAGGGTGGTATCTCCTTTTATATAAGGGTTTTGCGTGATAACATGTGGGTGAGTGTTTGGTTTCCCTTTGATTGAATTCCTTTCCTATGCCATGAACTTTTGCAATTGTGTGATAATGTGGTCATGATGTGTGTTTGCATGATTTGTGTATTGGTGAACGATTATGATGTTGTGTGTTGTTGGGGTTTGGAGTGTGAAACTCAAAGATATGATTTTTATGAAAATTGGGGTTTTGGCAAGGGTTCAAAATTGGTTTTCGTACTACTGCATAGCAGAAAACTACTTTTGTCGCAGTGGTAACCGATTACCACTTTTGGTGTAATTGGTTACACCTGAGACAACTTTTATAGAAAGTGGTTTTTTGTAAGGTGTAACCGGTTACAGGTTTTGGTGTAACCGGTTACATTGTCCTTAAAAGGAGTATTCTGGGCAGTTTTGAGGGGTGTAACCGCTTACTAGTTTTTGTGTAACCAGTTGCACCGAAAAGGGTTAGCCATTATTTTGGGCAAGTGGTAACCGGTTACTTGTTTTGGTGTAACCGGTTACACCTACTATGTCAAACTTTAAAAATTCATAACTTGAGTTTTAGGTGTCCGTTTGAGGTGTCGTTTGAAGCTTTAGGAAGCTGACACAATGAAATTTATTTTAAAAATATTTTCAGTATCTGGAAACGATTTTAAATGGTGTTTGATGGTATGAGGTGTGTATGTTGCGGTGTGGCATTGTGTGCGAATGGTGTGTTATTACTTATTGTACTACTATAATGCTATTGTTGAATGCTTGTAGTACATGTTTGGTGTTTGATGGCCAGTTTTCTTGTGGTATAGTGATTAAGGTGAATATCATTGTACATTGTGTTATTGTTATTGCATGTCATTTGTAAATCATGCATTCATGGTGTTTGGAGGATGGTCCATTTTTGGTGAGCCTCAATCCTATGGCGGGGACTGGGTGCGAGTAGCCGGTTCCAGGTGGGGATCAGTGAAGCTTTACCTATGGTGATGCTAACAATTTTTGCTGGGCCCTTATCCTATGGTGGGGATCGGGAGTGTGTGAACCTGAGAGTTCACAATTGGTACCACATGCATTGAGTCATGGTGTTGAGTCTCATTGCATTGCATATGTGTTATATTGTTATTTCTGGATTGTGTGGATTATGAGTTGTTGGATGGGTGTTTATGCATATTTTGATGGTGTGTTTACATATTATTATGCATTTCTTTATATGATTGTGATTTCTCACCCCTTCTGTTTGAATGTTTTCTTTACATGGGCATCGTGCAGATCATCCGTAGCAGAGGCGTGGATTTTAGTGGAAGAAAGTGCTCTTCTTTATGCATTCGTTGAGTCGGCGTCTGCTCTGATATGTAACACTTAAGGGTGGAACGTTTATTTATTTTTATGTGTTTGTGGAGATTTTTATGAGAATTTTTCCACATTTGATAATTGCTTATAATGACATTATGTTGTGGTTATGTTTTGAATAATTAAACTAAATAAGTTGTTTGATGATTCCGTTGCCATAATGATATTGAAGTCCAGATATGCTTATTATTATTATTATTTCTAAATTTCATATGTGTTATATATCCAATTGCATGTGCTGATTAATGTTGTAGTAGAATCCTAATTGTAATGGTTGATTGTTTTAAATTACTCTGATTTTCATTTAAAATTACGCGGGGAAAATTAGGGTATTACAGGAGGGGTGAAAGGGATTTTTATATTTTCACGGGTTAAATGGTCTGAAGTGTGTAAGCCCAAGAAGTATGGGGGCTTAGGTATTAGAGACCCCAAGTTGGTTAATCTAGCCTTTCTAGAAAAGTGGAGATGGAGACTCCTGAAGGGTTCCTCTCGTCTTTGGTCTAATATTTTTCTACCTGTTATGGTGCTTCTATTGTCTCCTACTACTACAGAGGTAGGTCTTTGAGGTGTCGCACCTTTTCCACTTGGTGGAGAGGAGTGTCTCTGCTTGTATACAAGAAAAATGATCCATCAAATTGGTTTAAGTCAGGCTTGGCTAAAAAGGTTGGGTCTGATTTTTCGACTTCCTTCTGGGGAGACTCATGGCTAA
This sequence comes from Lathyrus tuberosus, assembly GCA_022829125.1. Taxonomy (NCBI): domain Eukaryota; kingdom Viridiplantae; phylum Streptophyta; class Magnoliopsida; order Fabales; family Fabaceae; genus Lathyrus; species Lathyrus tuberosus. The sequence goes on from JALAZF010000109.1 coordinate 12,764,462, forward strand.
GCAGTATCTCTATTAGGATTTGATTTCATAGACTTTTCTCTATTTCCCAAATTCATGATAGGACTGTGGGTGAGGTAGGGACGTGTGATCAGGGGAGGATTACTTAGGACCTTAGATGAAGATGATCGTTATTTGTTCATTAAGAACCAATGGTTGCTAAGTTTTTCTCGACTCTCCAAAGGGTCCAGTTTAATTCAGAGTTTTATAGGTGGATTTGGAGATATGATAGAGATGGTTCCTTCTCTGTGTCGTCTGCTTATCAAGTCCAATATGAATGTGACCATATCGCTGAGAAGATTGTGGATAATGTGTTCTCAAATCTTCCCGTGATTTGGGAGAGTTGAGTTATGTCTAAGATGGTGATTTTTTCTGGAATAATCTTGCAAAATAAGTTTTCATCAATGGAAAACATATTCAAGCAGGAAATCATTATTGATTAGGATAGAACCTACGAACTTTTAGCTGGAATCATGTTGAGTCACCCTCCCATTTATTCTTGACCAATTGATTAGTTTCTAGCTTCTAGAATAAGATTTTTAGGTGGTTAGGGGTGCAACTGGCTCTTACTAGAGATCTTAGGTTTGTTTTTAAGTTTTCCTTTCTTTAGGTCATAAGGCTAAAATTAGGGGTAAGTTTATTATAATTTGGCATGTTGTGATGCCGAATATTTGGTATGTTCGTAATGATAATCTTTTCACCGGTTCGTCGTCAAATTTAAAAGAGGCTAAGGATAATAGTATTTTTTGGTGTGGAGTTGGTTTCATAACAAATCTTATTTGAATTGTCTTGCCTTTTTCGATTGGCTTTATAACCCTATCATGTGTCTAAATACATAGTGGATTGAGATTCATGGTCTGGACCCATTGTTCTTAGTGGTTAGTTGATGTTTCATTGAGATCTTGGTATGTTGTCGGTGGTTCTGTTGTCTGAGCTCCAACTTAATCCTGGTTGAGTGGTGTATCCCGGTGTGAATGAGTGTTGGGCTTTCTTTTCCCCCCTTTTTGTTTTCTGTGTTATTAGTGGTTGTCTGTTGTTGTTTCTCTCTTTCTGTTTTGTTTTTTTTTTGTATTCTTTTGTTGCCCATTGTTTTTTAGCATGACATTCCTTGTGCCTGTGGACTCTTTATGTATTATGTTATAGGCTTCCGCTCTTATTTATTTATATATTATTTTACCATTAAAAGAATTCATATCCAAGAAAGACTGAAAAAAGTCTTTTATAGGTGTTAGGGAAAACTTAATTTTCAACGAATTTCATCAAGTCCAAAAAATTATTTAACCTTAATCTAGGCCTTTTCATCCAACCACCATTTATTTTTTAGGCAGTCTCCTAAGTTCCCAAGCATAGTTCTTCATTAATGAAGGCATCTCATCATTCATCATCTCCAACCACTTGTGTATCTCTTTTATCATTACCTTATCATGAGTTAAATGATAATTGATAGTCATTATAGGTTTCCCCTTACTAGCACTAGAAACATGAGCCTTAACTTTTCAGTCTTCTCTAGTCTCCCTAGTAGATACCTCCATCTTAAATTGAGCGTTCTCCACCATAGACTTTGATGCTTTCACCTTCATGTATTCACACTTCATACTTTAATGGGTCTCAACGAGAGTAAAATTCATGCTTAAGATTAATTTTAATCCTACAGGTTCAACCTTGCATAACTTGTAACTCTTCATACTTCTAAGATAACCCACAAAGACACACTTCACAACCCTAACATCAAATTTTTCTTGTTTGATATGAGCAAAATCCTAAGCTTCGAAAACCTTTAAATTTGAATAGTCTACTTGTTTTCCACTCCAAACCTCCATAGGTTTCTTGAAGTATATTCTTGTGGATGGGCATATGTTGATCATGTAAATTATTGTAGCAATGACTTTACCCCAAAAATTCTTTGGAAACCCATATCCCAGCAATATACACCTTTTCATCTCCAAAATAATCATTTTTTTTGCATTCATGTAGGCCATTTGTTGAAGTATGCCAACAACGATCTAGGCCTTTTATACTTTGTTTTTTTTGCAAAATTCATTAAATTGCTCTAAAATAAACTCCAAACCATTATCAATTCTTCTTTCATTATCATGCATTGGTATCAAATTCTATAGTTTGGCTTCATCATGAAATTCATTACTACTGGTTAATGATGACGCATGACCAATAACAGTGGAACCATCTAAAATATATAACCCACACTTTTACACCATTTAGTCGCGGTCAATGCACTATGAAATTTTTTTAACACTAAGTGTTCACTTCTAGTGCAATAGCTTATATCATAAAATGTGTTTATGGACAACAAATTTTTCTTAAGCTCGTAAACACACCTCATATTACGTAGAAGGAACTCACGGTTATCAGACATTTTAAGTCTAACTATACCAATACCATAAATTTAGAAAACCTTATTGTCACCAATTCGAAGGACTTCATATTATTTTAGTTCCAAAGCCACAAAGTATTTTTTCCTCAGGCACATGTGATAAGAGTATCCTGAGTCCATGACCCAACTCTTCTTTTTCTCCAAACTCGTCGTTATTATCCCACCAATACTTTCATAACCATCCTCATTTGAGGCAACTTCACTCTGACTAGAATCATCCTTGCACCCATTTTCAAGACAAACTTTTTTGAAGTTACCAATTTTATAACACAAGGAGAAATTTAACCCTAATCTATAAAAACCCTTGACTTGGATTTCTCTCTACTCCCACTCTTTCTTCTTGAGACATTCAAGCCTCACCACTATCTTAAAACTTCAAAGCTTCCATCATTGATAGCTCTTTGGATCTTACATCCGTCTAGACTTAATACAAGATGATAGTACCTTTCCTACCATGAAGAAGGAAATATTTGAAATTTTCAAAGAATGTGGGTAATGAGCTTAAAAATAGTAGAGTATTATCCTCATCATCAATCTTCACCTTAATATTTTGAAAGTTTGCAATGATCTTGTGAAGCTCTTCAAATTAGGCCATAATGGATTTGCTATCCACCACTCGAAAATAGTCTAATGGTTGTTTCAGACACAATTTATGTGCCAAGGATTTGCTTATATAAAATTATTCAAGTTTGACCACAACTCTGTCATGGCCTTCTTCCTGACGACTTCCCTTAGGACTTTATCTCATAGACACAAGATAAAGATATTTATAGACTTATCCAGTATCCTGATCTTCATTGCTTGTGTTAGGCATGCAAGAATAAATGTATCACCCTTCAATGTTTATACACGCCTTTGTTGAGTTAATATTTCTTTTATCTTCATTTTCCACAACCTAAAATCAGTGTCTTCGGAAAACTTCTTGATTTCCCATTTAGAACCATGGTGCTCACTTGTAAACTTAAACCTATTTTCTCCACTTTGGGCACCACTTGTTGTGAAAATAAATATAATGAGTCACACCAATAATGTTGATGTGTGGGTTAGAGAGCAATGACAACCAAAAAGAATGGTCTCAAGCAAAATTAATGTGTCAAACAGCGTATGAAAATTCACATTAGCAAAATATAAAATAAAAGACAAGAACACACATAATTTATTTACTCAAATCAATCAATCCAATTTACTATGGATAGAGAAATTTTCTAATCCATTATCAAAGAATAATAATGATTCTTGGAGCCGTTCAATGAAAGAAGCTCTCTCGAGCAAGAACAAGATCATGTTCATCAATGGAAAACTCACCGCACCTAAGGAAGATGATAATTTCTTTGATACGTGGGAAAGATACAATAACATTGTGCTTGCTTGGATTTATGCATCTCTTTCTGCCAACATTTCTCAAAGCACGATTTATGTTAAGAATGCTGCACAACTATGGATAGATCTAAAAAATAGGTTTGCTAAGAGAGATCACTTTCATTTGTTAGATCTTCTACAATACATTCATTCCCTAAGGCATGGTGACAAATTGATTACTGGTTTCTTTAATGAGTTAAAAACTCTTAGGGTTCTTCCATGATGTACCTGTGGAGCCAATACAACCATCAAGAAGCAACATGCCATGGAGTATGTGATTTGTTTCTTGAAAGGTTTGAATGATGAAGTCAACCATGTCAAATCAAAGATACCAATGATTAAACCTTTCCTTGATGTCACCAAAGTCTTCTCATACATCTTCTAGCAAGAACGATAACTATCATCTTTTATTCCCTCTGAATCTTCCAAGATTCTCATGACCAACACCAACACATCTTCTACTAATGGTTTCTTTATTCACAAATAAGGAAAAGGTTATGGTAAACCAAATTTTCAAGGAAAATCTGTATCCAACTACAAAGTTTGTTCTTTTTGTGGTAAAACTGGACTCACCCTTGATTCTTGCTACTTCAAACATGGATTTCCATCAAGCTACAAATTCAAAGATAAGGTTAACTCATCCAACAACGTTGATAAAAGTGTTGAGGCTCAATATCCACCTATAAATCATGTTGATCAATATCCCAACAAATTGAACATCACTCCTGACATGTACAATAAGCTCATAGCCTTGATCAACAAAACTAAATCTGCATCTCATTCTAATTATCACATCATTAATGCATCCTCTTCAAGTTTGATTCATCCCTCCATTAATGTCACAAGTGGTTTTTTAAACCATAAGTGGATTATTGATACAGGAGGCACTGACTACATTTATCGCTCTCTTAAACTCTTATTTTTTCATCACAATATATCACCTATTGTCATCAAATTACCTAATAGATCTCATATATCATGAACAATATTAGGAACTATTAAATTAAATACTTATTTAACTTTATACAATGTTTTTTATGTTCCTACGTTTAATTACAATTTCATTTCTGCATGCCAATTATCTTCTAATAATAAATGCCATCTCATTTTTTACTACTGTTCTTGTATTATTTAGGAATAACCTTCATTGAAGATGTTTGGGCTTGCTAATGTTCATAATAATCTGTACATTTTACTACAAGATCCTATCTTAAACTTTTCCATAATTTCAAATATATAGGTGAATTCATGTAATTATGATGTTCAACATAGGTTTAGTCTTTGGCATCATAGACTTGGCCATCCATCTCATAACGCACTCAAAACTATTCAACAAATATTCTCTGATGTTTGTGATCATATTAAATCTATATGTGATTGCTGTCATTATGCCAAACAAACTAAAGTTTCTTTTCCTTTAAGTCACATTCAAACTACATCTTCATTTAAACTAATCCATATGGACATTTGGGGTCCTTTCACACCTTTATCTGTCCATGGCAATTCTTGTTTCCTAACAATTGTAGATGACTTTACAAGATACACTTGGGCTTTTCTCATGATAACAAATCTCAAACAAGTCCCTTGATCATGTAATTCATCAACTTGGCTCGTACTCAATTTTGAAAAACAATAAGGACGATCATATCAGATAATGGAAAAGAGTTTCTCATGGATAGCTATTTCAAGGAACAAGGCATCATTCACCAAAAGACATGTGTAGAAACTACTAAACAAAATGTTGTTGCAGAGAGAAAGCATATGCATATTCTAAATGTGGCCCGTTCTCTTATGTTTTAATCAAATTACCAAAGCTCTTTCGGAACTATACCATTAGCCATGCATTATATCTACCTTCATTTGTCATAAACTCTAAGTCTCCTTATGAGCTTATTCATCAAACATCCCCTAACTACATTAATCTTAAAGTCTTTGGAATTTTGGTTTTTTGCTTCCACCCTTGTCCAAGGGCGCCAGAAGTTTGATCCTCATGCCACAAAATGTATCTTTCTTGGGTTTAGGCAAGGAATCAAAGGATACATTGTTATGGATCTCAACACAAGAGAGATTTTTATCTCTAGGAATATTCAGTTTTATGAAGATGCTTTTTCCTTCCTTATGTCATCGGCCACAACAAATCCCCAACATAGCACAATTCTTGACTATACCTTACCTTTTCTTGAGACTCCTACATATAAATTCACTTCTCCAAAATCTTCTAACCAAATAAATCCCCCACAACCTAAACCTATACCTATATCAACATAATTTGATTCACCTACCTCTCCTATTAAAAACATCAACCAACCTTTTTCTCAAAATCCTCAACCCATCACCACTCCACCTTCACCTCATGACACAACAAACAACCCTCACATTATCTCGAGAATCTCCAATAGAACAATACACAAACAAAAAAGGTTTGATGATCTTGTTTATAATAATCTCACTACCTCTCAATCTACCAACATCTCCACACCAGATTACCATATTCAAAACCACCTCAACATTTCTCATCTTCCTGCTTCTTACAACATCTACATCTCTAACATCACTTCTCAAGTCGAACCTACCTCATACAAACAAGCTTCTCAAGAAGACTGCTGGAAACAAGCAATGCAAAATGAACTCCAAGCCTTACAAGACAAAAATACTTGGACCATGACTATTCATCCAACTAACAGGAAACCTATAGGGTGTAACTGGCTTTATAAAATCAAGAAACATGTTGATGGTTCAATTGAGAGACACAAAGCACGTTTGGTGGAAAAGGGATATACACAAACTGAAGGCAATAAATACATCAACACTTTTTCTCCCGTTGCTAAAATGAAAATTATAAGACTTCTATTAGCCAATGTTGCTTCTAGAAATTGGCACCCCATTCAGCTCGATGTCAACAACGTGTTCCTTCATGGAGATCTTCATGCGGAAGTTTACATGACTCCTCCTCCTGGCTTCTTCTGTCAATTCCTAATCATGTTTGCAAATTAAAAAAAATCCAATTATGGATTAAAACAAGCCATCGTGCAATGGTTTTCTAAGCTTTCATCTCTATTGTTTTCCTTCGACTACAAGCAATCTCAAGAAAATCATTCTCTTTTAACTAAAATTCATGAGCATAAATTCACCATTTAACTTATCTATGTCGATAGCCTCATTATCTTAAGAAATTATATTAATGAAATACAAAAATTCAAATCTCATCTTGATTATAGTTTAAAATCAAAGACCTTGGAAATCTACAATTTTTCTTGGTATTGTAGTTATTTGTGAAGGTGAGATAAACACAAGAAGGGGGGATTGAATTGTGTTGGCTTTTTCTTTTTAAAGTCTTTTCAGCTTCTGCTTCTAATTTTCTCAACCAGAGTCTGAACACTTAGTTCAGAGTCTAACTTAGAAATCATGGTTGAGTTCTGAAAGATTTGATCAAATTCTGAACCAGAATCTGATTAGGATGATCAGAGATGGCAGCAGCGGAATAAGTAACTACAGAAGCAAGAAATTAAGAGTACAAGACACAAGCAATTTATCATGGTTCCTCTCACAACTTGAGAGTGGTCTAGTCCCCTCAAATTTTCAAGGGATTTCTACTATAACCAAATATGATTATAAATGCTCAAGCCCACCAAAAAGAGAATTCCTTTGCTTACACACACAAGTATAAGACTTCCTTGCTCAAACATACAAGCTTGAGACTTCGTTGCTCAAGCACACATGCTCAAGACTTCCTTAATCTAGCTCACAATCTAATGACTTCCTTGCTCAAACACACAATTTTGAAACTTCCTTGATTAAGCACACAATCTTAAGACTTCAAATGATCAAGCACTAAAGCAAGAGACTTCTGACTCTAAACAAACTATGAAGAGTTTTGGGTAACAACTAAACTTGATATATAATTAGAGGTGTAGATACAATACAACTTAAAAAGACTCTAAGACTTAAGAACTTCTAAAATATACAAGTCTTAAGAAGTTTTAAGTCTAGCAATATTGACATAGTAGCTTCTCTTTGATTGTCAAGTTTTAGAGTCTATAGCAATTGTATAAGGGCTTGGTTATTTTTTTTCTTCTGGTTTGCAGCTCCTTTTATAGAGAGGAGAAAAAAAGACGTTGAAGACTTTCACCAAATAGGTTAGGCTAGCTTTGTACTTGATTAGATACATCAATAAAGCACCTTTCTGCAAGAGGAATTATCTGTTGAAGCTTAGGCACCAAGGAAGATATTTTCCTTAAGTCTTCACGTGATAAAAAAAGTCTCTGAATCAGTCAGAGATGCATTAGTAGAAGAGCTTTTATTTCAGAGGATGACTTTCCTTCAGACTTCACTCTTCAGAGGCTGATCACATCATAGTCCATTTCTTGGGTTCTTAAGCTTCAGAGTCTGGGTCAAGCACATCAATTGATGCACTCAAGCCAAGAAGGAATTCCGTGTCGAGGAAGAAGCTCAAGAAGAAAAAGAAGAAGAAGAAAAATAAAAAGAAGGTTCCAACAAAAATAATCTACTTTGATTCTGATGCAGAAGATGAGCCGGATGTGGACTGGGAAAACTCCTTAATGGCTCGAGGTTGGAGTGATGATTTAGACAAAATAATGTAGAAAAGCATCTTGCAATATCATTCCAATTAATGAAGGTTTAACCAATTTTCCTTTATGAAAGACACCCATTTTTTGTTTTCTCTTAATTCCTTTGAATGATCCGCTGATAGAGAAGTCTCAAAATTATTTCAACCAAATAAGCCCAAATTAAAGAAAACTAGGGAAAGAAAGACTATTTTTAATTTTACCAGAAAACATAATAATTCCTAATTAATATAGCTCAATGTATGAGCAGACACAAGATAATCTGAAGGATAAAAATAATCCAACAAATATAGCACTAAAAATAGAAAAAAAAATCATTCAGATAAGTGACACATAAGTGAGCAGTAGATATTCAAATAAAAATAAATATCACTTATATGCTATTAGAGACAATTGCATCCAATTCGTAATTTCAGAGGCTGAGATGCTTTAGAGTCTACTGTTCATTAGAGACTGTTTTAGAGCTTCGAATAACAGTAGCTTCTGACCATCTCAAACTCTGACCCTTCATTCAGAACCCAACACTATTCTGTAATAAAATGAATGTTTAGATTTTTTTAATCAAAACTTTTAAAAGAAAGAGGCTAGATAAATATATCATCTCATTGATGATCAGAATCAATGAACTGTATATCTATTACACTTTTGTTAACATAATCTCTGATAAAATGAAGTTTGATTTCAAAGTACTTGGTTCAGGAATATTGAACAGGATACTATGTTAACCAGATAGTAGCAGTATTATCATATAATATAGATATACTGCTCCTACAAATGTAATAATATACCAACTAATGTTACAAAATATTAGGTCTAGAAGTTGTTAAGTAGAGTGAGGAACTATTAATACCTTTATACAACTTATGAAAGACTTTGGAGCTTTCTCCTTCCTTGTTCATATTTGATGTTGGATATATAGGAGTGTCCACGACTTTGCAGTCTTCAAGCTTGAACTTCTTCAAAAGCTCTTTAATATATTTATACTGATGAACATAGACTCCATTTGTTTTTGAAATTCTGGCATAGCAAGCAGCAGATGTCCTAACACATGTCATGATGTTGTTCTGCATAATTATTAAACAAGGAAGCAGAACAGCAGACTGATATGTTGAATATCAGTAACTACAGAATCATAGATGTTACGACATCTGTTCCAACATGTTTATCAAGAACAATAACAGAATATGAAAATCTGCAGAATGATAAAAGAACACAGCAATTGTTAACCCATTTCAGTGCAATTCACCTACATCTAGGGGATACCAATATAGGAAAAAGACTCCACTATCTGTAGTAAAATTATAAAGTTAAACTCCCCTGTTTATAACTTTATCTCCTAAATACTACCCAATGAAATCTTTACCAAAGAACTCCCTCTTTGATATGAGAATTGCCACTCACTTCCCCTAATCACAAACTGTGATATATAAACCATCCCTGTCAATACAGAATTTTGTCAAGTATACTTGACCAACACGCTAACTTGGATTTGCTTCAAAGCTTCATCCAAGAACAATACACAATCCAATACCTAAAGGCTTATGGATCTGTGTGATACCTATGTCTACCACAATGCATCAAACGATACAAAGGGAGACTTACAAACCTAAAGAGCCAACAACTCTCAAAACCCTAAACCCTTATTTTTCCACAAGAGAACTAGGTTACAAAAGGTATCTACATGGTGTATAAACCCTAGGACTAAGTCTTCTTTTATAGTCTTCAGTTGGGAATCAAATCTTCCTTGATCCAATGCTGAGCGCGCCTAGGATCTTGGAACAGATTTGAAACATATTTAAAACAATTTGTTATAACAATCCAGGATGTCGAGTCTTCAAGTTGAGACATCTCCTTCGACATCTTTGTTCTTTGGCAGAATTCTTCATCTTTGGTCTTCATGTTGGAACATTTTCTTCAGCACTGAGTTTTACCAAAATTTTGTCCAAATCATTTGAGTTTTCAGTCTCCCCCTTTTGGCAAACTTTGGCTAAAACTCTTTCTACCATAAGACCAGGATGTTCCTTACGTCTCTTCACCCTTAGTGTCGGCTATGATTAGAGTACTGATGTGACTCCCCCTGAAACAATGAGGTATCTAAAAGTACACATCCACATACACACCCAAGAGATTGGAGATTCCTGAAATTCCTAGGTATAAATCTTAACTCAGGACACAAGACACAAAAGAGACTGAGCTCAAACCTTTCTCCCCCTTTTTTGCCAAAAATTGACAAAAAATGTCCCAAGCCAGCCCAGACACACCACAACCAAGGAACAATTCTGAATAATGCCATGAGAAGTCTTCATATTGGATCCATATCTTGAGACAAAAGTGACCAAGGCTTTCCTATAAATACCCAAGCGGTCTTCATAGGAATTAGCAAACCAAGGATCAATTCAATAAGGACATTAATAGTGAATGAGACTTCTCCAACAACGAGAGTACACCAACCAAGAATGCTTTGACTGTTTCTCCTATAAAGAACACCGTCCAAAGATTTTGCACAAACCGAAGAGCATGTTTTGCTCGCGCATGTTTTCCATTGTCCAAGGTACACCGTCTATAATGACCCAATAGAGAGCATGTCCTAAACAATGTCCTGACATCAGACAAGCTCTTCTTCTGATTTGACCAGGGCTTCATAGCATTTTCTTATCAATCACAACTAGCCAACAATGGTAGAATCCACCTTGAACTATCAAGTCCCCCACTACCTGCAACAGCAGTATAATGTCAAGACATCCTTCTTGACATCTCATCCAAAAATAATCACATCTTGCTTGACCCCCAAACAAAATTGATTCTGAACTGCACCCCTGCAGTAATACATCTTAGCTCAAGGAGCAACTCCCCCTATCTAAGATAACCAGTGCTCCTCCAATGAACACTTATGCTGATGAATGGAAAACATAAGACACATCTTCATGTCTTCAAGAGCGCACCCTCTGTCCAACACACCTGTTGAACACAATCATCAACTGTAGTTATTGCTTCTTCTGATAAGAACCAATAATTACTCACACATGAACACTATCATGCTTCCCGTGATTTCACATTAGGATCAACATCCTAAATCAACAAACTCTTGGATTGAGACCAAACACACCATTGATCCCTCTCTTCTTGAACCCATCTATACACCACATGAATTCCTCTTGAATTCTCATGTACAGACATCCATGTTCCTTGAGACAAAATCCAATTGACCTGGAATTCTCCACATACCTCCAAGAGATACCTTACCTCTTAGTTTGTTATCTTCTTCACGATGTCAGATATCGTATACATGCTCCAGAACTTCTCAGCTTGCCAAACTGATCTGCTTCTTTCTAGCATGACTCATAGTAGGGGCGATATCCCCTTCACAAGATTTTCTACTGACCTTAGCAAGGCCAACTAATTAGATAGACACCTCATAATCCAAGGCAATCATTCCTTCCCTGGAATACTTCTGATTTTCCTGGTGAATATCCACTTCCATATTCTGAATGCATCAGAATCCAGACCTTCATGTAATCAACTTGTGATCCACTACAGTCTTACCAAAACCTTCACATCAGGCTTCCAAGATAGCTCTCCTACTCTATCTTTCTCCCGTATGACAATTGTAGATACTTCTTAGAAATAATGTAAGTACCAAGTTCCTCACAGAACTTAGAATCCTTCTCCAAGGATAACTAACCCAAAAGATGTTCTAATATCAATTAGGACATCATTCACATATCATAGACACCAAACAACATAGTTCTAGATATGCTCCACCACTGGACTTACTATCTGCATAGTAATCCAACTGAAGATCTTCAAACAACATTGCGCCACCAGCATGATCAATAAGAACTCCAGTAACCAAAGAGAGAAATAAACTCTCATCCACCAAAGGAAGTAATCTTCCATATATTGAGAACTTCTGCCACAAGCTCCAAGATAAACCAGAACCTCCTCATGTCTTCAACCAACTACCCTTCTTCCCAAGAGTAATTAGTTCCAAGCATCCTGCTTGAATGCACACTAAAGATAAACCAAATGCCATTGTTTGATTCATCTTAAATTTTTCTAGAACTCCCACAAGATACACTGATCCACCAATGAAATCTGATCTTCAAGTTACATGAACTACTTGCTCCATAGCAAGATATCTTGGATCCACCAAGCCTTAGACATGTAACATCTTCTCCATCCACAGCTCCGGCAAACTGCATGAGATAGACCTTTTTGAAGCATCCATAACTTCCATTCTCCTGTAGATAAACTTATCTTAAGCTGATGTGCCACAACACCAACTGAGATCCTGATGTTAAGGTTGAAGTCAGAACATTTTGATACGACATCCAGCTGCTGAATTCAGCTCCTCCTTCTGCCACTTAGAAGAACCTCCTCCCTTTAACAGAACAAGAGTTCCATGCTCTCATAGACTTGATTCAACAACCAAGTTTGAGTAGACAACCTCCATCCTGCTTAATCTTATCACATGTATTCCATTAAAGCTCACACCTTGATGAATAACTGATTTGAAACTCGAAAGAACTCACACCTGCCACGTCTAATTCTTCAGAAGAGAAGTAGTCATAGACTACACCATAGCCATACCAAAGAATGCCACTTTCCATAGTAGAGCAGTCTGTAGAAAGTCAGAGATAACTGCCACTTAACCTTGACCTCCAAGAAGAGCAAGATCCCATGCTTCTAAGTACCTAGATCAGAAATAAACTGATCGAAGCTGTACCATCACCAATACTCCATTCTGGACAAGTCTCTTGCCAGGACACTTTCTAGATAAACACCAGATGCATCTAGTAACAACTCGAACACACCTGCTGCACTCCAATACTCCTAAATCAGAAATAAACTGATCCAAGAACTATCCATCAAGAATATGATGTCTTCTTGTTCATCTTCCACATCACCATTGTCTAGATCAATTTCTTGTCAGGAAACTCTCTAGAGATCAGATGCTTCTGCCACACCACACTGAAGCAGATTCTTAGGTCAACACCCAAGAGAAATAGAACCAAAAGCTTACGCAGTACCCCTCCCATGATTCTGCACAAACCAGATGAAGAGATGTTCAAATATCCTGTTGAACATCAATAATCTTGAACTTCACATTCAAGGATAATCAATTAAATACTTCTGAATATCACATATAGCAATTAATCTAAAATCCTTGTTCAATAATCCTGTTTCACTATTGAAGCCACTCTCCACCAGATCACTTCATGAACACTTATCAAGTATTCAATCTTTTGCAAGTATCTTCTTTGACAAATAAATTGTTGAGATACCAAGGCTGCCACCCTTGACTCAAGTAACTAAGATTCTCTCTGAATGAACCCTATTTACCTCAACAGTTCTGAAAAACTCCAGTCAGATTGGATCCACCCTTAGGACTAAGAGAGATGAATCCTTTCTTGCTATTTTAGATGATGAAAATAAATCACCTCCACTTTCTTCAGGTTTGTGTTTCACAGAAACACCCTCTAGTCAGAAGAATAACTAGAAGACTCCAGATGCACGACTGAGAAGCATTTATGAGTGGACTTGAGAGAATTCTCAAGTATCTTTAACAACTTAGCCGATCAATAATTTATCAAACTCACAGAGCAAGAACTTGATAAACCTAAACTCAACTCCTCTCCTCTTTAACTAACTTCAAACTGTACCATGGAACCAAGCTTCCAAGTACCAAGTCACCATAACAGATATCTTCCAACAACTCTCTTCATTCCATCGCTCCCGACTTTGGAATAAAAAGATTCAGATATCTTCAAATATAGAGGCCGACGATTGAGATCTTCCACCACCTGTCTTCGGTAACAACTCCAGAATCCCATAATTCTAGAGATCTTCCATCAGAAACATATGCAGCGGAACCACCAAGGAACAAATTTAACTTGCCCTAATAAGATGTCAGAACATCTTATAAGACACCCCAACAAGAGAACTATCCACTTCTCCTGTAGTTATTTTAGAACCTCCTCAGCAATATGAACAACCACCGGGTTGTTACCTTCGATCCAGAACAACCATCCCATCCATTAATACCCTTGAGTATGTCTGAGTTGATTGACCTGATCTTCAAAACTCCTCCTTGTTTAAACGCCAAAAAATATCTCCCAAAGATCTCATCCAGAAACAGACAGGATGCCTGCTCTGATACCAATTGAAATTCTGGCATAGCAGACAACAGATGTCCTAACACATGTCAAGACATTGTTCTGCATAATTATTAAACAAGGAATCAGAACAACTGACTGATACCTTGAATATCAGTAACTGTAGAATCACAGATGTTACGACATCTATTCCAACATGTTTATCAAGAACAATAACAGAATATGAAAATCTGCAGAATGATAAAAGAACACAGCAATTGTTAACACACTTCGGTGCAATTCACCTACATCTGGGGGATACCAATCCAGGAAGAAGACTCCACTATTTGTAGTAAAATTATAAAGTTAAACTCCCCCATTTACAACTTTATCTACTAAATACTACCCAATGAAATCTTTACCAAAGAACACCCTCTTTGATATGAGAACCACCACTCACTTCCCCTAATCACAAACTGTGATATCTAAACCATCTCTGTCAATACAGAATTCTGTCAAGCATACTTGACCAACACGCTAACTTGGATTTCCTTCAAAGCTTCATCCAAGAACAATACACAATCCAATACCTAAAGGCTTATGGATCTGTGCGATACCTATGTCTACCACAGTGCATCAAACGATACAAAGGAAGACTTACAAACCTAGAGAGCCAATGAATCTCAAAACCCTAAACCCTTATTTTTTCCACAAGAGAACTAGGTTACAAAAGGTATCTACAAGGTGTATAAACCCTAAGACTAAGTCTTCTTTTATAGTCTTCAGTTGGGCTTCAAATCTTTCCTTGATCCACTAGTGAGCGCACCTAGGATCTTGGAACAGATTTGAAACAGATTTAAAACAATCTGTTATAATAGTCCAGGATGTCGAGTCTTCAAGTTGAGACATCTTCTTCGACATCTTTGTTATTTGGCAGAATTCTTCAGCTTTGGTCTTCATGTTGGAACATCTTCGTCAGCACTGAGTTTTACCAAAAATTTGTCCAAATCATTTGAGTTTTCAGTTTTAGTTGATCTGAATTCCAAGGAAGAACTTCAATTCCTCATCATGCTCATCACCAATTCAATCTGCATAGTCTCAAATTTTTTTTGCACAAGGATGCATTAATAGAACCAAAAATTATGTCATAAACATAAAATTGGACAATTAAGATTTCCTTATTCAAAGTCTTCCTGAATAGTGTAGTGGTAACTTAACCTTTTTGAAAGGAATTTTCTAACAGGAAATTACTCAGTCTCTCTCAGAAAGCTCTTGGAACTTATTTGAGTCCATAAATTCATTTATTAAATTTAACAACAAGGTCTGAGTGGACTGAGTCCTCAAACCCAGGAGGTTGTTTGACATACACTTTTTCAGAAATGACTCCATTTAAGAAGGCACAATTGACATCCATTTGATATAAAATAATATCATAAAAAATATTATAAGGGAGAGAGAAGATTGATTTCCTCTAACCTTGCAATTGGTGCAAAGGTTTTATAGAAACCTATACCTTTCTTGCAGACTATAGCCTCGAACTACCAGTCTGGCTTTTTTTCTTGCCACCTTTCCTGGCTCATTCAGCTTGTTTCTAAACACCCATTATGTTCCAATGATGTTTTCTGATGAGGTCTGGGAACCAGATACCACACATCAATCCTTTGAAAGTGGTTTAGTTTTTCATGTATTACTACAATCCATCCATCATGTGATAAGGCTTCATCAACATACGCTGGTTCAATAATAAAGATAAGTCCTAGCATTAACTGCTCCTATCTGAAAGCATATTTTGTTTTCAAAGGATTATCCTCATTTCCAATTATCAACTCTTATGGTTGAGAAGACTCGTACTTGAATGTATTTTAGGATTGTGAAGCTTCTTGAGAGTCACAAGGAATTTTTTTAGAATTTACTTCATCTGGTTGTGTTTCAGAAGTTGGTTTTGGTTCTGTATCACCAACTTCCCAGCTTCTGAACATTTCAGCTTTTGAAAGAGGTACAACTTTTGATCCAGTAGCTTTAGACCGCACAAAGAATCCATTCTACATTCTTTTGTTAAAAAAAATTCTTGATCAGAATAACCAGCTTAGAGGGAAAAATGTAAGAGAGGTTTAGCTGAAGAAGTTAAAAGGTTGTGCAGGATCAGAAGAATAAGAAGAAGGCTGAAACATATATTGAGGCATTCAGAGATAGAATAACTACAAGGACCATTATAACTGGATGAACTTCAGAAATATGTCAAGCATATGAAGCACTAGCTTCTGATAGATTAGCTTCATTCCTTCCAGTACCAGTAATCTCTTTCTGCTAGTTTCTTCCAGACTCCACATCTTTTTCTTCCCTCTGAGTTGAGATTTGGGACATAAGCTTTTCTTTTGTTGTATGTTATAGTTAGCCATGGTCCTGGAGATGAAATTATTTCTTTGTTCTTTCCTTTCATCATATATTTAGTAAAAACAATATCACTCTTTGGTACCAATAATCTGATGGGCCCTTTTGTGTTAGTCATAACAGGCTTTTTCTTATTCTAAGCCTTAACTTTGTAATAAGGCTTTGGATCATTCAAGACTTTTGTTTTGAAAGATTGTCTTGAATGGATCTTAGCCTTGGGTTTTGGACCTTTCACAACCTTGTAATTTGATGTCTTAGGTTCTATCTTCTTCAGAACCTTTGACTTTGAGGTCTTAGGTTCTGAATCTTTTAGAACCTTTGACTTAGGAATCATTGGTTTTGATTTATTTAGAATTTTTGACCTTGAGGTCTCAGGTTCTGATTTCTTCAGAACCTTTGATTATGCAATTATAGGTTTTGATTGGTTTGAACCCTTTGCTTTACTAGCCGACACAAAATGAGAGTACAACCTTTTTTGAGTAGGGCTTGAAGAAGAAGGGTCTGATGGTTGAATCAATGTATTAGTTCTTACAGTAAAAGGCTTTTAATGATAATCAAGACCTTCTCTTTTGCTCGTACTTACACCATAGATCATGGATGCAAGTTTAGTCCTATTGAAGCCATATATGACAAACTCTTGAAGAGCCAATTCAAACTCATTCAGAGGTTTGTCAGACATATCCTTTATTAAAGCATTTTAATCTCTTTCAAGTTTTTCAATCTTGTTTTTATAGAAGTTTAATTCATCTCTTATGAGACCATATTTCTTCCTTATAATTTTCACATATCTGGCTTTCTGCTGACATCTATCCATAAGATCTTGACATAAGGTAATTAAATCAGATTTATAAAGTTTAGAGAATACCTCTTTTGTATCCTCTGAAACTTAGTAAGAACCAACTTTAAATTCTGAGTCTGAGACTGTTGAAGCCACTAGATTTAGATTGTTTTCTTCTTCATTCTTTTCAGCTTTTTCTTCATCATCAAATTCATCCCATGTTGCCATGAGACTTTTATTGAACTTGCATCTAAAGTTGTTCTTTTGGAAGCTTCCCGTTTAAGATTTGTCCTTATGAAGCTTCAGACAATGATCTATAAAATGATTAGGGTTCTGACAGTTGAAGTAGCCTTTATGATAATCTTTATTATCTCTAGAGCTTGTTCCTTTGAAGCCAAATCTTTTATCAGAGAACCTCTTATTATTGTTAGCTAAATGTTGAAACCTCTTGATGATAAAGGTCATTTCCTCATCATCAGTGTCACCATCAGAATCTTATTCATCAGAAGCTTCTTCTGGTTTCCAGACTTTTAAGGATTTGACAGCTTTATCACCAGATTTCTCTACTACTGACTTAAAGGCCAGTGATTTAAACTTCTTTACAGGCTCATATCCATTTAGCTCCATCTCATGGCTTTGGAGATGTCTAATAATACTTTCAAGACATGGTGTGTTTAAGTCTTTAGCCTCTTGGATTGTTGTTACCTTGGGTCTGTATCTAACAAGAAGACTCCTAAGAATCTTCTTGACATGATCAAAGGTAGTGTAGCTCTTGTTAAAGACCTGAAGTCCAGACACAAGAACTTGAAACCTTGAGAACATAGTTTCAATGTTCTCATCCTCTTTCATTATGAACAACTCATATTACTGAACCAGAAGATTAACTTTAGCTTCTTGAACTTGCTTGTTTCCTTCATAGGCAGCACATAGGGATTTGAAGATGGTCTAAGCAGTAGATTTATCATTGATTTTGATATACTCAGAATGAGGTAGAGCATTAATCAAGATTCCTCTAACTCTATGGTGTTTTATGTAAATCTTGTTCTGCTCAGGTGTGAGAGATTTTCTATAAAACACCATTCGAACATCATTGACTTGGATATTAATGCCATCTTCCAAAATGTCCCACAACTCATCATCAAGACCTATAATTTGAGTATACATTTTGCTTTATCACCATTCAAATTCAGTGGAATCCCCATTGAAGGTAGGTAGTCTAGCTGTATAATTATTTATCTCATAAGTACTCTAATCATGATTAAGCCTACCAAAAATATTAGCGGGACCCCCATCAGGACCAGATACTATAGAACAATCAGCCATAATAAAATAGTATTTTTCTCAAGATCTTTTCTACACCACTGGTAAGTGTTTAGCACAAACTTTACTCTGATGCCAACTGAAGGTGAGAAAAACACAAGAAGGGGGTTGAATTGTGTTGCCTTTGTCTTTTTAATGTCTTTCCAACTTCTGCTTTTGATGTTTTTAAACCAGAGTATGAACACTTAGTTCAGAGTCTGACTCAGGAAAACTTGGTTGACTTATGAAAGATCTTATCAAATTCTGAACCAGAATCTAATTAGGATGATCAGAGATGACAAAAACAGAATAAGTAAATACATAAACAAGAAAGTAAAAGCACAAGACATAAGCAGTTTATCCTGGTTCCTCTCACAACTTGAGAGTAGTCCAGTCCCCTTGTGCTTTCAAGGGATTTCCACTATAACCAAATATGATTACAAATGTTGAAGCCCACCAGCAAGAGACATCCTTTGCTTACACACACAAGTATATGACTTCTTTGATCAAACACACAAGTTTAAGACTTCGTTGCTCAAGCACACACGCTCAAGACTTCCTTGCTATAGCACACAAGCTAAAGACTTCCTTGCTCAAACACATAAGTCTGAGACTTCCTTTCTTAAGCACACAAGCTTAAGACTTCAAATGCTCAAGAACTAAAATAAGAGACTTCTGACTCTAAACAAACTATTAAGAGTTTGGGGTAACAACTACACTTGATATATAATCAGAGGTATATATACAATACAACTTAGAAAGACTCTAAGACTTAAGAACTTCAAAAATATACAAGTGTTAAGATATTCTAAGTCTAACAAAATTGACAGCGTAACTTTTCTTTTATTGTCAAGTTTCAGAGTATGTAGCAGAGTTGTATAAGCGCTTGGCTGTTTTTTTCTTCAGGTTTGCAGCTCCTTTTATAGAGAGGAGAAAAAGAGACGTTGAAGACTTTCAACAAATAGGTTGGGCTAGCTTTTTACTTGATTAGAATCATCCACAAAGTAATTTTCTGCAAGAGGAATTATCCGTTGAAGCTCAGGCACCAAGGAAGAGATTTTCCTTAAGTTTTCAAGTGATCAAAAAGTTTTTAAGTCTATCAGAGTTGCCTTGGTAAAAGAGTTTCTGCTTCAGAGGCTGACTTTCCTTTAGAATTCAATCTTCAGAGGCTAATCACATCAGAGTCCACTTATTGACTTATGAAGCTTCAGAGTCTGAGTCACCAGAGGCTGGCTTTCTTCAGAGTTGACTTCTTTTGAGTCTGGATCTCCATCAGAGGCAAGTTTTTCAGAAGTGATCTTCAGATGCAGATTCCTCAAGCATTTCTTCATCTATTCTTAATGATATAATCTCACATACTTCAATAGATGTTAGAAAGCCCATTGTTCTTTAAATACTCTGTTATCATCAAAACCCAAGGGATATGGTATCGACCAATTTGCCAACGCAAATATGCTCTTGAGTTACTACATGATATTGGCCTCTTAGCTACTAAACTGATTCCCACACTCATGACACAATCCCACAACTCACTACAATTGATACTTCCCTTCCCACTGATCCAACGACCTACAAAAGGCTCATTGGAAGGTTGATATACTTGTGCACCACATGACCTGACATCAGTCTCTTTGTCGCACAATTGAGTCAGTTCATGTCCTCCCCGACCATTGTGCATTTACAAGCTTCCTATAGGATTCTCAAATACAACAAACACTCTCATTCTCATGGATTGTTCTTTTCATCAACATCTACTCTTAAACTCAAGGCATTTAGTGACTCTGACCAGGCTTCATGCAGTGACACACGAAGGTATATCATCGGCTTCTGCATTTTCATAGGAGATCCTCTAATTTCTTGGACATCTAAAAAGTAAGTCACTATTTCTAGATCTTCCTCAAAGGCCGAGTATCGTGCTCTTTCTTCAACAGTTTGTAAGCTACAATGACTCACTTACTTGCTACATGATCTACATGTTAATTTCACAACATCTGCGCTTCTCTAATGTGACAATCAATCTTCTTGTCATGTTGTTGCAAATACTTCGTTCCATGAAAGAACGAAACATATTGAAACCAATAGCCAAGTTGTTTGTGAGAAACACCTTGCAAAATTGTTCCAATTACTGCCTGTTGCGGTGAAAATCGGATAACAAATTATTAGTTAATTTGCATCATATTTCCTTTACAACCGACTTTGATTTATCCAAAGGAAAGGTTCAAGATCGTTAGAAAAACCTAAGGGGAAAGATCTAAGGTTCGGGGGTTGGTTACGCCTAGGGAAGGTATTAGCACCCTAAACGTCCGTAATACTCTACGGGAGCCTCTTGTTAATGTTATGTTATGTTTGCTAAAGGTTCTATGCTAAAGGTTAGTTAGCAGGGGAAGTGATAAATTCATTATGATGAATATCACTAAGAGTTGAGGAACTCTCTCCTAATGCTAGTTGTAATTTCTATGGCTCTGATGAGGCCAAGAAATAAGGTTTCTCCTAAGAGGTTACTTAGGTTAAGGTGGGAGGTCATGACTTTATGAGTCAACATTAATCACCTTCCTTTGGAATGGGGGAAAGATAATAGTTATAAGTTACTAACAAGATAACAAGTTAATAATTCAAGTACGATGATGTAAAGGACATGAATAAGAGAGATGAGATAAAATCATGATAACAATGCAAAGTGAGAATTAAACATATTAGACAATGATGAAATATGAGATGAAACAAAACATGACATGATGAATAAGAAAGTGCAATAAGAAACCCTACTAAACATTTATGATCTAAATCATATATAAAGGTCTCAAAAAATAAATATTTTTGTCAATTTCTTTTTATATCTAGAAAGTAGATTTAATTAGGAGCAATTAGCAAAAAGAAGGAAGAGAAAAGGATAAAAATTGAATAAGTTATGGTATTTTGAAAATGGAGGTATAAACTAAAAAAAGTGAAACAAACAAGTGATAAAATATAAGGAGATGACAACCATGGGGATTGAATTCAAGACGTTCCGCTCACAGTCTAAAATCATAACCATCTGAGCCAATGCATGCGTGTGAACACATAGCGCAAACACGAATATATATATCAAGAGAGGCAAAGAATCAAAAGAGGAGCAAAAGGACTGGGTATGGATCGAACCCCAGTCCTGTGGGCGAAAGGGCAAAGGCAAGGCGAGTGTGCTACCGTTGGGACGGCTGTTTCATCCAATATATAATACAACTCCATAAATATATAGCTTGAATATACGCGCCTTTCCCAAATCAATCAAAACCGCCCATCACACAAACCAACCGTGATAGCCAAAACATAATCATGCCATGCCAACCAGACAACAAAGCCAAACCAGA
The DNA here is from genome assembly GCA_022829125.1 of Lathyrus tuberosus. NCBI lineage: Eukaryota > Viridiplantae > Streptophyta > Magnoliopsida > Fabales > Fabaceae > Lathyrus > Lathyrus tuberosus. Next base: position 12,786,706 of record JALAZF010000109.1, read on the forward strand.
TGAAAAGAAAACCCATAAAAATCCAAGCTGAAGCATTTTGAGAATAACTCTTGTATTCAAACTCAACCTGAAGCAAACTCACACGTTTAATTAAATATGGCATATTCAAAAGATGAAAAGAAAAACTATTATCATGCCCTCATCAATGCAGGTTCATAACAGGCACATTCATAAATCAAGAAAGTCAGATGATGAACTCAAGATTCACACAAATATCTTAGGCATAAAACTCAGCATAAACGAAAATAGTAGGATGTCACATAATGAAAGCATTAACAGATCAATATGCTGACAACAAAATGAACTTGTCGTGGCAGGTAAATGAACATAGTATGGTTAATAAAAGTGAAATGAGGTGGTGGCTGTGTCAATTCATTCAGAACCAGAGCTAATCTATAAGTCACATTGTGAGTTATCAGTATGAATAAAAAAAAGTAGCCGTGTAACTCAAGTAGACAGTTTAAGTGTATCAATTTCAAACATCTCAAAAGATTTTATCCTACATTAATTTGGCAAGAAAACATAACAGGCCATAAAACATGTCAATTGGTTATGAGCATATATGTATCAAGTTGACGAAAGACAAAAGATCAAATACACCGATTCAAACTTAGCATGCTCATGTTCTTCAATGAAAGTGATGAACCAAGAAAGGCACAAACAGAGGTCTTAATTCAAATAACAAACATGCATGCTTTAGCGGTTCTAATATTAAACTTAGTGCAAGAATCAAATTTACTTAAAACTAAATTCATGCCAGAGTCAAAATGAATACATAGACAGTCAAATACCAATATGTAACGTCACTTGAGACACTCACACATATACTGAAAATATGCTACTATGTAGACAGTAATAGGCACAAAAATAAAGCATAGGGCTAGGCATATCTTAATCATGGCAATTTGAGCTTGCACAACAGGCCATCAGTCATAGAACATAGCAAAGGAAAACAAATACCAAGTAACAAGTGAAAACAAGATAAGCAGCAAGATTAAAATTTAACAAATGAAACAGGTATTAATTATGAATACATATGTGTTGGAAACAATTGTGCATAGCATACCAATATCAGTGGTACAATAGGTAAGAACACAAAAACGAAAATCAATTGCAGAAAAATTGATAGGTCAGCAATTCATATCATTTTAGGCACATCAGTCAATTTGGCTAAGAGATATCAATCATGATCAATGGTCAGCAGTAAAGAAGATCCAAATAGGCAGGCAGGTATAACACACATAAAGTTCAAGTCAAATTGTCATGTATGTAAAATGCAATAGGCCTAGCATAGCAAGAACAAGTACAAGGAGATGAAAACTCACAAAGCATCAACACTTAAACTAAACTGTTGTTTTAAAAAAAGCAGAGTTAACATTACAAGTCATCATTTGAGTTGTATAACAGTTCCCCCCATAATTTTGCACACATAGACCATGCAATGATATGAACAGACAACTAATTCACAAGTCTACACATGTCTCTCTTGATCATTCGAGAATTTGCATCCATATTGCAGATACCAAGTAATGTTAACAATAGTGGCACAAAAATAACACACATACCCTTGGATTTTATACAACAATATGCTGTACACAAAAGGTAAACCCCAAGGCTACGACCATTTGTAAAAATCTTAGCAAGACAACAGTTCAAAATATCATGCTCAAGCATATTGATTCAAAATAGGGATTATGGCATATTAAAACTTAAGGGCATACCAGAGTGAAAATAAGTGTTGGACAGACGCAAAACAGGCATCTTTGGCAACATCATTGAGTTTTAACAAATTCAAGCTTAAGAACAAAACCTCAATAAACCAGTTTCTTATTAAATGTACACATGAGTTAAACACAAAGTAAAGGTCCCATAGGTATTTCAAGAGATACAGAAATGAAGGCTAGACAAAGTTGTCATGTTAAAAGGTTAATACCACATTCACAACATAACTGAAGCAACTTGCACACAAATAGCATACTGATAGCAATGATACATGGATAGAATAAGCTTTAAATAGGGAAGGCAAACCTACATATGGATTTAAGTTTGTAACTAGTCACAAACCATACTAACAGTAATGAGCACGCCTACCATGTACAAAAAACACTGATATAAAGAAGATAAACATGCTTTGAAAGAGATTCACACCAGTAAGCAAATACATACTCAACAACCATTTTCAGCATTTGGATATTATCCCCTCTTAGGCATAACACACACGAATTCGAGCAAAAGTGAAGCGTTGCAAATACAGGGTTAGAGTAAGGACTTAAGCCAAAAGGAATGCAACCAGTTCGATCAAAACCGAAATGTACCAATTGTGTCTTTGAACACATGTCAACAAACTATAATGTAAAGAACCAAAACAATGCACAAAACATGATGATTATCTGATGAGCATGAACATGAAAGGGAGAGATGGTTACCAAGTGGAGTAATGTCCACTGCACCTTCCAATGAACTGAATGCCTTTCTTCTGAGCTGACCAAAGCCCTCCAAAGCAAGCCTCTCGAAGAACTCCGAATCTCTTTAAGTGTTTTTTGTGAGAAAAAATGTTGATTCTGATGAACTGAACCTAAGCCTCTTTATATAGGCAATGATATTGGGCCCGGGTCAAGTGAATTCCAACCTTCAAATGTTGGAGGCTAGGGTTTTGGAATTGAAACTCAAATGTTGAACTCAAAGGGACAAACGCTCCCTCTTCTGATCATTGGCAGATGTCCACAGAGTTGATCAACAACACAAATAGGTCTTGCTTCTTGGTTCTCTTCTGTGGCAAATAAGATAGGCATGAGAAAGGGAAGTTGACAATGACATTGCTCTGCTCAATACGCAGGGTGTGCAGAGTTGAATGCCTAAACCGGTAACTCTTCAGAAATAACTTTATTGAGCCAAACCGTTGAGAGCTCAAAAGGGAATGATCTTTGGAGAGTTCAAATTGAGAAACCGCGCCAACGGTATTGTGGTTGAAACGAGCTTGATGAATTGAATGGATTCAAATGTGTTCGAATTTCTCTTCTTCATTCTGAACTTCGTAAGTGTGAACGAGGAGGAAGAGAAAAAATTGGCTGCTTTTGGTTTTGTGTGAGCCACATGTCGCCTTATCATTGGTTGACGGTAAGGTTTGAAAAGTCTAAGGTAATGTATTTAATCCTCATTGGCTGATAGCAAGTGTAATTCTTCCAATTGTGCACCAAAGGAAATCCACGGTGGACCAACCAAAATAATAATGGAAAGGGAGAAAATTCTCCCTCTTAATTTTGGGTTAATAATATGATTGATAATAACAATAATAAACTAATTAATATTCTAAATTAAAATTAGTTAGAAAAATAAACTAAATGAATAATTAATCTAATTGATTAAAACTAAATATTAAAATTAAATTAAATTAAGACTAATTTAAGTTACTAAAAATAAGACAACTTAAATATAAATGAAATAAAAATAGGCCATATTGGAATTAAACTAAAATTAAGACATAAAGAAAGATAATAACACAACAACTAGCAAAAAAAAAAATGAGGGTAAAATTTGGGGTGCAACAGTTGCCCCTATTTAAATATCTTCACCTGATGACATGAGAGATGAAGATCCTCATGGAATCAATAGTGAAAGATATTTAAATACAGATAACCGAAAATTTTGCCCTCAGATGCACACACATGCAATGCAACAAACATGATGCCAAGAAGATGTAAAGATGCAGACACAACGAGACACCAAAGGACAAACAGGAAGCAAAAAGACCAGCTTCACTGGGGAAGGACGAAGGTTAGTATCCATGAGAAACACCTCACTAGGGATACAAGCTAACCAACAAAAGAGACCCATCGGGGAGACTCCGAAGAAATACTGGGGAAAAGACCACAGACAATCTCCACTGGGGAAGGATCCGGGGAGATAGACTAATGGGGACAAAACTCCACGCTCTTCCTGGGGATGAAACCAGAAAGAAGAACATGGACACAAGGGATCAGCCAAAAGACAAACAAACAAGCAAGGACTTCCTGGGGGTTCTTGGACTGAAGAGTTCAAAATGGGATCTTCAAGAAAATCCAGGAAGACAGAGACTAACTCTGTGCCCCAGGTAGGAGTCTTAAAGTTGAATAAATTTGTTCCAAGAAGCTTAGCTTAAAGCAATTTCAGAAAAGAAACAAGATAAAAGGTTCAATGTCCGACACGATTTGAACAAGAACAGTTTTAAAACAAGGGGTCAGTGTCCGACACGATTCGAACAAAGACTCTGTTCAGGTTTGGCATGATTCGAACAAGAACAGAAAAGACAGTGCTTGACGCGATTCGAACAAAGTCCAAGTTCAAGTTTGACACGATTCAAACGAGAACACACAAGACAGTGCTTGGCACGATTCAAACAAAGTCCAAGTTCAAGTTTGACACGATTCAAACAAGAACAAGTTTTAAAACACAAGACAATGCTTGATACGATTCAAACAAAGTCCAAGTTCAAGTTTGACATGATTCAAACGAGAACAGTTTTTTAAAACAAGAGGCAGTGTCTGACACGATTCGAACAAAGACTCTGTTCAGGTTTGACACGATTCAAACAAGAACAAGTTTTAAAACAGAAGACAATGCTTGACACGATTCAAACAAAGTCCAAGTTCAAGTTTGACACGATTTAAACAAGAACAAGTTTTAAAACACAAGACAATGCTTGACACGATTCAAACAAAGTCCAAGTTCAAGTTTGGCACGATTCAAACGAGAACAGTTTTACAAAATCTTTAATGTTAAACTTCTTGGGGAACAAGAAAAGGTTTAAAGGTTCAAATCTGGCGCGCAAGGGTTAAGACCGAACAAGCACGACACAAAGCAAACCGGGAATGTCTTTACTTCAATGGGGAAATAAAGACAGACACAAGCAACACAAAGCACAAAGTACAAGGATGCGAAGATGCAAGGGTATGATGCATATGCTTAGCTATATGCTAGAAACGACGCGAACGACGCAGAACAGGAAAGAAGAAAGGAAAACACAAGCCAACACCCTGAAACCCAAACATCAAGGATAACCGGGGCAATCTTCTTTTCGCTGGAGATGGCAGATCCATGCCAAAAATATAGTACTGCTAATTCTACCTGTACCAACTTGATTCCATAAAACAATCTTGATACTAGAGTAAAGTTCATGTTTTCTCAAAACTTTTCCGCTTCCAAGAATCAGAGGAAAATGACGAAGTTATTGTATTCAAGGACCAATAACAATTCTAGTGACAAAGAATTTTGTCGTCTAACAGCTGACTTCTCTGGGGATTCCAGAGATAGATAAGCTGCTTGTAATAAACTGCCACGCTTCTTCAAGAGATCGCTGCTTCGAAGATATGTTGATATCACAATAATGTTGGAGAAATAATTATGCCTTTAATGAGGATCTTGTAAAAGATTCTTCTTGCGAGAAATGGTGCAAACTAAATGCACGTTCAAAGATAGGTTAAAAATCACACCCGCCAAGGACCAAAGTTCAATCTTGGAACAAGCTAGAAAGAAACGGTCAAACAAGACTTCAAATGAGGAATGAACTCAAATGGGGATTTATCTTATCCACATGTGGAAAAGATAACTGAACCAACCATCATCCATGAGGATAAAACTCTATGGGGAATTCAGAAAAGAATGGGCAATTTATGCCTAGGGCTGACTTTCTATTGGAGAGAATAGACAAACCCAGTCACTTGGGGAGATAAACGCCAAAGTGAACAAAAACAGGTAAACACCAGAAAAGGGAGCAGAAATGCTAAAATGGTACGCATATTAGTGCTCCTGCAGTGCTTATGCTTACGAAACGGACAAGAAGTGAAACGAGACGAAATAGACGTCTCGATGAAGGATACCCAGCCAAACTCAACAGATGGGCCAAAATTGGGGATGAAGAAGAATCGACAACTTCATCGATGAAAAGAGTATTCCACTTTAGGTATAATATCATGAGGATTGCCATCATGAGCTTGATTTTTTTGTTGGAGGAGAATCTGAGGAGAATTTGTCAAGATTAGCTGAAGTAACACCTTACTGGAAAGCTTAGCAAAGAATATCACAAGAACAGAGTAATCATGCATTCTGACTTATATGACGATCATCTTCGAATTTTGTCTGCCCTAAGCTAAGACGATAACAAGAGGATTTTATAGAAGAATTGGCATACAGGGTGCTTCAATATCTTCAACTCTTGGAGAGATCTCGGCATAACTGCCCCAGATTAGGGGGTGAATAACCAAAAGAATTTTACAGAAGGATTGAAATACCAGATACTTCAATATCTTCCAACTTGAATAATCAAAAGAATTTTACGGAAGGATTGAAATACCAGATGCTTCAATATCTTCCAACTTTAATAATCAAAAGAATTTTACAGAAGGATTGAAATATCAGATACTTCAATATCTTCCAACTTGAATAATCGAAAGAATTTTACAGAAGAAATGAAATGTCAGATGATTCAATATCTTCCAACTTGAATAGTCAAAAGAATTTTACGGAATACTCGAAATACCAGATACTTCAATATCTTCCAACTTGAATAGTCAAAAGAATTTTACGGAAGACTCGAAATGTCAGATGATTCAATATCTTCCAACTTGAATAGTCAAAAGAATTTTACGGAAGACTCAAAATACCAGATACTTCAATATCTTCCAACTTGAATAGTCAAAAGAATTTTACGGAAGACTCGAAATGTCAGATGATTCAATATCTTCCAACTTTTGAATCTTGACGTAGCTGTTTCTGTTCAGTTATACTCGAGATACTCAAACTGTAGTAGAAATTACTGGGGAACGGATTTGCCACTGCTGATGGGTCACTGCAGACAAAACTCGTCATAAGACGATCTCGAGAATATTTGCCCCAATATTCTGAATTTGCAGAATTCTGCCTCCGATTTGTCAACTCTTGGGATGATGGATTGGCAAACCTCACACTTGGTTGCCCCTGACTGAGTCAAATTTCCTTTATCAAGTTCAATTCTTTGACTGACCGTGTTTATTGGGATTCCTTGATATCGAATGGTATTGCAAACAAGTGTTGTTCATTAAAATTGGCAAAATTTAATGCAAAGGTTTAATGCAAAATTTGATGCAAAGTTTGAAAACAAAGCTTTGATAAAAAATTAACAGTGAAAAGATTAAATAGTCAAAAACAAAGGTGGGTCTAGTCATTAAGGACGTGACTAACACACGCGAGTAACAAAGATTATTAGGAGTCAGGTTACTCAACCTTGCTGTAGTATGCTTTTCAAAACAACCTTACCTCAATTAGGTCTTTTAGGGGTTGTAACGTGGTCTGGTTCATGGTTTATGAAACAAAAGATAAAGGCTCAAATCCTACGCTCGGTTAACTCAAGATATACGTTCAAATCTCCAAAAGTAGGAAGTCACTTGATTTGAAAGCTGACTGGCGCCTTATGTGAAACGCTCGTGTTTGAATGCATAACCGAGTTAAATTGAGAACTACCCTGCCCCCAAGGTTTAAAGGTTATTTTGTGTAAGGAAAGAAAACTCCTACTTCTAGGCTCGAAGGGTTAACAAAGGATGAATTGAAACAATGTCTTACATCCTCGGCGAGGTTAATTTGAAAGTATACCACAACAATTATGAACATGAGGTTTTCATCATCCTCCCTAATCTTTGCTTTGACAAAAGTTTGAATAAAGGGAGGTGAAAAAGATATATATTTGCTTTTATGAAAATAAAAGTAAACGAGTGAAACGAATGGATTTAACCAAAAGATGCATAAATATTATTAATGTTGCCAATTTAAAGGTACAACGAAGCTCGTAAGCAAATATCAATACAATTAAAGGAAATACCACTGAAATACCAAACACAGCCAACTTTGGCGAATCATTTCAAAGATCTTAGTTTCCGGATCCAAACGGGGAAAAATCTTCACCAACAATCACTTGCTCTTTGTGGTATAGAACTTTGAGAGCCCTTGCAGGTCCTTTACCTTTTGCTTCGAAAGTTGAGGTACCAACATCTGAAGTACCTTTCTGAGGTTTCAGATTCTTTAGCAAGCTCATCAGCTTCTCTTCAAATTCCTTGCATTCTTCAATGGGATGTCCAATTGTCCCAGTGCAAAATTTGCATTCAGTCTTTGGGCGGTCTTCTTCGAAGATTAAGTCCTTGTCATGGATCAGCTCTTGCACAAAATATTCTAACGCTCGGCAATTATCCAAATCATGTCCTTCAGCTCCCTTATGGAATTCGCAGGTGAGGTTGGAATCATACCAAGGTCCCTTGAATGGTGTGAGAAGTCGTGGAGTTACCAGCTTGTGTTGCATCAATAGTGGGAAAAGTTTGCTTAACGGCACCGGGATAGGCTGGTGGTTAAATTTTTCTCTTTGGCAGCATTTTTCTTCTTATCTCGGCCTTGAGAACCTCGAGGAGAATCATCCGTTGGAGACTGGAAACCTCTCTTCGTAAACACTTGACGTTTGGATGTAAGAATAGGGCCAACGTTCAGCTGATGTGAAGCTTCTTCAAAGACAAATTCTAGACACGAGAGACCCTTAGGAGGTGGCAAAGGATAGCTAATTTGAATGCCTTGTGGTGAAAATGATAGCATATTGGAGTCGAGTAGAGTCTGAACCTTGTCTCTGAGTACTCTACAATCTTCAGTTGAATGCCTCTGTGCCCCGGCATGGTAGTCACAATGGATGTCGGTGTCAAAGCCCGACGGGTCTGGAAAAGACATCGGATCTCTCTCTTATGGCACTATCAATCCACTTTTGATCAAAACTGGCAACAGCTGACTGTATGCCATTGGCAACGGAGTGAAATTCCTCTTTGGCTTCCTTGGCCTTTGTCGTTCATGCTGACATGGCAATCGAGCGCTCTTGAAAGCTGGTCTGGCGGGATGAATGCAATTCTCCTTTTTCAACAGAGTTTCCAGAACCCAATTCATCTGGCATTTGAGGATTCTGATTTCCTCTCCCATTTCCTTCTGGTACTCTAAAATTTCCTTCATTGCTGCTAGCATGGTCTTCATAATTTCCAGAAACTGCCCCATTCCTCTTTGGAGCTCTCTCAATTCATGGTTGACTCTGTCCATCTCATAGTATTATTCAGTCATCCTTTATTAAGTTTGGACTTGGGTGTTGGCATTTGGAAAATCAAGGTGATGGGTTCTGAAGAGAACGAGATGACAATAAGACGAAGAAGAATGCACATGCACATGCAAGGATGCAAAATGATATGCAATGCGAGCTAAATGCAAGCTAAATGATAGGCGCCATTCAAGGAAACTCAACATTGTATTTTGCAAATTTTAAGGAACACTTTTTCTAAGAAGAAAAAAATCTCATCTCATTTCATTAATAATAAAGTTTGAATTACAAACAAAAGTGGATTACCCCTTCAAAAGCCAAAATACAGAGTATGAAATAAAGAAAGCTAAGTTCTAAACCATCAATCAATCTTCTCCCATCAATCTCATGGCGAGCTTCTGGTTTTCCTTCTGCAACCTCTCATTCTCAACAGCGAGCTTGGCCAACTTTGACTTCCATGGTTCTGGAAGAGATGATGTGCTAAGAGAAAATAAGTCCTCTTGCATCCTCCTTCTTTTGACAGATTCTTCTTCCTTCCTCCTGAGACTCTTCTACAATTCATTCCTCTCAAAGTTAAGGATCTGGTACTTGTTCATCCAAGCATTCCTTTCTCGCTCTGCTTGAGCCAATCAAATCTTTAATTCATCTTCATTGCTAGTGAAAAAAAGAACAGGATCTCTGGGAGCTAATGGGATAGGATCATGACGATCATATGGTATCTTCAACTCAACAGTCCTCTTTTGCACCCATTGAGTGTAAGATTCTGAAGCCAAACACTCGGGCAAACCCAAAGCAGATATACCTCTGGTGTGAACATGTCGCCAAGCGTGAGCCATCTTTTCCTTAAGTACAGGGTCCTTATCCTCTTCAAAGAACAAACCTTCCAAGTAAATATTACTAGGTTTAGCTCCCATAGAATAACCATGTTGACGACAAGCCAAAGCGGGATTGTAGCTTACGCCTCCTTTTGTGCTAAGAAGCGGTACATTAGCAAATCCTCCACAGCTAACAATCATGCCCTTGCCATTAAGCGATGGGTGGTACCACTCAAGATCGGTGTTGGTGAGAGACATGATCTTTTCTGACCAAAGAAGCCCATCTTGGAGATCCCAAAAGGTCTTAGAACAGGGTAAATGGGAGATATACCATCTATACAATAGTGTCGCACAGCATGTTACCATCCCTCCCCTATGAGAAGTCCTCAAGTGCACTGAGTGGTAGGCGTCTTCAAGTAGGGTTGGAACTGGAATCCCGATGATGAAGATCTTGATTGCATTTATATCAACAAAGTTCTCAATATTGGGAAACAAGAATAACCCATAAATAAGCAGGGCCATAACAACTTCAAAGTCCACCATATTCTTCATGCTAGCATACTTACGGGCCTTCTCCATTAAAAACTTGGCAGGTAACCCAAAAAGTCCTCCTTTGACAACCAAGTTAGCCTTAACTTCTGACAACTTGAGATGAGCCGCTTCTGCGATTTCCTTTTCTTTAGGCGTCCTCTCCAGACCAGAGTAAGGTAGGTTTGGGGTGATGGGAATACCAACTAGAACAGCATACTCCTCGAGCGTAGGCATTAACTGGTAATCCGGAAATGTGAAACAATGATACATGGGGTCATAAAACTGTATGAGAGTAGGGAGCAATCCGTCTACCATTTTGGTCTTCATCAGAGAGAAAATCCTCCCATACTTGTCTTGGAATGTTGATGATTCATTAATTGGCTTACCCAGATTCTTTAGATCTTCTAATTTTGGACTAATGAAGGTGTACTTCTTTGTTTTCCTTTTTTCAAAATCCATCCTATAAAGTTTGCAAAACAACACTGAGTTTCTTGAATACACAATGCACATGATGCAAGGATGAATGCAACAAACACACATAGACAAGTAAGCACAAAGAACACAGAGCAACCAAGGTTAAAAGTCACGAGCATGAAGTCAAAGGTCTACCCATCCCAAAGGTATGTACTATGGTTTTCACCTGCAAGACAATGTTCTAAAAGAGTTCCCAGAGTCGACAACCCATCTTTCGGATTTTATCGACTTTCCAATTGCTTGGTGATCAATAAAATTCTAAAGAGAGTCTCATCTGAGTGTAGCATTGCGTAGCAACCATTTGGGATTGCTCCCTCACAGTCCTCGCACTACATCCTAAACAGGCTAAGTGGGGTAATGGGTAACTAAAAGTTATCAATATCCCTGGCTCCTAGGTCGCAAGTAGTAACGCATTCACGATTGCTCGTTCAACATATACCACTTTTGAGAGGGCCTCAACTGAGTGTGAACTTCAAGTTCCCTCCTTTGGGATTTCTCCCTCGAAGTTCCCTTGACGATATTCATGGTTCCTAAACATATGTGTTCGCTCAAGTCCGGGTTAGGACTTATCTCACTCATTGATATCATGTCAACCCAAACCAAACAAGATAATATCACACATAGAACAGATATATGAGCATACAAGCAGATATGACATACAAGCAATCATACAAGTAGATAAGCAAACATGAATAACATAAAACAAAGGTAGGCTTAACCCTCTTAGGAAAGTACCAGCAATAGGTCTAACTTTCCCTAGTGAAGTCTCCATTTCTGTTGCGGTGAAATCGGATAACAAATTATTAGTTAATTTGCATCATATTTCTTTTACAACTGACTTTGATTTATCCAAAGGAAAGGTTCAAGATGGTTAGAAAAACCTAAGGGGATAGATCTAAGGTTTGGGGGTTGGTTACGCCTAGGGAAGGTATTAGCACCCTAAACGTCCGTAGTACTCTACGGGAACCTCTTGTTAATGTTATGTTATGTTTGCTAAAGGTTCTATGCTAAAGGTTAGTTAGCAGGGGAAGTGATAAATTCATTATGATGAATATCACTAAGAGTTGAGGAACTCTCTCCTAATGCTAGTTGTAATTTCTATGGCTCTGATGAGACCAAGAAATAAGGTTTCTCCTAAGAGGTTACTTAGGTTAAGGTGGGAGGTCATGACTTTATGAGTCAACATTAATCACCTTCCTTTGGAATAGGGGAAAGATAATAGTTATAAGTTACTAACAAGATAACAAGTTAATAATTCAAGTACGATGATGTAAAGGACATGAATAAGAGAGATGAGATAAAATCATGATAACAATGCAAAGTGAGAATTAAACATATTAGACAATGATTAAATATGAGATGAAACAAAACATGACATGATGAATAAGAAAGTGCAATAAGAAACCCTACTAAACATTTATGATCTAAATCATATATAAAGGTCTCAAAAAATAAATATTTTTGTCAATTTCTTTTTATATCTAGAAAGTAGATTTAATTAGGAGCAATTAGCAAAAAGAAGGAAGAGAAAAGGATAAAAATTGAATAAGTTATGGTATTTTGAAAATGGAGGTATAAACTAAAAAAAGTAAAACAAACAAGTGATAAAATATAAGGAGATGAAAACCATGGGGATTGAACTTAAGACGTTCCGCTCACAGTCTAAAATCACAACCAACTGAGCCAATGCACGCGTGTGAACACATAGCGCAAACATGAATATATATATCAAGAGAGGCAAAGAATCAAAAGAGAAGCAAAAGGACTGGGTATGGATCGAATCCCAGTTCTGTGGGCGAAAGGGTAAAGGCAAGGCGAGTGTACTACCGTTGGGACGACTGTTTCATCCAATATATAATACAACTCCATAAATATATAACTTGAATATGCGCGCCTTTCCCAAATCAATCAAAACCGCCCATCACACAAACCAACCGTGATAGCCAAAACATAATCATGCCATGCCAACCAGACAACATAGCCAAACCAGATGAAAAGAAAACCCATAAAAATCCAAGCTGGAGCATTTTGAGAATAACTCTTGTATTCAAACTCAACATGAAGCAAACTCGCACGTTTAATTAAATATGGCATATTCAAAAGATGAAAAGAAAAACTATTATCATGCCCTCATCAATGCAGGTTCATAACAGGCACATTCATAAGTCAAGAAAGTCAGATGATGAACTCAAGATTCAAACAAATATCTTAGGCATAAAACTTAGCATAAACGAAAATAGTAGGATGTCACATAATGAAAGCATTAAGAGATCAATATGCTGGCAACAAAATGAACTTGTCGTGGCAGGTAAATGAACATAGTATGGTTAATAAAAGTGAAATGAGGTGGTGGCTGTGTCAATTCATTCAGAACCAGAGCTAATCTATAAGTCACATTGTGAGTTATCAGTATGAATAAAAAAAAGTAGTCGTGTAACTCAAGTAGACAGTTTAAGTGTATCAATTTCAAACATCTCAAAAGATTTTATCCTACATTAATTTGGCAAGAAAACATAACAGACCATAAAACATGTCAATTGGTTATGAGCATATATGTATCAAGTTGACCAAAGACAAAAGATCAAATACAACGATTCAAACTTAGCATGCTCATGTGCTTCAATGAAAGTGATGAACCAAGAAAGGCACAAACAGAGGTCTTAATTCAAATAACAAACATGTATGCTTTAACGGTTCTAATATTAAACTTAGTGCAAGAATCAAATTTTCTTAAAACTGAATTCATGCCAGAGTCAAAATGAATACATAGACAGTCAAATACCAACATGTAACGTCACTTGAGACACTCACACATATACTAAAAATATACTACTATGTAGACAGTAATAGGCACAAAAATAAAGCATAGGGCTAGGCATATCTTAATCATGGCAATTTGAGCTTGCACAATAGGCCATCAGTCATAGAACATAGCAAAGGCAAACAAATACCAAGTAACAAGTGAAAACAAGATAAGCAGCAAGATTAAAATTTAACAAATGAAACAGGTATTAATTATGACTACATATGTGTTGGAAACAATTGTGCATAGCATACCAATATCAGTGGTACAACAGGTAAGAACACAAAAACGAAAATCAATTGCAGAAAAATTGATAGTCAGCAATTCATATCATTTTAGGCACATCAGTCAATTTGGCTAAGAGATATCAATCATGATCAATGGTCAGCAGTAAAGAAGATCCAAATAGGCAGGCAGGTATAACACACATCAAGTTCAAGTCAAATTGTCATGTATGTAAAATACAATAGGCCTAGCATAGCAAGAACAAGTACAAGGAGATGACATCACAAAGCATCAACACTTAAACTAAACTATTGTTTTAAAAAAAGCAGAGTTAACATTACAAGTCATCATTTGAGTTATATAACAGTTCCCCCCATAATTTTGCACACATAGACCATGCAATGATCTGAACAGACAACTAATTCACAAGGCTACACATGTCTCTCTTGATCATTCGAGAATTTGCATCCATATTGCAGATACCAAGTAATGTTAACAATAGTGGCACAAAAATAACACACATACCCTTGGATTTTACACAACAATATGCTGTACACAAAAGGTAAACCCCAAGGCTACGACCATTTGTAAAAATATTAGCAAGACAGCAGTTCAAAATATCATGCTCAAGCATATTGATTCAAAATAGGGATTATGGCATATTAAAACTTAAGGGCATACCAGAGTGAAAATAAGTGTTGGACAGACGCAAAACAGACATCTTTGGCAACATCATTGAGTTTTAACAAATTCAAGCTTAAGAACAAAACCTCAATAAATCAGTCTCTTATTAAATGTACACATCAGTTAAACACAAAGTAAAGGTCACATAGGTATTTCAAGAGATATAAAAATGAAAGCTAGACAAAGATGTCATGTTAATAGGTTAATACCACATTCACAACATAACTGAAGCAACTTGCACACAAATAGCATAATGATAGCAATGATACATGGCCAGAATAAGCTTTAAACAGGGAAGGCAAACCTACATATGGATTTAAGTTTGTAACTAGTCACAAACCATACTAACAGTAATGAGCACGCCTACCATGTACAAAAAAAACTGATATAAAGAAGATAAACATGCTTTGAAAGAGATTCACACCAGTAAGCAAATACATACTCAACAACCATTTTCAGCATTTGGATATTATCCCCTCTTAGGCCTAACACACACGAATTAGAGCAAAAGTGAAGCATTGCAAATACAGGGTTAGAGTAAGGACTTAAGCCAAAAGGAATGCAACCAGTTCGATCAAAACCGAAATGTACCAGTTGTGTCTTTGAACACATGTCAACAAACTATAATGTAAAGAACCAAAACAATGCACAAAACATGATGATTATCTGATGAGCATGAACATGAAAGGAAAATAGATGGTTACCAAGTGGAGTAATGTCCACTGCACCTTCCAATGAACTGAATGCCTTTCTTCTGAGCTGACCAAAGCCCTCTAAAGCAAGCCTCTTGAAGAACTCCGAATCTCTTTGAGTGTTTTTTGTGAGAAAAAATGTTGATTCTGATGAACTGAACCTAAGCCTCTTTATATAGGCAATGATATTGAGCCCGGGTCAAGTGAATTCCAACCTTCAAATGTTGGAGGCTAGGGTTTTGGAATTGAAACTCAAATGTTGAACTCAAAGGGACAAACGCTCCCTCTTATGATCATTGGCAGATGTCCACAGAGTTGATCAACAACACAAATAGGTCTTGCTTCTTGGTTCTCTTCTGTGGCAAATAAGATAGCCATGAGAAAGGGAAGTTGACAATGACATTGCTCTGCTCAATACGCAGGGTGTGCAGAGTCTAATGCCTAAACCGGTAACTCTTCAAAAACAACTTTATTGAGCCAAACCGTTGAGAGCTCAAAAGGGAATGATCTTTGGAGAGTTCAAATTGAGAACCCGCGCCAATGGTATTGTGGTTGAAACGAGCTTGATGAATTGAATGGATTCAAATGTGTTCGAATTTCTCTTCTTCATTTTGAACTTCGTAAGTGTGAACGAGGAGGAAGAGAAAAAATTGGCTGCTTTTGGTTTTGTGTGAGCCACATGTCGCCTTATCATTGGTTGACGGTAAGGTTTGAAAAGTCAAAGGTAATGTATTTAATCCTCATTGGCTGATAGCAAGTGTAATTCTTCCAATTGTGCACCAAAGGAAATCCACGGTGGACCAACCAAAATAATAATGGAAAGGGAGAAAATTATCCCTCTTAATTTTGGGTTAATAATATGATTGATAATAACAATAATAAACTAATTAATATTCTAAATTAAAATTAGTTAGAAAAATAAACTAAATGAATAATTAATCTAATTGATTAAAACTAAATATTAAAATTAAATTAAATTAAGACTAATTTAAGGTACTAAAAATAAGACAACTTAAATATAAATGAAATAAAAATAGGCCATATTGGAATTAAACTAAAATTAAGACATAAAGAAAGATAATAACACAATAACTAGCAAAAAAAAATGAGGGTAAAATTTGGGGTGCAACAGTTGCCCCTATTTAAATATCTTCACCTGATGACATGAGAGATGAAGATCCTCATGGAATCAATAGTGAAAGATATTTAAATACAGATAACCGAAAAGTTTGCCCTCAGATGCACACACATGCAATGCAACAAACATGATGCCAAGAAGATGTAAAGATGCAGACACAACGAGACACCAAAAGACAAACAGGAAGCAAAAAGACCAGCTTCACTGGGGAAGGACGAAGGTTAGTATCCATGAGAAACACCTCACTAGGGATACAAGCTAACCAACAAAAGAGACCCACCGGGGAGACTCCGAAGAAACACTGGGGAAAAGACTACAGACAATCTCCACTGGGGAAGGATCCGGGGAGATAGACTACTGGGGACAAAACCCCACGCTCTTCCTGGGCATGAAACCAGAAAGAAGAACATGAACACAAGGGATCATCCAAAAGACAAACAAACAAGCAAGGACTTCTTGGGGGTTTTTGGACTGAAGAGTTCAAAATGGGATCTTCAAGAAAAGCCAGGAAGAGAGAGACTAACTCTGCGCCCCAGGTAGGAGTCTTAAAGTTGAATAAATTTGTTCCAAGAAGCTTAGCTTAAAGCAATTTCAGAAAAGAAACAAGATAAAGGGTTCAATGTCCGACACGATTCGAACAAGAACAGTTTTAAAACAAGGGGTCAGTGTCCGACACGATTCGAACAAAGACTCTGTTCAGGTTTGGCACGATTCAAACAAGAACAGAAAAGACAGTGCTTGACGCGATTCGAACAAAGTCCAAGTTCAAGTTTGACACGATTCAAACGAGAACACACAAGACAGTGCTTGACACGATTCAAACAAAGTCCAAGTTCAAGTTTGACACGATTCAAACAAGAACAAGTTTTAAAACACAAGACAATGCTTGACACGATTCAAACAAAGTCCAAGTTCAAGTTTGACGCGATTCAAATGAGAACAGTTTTTTAAAACAAGAGGCAGTGTCCGACACGATTCGAACAAAGACCCTGTTCAGGTTTGACACGATTCAAACAAGAACAAGTTTTAAAACACAAGACAATGCTTGACACGATTCAAACAAAGTCCAAGTTCAAGTTTGACACGATTTAAACGAGAATAGTTTTAAAACAAGAGGCAGTGTCCGACACGATTCGAACAAAGACTCTGTTCAGGTTTGACACGATTCAAACAAGAACAAGTTTTAAAACACAAGACAATGCTTGACACGATTCAAACAAAGTCCAAGTTCAAGTTTGGCACGATTCAAACGAGAACAGTTTTACAAAATCTTTAATGTTAAACTTCTTGGGGAACAAGAAAAGGTTTAAAGATTCAAATCTGGCGCGCAAGGGTTAAGACCGAACAAGCACGACACAAAACAAACCGGGAATGTCTTTACTTCAATGGGGAAATAAAGACAGACACAAGCAACACAAAGCACAAAGCACAAGGATGCGAAGATGCAAGGGTATGATGCATATGCTTAGCTATATGCTAGAAATGACGCGAACGACGCAGAAAAGGAAAGAAGAAAGGAAAACACAAGCCAACACCCTGAAACCCAAACATCAAGGATAACCGGGGCAATCTTCTTTTCGCTGGAGATGGCAGATCCATGCCAAAAATATAGTACTGCTAATTCTTCCTGTACCAACTTGATTCCATAAAACAATCTTGATACTAGAGTAAAGTTCATGTTTTCTCAAAACTTTTCCGCTTCTAAGAATCAGAGGAAAATGATGAAGTTATTGTATTCAAGGACCAATAACAATTCTAGTGACTAAGAATTCTGTCGTCTAACAGCTGACTTCTCTGGGGATTCCAGAGATAGATAAGCTGCTTGTAATAGACTGCCACGCTTCTTCAAGAGATCGCTGCTTCGAAGATATGTTGATATCACAATAATGTTGGAGAAATAATTATGCCTTCAATGAGGATCTTGTAAAAGATTCTTCTTGCGAGAAATGGTGCAAACTAAATGCACGTTCAAAGAGAGGTTAAAAATCACACCCGCCAAGGACCAAAGTTCAATCTTGGAACATGCTAGAAAGAAACGGTCAAACAAGACTTTAAATGGGGAATGAACTCAAATGGGGATTTATCTTATCCACGTGTGGAAAAGATAACTGAACCAACCATCATCCATGAGGATAAAACTCTGTGGGGAATTCAGAAAAGAATGGACATTTTATGCCTAAGGCTGACTTTCTATTGGAGAGAATAGACAAACCCAGTCACTTGGGGAGATAAACGCCAAAGTGAACAAAAACAGGTAAACACCAGAAAAGGGAGCAGAAATGCTAAAATGGTACGCATATGACTGCTCCTGCAGTGCTTATGCTGACGAAACAGACAAGAAGCGAAACGAGACGAAATAAACGTCTCAATGAAGGATACCCAGCCAAACTCAACAGATGGGCCAAAACTGGGGATGAAGAAGAATCGACAACTTCATCGATGAAAAGAGTATTCCACTTTAGGTATAATATCATGAGGATTGCCATCATGAGCTTGATTTTTTGTTGGAGGAGAATCTGAGGAGAATTTGTCAAGATTAGCTGAAGTAACACCTTACTGGAAAGCTTAGCAAAGAATATCGCAAGAACAGAGTAATCCTGCATTCTGACTTATATGACGATCATCTTCGAATTTTGTCTGCCCCGAGCTAAGACGATAACAAGAGGATTTTATAGAAGAATTGGCATACAGGGTGCTTTAATATCTTCAACTCTTGGAGAGATCTCGGCATAACTGCCCCAGATTAGGGGGTGAATAACCAAAAGAATTTTACAGAAGGATTGAAATACCAGATACTTCAATATCTTCCAACTTGAATAATCAAAAGAATTTTACGGAAGGATTGAAATACCAGATGCTTCAATATCTTCCAACTTTAATAATCAAAAGAATTTTACAGAAGGATTGAAATATCAGATACTTCAATATCTTCCAACTTGAATAATCGAAAGAATTTTACAGAAGAAATGAAATGTCAGATGATTCAATATCTTCCAACTTGAATAGTCAAAAGAATTTTACGGAATACTCGAAATACTAGATACTTCAATATCTTCCAACTTGAATAGTCAAAAGAATTTTACGGAAGACTCGAAATGTCAGATGATTCAATATCTTCCAACTTGAATAGTCAAAAGAATTTTACGGAAGACTCGAAATACCAGATACTTCAATATCTTCCAACTTGAATAGTCAAAAGAATTTTACGGAAGACTCGAAATGTCAGATGATTCAATATCTTCCAACTTTTGAATCTTGACGTAGCTGTTTCTGTTCAGTTATACTCGAGATACTCAAACCGTAGTAGAAATTACTGGGGAACGGATTTGCCACTGCTGATGGGTCACTGCAGACAAAACTCGTCATAAGATGATCTCGAGAATATTTGCCCCAATATTCTGAATTTGCAGAATTCTGCCTCCGATTTGTCAACTCTTGGGATGATGGATTGGCAAACTCACACTTGGTTGCCCCTGACTGAGTCAAATTTCCTTTATCAAGTTCAATTCTTTGACTGACCGCGTTTATTGGGATTCCTTGATATCGAATGGTATTGCAAACAAGTGTTGTTCATTAAAATTGGCAAAATTTAATGCAAAGGTTTAATGCAAAATTTGATGCAAAGTTTGAAAACAAAGCTTTGATAAAAAACGCACAGTGAAAAGATGAAATAGTCAAAAATAAAGGTGGGTCTAGTCATTAAGGAAGTGACTAACACACGCGAGTAACAAAGATTATTAGGAGTCATGTTACTCAACCTTGCTGTAGTATGCTTTTCAAAACAACCTTACCTCAATTAGGTCTTTTAGGGGTTGTAACGTGGTCTGGTTCATGGTTTATGAAACAAAAGATAAAGGCTCAAATCCTACGCTTGGTTAACTCAAGATATACGTTCAAATCTCCAAAAGTAGGAAGTCACTTGATTTGAAAGCTGACTGGCGCCTTATGTGAAACGCTCGTGTTTGAATGTATAACCGAGTTAAATTGATAACTACCCTGCCCCCAAGGTTTAAAGGTTATTTTGTGTAAGGAAAGAAAACTCCTACTTCTAGGCTCGAAGGGTTAACAAATGATGAATTGAAACAATGTCTTACATCCTCGGCGAGGTTAATTTGAAAGTATACCACAGCAATTATGAACATGAGGTTTTCATCATCCTCCCTAATCTTTGCTTTGACAAAAGTTTGAATAAAGGGAGGTGAAAAAGATATATATTTGCTTTTATGAAAATAAAAGTAAACGAGTGAAACGAATGGATTTAACCAAAAGATGCATAAATATTATTAATGTTGCCAATTTAAAGGTACAACGAAGCTCGTAAGCAAATATCAATACAATTAAAGGAAATACCACTGAAATATCAAACACAGCCACCTTTGGCGAATCATTTCAAAGATCTTAGTTTCCGGATCCAAACGGGGAAAAATCTTCACCAACAATCACTTGCTCTTTGTGGTATAGAACTTTGAGAGCCCTTGCAGGTCCTTTACCTTTTGCTTCGAAAGTTGAGGTACCAACATCTGAAGTACCTTCCTGAGGTTTCAGATTCTTTAGCAAGCTCATCAGCTTCTCTTCAAATTCCTTGCATTCTTCAATGGGATGTCCAATTGTCCCAGTGCGAAATTTGCATTCAGTCTTTGGGCGGTCTTCTTCGAAGATTAAGTCCTTGTCATGGATCAGCTCTTGCACAAAATATTCTAATGCTCGGCAATTGTCCAAATCATGTCCTTCAGCTCCCTTATGGAATTCTCAGGTGAGGTTGGAATCATACCAAGGTCCCTTGAATGGTGTGAGAAGTCGTGGAGTTACCAGCTTGTGTTGCATCAATAGTGGGAAAAGTTTGCTTAACGGCACCGGGATAGGCTGGTGGTTAAATTTTCCTCTTTGGCAGCATTTTTCTTCTTATCTCGGCCTTGAGAGCCTCAAGGAGAATCATCTGTTGGAGACTGGAAACCTCTCTTCGTAAACACTTGACGTTTGGATGTAGGAACAGGGCCAACGTTCAGCTGACGTAAAGCTTCTTCAAAGGCAAATTCTGGACACGAGAGACCCTTAGGAGGTGGCAAAGGATAGCTGATTTGAATTCCTTGTGGTGAAAATGATAGCATATTGGAGTCAAGTAGAGTCTGAACCTTGTCTCTGAGTACTCTACAATCTTCAGTTGAATGCCTCTGTGCCCCGGCATGGTAGTCACAATGGATGTCGGTGTCAAAGCCCGGCGGGTCTGGAAAAGACACCGGATCTCTCTCTTCTGGCACTATCAATCCACTTTTGATCAAAACTGGCAACAACTGACTATATGCCATTGGCAACGGAGTGAAATTCCTCTCTGGCTTCCTTGGCCTTTGTCGTTCATGCTGACATGGCAATCGAGCGCTCTTGAAAGCTGGTCTGGCAGGATGAATGCGATTCTCCTTTTTCAACAGAGTTTCCAGAACCCAATTCATCTGGCATTTGAGGATTCTGATTTCCTCTCCCATTTCCTTCTGGTACTCCAAAATTTCCTTCATTGCTGCTAGCGTGGTCTTCATAACTTCCAGAAACTGCCCCATTCCTCTTTGGAGCTCTCTCAATTCATGGTTGACTCTGTCCATCTCACAGTATTGTTCAGACATCCTTTATTGAGTTTGGACTTGGGTGTTGGCGTTTGGAAAATCAAGTTGATGGGTTCTGAAGAGAACGAGATGACAATAAGACGAAGAAGAATGCACATGCACATGCAAGGATACAAAATGATATGCAATGCGAGCTAAATGCAAACTAAATGATAGGCGCCATTCAAGGAAACTCAACATTGTATTTTGCAAATTTTAAGGAACACTTTTTCTTAGAAGAAAAAAATCTCATCTCATTTCATTAATAATAAAGTTTGAATTACAAATAAAAGAGGATTACCCCTTCAAAAGCCAAAATACAGAGTATGAAATAAAGAAAGCTAAGTTCTAAACCATCAATCAATCTTCTCCCATCAATCTCATGGCGAGCTTCTGGTTTTCCTTCTGCAACCTCTCATTCTCAATAGCGAGCTTGGCCAACTGTGACTTCCATGGTTCTGGCGGAGATGATGTGCTAAGAGAAAATAAGTCCTCTTGCATCCTCCTTCTTTTGACAGATTCTTCTTCCTTCCTCCTGAGACTCTTCTACAATTCACTCATCTCAAAGTTAAGGATCTGGTACTTGTTCATCCAAGCATTCCTTTCTCGCTCTGCTTGGGCCAATCGAATCTTTAATTCATCTTCATTGCTAGTGAAATAAAGAACAGGATCTCTGGGAGCTAATGGGATAGGATCATGACGATCATATGGTATCTTCAACTCAACAGCCCTCTTTTGCACCCATTGAGTGTAAGATTCTGAAGCCAAACACTCGGGCAAACCCAAAGCAGATATACCTCTGGTGTGAACATGTCGCCAAGCGTGAGCCATCTTTTCCTTAAGTACAGGGTCCTTATCCTCTTCAAAGAACAAACCTTCCAAGTAAATATTACTAGGTTTAGCTCCCATAGAATAACCATGTTGATGACAAGCCAAAGCAGGATTATAGCTTATGCCTCCTTTTGTGCTAAGAAGCGGTACATTAGCAAATCCTCCACAGCTAACAATCATGTCCTTGCCTTTAAGCGATGGGTGGTACCACTCAAGATCGGTGTTGGTGAGAGACATGATCTTTTCTGACCAAAGAAGCCCATCTTGGAGATCCCAAAAGGTCTTAGAATGGGGTAAATGGGAGATATACCATCTATACAATAGTGTGGCACAGCATGTTACCATCCCTCCCCTATGAGAAGTCCTCAAGTGCACTGAGTGGTAGGCGTCTGAAGATCTTGATAGCATTCATATCAACGAAGTTCTCAATATTGGGAAACAAGAATAACCCATAAATAAGCAGGTCCATAACAGCTTCAAAGTCCACCATATTCTTCATGCTAGCATACTGACGGGCCTTCTCCATTAAAAACTTGGCAGGTAACCCAAAAAGTCCTCCTTTGACAACCAAGTTAGCCTTAACTTCTGACAACTTGAGATGAGCCGCTTCTGCGATTTCCTTTTCTTTAGGCGTCCTCTCCAGACCAGAGTAAGGTAGGTTTGGGGTGATGGGAATACCAACTAGAATAGCATACTCCTCGAGCGTAGGCATTAACTGGTAATCCGGAAATGTGAAACAATGATACACGGGGTCATAAAACTGTATGAGAGTAGGGAGCAATCCGTCTACCATTTTGGTCTTCATCAGAGAGAAAATCCTCCCATACTTGTCTTGGAATGTTGATGATTCATTAATTGGCTTACCCAGGTTCTTTAGATCTTCTAATTTTGGACTAATGAAGGTGTACTTCTTTGTTTTCCTTTTTTCAAAATCCATCCTATAAAGTTTGCAAAACAACACTGAGTTTCTTGAATACACAATGCACATGATGCAAGGATGAATGCAACAAACACACATAGACAGGTAAGCACAAAGAACACAGAGCAACCTAAGTTAAAAGTCACGAGCATGAAGTCAAAGGTCTACCCATCCCAAAGGTATGTACTATGGTTTTCACCTGCAAGACAAGGTTCTAAAAGAGTTCCCAGAGTCGACAACCCATCTTTCGGATTTTATCGACTTTCCAATTGCTTGGTGATCAATAAAATTTTCAAGAGAGTCTCATCTGAGTGTAGCATTGCGTAGCAACCATTTGGGATTGCTCCCTCATAGTCCTCGCACTACATCCTAAACAGGCTAAGTGGGGTAATGGGTAACTAAAAGTCATCAGTATCCCTGGCTCCTAGGTCGCAAGTAGTAACGCATTCACGATTGCTCGTTCAACATATACCACTTTTGAGAGGGCCTCAACTGAGTGTGAACTTCAAGTTCCCTCCTTTGGGATTTCTCCCTCGAAGTTCCCTTGACTATGTTCACGGTTCCTAAACATATGTGTTCGCTCAAGTCCGGGTTAGGACTTATCTCACTCATTGATATCATGTCAACCCAAACCAAACAAGATAATATCACACATAGAACAGATATATGAGCATACAAGCAGATATGACATACAAGCAATCATACAAGTAGATAAGCAAACATGAATAACATAAAACAAAGGTAGGCTTAACCCTCTTAGGAAAGGACTAGCAATAGGTCTAACTTTCCCCAGTGAAGTCGCCATTTCTGTTGCGGTGAAAATCGGATAACAAATTATTAGTTAATTTGAATCATATTTCTTTTACAACCGACTTTGATTTATCCAAAGGAAAGGTTCAAGATCGTTAGAAAAACCTAAGGGGAAAGATCTAAGGTTTGGGGGTTGGTTACGCCTAGGGAAGATATTAGCACCCTAAACGTCCGTAGTACTCTACGAGAGCCTCTTGTTAATGTTATGTTATGTTTGCTAAAGGTTCTATGCTAAAGGTTAGTTAGCAGGGGAAGTGATAAATTCATTATGATGAATATCACTAAGAGTTGAGGAACTCTCTCCTAATGCTAGTTGTAATTTCTATGGCTCTGATGAGGCCAATAAATAAGGTTTCTCCTAAGAGGTTACTTAGGTTAAGGTGGGAGGTCATGACTTTATGAGTCAACATTAATCACCTTCCTTTGGAATGGGGGAAAGATAATAGTTATAAGTTACTAACAAGATAACAAGTTAATAATTCAAGTACGATGATGTAAAGGACATGAATAAGAGAGATGAGATAAAATCATGATAACAATGCAAAGTGAGAATTAAACATATTAGACAATGATTAAATATGAGATGAAACAAAACATGACATGATGAATAAGAAAGTGCAATAAGAAACCCTACTAAACATTTATGATCTAAATCATATATAAAGGTCTCAAAAAATAAATATTTTTGTCAATTTCTTTTTATATCTAGAAAGTAGATTTAATTAGGAGCAATTAGCAAAAAGAAGGAAGAGAAAAGGATAAAAATTGAATAAGTTATGGTATTTTGAAAATGGAGGTATAAACTAAAAAAAGTGAAACAAACAAGTGATAAAATATAAGGAGATGACAACCATGGGGATTGAACTCAAGACGTTCCGCTCACAGTCTAAAATCATAACCATCTGAGCCAATGCATGCATGTGAACACATAGCGCAAACACGAATATATATATCAAGAGAGGCAAAGAATCAAAAGAGGAGCAAAAGGACTGGGTATGGATCGAACCCCAGTCCTGTGGGCGAAAGGGCAAAGGCAAGGCGAGTGTGCTACCGTTGGGACGACTGTTTCATCCAATATATAATACAACTCCATAAATATATAACTTGAATATGCGCGCCTTTCCCAAATCAATCAAAATCGCCCATCACACAAACCAACCCTGATAGCCAAAACATAATCATGCCATGCCAACCAGACAACAAAGCCAAACCAGATGAAAAGAAAACCCATAAAAATCCAAGCTGAAGCATTTTGAGAATAACTCTTGTATTCAAACTCAACATGAAGCAAACTCACACGTTTAATTAAATATGGCATATTCAAAAGATGAAAAGAAAAACTATTATCATGCCCTCATCAATGCAGGTTCATAACAGGCACATTCATAAGTCAAGAAAGTCAGATGATGAACTCAAGTTTCAAACAAATATCTTAGGCATAAAACTCAGCATAAACGAAAACAGTAGGATGTCACATAATGAAAGCATTAAGAGATCAATATGCTGACAACAAAATGAACTTGTCGTGGCAGGTAAATGAACATAGTATGGTTAATAAAAGTGAAATGAGGTGGTGGCTGTGTCAATTCATTTAGAACCAGAGCTAATCTATAAGTCACATTGTGAGTTATCAGTATGAATAAAAAAAAGTAGTCGTGTAACTCAAGTAGACAGTTTAAGTGTATCAATTTCAAACATCTCAAAAGATTTTATCCTACATTAATTTAGCAAGAAAACATAACAGGCCATAAAACATGTCAATTGGTTATGAGCATATATGTATCAAGTTGACCAAAGACAAAAGATCAAATACAACGATTCAAACTTAGCATGCTCATGTGCTTCAATGAAAGTGATGAACCAAGAAAGGCACAAACAGAGGTCTTAATTCAAATAACAAACATGTATGCTTTAGCGGTTCTAATATTAAACTTAGTGCAAGAATCAAATTTGCTTAAAACTGAATTCATGCCAGAGTTAAAATGAATACATAGATAGTCAAATACCAACATGTAACGTCACTTGAGACACTCACACATATACTGAAAATATACTACTATATAGACAGTAATAGGCACAAAAATAAAGCATAAGGCTAGGCATATCTTAATCATGGCAATTTGAGCTTGCACAATAGGCCATCAGTCATAGAACATAGCAAAGGCAAACAAATACCAAGTAACAAGTGAAAACAAGATAAGCAGCAAGATTAAAATTTAACAAATGAAACAGGTATTAATTATGACTACATATGTGTTGGAAACAATTGTGCATAGCATACCAATATCAGTGGTACAACAGGTAAGAACACAAAAATGAAAATCAATTGCAGAAAAATTAATAGTCAGCAATTCATATCATTTTAGGCACATCAGTCAATTTGGCTAAGAGATATCAATCATGATCAATGGTCAGCAGTAAAGAAGATCCAAATAGGCAGACAGGTATAACACACATCAAGTTCAAGTCAAATTGTCATGTATGTAAAATGCAATAGGCCTAGCATAGCAAGAACAAGTACAAGGAGATGAAAACTCACAAAGCATCAACACTTAAACTAAACCGTTGTTTTAAAAAAAGTAGAGTTAACATTACAAGTCATCATTTGAGTTGTATAACAGTTCCCCCCATAATTTTGCACACATAGACCATGCAATGATATGAACAGACAACTAATTCACAAGTCTACACATGTCTCTCTTGATCATTCGAGAATTTGCATCCATATTGCAGATACCAAGTAATGTTAACAATAGTGGCACAAAAATAACACACATACCCTTGGATTTTACACAACAATATGTTGTACACAAAAGGTAAACCCCAAGGCTACGACCATTTGTAAAAATCTTAGCAAGACAGCAGTTCAAAATATCATGCTCAAGCATATTGATTCAAAATAGGGATTATGGAATATTAAAACTTAAGGGCATACCAGAGTGAAAATAAGTGTTGGACAGACGCAAAACAGACATCTTTGGCAACATCATTGAGTTTTAACAAATTCAAGCTTAAGAACAAAACCTCAATAAATCACTCTCTTATTAAATGTACACATCATTTAAACACAAAGTAAAGGTTACATAGGTATTTCAAGAGATACATAAATGAAAGCTAGACAAAGATGTCATGTTAAAAGGTTAATACCACATTCACAACATAACTGAAGCAACTTGCACACAAATAGCATACTGATAGCAATGATACATGGACAGAATAAGCTTTAAACAAGGAAGGCAAACCTACATATGGATTTAAGTTTGTAACTAGTCACAAACCATACTAACAGTAATGAGCACGCCTACCATGTAAAAAAAAACTGATATAAAGAAGATAAACATGCTTTGAAAGAGATTCACACCAGTAAGTAAATAGATACTCAACAACCATTTTCAGCATTTGGATATTATCCCCTCTTAGGCATAACACACAGGAATTCGAGCAAAAGTGAAGCGTTGCAAATACAGGGTTAGAGTAAGGACTTAAGCCAAAAGGAATGCAACCAGTTCGATCAAAACCGAAATGTACCAGTTGTGTCTTTGAACACATGTCAACAAACTATAATGTAAAGAACCAAAACAATGCACAAAACATGATGATTATCTGATGAGCATGAACATGAAAGGGAAAGAAATGGTTACCAAGTGGAGTAATGTCCACTGCACCTTCCAATGAACTGAATGCCTTTCTTCTGAGCTTACCAAAGCCCTCCAAAGCAAGCCTTTCGAAGAACTCTGAATCTCTTTGAGTGTTTTTTGTGAGAAAAAATGTTGATTCTGATGAACTGAACCTAAGACTCTTTATATAGGCAATGATATTGGGCCCGGGTCAAGTGAATTCCAACCTTCAAATGTTGGAGGCTAGGGTTTTGGAATTGAAACTCAAATGTTGAACTCAAAGGGACAAACGCTCCCTCTTCTGATCATTGGCAGATGTCCACAGAGTTGATCAACAACACAAATAGGTTTTGCTTCTTGGTTCTCTTCTGTGGCAAATAAGATAGGCATGAGAAAGGGAAGTTGACAATGACATTGCTCTGCTCAATACGCAGGGTGTGCAGAGTTGAATGCCTAAACCGGTAACTCTTTAGAAACAACTTTATTGAGCCAAACCGTTGAGAGCTCAAAAGGGAATGATCTTTGGAGAGTTCAAATTGAGAAATCGCGCCAACGGTATTGTGGTTGAAACGAGCTTGATGAATTGAATGGATTCAAATGTGTTCGAATTTCTCTTCTTCATTCTGAACTTCGTAAGTGTGAACGAGGGGGAAGAGAAAAAATTGGCTGTTTTTGGTTTTGTGTGAGCCACATGTCGCCTTATCATTGGTTGACAGTAAGGTTTGAAAAGTCAAAGGTAATGTATTTAATCCTCATTGGCTGATAGCAAGTGTAATTCTTCCAATTGTGCACCAAAGGAAATCCACGGTAGACCAACCAAAATAATAATGGAAAGGGAGAAAATTCTCCCTCTTAATTTTGGGTTAATAATATGATTGATAATAACAATAATAAACTAATTAATATTCTAAATTAAAATTAGTTAGAAAAATAAACTAAATGAATAATTAATCTAATTGATTAAAACTAAATATTAAAATTAAATTAAATTAAGACTAATTTAAGTTACTAAAAATAAGACAACTTAAATATAAATGAAATAAAAATAGGCCATATTGGAATTAAACTAAAATTAAGACATAAAGAAAGATAATAACACAACAACTAGCAAAAAAAAATGAGGTTAAAATTTGGGGTGCAACACTGTCCATTCCAACCTCAACACAACTGGTCGATGTTTTCACTAAGTCACTTGATCCATAACTTTTTTCATTGGTTTTATCCAAGCTTGGAATCTTTATTAAACTATATGACTGTTACTTTTAGTTAGTTGGTTAGGGTTTCATGTAGTTTATTTGTTAGTTACTTGGGTTTCAAATAACTCTTGTTATATATATATATATATATCCATTGTATGAAAGACTAAGCCCAAAATTTAATTTCATGTGTCATTCTACATGTTGTATTCGAAAAACACAAGTTGACCCATAGAAGTCGTGGTGGATGAATTATTTGAGAGAAAGGTGGCACGCTCTTCTAAGGGTTTTAAATCCTTGTCATCCTTGCCTTTAGGCTAAAAGCAAAACCAAGAAGGAATTGGATTCTCTCCAATTTTTTCTCTCATGTGTAATTATTAACTATTAGATTAATC
This sequence comes from Lathyrus tuberosus, assembly GCA_022829125.1. Classification (NCBI taxonomy): domain Eukaryota; kingdom Viridiplantae; phylum Streptophyta; class Magnoliopsida; order Fabales; family Fabaceae; genus Lathyrus; species Lathyrus tuberosus. Next base: position 12,816,497 of record JALAZF010000109.1, read on the forward strand.
TAATGGTTGATAACAAAGAGAAAAAACATCATTTAAAGAAGAGAGAGAAATGTATTTCAGTTTTAATTTTCCTTTTATTTTTTCATCTACTATATAACTTAAATTGAGAAAACAAAAGACAAGACCAAGGCATCCCATATAATTTGCTACAAAACGTACATTGTTCTTTTGTATTTGATAATAATTTATTTATTTTTATACATATTTAATCAATCAATTAAAATAATTTTTATATTTAATAAAAAATGAAAAAAATTAAAATAATAATTATTTATTATAAACATCATAGGAAAATTATGTACGTAAAAAAAATTAATTTAATATTTTATAATATTGTCAACATAAAAAAAAAAACAATTATAATAAATCAATTATAATTTACTATACTTCGTTGTATAAACGTTACTTTTTAAAAATGATTTGCTAAAAATAGACGTTAAAGTGTACAATTTATATATGAGAAAATATATGAGAAAATTATCTATCACTAATTCCATTAATTAATTTTAACTTTTTTTTCTATCTACTAAATAAAAATAAGAATAATTTTAATATATTATAAAAATTATACATAGAAAACGTATTTGTGGCTAAAGAAGACAATTTAATGTCCCTTTTTTCATACTGTAAACAATGAAAAAAAAATAATGTATCAACTACTATTTTTACAAATTTTAAATTTTAAAACTCTTTTATTTGAAAATGAGTCATTGCAAAAATCGTTGAAGCTTATAACTTATACATTGAAATTTTTTGTTTATCATAAATCATAATTAATTAGTAATTTATTATTATATATTTTCTAATTAAAAACGAGAATAGTTATTATATATTTAGTATAATGTATTATAAAAATAGACACCTAGCAAATATTGTTCCTAAAGAATTAATTAAAATAATTGGTTTTTAATCACATAACATTAAAATGAGATTATGTGAGACCATAGTTTTTATTGTACTAAAAATATATTTTAATTTTTTTATGAAGCTTTTAATCTTTGTCTACTGTCAAAATGATTATTTTGATCATTTTTAATTAATTTTGAAACAATATTTCTTTAAGCACAATCAATTTGAGTTGATTGTTTTTTTTAGAAAACAAGATATATATTAAAAACGAGTACAAAGGGTACTCAATCCTGAATATAAAAGAGCGAGCCACAGCTCAAAAAATCAAAGAGATTATCAACTAATTGTAACTTAAGACAAATAAAATAAAGGGACTTTGAAACAATATTTCTTTAGGCACAATCAATTTGAGTTGATTGTTGTAGCAATGATATTGACAAAGAATACCACAAAATTAAAGAAAATAAAAAGAGACATGTGAAACGTTTTCATTTAAAAAATGTATTCATTTTACCTCTTAAATATTGGATTAATAAAAGAAAATTAAAACTAGTATATATTTCTCTCTTCTTTAAATAATGTTTTTCCCTTTATTATCAACCACTAGATTTGATCATATCTGGATCAGACAGTTGATAGTGGCCAACAGCGTCTGAAACGGCAGCTCTGGTGATGGTGAGAGACGGCGGAGGGGGGGGGTGTACCTGCAAGGTACTCCGACGCTCAAGTGAGAGAGTGTACAGAATAACAACAAATACAGAAAGTGTAGAGTGGCAAGAAGAATGTGTCTAACCTGACCCTCTCAAATGAGAGGGTATTTATAGAGAGTCCCCAGCGCGGGGCCAACGGTTACCTGCTGTGGGCTAGATTAACTAGGCCCACTCCAAGCAACTGCTAGGGCTTACATGTAGTAGTGAAGACCAGCACGTGGTCTTCGCCCTAGAGTAACTGCTCATAGATTTCCGGAAGTATGGCAGACCGAATCCTTCGGACGTGGGAGGTTACTTGGAACATGTCCACGTGGTATGGACCGTTGGGTACTCCTCGCGGGGAGGAGCCTTCTGTGTCGAGGAGATATGAATCTCGTAGAATGGATACGGCCTTGCGGGGAGGGATCATGTCCGTCGAGGAGTGATGTGTAGCATTCTCGCGGGGTGAAGTTGATCTGTCGGGGAGGTACATCTCAGCAGGGTGTGATGTCCTCCTTTCCTATTGTCCCATGTGCCCGACACTGCCTAAGTGCCCGGCGAAACTGTGGCTTGCACGTGTCTTGCAGAAGGGTCTTATTGGGCCTCTCCAGGCTGTATGGGTTGGGCCTGCTCGCCTGTTGGATAGCCTCGGCCCAGTCCAGAACAAGATTGATCTAACGGTTCATAATTGCACATGAGAGAGGGCATGGAAGAAAAAATTGGAGAGATGGAATTCCCAGCAGAAGGAGTCTAGTAAATGTATTTAATTCAAATAGATTATTCAGAATATTGATCCACCAGAATGTGAAAAGGGTTAGCTTAATCTTGTACAAGAAGTGACATAATTTTATTGTCACACACACCTAACATGATGAATTTCTAAGCTGATCTATATATTGTAAAATATGAGCTACACATGAACATATAACAGCAAACAATTTACTAAACCCAAATAAAAAGACAAATAAGATTCGCAACTACTTATTCTTTTCAGATAAAGAAAACGTATTTTTCAGCTCAACTTCTAAAATGTCATAAAACTCAAGTGGTATAGTAAATTTCTGTTTTTGACTGGCCCTTGATTATCCAGTGATGAAATAGAAAAATGTATAAGCATAAATGAATTATGTACCCTAACACGTGGAAATCTAGAAGAAAAGATGCTACGTAGCATCTAGCATGCAATCTAAGTTTTGATATATGAAATCTCCACAAAAGAATCAAAACAGAGACAGACGCACATAAGTGACGTCCACTTTCCTTCTTGTCTGAGATAGGTTTGTTTTATTGTTATAATTCATGTATATAGGTCTATGAGAAATGATGGGTTGTTGTGTTGGATAATTATGGGCTACAAGAAAGGCATTGAGGTTGACCCTTCAACGACAACAAGGGAGTGGTGAATACATACTATGGGCTGTGTAGGGTCTCACTATGTTTCCCAACATACAAACAATATGTGTCTCTCTCATCGATCAATCTGCTACACAAACAACCCTTTCAAGCACTACTTTCTTGTTTCATGTATGGCATCTTTTTTTGTACAATAGAAGTATAACAAAATATATACACAAATTAAGTGTATATACAAGCAAGGTGGAGTGGAGTCTAATTAGCTTGCGGCTTTTGTACTAAGAAATCAGCTTTGGCTACTAGTGCTCAAGATACAAATACTCCATCAATTGGGTTACTCTCAAACTGACCGCTAAAGCTTAAGTGCTATGTTAGCGCCTCCTTTTTCTTTTATATATATATATATATATATATATATATATATATATATATATATATATAACACTTAAACCATCTTTTTACACTATTATATGTATTTTTAAATATTTTTTAAAAATATTTAAAAAGTGATTTTTAGTAAATCTCTATAAAAATTATTTTTATTAAAACAATGCGTAGTTGGTATTTTTATTGATGATTATGATGATGATACTATCTATGATTTTGATGATGAAAAAAGAACAAATGTAAGTTAAGCATGAGCATCATCAAAATAGAAAAAGAATTAAGTTATCAAAAAGACGGATTTAAGAAGGTCTCTCTCTCATTAGAACTTGTATCTCTCTCTCACACACACATTAGAACTTGTATATCTCTCTCTCTCTCTCTCTCATTAGAACTTGTATCCAATATATTAAGGAGTGAGCTTACCACCTAATCGTTTAGGAATCCTCTTTATCGATTAAGCTTTAAATTTAGCTACAATTTTTCTTAATTAGTTAGGCTACCTGATTAGAAAACATCCTCCACCCATGAATTATTTCCTTTATGTTGGAATTAACCCAATTTTTTTTTGAGAATTCCGACCTTATCTTGATAAACAAGAACGGTTCTTAGCGCAGCAATACCAAAGAAAAGAAGAAAATAGAGAAAGAAAGGAAATTAGGATTCTAAGAGAATTTGGAGAAGAAGGTTGTTACCCACAAACTGTGAGATTTTTTTCTTTCTATTCACTTGCAACTGCAAACCGTGAATTACAATGTGCTGTGATTATTTACAAAAATAAGGGTTACTCTCTATTTATAGATTTTGGTTTACTTGTTCTCCAAGCCAAAACCCAAAACTATAAAAGCCTAAAATACCTATTTTGGAACTATATCAAATCAAATCTAAATCAAATCTGTGTGAAACAACTGTTTCGACACACCCTTACTTCGACACTTCGACACTTCGACACAAGGAATTACAATTTAACACACCACCTAATTCATTATGTCTAAGCTGTCTACATTCATCATGTCTCTTAGTCTTCTAAAAACTTCGACCTGCACTCCCTTCATCATGATATTTGCAATCTGATTCTCAGTTCTGCAGTGTCCCAAGTTCATCTTCTCTTCTGCTACCTGCTCTCAAAGATAATGGAACCTCATTTCGATGTGCTTGCTTCGACTGTGTGCTATTGGATTTTTCGCCAAGTTGATAGCTGACACGCTGTCGATCTTCATGGTAATTGCTCCATGACTCTTCCCTGTAATCTCTTCGACCAAGTTCACCATCCAGGTTGCTTGACATGCACAAAGAGAAGCAGTTATATATTATGCTTCGCATGATGACAATGCCACTACTGGCTCCTTTCTCAAACTCCAAGCAACTGGTGCACCACCTAACATAAACACATATCCAGCTGTGGATTTTCTATCCTCAACATCACTACACCAGCTAGAGTCGGTGTATCCCACTAACTTGCATTCTTTCCCTTCATCAGTTGCAGGAAACAAAATGCCATAGTCGAGAGTTCCTTTCAGATACCTCAGTATCCTCTTCGTTGCTGCTAGGTGTGATACCTTTGGCTTCTGCATGAATCTACTTACCATACCCACACTGTATGCTAAGTCAGGCCTTGTGTGACAAAGGTATCTAAGTGACCCAATAAGTCTTCTTTATTGGGTTGGGTCGACATCATCTTCATCTGAATCCTTCGACAATTGCAGTCTGGTCTCATCTGGAGTCGAAGTTGGGTTGCAATCTTGCATCTCAAATCTCTTGAGTATTTTGCCTGCATATCTTCTTTAGTGCATCATCAAACCTCTACTAGTCTTGTAGAATTTGATGCCAAGGAAATATGAGAGATTTCCCAAGTCTGATATTTCAAACTCCTCGCTTAGGTCATGTTTGAAATCTTCGATCTCCTTCTTGCAACTCCCTATTATCAACAGGTCATCGACATGGAGGCATAGTATAAGCAATTCATTATTGCTTCTCCTTACATACACTTCATGCTCACTCGTACACTTCACAAATTCCTTCTCCCTTAAGAAGCTGTCGATTTTCTTATTCCAAGTGTCATACCCCAAATTTTGACCACTAAGATCTCCCATCATTGTGCAAATTATCATCACAATATGGATGTACCTTTATGCCTCATCAATCTCCTCAAGGAATTGTTGAACATTCACTACTATCAAAGATTGGGGTTTCAAGCCCTCTCTGAGCTTTAGACAAAGGATCAATCAAGGAATGAAATGATCTTCAACTTGTCTAAACCTCTCAAACATCCACAATGGATCAAGAGGACTCCCACATCAAGAATTAAGCACAAGGTTGCAGCATTCTGAGTGGATCAAGCCTCAAGATCGTCAGTGTCACCAAATTAGGGTTTTGGTCGACCAGGGCCTCCAGATGGAAATTTTCCTCTGGGAATGAGCCAATGCTTCAAAGCATAACCCAAAATGCTCCATGGGATCTTATGGACCCAACCATCAAGTCAATTTAACCTCAGGGGCTGCATTTACCAAAAATCAGGAATTAGGGTTTCTTGACCTAATTCACCCCTAAGTTGACTTTTGGGACAAAACATGAGCCAAGACCTCAAGAGAGGATTTGAGGGTCTCCAAAACACCACATTGATCCATTTGCAACAATGGATTGATCCAAGAAGCTTGATTCACAAGTTTCAAGTTCATCAGAACCACAATTAGGGTTTTGAGGAAAAAGTCAACTGTACCTTTGACTTTTGACTCAGGCATGCTCCTAAACCTTGGGACATGATTCAATACACCCTATAACACCTGTAAAATCAATCCATCAAGTTTTATTTAGGTCAAGTACTTAATTTCATAGAGGATCGCACAGTTTGGAGTTCATCTGATAAAAAGTCAATTATGCCCAAAAGTCAAAGTTTGACTTTTTGATTTTTTGATCAATTATAGTTTCCTAACCCTAAAATGATGTTAGTGTGTGATTTGAATCAACATTCATCAAGGAAAATCAAGAGATTTTCTAACCATAAAAAACTTAGAAATTTTCTAAGTTATGGAACAAAGTGGCTAGGGTGCCAACTTCCAAGGATCATAACTTGAGATCCAAGCAACCATTTGGGTTGATCCAAAGATGAATTTGTAGCTCTCATGGCATACTTTAAAAGTGTCAACTACACCTCATTCTAATTCATCATGGATTTTGAGTTATGGTTGGACCAAAATGGCTGAAAACATGAAATGTCACTTTTTCCAACACTTAGTGAAATTTTCACTAAGTCAGAATCTGTTTCACTTTTTCCAAAATGTAAGGGCATTTTTCACTTGGATCCAAAAAGTGTAAAGACAAACTATGATCACACATATGTTGTATCATATGAGAGCTTTCCAAAATGGCCAAGAACTCCATAAAATTCCATTTGAGCTAAGAGTTATGACAGTGGCAATATGCCTTGCTGCAACTGTCATAACTAGGCAGATTTGTGCATTTTGCTCGATTTGAGCAATTTGTGCAAATGACAAGCATGTTTATCCATCTGAACACCTCAGGGAGGGACCAAAGAGGGACAAACACTGATACATAAGCCTCCCGAGTCTTTGGAACTAAAAATAGCATGCCAAACCTAAAAAACCCTAAAGAGGGGACAAGACTCCAATTTTGTTTTGGAGCCTTCAATGGATACACCAAAGTGGCATGAACCGAGCCATTTCTAACTGAATGAGTCAAGGATAAGATCTGAACCAAAGAACAATAGGCATGTGCTCTAACCTCTAGTCAATGGCTAGAGGAGACTTGGATTCCTATTGATCAACATTGGCCAAACCTCTGCTGCAGTTGCCATTCACTATTACAGCCAAAACAAACTTGCTCTACTATAAATAGAGCTTATTTGTGCTCAGTTTAAGTACACCAAAGCACTACAACACTTGCTTTCCTCAAAATCTATTTCTTTAGGCAAAAATGCCTTCTTTAGCAAGGTAACTCTGAGTTTTTGAGTTGGAGAGCAATTTCATCACAACTCATGATCCAAACACATCCAATATGTCATATCTAAGTTGTCCAAACTCTAACAAGTGACCTGTAACACCAAAATCACAAAGTCCCCTCTCAAATTCTCAAAATTGGATTTTTTTGCATTTTTCAAGCCATGTCTTGATTCAGTCACTTTTAAAACCAGATAAAACCTCAAACACACTCCAAATATCATCCTTGAACTGTCCCAAATGGTTCCACACATCTGGAACACCATTTGAGAGAGTTGCTATTTTGGCCACTTTTGCCCCATATGCAAGAAAGGGCCAATTTCCATTCCTGAGGTTTCCAGCTGATTCCAATCATCCTAAAAGCTTCTAAGGGATCATTTGAGAGTGTTCAAAGCATCAAAAAATTTCTGGAACAAGGCACTTGACAGATTGCCCAAAAAGCTCCTAAAGAGGTAAGCATCTCAACTTGAACTCTTTAAAATATGCATTGCTTTGAGGTCCACTGATCATGCACATCCCATACATGTTATATGTGTTGTGTTTGAACCAATTCATCATGTAATTCATGCCTGTAACAAGAGATATCACAGAAAATGAAAATCATGGCCTATTTCAAAACCACTATCAGGTTTTTAGGAGGATTTATTTTCTGAAAAAACCACCACCACCATTGGATTCCTGGTGAAATTCTAGGCAGGATAGACCTAAATTTTGTCCCAATCCATGGAGAAATGAGAAAGTTACAAGCTTCACGTTTTTGCCCAAAATCTTGCCTTGCCTGGCCAAGCCAAAACCAAGGCAAGCCTTGTATATTTGTGGTTGGTAACCGCTTATTTAGTGTGCCTAAATAAATCTAACTGCAAGTATACAGTCGTATCGCGTAGTTTTAAAAGATTATCGATCCCACAGAGACTAAAAATCGAACGTACCATTATCTATCGTTACTATGTTTATCTAAGGCTAATCAGAATTGGTTTTTAAGTTCAAACGGGAAATTAAAGAGAAATTAAAATTCGGGAATACTAGTTATGAATAAGATATCGGTATATAATTCAGTAAATCTACGTGGAATTAATTAAACCTAAGCGTATAAAGATTTATCACCCTATGCATCTGTAGGAAAAACCAGTTTAAAAGCCCTCACCTCACACTCCCGTGGTTATTGCTTCGGACTATACTCTTAAGTCAATATGTCTGCTCTCGCTAGCCCATATGAGGTTAAAAATACTTTTTGAAAACTAATAAGACCTAATTAACTTTAAAGCGCTTCCGCTGTTTTTAAAACTAATGCCCGATTTCAGCTATCCGGGTAAAGCCTCACACTCCCGTGGTCTTGACCTTAACCTTTGTTACCTTTTTACTCTCGTAATAAAAGTTGGGTTTAAAATTAAGAAATCGAAGCCAGAAGAAGAGTTAATTATTGATTTTAGCTTAGATTTATTTAATCCATTTGGTTACTTCATTACATACCGATAAGATCGATTTAGCTTGACATAATTATGAACTTAAACATAAAAACGGAAATACAATTAATCAAAGACATAATTAAAAGAAAATAAACGATACTATAAATTGAATAATGGAAACCTGGTAAATGCAGTAGCAGCAATCCCTCCACAGACTAGTAGGTTCTTGCTTGGATAAAATTAAAATAGCAAATGATGAAGGCAATGAAACAATCTAAATCTAAAGTGTAATAGTTCCTCAATGTGAGAAACTATTACTTTGTTCGGTAATAGGTGACAAGGAATTATAAAGGAAAACAAAAGCAAAAGAAATTCTGGAAATAATTTGGCAGCAAGACAGTACTTCGTAATGGAGAATTGGTCACCCCCTTTGTTCTTTGAAATCTCTCATATTTATAGACTGAGTTGAGGTAGTGGTTGGAGAAAATGTAGGCACTTCTCTTTGACAGTTATGTGACTTTGGAACCTAAATTTCTTCGGAGGAAATGTGAACGTGTAAAAACTGATTCTCTGAAACTTCGTAATCACGTTTCTGCTCAACGTATTAAACTGTTCTGAACGCATGACGATCGTGAAGCATTGTGACGGTCGTGATGAAATTTGTATCTGCCACGGTCGTGGTGGACCTGTGACGATCGTCACATCAACAGAATTTGGATTCTGCTATTTTTCTTCTCTTTTCTGCTCTTTTCTTGCATGTTTTGCTTCTTTTCTACACTTTGCATAATTTTGACTTGGAAATGGAATTACCTGCAAAAACACTTAAATACTCTCGAGAAAATCGGATATTAGACGAAAACGGAATAAGAAAATAACATAAATCAAAGTAAAAACATGATATATTTTCTTGTTATCAAACTCTCGCACACTTGAATCTTTGCCTGTCCTCAAGCAATCAATCCGTTAAATCGGACAAACTTCATCAAATGCACATACCTGGTATACCAATGGATTTGAAAAAGAGTTTCTTGTTAGTAAGACAAGTACTAGTATAAAACACTAAGGATACAATAATGACACAAAGCAACAAGCTTGTCATAGACCTCTCTTTTATACAATCCAGTTCCCATCATTCTATTATAGTTTAAGCAAAAGTTTTCGTGTCTATTTCACCCGGTTTCATTCTATCGCAATCACATTAAGCCCTTTGCCTTATTCACGCACGTAGTGGAGTAACCGGTTAGTGACTTTGATCCCTTTTTCTCACGGGGCCTGATACACAAGTGTGGTAACCCTTTAGGTATCGCGTTCGTAGATTGCGGGGGATCGAATAGTAGTTCGCCCTACCAAGTTCAGAATCAGGTACCTCTAAACCAATCGACAACAGATTTTCTTTCTTTTCTTGTAAATTTTCACAACTGTGAGAGTTGTTGCATATTCGATTTTTCTCGGCATATAGATAAGAAAGATGTTTTTCTTTTCATGATTGGGCATCAAACACTTATATTCATCGGCTCCCCACGTGGTTTGTGATTTAGACGGTGCTGACTGCTAATATAAACTATTAGGGGTTACTTTAGGACTGAACTCAAGGTATCGTATGATAAGTATCGAAACTGATATCGCATACGCAAGAGGTCTAAGGTGTCAAGACGATATCGATCTTGTTAGCACTTTCCCAACTTCCTAACATAATTTAAAGCTTGGTATGTCACGATGTGCATTAATCGTAAAAAAAATTTTCGTTATGGAAGAATAAAATGGGGAAATCGGAATACTGAACGAAAATACTCATATATTACTTTGATAAGGAAAAAAGGAAAATACAAAAAGGGAAATAAAACGGAAATAAACTGACTCTCCCACACTATATCGGACATTGTCCTTAATGTTGGATATAAAGGGGACTAACAAGAAAAACTAAAAAGAAAAACAAAATAATCAGGGAGCTCCACTTCCTCTGCCTCTAGGGCGCCCGCGTCCATGCCGTGCCACATGAACTACGCCAAACAAGGGAAAAGAAGGCGCTTTTTTTGGCCTATGACAGCGCTTAAAAGCGTTGTCTAAGCCAGCGCTGTCGTAGGTAAAGACAACGCTTTTTATTTATGAAAAAGCGCTCTCTAAAAGGGGACTTTAGACAACGCTTTTAAAAGCGCTGTCTAATGTAATCGTGTAAGTCCTGTACTCGCAGTGTCAATGCACCCATCTCATTGATGACACCATTAAGCCTCTGACCTTGGTCAACTTGCCCTTGCTGGATTTGACGTATGAGAGTCATCATTTCATTGTGTTGCGTCTGTTGCTGTGCTTCTCTCTGTGCAGTCAGCTAGTTTTGTTGCCATATAGCCCTTAAGATTTTTTCATTAGTAACGGGGTCTTGGTCGGGGTAGCGACGATGTCTGGAGGTCGAAGGAGCATCATTGGCAGGCGGTGGTTGGTTTTCTGGGGCGTTATCCATCTCTTGCTCCATTTCATCAACAGGTCCATGGTCTTGATCATCATGGGCAGACGCATTTTGCTCAGGAGCATTCAAATCAAAGAGCCAATTGGCCATATTCTGAGGGTCAATGCGGCTCCTGCAAGGCATAATGATACTTCTTACGGTTTTGGCGCGGACCATAGAATAGTATTTCCCATCTCGTCGTAACTTGATGAGCTGAGAGTTTTGGCAATAGTCTATGTCAAGGAACACCGGAGGCCTGGAGGGTAATCTGGTAAGCTCGTTTTCCAAATTCAATTTAAGAGCAATAGAGGTGACAATCCCTCCAAAATAGAAAGGTTTGGAACCTCTAGTACAGTTGCTTGTATGTGTGCTAGCAAAAATGGTGTGACGTTGATCGGCTCTGGGTGAAACATACAATGGAGGAAAAATAGTTCCTTTGAGTTTACCTTGTGGTTGCTATCCCGTGCAAAAATAGTGCTTCGTAATGCGCGGTGAACATATCTGATGGCTGGGTTGTGGATATAAGTTGCGTTTAGGCTATCCCAGCTATCGACTGTTGTTCCTGTCAACCGATTCCATAATTGAAATGCTGCTTGAAATAAATTCTCCTGTGGCACCCGGCAATGAACATTCTCGCCATGGTTCAAACCAAGCATATCAGCGAGTTGATCTTGGCCGATAGAGTACTCGGTACCAAACATGAGGAATTTAGCGATACCGGTTAACTGACTCGTCTCGCCCGGAGGAGTAATGTAAGAGAAGGAACTGAGGAATTCTAATGTTAGGGCTTCATAAGTAGGCTTGCTTTGAGTGCAAAGCTGCCATAGGCCAGCGGTTTGTAGCAAATCTCTTACTCCTTCAAGCATGTCGAGTTCTTCTAGACATGCAACGTCTACATAGCGAGTTGGTTCTACGGAACGTCGGTAGTAATCGATGTACCTAGCCCTTTGATGCTCTCCTGCTTTTCCATCTCTGAAGTTCAATGTTGATAGGTCCGGAATTTGTCGTGCCATTGGTGGGTCACAGAGAAATTAGGAAAGAAAATGGGTTGTGGAGAATGAGGGTTTGTGAAAAGAAATGGTACACGGTATTAATATATAGTGAATGGGGAAAACGAGTGGTAAAGGAAAATGTTGAATTGGGTTAAATGCGTAGTGGTGGGACGGTTATGGAATGGGAAAAGATAGTGGGACGGCTGTGTTTTGAATTGAGGGAAAGAAGAGGAAGACGAAGGATACAGTTCTGTTTTGACACAGAACGTGTTCCAAACCCGCGTGACGGTCGTCACGATCGTGACAGTCGCAAATTCTGGGGAATTAAACAATTTTTGTCAGCAAGCATTCCATACATAAAATTTTCATAACAGGCAATGGTTAGCACAGAGAAACAACATTATAATGCATATTGAGAGATAAATAACATGACAACATGAATTAAAAACAGAATAAAAAGGTATGACAGGAATAAAATTGAAACCATTAAGATCAATATTTAGTAGTAAATTAAATCATTCATTAAAACCAAAGAGGTGCTAGCAAATACTAGCATTGTATCAATACTGAATGTAAATCAATTTATTCCCGACATAAAAAAATGAAAAACTGAAATAAAGTAAAATGTTTATGAAGTAAATGCATTAAAACTTGAAAAAGAGGTGCTTCGTAAATCTAGTCAAGGCGTTTATTCAAAGATGCGATGGCTTGATTTATATGATCAAATTGTTCAACGGTCAAATCCATGAGTCCAACAATGTTTTGTAGCATTGTGTTTAGCTCATCCTTTACTGAAGTGATTTCTTTATGATACTCATCCATAGTCTTTAGAATAGAATTCAGATTAGCAGCATAGTTAGTGGCATCAGCTTTAGAAATGTCAATGTCTTCTTGGAATTCCATATAATCAAGATCATGATAATGAGGGGGTGTTTTTGGGTCGATCTCAGGTTCAGGAAAGGTTTCTTTCTGTTCAGGCACGGGTTCATCAAGGTCATATAGCTAATTATGTTGATTGTGCACACTTGTGCGTTCATGATTTGGAAGTGTAAAGTGTGGTACGACAACATTTGTTAATCAGAAGCTGAAAATGGTTCGGACCTCGGTTCCTAATCATAGCCTTATTGAAACAAAAAGTGATATTCATGGGTCTATATTCTCCAAAGGGGTTAATCTTAGAAAGTCGGGTTTTGAATCCCATAGCATCAACTATTTTTGTAACTAAGCCACCTATCAGAATTGGATTGTTATCATTATTAATGAGTTTACAAAAGTTGTTTAACATAAAAGTGAGTCCATTGACCTCTCTAGACTGAGAAGCACAAAACATGATGAAAAGCTCATCCCTCAAAACAGTGTTATCATTCTCAGGTTTACCAAATAAAGTATAGGCCAGGATCATATGAAAGTAATGGAAAGCAGGGTTATGTATTTCTGTTGAAAGCATAGGGTCCATGTCAAAATCAGGTTTCCCTGAAATTCTACCCCAAAAATCACTCAGCTCTCCAACCAACATTAAGTCCTCTTGAACCACAGAGAAAACATTAGGTCCTTCAGGAAATCCTAAAAGATCCGACAGTTCCTTTATGGTGAACTGGCAGCTGTATCCAAATAGTCTAAAGGTAATTCTTCCCCTGGTAAAACCTTTTCCACAGTAAGGGTTATAACTTAAAGAGCTCAGGAATTCTAAAGTCAACCTACGGTAGCATTTAAGTTTCTTGTTGGCAAAACCCTCCCAACCTAGTTGGTTAAATAGAAAATCAATGCTCTCACCTATACTGTAATACCCCGTATTATTTTAAATGCTCAATTAGATATCAGATGAGTATCTACGTACTCTATCTTTGATTAATTGGATTAATGGAATCCTCTAAGTACCTTAAGTATTATCAATTGGGATCAATAGAGCAACTAATGAACTCTGAGGAGATCAATTTATTATTAGTTCAAGAGAGACTGTTATGATAACTCAAATGATTGATCAATTGGTTGAAACGACAAAATATCAATTGGAGATATTTTGCTCTATTAGATTATATTATATAATATTGGTTTATATATATATATTTGGTAAGAGAATGAGAAAGAAAAGGAAATAGAAAGAAGAAGAAGAAAAATGAGGAAGAAGAGAAAGGAGGAGAAGAGGAAAAGAGAGAAAAGCTTGGACCATCTTCTTCAAACTCCTCTCTGTATATCAGGTGGGTTCTAGATAGAAACTCTAAGTTCTAGAAATCAATGATTTGAACTTAGGTTAGATTTGAGAGAAAATGATTAATCCGATAAATCAATGGAATCTAACGGATAAAATGAGTTATAAAATGTGTTGTATGATCAATACGTGTGTAGAATCGTCTATTTATACTTGTTTGTGCATTGGGTGGTGTTTGGAGTGGGTTTTGGACCCCAAAGGCCCAGCTGTGACGCTACTGAGATTTCTGGGTTTCGCATGGTTCGCCTAGCGAACCTGGGGCGAAGCGCAGCGAACGGATTTTCGAGGGTTCGCCTAGCGAACCCGCCAGCGAAGGTCAGCGAATGTTCACCAGAGACGTTCGCCTAGCGAACTTTGTGTGTTTTCAGTTCTGTTTGGTTCTGACTTGCTTCGCTGAGTTGTTTGCGAAGCGAAGGGCGAGGCGAAGGTTCGCTAGAGAGTTCGCGAAGCGAACTTTATGTCTGTTTTTGTTCTGTTTGTTCATTCGCCAAGAGCTTCGCCTAGCGAAGGCTGGAGCGAATGCTCGCTGGGGATTCGCCTAGCGAACATGACAGATAGTGCAATTTTGTTTCCTTCATAACTTTTGATCCGTAACTCGGATCAGGGCGTTCTTGGTGTCATTAGAAAGCTATGACGACCCTCTATCTGATGTGGGATTTTATATTTAAGTGGAAAATGATGGAAACCATGATATGTGATATGTGTGAATCCATATCTTTTGGATCGTGAATCCGGTCGAGGCTAGAGTATAGCCGTTGGAAAGCTGTGAAAATATCCTACGAGATGAGAGTGAGGTTTTTATGTGATGAATCATTATATGTGACTCCATTATACAATTGTAATATGCTTTTGTATAATTTGTGATGAAATTATTATATGTATTTCAAATGTGAAATTGTAATATGCTTTGCCTAATTGATGTTAAACTTGATTGAAAGAATAAGCATGTTAAAATATGAATTAGGAAGAGTGAGAAAACTTTACCCCAAAACAAAATGGTTTAATTCTAGGTTGTAACTAGAATTGTGGTAGAGAATCTTTGTGGTAACGCTCGTGCGTGAAAGGCCGAGGCGTGTGTATTGTGCAATCGTAACCGGTTATTATTGCTAGTGCGTTTCATGGGTCTCGAGCTCCTCTGAAACATATGCACCATTACTTGGCAGGTTTGATTCCCGCATTTAGTATGAATGGGACCTACGGGTAGAGACTTGTGATGGTCAACAGGCCATGAGAAGTGACGGTTCACGGCTAACAGGCCGTTGTTCCCGAATCCATTTCGTATGTCAAGTAATTCGAGGATCCATGACTTGGGTCGTCTTCTAGACGTAGAAGCGGACGGGGAAAGGGGATGCCTTGGTATGGTTATTGATTGTGAATTCTTGAGTTAACAGGCTCAAGAGGTACTTCGGTACATTGTGAATTCTTGAGTTAACAGGCTCAAGAGGTATTTCGGTACTAGTGTGAGTTTATAGGCTCACCGTGATGGTTACTTGTGTGTGTGTACTCATGGTCTTTCCCCTTTCCCCTTTGACATGAGTTAGGTTATTTAGAACCTTGTAAAGCCTAGAGGACTTTAAGATAGGGAATTCACTGAGATTTGATGTATCTCACCCCACTATAGTTACTATATTCCAGGTTCGGATTGCAGGTTGATTTACAAATGGAGCTATGCTTGGATGTTTCAAGAGAAGCTCAGTTTTAGTTTTTCCGCTGTGTATTTTATTGTTATATACAATTGAGGATATTGTATATTCTTAGATTTTATTTTCTTTGGCTAGTTTCCATGACTTGTGCCATAGATTGTATTTGTGGTTTTAGAATGGACAAGTATGTGAACTATGCCATTAGGCACTTTTGATGCGTCAGTACCAAATAAAATGCGTGTATTGTATTATTCTAGATATATATTATACAGGGCGTTACATATACCTAAAGAGGTCATGGTGGGTCTATGGGCAAATTTTGTCAAGGCAAATGGTCTAAGAGACAAAGCCTCATAGCGATGTCACTGAGCTGCATCTCTGAATTCTACTAACAAGTTATCCTCGTTTGCCATTAATTAGTACTTTTTGCAAAAAATATAAGCAAAAAAGGAGAACAGAAAGAGTAGAGAGAGACTTTATAATCCTGTAGTTTTTCAATTTTAAGATCAGCACAACATTTTCAAATTAAATTTAAAATGATATAAATGAAACTAAAAATTTGCAAAATAAAAATAAAACATAGGAAACGTAAAGAAATAACAAATATAAAGCAAGAAAAACAAAAATCATGGGTTGCCTCCCATTAAGCGCTGTTTTTAACGTCGAAAGCCTGACGAATTCAATTAGATGCTTAGTTAGGGGGTTCGGTGGGCAACTCTAAAAGTCTTAGGCAGTTCAAATAATCTCTATTTTCAATGCTGTGATAGTGTTTTAGACGTTGTCCATTAACTAAAAATGGATTACTATTCCTCCCCGTTATTTCTATCGCTCCACTTTGTAGAATTTTTGTAATCTCAAAAGGACCGGACCATCTAGACCTTAATTTCCCAGGAAAGAGTTTTAATCTTGAGTTAAATAGGAGTACAACGTCTCCCACACTAAATTCTTTTCTAGATAAGCGCTTATCGTGCCATTTTTTAGTTCGTTCTTTGTATATTTTAGCATTTTCGTAAGCGTCTAATCTTAACTCTTCTAGTTCATGCAGATCTAGGATACGTTTTTCACCTGCGGAATCATACCTTAAGTTCAATGTTTTAATAGCCCAATAGGCTTTATGTTCTAATTCCACTGGTTGATGGAAAGATTTACCATAGACCAGCTTGAAAGGTGTAGTTCCGATTGGTGTTTTGTAGGCCGTCTTATATGCCCATAAAGCTTCGTTGAGTTTAGATGACCAATCTTTCCTAGAGGTGGCTACGGTCTTTTCTAGAATTTGTTTTATTTCTCTATTCGAGACCTCAACCTGTCCACTTGTTTGTGGATGATATGGTGTTGCTACGCGGTGTCTTACCCCATACTTTGATAGTAATTTGTCAAATACTTTTGATATGAAATGGGAGCCACCGTCACTTATGACAAGTCTCGGCACACCAAATCTGGGAAAAATTGTGTTTTTGAAAAGCTTTATGACTACTCGTGCGTCATTTGTAGGAGAAGTTATTGCCTCAATCCATTTTGAAACATAATCGACAGCTACGAGTATATATTGGTTTCCAAAGGATGATGGGAAAGGTCCCATAAAATCAATCCCCCATACGTCAAAGACTTCTACTTCTAATATACCTTTTTGAGGCATCTCATCGTGTTTTGATATGTTACCAGTGTGTTGGCACCGGTCACAGCTTAGTATTGCAATGTGGACATCCTTCCAGAGGTTGGGCCAGAATAGGTCGGATTGCAAGATCTTAGCACATGTCTTTGAGGTACTAGCATGTCCTCCATAAGGAGCAGAATGACATTGAGAGATTATGTTTTCTATTTCTTCTTCAGGGACGCAACGACGGAAAATACCGTCGGCTCCTCTCTTAAACAACAAAGGTTCATCCCAATAATAATGTTTTAGATCATGAAAGAATTTTTTCTTTTGTTGATAAGATAAGTCTGGTGGAATTACTCCAGCTGCTAAGTAGTTGACTATGTCAGCATACCATGGCAGGGTTGTGTGTATGTTAATTTCTTCCACGACTTCTTCCATTTTTGGGTCATTCGACTGTAGAGTAGACATATCACTTTCTAGTTGGGCTATGAGTCGTTCATATGGGAAATCCTCATTAATGGGTACTGGCTCTGGTTTAATGCCCTCTAATCGGGATAAGTGGTCTGCTACTACGTTTTCAGTTCCTTTCTTATCTTTGATCTCTAAATCAAATTCTTGTAAAAGTAGGATCCACCTTAGCAGTCTAGGTTTTGCATCCTTTTTGTTAAGTAAATATCTAATAGCTGTGTGGTCTGTATAAATGATGATCTTTGCTCCCACTAGGTAGGAACGGAATTTGTCAAGGGCGAAGATCACGGCTAAAAGTTCTTTTTATGTGGTAGCGTAGTTCATTTGAGCAGAATCTAAGGTTCTACTTGCATAGTAAATGGCATGAAGTTTTCTATCCCTCCTCTGTCCAAAAACTGCACTTACAACATAATCACTTGCATCACACATGATTTTGAAAGGTAATCTCCAATCTGGTGGTTGCATGATAGGTGCGGTAATAAGAGCTGTTTTCAGCTGTTCAAACGCTTTTAGACATTTCTCATCAAAGATAAATTCAGCGTCTTTCATTAATAGATCGGTAAGAGGTTTGGTAATTTTTGAGAAATCTTTTATGAATCGTCGGTAGAAAGCGGCGTGTCCTAAGAAAATTCGTATTTCTCGTACGGTTTTCGGAGGTTGAAGATTTTTTATAATTTCTATCTTAGCTTTATCAACTTTAATTCCTCTATCGGACACAACGTGTCCAAGTACGATTCCTTGATTTACCATAAAATGGCATTTCTCCCAGTTTAATACGAGATTGACTTTTACGCACTTTCCAGTACCATTTCTAGGTTCGATAGACATCCTTCAAAGCTCTGCCCACAAACAGAAAAGTCTTCCATAAACACTTCCATGATGTCATCTATAAAATCAGCAAAGATTAACATCATGCATCTTTGGAATGTGGCAGGTGCGTTACATAGTCCAAACGGCATTCGTCGATAGGAAAATGTACCATAGGGACATGTGAAGGTCGTCTTTTCTTGGTCATCAGGATGAATAGGAATTTGAAAGAATCCTGAATAACCATCTAAATAGCAGAAGTATGAGTGTTTAGCCAATCGTTCCAATATTTGGTCAATAAAAGGCAATGGGAAATGGTCTTTACGAGTGGCTTTATTTAACTTTCTATAATTGATGCACATTCTACTTCCAGTTACAACCCTTTTTGTTATAGATTCACCTTTTTCGTTCTTAACAACTGTAACACCTCCCTTCTTTGGAACGACATGTACTGGGCTAACCCATTTACTGTCTGATATCGGGTATATAATTCCTGCTTCTAGAATTTTTTTCACTTCGTCTTTGACTACAGTACTCAAGATCGGGTTAATCCTTCTCTGATGTTCCCTAGAGGATTTACAGTCTTCCTCCAGCATAATGCGATGCATACAAATAGAAGGACTTATTCCTTTAAGGTCAGCGATGTTATAGCCTAACGCAGTTGGGTATTTTCTTAGGACATCTAAAATTTTCTTTGTTTCGGTCTGTCCTAAGTCTGCATTGACTATTACAGGTCATTCGAGATCTTCGTCTAGGAATTCATACCTTAAATTTTTGGGTAATGTTTTCAGTTCTAGGGCTGGTTTCTTCGATCAAGGTAGATGATCTGGTGTAAGTGCTAAGCATTCGCTTAGGCTATCGTCTTGATAAGGTTCACGCCAGTTATCATCTTCGAAAATCGGAGGTATTGGAATTTTTAGAATATCTGAGTATGTGGTCGGTTCCATCTCTATTTCTCTTACGCACTCATCTATGACATCTAGTAGATATCATGTGTCGTCTATAGCTGGAGCTTGTAAGAATTGTGTCAAAATAAACTCAACCTTCTCTTCACCAACTTCAAAAGTTAGCCTACCCCTCTTTACATCTATAATTGCTCCAGCAGTAGCTAGAAACGGTCTTCCTAATATGATAGGAGTAGTAGAGTCTTCTTTAATATCTATGATTATGAAATCGGTAGGAATATAGAATTGTCTTATACAAACTGGAACATTTTCTAGTATACCAACTGGGTATTTAATAGAGTGGTTAGCTAATTGAACAGACATCTTAGTTGGTCTTAATTCTCCCATATCAAGCCTTTTGCATATGGATAAGGGAATTACACTAATACTGGCACCTAAGTCGCATAGAGCTTTGTCTATGACGAACTTCCCAATTACACAAGGTATAGAGAAACTCCCTGGGTCTTTCAGCTTAGGAGGCATATTGTTTTGAATTATTGCGCTACACTCAGCAGTAAGTGTAACTGTTTCATTTTCCTCAATCTTTTTCTTATTAGATAAGATTTCTTTTAGGAACTTAGCATATGAGGGCATCTGAGTGATAGCTTCTGTAAAAGGTATAGAGATGTTCAATTGTTTCAGAAGTTCAACAAATTTCTTAAATTGCCCTGCAGTTTTGGAATTTGTCAATCTTTGAGGATACGGAATAGGTGGTTTATAAGGTGGTGGAGGCACATAAGGTTTTTCTTTGTTTACGGCCTCTTGGTCATTATATTCCTCTTCCTTGGGTTCATTCTCCTTCTCAATTGTTGGGTCGTTAGCAGACTTTTGGTACATGGCTGGATTTTGAAGTCTTGGATCAATGGGTTCTTTACCACTTCTCAGTATAACAGCATTTGCATGTCCTTTTGGATTAGGTTGCGGCTGTCCAGGAAATGTTCCAGCAGGAGCAGCAGTAGGTGCTTGTTGTTGAGCCACTTGGGAAATTTGCGTTTCAAGCATTTTGTTGTGAGTGGCCAATGCGTCTACTTTGTTTGCCAACTGCTTAATCTGTTCACTAGTGTGTACGTTTTGATTCAGGAACTCTTTATTTGTTTGAGTCTGGGTGGTTATAAAGTTTTCTATCATCAGTTCAAGGTTAGACTTCCTAGGAACATTTGGAGCAGCTGTTGCAACCTTTTGATAACCTGGTGGTGCAGCAGGTGCTTGACCAGGTGCATACAGTGCATTGTTGTTTTTGTAAGAGAAGTTTGGGTGATTCTTCCAACCAGGATTGTAGGTATTTGCATAAGGGTTTTCTTGAGCATAATTCACTTGATCTATAGAGGCTATTGCTAAAACTTGGCATTCAGGGGCAGCGTGTCCAGCTGTTCCACATAATTCGCAGTTTGGCGCTACAGCAGCCACGGTGGCTGTGGGTGTTATGGTCAAATTGTCTATCTTTTGCGCTATTGCATCTACCTTAGCACGGACATGATCTAGGCTAGAAACTTCGTACATTCCTCCTTTTGGCTGGGATTTCTCCACTTGAGTTCTTTCACCTCCCCATTGGTAGTGATTCTGAGCCATACTCTCGATGAGTTGGTGGGCTTCATCATAGGGTTTATCCATGAGTGTACCACCAGCGGCGGCATCTATTGTCAATCTTGTATTGTACAAGAGACCATTGTAAAACGTGTGGATAATTAACCAATCCTCAAGACCATGATGCGGGCATATCCTTCTCATATCTTTGTATCTTTCCCAAGCATCATATAAAGACTCGTTATCTTTTTGTCTGAAGCTGTTGATTTGGGCTCTCAGCATAGCTGTTTTACTGGGCGGAAAATATCGTGCCAGAAAGACCTTCTTTAAATCCTCCCAAGAAGTAATAGAGTTTGATGGCAAGGATTGCAACCAAGCCCAAGCTCTATCTCTTAATGAGAAAGGAAAAAGACGTAGTCTTATGGCGTCTGCGGTTACACCATTTTCCTTCACTGTGTCTGCGTATTGCACAAACTTGGTCAGATGTTCGTTCGGATCTTCTGTTGGGTTTCCAGAAAATTGATTTTGTTGCACAGCAGATAACAGTGAGGGTTTCAACTCGAAATCGTTTCGGTTGATAGCTGGAGCGACAATGCTGTTGTGAGGTTCTTGTTGAGATGCGGCAGCATAATACTTAAGAGGTCGGTTTTGTGGTAAGTCAGCCATGTCTGTTTCTGATTCGGAATCTGATTCAGATTCAAGTTCAGGATCTGTTTGAGATTCAGGTTCTGATAAAGGAAAAGGGATTTCGTGAGCTAAGCAGTACTCTCGGATACGCTTTTTTACGGTAAGAAGACGTTCAGGGTCGTCTGTCGGTCGTATGAGGTCTTCGCCAGAAGAGCGAGTACATGGCATGCAATCGATAAAATAGGAATTTTGGTTTTTGCCTTAGTCTATACGGCATAACAAAGGAATTACGACGTCGACTTAATTAGTTCCCTGGCAACGGCGCCAAAAAACTTGACCGCTTATTTAGTGTGCATAAATAAATCTAACTGCAAGTATACAGTCGTATCGCGTAGTTTTAAAAGATTATCGATCCCACAGAGACTAAAAATCAAACGCACCGTTATCTATCGTTACTATGTTTATCTAAGGCTAATCAGAATTGGTTTTTAAGTTCAAACGGGAAATTAAAGAGAAATTAAAATTCGGGAATACTAGTTATGAATAAGATATCGGTATATAATTCAGTAAACCTACGTGGAATTAATTAAACCTAAGCGTATAAAGATTTATCACCCTATGCATCTGTAGGAAAAACCAGTTTAAAAGCCCTCACCTCACACTCCCGTGGTTATTGCTTCGGACTATACTCTTAAGTCAATATGTCTGCTCTCGCTAGCCCATATGAGGTTAAAAATACTTTTTGAAAACTAATAAGACCTAATTAACTTTAAAGCGCTTCCGCTGTTTTTAAAACTAATGCCCGATTTCAGCTATCCGGGTAAAGCCTCACACTCCCGTGGTCTTGACCTTAACCTTTGTTACCTTTTTACTCTCGTAATAAAAGTTGGGTCTAAAATTAAGAAATCGAAGCCAAAAGAAGAGTTAATTATTGATTTTAGCTTAGAGTTATTTAATCCATTTGGTTACTTCATTACATACTGATAAGATCGATTAAGCTTGACATAATTACGAACTTAAACATAAAAACGGAAAAACAATTAATCAAAGACATAATTAAAATAAAATAAACGATACTATAAATTGAATAATGGAAACCTGGTAAATGCAGTAGCAGCAATCCCTCCACAGACTGGTAGGTTCTTGCTTGGATAAAATTAAAATAGCAAATGATGAAGGCAATGAAACAATCTAAATCTAAAGTGTAATAGTTCCTCAATGTGAGAAACTATTACTTTGTTCGGTAATAGGTGACAAGGAATTATAAAGGAAAACAAAAGCAAAAGAAATTCTAGAAATAATTTGGCAGCAAGACAGTACTTCGGAATGGAGAATTGGTCACCCCCCTTCGTTCTTCGAAATCTCTCATATTTATAGACTGAGCTGAGGTAGTGGTTGGAGAAAATGTAGGCACTTCTCTTTGACAGTTATGTGACTTTGGAACCTAAATTTCTTCGGAGGAAATGTGAACGTGTAAAAACTGATTCTCTGAAACTTCGTAATCACGTTTCTGCTCAACGTATTAAACTGTTCTGAACGCATAACGATCGTGAAGCATTGTGACGGTCGTGATGAAATTTGTATATGCCACGGTCGTGGTGGACCTGTGACGATCGTCACATCAACAGAATTTGGATTCTGCTATTTTTCTTCTCTTTTCTGCTCTTTTCTTGCATGTTTTGCTTCTTTTCTACACTTTGCATAATTTTGACTTGGAAATGGAATTACCTGCAAAAACACTTAAATACTCTTGAGAAAATCGGATATTAGACGAAAACGAAATAAGAAAATAACATAAAGCAAAGTAAAAACATGATATATTTTCGTGTTATCAGCTGGCGTTTGATGCACGGATGTATCACCACCCCAGTGGTAGGGCGCACACACTGCACACAAGAGGTCTGGGGTTCGAATCCCCCTCGCCCCAGATCCTCTTTTTTACCACTTTTTCATATTTTATTATTTTTCTTATTATTTTTAATGATTTGAAAAATTAATAACTTCCTCAATTTTAATTATTTTTTATTGGTTCTTTTTGCAAAAAATCACAAAAATGTTGAAATATTTTATTCCACAAAAAAATCAAATATATATTATTTATTTAATATAGTTAGTATTTTTATGAATAAATTCATTTTTAATTATTTTAAACATTTTAAAAGTGAATACTCACCTTGAAAAATCAAAACCAAATGAGTTTTAATTCATCTTGTGATTAAAACCTCATTTTTCAAACCTTAAACAAAAATCACTAGTTGTTTATTCAAGTTTATTTGGTGTTTTATCATTTTTTATTGATTTTCTTGGAGAATTTACTTTTAAAAAATGATGAAATTAGGGTTTTGATTGATTCCACCCTCATCAAGCATTTTCAAACACTCATGGGCCTCTTGGTAGAGTGTAAGACCCAATTCTTTTGTACATAAACCTTTTAGGGCCTCACACATTGTATAAGCCCCTCTGTATATTTTCAAAAGTACGGCGCGGTCGTCGCTTTTGTAACGAAACCAATTGGGCTTCTCCTTGAGCTATAAGACCCATCTTTACTTATTTTCCAACTTTTGGGCCTTTTGGTAAAGTGTAAGTCCCATCCTTTTGTAACTAAAACCTTTTTGGGCCTCAGATATTGTATAAGTCCCGACGCAATAAAAAATCTCGGCGTACGGCGATCGCGCTGAGATTTTTTAACGTACTGGGACTTATACGATGATTGAGGCCCAAAAAGGTTTTTATTTACAAAGGGGTGGATCTAACACTCTATTAGAGGCCTAAAGAGTTTTGAAAAAGATTTGTGAGCGTGTGAATGATCAAAAACCCTAATTTGATTAAAAATGTATTTTAATTTGAATAAAAAATCAAATAAAAATGATCAAAATTATCAAACATGTGTAAAACAAGTTATGATCTAGGATAAATGTTTGAAAAATTATATTTTATCCCTAGAATGATTTAAAAGTCATTTGAGTTTGAAAAATCAGGAAATATTTTTAAAATGTTAAAAAACACGTACAAATAAATTCTTTATGAAAATATTAAATATATAAAATAAATAAGATTTTTGTGAATTTTTTGTAGAATAAAATATTTTAACATTTTTATGAATTTTGAAAAAAAGAATTAATTCAAAAACATAAGAATTCAGAGAGAAATTAATTTTTGAATCAATTAAATAAAATAACCAAAATTCAAATATTTAAAAATTTGAAAAAGGGTGCCAAGAACACTTGGTTCTTGCCCGCATCCGCTATTTTCCCCAGATTTGCATTTTATAACTTTTCTCTCTAATTACTCATTGGTTTTTCACGATTCAAACACCAATCTTGCTCGTTTTTGAACAAGGATCACAACCATATAAATTAATTGAATTTATATTAAGTGTGGAGTGAGAAATCAGAGGATAACCTCAAGAACCCTAATTTCAGCATGAACACAATGAAATTCCATACATGATTGATTCATGGCAATTGATTGAGGGTTAACACTCTATATACATGCAGGAACAAGATGGTAACTCAAAAATTCATTTATGATGCATGGAATATAGAGTTTGAAGGCTTCAGGCTTACCTCTTATAGCTGGTGATCGAGCTTGATGATCGAGATGTTACAGATGTGTTCACTATACCCTATGGAGTGTGTTGAGATGCTTAGCCTTGATTGGAGATGCTTGGATCACGTTCTGGTACCTCACTACTACAAAACGCGTAAACAACGACGCCATGGTCACAACGGTTCATCCCTACACCGTTGTGACATATCTAAACTAAGGCGCGGTTGTATTTTATTTGTTTTTGAATAAAAGTTATCTTTATATAACAACGGTTGATAATCCAACCGTGGTGATACCATCAAGCATTCATGTGTTCGAACCTCAGCGCCATCATATATATTATTCCTTTTATGTTAAGGCGCGCCTTTTCTTTTTTATTTACTTTTAAATAAAAGAATTAAAAGTTATGACTACGGTTGTTTATTTACACCGTTGTGATACATTTTGTATGTTTTTTTTTTAATTTTTCATTCTAAATATAACTCTGGCGCATTAATATGAAATATATCATTACGGTTTTAGGTGTTGACCGTCGTAGTAGCTTTTCAATATACTCCAATCTAGCTAGTTTCATTGTCTCTTCAGTATCCTTTTTTCCATTGAAAATAGAAAGTAGACGAAATGATACACGATTTCAACCCTAAACCCTAACTTTCAATACTGTTAAACAATACACGATTTCATCCAAAGCTTGCATATCAGTATCCATTATTCACCGTGTTGTTGTCATTTTCGTCATCATCGTCAGGATCATTACGGAAGGAGGGCCATTAACCGTTATGAACCGTCACTTCACACGGACCATTAACCGTCACAAGCATACGTTCCATGGGCGCCATTTGTACTATACGCGGGAATCAAACCTGCCAAGTAGTCATGCATACATTTCAGAGGAGCTCGAGACTCATGAAACTGCAACTCAAGATAACCGATTATGATTACGTGATCTCATACACAAACGTGATTGTATTCGACAATCACAAGGCCACATTGCCTTCTCACCTATACTAGGTTCTCGTATGTTCCATACTAGTGTTTCACTCTCTCTAGACCATTACTCGTCGAAGATGCACACCTAGGCATCGAACGCACGAGCATCACCATCTAGATTATCTAACAATCCTAGTCACAACCTAGAATCATATCATTTGTTTTGGGGTCAAGTTTCCTCACTCTTCCTATTCCGTTTTCATTTTAACATGCACATTCACTCACAACCATGCTAAACATTAATAGGATAGGCAATATATATCATAATTGCACAATAGAATAATATCTGACAAGTAAAACATAATATACCACTTTTGGAATTTCTCCGATTATTTAATCAGGCAGTAAAATTAACATTTTTCACCTTCATTGCATAGAATATTTTCTTAGCTTCACAACGATATAAAGAACTCTTAAATCGCATAAACGAGTCAAAAGTTACGGATTTTTGAAGAAAAGAAAAATATTTGATCCCACGCAGATTCGCCTGGCGAATCCCCCTTCGCCAGCACTTCGCCTGGCGAATCCAGTGGCGAATCCCCAATTTTAGAAAATCAAAAGTTCCAGTAGCTAATACATTTCTGTCTCTTCAAATTCGCCTGGCGAATCTGGATTTCACCTAGCGAATCCCTTTCGCCAGTCTTTCGCCTGGCGAGACAGTGGTGAGACTTAATTTTCCTGGCGAATCGAACCAGAACCATAATTCTTCCCTTACGGGTTCCATGGTTCCAAAGCTACAAATTCACCATTTCTCAACCCAAATCAATTCCAAACAGCACAAACAAGCATCAACAATGTTCATATGCATAATGTGATCATACTACACAATTTATATCGATTTTTAACCGTTAGATTATCGATTTCAATAATTCTAACCTAACTCAAACATTTCCAAAAACTCTAAAACTAATGTTCTAACTAGAACCCACCTCTAGCAAGATGAATATGAAGAAGATGAGATGATTTGATGAAGATTGGATGATGATCTTGATCCTTTCACTTCTAGGGTTTTCTTCTCCTTTTCTTTCCCTTCTCCTTCTTTCTCTCCAAAACTCTTTCTATCTTTTTCTTTCTCTTGTTCTAATAAGCAAAAGGAATGGAAAAGAAATGATAAAGTATAATATCATTAATTAGTAACACTACTAATTATCCAAATAGTCTCTAAAGTTACAATAATTAAATACCTCAGAGTCAGATAATATTAATTGGATTTGCTCTGAGCTCAACAGTTTACTCTAATTATCTTTGCAGATAATTCCTCAGAGTACACTGGAACTCAGTCGATCACAACTAATATTATCCAGAGTAATTAAAATACGGGTATTACACCCTCCCATCCTTAAATAGAAATTCGTCCTAGAATTTAGAATATTACCTGAAAAGATGAGGGTAAGCATCTCACATCTCTGATTCTAGTTCCCAAGTTGCATCGCCCGGATGCGTCTCATCCCACTGAACTTTCACAAGCGAAATCTCTTTATTCCTTAGTACTTTAGTTTCTCTTCCTGTGATACGACTCGGTTGAGGTTCAAATGTTAAATCTGCTTCTATCTCAATAGTATCTGGTAGAATTGGCTGAAGAGGATCTGGAACAAACTTCCGAAGCTGAGACACATGAAAAACATCATGCATTTCCGACAGAGAAGGTGGTAAATCCAATCTGTAAGCTGCTTCACCGATCCTTTCTAGAACTTGATACGGTCCCACAAATCTAGGGCTTAACTTCCGTGACTTAAATGGTCCTTTCAATCTCAACCTCGGAGTAACCTTCAAAAAAACGTGGTCACTTTCTTCAAATTCCAAAGGTCTCCTCCGGTGATCCGCATAACTCTTTTGGCGATCTTGCGCTTGCTTAACTTTCTCACGGATCATTCGAATCTTTTCCGTAGTCTCTTGGATAATTTCGGGTCCCAAAATTCTATCTTCACCAACTTCCGCCCAGCACAAAGGTGTTCTACATTTCCTTCCATATATCACCACCTTCTTTAAGTCTTGATACATTTTCGAAGAACCTGGATGTATAGTAAATGCACATTTATGCGCTTCATCTAAAATCCTTCTTTTCGACACCGCATCATCCGGTACACAAATCCTTTGGTTAAACATAATAATTCTGTCGGTAGTTCGCACAAAACCCGGTTGAACTAACACCTCTTGTAACTTCTCATCCAACATTTGCCCTTGTTGAATTTCCTCCCTAAGAGTAGAATTAACATTCAAAATTCCCATAATCACACCATTAGGAGTCCTAACAAATTGAAGATTTAGATCCCTAAACTTTTCCAATAAGGCATACTCTAACATCATCAACTCGGTCGTTCGTAACACTTTCCTGCTCAATGCATCTGCCACTTTATTCGCTTTACCCGGGTGGTACCTTAGTTCCAAATCATAATCCTTCAGATATTCCATCCATCTCCTTTGACGCATATTCAACTCATTTTGGTCAAAAAGATACTTTAAACTCTTGTGGTCACTAAACATTTCAAAACGTACTCCATACAGATAATGACGCCACACTTTCAGAGTAAACACCACTGCCACCAACTCCAAATCATGCGTTGGATAATTCTTCTCGTGAACTTTCAGCTGTCGAGAAGCATAAGCCACCACGTGACTATCTTGCATTAAAACACCTCTTAAACCCATCTTAGATGCATCACAAAATACCTCATACGACTTGCTAGGATCAAGAATGATCAGAACAGGAGCAGTCGTCAATCTCTCTTTCAAACTCATAAAACTTTGCTCACAAGCCGAATCCCACTCATAAGGACAATCTTTCCGAGTAAGTTTAGTCATAGGTAACGCCAATTGAGAAAAACCTTTGATAAACCTTCTGTAATAACCTGCCAGTCCCAAGAAACTCCTAATTTCTGAAACATTCCTCGGTCTCTCCCAATTAATTACTGCTTCATCTTTTGATGGATCAACTGCCACACCTCCCCGAGATATGATATGACCAAGAAAACTAACCTCCGACATCCAAAACTCACACTTGCTCAACTTGGCAAAAAGTTTCTTCTCTTGTAAGATCGATAAAACAATTCTCAAATGTCCCTCGTGCTCTTGTGAAGTATGAGAATAAATAAGAATGTCATAAATGAAGATCACAATGAATTGGTCCAAGTGAGCTTGAAATATCCGATTCATGTAATCCATAAAAACTGCCGGAGCATTCGTCACACCGAAAGGCGTCACCAAGAATTCGTAATGGCCGTAACGAGTTTTAAATGCAGTCTTAGGTACATCTAAACTCTTCACGCGGATCTGATGATAACCCGACCATAAATCAATCTTCGAGAACACACAGGCTCCCTTCAATTGATCTAACAGGTCGTCTATCCTTGGTAAGGGGTACTTGTTCTTAATGGTGACTTTGTTCAACTTACGGTAATCAATACACAAACGCATTCCACCATCTTTCTTCTTTACCAACAACACTGGAGCTCCCCAGGGTGAAACACTGGGTCGGACAAAATGCTTAGCCATTAACTCTTCCAATTGATCCTTTAATTCCCTTAACTCAAGTGGTGCCATCCGATACGGAGAAATGAATATAGGAGCAGTTCCCAGTACCAGGTCAATAGAAAATTCTAATTCCCT
Source organism: Lathyrus tuberosus (assembly GCA_022829125.1). NCBI lineage: Eukaryota > Viridiplantae > Streptophyta > Magnoliopsida > Fabales > Fabaceae > Lathyrus > Lathyrus tuberosus. Next base: position 12,846,533 of record JALAZF010000109.1, read on the forward strand.
CTCCGGAGGAAGAGAAGTGACATTCTCGGGGAAAACCTCTGAAAACTCACAGACTACCTGAATACTCAAAACCTGAAGGTCGCTACTCTCTTCCTTAGTGAGAACCAAAAGAACAGATTTTTCCTTCTCAAACAAGAAATTTATCACTCCAACCTTACCTTCTAAAATAGTTGTCAAAACATCCTTCGGGTTAGCTTCAATAGATGGAATGATGATTAGCTTCTCCTCACACCCGATGAAAACCGAATTAGCAGAAAGCCAATCCATTCCCAAAACAACGTCTACTTTCTTAAGCGGCAAGCAGATAAGATCAATCTGAAAAACTCTCCCATCCACAGACAAAACACAATTCTCTAACATTAAAGGCATTTCAACTATCTCATCCATGACAGTAGTAACCATCATTGGGGGAGATAACAGAATAGCTTGCAACCCAAGTCGCTTCACGCATTGCATTGACACAAAAGAGTGTTCTCTCCACAATCAAATAATACAAAGCAAGGAAACCCATTAACAAAACATGTACCTGCAATCAAGGAGTTATCGCCCTTTGCTTTCTTTGCATCCAAAGTATAAACTCGACCGGTATTCTTTCCTTGTGCCTGATCCTTATTCTGAGGACAATCCCTCTTCAGATGGCCCATCTTCTGACACTGATAACACTTCACACTTTCTATACCACACCTTCCAAAATGCAACCTACCATAAGTACGACACATAGGAGGCGCACTTGCTCTAGCATTCTGAACTTGCTTCCCTTTGAAAGCTTGTTGCCTTGGCCTAAACTGTTGGTTGGACCTTCCACGATCATTCTGGTTCGACCTAAGTAAATCTCCTTCTGCCTGAACTTTCTTCAAACTATTCTCAGCCACATAACATTGCTTCAGCAATTCAACATAACTAGTGAACTCTCTTTGAGACACGCTATGCAAAATTTCAGCCCTCAAACCAAAAATAAACTGATCAATCTTCCACATCTCGTCTGGAGCATACATGGCTTGTCTAGAATAAGCAGCCATAACTTTAAACCTCTCTGCATAAGCCGCCTCCATCAAGGTACCCTGTCTCAACTGCTGAAACTCGAATTCCTTCTGAGCCTTAAGGAACTTGGAAAATACTTCTCCATGAAATTTATCTTAAACTGCTCCCATACCTTGGGTACCTCTTGAATTGTCATTAATGCTGAAGCACTCTCCCACCACCTCATGGCAAGACCCTTCAACAAGTGAGAAGCAAAAACCACCTTATTTTCCTCACTACATTGGACTATTAAGAAAATTCTTTCCATGCCAGCTATCCACTCGTGAGCCTTAACCGGATCCAACCCTCCCTGAAATTCCAGAGGATTCATACAAATGAAATCCCTAAAGGTTCCACCTGTAGCTGCTGGAATAACCACTGGAGGATGTAGACCCCCAGCCATTTGCTGTATCATTTGTTGCATAAACTGGTTTTGCTGCTGCTGCTGCTGCATCCCTTGCATAAACTGATACAAAAGAGCATTCCCATCGCCGCTCGGCGGATTCGTCCCAACTAGAGTGGTCCTGGTTCTACCACGGGTGTTTCTGCGCCCGTCGGCCATGTTCCTAAATGTCATATAGATAGGATTAAGTTGATCAGGCTCAATACCATAAATATAACACGTAAGACCAATGGCGACACAACGCATATGAAACGGAAAGAAATACTTATACTATTTTATGGCTAGGTCGAGGATACGACCTGCTCTGTAATACCCCGTAAGTTTAAAAACGCTCTAGTTAATATTATTATGATCAACTGGGTTCCAGAGTACTCTGAGCAATTATTTGGTAAAATAAATAGAGTAAACTGGCGAACTCAGAATTGATTAATTTAATAGTGTTTAACTTTGAGTTTTATTAATTGATGCTTTTGAGCTAAATTGGACATTTAGTAGTGTTACTAAATATGATAGTTTCTATACTATCTATTTTCTTTTCTTTTCATTGAAAAACCAAACAAAAGCTAAAAGAGAAAGAAAGAAAAGGAAAAAGGGAAGAAAGGAAAGGAAAAGAAAGAGGAAGAAGAGAAATTTTCCAAAAGCTCAAGAATCATCATCAATTCATCTGTTCTTCGTTTAATCGTCTCAGTATCACCCTCCTCGTCTAGTGATCCAGGTGGGTTCTAGTTAGACTCTTTAGAGTAGGATTATTTTGAGTTTAGAGTTAGATTGGAAATTGGGAAAATGGGTATTTTGGTATAAAATCATGACTCTAACTGTTAAAATTCAATGTTTGATTATATGTTATACTGGTTGTGATGTTATAACATGTTTTGATGCATTTTGATTGATGAAAAATGGGATTTGGGGTTGATTTTGGATCAACCCGTAGCAGAAGAAATTTTGCAGGAACTTCTGCATTTTTCTCTGCCCATACGCGTATGGAGCATGTCAATACGCGTATGGGACTTGTCATTACGCGTACGGCAAGGGCAATACGCGTACGGCAATTTTTAAAGGAATTTTCAAGGAAAAACGTTTCTGCCCATACGCGTATGGCTTTGGGCAATACGCTTATGGATGGCCGAGCATTTTGAGCAATACGCGTATCGCTTGGGGCAATACGCGTATGGCTGTACGAGCATTTGGGCAATACGCGTATGGGTTGTGCCAATACGCGTACGGCCAGGAGAGTTGCAGAAATTCTGCTGTTGTGAAATTTTCCCGATCAATTGTTTCCAATGCCGTAACTTTTTATCCGTGACTCGGATTGGAACAATTTTGGTATCGTTGGAAAGGTATTGAAATGTACTTTCTTAATTCGTTGGTTTTAAGATTGTCGGCCGATTTAATTATATCAGGATTTTGAATTATTGTCGTTTTGTCGACTTTTAGTTGTAAACGATGTGAAATTGTTGTGAAAATGTATGCTAAAATATGAGATAGGTAGAGTGAGCATTATTACCCTAAACAGTGTTGGAAATGTGGAATCTTATGTGTGGCAACGCTCGTGCATGAAAGGCCGAGGCGTGTGCATTCTGTTTATCAATAACCACAGTGTTTTTGTTAGTGCGTTTCATGGGTCTCGAGCTCCTCTGAAACATATGCACCATTACTTGGCAGGTTTGAGTCCCATGTTAGTACGATTGGAGCCTACGGGTAGAAACTTGAGACGGCGTACGGTCCATGAGAAGTGACGGATCACGGTGTACGGCCCGTGATCCCGAATCCAATTCGTATGCCAAGTAATTCGAGGATCCATGACTCGGATCTCCTTCTAGACGTAGAAGGGTACGGGAAAAGGGGATGCCTTGGTATTGGTTATTGATATGTGAGTTCTTGAGTGTACGGACTCAGAACGTACTACGGTACTTTGTGAATCCTTGAGTTTACAGGCTCAAGAGGTACTTCGGTACTAGTGTGAGTTTACAGGCTCACCGTGACGGTTACTTGTGTGTGTGTACTCATGGTCTTTCCCCTTTCCCCCTGGACATGAGTTAGGACTTTGTTAGAACCTTGTAAAGCCGAGAGGACTTTAAGATAGGGAACTCACTGAGATTTGATGTATCTCACCCCACTGTTGTTGTTTACATCACAGGTTCTGCAGGTTTGGCGAAGGGTAAGGACAAGGTTATTTGACTTTCCTTACGGATCGTGGTTTTGTGATGGCATGGCTTCTGCTATGGCGTTTATGTTTTGAGATCATTGTATTGATCTAGTTCTTAGTTTTTATCATTTTGGAACATCTTGTATATGTAATTCCTTAGACTTTTAGTGTTTTGTATTAGAGGCATTTATGTATATAATGTGTTAACTAGGAACTTATTATATTTCAGTACCAAAAGTGAAACTCATGTATAATATATGATTTGATGCATGTATTAGTATATGGTTTTTATAGTTGGTATCAGAGCAGGTCGTATCCTCGACCTAGCCATGAAATAGGATAAGTTTTCTTTCCGTTTCATATGCGGCGTGTCACCATGGGTCTTGTCTGTTATATTTATGGTATTGAGTCTGATCAACTTAATCCTATTTGTATGGAATTCAAGAACATGGCTGATAGATGCAGAAACAACCGTGGAAGACCAAGGACTACTCCAGCTGGGACAGTTCCACAAGGTGATGAAGGGAATGCCCCTTTGTACCAATTTATGCAACAGATGCAGCAACAGCAGAATCAGTTCATGCAAGGAATGATGCAACAAATGGCTGATGGTCTGCATCCTCCAGGGGTTGTTCCGGAAGTTACAGGAGGAACCTACAGGGAATTTGTTCGTATGAATCCATACTAGTGTTTCACTCTCTCTAGACCATTACTCGTCGAAGATGTACACCTAGGCATCGAACGCACGAGCATCGCCATCTAGATTATCTAACAATCCTAGTCACAACCTAGAATCATATCATTTGTTTTGGGGTCAAGTTTCCTCACTCTTCCTATTCCGTTTTCATTTTAACATGCACATTCACTCACAACCATGCTAAACAATAATAGGATATGCAAAATATATCATAATTGTACAATAGAATAATATCTGAGAAGTAAAACATAATATACCACTTTTGGAATTTCTTCGATTATTTAATCGGGCAGTAAAATTAACATTTTTCACCTCCATTTCATAGAATATTTTCTTAGCTTCACAACGATATAAAGAAATCTTAAATCGGATAAACGAGTCAAAAGTTACAGATTTTTGAAGAAAAGAAAAATATTTGATCCCAGGCTTATTCGCCTGGCGAATCTCCCTTCGCCAGTACTTCGCCTAGCGAATCCAGTGGCGAATCCCCAATTTTAGAAAATCAAAAGTTCTAGTAGCTAATACATTTCTGTCTCTTCAAATTCGCCTGGCGAATCTGGATTTCACCTGGCGAATCCCTTTCGCCAGTCTTTCGCTTGGCGAGACAGTGGCGAGACTTAATTCGCCTGGCGAATCGCACCAGAACCAGAATTCTTCCCTTACGGGTTCCATGGTTCCAAAGCTACCAATTCACCATTTCTCAACCCAAATCAATTCCAAACAGCACAAACAAGCATCAACAATGTTCATATACATAATGTGATCATACTACACAATTTATATCGATTTTTAACCGTTAGATTATCGATTTCAATAATTCTAACCTAACTCAAACATTTCCAAAAACTATAAAACTAATGTTCTAACTAGAACCCACCTCTAGCAAGATGAAGATGAAGAAGATGAGATGATTTGATGAAGATTGGATGATGATCTTGATCCTTCCACTTCTAGGGTTTTCTTCTCCTTTCTTTCCCTTCTCCTTCTTTCTCTCCAAAACTCTTTCTATCTTTTTCTTTCTCTTGTTCTAATAAGGAAAAGGAATGGAAAAGAAATGATAAAGTATAATATTATTAATTAGTAACACTACTAATTATCCAAATAGTCTCTAAAGTTCCAATAATTAAATACCTCAGAGTCAGATAATTCCTCAGAGTACACTGGAACTCAGTTGATCACAACTAATATTATCCAGAGTAATTAAAATAGGGGTATTACAAATATATATTCCACTTTGGTATTATGGAAAAAAGATATAATATGGACGGTTAATAGAAAAGGTAAAAGTTTATAAAATTCCTTCTTAATGAAAAACTCTAAAAAATAAATATTTTAAATAGGTTTAGACGAACATAATATATAGTGTAATTGTACACTAATTTTTGTTCATCTAGTAAAAAACTTTAATTAAATGATTGTCTTACGATTCAACAATTTTATTCTCCTAGGCTTCCACTCAAGCTTCAAATAACATGAGCATGGAGTTTAAATTTGTGTCCATTCAAAGAGGAAGTGTTTTTTCAGGATGGAGAATTAAATTCTATGTGAGGATGTAAGCATTGAATCGAGGTTCGCTCAGAAACTAGAGGCATGCTTTATTTTTTATCATTCCACTTTAAGTGTTAACCAAGTTCACTATGTTTTTCGTTCACATTTTTTTTATATTGTTTTGGTAGATGTAATGCCCCATAAATTATTCCACTCGGGATAATATTATTATGGTCAACTGGGTTCCGGTTTGCTTTGAGAATTTATTGAATAAAATAATTAGAGTAAACTGACAAACTCAGAATGTATCAGAGTAATATTATTTAACTCTGAGGTTTTATTAATTGGTGCCTTTGAGATAACTTGGACATTTAGTAGTATTACTAAATTGATGATATTTTCTATATCTTTTCCTTTTCCCTCATTTGGCCAAAGTTGGTAACTTTTGAGAGAGAGAAAATAGAGAGAAGGAAGAGCAAAGGAAAGAAAGAGAAAAGAAAACTTGGAATTTGAAGAGAAAAGTTTGGATCAACCTCTAGTCTTCATCAAATCAACTCATCTTCTTCATCATCAACCTCTATTCAAGGTGGGTTCTAGTTAGAAACTTTAGTTGTAGATTTCTTGAGATTTTTTCTATGTTAGGTTAGGTTTTGAGGAAAAATAAATATTTTGATAAATCGAAGAATCTAACGGTTGAAATGTGTTATAAATCGGGTGGTATGATCAATATGTGTGTGAAGTCATTGTTTGATATTTGTTATGATGTTCATTGTTGATTGGATTGAGTTTGGAATAAAATGGGTTTTGAAAATATTAGAGTTTTTGGGAGAAAATATGCAATATGAAGTTTGATGGATGAACTATGATAGAAACATGAAAATATACCTCCATTGGTTGTTTGAATATGAATGGGGAGGGTGGAAAGCTGCTGGAAACAAGAAGTTTTTTTTTGCATAATGCAGAGCGCGCTAAGCGCGGTATAGGAAATTCGCAACCCTTCCAGGCAGTGAAGAGCGCACTTAGCGCGGGGTAGGGCGCGCTTAGCGCGACCTGGGGCCAATTGAAAAAAATTAGTATTTCCTGAAATTCATATCTTTTGACTCGGGTGTCTGATTTTAACATTCTTTATATCGATCTGAAGCTAAGGAAATACTCTTTAAAATGGAAGAGAAAAATATAGATTTTTCAGCCGATTAAATAATCGGAGGAAATTCTAAATGTGGTATAATTATGTTTTATTTGTTATCTGAAATCTTTTTGGGTAAATGTGATATACTATGCTTATTCTACTGTGGTTTATCATAATTGTGAATGAATATGCATGTTGAAAAGGAAGTGAAATAGGTAGAGTGAGAATTCTTACCATCAAACAATATTAGAACCTAGTAATGACTAGTAAATTTTTGAACAACATAACGACGATGCTCGTGCAAGAGAGGCCGAGGCGTGCGTCTATTACCGAAGGGTATAGAAATGTTATACAATTTAGGTTGTATGTGGAGTCACGAAATCGTAACCATTATTCTATTATGTGCCATTTCATGAGTAGGTTTGTTTCCCAATGTTATAGTACGAATGGAGCCTACGGGTAAAGAGACTTGTGACGGTGTATGGGCCGTGTGAAGTGACGATTTAAGGTGATAATGTGTCCCTTATTTCTGAATCCATCTCGTATGCCAAGTAATCTACGAGGCTCCATGACTCGTTCCTACTTCTAGACGTAGAAGAGGGCGGGAGAAAGGGGATGCCTTGACGGGGTTGACGATAGTGATCCACTTTCGAGCTAGCGGACTCGATATCGTGTTTCCATATAGTGTGTGTGAGTACTCAAAGTCACTTCCCTTCCCCTTGACTTGAGTTAGGTGTGATAGAACCTTGTAGAGCCGAGAGGACCTATAAGATAGGGAGCTCACTGAGATTGATGTATCTCACCCCATGTTGTTGTTTACATCACAGGTACTACAGGTTCGGCGTAGGGTAAGGACAAAGTTGTTTGATTTTCCTTACGGGTCATAGTTTTTATGTGGCAAGGCTTCCGTTGTGAAGATTTTTGGGATCATTATTTGATCTAGTTCTTAGTATTGGAACATCTTGTACATATGATGCCATAGTTTTTTTGTATGTAGTATTTTGGGCATGTATATGTATAATGTGTTAACTAGGGACTTGTGTTATTTCAGGACCAAAATGTGAATTCATGTATGATATGGATGCTTTGATGTATTATATTGTATATGGCTTTGACAGTTGGTATCAGAGCAGGTCGTATCCTCGACCTAGCCATGAAATAGTATAAGTATTTCTTTCCGTTTCATATGCGTTGTGTCTCCATTGGTCTTACGTGTTATATTTATGGTATTAAGCCTGATCAACTTAATCCTATCTGTATGACATTTAGGAACATGGCCGACAGGCACAGAAATAACCGTCGTAGACCGAGAACCACTCCAGCAGGGACAAATCCACCAGGTGACGAGGGGAATGCCCCTTTGTATCAATTTATGCAACAGATGCAGCAGCAACAAAATCAGTTTGTGCAACAAATGGTACATCAAATGGCTGGTGGCCTGTATCCTTCAGTGTTTGTCCCTGAAGCTGCAGGGGGAACCTTTAGGGATTTCCTCCGTATGAATCCTCTGGAGTTTCAGGGAGGGTTAGATCCGGTAAAGGCTCATGAATGGATATCCGGTATGGAGCGGATTTTCTTGATAGTTCAGTGCAGTGAGGAAAATAAGGTGGTCTTCGCTTCTCACTTGTTAAAGGGTCCTGCCATGAGGTGGTGGGAGAGCGCTTCAACCTTAATGACAATTCAAGAGGTACCAAAGGTATGGGAGCAGTTTAAGATTAATTTTATGGAGAAGTATTTTCTAAGTTCCTTAAGGTCTCAGAAGGAATTCGAGTTTCAACAGTTGAGACAGGGTACTCTGACTGTGGCCGCATATGCTGAGAGGTTTGAGGTAATGGCTGCTTATTCTAGGCAGGCTATGTATGCTCCGGACGAGAGGTGGAAGATTGATCAGTTTCTTTTTTGTTTGAGGGCTGAAATTTCACATAGTGTGTCTCAGAGGGAGTTCACTAGCTATGCCGAATTGTTAAGGCAGTGCTACGTGGCAGAACATAGCTTGAAGAAGGTGCAAGCAGAAGGGGAATTGAGTAGGTCAAATCAAGGAGATCGTGGAAGATCGAATCAGTAATTTAGACCAAGACAATAAGTTTTAAAAGGGAAACAAGTTCAGAGTTCCAGGACTAGTGCACCTCCGGTGTACCGTACTTGTGGAAAGATTTACTTCGGTAGATGTCGCTTTGAAGGAATGGAGTGCCATCGGTGTCATAAAGTGGGCCATATGGCGAAGGATTCTCCTCAGAGTAGAAATCAGATGCAAGAAAGGAATACCGGCTGAGTATATACCTTGTATGCGAGGAAAGCAAAAGGTGACAACTCTTTGATTGCTGGTACGTGTTTCGTAAATGGACATCCTTGTTTTGTGTAATTTGATTGTGGAGCTACGCACTCCTTTATATCGATGCAATGTATGAAGCGACTTGGATTGCAAGCGGTTCCGTTGTCTCCACCCATGGTGGTTACTACTGCCATGGATGAGATGGTTGAAACACCTTTAATGTGTGAAAATTGTGTTTTGTCTGTGGATGGAAGAGTTTTCCAGATTGATCTAATTTGTTTACCACTTAAGAAAGTGGATGTTGTTTTGGGAATGGATTGGCTTTCAGCTAATTCGGTATTTATCGGGTGTGAAGAAAAGCTAATCATTACTCCATCCGTAGAGGCTACCCCGAAGGATGTGTTGACTACTATTTTAGAAGGTACGGTTGGAATGATAAATTTCTTGTTTAAGGAGGAAAAATCTGTTCTTTTGATTCTCACTAAGGAGGAGAGTAGTAACCTTTAAGTTTTGAGTATTTCGGTAGTTTGTGAGTTTCCTGAAGTTTTCCCCGAGGATGTCACTTCTCTTCCTCCGGAGAGGGAAGTGGAATTTTCTATTGACCTGATACCGGGAGCGGCTCCAATATCCGTTTCTCTGTATCGGATGGCACCACTTGAGTTAAGAGAATTAAAGGATCAGTTGGGAGAGTTATTGGCTAAGCATTTCGTTAGACCCAATGTTTCGCCCTGGGGAGCTCCAGTTTTGTTAGTAAAGACGATCTGTTAGATCAATTGAAAGGAGCCTGTGTGTTCTCGAAGATTGATTTACGATCGGGTTATCATCAGATCCGTGTGAAGAGTTCAGATGTACCAAAGACTGTGTTTAGAACCCGTTATGGTCATTATGAATTTTTGGTGATGCCTTTCGGTGTGACGAATGCTCCGGCAATTTTCATGGATTATATGAATCGGATATTTCAACCTTATTTGGTCCAATTTTTGGTGATTTTCATTGACAACATTCTTATCTATTCTCGTGATCCTCAAGAGCACGGAGAACACCTAAGAATCGTTTTATCCATCTTACAAGAGAGGCAACTTTTTGCTAAGCTAAGTAAGTGTGAGTTTTGGATGTCGGAGGTTAATTTTCTTAGTCATGTCATATCCCAGGGAGGTGTAGCGGTAGATCCATCAAAAGTTGCAAAAATCAGAAGTTTCTTGGGTTTGGCAGGTTATTATAGAAGATTTATTCAAGGTTTTTCCCAACTGGCTTTACCAATGACAAGACTTACTCGAAAGGATTGTTCGTATGAGTGGGATTCGGCTTGTGAAAGAAGTTTTCTGCGTTTGAAGGAAAGACTGACGACCGCCCCTGTTTTAATTATTCCTGATCCTAGCAAGTCGTATGAGGTATATTGCGATGCATCGAAGATGGGATTAGGAGGTGTGTTAATGCAAGATGGACATGTAGTGGCTTATGCTTCACGATAGTTAGTAGTTCATGAAGAGAATTGTCCAACACATGATTTGGAATTGGCGGCAGTCATCTTTACTTTGAAGGTTTGGCGTCATTATTTGTATGGGGTACATTTTAAGATGTTCAGTGATCACAAGAGTTTGAAGTACCTTTTTGATTAGAAAGAGTTGAACATGCGTCAAAGGAGATGGATAGAGTATTTGAAAGATTATGACTTGGAACTAAAATACCATCCGGGTAAAGCGAATAAAGTGGCAGATGCATTGAGTATGAAAGTGTCGCATAATGCCGAGTTGATGATGTTAGAGTATACCTTATTGGAAAAATTTAGGGATCTAAATTTTCAATTTGTTTGGACTCCTAATGGTGTGATTATGGGAAATTTGAATGTGAATTCTACTCTTAGGGAAGAAATTGAACAAGGACAAGGGTTAGATGAGAAGTTACAAGAAGTGTTAGTACAACCGGGTTTTGTGCTAGCTACCGATGGAATTATTTTATTTAACCAAAGGATTTGTGTTCCGAATAACCCAGAGTTGAAAAGGAGGATTTTGGAAGAAGCGTATAAGGGTGCTTTTATTATACATCCTGGTTCTTCAAAAATGTATCACGATTTAAAGAGGGACTATTGGTGGTCCGGGATGAAAAAGGATATTGCGGTGTATGTGTCGGAATGTGCAGTGTGCCAATAAGTGAAGATTGAACACCAAAGACCGGGTGGTTTACTACAACCGTTAGAAATTCCGGTGTGGAAGTGGGATAGTATTTCTATGGACTTCGCAGTTGGATTACCCCGTACCCAAGGTGGTTATGATTCAATTTGGGTAATTGTAGATCGGTTGACAAAATCTGCGCATTTCTTAGCCGTAAAGACTACCTACAAGGCGAGCCATCTCGCAAGATTGTTCATTTCGAAAATTGTAAGGTTGCATGGTATTCCCACTAATATTGTTTTGGATAGAGATCCAAAGTTTACTTCGAGATTTTGGAGAGCTTTTCAACAAGCTATGGGAACGAAATTGTGTTTGAGTACGACGAATCCTCCCCAAACGGATGGCCAGACGGAACGAACAATACAAATAATGGAAGATATGTTGAGAGCTTGTGTACTTGAAAGTAGAGGAAATTGGATAAAACTTTTGCCATTGATTGAGTTCTCTTATAATAACAGTTATCATGCAAGTATTGGTATGGCTCCTTATGAGGCATTGTATGGAAGGAAGTGTAGGACACCATTGTGCTGGGCAGAAGTCGGTGAGGATAGGATGTTGGGACCGGAGAGTATCCAAGATACTATGGAAAAGATTAGGATGATCCGTGATAAAGTTAAACAAGCCCAAGATCGTCAGAAAAGTTATGCGGATAACCGTAGAAGACCTTTGGAGTTTGTTGAGGGTGATCACGTGTTTTTGAAAGTTACTCCGAGGTTGAGATTGAAAGGACCGTTTAAGTCGCGGAAGTTAGGTCCGAGGTACGTGGGACCGTATCAAATTTTGGAAAGAATTGGTGAAGTAGCTTACAGATTAGCCTTACCGCCTTCTCTGTCAGAGATGCACGACGTTTTTCAAGTATCTCAGCTTCGAAAGTTTGTTCCAGATCCTCTTCAGCCAATTCTACTGGATACGATTGAGATAGAAGCAGATTTAACGTTTGAACCTCAACCGAGTTGTATTACAGGAAGAGAAACTAAGGTGTTAAGGAATAAAGAGATTCCTCTTGTTAAGGTTCAGTGGAGCGAGACGCATCCGGGTGATGCAACTTGGGAACTAGAATCCGAGATGCGAGAAGTTTATCCTCATCTTTTCAGGTAATTATTTTAAATTCGTGGGCGAATTTCTATTTAAGAGGGGGGGGGGGAGGATGTAATGCCCCATAAATATTCCACTCGGGATAATATTATTATGGTCAACTGGGTTCCGGTTTGCTCTGAGAATTTATTGGATAAAATAATTAGAGTAAACTGACGAACTCAGAATTGATCAGAGTAATATTATTTAACTCTGAGGTTTTATTAATTGGTGCCTTTGAGATAACTTGGACATTTAGTAGTATTACTAATATAACGCCCATATATATATATATATATATATATATATATATATATATATATATATACATACATCAAAGCATATATCATACATGAATAATATGTTTGGTACTGAAATATATATGTACAAGTTCCTAGTTAACACATTGTATACATTAAATGCCCTAAATACAAAGTTTTAAAGTCTACGGAACAACATATACAAGATGTCCAAAAGGCACTAAAAACTAGAACAATACAATGATCTCAAAAAATAAACGCCATAGCGGAAGCCATGCCATCTCAAAAGCTACGATCTGTAAGGAAAAGTCAAACCACTTTGTCCTTACCCTTCGCCGAACCTGCAGAACCTGTGATGTAAACAACAACAGTGGGGTGAGATACATCAAATCTCAGTGAGTTCGCTATCTTATAGTCCTCTCGGCTTTACAAGGTTCTAACAAGCCTAACTCAAGTTAAAAGGGATGGGGGATGACTTTGAGTACACAATACACTATATGGATCACGTCATGAGTTTATCAACTCACTATATCACTAATCGATAACCACACCAAGGCATCCCCTGTTCCCGTCCGCTTCTATGTGTAGAAGTCGACCCGAGTCATGGATCCTGGTAACCTACTTGACATACGAATGGATTCGGGTTCTACGGGCCATAAACCGTTATGAACCGTCGCTTCACACGGGCCATAAACCGTCACAAGCATACGCTCCCAGAGCGCCATTCGTACTGCACGCGGGAATCAAACCTGCCAAGTAGTTGTGTACATGTTTCAGAGGAGCTCGAGACCCATGAAACGCACTCATAAGATAACCGGTTACGATTACATGATCACACTCACAAACGGGATCGTATTCGACGATCACAAGGCCATGACGCCTTATCACAACCACAAAGGTTAATACACATGTTCCATACTAGTGCCTATTCATTCTATGACAATAGTATCTGACACACGCCTCGGCACCGTATGCACGATCGTTGTCATTATGCCATTCTACACTTTCCGACATGGTTTACGGTAATATTCCTCACTCTACCTATTTTGTATTCTCACAAGCATACATACTCAAACATGCTTAACAATACGAACATAGGGAATTAGTCATCAATCACATAACGAAACACATAATTCAATATATCACAATTTATACAATTTCACGGTTTCCTATGATTTATTTCATTGGGCATCAAAACCAGTATTTCTCCCTTACATTATATAGAGGATACTCATAGTTTCACATTGGTACCAAGAATACGCAAAACGGACAAACGAGTCAAAAGTTATGAGAGAAACAAAATTACATAACCTGTCATGTTCGCTAGGCGAATGTCCCAGCGAGTCTTCGCTCCAGCCTTCGCTAGGCGAAGCTCCTGGCGAATGTACAACCAGAACAAAAACAGACATAAAGTTCGCTTCGCGAACTCCCTGGCGAGCATTCGCCTCGCCCTTCGCTTCGCGAACAACTTAGCGAAGCAAGGAAGAACCAAACAGCCCTGAAAAGGCACCAAGTTCGCTAAGCAAACGTCATTAGCGAACATTCACTGACCTTCACTGACGGGTTCGCTAGGCGAACCCTAGAAAATCTGTTCGCTGCGACTCACCCCAGGTTCGCTAGGCGAAGCCTGGAAAATTCCACTTCCCAACAGCGCTGTTCTTCATCCCAAAACCAATATTTTTCCAATCAAAACACCTCTAAACCTTATTATAATCATAAAAACATAGTATAATCATAACAACAAGCATTTAACAACGATTATATCGCATTTCATCCGTTGAATCCATGATTTTAGCATAATTATTCATTTTCTCACAATTTCAACCTAACTCTAAATCACATGGAATTCTACATCTAGAGCATCTATCTAGAACCCACCTTGAATAGATGAAGATCGTGAAGATTGATGAAGTTCTTGATGAGTTGTGTTCTTGAGCTTTTCCTCTTTTCTCTTCCTTTCCTTCTCTTTTCTTTCTCTCCAAATTCCTTGCTATCTTTTTCTTATTTTCTTCTAAGTGGAAAATAGTGGAAAAGAATAATATAGTAAGACATCATCAATTGTAATACTACTTATGTCCAAAAAGTCTCTAAAGTTCAAACAATTAAAATATCTCAGAGTCAGATAATATTAATTGGATTTACTCTAAGTTCAACAGTTACTCTAATTATCTCTAAAGATAATTTCTCAGAGCACACTGGGACTCAGTTGATCACTACTAATATTATTCGGAGCAAAATAATTTACGGGGTATTACATCCTCCCCCCTTAAATAGAAATTCGCCCACGAATTTGGAACAATTACCTGAAAAGGTGAGGATAAGTGTCTCGCATCTCTGATTCTAGTTCCCACGTTGCATCTCCCGGATGCGTCTCATCCCACTGAACTCTAACAAGAGGAATCTCTTTATTCCTTAACACTTTAGCTTCTCTTCCGGTGATAAGACTCGGTTGAGGTTCAAATGTTAAATCTGCTTCTATCTCAATAGTATCGGGTAGAATTGGCTGAAGAGGGTCTGGAACAAACTTCCGAAGCTGAGATACATGAAAAACATCGTGCATCTCGGACAGAGAAGGCGGTAAGGCTAATATGTAAGCTACTTCACCAATTCTCTCCAAGATCTGATACGGTCCCACGTATCTTGGACTTAACTTACGCGATTTAAATGGTCCTTTCAATCTCAATCTCGGAGTAACCTTCAAAAATACATGATCACCCTCATCAAATTCCAAAGGCCTCCGCCGATTGTCCGCATAGCTCTTTTGGCGATCTTGGTCTTGTTTAACTTTTTCCCGAATCATTCTAATCTTTTCTGTAGTTTCGTGAATAATCTCGGGTCCCAAAATCCTATCTTCGCCAACCTCCGCCCAACACAATGGCGTTCTACACTTCCTCCCATATATTGCCCCATACAGAGCCATACCAATACTTGCGTGATAACTGTTGTTGTAAGAGAATTCAATCAATGGCAATAGTTCTATCCAATTTCTGCCACTTTCCAACACACAAGCTCTCAACATATCCTCCATGGTCTGTATTGTCCGTTCCGTCTGACCATCCGTTTGCGGATGATTCGACGTGCTCATACACAACTTCGTCCCCATAGCTTGTTGAAAAGCTCTCCAAAATCTAGAAGTAAACTTTGTATCCCTATCCGAAACAATACTAGAAGGAACACCATGTAATCTCACAATCTCCGAAATGAATAATCTTGCGAGATGACTCGCCTTATAAGTAGTCTTTACGGCCAAGAAATGAGCAGATTTCGTCAACCGATCCACAATTACCTAAATCGAATCATAACCACCCTGTGCACGTGGTAATCCCACTGCGAAGTCCATTGAAATACTATCCCATTTCCACACCGGAATCTCTAAAGGTTGCAACAAGCCACCCGGCCTTTGGTGTTCAATCTTCACTTGTTGGCATACCGCACATTCCGACACGTACACCGCAACATCCCTTTTCATCCCGGACCACCAATAGTCCCTCTTTAAATCTTGATACATTTTCGAAGAGCCAGGATGAATAGTAAAAGTACTCTTATGCACTTCTTCCAAAATCCTTCTTTTCAATATCGCATCGTCCGGAACACAAATCCTTTGGTTAAACACGATGATTCCGTCGGTGGTTCGTACAAAACCCGGTTGAGTCAACATTTCTTGTAACCTTTCATCCAACTCTTGTCCTTGTCGGATTTCCTCCCTAAGAGTAGAAGTGACATTCAAATTCCCCATCACCACACAATCTGGAGTCCAATTAAATTGAAGATTTAGATCTCTAAACCTTTCCATTAAGGCATACTCTAACATCATCAATTCGGCGCTATGCAACACTTTCCTACTCAGTGCGTCCGCCACTTTATTTGCTCTACCCGGATGGTATCTCAGTTCCAAGTCATAATCTTTCAAATATTCCATCCACCTCCTTTAACGCATGTTCAACTCCTTTTGATCAAAGAGGTACTTTAAGCTCTTGTGGTCACTAAACATCTCGAAACGTACACCATACAAATAGTGACGCCACACCTTCAAGGTAAATACAACTGCCATCAATTCTAAATCATGTGTCGGATAATTTTCTTCATGGACTTTCAACTGTCGAGAAGTATAAGCCACCACATGTCCATCTTGCATTAACACACCTCCTAATCCCTTCTTCGATGCATCACAGTATACCTCATACGACTTACTAGGATCAGGAATAATCAAAACAGGAGCGGTAGTCAACCTTTTCTTCAAACTCATAAAACTTCTCTCACAAGTCGAATTCCATTCATACGAACAACCCTTCTGAGTGAGTCTCGTCATCGGTAAAGCCAGTTGGGAAAAGCCTTTATTGAATCTTCTATAATAACCTGCTAACCCCAAGAAACTTCTAACTTCTGCCACGTCCTTCGGTCTCTCCCAATTAATCACCGCCTCCACTTTTGATGGATCCACCGCCACACCTCCTTGAGATATGACGTGACCAAGAAAATTTACTTCCGACATCCAGAACTCACACTTACTTAACTTAGCAAAAAGTTGCCTCTCTTGTAAGATGGATAAAATGATTCTTAGGTGTTCTCCGTGCTCTTGAGGATCACGAGAATAGATAAGAATGTCATCAATGAATATCACCACAAATTGGTCCAAGTAAGGTTGAAATATCCGATTCATATAATCCATGAAAACTGCTGGAGCATTAGTTACACCGAAAGGCATCACAAGGAATTCATAATGACCATAACGAGTCCTAAATGCAGTTTTCGGTACATCCGAACTCTTCACCCGAATCTGATGATAACCCGACCGTAAATCAATCTTCGAGAACACACAGGCTCCTTTCAGTTGATCTAACAGATCGTCTATCCTTGGCAACAGGTATTTGTTCTTGATGGTGACCTTATTCAATTGACGGTAATCAATACACAACCGCATTCCACCATCCTTCTTCTTTACCAACAACACTGGAGCTCCCCAAGGCGAAACACTTGGTCTCACAAAATGCTTAGCCATCCATTCTTCCAATTAATCCTTTAATTCTCTTAATTCGAGTGGTGCCATCCGATATGGAGAAATGGATATTGGAGCCGTTCCCGATATCAGGTCAATAGAGAACTCCACTTCCCTCTCCGGAGGAAGAGAAGTGATATCCTCGGGAAAAACTTTCGGAAACTCGCAGACGACTGGAATACTCAAAACCTGAAGGTTAGCATTCTCTTCCTTAGTGAGAACCATAAGAACCGACTTTTCATTCTCAAACAAGAAATTAATCATTCCCACCGTACCTTCTAGAATAGTAGTCAACACATCCTTCGGAGTAGTCTCTTCAGACGGAATAATAATTAACTTCTCTTTACAACCGATAAAAACCGAATTAGTAGAAAGCCAATCCATTCCCAGAACAACATCCACTTTCTTAAGCGGTAGACAAATAAGATCAATCTGGAAAACTCTTTCATTCACCGATAGGACACAATTTTCACACACTAACGGCGTTTCAACAATCTCATCCATGGCAGCAGTAACCACCATGGGTGGAGACAATGGAATAGCTTGCAACCCCAGTCACTTCGTACATTGCACCGATATAAAGGAATGTGTTGCTCCACAATCAATTAACACAAAACAAGGATATCCATTTATGAAACACGTACCAGCAATCAAGGAATTATCACCCTTTGCTTTCCTTGTATCCAATGTGTAAACTCGTCCGGTATTCCTCTTCTAAGGACAGTCTCTCGCCAAATGGCCCATTTTCTGACACTGATAACACTTCACACCTTCGATACCACACCTTCCCTGATGATTCCTACCACAATGACGACATACAGGAGGTGTACTAGTCCTGGAACTCTGAACTTGCTTCCCTTTGAAAGATTGTTTCCTTGGTCTAAATTGTTGATTCGATCTCCCCCGATCACTTTGATTCGACCTACTCAATTCTCCTTCCGCTTGTACCTTCTTCAAACTATGTTCCGCCACATAACACTGTCGTAACAATTCAGCATAGTTAGCAAATTCCCTCCGAGACACACTATGTGAAATTTCGGCCCTTAAACCAAACAGAAACTGATCGATCTTCCACCTCTCATCTGGAGCATACATGGCCTGCCTAGAGTAAGCAGCCATAGTCTCAAATTTCTCCGTATAAGAAGCCATAGACAGATTGCCTTGTCTCAACTGCTGGAACTCAAATTCTTTCTGAGACCTTAAGGAACTTGGAAAACATTTCTCCATAAAATTTATCTTAAACTACTCCCATACCTTCGGTACCTCTTGAATTGTCATTAAGGCTGAAGCACTTTCCCACCATCTCATGGCAGGACCCTTCAAAAAGTGAGAAGCAAGGACCACCTTGTTTTCTTCACTGCACTGAACTATTATGAAAATGCGCTCCAGACCGGATATCCATTCATGCGCCTTTACCGGATCTAATCCTCCCTGAAACTCCAGAGGGTTCATGCGAATGAAATCCCTAAAGGTTCCCCCTGCAGCTTCAGGAACAACCACTGGAGGATGCACACCACCAGCCATTTGTTGGACCATTTGTTGCACAAACTGATTTTGCTGTTGTTGCATCTGTTGCATGAATTGATACAAAGGGGCATTCTCCCTGACAACTGGTGGATTAGTCCCGGCTGGAGTAGTCCTCGGTCTACCTCGGTTGTTTCTGCGTCTGTCCGCCATGTTCCTAAATGTCATACAGATAGGATTAAGTTGATCAGGCTCAATACCATAAATATAACACGTAAGACCAATGGCGACACATCACATATGAAACGGAAAGAAAATACTTATACTATTTCATGGCTAGGTCGAAGATACGACCTGCTCTGATACCAACTGTAACGCCCATATATATATACATACATCAAAGCATATATCATACATGAATAATACGTTTTGTACTGAAATATATATGTACAAGCTCCTAGTTAACACATTGTATACATTAAATGCCCTAAATACAAAGTTCTAAAGTCTACGGCACAACATATACAAGATGTCCAAAAGGCACTAAGAACTAGATCAATACAATGATCTCAAAAAATAAACGCCATAGCGGAAGCCATGCCATCTCAAAAGCTACGATCCGTAAGGAAAAGTCAAACCACTTTGTCCTTACCTTTCGCCGAACCTGCAAAACCTGTGATGTAAACAACAACAGTGGGGTGAGATACATCAAATCTCAGTGAGTTCGCTATCTTATAGTCCTCTCGGCTTTACAAGGTTCTAACAAGCCTAACTCAAGTCAAAAGGGATGGGGGATGACTTTGAGTACACACATACACTATATGGAACACGTCATGAGTTCATCAACTCACTATATCACTAATCGGTAACCACACCAAGGCATCCCCTGTTCCCGTCCGCTTCTACTTCTAGAAGTCGACCCGAGTCATGGATCCTGGTAACCTACTTGACATATGAATGAATTCGGGTTCTACGGGCCATAAACCGTTATGAACCGTCGCTTCAGAGCGCCATTCGTACTGCACGCGGGAATCAAACCTGCCAAGTAGTTGTGCACATGTTTCAGAGGAACTCGAGACCCATGAAACGCACTCATAAGATAACCGGTTACGATTACGTGATCACACTCACAAACGGGATCGTATTCGACAATCACAAGGCCATGACGCCTTATCACAACCACAAAGGTTAATACACATGTTCCATACTAGTGCTTATTCATTCTATGACAATAGTATCTGACACACGCCTCGGCACCGTATGCACGATCGTTGTCATTATGCCATTCCACACTTTTCGACATGGTTTACGGTAATATTCCTCACTCTACTTATTTTGTATTCTCACAAGCATACATACTCAAACATGCTTAACAATACGAACATAGGGAATTAGTCATCAATCACATAACGAAACACATAATTAAATATATCACAATTTATACAACTTCACGGTTTCCTCCGATTTATTTCATCGGGCATCAAAACTAGTATTTCTCCCTTCCATTATATAGAGGATACTCATAGTTTCACATTGGTACCAAGAATACGCAAAACGGACAAACGAGTCAAAAGTTACGAGAGAAACAAAATTACATAACCTGCCATGTTCGCTAGGCGAATGTCCCAGTGAGTCTTCGCTCCAGCCTTTGCTAGACGAAGCTCCTGGTGAATGTACAACCAGAACAAAAACAGACATAAAGTTCGCTTCGCGAACTCCCTGGCGAGCATTCGCCTCGCCCTTCGCTTCGCGAACAACTTAACGAAGCAAGGTAGAACCAAACAGCCCTGAAAAGGCACCAAGTTCGCTAGGCGAACGTCATTAGCGAACATTCGCTGACCTTCGCTAGGCGAACCCTCGAAAATCTGTTCGCTGCGACTCGCCCCAGGTTCGCTAGGCGAAGCCTGGAAAATTCCACTTCCCAACAGCGCTGTTCTTCATCCCAAAACCAATATTTTTCCAATCAAAACACCTCCAAACCTTATTATAATCATAAAAACATAGTATGATCATAACAACAAGCATTTAACAACGATTATATCGCATTTCATCTGTTGAATCCATGATTTTAGCATAATTATTCATTTTCTCACAATTTCAACCTAACTCTAAATCACATGGAATTCTACATCTAGAGCATCTATCTAGAACCCACCTTGAATAGATGAAGATGGTGAAGATTGAAAGATGATTGATGAAGTTCTTGATGAGTTGTGTTCTTGAGCTTTTCCTCTTTTCTCTTCCTTTCCTTCTCTTTTCTTTCTCTCCAAATTCCTTGCTATCTTTTTCTTATTTTCTTCTAAGTGGAAAAGAGTGGAAAAGAATAATATAGTAAGACATCATCAATTGTAATACTACTTATGTCCAAGAAGTCTCTAAAGTTCAAACAATTAAAATATCTCAGAGTCAGATAATATTAATTGGATTTACTCTAAGTTCAACAATTACTCTAATTATCTTTAAAGATAATTTTTCAGAGCACACTGGGACTCAGTTGATCACTACTAATATTATCCGGAGCAAAATAATTTACGTGGTATTACAACTAAATTGATGACATTTTCTATATCTTTTCCTTTTCCCTCATTTGGCCAAAGTTGGTAACTTTTGAGAGAGAGAAAATAGAGAGAAGGAAGAGCAAAAGAAAGAAAGAGAAGAGAAAAACTAGAAATTTAAAGAGAAAAGCTTGGATCAACCTCTAGTCTTCATCAAATCAACTCATATTCTTCATCATCAACCTCTATTCAAGGTGGGTTCTAGTTAGAAACTTTAGTTGTAGATTTCTTGAGGTTTTTTCTATGTTAGGTTAGGTTTTGAGGAAAAATGGATATTTTGATAAATCGAAGAATCTAACGGTTGAAATGTGTTATAAATCGGGTGGTATGATCAATATGTGTGTGAAGTCATTGTTTGATATTTGTTATGATGTTCATTGTTGATTGGATTGAGTTTGGAATAAAATGGGTTTTGAAAATATTAGAGATTTTGGGAGAAAATATGCTATATGAAGTTTGATGGAGGAACTATGATAGAAACACGAAAATATACCTCCATTGGTTGTTTGAATATGAATGGGGAGGGTGGAAAGTTCCTGGAAACAAGAAGTTTTTTTTTGCATAACGCAGAGTGCACTTAGCGCGGTATGGGAAATTCGGAACCCTTCCAGGCAGTGAAGAGCGCGCTTAGCGCGGGGTAGGGCGCGCTTAGCGCGACCTGGGGCCAAATGAAAAAAATTAATATTTTCTGAAATTCATATCTTTTGACTCGGGTGTCCGATTTTAACATTCTTTATATCGATCTGAAGCTAAGGAAATACTCTTTAAAATGGAAGAGAAAAATATATATTTTTCAGCCGATTAAATAATTGGAGGAAATTCCAAATGTGGTATAATTATGTTTTATTTGTTATCTTAAATCCTTTTGGGTAAATGTGATATGCTATGCTTATTCTACTGCGGTTTATCATAATTGTGAATGAATATGCATGTTGAAAAGGAAGTGAAATAGGTAGAGTGAGAATTCTTACCATCAAACAATATTAGAACCTAGTAATGACTAGGAAATTGTTGAACAACATAACGACGACGCTCGTGCAAGAGAGGCCGAGGCCTGCGTCTATTACCGAAGGGTATAGAAATGTTATACAATTACGGTTGTATGTGGAGTCACAAAATCATAACCATTATTCTATTATGTGCCATTTCATGAGTAATGAGCTCCTCTGTAATGAATTCACGATTACTTGGTAGGTTTGATTCCCAATGTTATAGTACGAATGGAGCCTACGGGTAAAAAGACTTGTGACGGTGTACAGGTCATGTGAATTGACGATTTAAGGTGATAATGTGTCCCTTATTTCCGAATCCATCTCGTATGCCAAGTAATCTACGAGGGTCCATGACTCATTCCTACTTCTAGACGTAGAAGAGGGCGGGAGAAAGGGGATGCCTTGACGGGGTTGACAATAGTGATCCACTTTCGAGTTAGCGGACTCGATAGCGTGTTTCCATATAGTGTGTGTGAGTACTCAAAGTCACTTTCCTTCCCCTTGACTTGAGTTAGGTGTGATAGAACCTTGTAGAGCCGAGAGGACCTATAAGATAGGGAGATCACTGAGATTGATGTATCTCACCCCATGTTGTTGTTTACATCACAGGTACTACAGGTTCGGCGAAGGGTAAGAACAAAGTTGTTTGATTTTCCTTATGGATCGTAGTTTTTATGTGGAAAGGCTTCCGTTGTGAAGATTTTTAGTATCATTATTTGATCTAGTTCTTAGTATTGGAACATCTTGTACATATGATGCCATAGTTTTTTTGTATGTAGTATTTTGGGCATGTATATATATAATGTGTTAACTAGGGACTTATGTTATTTCAGTACCAAAACGTGAATTCATGTATGATATGGATGCTTTGATGTATTATATTGTATATGGGTGTTACAGTAGAAATCTAAATTGTTGGGTCCATAGAGTGCACATAATACATGTCTAAAGACTTTAAATTTTAAAAATAACTTCAAAAAAATTTCAAGAATTCTTGTTTTTATTTGATTGACTAATATATTTTAAAGTACCATTGATTAATAGCAAGTATTCTGATGTTGTTGAAAGTGATTTATAACTAAACTTGCATGTTTATGTTTTGTTGGCATACGTCTCTTTGTGTATTTTAACATCTTAAGAAAACATAACTTAGCATAAATTTCAAATAAAATATGATAAGCAATACAATTATTCTTGGGTTTCATTTTATTGTACGAATTTAGGGGTTCTTTAAAATATTTCATTTTGGCATAGCCATCCATCGTGAAGCTATATGTCACCATGTTAGAGAATCGCTTTAATAAGCCATATCTTCCATAAAAACAAGTCTTTTATCGTTTTGTAAGTGTAATAGATAAAATTTACCATTAATTTAATGGAAGCCTACTTCTATTATAGAGAATCATAAAGTGGTGACTTAGCTCCACGATGGAACACTATGTCAAAATTAAATGCGTTCAAGAACCTTTTAGTTTGTAGGACGAAATAAACAACAAGTTTATTTATATGTGTTTTATCATACATATGATGGAATTTATATTAAAGAAGGTTCGTGTGAGGATGTAGTTACATTGAGATAGAGACCAAATAGCATGGAGTTAGATCGCGTGCAATTACCTATGATGCACTCGTGCAATTAATTGAAAACCATGATAAGTATTACCAAAAACCAATCGAGTGCAGCAATAGTAATTTATTCGAATATATTTACCTCATTTTATAATGTTATAATCATGGTTTGTGATATAACAGCTTATTGGAATACAAGACAATGCCCTCGAAAATAAGGGTAGCATAATGTTTACAGATATGTCTCATGTAGTTATTGGTACTCATGCATTCCATCTTTGGCAAGTCACCCAAATAACTAGTTTGTCTCTCTTTTCTTATTGCAATGCATCCCTATACTTGATTATCTCAAACTAAAAATATTTAAATATACATTCTAGTTTGGAAACACACCTCAACACCTCGAATATCAAATATAAGTATTTTTTAAATAGTTCATCCTTAGGCGACATATTTTTAAAAATAGTAAATATTTAAAAAAAGTATCTAAATTAAAATTTCATAGTGAGTGGTTCCTCATGATAATTATAAGTCACATTTTTGGAATAAATTTTTTTACATGTTAATATCTAAAACAAGAAATTTTTAAATATTTAATTAATCTATTCTATTTAAGGATATAACATATATGTTACGAATAACTTCTACTTTTTTTTTGTAAATTCCTAATAAAACTCATTTTAGTAGATATTTATTTTAGACTAATTGTACATTTTCATTTGTTAAGGTAAAATCTTATTTTTGTAAATTACAAAAATACTGTAAGACCCTGTAAATTATTCCACTCGGGATAATATTATTATGGTCAACTGGGTTCCGGTTTGCTCTAAGAATTTATTGGATAAAATAATTAAAGTAAACTGACGAACTCAGAATTGATCAGAGTAATATTATTTAACTCTGAGGTTTTATTAATTGGTACATTTGAGATAATTTGGACAATTAGTAGTATTACTAATTAATGAGTTTCTCTATATCTTTTCCTTTTCCCTCATTTGGCAAAAATAGTAACATTTGAGAGAGAGAAATTACAGAGAAGGAAGAGCAAAAGAAAGAAAAAGGGAGAAAGGAAAAGAAGGAAAATCCAAGAAACTCAAGACCAAGAATCATCATCTCCTCTTCATCAATCATCTTCCAATCTTCATCATCATCATCCATTCAAGGTGGGTTCTAGAAAGATGCTTTAGTGGTAGAATTTCTTGAGGTTTTAGAGTTATGTTAGGTTTTGAGGAAAAATAGGGTTTTGCTAAAATCATGAATTTAACGGTTGGAAATCGATATAAATTGCGTAGCATGATCCAAATGTGTGTAGAATCGCTTATTGATAATAGTTATGAAGTTCGGATTGGTTTGATTTGGTTGAAATTTTGAGGGTTTTGTGTAGAAACTTTGTGGAAATGTTGGAAATTATGTTTTTGATACTTGTTGGTTAAACTATGTTAGAAGCATGATAAAATACCTTCATTGGCTGTTTGGGTGTGTTTGTGGGGATGGTTATGCAGGTTGGAAGCTACAGTAACAAGGAAAATTTTTCTGCATAACGCAGAGCGCGCTTAGCGTGGTGATGCCCGCTTAGCGCGGTCTGCAGAATTTCCAACCCTTCCAGGCCGAGAGCAGTGCGCTTAGCGCGGATGGGTGCGCGTTTAGCGCGACCTGGAGCAAAAAGAAAAAAAAAAGATTATTTCTAAAATCCGTAACTTTTGACTCGTTTACCCGATTTAAATGTTCTAGGTACCGATAGAGAGCTAGGAAATTATTCTATCTGTTGGAAGTAAGAAATACTAGTTTTGATGCCCGATTAAATAAATCGGAGGCAACCGGAATTGGGGTGACTTGTGATATGTTGTTTATGTGATTCTATTATGCAATTGACTTATGTTTTACCTATTTTCTCTTGTTGTTAAGCATGTTTGAGAATGTATGCATGTTAAAATGTGAAATAGGTAGAGTGAGGAATATTATCATTGAAATATGTTGGAACCTAGTAACGGCTAGGAAAGTGTTGAATAACATAGCGACGACGCTCGTGCATGAGAGGCCGAGGCGTGCCACTAGTATCAAATGGTATGAAATTAATTACACTAGTATGGATCATGTTTAATTGTGTGTGTTGGAAGAAAGACAAAAGAGGTCTTAAGGCTAATATGGCTGGGTGATTGTTGAATACAATCTCATTGGTGTATATGATCACGTAATCGTAACCATCGCCCTTGAGAGGCATTCATGAGTCTCGAGCTCCTCTGAATGCAGGCATTACTACTTGGCAGGTTTGATTCCCAATGTTATAGTACGATGGAACCTACGGGTAGAGACTTGTGATGGCATGAGAGGCTATGAGAAGTGACGAATTAAGGTGATAATGCATCCCTTAATTCCAAATCCATTTGTATGCCAAGTAACTACAAGGATCCATGACTCGGGTCGACTTCTAGACATAGAAGCAGTCAGGAAAAGGGGATGCCTTTGTGAGGTTATCGATTAGTGATATTGTGAGTTAACGAGACTCACGAACATGGATCCATATAGTGTGTGTAAGTACTCAAAGTCACTTCCCTTCCCTTTGACTTGAGTTAGGTTTGTTAGAACATTGTAAAGCCGAGAGGACTTATAAGATAGCGAACTCACTAAGAATTGATGTATCTCACCCCATGTTGTTGTTTACATCACAGGTACTACAGGTTCAGCGAAGGGTAAGGACAAAGTTGTTTGACTTTTCCTTACGGATCGTAGCTTTTGTGTGGTAAGGCTTCCGTTGTGAAGATTTTGAGATCATTGTTTGATATAGTTCTTAGTGTTGGAACATCTTGTATATATAATGCCATAGTTTTTTTGTATTAGGTATTTTGGGCATTTATATGTATAATGTGTTAACTAGGGACTTATGATATTTCAGTATCAAAACGTGAATTCATGTATGATATTAATGCTTTGATGTATTATATTATATATATGGGTGT
Organism: Lathyrus tuberosus; assembly: GCA_022829125.1. Lineage (NCBI taxonomy): Eukaryota > Viridiplantae > Streptophyta > Magnoliopsida > Fabales > Fabaceae > Lathyrus > Lathyrus tuberosus. The sequence goes on from JALAZF010000109.1 coordinate 12,873,726, forward strand.
TATAGTTGGTATCAGAGCAGGCCGTATCCTCGACCTAGCCATGAAATAGTATAAGTATTTCTTTCCGTTTCATATGCGTTGTGTTGCCATTGGTCTTACGTGTTATATTTATGGTATTGAGCCTGATCAACTTAATCTTATCTGTATGACATTTAGGAACATGGCCGACAGGCGCAGAAACAACTGTGGTAGACCGAGAACCACTCCAGTAGGGACAAATCCACCAGGTGACAAGGGGAATGCCCCTTTGTATCAATTCATGCAACAGATGCTGCAGCAACAAAATCAGTTTGTGCAACAAATGGTACAGCAAATGGCTAGTGGCCTGCATCCTCCAGTGGTTGTTCCCGAAGCTGCGGGGGGAACCTTTAGGGATTTCATTCGTATGAATCCTCCAGAGTTTCAGGGAGGGTTAGATCCGGTAAAGGCCTATGAATGGATATCCGGTATGGAGCGGATTTTCTTGATAGTTCAGTGCAGTGAGGAAAATAAGGTGGTTTTCGCTTCTCACTTGTTGAAGGGTCCTGCCATGAGGTGGTGGGAGATTGCTTCGGCCTTAATGACAATTCAGGAGGTACCGAAGGTATGAGAGCAGTTTAAGATAAATTTTAAGGAGAAGTATTTTCCAAGTTCCTTAAGATCTCAGAAGGAATTCGAGTTTTAGCAGTTGAGACAAGGTAACTTGACTGTGGCTTCTTATGCGGAAAAGTTTGAGACTATGGCGGCTTACTCTAGGCAAGCCATGTATGCTCCTGACGAGAGATGGAAGATCGATCAATTTCTGTTTGGTTTGAGGGTTGAAATTTCACATAGCGTGTCTCAGAGAGAATTCACTAACTATGCTGAATTGTTACGGCAGTGTTATGTGGCGGAGCATAGCTTAAAGAAGGTGCAAGCAGAAGGAGAGGTGAGTAGGGTGAATCAAAGTAATCGTGGAAGATCGAATCAACAATTTAGACCAAGGCAACAAACTTTTAAGGGAAAGCAGGTTCAGAATTCCGGGACTAGTGCACCTCCTGTGTGCCATTTTTGTGGAAAGAGGCATGGTGGTAGATGTCATTTCGAAGGAGTGGAGTGTCATCGGTGTCATAGAAGGGGTCATTTGGCGAGGGATTGTCCTCAAAATAGAAACTAAATGCAAGAAAAGAATACCGGGCGAGTTTACACAATGGATGCAAGGAAAACAAAGGGTGACAATTCCTTGATTGCTGGTACGTGTTTTGTTAATGGAAATCCTTGTTTTGTTTTATTTGATTGTGGAGCAACGCACTCCTTTATATTGATGCAATGTATGAAGCGACTTGGGCTGCAAGCAGTTCCGTTGTCTCCACCCATGGTGGTTACTACTCCCATGGATGAGACGGTTGAAATACCTTTAATGTGTGAAAATTGTGTTTTATCTGTGGATGGAAGAGTTTTCCAGATTAATCTGATTTGTTTACCGCTTAAGAAAGTGGATGTTGTTTTGGGAATGGATTGGCTTTCAGCTAATTCGGTATTTATCGGGTGTGAAGAAAAGCTAATCATTATTCCATCCGTAGAGGCTACCCCGAAGGATGTGTTGACTACTATTTTAGAAGGTACGGTTGGAAAGATAAATTTCTTGTTTATGGAGGAAAAATCTGTTCTTTTGATTCTCACTAAGGAGGAGAGTAGTAACCTTCAAGTTTTGAGTATTCCGGTAGTTTGTGAGTTTCCTGAAGTTTTCCCCGAGGATGTCACTTCTCTTCCTCCGGAGAGGGAAGTGGAATTCTCTATTGACCTGATACCGGGAACGACTCCAATATCTGTTTCTCCGTATCGGATGGCACCACTTGAGTTAAGAGAATTAAAGGATCAGTTGGAAGAGTTGTTGGCTAAGCATTTCGTTCGACCCAGTGTTTCGCCCTGGGGAGCTCCAGTGTTGTTGGTAAAGAAGAAGGATGGTGGAATGCGATTGTGTATTGATTACCGTCAGTTTAATAAGGTCACCATCAAGAATAAATACCCATTACCAAGGATAGATGATCTGTTAGATCAATTGAAAGGAACCTGTGTGTTCTCGAATATTAATTTACGGTCGGGTTTTCATCAAATTCGTGTGAAGAGTTTGGATGTACCAAAGACTGCGTTTAGAACCCGTTATGGTCATTATGAATTTTTGGTGATGCCTTTCGGTGTGATGAATGCTCCGGCAATTTTCATGGATTATATGTGTAATACCCCGTATTTTTCTAATTTGGACTTTAGAGACTTTTTAGAAATATAGTAGTATTATTTCTAATACTAAGTTTGTTACTTATTTTCCTTTCACTTTCCAAACCTATAAAAACAAAAAGATAGTAAGAAAGGAAAGAAAGAGAAAAGAAGGAAAAGAAGAGGAAAGAAAGAGAAAGGAAGGAGAAAAAGAGGAGAAAAGGGTTTTGGAAGAAAATCCAAGAACAATCATCATCCATTGATCCAAACTTCATCCAATCATCTCATCTTCCTCATTTTCATCATCTCTCCAAGGTGGGTTCTAGTTAGTACCAATTTTTAGAAGTTTTGGAATTGTTTGGTTTAGGTCGAATTTATGGAAATCGATGTTTTAACGGTTAGAATTCGTTAGAAACTAGTATTAGAAGGTTTGGAGACACTAGTATGGAACATGTTGGTTAACCTTTGTGGTTTGAAAGGCAAGAGAGGCCTTCAGGCATGATAGCATAGTGATTGTCGAATACAATCATGTTTGTGCGCGTGATTACGTAATCGTAACCGGTTTATCTTGAGTGTAGTTTCATGAGTCTCGGACTCCTCTGAAATGGATGCACAACTACTTGGCAGGTTTGATTCCTCGTATTGTACGAATGGCGCCCATGGAGCGTATGCTTGTGACGGTTAATGGCCCGTGTGAAGTGACGGTTCATAACAGTTAATGGCCCGTAGAACCCGAATCCATTCGTATGTCAAGTAGATTACAAGGATCTATGACTCGGGTCGCCTTCTAGACGTAGAAGCGGACGGGAACATGAGGTACCTTGGTATGGTTATCGATTAGTGATACTTTTGAGTTGATAAACTCATGGCATGTTTCCATATAGTGTGAGAATTAAAGTGTGAGCTCAAGAGCCCTTTCCCCTTCTCCCCGGACTTGAGTTAGGATTGTTAGAACCTTGTTAATCCGAGAGAATCCATAAGATAGGGAACTTACTGAGATTTGATGTATCTCACCTCACGTTGTTGATGTATTTCAGGTGCTTCAGGTTCCGAGAAGGGTAAGGATAAGGCCGTGTGATCTTTTCCTTGCTTGTTGATGGCTAGCTTCCGTAGCGAAGTGTATTTTGGGATCATTGTTGATCTAGTTCTTAGTTTTTATCATTTGAACATCTTGTGTATAATATGCCTTAGGTTTTTGTACTTTGTACTTTAGGGCATTTATTTGTATACAATGTGTTAACTAGGAGCTTATGTGTTTCAGTACCAAACACTTGGATCTATATATAATATTTATGCTTTGATGTATGAGTTTTATATATGGGTGTTATAGTTGGTATCAGAGAAGGTCGTATCCTCGACCTAGCCACGAAATAGTATAAGTATTTCTTTCCGTTTCATATACATTGTGTCGCCATTGGTCTTGAGTGTTATATATATGGCATTGAGCCTGATCAACTTAATCCTATTTGTATGACCTTTAGGAACATGGCTGAAGGACGTAGAAACACTCGTGGTAGACCCCGCACCACTCCTGAAGGGACGAATCCGTCGGGCGGCGATGGCAATGCTCCTCTGTATCAGTTTATGCAACAGATGCAGCAGCAACAAAATCTATTCATGCAGCAAATGGTGCAACAAATGAATGGAGGGTTGCATCCTACCGTAGTTGTTCCCGAAGATGAAGGTGGGAAATTCTGGGATTTTATCCGCATGAATCCCCCATAATTTCATGGTGGATTGGATCCCGTGAAGGCTCACGAATGGATTTCTGGTATGGAGAGGATTTTCTTGATAGTCCAGTGCAGCGAGGAGAATAAAGTGTTGTTCGCCTCTCACTCATTGAAGGGTCCCGCTATGAGATGGTGGGAGAGTGCTTCGGTTTTAATGGTTATCCAGGAGGTGCCAAAGGTTTGGGAGCAGTTCAAGGTTGTTTTCATGGAGAAGTATTTTCCGAACTCTTTGAGAACTCAGAAAGAGTTTGATTTTCAACAACTAAGACAAGGTAGTATGACTGTGGCCAGTTATGTTGAAAAGTTTGAAGACATGGCTGCTTATTCTAGGCAGGCTATGTATGCTTTACATGAGAGGTGGAAGGTGGACCAATTTATTTTTGGACTTAGAGCTGAAATATCCCATAGTGTATCTCAGAGGGAGTTCACTACTTATGCCGAAGTTCTAAGACAATGCTATGTAGCTTAACATAGTTTGAAGAAAGTCCAAGTGGAAGGTGTTACGATTAGGGTGAATCAAGGGGGTCGCGGTAGATCCAACCAACAATTCAGGCCTAGGCAACAAGCCTTCAAAGGAAAGCAAGTTCAAGATTCAAGGGCGAGTACACCTCCGGTGTGTCACACTTGTGGAAGGATGCATTATGGAAGGTGTGGTATAGACAATGTGAAGTGTTACCAATGTCAGAAGGTGGGTCATTTGAAAAGGGATTGTCCTCAGAATAGGACTCAACCACAAGGAAGGGTTTACAGTTTAGATGCAAGGAAGAAGAAAATTGACAACTCTTTAATTGCCGGTACGTGTTTTGTAAGCGGACATCCTTGTTTTGTTTTATTCGATTGTGGAGCAACGCACTCCTTTGTATCTATGCAATGTGTGAAACAGATAGGGTTGCAAACTATTCCTATGTCTTCTCCTATGGTGGTCACTACCGCCATTGATTAAATGGTAGAAACACCGTTGATGTGTGAAAACTGTGTCGTGTCTGTGGATAGTAGAGTTTTTCATATTGATCTTATTTACTTACCACTTAAGAAAGTTGATGTCATTTTGGGAATGGATTGGATTTCTGCTAATTCGGTATTTATTGGGTGTGAAGAGACGCTTATCATCATTCCGTCTGTTGAGGCCACACCAAAAGATGTTTTAACAACTATTCTAGAAGGTACGGTTGGTATGATAAATTTCTTGTTTGAAGAAGAGAAATCTGTTCTGTTGGTTCTCACTAATGAAGGGAGTAGCGACCTTAAAGTTTCGAACATTCCTGTAGTTTGTGAGTTTTTCGAAGTCTTCCCCGAAGATGTCACTTCTCTTCCTCCGGTGAGGGAAGTGGAATTTTCTATTGACCTGGTACCGGGAACGGCTCCTATATCCGTTTCTCCATACCGGATGACACCTTTGGAGTTAAGAGAATTAAAGGGACAATTAGAGGAGCTTATGGCTAAGCATTTTGTTAGACCTAGCGTCTCACCGTGGGGAGCTCCAGTATTATTAGTAAAGAAGAAGGACGGTGGGATGCGGTTGTGTATCGACTATCGTCAGCTGAATAAAGTCACCATTAAGAACAAGTATCCCTTGCCCATGATAGACGACCTATTAGATCAATTGAAAGGAGCCTGTGTGTTCTTGAAGATTGATTTGAGTTCGGGTTATCACCAAATCCGAGTGAAGAGTTCTGATGTACCTAAGACTGCATTTAGGACCCGTTATGGTCATTACGAATTCTTAGTGATGCCTTTCGGTGTGACTAATGCTCCAGTTGTTTTTATGGATTATATGAATCGGTTATTTCAAGCTTACTTGGATCAATTTGTTGTGATCTTCATTGATGACATTCTTATCTATTCCCGTACTCCACAAGAGCACGAAGGACATTTGAGAATCATTTTATCGATCTTACAAGAGAAGCAACTTTTTGCCAAGTTAAGCAAGTGCGAGTTCTGGATGTCTGAAGTTAGTTTTCTTGGTCACGTTATATCACAGGGTGGTGTAGCAGTGGATTCATCAAAGGTTGAAGCTGTGATTAATTGGGAGAGACCGAAGGATGTATCAGAAATTAGAAGTTTCTTGGGTCTAGCAGGTTACTACAGAAGGTTTATCAAAGACTTTTCGCAATTAGCGTTTCTTGGGACTAGCAGGTTATTATAGAAGGTTTATTAAAGGCTTTTCCCAACTGGCTTTAATGATGACGAGACTTACTCGGAAGGATTATTCGTATGAATGGGATTCGTCTTGTGAGCAAAGTTTTATGAGTTTGAAGGAAAGATTGAGGACCGCTCATGTTTTGGTCATTCCTGATCCTAGTAAGTTGTATGAAGTAGATTGTGATGCATCGAAGATGGGATTAGGAGGTGTGTTAATGCAAGATGGACATGTAATGGCTTATGTTTCTCGACAGTTGGAAGTCCATGAAGAGAATTATCCAACTTATGATTTGGAATTGGCGGCGGTTGTGTTTACACTGAAAGTGTGGCGTCACTATTTATATGGTATATGTAATACCCCGTAAATTTATAAACGCTCTGGTGAATATTATTATGATCAACTGGGTTCCGGAGTACTCTGAGTAATTATTTGATAGAATAATTAGAGTAAACTGACGAACTCAGAGTCGATTAAATTAATAGTATTTAACGTTGAGTTTTTATAATTTGATGTATTTGAGCTAATTTGGACTTTTAGTAGTGTTAGTAATTAGTGAGAATTTTCTATACTATTCTATTTTCTTTTCATTTCCTTGGAAACAAACAAAAGTTAGTAAAGAAAAGGAAAAAGGGAAGAAAGGAAAAGTGAAGGAAGGAAAAGGAGAGAAATTTCTCAAGAAGCTCAAGATCATCATCAAGCTTCAACTCTTCATCTCTTCATCTCAGTATCAATCTCCTCATCTTGTTGGCCAGGTGGGTTCTAGTTAGACTCTTTAGAGTAGAGTTATTTTGAGTTTAGAGTTAGATTGGGAATTGGGAAAATTGGGTAATTTTGCATGAAAACATGAATCTAACTGCTAAAATTCAATGTTTGATTATATGTTATACTGTTAGTGATGTTATAACATGTTTTGATGCTTTGTGATTGATCAAAATGGGATTTTGGGGTGATTTTGGATCAACCCGTAGCAGGAAATTTCTGCTGGTTTTTCTGCATTTTTCTCTGCCCATACGCGTATGGGGCATGTCAATACGCGTTTGGGGCTTGTCAATACGCGTACGGCAAGGGCAATACGCGTATGGCAATTTTAAAAAGGAATTTCAAGGTAAAAATGTCTCTGCCCATACGCGTATGGCTTTGGGCAATACGCGTATGGATGGCCGAGGATTTTGGGCAATACGCGTATGGCCTTGGGCAATACGTGTATGGCCAGGAGAGTTGCAGAAATTCTGCTGTTGTGATTATTTTCCGATCGTTTGTTTACATTGCCGTAACTTTTTGTACGTAACTCGGATTGGAACAATTTTGGTATCGTTGGAAAGATAATAAAATGTACTTTCTTATTACAATGGTTTTAAGATTATCGGCCGATTTAATTATGTCGGAATTTCTGAAATAGTGTCGTTTTGTCGACTTTTATCTGTTAAATGTGTGTAATTGTTGTTGACAATGTATGCATGTTAAAATATGAAATAGGCAGAGTGAGGATTATTACCAAAACTGTGTCGGAAGTGTGAATTGTTCCATGTGTGGCAACGCTCGTGCATGAAAGGCCGAGGCGTGTGCAGTCCAATCATAACCACGGTTTCTTGCGGTGTAGTTTCATGTGACTCGAGCACCTCCTCTGAAACGTTATGCACAACTACTTGGCAGGTTTGAGTCCCATGTTAAGTACGATTGGAGCCTACGAGTAAAGAGACTTGTGACGGTGTACGGGCCGTGAGAAGTGACAGATCACGGTGTACGGACCGGTGATCCCGAATCCAATTCGTATGCCAAGTAGCTACAAGGATCCATGACTCGGGTCGCCTTCTAGACGTAGAAGCGGACGGGAATATGGGATGCCTTGGTAATTGGTTATTGATTGTGAATCCTTGAGTTTACAGGCTCAGGAGGTACTTTGGTACTTTGTGAATCCTTGAGTTTACAGGCTCAAGAGGTACTTCGGTACTAGTGTGAGTTTACAGGCTCACCGTGGTGGTTACTTGTGCGTGTGTACTCATGGTCCTTCCCCTTTCCCTTTGGACATGAGTTAGGATTTTGTTAGAACCTTGTAAAGCCGAGAGGACTTTAAGATAGGGAACTCACTGAGATTTGATGTATCTCACCCCAGTGTTGTTGTTTACATCACAGGTTCAGCAGGTTCCGCGAAGGGTAAGGATAAGGTTATTTGACTTTCCTTACGGATCGTAGCTTTTGAGATGGCATGGCTTCCGCTATGGCGTTTATGTTTTGAGATCATTGGTTTGATCTAGTTCTTAGTTTTTATCATTCTGGAACATCTTGTATATGTAATGCCTTAGTCTCTAGTGTTTTGTTTTAGAGGCATTTATGTATATAATGTGTTAACTAGGAGCTTATTGTATATTTCAGTACCAAACGTACTTATCATGTATAATATATGATTTGATGCATGTATTATATATGTGGTTATTACAGTTGGTATCAGAGCAGGTCGTACCCTCGACCTAGCCGTGAAATAGAATAAGTAATTCTTTCCGTTTCAGATACGTGGTGTCGCCGTTGGTCTTACGTGTTATATTTATGGTATTGAGCCTGATCAACTTAATCCTATTTGTATGACATTCAGGAACATGGCTGACAGACGTAGAAACAACCGTGGAAGACCAAGGACTCCGAGGACTACTCCAGCTGGGACTGTTCCACAGGGTGCTGAAGGGAACGCCCCTTTGTATCAATTCATGCAACAGATGCAGCAGTAGCAGAATCAGTTCATACAAGGAATGGTACAGCAAATGGCTGATGGTCTGCATCCTCCAGTGGTTGTTCCTGAAGTTGCAGGGGGAACCTATAGAGAATTCATCCGTATGAATCCTCCGGAGTTTCATGGAGGGTTAGATCCGGTGAAGGCGCATGAATGGATATCAGGTATGGAAAGAATTTTCTTGATAGTGCATTGTAGTGAGGAAAATAAAGTGGTCTTTGCTTCTCACTTGTTGAAGGGTCCTGCCATGAGGTGGTGGGAAAGTGATTCAGCCTTAATGACAATCCAAGAGGTACCAAAGGTGTGGGAACAGTTTAAGGTAACTTTTATGGAGAAATATTTTCCGAGTTCTTTAAGGTCTCAGAAAGAGTTTGAGTTCCAACAGTTGAGACAGGGCAATTCGTCAGTGGCTTCATATGCAGAAAAATTTGAGATCATGGCTGACTATTCTAGACAGGCCATGTATGCTCCTGATGAGCGGTGGAAGATTGATCAGTTTTTGTTTGGTTTGAGGGCTGAAATTTCACATAGCGTGTCTCAACGGGAATTTCCTACTTATGCCGAAATGTTAAGACAATGTTATGTGGCGGAGAATAGTTTGAAAAAGGTACAAATGGAGGTGGATTAGAACAGGGCAACTCAAAGTGACCGTGGAAGGTCGAATCAACAGTTTAGGCAAAGGCAACAGTCTTCCAAAGGGAAGCAAGTACAGAGTTCTAGAACTAGTGTGCCTCCGGTATGTCGTACTTGTGGAAGGAATCATTATGGTAGGTGCAATTGGGATGGAATACGGTGTTATCAGTGTAACAATTATGTATCGAGAGATTGTCCTCAGGGTAGGAATCAGACACAAGGGAAGACTACTGGCCGAGTGTACACCTTGGATGCAAGGAAAGCAAAGGGTGACAACTCCTTGATTGCGGGTACGTGTTTCGTAAATGGACATCCTTGTTTTGTTTTATTTGATTGTGGGGCAACGCATTCTTTTGTGTCCACTCGTTGTGTGAAGCGACTTGGGTTGCAAACTATTCCTTTGTTTCCTCCTATGGTGGTTACTACTGCCATGGATGAAATGGTTGAAACGCCATCGATGTGTGAGAATTGTGTGTTGTCGGTGAACGAAAGAGCCTTCCAGATTGATCTTATTTGTTTGTCGCTTAAGAAAGTGGATGTTGTTCTGGGAATGGACTGGCTTTCAGCTAATTAGGTTTTTATCGGATGCGAGGAGAAGCTAATTATTATTCCATCTGCTGAGGCTACTCCGAAAGATGTATTATCAACGATCTTAGAAGGTACGGTGGGAATGGTAAACTTCTTGTTTGAGAAAGAGAAATCTGTTTTATTGGTTCTTACTAAGGAAGGAAGTAGTGAACAGCAAGTCCTGAGTATTCCAATAGTGTGTGAGTTTCCTGAAGTGTTTCCAGAGGATGTTTCTTCTCTTCCTCCGGAGAGAGAAGTTGAGTTCTCTATTGACCTGGTACCGGGAACGGCTCCTATATCCGTTTCTCCGTATCGGATGACACCGCTTGAATTAAGAGAATTAAAGGACCAATTGGAAGACTTGATGTCTAAGCATTTTGTTAGACCTAGTGTTTCACCGTGGGGAGCTCCAGTGTTGTTGGTAAAGAAGAAAGATGGGGGAATGCGTTTGTGCATTGATTATCGTAAGTTGAATAAAGTCACCATTAAGAACAAGTACCCCTTACCAAGGATAGACGACTTGTTAGATCAATTGAAAGGAGCCTGTGTGTTCTCGAAGATTGATTTATGGTCGGGTTATCATCAGATTCGAGTGAAGAGTTCCGATGTGCCAAAGACTGCATTTAGGACACGTTACGGTCATTATGAATTCTTAGTAATGCCTTTCGGTGTGACTAATGCTCCAGCTGTTTTTACGGATTACATGAATCGTATATTTCAGGCTTACTTGGACCAATTTGTGGTAATCTTTATTGACGACATTCTTATTTATTCTCGTACTCCACAAGAGCACGGAGAACATCTGAGAATCGTCTTATCGGTATTGCAAGAGAAGAAATTGTTTGCTAAGTCGAGTAAGTGTGAGTTTTGGATGTCGGAAGTTAATTTTCTTGGACATGTTATATCTCAAGGTGGTGTGGCAGTGGATCCATCGAAAGTAGAAGCAGTGATTAATTGGGAGAGACCGAGGAATGTTTCAGAGATTAGAAGTTTCTTGGGATTGGCAGGCTACTATAGGAGGTTCATTAAAGGTTTTTCTCAATTGGCCTTACCAATGACGAAACTTACTCGGAAGGATTTTGCTTTTGAGTGGGATTCGGGTTGTGAGCAAAGTTTTATGAAATTGAAGGAAAGTTTGACGAGTGCTCCAGTATTAATTATTCCTGATCCTAACAACTCTTATGAAGTATTCTGTGATGCTTCTAAGAGGGGATTAAGGGGTGTTCTGATGCAAGGCGGTCAAGTAGTAGCTTATGCTTCTCGACAGTTGAAAGTTCATGAGAAGAATTATCCAACTCATGATTTGTAACTAGCTGCAGTAGTGTTTGCACTGAAGGTGTGGCGTCATTATTTATATGGTGTACGTTTTGAAATGTTCAGTGACCACAAAAGTTTGAAGTATTTGTTTGACCAAAAGGAGTTGAATATGCGACAAAGAAGGTGGATGGAGTACTTAAAGGATTATGACTTAGAATTGAAGTATCATCCAGGAAAGGCGAATAAAGTAGCAGATGCTTTAAGTCGGAAAATGGTTCATAGTGTGGAATTGATGATTTTGGAGTATTCATTGTTGGAAAAGTTTAGAGATCTTAATCTCCAGTTTGTGTGGACTCCGAATGGTGTAATTATGGGAAATTTGAATGTCAATTCTACCTTAAGAGTTGAGATTCAACAGGCACAATTGTTAGAGGAAGAGTTACAAGAATTGTTACTTCAACCGGGTTTTACACGAGCAACTGATGGGATTGTTTTGTTTAATCAACGGATTTGTGTTCCGAAGGATGAGGCATTGAAAAGGAAGATTTTAGATGAAGCTCATAAGGGTACTTTTACGATACATCCTGGTTCTTCGAAGATGTATCAGGATTTAAAGAAGGATTATTGGTGGTCTGGGATGAAAAAGGATATAGCGGGATATGTGTCAGAATGTGCAGTGTGCCAACAGTGTGTCAGAAATACAAGTGAAGATTGGAAGTGGGATAGTATTTATATGGACTTTGCAGTGGGTTTACCCCGTACCCAGGGTGGGTATGATTCTATTTGGGTAATTGTAGATCGACTAATGAAATCTGCACACTTCTTAGCCGTAAAGACTACTTATAAGGCAAGTCATCTTGCAAGGTTGTTTATTGCTGAGATTGTGAGATTGCATGGTATTCCTTCTAGTATTGTGTCCGATAGAGATCCGAAGTTTACTTCGAGGTTTTGGAAGGTGTTCCAACAAGCGATGGGTATGAATTTACGTTTGAGCACGTCGAATCATCCTCAAACGGATGGTCAGACTGAGCGAACAATACAGACGATGGAGGATATGTTAAGAGCTTATGTGCTAGAGAGTAGAGGGAATTGGAAAGAACTTTTACCATTAATTAAGTTTTCCTATAACAATAGCTACCATGCGAGCATCGGTATGACTCCTTATGAAGCATTGTATGGGAGGAAGTGTAGAACACCTTTGTGTTGGGCTGAAATTGGCGAAGATAGAATTTTAGGACCCGAGATTATTCAAGAGACTACGGAAAGGATTCAAATGATCTGTGAGAAAGTTAAACAAGCACAAGATCGTCAAAAGAGTTATGCGGATAACTGTAGGAGACCTTTGGAATTTGAGGAAGGTGACCATGTATTTCTGAAAGTTACTCCGAGATTGAGATTGAAAGGACCGTTTAAGTCACGTAAATTAAGTCCGAGATATGTGGGACCGTATCAGATTCTAGAAAGGATTGGTGAAGTTGCTTACAGATTAGCCTTACCACTCTCTCTATTTGAAATGCATGATGTTTTTCACGTATCCCAACTTCGTAAGTTTATTCCTGATCCTCTTCAGCCAATTCTACCCGAATCAGTGGGAATAGAAGCAGACTTAACTTTTGAACCCCAACCGAGTCGTATTGTGGGAAGAGAAACGAAGGTGTTAAGGAACAAAGATATTTCACTTATTAAGGTGCAATGGGATATGACGCATCCGGGTGAAGCTACTTGGGAACTAGAATCGGAAATGCGAGATTCTTATCCACATCTGTTCAGGTAATATTCTAAATTCGAGGACGAATTTCTATTTAAGGGGGGGAGGATGTAATACCCCATAAATTTATAAACACTCTGGTGAATATTATTATGATCAACTGGGTTCCGGAGTACTCTGAGTAATTATTTGATAGAATAATTAGAGTAAACTGACGAACTCAGAGTCGATTAAATTAATAGTATTTAACGTTGAGTTTTTATAATTTGATGTATTTGAGCTAATTTGGACTTTTAGTAGTGTTACTAATTAGTGAGAATTTTCTATACTATTCTATTTTCTTTTCATTTCCTTGGAAACAAACAAAAGTTAGTAAAGAAAAGGAAAAAGGGAAGAAAGGAAAAGTGAAGGAAGGAAAAGGAGAGAAATTTCTCAAGAAGCTCAAGATCATCATCAAGCTTCAACTCTTCATCTCTTCATCTCAGTATCAATCTCCTCATCTTGTTGGCCAGGTGGGTTCTAGTTAGACTCTTTAGAGTAGAGTTATTTTGAGTTTAGAGTTAGATTGGGAATTGGGAAAATTGGGTAATTTTGCATGAAAACATGAATCTAACTGCTAAAATTCAATGTTTGATTGTATGTTATACTGTTAGTGATGTTATAACATGTTTTGATGCTTTGTGATTGATAAAAAATGGGATTTTGGATCAACCCGTAGCAGGAAATTTCTGCTGGTTTTTCTGCATTTTTCTCTGCCCATACGCGTATGGGGCATGTCAATACGCGTACGGCAAGGGCAATACGCGTATGGCAATTTTAAAAAGGAATTTCAAGGTAAAAACGTCTCTGCCCATACGCGTATGGCTTTGGGCAATACGCGTATGGATGGCCGAGGATTTTGGGCAATACGCGTATGGCCTTGGGCAATACGCGTATGGCCAGGAGAGTTGCAGAAATTCTGCTGTTGTGATTATTTTCCGATCGTTTGTTTACAATGCCGTAATTTTTTGTACGTAACTCGGATTGGAACAATTTTGGTATCGTTGGAAAGATAATAAAATGTACTTTCTTATTACAATGGTTTTAAGATTTTCGGTCGATTTAATTATGTCGGAATTTCGGAAATAGTGTCGTTTTGTCGACTTTTATCTGTTAAATGTGTGTAATTGTTGTTGACAATGTATGCATGTTAAAATATGAAATAGGCAGAGTGAGGATTATTACCAAAATTGTGTCGGAAGTGTGAATTGTTCCATGTGTGGCAACGTTCGTGCATGAAAGGCCGAGGCGTGTGCAGTCCAATCATAACCACGGTTTCTTGCGGTGTAGTTTCATGAGACTCGAGCACCTCCTCTGAAACGTTATGCACAACTACTTGGCAGGTTTGAGTCCCGTGTTAAGTGCGATTGGAGCCTACGGGTAAAGAGACTTGTGATGGTGTATGGGCCGTGAGAAGTGACGGATCACGGTGTACGGACCGGTGATCCCGAATCCAATTCGTATGCCAAGTAGCTACAAGGATCCATGACTTGGGTCGCCTTCTAGACGTAGAAGCGGACGGGAATAGGGGATGCCTTGGTAATTGGTTATTGATTGTGAATCCTTGAGTTTACAGGCTCAGGAGGTACTTCGGTACTTTGTGAAACCTTGAGTTTACAGGCTCAAGAGGTACTTCGGTACTAGTGTGAGTTTACAGGCTCACCGTGGTGGTTACTTGTGCGTGTGTACTCATGGTCCTTCCCCTTTCCCTTTGGACATGAGTTAGGATTTTGTTAGAACCTTGTAAATCCGAGAGGACTTTAAGATAGGGAACTCACTGAGATTTGATGTATCTCACCCCACTGTTGTTGTTTACATCACAGGTTATGCAGGTTCCGTGAAGGGTAAGGATAAGGTTATTTGACTTTCCTTACGGATCGTAGCTTTTGAGATGGCATGGCTTCCGCTATGGCGTTTATGTTTTGAGATCATTGTTTTGATCTAGTTCTTAGTTTTTATCATTCTTGAACATCTTGTATATGTAATGCCTTAGTCTCTAGTGTTTTGTTTTAGAGGCATTTATGTATATAATGTGTTAACTAGGAGCTTATTGTATATTTCAGTACCAAACGTACTTATCATGTACAATATATGATTTGATGCATGTATTATATATGTGGTTGTTACAGTATACGTTTTGAGATGTTCAGTGATCATAAGAGTTTAAAGTACCTCTTTGATCAGAAAGAGTTGAACATGCGTCAAAGGAGGGGGATTGAGTATTAGAAGGATTATGATTTGGAACTAAAGTACCATCCAGGTAAAGCGAATAAAGTAGCGGATGCACTGAGCAGGAAAGTGTTGCATATTGCCGACTTGATGATGTTAGAGTAATGCCTTAATGGAAAAGTTTAGAGATCTAAATCTTCAATTTAATGGGACTCCTAATTGTGTGATTATGGGGAATTTGAATGTCACCTCTACTCTTAGGGAGGAAAT
This sequence comes from Lathyrus tuberosus, assembly GCA_022829125.1. Taxonomy (NCBI): domain Eukaryota; kingdom Viridiplantae; phylum Streptophyta; class Magnoliopsida; order Fabales; family Fabaceae; genus Lathyrus; species Lathyrus tuberosus. Next base: position 12,889,142 of record JALAZF010000109.1, read on the forward strand.
CCGACAAGGAAAAGAGTTGGATGAGAAGTTATAAGAGATGTTGACTCAACCGGGTTTTGTGCGAACTACCGATGGGATCATTTTGTTTAACCAAAGGAATTGTGTTCCGGATAACACGGAGTTAAAAAGGAGGATTTTGGAAGAAGCGTATAAGGGTGCTTTTACTATACATCCGGGATCTTAAAAAATGTAGCAAGATCTAAAGAGGGACTATTGGTGGTTAGGGATGAAAAAGGATATTGCGGTGTATGTGTCGGAATGTGCGGTGTGTCAACAAGTAAAGATCGAACACCAAAGACCAGGTGGCTTGTTGCAACCTTTAGAAATTCCGATATGGAAGTGGGATAGTATTTTGATGGATTTCGCGGTGGGATTACCCCGTGCCCAAGGTGGTTATGATTCGATTTGGGTAATTGTAGATCGGTTGACAAAATCTGCGCATTTCTTGGCCGTAAAGACTACTTATAAGGCGAGTCATCTCGCAAAGTTGTTCATTTCGGAGATTGTGAGATTACATGGTGTTCCTTCTAGTATTGTTTCGGATAGAGATCCAAAGTTTACTTCTAGATTTTGGAGAGATTTTCAGCAAGCTATGGGAACGAAGTTGTGTTTGAGCACGTCGAATCATCCACAAACAGATGGTCAGACGGAACGGACAATACAAACCATGGAAGGTATGTTGAGAGCTTGTGTACTAGAAAGTGGAGGAAATTGGATGAGACTTTTTCCGTTGATTGAGTTCTCTTATAACAACAGTTATCATGTAAGTATTGGTATAGCACCTTATGAGGCGTTATATGGTAGGAAATGTAGAACGCCATTGTGTTGGGCGGAGATTGGCGAAGATAGAATTTTGGGACCCGAGATTGTTCACGAGACTACGGAAAAGATTAGAATGATCCGTGCAAAAGTTAATCAAGCACAAGATCGTCAGAAGGGCTATGCAGATAACCGTAGGAGACCTTTGGAAGTTGATGAGGGTGATCAAGTATTTTTGAAAGGTTACTCCGATATTGAGATTGAAAGGACCATTTAAATCATGGGAGTTAAGTCCAAGAAACGTGGGACCGTATCAATTTTTAGAAAGAATTGGCGAAGTAACTTACAGATTAGCCTTACCGCCTTCTCTGTCCGAGATGCACGATGGTTTTCATGTGTCTCAGCTTCGGAAGTTTGTTCCAGATCCTCTTCAGCCAATTCTACCCGATGCTATTGAGATAGAAGCAGATTTAACGTTTGAGCCTCGACCGAGTTGTATCACAGGAAGAGAAACTAAGGTGTTAAGGAATAAGGAGTTTCCTCTGGTTAAGGTTCAGTGGGATGAGACGCATCCGGGAGATGCGACGTGGGAACTAGAATCAGAGATGCGAGGCGCTTATCCTCATCTTTTCAGGTAACTACTTTAAATTCGTGGGCGAATTTCTATTTAAGGGGGGAGAATGTAATACCCCGTAAATTATAACACTCTAGATATAATATTATTCTGATTAACTGGGTTCCGGTTTACTCTGAGAATTTATTGTACAAAATAATTAGAGTAAACTGATGGGCTCAGAGCAGATCAAATTAATATTATCTGACTCTGAGGTTTTAACTTTTGGTGTTATAAAGACTTTTTAAACTTTTAGTAGTATTGATTCCAATTAATGCTTACTCTATATACTTTCTTTTCCTCCCTTTGCCAAACAAAAGAAAAGATAGTAAGAGAAGGAAGAAAGAAGGAAAAGGAAAGAAAAAGGGAAGAAAGGAAAAGAGAAGAAATCCAAGGATTTAAAGAGCTAAGATCATCATCAATCCTTCATCAAAGCATCTTCCAATCTTCATCATCATCTAATCTCGAGGTGGGTTCTAGATAGATGCTCTAGATGTAGAATTCCATGTGTTTTAGAGTTAGGTTGGAATTGTGAGAAAATGAGTAATTGTGTTAAAATTATGAATTTAATGGATGAAATGCAATATAATTGTTGTTAAATGCTTGTTGTTATGATCATACTATGTTTTGATGGTTATAATAAGGTTTGGAGGTGTTTTGATTGGAAAATTATTGATTTTGGGATAAAGAACAGCGCTGTTGAGAAGTGGGATTTTCCAGGCTTCGCCTAGCGAACCTGGGACGAGTCGCAGCGAACAGATTTTTGAGGGTTTGCCTAGCGAACCCGTCAGCGAAGGTCAGCGAATGTTCGCCAACGACGTTCGCCTAGCGAACTTTGTGCCTTTTCAGTGTTGTTTGGTTCTTCCTTGCTTCGCTGAGTTGTTCGCGAAGCGAAGGGCAAGGCAAATGTTCGCCAGGGATTTCGCGAAGCGAACTTTATGTTTGTTTTTGTTCTGTTTGTTCATTCGCCAGGGGCTTCGCCTAGATAAGGCTGGAGCGAATGCTCGCTGGGTAGTTCGCCTAGTGAACATGTTAGGTTATGCAGTTTTGTTTCTTTCCTAACTTTTGATCCGCTTATCCTATTTGAGTGTTATTGATATCAATAGAAAGCCGTGTAAATAATCTTTATGATGACAGTAAAAGATGCTGGTTTTGATGCCCGATTAAATAAATCAGAGGGAACTGTAAATTTGTATAATTTGTGGTATGTGGAATTATATGTTTCCATTATGAGATTGATGATTAATTGCCTATGTTCTTATTGTTAAACATGTTTGAATATGTATGCATGTTAAAATATGAAATAGGTAGAGTGAGGAATATTACCGTAAACAATTGTTGGATAGTGTGGAATGACATTGTGACAACGGTCGTGAAAGAGAGGCCGAGGTGTGTGTTTAGTAATCATAACTGGTTTATCTTGCGGTGTAGTTTCATGAGACTCGAGCACCTCCTCTGAAACGTATGCATAATTACTTGGTAGGTTTGATTCCCTACGTGTAGTACGATTGGAGCCTATGCTATGGGTCGAGACTTGTGATGGTTAACAGGCCATGAGAAGTGACGGTTCACGGTTAACAGGCCGATGATCCCGAATCTAATTCGTATGCCAAGTAACTACAAGGATTCATGACTCGGGTCGTCTTCTAGACGTAGAAGCGGACGGGAAAAGGGGATGCCTTGGTACGGTTATTGATTAGTGAGATTCTTGAGTTAACAGGCTCAGGATTTAACATTGTAATAGTGTGAGTTAATAGGCTCACGAGTGTGGATCCATATAGGGTGCATCAGTACTCAAAGTCACTTTCGATAGAACCTTGTAAATCCTAAAGGACTATAAGATAGCGAACTCACTGAGATTTGATGTATCTCACCCCACGTTGTTGTTTACATCACAGGTATTGCAGGTTCGGCGAAGGGTAAGGACAAAGTGGTTTGAATTTTCCTTACGGATCGTAGCTTTTGAGATGGCATGGCTTCAGCTATGGTGTTTTATTTTGAGATCATTATATTGATCTAGTTCTTAGTGTATTTTGGGACATCTTGTATATGTTATGCCGTAGGCTTTAGAACTTTGTATTTAGGGCATTTAATGTATATAATGTGTTAGCTAGGAACTTATGGTATTTCAGTACCAAATACTTGGACTCATGTATAATATATATGCTTTGATGTATGTTGTTATGTATGGGTGTTACACATATGATGGAATTTATATTAAAGAAGGTTCGTGTGAGGATGTAGTTACACTGAGATAGAGACCAAATAGCATGGAGTTAGATCGTGTGCAATTACCTGTGATGCACTCGTGTAATTAATTGAAAACCATGATAAGTATTACCAAAAAGCAATCGAGTGCAGCAATAGTAATTTATTCGAATATATTTACCTCATTTTATAATGTTATAATCATGGTTTGTGATATAACAGCTTATTGGAATACAAAACAACACCCTCGTAAATAAGGGTAGCTAATGTTTACAGATATGTCTCATGTAGTTATTGGTACTCATGCATTCCATCTTTGGCAAGTCACCCAAACAGCTAGTTTGTCTCTCTTTTCTAATTGCAATGCATTCCTATACTTGATTGTCTCAAACAAAAAATATTTAAATATACACTCTAGTTTGGAAACACACCTCAACACCTCGAATATCAGATATAAGTATTTTTTAAATGTTCATCCTTAGGCGACATATTTTTAAAAATAGTAAATATTTTAAAAAAGTATCTAAATTAAAATTTCATAGTGTGTGGTTCCTCATGATAATTATAAGTAACATTTTTGGAATAATTTTTCACATGTTAAAATCTCAAACAAGAAATTTTTAAATTTTTAATTATTTTATTCTATGTAAGGATATAACATATATGTTACGAATAACTCTACTTTTTTTTTTTTTTGTAAATTCCTAATAAAACTCATTTTAGTAAAAAATTATTTTAGACTAATTCTACATTTTCATTTGTTAAGGTAAAATCTTATTTTTGTAAATTACAAAAATACTAATTGTAAATATGCAAAAGAATTACTTTTTCTTAATAAAGGGTCAAGTTATACCAAAATATATATTCCAATTTGGTATTATGGAAAAAAGATAGAATATGGACGGTTAATAGAAAAGGTAAAAGTTTATAAAATTCCTTCTTCAATGAAAAACTATAAAAAATAAATATATTAAATAGGTTTAGACGAACATAATATATAGTGTAATTGTACACTAATTTTTGTTCATCTAGTAAAAAACTTTAATTAAATGAATGTCTTACGATTCAACAATTTTTTCTCCTAGTGTAAAGCCCATATATATATATACATACATCAAAGCATATATTATACATGAATTCCACTTTTGGTACTGAAATATACAATAAGTTCCTAGTAAACACATTATACATATACATGCCCAAGAAAAACCTAATACAAAAAAACTACGGCATCGTATATCTACAAGATGTTACAAAGACAAATACTAAGAACTAGATCACTAAGGATCTCAAAACTCCACAACGGAAGCAAAGCCATCAGATAAGTAAGGATAATCACACAGCCTTATCCTTACCCTTCACGGAACCTGCAGTACCTGTGATGTAAACAACAACAGTGGGGTGAGATACATCAAATCTCAGTGAGTTCCCTATCTTAAAGTCCTCTCGGCTTTAGAAGGTTCTAATAAACCTACCTAAAGTCAAAGGGAAGGGAAAAGACTATGAGTACACACACAAAAATATGTATCACACCCGTGAGCCTGTTAACTTACGCTAGTACCGAAGTACGTCCTGAGCCTGTTAGCTCAAGAATCTCACTAATCAATAACCGTACCAAGGCATCCCCTGTTCCCGTCCGCTTCTACGTCTAGAAGACGATTCGAGTCATGGATCCTTGTAGTTACTTGGCATACAAAATGGATTCGGGATCATCGGCTTGTTAGCCGTGAACCGTCACTTCTCATGGCCTGTTAACCATCACAAGTCTCTTTACCATATAGGTTCCATTCGTACTACACGCGGGAATCAAACCTGCCAAGTAATTGTGCATACGTTTCAGAGGAGGTGCTCGAGTCGCATGAAACTACACCGCAAGATAAACTGGTTATGATTAATATACACACGCCTCGGCCTTTCATGCGCGAGCGTTGTCACTTATGACAATTCATACTTTCCAACATGGTTTATGGTAATGTTCCTCACTCTACCTATTTCGTATTTTAACATGCATACATTTTCAACAACAATTACACACCATTAAACGATAAAAGTCAACAAAACAACACTATTCCAAAATCCCGACATAATTAAATTGGCCAACAATCTTAAAACCATTTTAATAAGAAAGTACATTTTGTTAGCTTTCCAATGATATCAAGAATATTAAAAACGGATAAACGAGTCAAAAGTTATGGACATAACGAGAAATGGTTTCGCGAAAAACCACAATTCTGCACCCTCTTGGCCGTACGCGTATTGCGTTGTGCCATACGCGTATTGCCCAGCTGGCTCGCCCAGCCATACACGTATTGCCCAAAGTGATACGCGTATGGGCAGAGACTGATTTTTCCCAAAAATTCCTTTTAAGACCTCAATACGCGTATTGCCTTACTTCATACGCGTATTGCCCAAAACCCTACGCGTACCATTACGCAAATGAGCAGATGGCTGAGAAAATGGAACCCTATATGCGTATTGCCCATATTTCTACACAACCATACGCGTATTGCCTTAACCAATACGTGTATTGCCCTGGGTGATACGCGTATGGGCAGCGTGAAAACCAGAAAATTTCCTGCATAATGGGTTTGCGAAAATTGGTCCATTTTCCCTTCCAATTCACCTCTAAACACCAGAAAAATACCAATTTGATACACAACAACACATATGTAACAAGTATCAATCATAAGGAACATTAAAACATGATTTTAGTGCAAAATTCCTCATTTTCTAACAATGTCAAAACTAACTCTAAACTCAATAAACTCTACTCTAAAGCATCTAACTAGAACCCACCTGGATTACAAGTTGAGGAGGTTGAAGCTGAGATGAAAAGATGAAGATTGGATGATGATTCAAGTCCTGGAGCTCTTGAGAAAATTTTCTCTTCTTTTCCCTTCCTTTTCCTTCTCCAAGTTTTCTATCTTTTCTCAAATAAGGAAAATGGAAAGAAAATAGACATAGGTACATTAATTGGTAATACTACTAATTATCCAAATTATCTCAATTGCACCAATTAATAAAACTCCAAGTTAAATAATATTAATCTAATCAAATTCCGAGTTCGTCGGTTTACTCTAATTACTTTATCCAATAATTGCTCAGAGTACCCCGGAACCCAGTTGATTATATAATATTATTAAAAATGTTCACAAATTATGGGGTATTACATCCTACCCCCCTTAAATAGAAATTCACCCTCGAATTTAAAAGATTACCTGAATAGATGAGGGTAGACCTCCCGCATCTCTGATTCCAATTCCCAAGTTGCATCGCCTGGATGCGTCTCATCCCATTGGACCTTAACAAGAGGAATCTCTTTATTTCTTAACACTTTAGTTTCTCTTCCTGTGATACGACTCGGTTGAGGCTCAAACGTCAAATCAGCTTCTATCTCAATTGTATCTGGTAAAATTGGCTGAAGAGGATCTGGGACAAATTTCCGAAGCTGAGATACATGAAAAACGTCGTGGATCTCTGACAGAGAAGGCGGTAAGGCTAATCTGTAAGCTACTTCTCCAATTCTTTCTAAGATTTGATACGGTCCCACGTATCTTGGACTCAACTTCCACGATTTAAATGGTCCTTTCAATCTCAATCTCGAAGTAACCTTTAAAAATACATGATCACCCTCATCAAACTCTAACGGTCTCCTACGGTTGTCCGCATAGCTTTTCTGGCGATCTTGGGCTTGTTTAACTTTTCCACGAATCATTCTAATCTTTTCCGTGGTCTCGTGAATGATCTCAGGACCCAAAATTCTATCGTCGCCAACCTCCGCCCAAGACAATGGCGTTCTACACTTCCTACCATATAACGCCTCATAAGGTGCCATACCAATACTTGCATGATAACTGTTATTATAAGAGAATTCGATCAACGGCAAAAGTGTTATCCAATTTCCTCCACTTTCCAGTACACAAGCTCTCAACATGTCCTCCATAGTTTGTATTGTCCGTTCCGTCTGACCGTCCGTTTGCGGATGATTCGACGTACTCAAACATAACCTCGTTCCCATGGCTTGTTGAAAAGCTCTCCAAAATCTGGAAGTAAACTTTGGATCTCTATCTAAAACGATGCTAGTAGGAATACCATGCAACCTCACTATTTCTGAAATGAACAACCTTGCGAGATGACTCGCCTTGTAGGTAGTCTTCACAGCTACAAAATGCGCTGATTTCGTTAACCGATCCGCAATTACCCAAATCGAATCATAACCACCCTGTGCACGGGGTAAACCCACTGCGAAGTCCATCGAAATACTATCCCACTTCCACGTCGGAATTTCTAAAGGTTGCAACAAGCCACCCGGCCTTTGGTGCTCAATCTTCACTTGTTGGCACACCGCACATTCCAACACATACACCGCAATATCCTTTTTCCTCCTGGGCCACCAATAGTCCCTCTTTAAATCTTGATACATCTTTGAAGCACCAGTATGTATAGTAAAAGCACCCTTATGCGCTTCTTCCAAAATCCTCCTTTTTAACTCCGTGCTATCCGGAACACAAATCCTATGGTTAAACAAAATAGTTCCGTCTGTAGCTCGCACGAAACCTGGTTGTAATAACACTTCCTGTAACTTCTCGTCTAACCCTTGCTCTTGCTGGATTTCTTCCCTAAGAGTAGAAGAGACACTCAAATTCCCCATGACTACACCATTTGGAGTCCAGTTAAATTGAAGATTTAGATCTCTAAACTTTTCCATTAAGGTATACTCTAACATCATCAACTCGGCATTATGCAACACCTTCCTACTCAATGCACCCGCCACCTTATTTGCTTTACCCGGATGGTATTTTAACTCCAAGTCATAATCCTTCAAATATTCCATCCATCTCCTCTGATGCATGTTCAACTCTTTCTGATCAAATAAGTACTTTAAGCTCTTGTGGTCGCTAAACATCTCAAAGCGTACACCATACAAATAGTGACGCCACACTTTCAAAGTAAATACAACTGCCGCCAATTCTAAGTCATGCGTTGGGTAATTCTCTTCATGGATTTTCAACTGTCATGAAGCATAAGCCACTACATGTCCATCTTGCATTAACACCCCACCTAATCCCTTCTTCGATGCATCACAATATACCTCATATGACTTGCTAGAATCAGGAATAACCAAAACAGGAGCGGTAGTCAATCTCTCCTTCAAGCTCCTAAAACTTCTTTCACAAGCCGAATCCCATTCATATGAATAATCCTTCCGAGTAAGTCTCGTCAATGGTAAAGCCAACTGCGAAAAACCCTTGATAAACCTTCTGTAATACCCTGCCAATCCCAAGAAACTTCTAACTTCAGAAGCATTCTTCGGTCCCTCCCAATTAATCACTGCTTCAACTTTTGATGGATCGACCGCTACACCTCCCTAGGATATGACATGACCGAGAAAATTACCCTCAGACATCCAAAACTCACACTTACTCAACTTAGCAAAAAGTTGCTTCTCTTGTAAGATGGATAAAACAATTCTTAGGTGTTCTCCGTGCTCTTGAGGATCACGAGAATAAATAAGAATGTCATCAATGAAAATCACCACAAATTGGTCCAAATAAGGTTAGAATATCCGATTCATATAATCCATAAAAACTGCCGAAGCATTCGTCACACCGAAAGGCGTCACCAAAAATTCATAATGACCATAACGGGTTCTAAACGCAGTCTTTGGTACATCTGAACTCTTCACCCGAATCTGATGATAACCCGACCGTAAATCAATCTTCGAGAACACACAGGCTCCTTTCAATTAATCTAACAGGTCGTCTATCCTTGGTAATGGGTATTTATTCTTGATGGTGACCCTATTCAATTGACGGTAATTAATACACAACTGCATCCCACCATCCTTCTTCTTTACCAACAACACTGGAGCTCCCCAGGGCGAAACACTTGGTCGAACAAAATGCTTAGCCAATAATTCTTCCAATTGATCCTTGAATTCTCTTAATTCAAGTGGTACCATCCGATACGGAGAAACAGATATTGGAGCCGTTCCCGGTATCAGGTCAATAGAGAATTCCACTTCCCGCTCCGGAGGAAGAGAAGTGATATCCTCGGGGAAAACTTCAGGAAAGTCACAAACTACCGGAATACTCAAAACTGGGATGTTACTACTCTCCTCCTTAGTAAGAATCAAAAGAACAGACTTTTCCTCCTCAAACAAGAAATTAATCATTCCTACCGTACCTTCTAAAATAGTAGTTAACACATCCTTCGAAGTGGCCTCGGTAGATGGGATAATGATCAGTTTTTCTTCACACCCAATTAACACCGAATTAGCAGAAAGCCAATTCATCCCCAGAACAACATCCACTTTCTTAAGCGGTAAACAGATAAGGTCAATCTGGAAAACTCTTTCATTCACCGATAATACACAATTTTCACACATCAACGGTGTCTCTACAATCTCATCCATGGCAGTAGTAACCACCATAGGTGAAACAAAGGAACAGCTTGCAACCCAAGTCGCTTCACGCAACGCGTGGACACAAAAGAATGCGTTGCCCCACAATCAAATAAAACAAAACAAGGATGTCTATTTACAAAACACGTACCAGCAATCAAGGAGTTGTCATTCTTTGCCTTCCTCGCATCCAAGGTATACACTCGGCCGGTATTCTTCCCTTGTGTCTGATTCCTACCCTGTGGACAATCCCTCGATATATGGCCCATCTTATTACGCTGATAACACCTCACTCCCTCCAAACTGCACCTACCATGATGACTCCTTCCACAAGTACGGCATACCAGAGGCACACTAGTCCTAGAACACTGAACTTGCTTCCCTTTAAATGATTGCTGCCTTGGTCTAACTTGTTGATTCGATCTCCCTCGATCACTTTGATTCATCCTACTCAAATCTCCTTCCATTTGTACCTTCTTCAAACTATGCTCTGCCACATAACACTGTCTTAACAATTCGGCATAGCTAGTGAATTCTCTCTGAGACACACTATGTGAAATTTCAGCCCTTAAACCAAATAGAAACTAATCAATTTTCTACCTCTCATCAGGTGCATACATAGCCTGTCTAGAGTAGGCAGCCATAACCTCGAACTTTTTCGCATAAGAAGCCACAGATAAGTTGCCTTGTCTCAATTGTTGAAATTCGAATTCCTTCTGAGACCTCAATGAACTTGGAAAATATTTCTCCATAAAAGTTACCTTAAACTGCTCCCATACCTTTGGTACCTCTTGAATTGTCATTAAGGCTGAAGCGCTCTCCCACCACCTCATGGCAGGACCCTTCAACAAGTGAGAAGCGAAGACCACCTTGTTTTCCTCACTGCACTGAACTATTAGGAAAATCCGTTCCATACCTGATATCCATTCATGAGCCTTTACTGGATCTAACCCTCCTTGGAATTCTGGAGGATTCATCCGAATGAAATCCCTAAAGGTTCCCCCTGCAGCTTCTAGTACCACTACTGGAGGATGCACACCACCAGCCATTTGCTGTACCATTTGTTGCAAGAACTGATTCTGCTGTTGCTGCATCTGTTGCATAAATTGGTATAAAGGAGCATTTCCCTCGTCACCTGGCGGATTAGTCCCTGCTGGAGTGGTTCTCGGTCTACCACGGTTATTTCTGCGCCTGTCAGTCATGTTCCTGAATTTCATACAGATAGGATTAAGTTGATCAGACTCAATACCATAAATATAACACACAAGACCGATGGCGACACGTCGCATATGAAACGGAAAGAAAACTTATTCTATTTCATGGCTAGGTCGAGGATACAACCTACTCTGATACCAACTGTAAAGCCCATATATATATACATACATCAAAGCATATATTATACATGAATTCCACTTTTGGTACTGAAATATACAATAAGTTCCTAGTAAACACATTATACATATACATGCCCAAGAAAAACCTAATACAAAAAAACTACGGCATCGTATATCTACAAGATGTTCCAAAGACAAATACTAAGAACTAGATCACTAAGGATCTCAAAACTCCACAACGGAAGCAAAGCCATCAGATAAGTAAGGATAATCACACAGCCTTATCCTTACCCTTCACGGAACCTGCAGTACCTGTGATGTAAACAACAACAGTGGGGTGAGATACATCAAATCTCAGTGAGTTCCCTATCTTAAAGTCCTCTCGGCTTTACAAGGTTCTAATAAACCTAACTCAAGTAAAAGGGAATGGAAAAGACTATGAGTACACACACAAAAATATGTATCACACCCGTGAGCCTGTTAACTCACGCTAGTACCGAAGTACGTCCTGAGCCTGTTAGCTCAAGAATCTCACTAATCAATAACCGTACCAAGGCATCCCCTGTTCCCGTCCGCTTCTACGTCTAGAAGACGATTCGAGTCATGGATCCTTGTAGTTACTTGGCATACGAAATGGATTCGGGATCATCGGCTTGTTAGCCGTGAACCGTCACTTCTCATGGCCTGTTAACCATCACAAGCCTGTTTACCATATAGGCTCCATTTGTACTACACGTGGGAATCAAACCTGCCAAGTAATTGTGCATACGTTTCAGAGGAGGTGCTCGAGTCTCAAGAAACTACACCGCAAGATAAACTTGTTATGATTAATATACACAGGCCTCGGCCTTTCATGCGCGAGCGTTGTCACTTATGACAATTCATACTTTCCAACATGGTTTATGGTAATGTTCCTCACTCTACCTATTTCGTATTTTAACATGCATACATTTTCAACAACAATTACACACCACTAAACGATAAAAGTCAACAAAACAACACTATTCCAAAATCCCAACATAATTAAATCGGCCAACAATCTTAAAACCATTTTAATAATAAAGTACATTTTGTTAGCTTTCCAATGATATCAAGAATATTAAAAACGGATAAACGAGTCAAAAGTTATGGACATAACGAGAAATGGTATCGCGAAAAACCACAATTCTGCACCCTCCTGGCCGTACGCGTATTGCCTTGTGCCATACGCGTATTGCCCAGTCGGCTCGCCCAGCCATACGCGTATTGCCCAAAGTGATACGCGTATGGGCAGAGACTGATTTTTCCCAAAAATTCCTTTTAAGACCTCAATATGCGTATTGCCTTACTTCATACGCGTATTGCCCAAAACCCTACGCCTACCATTACGTAAATGAGCAGATGGCCGAGAAAATGGAACCCCATACGCGTATTGCCCACATTTCTGCACAGCCATACGCGTATTACCTTAACCAATACGTGTATTGCCCTGGGTGATACGCGTATGGGCAGCGTGATACGCGTATAGAACCCACCTGGATTACAAGATGAGGAGGTTGAAGCTGAGATGAAAAGATGAAGATTGGCTGATGATTCAAGTCCTGGAGCTCTTGAGAAATTTTTCTCTTTTTTTCCCTTCCTTTTCCTTCTCTTCCTTTTCCTTCTCCAAGTTTTCTATCTTTTCTCAAATAAAGAAAATGGAAAGAAAATAGACATAGGAACATTAATTGGTAATACTACTAATTATCCAAATTATCTCAATTGCACCAATTAATAAAACTCCAAGTTAAATAATATTAATCTAATCAAATTCCGAGTTCGTCAGTTTACTCTAATTACTTTATCCAATAATTGCTCAGAGTACCCCGGAACCCAGTTGATCATATAATATTATTAAAAATGTTCACAAATTATGGGGTATTACACCTAGGCTTCCAATTAAGCTTCAAATAACGTGACCAGGGAGTTTAAATTTGTGTCCATTCAAAGAGGAAGTGTTTTTTCAGGATGGAGAATTAAATTCTATGTGAGGATGTAAGCATTGAATCAAGGTTTCGCTCGGTAACTAGAGGCATGCTTTATTTTTTATCATTCCACTTTAAGTGTTAACCAAGTTCACTATATTTTTTGTTCATATTTTTTTTTATATTGTTTTGGTAGAAATCTAAATTGTTGGGTCCATAGAGCGCACATAATACATGTCTAAAGACTTTAAATTTGAAAAATAACTTCAAAAAAATTTCAAGAATTCTTGTTTTTATTTGATTTACTAGTATATTTTAAAGTACCATTGATTAATAGCTAGTCTTCTGATGTTGTTGAAAGTGATTTATAACTAAACTTGCATTTTATGTTTTGGTGACATACGTCTCTTTTTGTATTTTAACATCTTAAGAAAACATAACTTAGCATAAATTTCAACTAAAATATGATAAGCAATACAAGTATTCTTTGGTTTCATTTTATTGTACGAATTTAGGGGTTCTTTAAAATATTTCATTTTGGCATAGCCATCCATCGTGAAGCTATATGCCACCATGTTAGAGAATCGCTTTAATAAATCATATCTTCCATAAAAACAAGTCTTTTATTGTTTTGTAAGTGTAGTAGATAAAATTTACCATTAATTTAATGGAAGCCTACTTCTATTATAGAGAATCATAAAGTGGTGACTTAGCTCCACGATGGAACACTATGTCAAAATTAAATGCGTTCAAGAATCTCTTAGTTTGTAGGACGAAATAAACAACAAGTTTATTTATATGTGTTTTATCATACATATGATGGAATTTATATTAAAGAAGGTTCGTGTGAGGATGTAGTTACACTGAGATAGAGACCAAATAGCATGGAGTTAGATCGCGTGCAATTACCTGTGATGCATTCTTGTAATTAATTGAAAACCATGATAAGTATTACCAAAAAGCAATCGAGTGCAGAAATAGTAATTTATTCGAATATAATTACCTCATTTTATAATGTTATAATCATGGTTTGTGATATAACAGCTTGTTGGAATACAAGACAACACCCTCGTAAATAAGGGTAGCATAATGTTTACAGATATGTCTCATGTAGTTATTGGTACTCATGCATTCCATCTTTGGCAAGTCACCCAAACAGCTAGTTTGTCTCTCTTTTCTTATTGCAATGCATTCCTATACTTGATTGTCTCAAACTAAAAATATTTAAAATACACTCTAGTTTGGAAACACACCTCATGTAATGCCCACATATATATACATACATCAGAGCATATATCATACATGAAAAATACGTTTGGTACTGAAATATATGTGTACGAGTTCCTAGTTAACACATTGTATATATTAAATGCCCTAAATACAAAGTTCTAAAGTCTACGGCATAACATACACAAGATGTCCAAAAACACTAAGAACTTGATCAATATAATGATCTCAAAATAAAACGCCATAGCGGAAGCCATGCCATCTCAACAGCTACGATCCGTAAGGAAAAGTCAAACCACCTTATCCTTACCCTTGGCCGAACCTGCAGAACCTATGATGTAAACAACAACAGTGGGGTGAGATACATCAAATCTCAGTGAGTTCGCTATCTTATAGTCCTCTCGGCTCTACAAGGTTCTAATAAGCCTAACTCAAGTCAAAGGGAAAGGGAAGTGACTTTGAGTACACACACACTATATGGAAACATGTCATGAGTTCATCAACTCACACTATCACTAATCGTTAACCACACCAAGGCATCCCTTTTTCCCGTCCGCTTCTACGTCTAGAAGTCGACCCGAGTCATGGATCCTGGTAACCTACTTGACATACGAATGGATTCGGGTCCTACGGGCCATTAACCGTTATGAACCGTCACTTCACACGGGCCATTAACCATCACAAGCATACGCTCCCAGAGCGCCATTTGTACTGCACGCGGGAATCAAACCTGCCAAGTAGTTGTGCACATGTTTCAGAGGAGCTCGAGACCCATGAAACGCACTCACAAAAAAATAACTGGTTACGATTACGTGATAACACTTACAAACGTGATCGTATTCGACGATCACAAGGCCATACCGCCTTAGCATAACCACAAGGGTTAACACACATGTTCCATACTAGTGTTTGTTCCATCTACATTTGTCGACACTGTTTATGGTAATATTCCTCACCCTACCTAATTCGTATTTTCACAACTTACATAAAAGAAACACATAATGTAACATATTCCACCAATTTACGGTTCCCTCCGATTCATTAATCGGGAAATAACCAGATGTTTCTCACTACCATCAGCTAGAATACGTTCCTAGCTTCACAACGATATCAAGAATACGCAAAACGGATAACCGAGTCAAAAGTTATGCAATAAACAAATTGGATGTTCTGCTATGTTCGCATTGTGAAGAAGCCAGCGAACGCTCGCTACTTCATTTGCAGTGCGAAGCGTCTAGCGAACGCCTAGCCAACACTTGTTCGCTGCACCATTCACAGTGCGAATTCTAGCGAACCAAGGCAGTGGCAAAACAACATAAGGTTCGCAGTGCGAACTACTGGCGAGCCACTGGCGAACGCTCGCCTTCGCATTCGCAGTGCGAACTGCCAGCGAGCCCACGATTTCCCCTTCGCTGGGGGATTCGCAGTGCGAATCTGGGAATTTCAGAAACTCCATCAGCGTAACAGCTGATCTTCCATGGTTCCAAAACCCCACCAAAACATATCCCAACATCATACAATCAAATATAAACGATTCTACACTCCTATAACCCATACTACTCAGTTTATAACACATTTTAATCGTTAATTTCAAAGATTTTCAATTTATCCAATTCCTTACAATTCTAACCTAAGTCTTAGAATCTAAGAGAGTCTAAAATAAAAGCATCTAACTAGAACCCACCTTGAAGAGATGAAGGTGGTGAAGATTTGAAGATGATTGGATGAAGATTTGATGATGAGATGATGATGATCTTGCTCTTGAACTTTTTCTCCTTTTCTCTTCCTTTCCTTCTCTTTTCTTTCTCTCCAAAATCCTTTCTATCTATTTCTTTGGAAAATGAAAGGAAAGAAAATAATATAGGGAAAAACATCATCAATTAGCAACACTACTAGTTGTTCGAAAAGTCTCTCAAGTCCAAATATTTAAATACCTCTGAGTCAGATAATATTAATTGGATTTACTCTAACTCCAACAGTTACCCTAATTATCTCTGCAGATAATTTATCAGAGTACACTGGGACTCAGTTGATCACAACTAATATTATCCGGAGCAAAATAATTTACGGGGTATTACATCCTCCCCCCCTTAAAAAGAAATTCGCCCACGAATTTTAAACAATTACCTGAAAAGATGAGGATAGACCTCCCGCATCTGCGATTCCAATTCCCAAGTTACATCACCCGGATGCGTCTCATCCCACTGGACCTTAACAAGAGGAATCTCTTTCTTCCTTAACACTTTAGATTCTCTTCCAGTGATACGACTCGGTTGAGGCTCAAATGTCAAATCTGCTTCTATCTCAATTGTATCTGGTAAAATTGGTTGAAGAGGATCTGGGACGAATTTTCGAAGCTGAGATACATGAAAAACATCGTGCATCTCTGACAGAGAAGGCGGTAAAGCTAATCTGTAGGCTACTTCACCAATTCTTTCCAAAATCTGATATGGTCCCACATATCTCTGACTTAACTTCCGCGACTTAAATGGTCCTTTCAACCGTAATCTCGGAGTAACTTTCAAAAATACGTGATCGCCTTCTTCAAATTCTAAAGGTCTTTTACGATTATCCGCATAACTCTTCTGACGATCTTGGGCTTGCTTGATCTTGTCACGGATCATCTTAATTTTCTCCGTAGTTTCATGAATAATCTCGAGTCCCAACATACTATCTTCCCCCACTTCTGCCCAACATAATGGTGTCCTACACTTCCTCCCATATAATGCCTCGTACGGAGCCATACCAATACTTGCATGATAACTGTTATTATAAGAGAACTCAATCAATGGCAAAAGTTCTATCCAATTTTCGCCACTTTCTAACACACAAGCTCTCAACATATCCTCCATGGTCTGTATTGTCCGTTCCGTCTGACCGTCCGTTTGCGGATGATTCGACGTGCTCATACACAACTTCGCTCCCATCGCTTGCTGAAAAGCTCTCCAAAATCTCAAAGTGAACTTCGGATCCCTATCCGAAACAATACTAGTAGGAATACCATGCAACCTTACTATCTCCGAAATGAACAACCTTGCGAGATGACTCACCTTATAAGTGGTCTTTACGGCCAAGAAATGAGCAGACTTCGTCAACCGATCTACAATCACCCAAATTGAATCATAACCACCTTGCGCACGGGGTAACCCCACCGGAAAGTCCATCGAAATACTATCCCATTTCCACACCGAAATTTCTAAAGGTTGCAACAAACCACCCGGCCTTTGGTGTTCGATCTTCACTTGTCGACACACCGCACATTCTGACACATATACCGTAACATCTCTTTTCATCCCGAACCACCAATAGTCTCTCTTTAGATCTCGGTACATCTTTGAAGATCCCGGATGTATAGTAAAAGCACCCTTATGCTCTTCGTCCAAAATCTTCCTTTTTAATTCCGTGTTATCCGAAATACAAATCCTTCAGTTAAATGCAATAACTCCATCGATATCCCGTACAAAACCCGGTTGCAGTAACACTTCTTGCAACTTCTCATCTAACTCTTGTTCTTGTTGGATTTCTTCCCTAAAAGTAGAATTGATATACAAATTCCCCATAATCACACAATTAGGAGTCCAATTAAACTGAAGATCTAGATCTCGAAATTTCTCCAATAAGGTATATTCTAGCATCATCAAGTCGGCACTGTGCAACACTTTCCTACTTTAAGCATCCGCCACCTTATTCGCTTTACCCGGATGGTATTTTAGTTCCAAGTCATAATCTTTCAAATATTCCATCCACCTCCATTGACACATGTTCAACTCCTTCTGATTAAAGAGGTATTGTAAGCTCTTGTGGTCACTAAACATCTCAAAGCGCACACCGTACAAATAGTGACGCCACACCTTCAAGGTAAATACAACCGCCGCCAATTCTAAATCATGCGTTGGATAATTCTCTTCATGGACTTTCAACTGTCGTGAAGCATAAGCCACTACATGTCCATCTTGCATTAGCACCCCTCCTAATCCCATCTTCGACGCATCACAATATATTTCATACGACTTGCTAGGATCAGGAATGACCAAAACAGGAGCGGTCGTCAACCTTTCCTTCAAACTCATAAAACTTTTCTCACAAGCCGAATCCCATTCATAAGGACAATCTTTCCGAGTAAGTCTCGTCATCGGTAAAGCCAGTTGGGAAAAGCCCTTAATAAACCTTCTATAATACCCTTCTAGTCCCAAAAAGCTTCTAACTTCAGACACATTCTTCGGTCTCTCCCAATTTATCACTGCTTCAACTTTGGATGGATCAACCGCTACACCCCCTTGAGATATGACATGTCCAAGGAAATTCACCTTTGACATCCAAAATTCACACTTACTTAGCTTGGCAAAAAGTTGTCTTTCTTGTAAAATGGATAAAACGATTCTTAGATGTTCTCCGTGCTCTTGAAGGTCACGAGAATAGATAAGAATGTCATCAATGAAAATCACCACAAATTGGTCCAAGTAAGGTTGAAATATCCGATTCATGTAATCCATGAAAACGGCTGGAGCATTCGTCACACCGAAAGGCATCACCAAAAATTCATAATGACCATAACGGGTTCTAAATGCAGTCTTTGGTATGTCTGAACTCTTCACCCGAATCTGATGATAACCCGACCGTAAATCAATCTTCGAGAACACACAGGCTCCTTTCAATTGATCTAACAGATCGTCTATCCTTGGTAATGGGTATTTGTTCTTGATGGTGACCTTATTCAATTGACGGTAATTAATACACAACTGCATCCCACCATCCTTCTTCTTTACCAACAACATTGGAGCTCCCCAGGGCGAAACACTTGGTCAAACAAAATGCTTAGCCAACAACTCTTCCAATTGATCCTTTAATTCTCTTAATTCAAGTGGTGCCATCCGATACGGAGAAACGGATAATGGAGCCGTTCCCGGTATCAGGTCAATAGAGAATTCCACTTCCCGTTCCAGAGGAAGAGAAGTGATATCCTCGGGGAAAACTGCAGAAAAGTCACAAACTACTGGAATACTCACAACTTGACGGTGACTAGCCTCCTCCTTAGTAAGAATCAAAAGAATAGATTTTTCCTCTTCAAACAAGAAATTAATCATTCCAACCGTACCTTCTAAATTAGTAGTTAACACATCCTTCGAAGTAGCTTCAGCAGATGGAATAATGATTAACTTCTCCTCACAACCGATAAAAACCGAATTAGCTGAAAGCCAATCCATTCCCAGAACAACATCCACTTTCTTAAGCGGTAAGCAAATCAAATCAATCTGGAAGACTCTTTCATTCACCGACAATACACAATTTTCACACATCAACGGTGTTTCAACAATTTCATCCATGGCAGTAGTAACCACCATGGGTGGAGACAAAGGAACAACTTGCAACCCAAGTCGCTTCACGCACCGCGTGGACACAAAAGAATGCGTTGCCCCACAATCAAATAAAACGAAACAAGGATTTCCATTCACAAAACACGTACCAGCTATCAAAGAGTTGTCACCCTTTGTCTTCCTTGCATCCAAGGTATACACTCGCCCGATATTCTTCTTTTGAGGACAGTCTCTCGCCAAATGGCCCATTTTCTGACACTGATAACACCTCACACCTTCGATACCACATCTCCCCTGATGATTTCTACCACAAGTACGGCATACCGGAGGCACGCTAGTCCTGGAACTCTGAACTTGTTTCCCCTTAAAAGGTTGTTGTCTCGGTCTAAATTATTGATTCGATCGCCCACGATCACTTTGATTCACCCTAATTAACTCTCATTCTGCTTGTACCTTTTTCAAACTATGCTCTGCCACATAACACTGTCGTAATAATTCAGCATAGCTAGTAAATTCTCTCTGAGACACACTATGTGAAATTTCGGCCCTTAAACCAAACAGGAACTGATCAATCTTCCACCTTTTATCGGGAGCATACATGGCTTGTCTAGAATAAGCAGCCATATCTTCAAACTTTTCCGCATAAGAAGCCACTGTCAAGTTACCTTGCCTCAGCTGTTGGAATTCGAATTCTTTTTGAGACCTTAAGGAACTTGGAAAATACTTCTCCATAAAAGTTATCTTAAACTGCTCCCACACTTTCGGTACCTCTTGAATTGTCATCAAGGCTGAAGCGCTTTCCCACCATCTCATAGCAGGACCCTTTAACAAGTGAGAAGCAAAGACAACCTTATTTTCTTCACTACACTGAACGATCAAGAAAATTCGTTCCATACCGGATATCCATTCATGAGCCTTTACTGGATCTAACCCTCCCAGAAACTCCGAAGGATTCATACGAATAAAATCCCTAAAGGTTCCCCTGCAGCTTCCGGAACAACCACTGGAGGATACACACCACTAGCCATTTGCTGTACCATTTGCTGCACAAATTGATTTTCCTGCTGTTGCATCTGCTGCATGAATTGATACGGAGGGGCATTCCCTTCGTCCCCTAGCGGATTTGTCCCTGCTGGAGTAGTTCTCGGTCTACCACGGTTGCTTCTGCGTCGGTCGGCCATGTTCCTAAATGTCATACAGATAGGATTAAGTTGACCAGGCTCAATACCATAAATATAACACGTAAGCCCAATGGCGACACAACACATATGAAACGGAAAGAAACACTTATACTATTTCATGGCTAGGTCGAGGATACGACCTGCTCTGATACCAACTGTAATGCCCACATATATATACATACATCAGAGCATATATCATACATGAATAATACGTTTGGTACTGAAATATATGTGTACAAGTTCCTAGTTAACACATTGTATACATTAAATGCCCTAAATACAAAGTTCTAAAGTCTACGACATAACATACACAAGATGTCCAAAAACACTAAGCACTAGATCAATATAATGATCTCAAAATAAAACGCCATAGCGGAAGCCATGCCATCTCAATAGCTACGATCCGTAAGGAAAAGTCAAACCACCTTATCCTTACCCTTGGCCGAACCTGCAGAACCTGTGATGTAAACAACAACAGTGTAATACCCCGTAAATTTATAAACGCTCTGGTGAATATTATTATGATCAACTGGGTTCCGGGGTACTCTGAGTAATTATTTGATAAAATAATTAGAGTAAACTGACGAACTCAGAGTCGATTAAATTAATAGTATTTAACATTGAGTTTTTTATATTTTGATGTATTTGAGCTAATTTTGGACATTTAGTAGTGTTACTAAAAATGATAGTTTTTATACTATCTATTTTCTTTTCATTTCCCTTGGAAAAAAAAACAAAAGCTAAAAGAGAAAGAAAGAAAAGGAAAAAGGGAAGGAAGGAAAGGAAGAGAAAGAGGAAGGAGAGAAATTCTCAAGAAGCTCAAGAATCATCATCAATTCATCTGTTTTTCGTTCAATCGTCTCAGTATCAACCTCCTCGTCTAGTAATCCAGGTGGGTTCTAGTTAGACTCTTTAGAGTAGAGTTTTGTTGAGTTTAGAGTTAGGTTGAAATTGTGAAAATTGAATCTTTTTGCACAAAATTCATGAATCTAACTGCTAAATGCAATGTGTGATTGTATGTTATACTGCTTGTTGTATCTGTAACCTGTTTCAGTGCATTTGGGTTGAGGAAAATGGATTTTTGGGTTGAAATGGGTTGATCCCGTAGCAGAAAAATTCTGCAGAAAATTCTGCAGAATTTTCCTCTGCTCATACGCGTATTGGTCGAGGTGATACGCGTATGGGGCTTGTCAATACGCGTACGGCAAGGGCAATACGCGTATGGATGGCCGGGCATTTTGAGCAATACGCGTATCGCTTGGGGCAATACGCGTATGGATGGGCGAGCATTTAGGCAATACGCGTACGGGGAGTGCCAATACGCGTACGGCCAGGAGAGTTACAGAATTCTGCTGTTGTGATTTATTTTTCCGATCGATTGTTTACAATGCCGTAACTTTTTGTACGTAACTCGGATTGGAACAATTTTGATATCGTTGGAAAGATAATAAAATGTACTTTCTTATTACTTTAGTTTTAAGATTGTCGGCCGATTTAATTAAGTCGGGATTTCTAAAATAGTGTCGTTTTATCGACTTTTATCTGTTAATTGTGTGTAATTATTATTGGCAATGTATGCATGTTAAAATATGGACTAGGCAGGGTGAGGATTATTACCAAAACTGTGTCGGAAGTGTGAATGTTCCATATGTGGCAACGCTCGTGCATGAAAGGCCGAGGCGTGTGCATTCTGTTTATCAATAACCACAGTTGTGCGGTGTAGTTCATGAGACTCGAGCACCTCCTCTGAACGTTATACACAACTACTTGGCAGGTTTGAGTCCCGTGTTAAGTACGGTTGGAGCCTACGGGTAAAGAGACTTGTGACGGTGTACGAGCCGTGAGAAGTGACGGATCACGGTGTACGGACAGGTGATCCCGAATCCAATCGTATGCCAAGTAGCTACAAGGATCCATGACTCGGATCGCCTTCTAGACGTAGAAGGGTATGGGAAAAGGGGATACCTTGGTATTGGTTATTGATATGTGAGTTCTTGAGTGTACGGACTCAGAACGTACTTCGGTACTTTGTGAATCCTTGAGTTTACAGGCTCAAGAGGTACTTCGGTACTAGTGTGAGTTTACAGGCACACCATGGCGGTTATTTGTGTGTGTGTACTCATGGTATTTCCCCTTTCCCCTTGGACATGAGTTAGGACTTTGTTAGAACCTTGTAAAGCCGAGAGGACTTTAAGATAGGGAACTCACTGAGATTTGATGTATCTCACCCCACTGTTGTTGTTTACATCACAGGTTCTGCAGGTTCAGCGAAGGGTAAGGACAAGGTTATTTGACTTTCCTTACGGGTCGTGGTTTTGTGATGGCATGGCTTCTGCTATGGCGTTATGTTTTGAGATCATTGTTTTTATCTAGTTCTTAGTTTTTATCATTTTGGAACATCTTGTATATGTAATGCCTTAGATTTTTAGGTGTTTTGTATTAGAGGCATTTATGTGTATAATGTGTTAACTAGGAACTTATTATGTTTCAGTACCAAAAGTGAAACTCATGTATAATATATGATTTGAGGCATGTATTGTATATGGTCTTTACAGTTGGTATCAGAGCAGGTCGTATCCTCGACCTAGCCATGAAATAGAATAAGTGTTTCTTTCCGTTTCATATGCGGCGTGTCGCCATGGGTCTTGTCTGTTATATTTATGGTATTGAGTCTGATCAACTTAATCCTATTGATATGGAATTCAGGAACATGGTTGATAGACGCAAAAACAACCGTGGAAGACCAAGGACTACTCCAGCTGGGACAGTTCCACAAGGTGATGAAGGGAATGCCTCGTTGTACCAATTTATGCAACAGATGCAGCAACAACAGAATCAGTTCATGCAAGGAATGATGCAACAAATGGCTGATGGTCTGCATCCTCCAGTGGTTGTTCCGGAAGTTACAGGAGGAACCTACAGGGAATTTGTTCGTATGAATCCTCCGGAGTTTCAAGGAGGGCTAGATCCGGTGAAGGCACACGAATGGATAACAGAAATGGAACGGATTTTTCTGATAGTTCATTGCAGTGAGGAGAATAAGGTGGTCTTTGCTTCTCACTGGTTGAAGGGTCCTGCCATGAGGTGGTGGGAGAGCGCTTCAGCCTTGATGACAACTCAGGAAGTGCCGAAAGTGTGGGAACAGTTTAAGGTAATCTTTATGGAGAAATATTTTCTGAGTTCTTTAAGGTCTCAAAAGGAGTTTGAGTTCCAACAGTTGAGACAGGGAAATTTGTCAGTGGCTTCTTATGCGGAACAATTTGAGATCATGGCTGACTATTCTAGACAGGCCATGTATGCTCCTGATGAGAGGTGGAAGATAGATCAGTTTCTGTTTGGGTTAAGGGCTGAGATTTCACACAGCGTGTCTCAACGGGAATTTGCTACTTATGCTGAAATGTTAAGACAATGTTATGTGGCGGAAAATAGCTTGAAAAAGATACAAATGGAGGTGGATTTGAACAGGGTAACTCAAGGTGACCGTGGAAGGTCGAATCAACAGTTTAGGCAAAGGCAACAGTCTTCCAAAGGGAAGCAAGTACAGGGCTCTAGAACTAGTGTGCCTCCAGTATGTCGTACTTGTGGAAGGAATCATTATGGTAGGTGCAAATCGGAAGAAGTACGGTGTTATCAGTGTAACAAGATGGGTCATGTAGCGAGAGATTGTCCTCAGAGTAGGAATCAGACACAAGGGAAGACTACGGGTCGAGTATATACTCTGGATGCAAGGAAAGCAAAGGGTGATAATTCCTTGATTGCGGGTACGTGTTTTGTTAATGGTCAACCTTGTTTTGTTTTATTTGACTGTGGGGCTACACATTCTTTTGTGTCTTTGAGATGTGTGAAGCGACTTGGGTTGCAAACTATTCCTTTGTTTCCTCCTATGGTGGTTACTACTGCCATGGATGAAATGGTTGAAACACCACTGGGTGTGTGAAAATTGTGTGTTGTCGGTGAACGAAAGAGTCTTCCAGATTGATCTTATTTGTTTGCCGCTCAAGAAAGTGGATGTTGTTCTGGGAATGGACTGGCTTTCAGCTAATTCGGTTTTTATCGGTTGTGAGGAGAAGCTAATTATTATTCCATCTGCTGAGGCTACTCCGAAAGATGTATTATCAACGATTTTAGAAGGTACGGTGGGAATGGTAAATTTCTTGTTTGAGGAAGAGAAATCTGTTTTTAATGGTTCTTACTAAAGATGGAAGTAGTGGACAGCAAGTTCTGAGTATTCCCATAGTGTGTGAGTTTCCTGAAGTGTTTCCTGAGGATGTTTCTTCTCTTCCTCCGGAGAGAGAAGTTGAGTTCTCTATTGACCTGATACCGGGAACGGCTCCTATATCCGTTTCTCCGTATCGGATGGCACCGCTTGTATTAAGAGAATTAAAGGACCAATTGGAGGACTTGATGTCTAAGCATTTTGTTAGGCCTAGTGTTTCACCGTGGGGAGCTCCAGTGTTGTTGGTAAAGAAGAAAGATGGGGGAATGCGTTTGTGCATTGATTATCGTAAGTTGAATAAAGTTACCATTAAGAATAAGTATCCCTTACCAAGGATAGACGACTTGTTAGATCAATTAAAAGGAGCCTGTGTGTTCTCAAAGATTGATTTACGGTCGGGTTATCATCAGATTCGAGTGAAGAGTTCCGATGTTCCAAAGACTGCATTTAGGACACGTTACGGTCATTACGAATTCTTAGTGATGCCTTTCGGTGTGACTAATGCTCCAGCTGTTTTTATGGATTACATGAATCGAATATTTCAGGCTTACTTGGACCAATTTGTGGTAATCTTTATTGACGACATTCTTATTTATTCTCGTACTCCACAAGAGCACGGAGAACATCTGAGGATTGTCTTATCGGTCTTGCAAGAGAAGCAATTGTTTGCTAAGTTGAGCAAGTGTGAGTTTTGGATGTCGGAAGTTAATTTTCTTGGCCATGTTATATCTCGAGGTGGTGTGGCAGTGGATCCATCGAAAGTAGAAGCAGTGATTGATTGGGAGAGACCGAGAAATGTTTCAGAAGTCAGAAGTTTCTTGGGATTTGCCGGTTACTATAGAAGGTTTATCAAGGGCTTTTCTCAATTGGCCTTACCAATGACGAAACTTACTCGGAAGGATGTTATTTTTGAGTGGGATTCAGGTTGCGATCAAAGTTTTATGCATTTGAAGGAAAGTTTGACGAGTGCTCCAGTATTAATTATTCCTGATCCTAACAACTCTTATGAAGTATTCTGTGATGCTTCTAAGAGGGGATTAGGGGGTGTTCTGATGCAAGGTGGTCAAGTGGTAGCTTATGCTTCTCGACAGTTAAAAGTTCATGAGAAGAATTATCCAACTCATGATTTGGAACTAGCTGTCGTAGTGTTTGCACTGAAGGTGTGGCGTCATTATTTATACGGTGTACGTTTTGAAATGTTCAGTGACCACAAAAGTTTGAAGTATTTGTTTGACCAAAAGGAGTTGAATATGCGACAAAGAAGGTGGATGGAGTACTTAAAGGATTATGACTTAGAATTGAAGTATCATCCAGGAAAGGCGAATAAAGTAGCGGATGCTTTAAGTCGGAAAATGGTTCATAGTGCGGAATTGATGATTTTGGAGTATTCATTGTTGGAAAAGTTTAGAGATCTTAATCTCCAGTTTGCGTGGACTCCGAATGGTGTGATTATGGGAAATTTGAATGTCAATTCTACTTTGAGAGTTGAGATTCAACAGGCACAATTGTTAGAGGAAGAGTTACAAGAGTTGTTACTTCAACCGGGTTTTACCCAAGCAACTGATGGGATTGTTTTATTTAATCAACGGATTTGTGTTCCGAAGAATGAGGCATTGAAAAGGAAGATTTTAGACGAAGCTCATAAAGGTACTTTTACGATACATCCTGGTTCTTCGAAGATGTATCAGGATTTAAAGAAGGATTATTGGTGGCCTGGGATGAAGAAGGATATAACGGGATATGTGTCAGAATGTGCGGTGTGCCAACAGGTGAAGATTGAACACCAAAGACCGGGCGGTTTGTTACAACCTTTGGATATTCCAGTTTGGAAGTGGGATAGTATTTCCATGGATTTTGCAGTGGGTTTACCCCGTACCCAAGGTGGGTATGATTCTATTTGGGTAATTGTTGATCGACTAACGAAATCTGCACACTTCTTAGCTGTAAAGACTACTTATAAGGCAAGTCATCTTGCAAGGTTGTTTATTGCTGAGATTGTGAGATTGCATGGTATTCCTTCTAGTATTGTGTCCGATAGAGATCTGAAGTTTACTTCGAGATTTTGGAAAGTGTTCCAACAAGCGATGGGTACGAATTTGCGTTTGAGCACGTCGAATCATCCTCAAACGGATGGTCAGACTGAACGAACAATACAAACGATGGAGGATATGTTAAGAGCTTGTGTGCTAGAGAGTAGGGGGAATTGGAAGGAACTTTTACCGTTAATTGAGTTTTCCTATAACAATAGTTACCATGCGAGCATCGGTATGGCTCCTTATGAAGCATTGTATGGGAGAAAGTATAGGACACCTTTGTGTTGGGCTGAAATTGGCGAAGATAGAATTTTGGGACCCGAGATTATTCAAGAGACTACGGAAAAGATTCGAATGATCCGCGAGAAGGTTAAACAAGCACAAGATCGTCAAAAGAGTTATGCAGACAATCGTAGGAGACCTTTGGAATTTGAGGAAGGTGACCATGTATTTCTGAAAGTTACTCCGAGATTGAGATTGAAAGGACCGTTTAAGTCACGTAAGTTAAGTCCGAGATACGTGGGACCGTATCAGATTTTAGAAAGGATTGGTGAAGTTGCTTATAGATTAGCCTTACCACCCTCTCTATCCGAGATGCATGGCGTTTTTCACGTATCTCAGCTCCGTAAGTTCATTCCTGATCCTCTTCAGCCAATTCTACCCGAATCAGTGGAAATTGAAGCGGATTTGACTTTTGAACCACAACCGAGTTGTATTGTTGGAAGGGAAACAAAAGTGTTAAGGAACAAAGATATTCCACTTGTTAAGGTGCAATGGGATATGACGCATCCGGGCATTGCTACTTGGGAACTAGAATCAGAAATGCGAGATTCTTATCCACATCTGTTCAGGTAATATTCTAAATTCGAGGACGAATTTCTATTTAAGGGGGGGAGGATGTAATACCCCGTAAATTTATAAACGCTCTGGTTAATATTATTATGATCAACTGGGTTCCGGGGTACTCTGAGTAATTATTTGATAAAATAATTAGAGTAAACTGACGAACTCAGAGTCGAGTAAATTAATAGTAGTTAACGTTGAGTTTTTATAATTTGATGTATTTGAGCTAATTTTGGACATTTAGTAGTGTTACTAAAAATGATAGTTTCTATACTATCTATTTTCTTTTCATTTCCCTTGGAAAAACAAACAAAAGCTAAAAGAGATAGAAAGAAGGAAAAACAAAGGAAAAGGAGGAGAAAGGAAAAGTGGAAGAAGGAAAAAGAAGAGAAATTTTCCAAAAGCTCAAGAATCATCATCAATTCATCTGTTCTTCGTTCAATCGTCTCAGTATCAACCTCCTCGTCTAGTAATCCAGGTGGGTTCTAGTTAGACTCTTTAGAGTAGGATTATTTTGAGTTTAGAGTTAGATTGGAATTGGGAAAAATGGGTTTTTTGGTATAAAATCTTGAATCTAACTGTTAAAATTCAATGTTTGATTATATGTTATACTGGTTGTGATGTTATAACATGTTTTGATGTATCTTGAGTGATCAAAATGGGATTTGGGTTGATTTTGGATCAACCCGTAGCAGAAGAAATTCTGCAGGAACTTCTGCATTTTTCTCTGCCCATACGCGTATGGAGCATGTCAATACGCGTATGAGGCATGGGCAATACGCGTAATGGTTTTAAAAACGTGAATTTTCAAAGGAAAACGTCTCTGCCCATACGCGTACGGCCTTGGGCAATACGCGTATGGATGGCCGAGGATTTTGGGCAATACGCGTATCATTTGGGGCAATACGCATATGGCTGGGCGAGCATTTGGGTAATACGCGTACGGGGAGTGCCAATACGCGTACGGCCAGGAGAGTTACAGAATTCTGCTGTTGTGATTTATTTTTCCGATCGATTGTTTACAATGCCGTAACTTTTTGTACGTAACTCGGGTTGGAACAATTTTGATATCGTTGGAAAGATAATAAAATGTACTTTCTTATTACTTTGGTTTTAAGATTGTCGGCCGAATTAATTAAGTCGGGATTTCTAAAATTGTGTCGTTTTATCGACTTTTATCTGTTAATTGTGTATAATTATTATTGACAATATATGCATGTTAAAATATGGACTAGGCAGGGTGAGGATTATTACCAAAACTCTGTCGGAAGTGTGAATTGTTCCGTGTGTAGCAACGCTCGTGCATGAAAGGCCGAGGCGTGTGCATTCTGTTTATCAATAACCACAGTTGTGCGGTGTAGTTCATGAGACTCGAGCACCTCCTCTGAACGTTATACACAACTACTTGGCAGGTTTGAGTCCCGTGTTAAGTACGATTGGAGCCTACGGGTAAAGAGACTTGTGACGGTGTACGGGCCGTGAGAAGTGACGGATCACGGTGTACGGACCGGTGATCCCGAATCCAATCGTATGCCAAGTAGCTACAAGGATCCATGACTCGGATCGCCTTCTAGACGTAGAAGGGTACGGGAAAAAGGGATACCTTGGTATTGGTTATTGATATGTGAGTTCTTGAGTGTACGGACTCAGAACGTACTTCGGTACTTTGTGAATCCTTGAGTTTACAGGCTCAAGAGGTACTTCGGTACTAGTGTGAGTTTACAGGCTCACCGTGACGGTTACTTGTGTGTGTGTACTCATGGCCTTTCCCCTTTCCCCTTGGACATGAGTTAGGACTTTGTTAGAACCTTGTAAAGCCGAGAGGACTTTAAGATAGGGAACTCACTGAGATTTGATGTATCTCACCCCACTGTTGTTGTTTACATCACAGGTTCTGCAGGTTTGGCGAAGGGTAAGGACAAGGTTATTTGACTTTCCTTACGGATCGTGGTTTTGTGATGGCATGGCTTCCGCTATGGCGTTATGTTTTGAGATCATTGTTTTGATCTAGTTCTTAGTTTTTATCATTTTGGAACATCTTGTATATGTAATGCCTTAGACTTTTAGGTGTTTTGTATTAGAGGCATTTATGTGTATAATGTGTTAACTAGGAACTTATTATGTTTCAGTACCAAAAGTGAAACTCATGTATAATATATGATTTGAGGCATGTATTGTATATGGTCTTTACATATGGAGTGTGTCTGGATGCTTGGAATGGATTGAAATGATCTGGAACTTGAGATGGTATCCCAACTGCAAATCTGTCAAAGGCTTGAGCAATTGGCTGGTGATTTTGTGATTTTGGTGTTCCAGATGTTATGCGATTGTTTAGATCACTTCTATATGATGTTTATGAGGTGTGTGTGTGTGATTGGTTTGGCTGGAATTGCTCTCAAACTCAAAACCCGATGGTGACTTGCCTTAGAAGGCAAAATTGGAAGTAAGAAGGTGATTTTGAGGAAAACATCTGTTTGATGGCTTTGTTGTACTCAAACTGAGCACAAATGAGCTCTATTTATAGTAGAGCAAGTTTGTTTTGGGATCAATAGTGAATGGCAACTGCAGCAGAGGTTTGGCTAATGTTGGCAAATGAGAGTCCAAGTCTCCTCTAGCCATTGACTAGAGGTTAGAGCACAGAGCTGTGGTTCCCTAGTTGTTGGATCATTCTTGACTGAATTCAGTTGCAAATGTGTCAGTCCATGCCACCTTGGTGCATCCATTAAATGCTTCAATCCAAAATTGGAGTCTTGTCCCTCTTTTAGGGATTTCTAGGTTTGGCATGCTATTTTTGGTTCCAAAGGCTTGGGAGGCTTGGGATCAGAGTTGGTTCCTCCTTGGTCCCCCCTTGAGGTGTTTAGATGGATAGAGTTGCTTGCCCCTTGTAAAATTTGATCGAGCAAAACTCCAAAATCTATCTTGCCTTGGCAGTTTTCAGCAAGGCATGTTGCCATGGTCATATCTCATGGCTCAAGTTGAGTTTAGTGATGTTCTTGGCCATTTTGGAAAGCCCTCATATGATACAATAACTGTTTGATCATAATTGGTTTTGATACTTTTTGGATCCAAGTGAAAAATGCCCCTACATTTGGAAAAAGCTGAAGGCAGATTTTAACTTAGTGAAAATTTCACAAAGTGTTGGAAAAAGTGGTATTTCATGTTTTCAGCCATTTTGATCATTCCATAACTCAAAATCCATAATGAATTGGAATGAGGTGCAGTTGAAGCTTTTGTAGAGGGCCATGAGAGCTACAAATCCAGCTTTGGATGAGAAAAAATGGCCTTGTGGTTTAGGAGTTATGATCCTCCAAAGTTGGTACCCTAGCCACTTTATTCCATAACTTAGAAAATTTTCTAAGTTTTTATGGTTACCCCTTTTTCAAGTTATCCCACTTTTCTTGATTTTTCTTGATGAATGATGATTCAAATCACACATTAAAATCATTTTAGGGTTAAAAACCCATTTTTGTGAAAAATCTCAAAAAGTCAAAGTTGACTTTTGTGCACAGTTGACTTTTTGTCAGATGAATTCCAAACTGTGCGATCCTCTATGAAATCAAGTCCTTGACCTAAATTAAACTTGATGGATTGATTTCATAGGTGTTATATGGTGTATTGAATTATGTCCTAGGGTTTGGGAGCATGTCCTGGTCAAAATTCAAAGGTACAGTTGACTTTTCTCGCGAAACCCTGACTGTGGTTCTGATGAAATTGAAACTTGTTGCTCAGGCTTCTTGGGTTAATCCATTGTTGTAAATGGATCAATGTAGTGTGTTAGAGACCCTCAATTCCTCCCTTGAGGTCTTGGCTCATGGTTCGTCCCAAAAGTCAACTTAGGGGTGAATTAAGTCAAGAAACCTTAATTCCTGATTTTTGATGTATGCATCCCCTGAGGCTAAATTGACTTGGTGATTGGGTTTATGATGTTCCTTGGAGCATCATAGGTTATGCCTTGAAGCATTGGCTCATGCCCAGAGGAGAATTTCCATCTGGAGGCCCTGGTCGACCAAAACCCTAATTTGGTGACACTGGCAATCTTGAGGCTTAATCCACTTAGAAGGGAGCAACCTTGTGCTTGATTCTTGAAGTGGGAGTCCTTTTGATCCATTATGGATGTTGGATAGGCTAGACAAGTTGCAGATCATGTCATTTCTTGATTGATCCTTTGTCTAAGAGCTCTGAGAGGGCTTGAAACCCTAATTCTGATGGTAGTGGATGCTCAGCCATCTTTGGGGAGACTAATGGTTCATCCATATTATGATGATAATTTACACAATGATGGGAAATCTTAGTGATCAAAATTTGGGGTATGACAGATGCCCCTATTTAATCTTCTTGGACCCGAAGGTGTGAATGGCGAAGGTATTCGGGCATTCGAGGTGCAAGATGATTAAATATTGGAATACCCAAAATTTTGATGGTGGTTATGAATGGTAGTTTGCGCATTCATCTTCTTTTGCTAACCAATGATACTTAGAAAAGGTAAACTTCCCGTCGATCCTGGTTTTCTGCCAAGGAACTGGTCTCAGTTTCTGATATAAACCTCCCCCTCGATCCTGGTTTCCTACCAAGGAATTGGTCTTAGTTTCTGATATAAACTTCCCCTCGATCCTGGTTTCCTACCAAGGAACTGGTCTTAGTTTCTGATATAAACTTCCCCTCGATCCTGGTTTCCTACCAAGGAACTGGTCTTAGTTTCTGATATAAACTTCCCCTCGATCCTGGTTTCCTACCAAGGAACTGGTCTTAGTTTCTTTTGTCAATAAACTTTCTTGACAAGGGACGCTATGCGTAGCGGTTCTCCTCAAACTTCTCGCCGTATTTTCCTGGGGAGATGCCATTTGATGGGAAAACTTTTGATGTCTGACTTGCTGGGGGAACCCAATCGTCTGAGTTGTAGAGGTGTACAAACTTCTCTGTTGGAGACGTCATTTGTCAGCTCTACAGGGGAAAGCAGGTCTCTTGAGAGACTGCTTTCGCTTGGGGTTTTACATCATACTTTTCTCGGGATCTTCTCGGAGAAATGCCATATGATGTGATCTAATTTTAAGGTGCTGATGACCTTTTCATCAGTGGTTTTTTTAGAGAACAACTGCTGTATTGTCGAATCGCTGCTTAAGAGGCTTTCTCTAGGGATTTTCCTTAATCCGGGAAAGCGAAGATATCGTCTTCGATGGCGAAGGGTGACATTTGTCGAGGGTTCTCTGGTTTTTCAGAGGTTCAAGTTATCAAAGTGATCAAGGACTAACTTCATCCCAGAAATACACTGGAGGAGAGAGATTATTGAGACGCAACATTTACGAGGAAAGGACTGACAACTCGATTGAGAGGACTGTCTATCACTAGGGGACAAGATCGACTAGAGAGATAGTGATGCAATATGAATACGAATGTAAATCAATAATGCATGATACATGTATGTATATGCTGACAAAACTAATGTGCCATACAGACTAATAGATGAACATGACTGGATACTCGGCCATCGCGGGGCGAAGAAGTACCGCTGGCCCAAAAGTAGCAATTCTGCCTTGCTTAGGAGAAGT
The DNA here is from genome assembly GCA_022829125.1 of Lathyrus tuberosus. Taxonomy (NCBI): domain Eukaryota; kingdom Viridiplantae; phylum Streptophyta; class Magnoliopsida; order Fabales; family Fabaceae; genus Lathyrus; species Lathyrus tuberosus. The sequence goes on from JALAZF010000109.1 coordinate 12,922,763, forward strand.
AGTCCCTGCGGGGAACAACCGTTGGTCGGGTTTAGAAGGTAAGAACTCTGTCGGGGGTGTCAGATGAACCATGGTCTCTGACACAGCTGATCCTTCATTCAGGTGCACTGGTTTTAGAAGGAGTACTTTGATTCTGTACTTTGAAGCTTGCTTACTTCTGGAGAAGCGATCGATGTTCTTTCGATGTTCAACCGTCAAAAGAAATTACCACCTTTACTTTAAGCGTAAAAATTTTACAAGTAAATTCATTTTTGTTTTATTTCAAGAATCGTTGATCATGTTAAAATGTCATTCTGTAAAGCTAAAACAAATAAGAATTGCAAACAAAAGCACGAGGGTTCAAATTTTATTGATAGGATGGAAATCAGCCAAACGCGTGATTCCAAAGAGTATATACAAAGTTAGAAAATGGTAATTTACAGGGAAAAGGGCTACATCGAAACATAACGACCACTATCCTTCTACCAACTTTGAATTCTGGGCATCCTGAGCTTCTGTCGAAGATGACCTTGATCGGAGTTTTCCTGACGGATGATGTAACTGCTGCCGAGGGACTTGCCCCTTTGTCGAACATAGTTACTTGCCATTATCCCTAATTTTTGCCTGGATTGTACTTTGAGGTTTCCAATCCACCGGGATGATTTTTGATCATGTCTCTAATTTTTGCCTGGACCGCCCTTTCGGGTTTTCAAACCACCGAGACGGTTTTTTTATTTTATTTAGGCGAAGTATTTCTTGACTACGTCAACATTTGTGGGGTAGGCAAATTCCTCTCTGTCCATGGTTGCAAGTCTCAAGGCACCGCCTGAGTAAGCTTTCTTGACCACATAGGGGCCGTCATAATTTGGAGTCCATTTGCCTCGAGAATCAGTGAGAAAGGATTGTATCTTTTTGAGCACAAGGTCTCCTTTCCTGAAGACACGAGGTCGGACCTTTTTGACAAACGCTCTCTTCATCCTTTGTTGATACAACTGACCATGACACAAAGCCGTCATTCGATTTTCTTCGATCAGATTCAGTTCGTCGTGTCAACTTTGGCACCATTCAGCTTCTGTTAGCTTAACTTCCATTAATACCCGGATTGATGGGATCTCTACTTCGATGGGGAGCACTGCTTCCATGCCATATACTCGAGAGAAAGGGGTTACCCCTGTTGAAGTGCGGACAGATGTGCGATAACCATGAAGAGCAAATGGTAGCATCTCGTGCCAGTCTTTGTAGGTTACAACCATCTTCTGAACAATCTTCTTGATGTTCTTGTTATCTGCTTCTACCGCTCTGTTCATCTTGGGTCGGTAGGGAAATGAGTTATGGTGTTCGATCTTGAACTCAGGGCATAACTCCTTCATCATCTTGTTGTTCAAGTTAGATCCATTATCAGTAATGATCTGGCTTGGATCACCATAACGGCAGATGAGATTGTTTTTGATAAATCGGACCACCACTTGTCGGGTTAAGTTGGCATATAATGCTGCTTCGACCCACTTGGTGAAGTAATCAATGGCTACTAGGATGAACCGATGTCCGTTTGAAGCTTTGGGCTCGATCATGCTAATCATGTCGATTCCCCATATGGAAAAAGGCCATGGGGAAGAAAGAACTTTGAGATGCGTTGGCGGTACATGGATTTTGTCTTAGTATATCTGACATTTGTGACACTTTCTCATGTACTTGTAGCAGTCGGATTCCATGGTCAACCAGTAGTACCCTGCTCTCAGAATTTTTCTCGCCATTGTGTATCCGTTGGCATGAGTGCCAAAGGATTCTTCGTGAATTTCTTTTATTAGCGTGTCCGCTTATGGTCTGTCTACACATCGGAGCAAGACCATGTCAAAGTTTCTCTTATAGAGTGTATCACCGCTCAGGAAGAAACTGCCTGCCAGCCTTCTGAGGGTTTTTCTATCTTTTTTGGATGCCCCAAGTGGGTACTCCTGTTTCTGAAGGAAGCATTTGATATCATGATACCAAGGTTTGTTGTCTATGACCGCTTCAATCGTGAAGATGTAAGTGGGCCGCTCAAGGCGCATTATGTCAAGCTTAGGTAAGTCATTGTATTGACCTACACTAATCATGGAAGAGAGAGTGGCTAATGCATTAGCCATGTGATTCTCTTCACGAGGGATATGATGAAACTCGTCTCTGTTGAAGAAAGGTAACAACCTTCTCGCGTAATCTTTGTAAGGAATCAATCCTGATTAGTATGTGTTCCAATCTCCTTTGATTTGATTGATAAGCAGGGCTGAGTAGCCATATACATCCAAGTTTTTGATCCTTAAGTCGATCGCTTCTTCGAGACCCATGATATAAGCTTCATATTCTGCCTTGTTATTTGTGCACTTGAATGTAAGTCTGGCGGTGAAAGGAATGTGGGTACCCTGAGGTGTTATGATGATTGCCCCAATTCCATCCAAGACTGTGAGGTAGATGATCAGTGGTCTTCCTTCCACAGGAGGTGATAGAATCGGGGGGCTCAACAGGTATTCCTTAATACTGTCGAAGGCGGTTTGGCAGTTTTTTGTCCAAACGTAATCCTGATTCTTTTTGAGTAATTTGAAAATCGGCGCACACGTCGCGGTCATGAGGAATATGAATCTGGAGATGTAGTTCAAACGTCCCAGGAATCCTCTGACTTGTTTTTCAGTTTTCGGAGAAGGCATTTCTTGAATGGCCTTGACCTTGTCAGGATCAACCTCAATTCCCTTCTGGCTGACGATGAACCCTAGCAATTTTCCTGAACGGACACCGAAGGTGCACTTGTTGGGATTCAAGCGGAGTTTGTACTTTCTCAACCGCTCGAATAGTTTTGACAGGTGGGTCACATGCTCCTCTTCTGTCTTAGATTTGGCAATCATATCATCGACATATACCTCGATTTCCTTGTGTATCATGTCATGAAACTGAGTAGTCATGGCCCTTTGATAGGTTGTCCCGGCATTCTTCAAACCGAACGACATTACCTTGTAACAAAAGGTACCCCATGGGGTGATGAACGAAGTTTTCTCCATGTCTTTCGGCGCCATTTTGATTTGATTATAGCCCGAGAATCCATCCATGAAGGAGAAAACTTTGAACTTTACTGTACTGTCTACCAGCATGTCAATGTGTGGTAAAGGAAAGTCGTCCTTCAAACTAGCCTTGTTTAGATCTCTGTAATCGATACATATTCTGACCTTTCTGTCCTTTTTCGGAACAGGTACGATGTTGGCTAACCATTGAGGATATTCAGACGTAGCGAGGAAACCCGCGTCAATCTGTTTCTGTACTTCCTCTTTGATTTTGATGGCCATGTCCGGGTGAGTCCGTCTTAACCTCTATTTTACTGGCGGACATTCCGATTTCAACGGTAAGTGATGCTCCAAGATGCTGGTATCCAACCCTGGCATATCCTGATAGGACCAAGCGAGTACATTGGGAAACTCTTTGAGAAGCTTTATCAAACCCTCTCTGGCAGTTGGACTGAGCAGTGCCCCAATCCGGATTTCTTTTCTCTCCTCTTCCAAACCTAAGTTTACTGTTTCCAACGGCTCTTTATGAGGTTCAATGGACCTTTCCTCTTGTTTGAGTAGTCGGGAGATCTCCTCTAGAATTTCGTCGTCATTTTCTTCTTCAACCTCAAATATCGGGAACTCAAAGTTGGGAGAAGGCATTGGATCGTATGTTTCAACTGGGTTTAAAACAAGCAATCTGCATAACGTGATGATTTGTGTTTAGAAGAGGTAGAGAGAATGCAAAAGTGTGTGCAGTGTTTTTTTTTTGGAAAAACTGCTTGTTTTTATTATTGAGTTGTTTTTTAGGATTACCATTTTCTAAGAAAAGCGAAAAGAGAAAAAAGCAATTAATGTGGAATTTACAGAACGGCGTTATTTTATTTATGAACAAGTCGATTCTTAAAACTACAGCCCTATAAAACAAAACTCTGTCGCTTTGGGCAAAGCGAAGAGGGAAAATTACAGAAAGCGAGCCCTATCAAAACATCCGTTTCACCTGGGCAAGGTGAAAGGTTAAAGTAAACATGGCAATTACTTTGACTTATGAACAATCTTTGGAACATCGACAACGACCCATTGGCGGCGAACTCCTCGGTGAATCACAAAGTCTGGTACCTTCCTTGATTTGTCTTGAGAAATAACGCTGATTTCTGGTGGAGCAGGATCATTGGAATCTGTCTCCCAGGCAGAGTTGTCGTAAAAGGATTCCTCTGTTGTATTTTGCATAGTATTTGTACTCTTAGTTGTATCTCCCCATCCAGTTGGTTGGATGTCTTTGAACCTGATACGAGAGCTTTCAGGAGCGGTGTACTTGACCATGAAGTCGTACTTACCACTTGGTTGTCCCAAGGTGTCCCACACTTCTTTGGAACTAGAGGAGTCATCCCTCTCGATGACGTTGACCTCGAGAAAAGCATAGTTAATGAATTCTAGTCCTGCAAATGTTGTGAATTCATCGTCGTGCTGGGTATTTCAGGATAACCTGGGTGTTGATCCCATGACATGGTGGGGACGCAGGTATTCTGTTCAATGATGCTCAGTTGATTTTCATTGTTCGGCTGATTTTCTTGCCCCAAGTCTCCGGGATACGGCTGCCAGATAGGCAGGCCATCCATCGGGCCATAATAGTCGTGGTCAAAGTTGTCTTTCATCAGAGTGTTCTCCTCTAACGAATTTGGTGGAGCACGGCATCCTTTCGGATCACAATCTCCATATATCATTTCGACGTCTGACCTCGGTATAAATCTCAGGCTCGATGCAGGAAAGCAAAAGGAAGTTTGTGTTTCGCCCTGAGACATATAACCGTCCTTGTTAAGATAGGACTTCCGTTCCTCATCTGTATCAGAGAAATCTCCCTCATTGATGGTATAGACTGCTTGAGGCACTAGGTGAAGGAAACCTCCAATATGGAAGAAGTCCTGAATGGGATGAAGACTTTCATCGTTAGTAGCAGTCTGAGTACAGGTTGAGGAAAAGCCAAGGCCTTTCTTTTTCTTATTGTCAGTAGGAATGACAAGCTGTCCCCATCCTGTTGTATTGGTACTCTCGACCACTTTGATAGCATCTTTGTACGAGGAAATCGAAGTTCCCTTCTCTGATTGATTCTTATTGCTCACCGTAAGCGCTTGGAACTGAGTCCCAACATCCTCCTCGGGTTCTACATAAGTAGATGATGATAAGTTGCTTACGAGCAAGGCCTGTTCTCCACAGACTGTGACGAGTTGATCGTTCTTGACGAACTTCAGTTTCTGGTGCAGTGTCGAAGTGACTGCCCTAGCCTGGTGTATCCAAGGTCTTCCTAATAAGCAACTGTATGTTGCCCGAATGTCCATGACCTGGAAAGTGACTAGGAAAGTGTGAGGACCGATAGTTATGGGAAGATCGACTTTGCCGATAACCATTTTTCTGGATCCATCAAATGCTTTGACGACGACCTCGTTGGTTCTCATCGGAGGTCCTTTGAATGATAATTACATCAAGGTGGACTTCGGCATAACATTCAGGGCTGATCCTGTGTTCACCAGTACGCTGGCTAAAGCATCGTCCTGGCAGTTGACTGTAATGTTGAGCGCCATGTTATGACAGCGACCTTCTTCAGGTAATTCCTCATCACTAAATCCTAAGTTATTACAGGAAGTGATGTTAGAGACAATGCTATCGAACTGTCTAATTGTTACATCCTGTTCCAAAAAGGCTTGCTCCAAGACTTTCTGTAAAGCCTCCCTGTGCGCTTCTGAACTGAGTAAAAGTGATAGCACTGAGATCTTTGAAGGAGTTTGTAACAGTTGATCAACAATGTTGTATTCACTCTTTTGGATGAGCTTCAACATCTCATCATTGTTTTTCAAAAGGTAGGGATTACTGGATTGACCGACTGGTGGATCAGGAGCTTCCGTCTGAAGTTCCTTTTCTTTGTTAAGTTCTCCAACTCCTCGGTTGAAGATTCAACCGCTCCGTGTTACTCGACTGATGTCTGCAATATTCACGACGGAGGGTAATGGAATTTCCTTTCCATTCTCGACTGTGGTTGCACCGTACTTGTAAGGGATAGCCTTAGTTGATTCATATGGTAGTGGTCCCGGTAAATAGATGACTATGGGAGCCTTCTGATTTTTCTGACCATCGTAAGTAATTTCGATCGTTCCTGGTTGGGAACTCTAAATTCGTCCAGTAGAGGGATGATGGCACAAACATCCCTAGCCCTCTGATGATCAGAGATTACGACAACGTCCTCGATTTGATCAGCGAGGTAGTTGACTGATCCCGAACTTAACCATGGTTGAATCTCCTCGCGGTCCAACTGACTTTGAAGGGCTGTTCGCACGAGGTAGCATCCTTGATTATTCACTGAGCAAACTCCACACTGCTCATAGTTGTGTAGTGGCACCTGGCCACGTCCGTTTTGAATGCAGTGTAACCTCACTAGATCTGTTTCCATCGACCAAATATCCTAACTTTGATATCTAGTAGGATTCCCGTTAGTGATACTAACTTGCTGGGTGTCTTCATCCATATAGATTAGAAGCCACCAGTGGTTCAACAAGTGTTGAAGTGTTTCCTGGACAAGGGCACAGCCCTGATCATCTTCGCAACCCGCTTTACAGCCCTGATAATCATGTGATACCAGGAACCCGAGCCGGACCTGTTTAGCATGTAACTCCACCAGACTGGTATTCATCAAGCGAATATTGAAGATTTGAACCATGTTGATTTGATAATGATTCCTATCATGGTAGTCTTGGATCCATCCAAGATCCATCTGACGCTGGAGGGCCTCTTGTACAAAAGAGTATCCCTGTTTGTTTACTGAGCAAGTCAGATAGGAATTATAATCGTGACATGGCAGATTATGATACTGGCTTTGCCTTGAGTGCATTTCCACCAAGTTGACATCCATCATACGGATATCGTGGTTTTGAATGATGTTGGAATTCGTAGAAACCATGTTAACTCCACGAACTCGGTGCTCTTGGATCCATCCGAGATCCATCTGTTCCTATAGAGATGATTCCACCACAGAACATCCTCGATTGCTTTTAGAATAGATATCACACAGGTGATAATTATAAGGTGGCACGTGGCCATATCCACTCTGTCTACAATGCATCTTGACCAAGTTGGCCCTCAGTAAGAGTACATCGCAAATTTGATAGGTGTTGTTAGACTCTCCCTCTATCAAATTGACTGTAGCCTTCTCGTGTTGAGGCAGCGGGTTTGTGAGAATATTCGGATTCGTATCTTTGAAAGATAAGACCCCGCTCCTAACAAGCTTTTGCACGTCAGATTTGAAACTGAGACAGTTCTCTATGTTATGCTCTGGTCCTCCTTGATGGTAAGGGCAAGTCTGATCCACCTTAAACCAAAAAGGCAGATTTTCCGGTACTGTAAGAGGAGACTTAGTTTGGACATGCCCCTTAGCCAGTAGTAACGGAAATAGTTCTGCGTACGATACGGGTATAGGATCAAATCCTGGTGGCCGCGTTGCACGGTTGTTGTTGTATTGAGGACGAGCCTGCTGAAGAGGCTGTTGTGTCCTTTGCTGAAATTGCTGCGAATGTGGTTGGCTTTGAGCAACCTGAGGTTGACACGTAGAAACAGGCGCAGGGTTGATAGCAGGAGTTACAGCTGCTACTGGTTGGTACCGTCGCCTTTGCTTTCCAAGAGAGATATTCCCAATATCTTGCTCCTTTTTCTTAGGGAGAGCACTACCGTATTTTTTAGTACCGCTTGTCGACCCAGTGTCTTTGACTAGACGTCCTTCACGAACTGCTTCCTCGAGACGCACTCCCATACCGACCATTTCGGTGAAGTCGTTGGGCGCACTGGCAACCATTCGGTCGTAGTAAAATGAGCTTAAGGTCTTTAAGAAGATCTTTGTCATCTCTTTTTCCTCAAGAGGTGGACAAATTTGAGCGGCAATTTCACGCCATCTCTGAGCGTACTCCTTAAAGGTTTCCTTGTATTTTTGCGACATTGATCTGAGTTGATCTCTGCCTGGTGCCATGTCCAAATTGTATTTATATTGTTGGACGAAGGTAGTGCCAAGATCTCTGAAAGTGCTAATCGTAACGCGGTTTAAACCCATGTACCATTTTAATGCGGCACTGGTTAAACTATCCTGAAAGTAGTGAATCAGTAGATCCTGATTCTCTATCTGAGCTGACATTCGCCGAGCGTACATCACCAAGTGGCTCTGAGGGCAAGAGTTACCCTTGTATTTTTCAAAATCGGGTACTTGGAACTTGTGCGGGACTTTCACATTGGGGACCAAACAAAGGTCTGCGGCGTCCTTTCCAAATAAATCTTGACCGCAAATAGCCTGTAGTTCCTTCTGCATTTCCAGGAACTGCTCCTGGAATTCATCCATTCTATCGAACATACATTCCTTTCTACCAGAAGGTATCTATGGAATCTGTCCTTCCGGGACAGTGTGCACCACAGGGGGTGGTACCTTTACTACGGCAGTGAATCTTGGCATTTCACGAAGTTTGTAACCTTCAGGAGTCCTCAATATGCCTCTGGCATCCTCGCTTTCCCGAAGTTTGTAACCTTCGGGCCCAGCGGCTTCTGCTATGATTCCCTGATCTTCAGTGATTGGCGGAACATATCCTTTCGGGATATAGTTAACAGGCATGCCCCAGGGACGATCTTTCGGCATTTGATACCTAGGATCATACTTCTCCACTATAGGCGTTGAGGTGATCTCTGAGATCACAGTTCTTTGTAGTTGAGCTTCTGCCATGGCTTGCATGTCATTACGAAGCTTTCTCATATCTTCTCTCAGAGCGTCGATCTCTTCTTTCAACTCTCTATTCTCTTCCTCGAGATCATCCATCTTTTTTTTGACGATTGGCCCGAGTATTGTACGAATGAGACAGTTTGATTCTAGGACCAAGACACAAACGTGAGATTCGTAGGTAAGAAGAATACGTGACGTGAGAATGATGAATGCAATGATTATATTAATTGTGTTTTTTTTGTTTAATCAAAATAAACTTTGACAATTAGATTGCAAATATCAAACAGTGGGGAAATCCTCATTTTATTAAATTCAAAGGATTACGGAAATGGAAATACAGTAATTTACAAGGTACTGGAAACAGAAACCTAAGCTAATGGGTCCCGAGTCCTCTCTGAGGAGAACTTGGGTGCTGATTCTGGTACTTTCCTTTTCTTGGACCGGGGCTCTTGAGCCGTTGTCGGGTCGTCATTCCTTTGCCAAGTGAAAGGAGCGAGCAAATTCCTTTGGTCATCCTGATTCTCTACAGCATGTTGCTCCAAAATCTCAATTATAGCATCCTTATCTTTCAGCAGTTGCTGTATTTTGGTACATTCCACATTGAGAATGCGGTACTTCTTCTTCCAAGACCTCCTCTCTTGTTGAACTTTGTTGAGAGTAACCTGAAGTTTTTCCATTTCAGTCATGAAGTACATGACAGATTCCCTTGGCGGGAGAACTCCGTGACGAGGATAAGGCATCTTTAGCTTGAGGGCTCTAGTTTGTACCCAGTGGAGATAAGGCTCCACCGAGACACAATCCAGTTTTCCTAGAGACTCCCGTCCTTTCTTATGAACATGTTTCCAAGCATGCACTATTTCCATCTTTAGTGCCCTGCCATTTTCTCCTTCCTCGAAGAAAAGACCTTCCAGATGAGCATTACGCGGGATATGCCTCATCGGGTATCCAAATTGACGACGAACTAAGACTGGATGATAATTGATTCCTCCCTTAGTTCCTATAAGGGGTACGTTGGGGAAGTTTCCACAACGGTCAATGATTTTGATCCCATCATAAATCCTATTGTACCAATCTATGTCAGAGTTGGTAAGAGACATGATTTTCTGCGACCAACGTAAGGCACTCTTATGATCCCAAAAAGCGGCAGACTTAGGCAAATGGGAGATAAACCATTTATATAGCAGGGGTACACAGCACGTGATCATTCCTCCGCTATATAAATTCCTTAAGTGTACAGAATGATACGCATCTGCGAGCAAGGTTGGTACGGCGTTTCCAATAAGAAAAACCTTAATGGCGTTGATATCGACGAAGTTATCAATGTTGGGAAACAAAAATAACCCGTAGGTGAGTAAAACAAAGATGCTTTCAAAAGCAGTCACGTTCCCTATACTAGCAAAGTACGGAGCTTTCTTTACCAGAAACTTGGCTGGTAAACCCGGGATTCCTCCCTTGGTGGTCATGTGAGTCTTGATTTCTGACTCATCCAAATAAATTGCTCTTACAATGATTTGATCCTTTGGAATTTCTTCCAGTCCAGAAAAGGGAGCTTGATCAGTAATATGTAAACCAGTCAGGTGAGAATACTCCTCCAGGGTTGGTGCGAGCTGGTAATCCGGGAATGTAAAACAGTGATAGACTGGATCGTAAAATTGAATGAGTGCCTCCATGATTCTTTCAATCACATGGACCCTTAACAGAGGTAGGAGACCTCCGTACTTAGCTCTGAAAGCCTCATGGTTTGTGATCATCCTTGCCAAACCTCTCAAATCCTCTAACTTTGGAACCTTGAAGGTGTACTTATGAGTTCTCCTTCTACCGAAATCCATGAGCGTAATCTTTTTTCCTCTGCTATTTGCAATCATTGTTTTAGTTTAATTTGAAAAAGAGAGACTAGAAGAGAAAATTTTCTTTGCTTAATTTTTTTAAATGAATGCATGAATACAGCACACAAAAACATAGAAAAAACATGGGGTCAAAGGGTCGGTGTCATGAAGTCAAGGCTCTACCCATCCCAAAGGTTTATACTAGTGATTTTTGTACCTGTCTCTCAAAATCATTGATTCTTGTCGAGATAACATCAGCGGGTCGGGAACCGTGCTAGGTGATGTTATTTTGAAGAACCTCAGAAGAGGGTAGTATCACGTGACAACTATTTCCGATAGCTTCCGCACTACTGAAAGAGGTTTTTCCTAGGTGTATACTCAATCTTTCCACATGCGGCATCACACGCATTCCCATTAGCAGAAAAATAAACACAGATATCAATTAGGAAAAGCAGTATATATATTTGTCCTAATGTCCTAGACTTTTTAAGAGCTATGAATCCTATGTTCCTGACAGAAAATGGCTCCCCGGCGGAGTCGCCATTCTGTGGCACTTTCCCAACTTAAAGGTTTTGACCTAAGATCCTAGTGAAGTCAACAAAAAAGTTTTAACCCCAGTGAAGTCCCCACTCCTTGGTTTCTACCCCAGAGTAGACATGGCAACTGGGCGGGTCGGGGGCGGGTTTGAGCAGCCCCGCACCCGCACCCGCCACCCTGAAACAGACCCGCCCCCGCACCCGCACCTAGTCGGGGGTAAAAAACTACCACCCAGACCCGCCCCCAATGGGGAACGGGTTCCCCGCCCCCTCCCCCGCCCCCGCCCCCACCCGCAAAACTATTTTTTTTTAAATAAATATTTTTCATAATAATAAAAATTAATAATTTAATTAAATAATTAATTATTTTAATAATAAACATGTTTTTAAAGAGTAAAATAATTAATAAACATGTTTTTCTAGTAAAACTATTTTTAAAAATTAAAATAACTTTAATAAATATATAATAAAATAATTAAAATAAGATATAAAAGTAAATTAAGGTAGACCGAGGCGGGGGCGGGGCCGGGTGCGAGGCGGGTAGTAGCATCCCCCGCCCCCGCACCCGTAATAAAAAATCGGGTTTTACCCGCACCCGCACCCGCACCCAATTAAACCGGGTTTTCCCCGCTAATTTCGGGGCGGGTCCGGGCGGGTCTCGGGTTTTTTGCCATGCCTACCCCAGAGATGAAATACGTAAGGGCCCCACGGCGGGCGCCATTTTTTTTGTAGCGAGCGATTTTGGACGTGGTTCTTAAGCACTGTCGCTCTGGGAGGGTACTACAGGTCGATTCATTTTTTATCCTACTGGGGCTGATGAAGGAAGGTAAATAGATGTCTCCAACTAACCCTGCTTTGCAAACTGAGATTAAACAGTCAAAACTATTGGTTTACAGATGCGATCAATGTGGGGGGCCTCTCTTAGGTTTATTTTGATTAGGTTTAGACTTTTGGTGGGGGATACGGACTCAGATGTTTTGATGGATATGTGAGGATTTGTGACCAAAGGTTTTTGATGTGGTGTGCTCGCTAAGATTTTACTTTCAATCTTATGCCTACATATTCCCGTTTACCGAAACAGGGAAATCAGAGCGATCGTAGTTCCTCCTATTCTATGGGAGGAAACGGTGTTTTGGTGTCTTGTTCAAAGCCCAAGACATGAAGCTAAAGGTGGTTTGTATCTTGGTCAAAGCCCAAGATGTGAAGCTGAAGGGTCTATTTGTATCTTGTTCGAAGCCCAAGATGTGAAGCTAAAAGGGTGTTGACTTTAGAGAGAATTTGTCATCTCTAAAGGGGTCTATTTGTCACAATTGTTGGGTGACTGATTATAAAGGAGGATTACTTTAATCGGGATATGTGAATCCAGTAATGCCATAATTTCCTTTATATGGGATATTGAACCTAAAGGAGAAGACTTTAACTCAGTTTAAAGCAATGCCATCTTTCCTTAGGAATTTCTCATGCTAAAAGAGGGACAGTGGATGTAAATAATCCAGAGGCTTGCCGCTTACAGCAATTAGATGGATGGGAAAGGAGTTGTTGATGTTTGTATACTGTGAATGAGGCACAGCTTTGATGCTAAAAGGTTGATTGACTCAACTGAGGTTTTCTTATACAAAGCCTAAGAGGAGGCTAATGACCCAACAAGATGATGCTTTTATATGTCTCATACGAAGCCCAAGAGAGAGGCTGGACGGGTTGACTCAACAAGAGAGTGCTTTTGTATGTGTCTTGTACGAAGCCCAAAATGGAGGCTAAAGGTTTGACTCAACAAGAGAGTCTTTTATACTCAACAAGAGAGTGATCTGTATCTCGTACGAAGCCCGAGATGGAGGCTAAAGGTGATCGACTCAACAAGAGAGTCTTTTATACTCAACAAGAGAGTGTTTTGTATGTGTCTTATACAAAGCCCAAGACGGAGGCTAAAGGTTTGACTCAACAAGAGAGTCTTTTATACTCAACAAGAGAGTGATTTGTATCTCGTACGAAGCCCGAGATGGAGGTTAAAGGTGATCGACTAAACAAGAGAGTCTTTTTATACTCAACAAGAGAGTGTTTTTGTATCTTGTACGAAGCCCGAGATGGAGGCTAAAATATTAACTCTGCTGGGGAGAAGCATTGTACAAAGCCCAAGAGGAGGCTAGGATTACTGTTTCAGTTGAGTGACAGGTCCAGTATGTTGGTTAAAAGAGAAAATTAGTTCTTATATGGGTAATGTTGTACTCATGGATTTGATCTGAGGACCGGGATTATTTCCTGTTCTTTAAGGAAACGGGGAATCCGAAGGGTATTGAGACTGCCCAAGTCTACGGGTCTTATCTTTTGTACTGTGCTTAAGAAACAGTAGTAGTAAGATCTAGACTCTTTGAAAGACTGTTCTATTAAGATGACTAATTTATGTTCCTATACCTCTAGGAGGTTGTCGGGACAATTTGTACGAAGCCTAAGAGGAGGCGAGAAAACTTTTAAGAAGCCGAGGGACAATTTGTACTAAGCCCGAGAGGAGGCTATCTTCCTGGGGAAAGAATCATTATACAAAGCCTAAGAAGAGGCTGTGAAAACTTCTAAGAACCCGACGGGTCCTTCTACAACGCCCAAGAGGAGGCGGAGATGCTTTTAGGAAGCCTGTGGGTCCTTACACTAAGCCCAAGAGGAGGCTGATGAACAGTTCCAGAAGGGGTTTCACTTGGAACATTGGCCTTCTGTATATGAACTGTTCAAAGGGGAGATTTCTTATATCTAGTTATCTAAAATTGTTGTAAAAGAAAATTCTCAGGATTAAGGTATATTCGGGTGAACGTCGGAGATAAAGAGACGGGGTTTTACCTAGTTCTAGACGTAGTTGCCGGGGAAACTCTAAATATCTATACTATTATTACACAGTCGATATGAGTTTGTGAAAGAAGACTTACAGTGAAACAGCCCTACAATATAGTTATATACATATGAAAGCAGTAAATGAAAGCGGGTAAATACTTACTCGGTTGTAGAGATTCCATGTTGTTTTGTTAGTTTGTTCAACAAAGAAAGCTTTGATAACAATATTATATTCAAAATCAAAGGAGAAAGTACTTTGATAATATTGTTGGGGCTTACATCTCAAGGAGAGGCCCAGGGTTTTATCAATGATTGCACTGTCGTTTTGTACAAGGACTTATACAAGTGACTGAGGCCCAAGAAAGGTTTTCTGTACAAAGGGGATGGGTCTTACACTCTCTCAAGAGGCCCAAAATGATTTAAAGTGAACAAAGATGGGTCTTATAGCTCACGGAGAAGCCCAATGATTAATTTTGAAAAGGGCGACGATCGCTCCGAGGTTTTGAAAACACTGTGGGTCTTATACAATGACTGAGGCCCAAAGGTTTTTTGTTTCAAAAGAGGGGGGTTGGGCTTTACACTTTAGTAGAGGCCCAAAAAATGATTTTTGAATGGGTCTTATAGCTCGAGGAGAGGCCCAGATGGTTTGTTTAAAACGGGCGATGATCGCGCCGAACTTTTGAAATACAACGGGAGTTATACTACATTTGAGGCCCAAAATAGGTTTGTATTTACAAAGGATTGGGTCTTACACTCTATTAGAGGCCCAAAAATTATTTGAAGAAAAGAAATGGGGCTTATAACACGAGGGTAGGCCCAAGGGTTTTATTTAAACGGGCGATGATCGCGCCGAACTTTTTGAAATACAATGGGACTTATACAATACACTGAGGCCCAAAAAGTTTTGTTTTTCAAAAAGGGTTGGGTCTTACACTCTACTAGAGGCCCAAAAGTTTTTTTAAAAGGTTTGATGAGGGTTGAATTAATCAAAACCCTAATTTATTTCCAAAATGTATTTTAATTGAATAAAAAATTCAATTAAAATGATCAAAATTGTTTAACATGTGGAAAACAAATTGTGATCTTGGATTAATGTTTCAAAAATCATGTTTTGACCTACAAAATGATTAGAAATCATAAAAATTTGCAAAATCAAGAAGGAAAAAATATTTTAAATGACAAAAACAATTAAAATATTAATTCTTGGCAAAAATACCAATTATATGAAATAAATATTATTTTTGGGATTTTTGGTAAAATAAAATATTTTAACATTTTTGTAAATTATTAAAAAAAGAATTAACTCAAAATCATTAAAACTCAGAGAGAAATTAATTTTTGAATCAATTAAATAAAATCACAAAATTTAAATATTTGAATTTTCAAAAAGGGCGCCAAGAACAAGGGCAAGAACACGCGCCACCCTATGTTTCTGCAGATTTATGTTTTCTATCCAATCTCACTGAATACTTGATTATATCATGCAATCTACATATCAATCTACTCGTTTCAACCTCACGATCATGTTTATGGTCTTTAATTTCATTTATTTTAAGCATGGAATAAGAAATCAAAGAGAAACCTCAAGAACCCTAAATTCTGCATGAAGGTTCAGAAATTCCATACACGATTCAAACAATGCAATTGATTGAGGGAAAACACTCCATGCATGATTATGAACATATGGCCAAATTATTGTGCAGCAAAACTTGCATGGATCATAGAGTTAGAAGAGCTCATGCTTACCACTTGCAGCTGGTGATCGTGTTTTGTGTTAGAGGTGTTACAGCTTGGTTCCAAGGTTATGGACAGCTTCCCTAGGTGATGTGGAGTGTGTCTGGATGCTTGGAATGGATTGAAATGATCTAGAACTTGAGATGGTACCCCAACTACAAATCTGTCAAAGGCTTGAGCAATTGGCTGGTGATTTTGTAATTTTGGTGTTCCAGATGTTATGCGAGTGTTTGGATCACTTCTATATGATGTTTATGAGGTGTGTGTGTGATTGGTTTGGTTGGAATTGCTCTCAAACTCAAAGCCCGATGGTGACTTGCCTTAGAAGGAAAAATTGGAAGTGAGAAGGTGATTTTGAGGAAAGCATCTGTTTGATGGCTTTGGTGTACTCAAACTGAGCACAAATGAGCTCTATTTATAGTAAAGCAAGTTTGTTTTGGGATCAATAGTGAATGGCAACTGTAGCAGAGGTTTGGCCAATGTTGGCAAATGAGAATCCAAGTCTCCTCTAGCCATTGACTAGAGGTTAGAGCACAGAGCTGTGGTTCCCTAGTTGTTGGATCATTCTTGACTGAATTCAGTTGCAAATGTGTCAGTCCATGCCACCTTGGTGTATCCATTAAATGCTCCAATCCAAAATTGGAGTCTTGTCCCTCTTTTAGGGATTTCTAGGTTTGGCATGCTATTTTTGGTTCCAAAGACTTGGGAGGCTTGGGATCAGAGTTGGTTCCTCCTTGGTCCCCCTTGAGGAGTTCAAATGGATAGAGTTGCTTGCCCCTTGCAAAATTTGAGCAAATCGAGCAAAACTCCAAAATCTACCTTGCCTTGGCATTTTTCAACAAGGCATGTTGCCATGGTCATATCACATGGCTCAAGTTAAGTTTGGTGATGTTCTTGGCCATTTTGGAAAGCCCTCATATGATACAATAACTGTTTGATCATAATTGGTTTTGATACTTTTTGGATCCAAGTGAAAAATGCTCCTACATTTGGAAAAAAGTGAAGGCAGATTTTAACTTAGTGAAAATTTCACTAAGTGTTGGAAAAAGTGGCATTTCATGTTTTCAGCCATTTTGATCATTCCATAACTCAAAATCCATAATGAATTGGAATGAGGTGTAGTTGAAGCTTTTGTAGAGGGCCATCAGAACTACAAATCCAGCTTTGGATGGGAAAAAATGGCCTTGTTGTTTAGGAGTTAGGATCCTCCAAAGTTGGTACCCTAGCCACTTTATTCCATAACTTAGAAAATTTTCTAAGTTTTTATGGTTACCCCTTTTACAAGTTATCCCACTTTTCTTGATTTTTCTTGATGAATGATGATTCAAATCACACATTAACATCATTTTAGGGTTAAAAACCCATTTTTGTGAAAAATCTCAAAAAGTCAAAGTTGACTTTTGTGCACAGTTGACTTTTTGTCAGATGAATTCCAAACTGTGCGATCCTCTATAAAATCAAGTCCTTGACCTAAATCAAACTTGATGGATTGATTTTATAGGTGTTATAAGGTGTATTGAATCATGTCCTAGGGTTTGGGAGCATGTCCTGGTCAAAAGTCAAAGGTACAGTTGACTTTTCTCGCGAAACCCTAACTGTGGTTCTGATGAAATTGAAACTTGTTGCTCAAGCTTCTTGGATTAATCCATTGTTGTAAATGGATCACTGTAGTGTGTTAGAGACCATCAAATCCTCCCTTGAGGTCTTGGCTCATGGTTTGTCCCAAAAGTCAACTTAGGGGTGAATTAGGTCAAGAAACCCTAATTCCTGATTTTTTATATATGCATCCCCTGAGGCTAAATTGACTTGGTGATTGGGTTTATGATGTCCCTTGGAGCATCATAGGTTATGCCTTGAAGCATTGGCTCATTCCCATAGGAGAATTTCCATCTGGAGGCCCTGGTCGACCAAAACCCTAATTTGGTGACACTGGCGATCTTGAGGCTTAATCCACTTAGAAGGGAGCAGCCTTGTGCTTGATCCTTGAAGTGGGAGTCCTTTTGATCCATTGTGGATGTTGGAGAGGCTAGACAAGTTGCAGATCATGTCATTTCTTGATTGATCCTTTGTCTAAGAGCTCTGAGAGGGCTTGAAACCCTAATTCTGATGGTAGTGGATACTCACCCATCTTTGGGGAGACTAATGGTTCATCCATATTGTGATGATAATTTACACAATGATGGGAAATATTAGTGGTCAAAATTTGGGGTTTGACAGAGGGAATCTGTTGTAACGATCGTGTGCCTTATGCAAAGAGGACTTAAAGCGACGTTATAGACGATCGTGTGCCTTATACAAAGAGGACCTAAAGCGATCGGATCGTGTGCCTTATACAAAGAGGACTTAAAGCGATCCATAAACGTCGTGTGCCTTATACAAAGAGGACCTAAAGCGACGGGGAACATCGTTTGCCCGACGGGGAGTTACACTAAGTAACAAGCGATGATTCGAATAATTCCTGAGTGAATTAATGATGATGAGAATGATGGATGGAATGGTACCGCATGCATAGAGTCGTTGTGTCGGTCTCTGTGCATTTACATAAGTCATGAATGGATTGATTATGTGTGGGAAATTGTGAATGAGATTGATGATTTGATATGTATATTGGTGATAAATGTATTGAGCATGATTGATATGCCTTTGTGATGGATGCATGAATTATGAATTGTCTTGTTTTGTATTTGAATTATGGTAGATGTTGTGGTGAGAATGTTTTGCATGTGTATTTCATGTTATTACATAATTGTATGCAACTATATTACAATTGTGTTTCTCACCCTTCTGCTATTTTGAATGCTCTATGAGGCATTGCAGATTAGATGCTGGAGGTCTTTTTGTGAAGATTATGTCTTCATTCTTTTGTCGGTCGGCTCTGATATGTGGCACCGGGTAGTTGGGGAGATCGTTATGTGATTATGTGTATATATATCTTTTTGGATTTTACATGTATGACTCTGTATATGACAGACAAAATTCTATGTTTATATATGATATTTCAGTTGCAGATTTTCTGCTTTTATTCTGTATCTGAATTGTGGGTGTTAGGAATCGAGTTCCTCTATTTATGTTGCTACCTGATTGTTGCATATCTATATGAGCAGGTTGTTATATTTCATTACTTTGATGTGACGCTCCCGTCTATGCCATGAATGTTTTAATTATACTCTGATTATTTGTTTTCGCTTTAATTACTCAGGGTATAGATTGGGGGTGTCACATTAAGTGGTATCAGAGGCAGTCTGTGTCGGTCATTTTGACCAAGTTATTTGTTGTGCGGCAGTTGTGTTCTGGCGAGTTGATTGTTTAACCATAGTTACTATTATTGGATATGAACAGAATATGGCTGGTAGGAATGATGCTGCTCTTGCTGCTGTTATGCAAGCTATGGATCAGACTATGCGGAATACACCTAATTCTGGTGGGAATGATGAGTTCAGGAAGAACAAATCGCCTATCTTCAAAGGAAGACATGATCCTGAGGGTGCTCAGATTTGGCTTAAGGAGATTGAAAGAATCTTTCGAGTGATGGACTATGCTGAGGAACAGAAGGTGAAACTGGGTACTCACATGTTAAAGGAGGAGGCTGATGATTGGTGGGTTAGTATGCGTCATGTGTGGGAAGCTACAGGTGAAGTTGTCACTTGGGCTTTGTTTAGCAGTGAGTTTTTGAGGAAGTATTTTCCTGAAGATGTTAGAGGAAAGAAAGAAATAGAGTTCTTGGAGTTGAAATAGGGTAACATGTCTGTTACTAATTACACTGCTAAGTTTGTGGAGCTTGTTCAGTTTTATCCACATTATGCTGAAGCAACTGCGGAGTTTTCCAAATGTGTGAAGTTTGAGAATGGGTTGCGTCCCGAGATCAAACAGGCAATTGGTTATCAAAGAATTAGGAGGTTTTCAGATTTGGTGGATGGTTGTAAAATTTATGAGGAGGATAACAAAGCTCGATCTACTCATTATAAGAGTGTGAACGAAAGGAAAGGAAAGCAACCGTTTCGTGGTGGTCCTTATGTGGCACCAACTGACAAGGGAAAGCAAAGGGCTAATTTTGATAAAAGGCCAAGTGGGGGAGGTATGTATAATCCTCCGAGATGTTTTAAGTGTGGTGACTTAGGACATCGTCAGTTTGAATGTAGAAAGGATATGAGGAAGTGTTCCAATTGTGGAGGTATAGGACATGTAGCAGCTGATTGCAAGAGGAATGTGGTGAAGTGTTTCAACTGTGGTGAACCTGGTCATGTTAGTATGAGGTGTCCGAAACCAAAACAAGATCAAGCTGAAGGAAAGGTATTTGCATTGGTAGGAACTCAGCCTACTAGTGCAGATCGTCTGATCAGAGGTACTTGTTTTATTAATAGTATGCCTTTAGTTGCTATTATTGATACCGGAGCGACTCATTCATTTATTTTATCTGAGTGTGCGCGGCATTTGAATCTTTTGTTGTCGTTGATGGGTGGAGAGATGGTTATCGATACTCCAGCATTGGGGTCGGTAACTACTTCTCTGGGTTGTTTAAGTTGTCCTTTGACCATTTATGGTGAGGATTTTGCTATGGATTTAGTGTGTCTGCCGTTGGAGGGTTTAGACGTAGTCTGGGAATGAATTGGTTGTAGTTCCATCGAGTTCATATTGATTGCTATCATAAGTTGGTAAGATTTCCTTCTCTTGAAGAAGACGAGGAATCGAGTTTCTTATTTACCAAAGAGTTGAAGAAACTTTTGGCGGATGAAGCTCAGTTGTTCGGGTTATTTGCATCGTTGACTGTGGATAGTCAAGTTGCAATTGATGTGTTTCCAGTCGTGTGTGATTTTCCGGAGGTGTTCCGGAGGATATTTCTGATGTGCCGCCAGAAAGAGAGGTGGAGTTTTCTATAGATCTAGTTCCTGGTACTAGACCTGTGTCTATGGCACCATATCGTATGCCGGCATCTGAGTTGGTTGAGTTGAAGAAGCAGTTGAATGAATTGTTAGAAAAGAGGTTTGTGAGGCCGAGTGTATCGCCTTGGGGTGCTCCAGTTTTATTGGTGAAGAAGAAAGATGGAAGTATGTGATTGTGTATTGATTATCGCCAACTGAATAAGGTGACGATTAAGAATAAGTATCCTCTTCCGAGAATTAATGATTTGATGGACCAGTTGGTAGGTGCGTGTGTGTTTAGTAAAATTGATTTGAGGTCAGGCTATCATCAGATTAGAGTGAAGGAGGAAGATATTTAGAAGACGGCTTTTAGGACACGATACGGGCATTACGAATATCCTGTGATGCCGTTCGGGGTTTCTAATGCGCCGGGAGTGTTTATGGAGTATATGAATCGCATATTCCATGAGCACTAGGATCAATTTGTTGTTGTGTTTATTGGTGACATCTTGATTTATTCTAAGTCTCGGGAGGAACATGCGAAACATTTGTGTATTGTATTGAAAATTTTGAAGGAAAAGAAACTTTATGCCAAGTTGTCCAAGTGTGAGTTCTGGTTGTCAGAAGTGAGTTTTCTTGGGCATGTGATTTCAGGTAATGGTATTGTTGTGGATCCGTCCAAAGTAGATGCAGTTCTACAATGGGAGGCTCTTAGATCTGTTACTGAAATTAGAAGCTTTTTGGGTTTAGTTGGATATTATCGAAGATTCATTGAATGTTTTTCCAAGTTAGCACTTCCATTGACCCAGCTGACTTGTAAAGGTAAAGCGTTTATTTGGGATATTCAGTGTGAGGAAAGTTTTAGTGAGCTGAAGAAAAGATTGACTACAGCTCCGATTTTCATCTTACCGAATCCTAGTGAACCGTTTGTGGTGTATTGCGATGCATCTTTGAGTGGTTTAGGTGGTGTGTTGATGCAAGAAGGTAAGGTTGTGGCTTATGCTTCGAGACAACTGAGGGTTCATGAGAAGAATTATCCTACTCATGATTTGGAATTAGCTGCGGTGGTTTTTGTATTGAAAATTTGGAGACATTATCTCTACGGTGCAAGATTCGAAGTCTTTAGTGATCATAAGAGTTTAAAATACTTGTTTGATCAGAAAGAGTTGAATAAGAGGCAACGGAGATGGTTGGAATTTTTGAAGGACTACGATTTTAGCTTGAATTACCATCCTGGTAAAGCTAATGTGGTAGCCGATGCGTTAAGCCAGAAATCTTTGCATATGTCTGCTTTGATGGTTAAAGAGTGGGAACTTTTGGAAGAATTTAGAGATTTAAGTTTGGTGTGTGAATTGACATCTGATAGCGTGAGGCTTGGTATGTTAAAGGTCACTAATGATTTTCTGTTGACCGTTAGCGAGAAACAGAGGCTGGATATGAAATTTGTTTATTTGATGACGGTTGGAGATAAAGGTGTGAATGGTGACTTTAAAGTGGATGATCAGGGTGTTTTGAGATTTCGTGGTAGAATTTGTATTCCTGATGATTCGGAATTGAAAAAGATGATTTTAGAGGAAGGACACCGGAGTAGTTTGAGTATATATCTGGGAGCTAATAAGATGTATCAAGATTTGAAGAAGATCTTTTGGTGGTTCGGATTGAAGAGGGATGTGGCTCAGTTTGTCTATGCGTGTTTGACGTGTCAGAAGTCAAAGGTAGAACATCAGAAGCCTAGTGGATTATTGCAACCGTTGGATATTCCCGAGTGGAAATAGGACAGCATTTCTATGGATTTTTTTACAGGGTTGTCGAATACTCAGAGGGGACATAGTACCATTTGGGTGATTATGGATAGGCTGACTAAATTGGCGCATTTTATTTCGATTGACATCATTTTTTCTTTGGAGAGGTTGGCTGAGACTTATATCCGTGTGATTGTGAGATTACATGGTGTTCTGTTGTGTATTATTTCAGATCGAGATCTGAGGTTTACTTCCAAATTTTGGGAAAGTTTGCAAAAGGCGTTAGGTTCCAAGTTGAGATTGAGTTATGCTTATCATCCTCAGACGGATAGTCAGACCGAGAGAACTATTCAGTCATTGGAAGATTTATTGAGAGCTTGTCTTCTTGAGCAAGGTGGTGCTTGGGATAGTTATCTTTCGTTGGTTGAGTTCACGTATAACAACAGTTTCCATTCGAGTATTGGAATGGCACCTTTTGAAGCGTTGTATGGAAGAAGATGTCGAACACCTTTGTGTTGGCATGAATCTGGTGAGAGTTTGGTGGTTGGCCCGGAGTTAGTTCAACAAACAACGGAAAAGGTGAAACTTATTCGTGAGAAGATGAAGGCTTCTCAGAGTAGGCAGAAGAGTTATCATGATTGAAAGAGGAAAGATCTTGAGTTTCGAGAAGGCGATCATGTATTTTTTAGAATTACACCGGTGACGGGTGTTGGACGTGCATTGAAGTCGAAGAAGCTTACTTCTAGGTTTATTGGTCCTTATGAGATATCCGCGAGAGTGGGTACTGTGGCTTATCGGGTGGCGTTGCCACCAAATCTTTTGAATTTACATAATGTGTTCCATGTTTCACAGCTTCGGAAGTATGTTCCGGATCCGTCGCACGTGATTCCGATGGATGAGGTTGAGGTAAGGGAGAACCTTACGGTTGAGGCATTATCGATGAGGGTTTTGGATCGCGAGTTGAAGCGGTTAAGAGTCAAAGATATTGCGCTTGTGAAAGTAGCGTGGGGAGGCGCTGCTGAGGGCAATTTGACTTGGGAGTTGGAGAGTCGGATGCGGGAATCGTATACGGAGTTGTTTGTCTCAGGTAATATTTTTTAGGACGAAAATTTCTAAGTGGGGGAGAGTTGTAACGCCCCGATTTTTGTTAGATTTATTTAATTGAGTCGATTTAATTATTTTTGTTTTTATATTATTTTATTCTTGGTTTTTATTTGGTAAATATGTTATGTTTATCGTTATTATGAGTGTAGGGGTATTTTGGTCATTTTGCTTGGTTAGATATTATTGTTTTTCTTAAAATAGAAACATAGAGATTAGAAAGAGAGAAAAGAAGTTTAAGAGAAATAGAGAGAAAGAGAAGAAGAAAAAGAGGAAAACTTGGAGTTTAAGAAATCGATTCAACCGACACTTCAAAGCACGATTAATCGGGTAAGGGTGTGAAACTCGGTTATTATATGCTTGTGTATGAATATGTATGTGTGTGTTTGAATGTTTACTTGTTTTTCATAGTTTTTCAATTATAGGTTGAAATGAGAAAAATGAATAGAAATTGATGTTTTCACGGTCGGAAATCAATATGAATCACGTAGCATGATCGTATTATATGTATGAACATTGTTGATACTTATTTTGATTGATTGAAAATGTTTTGGATGGAGAAAGATGAATTTTGGGGTTTTGGAACCGTGTAACCCACAACAGAAAAATTCTGGTTCTGATGCGATTCGCCGGGCGAATTGGGATTCTCCAGGCGAATTAGGTCTCGCCACTAGTTCGCCAGGCGAAGTGCTGGCGAAGAGGGATTCGGCAGGCGAAATCATAAGTCGCCAGGCGAAAACGGGGAGACAGAAATGTGTTAGCTACTGGAACTCTTGGGTTTTTTCTAAAATTGTGGTTCGCCACTAGATCGCCAGGCGAAGTGCTGGCGAAAGGGGATTCGCCAGGCGAATCTGGCAGTTTTTCAATAAATTCTTTTCTTTGAAAATTCATAACTTTTGATCCGTAACTCGGATCGAGACGTTCTTAGTACCGTTGGAAAGCTAATGAGATGTTCTTTCTTATAAAAATGGTTTTGAGATTAGTGGCCGATTTAATTGTGTCGGGAATTTGGAAACGTGTAGTTTTGTTGACTTTTACCGTCGTAATTGTGTGCGATTGATGTGTTATCATGCGATATGCTTTTGATATATAACATATAGCTTGTGTGCTGTTATATGATGTGAATGCATGTGATAAAATGTTGTGATGATGGTTTGTGGCCTTATGGCAAATAAATGCCTTGTTTTGGGTTTGATTGCAATGCATGATTATTGATGTTGGGATGGTTCACCTGGTTATATATGTATATGCATTTGATAGTCATGAGTCATTAGTATGCCATGCATCATGAATATGCACCATGTGATGTCGTGTGCTCTTGTGGGGTGTGAGCGACGAAACGATTCCAGAAGGAATCTGCTGTAACGATCGTGTGCCTTATGCAAAGAGGACCTAAAGCGGCGTTATAGACGATTGTGTGCCTTATACAAAGAGGACCTAAAGCGATCGGATCGTGTGCCTTATACAAAGAGGACCTAAAGCGATCCATAAACGTCGTGTGCCTTAGACAAAAAGGATCTAAAGCGACGGGGAACATCGTTTGCCCGACGGGGAGTTACACTAAGTAACAAGCGATGATTCCAATAATTCCTGAGTGAATTAATGATGATGAGAATGATGGATGGAATCGTACCGCATGCATAGAGTCGTTGTGTCGGTTTCTGTGCATTAACATAAGTCATGAATGGATTGATTATGTGTGGGAAATTGTGAATGGGATTGATGAGTTGATATGTATATTGGTGATAAATGTATTGAGCATGATTGATATGCCTTTGTGATGGATGCATGAATTATGAATTGTCTTGTTTTGTATTTGAATTATAGTAGACATTGTGGTGAGAATGTTTTGCATGCGTATTTCATGTTATTACATAATTGTATGCAACTATATTATAATTGTGTTTCTCACCCTTCTGCTGTTTTGAATGCTCTATGAGGCATTGCAGATTAGATGCTGGAGGTCTTTTTGTGAAGATTATTTCTTCATTCTTTTGTTGGTCGACTCTGATATGTGGCACCGGGTGGTTAGGGAGATCGTTATGTGATTATGTGTATATATATCTTTTTGGATTTTACATGTTTGACTCTGTATATGACAGACAAACTTCTATGTTTATATATGAGATTTCAGTTGCAGATTTTCCGCTTTTATTCTGTATCTGAATTGTGGGTGTTAGGAACTGAGTTCCTCTGTTTATGTTGCTACCTGATTGTTGCATATCTATATGAGCAGGTTGTTATATTTCATTACTTTGATGTGACGCTCCCGTCTATGCCATGAATGTTTTATACTCTGATTATTTGTTATCGCTTTAATTACTCGGGGTATAGATTGGGGGTGTCACACTCACCACCGATAACGCTTCACTTATTCCATCACCTTAAAAATCAGCTACTCGCGCCCAATCCGTCCACCTAGGATTAAGGCTCATTAACAACCGACCACTGTCCAACACCATGAATGCATGCAACATACAACATGCAATAACAAGACCAAGTATAATGACCAACACCTCCATAGTCAATGTACTCCGCCACGACTGGCCACCTTGCGCCAACATATGCTATAACAGCTCAGCCACATCAACATACATCATATCAAGTAACAACAATGCATTTCAGATTATGTCACACCACAACATAAACACTACAATGAATTTACACCACCACACAACAAATTATTCATTTTTAGGTACTGAAACCAAGTTTAAATTAAAGTTCTTCGCGTCAGCATCCCAACGTTTCGAACCGCACCCGAGTCGAACACTCGAAACTGAAGTTATGAATTTTAGAAGTTTTTTAAAAATTGATCCTAGTGTAACCGGTTACACCAAATGAGGTAATCAGTTACACCCCTTGTAACCAGTCACGCTACACAAAACACACACAGTGTAACCGGTTACCCAAATCCTGGTAAGCGATTACACCCTCCTAATTTGCCCAGAAAACATGTTTTCACAACTGTAACACCCTAAAACCCCCGCGTGAAATTGTAATAAAATATCATAATAAAATAAAACATACGACATTTAGGATGCTACTTTCAACCAAACACCTACTCATGCATACGACATGTAACACATAATTACTATAATAGTGCCAACAAAATCTTATTTAATTATTTTTCTCATGTAGCAGCGGAAACTCAACTAAAACATAATATGTTTAAAACCACATAACCAACATCAATTAGACAAAAGTAATAACGGCAATTAAATAAATAATGGCAAGCGTTCCATATCCCTAGTGTTACACATCAGAGCAGACGCCGACTCAAAACATAAAGTGAAGGACTCCGTCTTCACTAACCGCAACTCTGCACTATTCTTGATTATCTGCACGTTACCCACGTAGAGATAACATTCAAACAGAAAGGGTGAGATTCTCAAATCAGCAAAAGAAATGCATAATATACATATAAAGGCATATAATCATTACACAATTCAGCCTATCATCACAACATCAACACCATTGCAATTTCCTACACAAGCAGACAATCATATAATCCACAACACAACATAATGTAATGCAATGAGACTCTCAACTCGACTCAATGCATGTGGTACCAATTCGATCCCTTTTTCATGATCATAATTCCCGTCGGATTTTCTATATGTGTCGCTCACACCCCACATGGGCACACGAACACCCGTAATCGCTTAAACCCCACATGGGCACACGATTACCTTAACAACAACAATAACACGATTCCATTTAAAGGAATCTGGATAAGACGCTCACACGCCACATGGGCACACGACTTATCATACAACTTATGCAACATGATATGTATTCAACGACAACATACAACGACGACCAATACGTATGACTATCATATAGCCAATACATCATACCACAATTGTCCAACACGCAACATATATCTACCTAAACATGCAATAATTGCAATCCATAGCTACAACACATATTCGAACAACCGAACTCAATATTTCAACGTTCGACACCTCACAACATACACGGAAACATAATTAATGCGTCGAATAGTTGGAATTCTGGCATTGAAAATAATTTTAACAAAAGGTACATGAAACCAGATTTCTAACGATTTGAACAGTAACTGAAACGGACGTATGGATCAAAAGATATGAATTTTTAAAGTTTAAGAAAATTATGTCTGTAACAGCAGCAAGCAGAACTGTCATGTTCGCTACAAGTTCGCCCAGCGAACTATCATTCGCTAGGAGTTCGCCTAGCGAATTCGCCAGCGAAACACCTTCCCCATACAAAATCCAGTGGCTCACCTATTTTCCTCTCCCTTCGCCTCTACATTCGCCCAGCGAACATTCGTTCGCCAGGAGTTCACCCAGAAAACCTGGAGCAAATCTCCCCAAAACTCACTCCAGTATCACCTATCCTTCCCCTTCGCTCGCCTTTCAATTCGCCCGAAGATATGCCAGTGAACCCTTCGCCCAGCGAACATTCCTTCGCACGGCGAAGTGCGTGAATCAACAACTCTGCAGTTGCGATTCCTGCACAATCCAACCCCAACCCTTCTCCGATTTCAGTAGCAAATAACCCAGAATTACACATAGATTTCATGGTTATCACACAATCAATCAAGATCACACAAACCATAAATTAACCGATCAATTTATACAATTTACCTCTTATCAAAATCTTCGACACGCAAAAACCTCAACCCCACACCAAAACAATCAACACATAGACATGAACCTAATGATTTATCTACCCTTATACAAATATTATATATCCCTTAAGTGATTAAAGAACCCCACCCTTACCTTAGAGTTCTTGTAGAAAGTTATCATTCCTCAACAATGGAGTTCTCCCTTTTCTTCCTTGAACCCTAGCTTTTTCTCCTCTTTTCTCCCGTTCCTCTGTTTTCACGTTCTGACCAAACTTTCTCTCCACTTCCCCTTTTCTATTTCTAATATTATTTTTATTTCATAATATTATTAATATTATCCCAATATTATTATTATTATTATTATTATTATTAATTTTACCAATTAAATAATAATAGCAATATCTCCTAACAATTTAAATTAATAATATTAATCAAATATTGCAAATATTAATTAATTAATCATTCTCACCACACCACCAAGTTCTACCAAATTAGCCACACACCCCTCACCCTCAAGGTCACTAATACTAAGGTCATTACTCCTTACCTTAGGGTACCCCAACATAACCCAACACACATACAATCACATAATTTTAATTACGAAAAATAATAAAAATAAATCGGGGCGTTACAATAATAGTGCAATCGATTACCCCTTTCCTGGTAACCAATTACAGTTGTAGCAGAAGCACTTTTCTGCTGCTTATCAGTACGAAAATCACTTTTTGACGCACCCCAAAATCCCACTTTTCATACCATTCTTTTAATACATAATTTTACTCAAAAATCAGTTTTCATAAACATTAAAACCCCAAATTCTTTTCACCAAAAACACTCAAAACTTAGTTTCGACTCTGACTCGCAACCACCCATAACAACACAACATCTACCATCAAGAATTCCATCAAATGCATAATTTCAATAGCAACATTATGCAATTTTCCATTCAATCATCAACCACAACATCATCATACAACATTCTAACACATCTAATTCATCAAACAACATACAATTGCATGATCCACACAATTAATCCAACAATTACAAAATTGCAACAATGATCATGATATTGAGAGAAGAAAAACACAACCCAAGCATAGACATAATCTATCCACCATCATCATACAAGCCCTTGGATAATTAGAACACCACCCTTACCTTAAAGTTCTTGCAAGTTCCTCGATAATGGTGATTCTTCCTAGCTTCTTCCTCATTGCCCTAGCTCTTTTCTTTCACTTTTCTCCAAACTTTCACGTGCTGATAGTTTCTCCCCTCATTGTAGCGAGCGATTTTGGACGCGGTTCTTAAGCGCTGGTCGCTCTCTGCAGTTTGAGCTTTGACTACAGGTCGATTCATTTTTTATCCTATTGTGAGCTGAATAAGGAAGGGAAATAGATGTCTCCAATTAACCCTGCTTGCATACTGAGTTTAAACAGCGGTCTGTTAGGTTACGGATGCTATCAATGTGGGGGGGCCTTTGTACTGGTTATTTGTATTTTCGCCAATACGGTTTTCTTTCTTTCTAGGACTTTCTAGTGGGGAACAAGGGTTAGGATATTAGGACTGGTGCTTTTGAATTACTGCTTTTGATTGACGAAGATATGGGATTTGGGTTTTTTGTTGATTGCGCTCGCTAAGATCTTTTCTTTCGATCTTATGCCTACGTATTCCCGTTTACCGAAACAGGGAAATCAGAGCGTTCGTAGTTCCTCCTATTCTATGGGAGGAAATGGGTGTTTTGGTGTCTTGTTCAAAGCCTAAGACATGAAGCGAAAGGTGATTTGTATCTTGTTCAAAGCCCAAGATGTGAAGCTAAAAGGTCTATTTGTGTCTTGTTCAAAGCCCAAGACGTGAAGCTGAAAGACCTCTACTTTAGAGAGAATTTGTCATCTCTAAAGAGGGGGAAGGAGAATTACTTTAACTGGGATACGCGGATCCGAGCAATGCCATAATTTTCGAAGAAAGGGTTTTAACCTGAAGGAGAAGACTTTAACTCAGTGTAGAGCAATGCCATCTTTCCTTAGGAATTTCTCATGCTAAAAGAGGGACAGTGGCATGGATGTAGATGATCCAGAGGCTTGCCGCTTACATCGATTAGATGAAGGGAAAGGAGTTGTTGATGTTTGTGTACTACGAACGAGGCATAGCTTTGATGCTAAAAGGTCGATTGGATCAACCAGTGGTTTTCTTATACAAAGCCTAAGAGGAGGCTAATTTCCGCTAGGAAAATCATTATAGAAAGCCTAAGAGGAGGCTATTTTGTGTCTCGTACAAAGCCCGAGAGAGAGGCTAAAAGTTTTTGACCCAGTGGGGCATATCGTTATACAAAGCCTAAGAGGAGGCTAGCAAAGAGTTGACTTAGTTGGAGAATCTTTTATACTCAGTAAGAGAGTGTTTTTGTATCTCGTACAAAGCCCGAGAGAGAGGCGAAAAGGTTGTTTTGACTCCACTGGGGAGAATTTTGGTATCTCGTACGAAGCCCGAGATGGAGGCTATTGTAACTGTTTCAGTTGAGTGACAGATCCAATATACTGATTTAAAAGAGAAAATCAGTTCTTATATGAGTAACACTGTACACAGGGATTTAATTTGAGGATCAGGGATATTTCCTTCTCTTTGAGGAAACGGGAAATCCAAAGGGTATCGAGACTATCTGAGTCTGCGGGTTTCCTTCCTATTTAACAAAGGGTGCTTGAGAATGTCTTTGAGACTCAAGGAAGTTAGATTGTCCGTGTCTAGAGTTTTTATCTTTTGTACTATGCTTCGAGAAACAGTAGTAGACTCTATGAAAGGACTGTTCTATGCAGATGACTAGGTTCTGTTCCTATACCTCTAGGAGGTCGTCGGGACAATTTGTACGAAGCCCAAGAGGAGGCTGGAAACTTTTAAGAAGCCAACAGGTCCTTGTACGAAGCCCAAGAGGAGGCTATCATTCCCGGAGGAAGAGATCATTATACGAAGCCTAAGAGGAGGCTGTGAATACTTCTAAGAAGTCGTAGGATCCTTGAATAATGCCCAAGAGGAGGCTGATGCTTTTAAGAAGCCTGTGGGTCTATCATCTCCTTTCCATTAAGAGAGATAATTCTTTTAAAGATAAAAACCACTGGTAAACGTGCGAGGTTTACTATCCAGCGACTTTTAACTTTTAAAGAGGGTTCCTTAGTTAAGGTCCAAGATTATGACCGTAGTGAGTACCCAAACCCCGAGACATTCAAGGCAAGCTATCCACAAGGAATAGATCAAGTCAGGAAAGTTCGAGAATTGGGAAGAAACTCAAAGATGCCATTCACGGAGAATACATTCATCTTGGGGAGTAGAGCTTCTTGACGATTCCTAAGGAGGACAGTCGAAGAGAAGACTGTATCTGGTGCTCCTATTGGGGATCTAGGCGCCTATTTCTACGAATAAATGAAACGGCGTCACCTAGTTCTAGACGTAGTTGCCGGGGAAACTCGAAATATCTATACTATTATTACACAATAGATATGAGTTTATGAAAGGAGACTTACAGTGAGCAGCCCCACAATACAGTTTATAATATGAAAGTAGTAAATAAAAGCGATAACCACTTACTCGGTTGTAGTGCTTCCATGCTGTTTGGTTAGTTGTTCAACAAAGAAAGATTGAAAACAACAGTATATTCAAAATCAAAGGAGAAAGTGCTTTGAAAAAGAAAGGTTTGGGGCTTACAGCTCAAGGAGAGGCCCAGGGTTTTATCAGTGAGCGCACTGTTTGACTTCGTACAGCGGGACTTATACAAGTGACTGGGGCCCAAAAAGGTTTTCTGTACAAAGGGATGGGTCTTACACTCTCTCAAGAGGCCCAAAAAGGTTTAAAGAAAAGAGAGTGGGGCTTATAACACGAGGGTAGGCCCAAATGATTTTTCGTTTAAAAATGGCGATCGCGCCGAGGTTTTCTTTTAACGCAAAGGGACTTATACAATAAGTGAGGCCCAAAATGCTTTGGTTAAAAGGGGGATTGGGTCTTACACTCTAATAGAGGCCTAAAGTGTTTTGAATGGGTCTTATAGCTCAAGGAGAGGCCCAGATGATTTTTATTTTTAAACGGGCGACGATCGCGCCGTTTACTTGTACAGAGGGACTTATACAATGAGTGAGGCCCAAAAAGTTTTTGTACAAGGGGGGATGGGTCTTACACTCTCTCAAGAGGCCCAAAGAGTTTTGAAGAAAAAGAAATGGGTCTTACTACTCGAGGGTAGGCCCAGATGGTTTTTATTTTTAAACGGACGACGATCGCGCCGTTTACTTGTACAGAGGGACTTATACAATGAGTGAGGCCCAACAAAGTTTTCTGTACAAAGGGATGGGTCTTACACTCTCTCAAGAGGCCCAAAGAGTTTTGAAAATGATTTATGAGGGTTGAATTAATCCAAAACCCTAATTTGTTTTCAAAATGTATTTAATTGAATAAAAATTCAATTAAAATGATCAAAAATTGTTTAACACATGGAAAACAAATTGTGATCTTGGATTAATGCTTCAAAAATTAAGTATTGACCTACAAAATAATTAGAAAGCATTAAAAGTTGCAAAATCAATGTAGAAAAAATATTTAAAATGCCAAAAACAATCAAAATATTAATTCTTTACAAAAATATCAATTATATGAAATAAATAATATTTTTGGGATTTTTTGATAAAATAAAATATTTTAACATTTTTGTGAATTATTAAAAAAAGAATCAACTCAAAATCATTAAAACTCAGAGAGAAATTAATTTTTGAATCAATTAAACAAAATCACAAAATTCAAATATTTGAATTTGAAAAAAAAGGCGCCAAGAACAAGCTGAAGAACACGCGCGTGTTCTTGGTTTCTCAGATTTGCGTTTTCTATCCAATCTCCATGAATACGTAATCATATCATGCAATCCACATATCATTATGCTCGTCTCAACCTCACGATCATGTCTATGTACTTTAATTTCATTTAAATTAAACATACAACAAGAAATCACGAAGAAACCTCAAGAACCCTAATTTCTGCATGAAGGCTAGGATTTTTGATACACGATTCAAACAATGCAATTAATTGAGGGAAAACATTCCATGCATGATTATGAACATATGGCCAAATTATTGTGCGAGGAAATATGCATAGATTGAGAGATGACCAAGTATGTGCTTACATCCAAGTCGTGACAGCAAGAGCAGATGTGATTTTGAGTTGGAGGTGTTACAGACAAGTTGTGATGATCTGGACAGCTTCCCTACACCATATGGAGTGTGTTTGAACACTTGGATTGAATTGAAATGAACTGGATCAGTTTATGGCATCTCAGCTGCAACTTCACTTCAAACTTGAGTGGATGGCAAGTGATTTTGAGATTTTGAGGTTCCAGATGTTATGTGAGTGTTTGATCAGCTCATATGTGATGTATGTGAGGTGTGTGAGTGATTGGTTTGATTGGAGAAGCTCTCAAACTCAAAACCCGATAGCTACCTTGCTAAGAAAGGCATTTTTGCCAAGAGAAAGAGATTTTGAGGAAAGCATCTGTTAGATGGCTTTGGTGTACTCAAACTGACCACAATTGAGCTCTATTTATAGTAGAGCAAGTTTGTTTTGCAAGGAATAGTGCATGGCAGCTGGTAAGTAGGTTTGGCCAATGTTGTCCAATGAAAATCCAAGTCTCCTCTAGCCATTGACTAGAGGTTAGGGCACAGAGCTTTGGTCCCCTTGGTCTTGGATAAGTCTTGACTGATTTCAGATGAGAATAGCTCAGTCCATGCCACCTTGATGGTTCCATTGAATGCCTCATTCCAAATTTGAAGTCTTGTCCCTATTTTGGTAACTCTAGGTTCAACATGTTATTCCTTGTTCCTTGGACCTTGGAGGCTTGGCTCAGTGATTGTCCCATTTGGATTCAATCCTCTGAGGTGTCCAAGTGGATTGGAGCAATTGAATTTGGCTGATTTTGGCAAATCGACCAAAGTTGCAAATTCTGCCTTGCCTTGACAGATTTCAGCAAGGCAACTTGGCAATGTTGTATCTCATGGTGTAGGTTGAATTTGGCAATGTTCTTGGCCATTTTGGAAAGCTCTTACATGATACAACAACTGTTTGAACAAGTTTGGTTTTGATCTCTTTTGATTCCAAGTGAAAAATCCCCCTACATTTGGCAAAAAGTGAGGCAGAATCTGACTTAGTGAAAATTTCACTAAGTGTTGGAAAAAGTGACATTTTCACTTTTCAGCCACTTTGATCACTCCATAACTCAAAATCCTTAATGAATTGGAATGACTTGTAGTTGAAGTTTTTGTAGGTGATAATGAGGGCTACAAATCCATCTTTGGATGAGAAAAAATGGCCTTGTGGTTTAGGAGTTATGGTCCTCCAAAGTTGGTACCTTTGCCACTTTATTTTTAACTTAGAAAAATTTCTAAGTTTTATGGTTACCCCTTTTACAAGTTATCTCACTTTTCTTGATTTTTCTTGATGAATGATGATTCAAATCATACATTAACATCATTTTAGGGTTAAAAATCCATTTTGGTGAAAAATCTCAAAAAGTCAAAGTTGACTTTTGTGCACAGTTGACTTTTTATCAGATGAATTCCAAACTGTGCAATTCTTCACTAAATCATGTCCTTGACCTAAATCAAACTTGATGGACATGTTCCATGGGTGTCATAGGGTATATTCAATCATGTATTAGGGTTTGGGAGCATGTCTTGGTCAAAAGTCAAAGTTACAGTTGACTTTTCCCTTAAAACCCTAATTGTGGTGCAGATGAAATTGAGACTTGTTGCTCAAGCTTCTTGGATCAATCCATTGTTCCAAATGGATAAATATGGTATATTAGAGACCCTCAAATCACCTCTTGAGGTCTTGGCTCATGGTTTGTCCCAAAAGTCAACTTAGGGGTGAATTAGGTCAAGAAACCCTAATTCCTGATTTTTTTATGAATGCATCCCCTGAGGAAAAATTGACTTGATGCATGGGTTCATGAGGTTCCATGAAGCATATTAGGTTATGTTTTGGATCATTGCCTTGTGCCCAGATGAAAATTTCCATCTAGAGACCCTGGTCGACCAAAACCCTAGTTTGGTGACACTGTCGATCTTGAGACTTGATCCACCTAGAAGGGAGCAGCCTTGTGCTTAATCCTTGAAGTGGGAGTCCTTTTTGATCCATTGTGGATGTTTGAGAGATTAGACAAGTTGAAGATCATGTCATTTCTTGATTGATCCTTTGTCTAAGCACTCAGAGAGGGCTTGAAACCCTAATTTTGATTGTAGTGGATGCTCACCCATCTTTGGGGAGGCTAATGAAGCATGATGGTTCATCCATATTGTGATGATGATTTTCACAATGATGGGAAATCTAAGTGGTCAAAATTTGGGGTATTACAGATGCCCCTATTTAATCTTCTTGGACCCGAAGGTATGAATGAGGAAGGGATTCGGGCATTCGGGGTGCAAGAGGATTAAATATCGGAATATCCGAAATTTTGATGGTGGTTATGAATGGTAGCTTACGCATTCATCTTCTTTAGCTAAGCGA
This sequence comes from Lathyrus tuberosus, assembly GCA_022829125.1. Lineage (NCBI taxonomy): Eukaryota > Viridiplantae > Streptophyta > Magnoliopsida > Fabales > Fabaceae > Lathyrus > Lathyrus tuberosus. The sequence continues at coordinate 12,958,238 of JALAZF010000109.1, forward strand.
TGATGCTTAGAAAAGGTAAACTTCCCCTCGATCCTGGTTTCCTACCAAGGAACTGGTCTTAGTTTCTGATTTAAACTTCCCCTCGATCCTGGTTTCCTACCAAGAACTGGTCTTAGTTTCTGATTTAAACTTCCCCTCGATCCTGGTTTCCTACCAAGAACTGGTCTTAGTTTCCGATTTAAACTTCCCCTCGATCCTGGTTTCCTACCAAGAACTGGTCTTAGTTTCTGATTTAAACTTCCCCTCGATCCTGGTTTCCTACCAAGAACTGGTCTTAGTTTCTGATTTAAACTTCCCCTCGATCCTGGTTTCCTACCAAGAACTGGTCTTAGTTTCTTTTGTCAATAAACTTTCTTGACAAGGGACGCTATTCATAGCGGCTTTCCTCAAACTTCTCGCCGAATTTTCCTGGGGAGATGCCATTTGAGTGGAAAAAGTTTTGATGTCAGACTTGCTGGGGAACCCATTCGTCTGAGTTGTAGAGGTGTACAAACTTCTCTGTTGGAGACGCCATTTGTTTCTACTGGGGAAAACGATTCTCTTGAGAGACTGTTTTCATTTGGGATCTTTCATCATACTTTTCTCGGGATCTTCCCGGAGAAACGCCATATGATGGGGTCCAATTTTGTGGGGTCGATGACCTTTTCATCAGCGGTCCTTTCGGAGCAAAACTGGCATGCTGCCGAATCTCTGATCACGAGGCTTTCTCTGTGGATTTTCCTTAATCCGGGAAAGCAAGGATATCATCTTCAATGGCGAAGAGTGATGTTTATTGAGAGTTTTCTCTGGCTTTTCAGAGGTTCAAGTTATCAAAGTGGCCAAGTGCCGACTCTGATCTAAAGATACACTGGTGGCGAGATTGTGCAGACGCAACACTTCCTGACGAGGAAAGAACTGACAAACTCGATTGAGAAAACTGTTTATCACTAGGGGACAAGACCGACTCAAGTGATAGTGATGCAATACGAAATGCGAACGCAAATAAAATGCATGAAGTATGTATGTATATGCTGACAAAACAGACGCGACATACAGACTAATGGATGAACACAATTGGATACTCAGCCATCGCGGGGCGAAGAAGTACCGTTGATTCAAAATAGCAATTCCACCTTGCTTGGGAGAGATAGTCCCGTTGGGAGCTATGTTGATCGGGCTTAAGAGATGAGAACTCGGCCGAGGATGTCAGACGAAACAAGGTCTCTGACACAGTTGATCCCTTCATTCAGGCATACTGGCTTAGAAGGAGTACTTTGATTCTGCACTTTGAAGTTCGCTTACTTCGGGAGAAGCGATCGATGTTCTTCTGATGTTCAACAGTCAAAAGAAATTGCCATCTTTATTTTAAAAGCAGAAAAAGTTTTAACAAGTAAATTCATTTTTGTTTTATTTCAAGAATCGCTGATTAAGTTTAAACAACGTCGTTCTGTAAAGCTAAAACAAGCAAGAATTACAAACAAAAGCACAAGGGCTCAAATTTTATTGATAAGATGGAGATCAGCCAAACGCGTGATTCCAAAGAGTATATACAAAGTTAAAAAATGGTAATTTACAGGGAAAATGGCTACGTTGAAACATAACGACCACTATCCTTCTACCAACTTTGAATTCGGGGCATCCTGAGCTTCTGTCGAAGATGACCTTTGACTGGAGATTTCCTCCGATAGATGATGTAACTACTGCTGCTGAGGGACTTGCCTCTGTTGGACATAGTTACTTGCCATTATCCCTAACTTTTGCCTGGATTGTACTATGAGATTTCCAATCCATCGGGATGATTCTTTTTTTTCATGTCTCTAACTTTTGCCTGGACAGCCCTTTCGGGTTTTCAATCCACCTAGACGTTTTTTTTTTTAGTTTATTTTTTTTAGGCGAAGTATTTCTTGACTACATCAACATTCGTGGGGTAGGAAAATTCCTCTCCGTCCATGGTTGCAAGTCTCAAGGCACCGCCTGAGAAAGCTTTCGTGACCACATAGGGGCCATCATAATTTGGGGTCCATTTGCCCCGAGAGTCAGTGAGAAATGATTGTATCTTCTTGAGCACAAGGTCTCCTTTCCTGAAGACACGAGGTCGGGCCTTTTTGTCAAACGCCCTTTTCATTCTCTGTTGATATAACTGACCGTGGCATAGTGCCGTGATTCTCTTTTCTTCGATCAGGTTCAGTTCGTCGTGTCGACTTTGACACCATTCAGCTTCGGTGAGCTTAGCTTCCATCAATACCCTGATTGACGGGATCTCTACTTCTATGGGAAGCACTGCCTCCATGCCATATACTAGAGAGAAAGGGGTAGCCCCTGTTGAAGTGCGGACAGATGTGCGATAACCATGAAGAGCAAAGGGTAGCAACTCGTGCCAATCTTTATAGGTTACAACCATTTTTTGAACGATCTTCTTGATGTTCTTGTTAGCCGCTTCTACCGCTCCGTTCATCTTGGGTCGGTAGGGAGATGAGTTATGGTGTTCAATCTTGAACTCAGCACACAACTCTTTCATCATCTTATTGTTCAAGTTAGATCCATTATCAGTAATGATCTCGTTTGGAACACCATAACGGCAGATGATATTGTTTTTGATAAATCGGACCACCACTTGTCGGGTTACATTGGCGAATGACGTTGCTTCGACCCACTTGGTGAAATAGTCAATGGCTACCAGGATAAACCGATGTCCGTTTGAAGCCTTGGGCTCAATCATGCCAATCATATCGATTCCCCATATGGAAAATGGCCACGGGGAAGAAAGAACTTTAAGATGTGATGGCGGTACATGAATTTTGTCGGAGTATATCTGACACTTGTGACACCTCCTCATGTACTTGTAGCAGTCGGATTCCATGGTCAACCAATAATACCCGGCCCTGAGAATTTTTCTCGCCATTGTGTGTCGGTTGGCATGAGTGCCAAAGGATCCTTCATGAATTTCTTTCATGAGCACGTCTGCTTCTGGTCTGTCGACGCATCGGAGCAAGACCATGTCAAAATTTCTCTTATAAAGAGTGTCACCGCTCAGGAAGAAGTTTCCAGCCAATCTTCTGAGGGTTTTCCTGTCTTTTCTGAGTGCCCCAGATGGGTACTCTTGTTTCTGAAGGAAGCATTTGATATCGTGATACCAAGGTCTGTCATCTATGACTGCTTCAATCGCGAAGATGTAAGCGGGCCGTTCAAGGCGCATTATGTCGATCTTAGGTATGTCATTCCATTGACCTACACTAATCATGGAAGATAGAGTGGCTAATGCATCAGCCATGTGATTCTCATCACGAGGGATGTGATGAAAGTCGACTCTGTTGAAGAAGGGTAACAACCTTCTTGCATAGTCTTTGTAAGGAATCAATCCTGATTGGTATGTGTTCCAATCTCCTTTTATCTGGTTAATAACCAGAGCTGAGTCGCCGTATACGTCCAAGTTTTTGATCCTTAAATCAATTGCTTCTTCGAGACCCATAATACAAGCTTCGTATTCGGCCTCTATGTTCGTACATTTGAACGTAAGTCTGGCAGTGAAAGGAATGTGGGAACCCTGAGGGGTAACAATGATTGCTCCAATTCCATTTCCATAATGATTAACTGCTCCGTCAAAGATGAGTCCCCACTGGGAACCTGGTTCTGGCCCTTCACTGGGTAGCGGTTCATCGCAATCTTTCATTTTTAGATACATGACATCTTCGTCTAGGAAGTCAAACCCGATTGATTCTTGATTTTCAATCGGTTGATGAGTCAAATGATCGGCTAAAATACTTCCCTTAACGGCTTTCTGAGCATGGTACTCTATGTCATATTCTGATAGTAACATCTGCCAACGGGCAATCCTTCCCGTGAGAGCAGGTTTTTCAAAAACGTACTTGATCGGATCCATTTCGGAGACCAACCAAGTAGTATGACGAATCATGTACTGGCGAAGACGTTTGGCTGCCCAAGCCAAAGCGCAACAAGTTTTCTCAAGCATTGTGTACCGAGTCTCGCAGTCGGTGAATTTCTTGCTTAGATAGTAAATGGCAGACTCTTTCCTTTTAGTTTCGTCTTGTTGGCCAAGTACACATCCCATTGAGTCCTCTAGGACTGTGAGGTAAATGATCAGTGGTCTTCCTTCCACTGGAGGTGATAGAATCAGAGGATTCAACAAATATTCCTTAATTCTGTCGAAGGCAGTTTGGCAGTCTTCTGACCAAACGTAATCCTGGTTCTTTTTCAATAACTTGAAAATCGGCGCACAAGTCGCGGTCATAAGGAATATAAATCTGGAGATGTAGTTCAAACTTCCCAGGAATCCTCTGACTTGTTTTTCAGTTTTCGGAGAAGGCATTTCTTGAATGGCCTTGACCTTGTCAGGATCAACCTCAATCCCTTTCTGGCTGACGATGAACCCTAGTAGTTTCCCTGAACGGACACCGAAGGTGCACTTGTTGGGATTCAAGCGGAGCTTGAATTTTCTTAGACGTTCGAACAATTTTGACAGATGTTCAACGTGCTCATCCTCTGTTCTTGATTTTGCAATCAAATCATCGACATATACCTCGATTTCTTTGTGTATCATGTCATGAAACAGAGTAGTCATGGCCCTTTGATAGGTTGCCCCGGCATTCTTCAAACCGAACGGCATTACCTTGTAACAAAAGGTACCCCATGGGGTAATGAACGAAGTTTTCTCCATGTCTTTTGGCGCCATTTTGATCTGGTTATAGCCCGAGAATCCATCCATGAAGGAGAATACTTTGAACCTTGCTGTGCTGTCAACCAGCATGTCAATGTGTGGTAAAGGAAAGTCGTCCTTTGGACTTGCCTTGTTCAAATCTCTGTAATCAACACACATTCTGACCTTTCCATCCTTTTTGGGAACGGGTACGATGTTGGCTAACCATTGAGGATATTCAGATGTAGCGAGGAAACCCGCGTCGATCTGTTTCTATACCTCCTCTTTGATTTTGATGGCCATGTCCGGGTGAGTGCGTCTCAACCTTTGCTTTACTGGCGGACATTCCGATCTCAACGGTAAGTGATGTTCCACGATGCTGGTATCCAACCCTGGCATATCCTGATAGGACCAAGCTAACACATCGGGGAATTCTTTGAGAAGCTTTATCAAACCCTCTCTGGCAGTTGGACTGAGCAATGCTCCGATCCTGATCTCTTTTCTCTCTTTTTCTGAACCCAAGTTTACCGTTTCCAACGGTTCTTTGTGAGGTTCAATGGACCTTTCCTCTTGTCTGAGTAGTCGGGAGATCTCTTCTGGAATTTCGTTGTCATTTTCTTCTTCAGCCTCGAATACCGGGAACTCAAAGTTGGAAGAAGGCATCGGATCGTATGTTTCAACGGGGTTTAAAACAAGCAATCTGCATGACGTGATGATTCGTGTTTAGAAGAGATAGAGAAAATGTAAGTGTGTGCAGTGTATTTATTTTACTGCTTGTTTTTATTATTGAATGTTTTTTTTTAGGATTACCATTTTCTGAGAAAGCAAAAAGAGAAAACAGCAATTAATGCGGAAATTACAGAATGACGTTATTTTATTAATGAACAAGTCGACTCTTGAAACTACAGCCCTATAAAACAAAACTCTGTCGCTTTGGGCAAAGCGAAGAGGGAAATTTACAGAAAACGAGCCCTATCAAAATATCTGTTTCACCTGGGCAGGGTGAAAGGTTTAAAGATGGCAATTACTTTGACTGATGAACGACCTTCGGAACCTCGGCGGCAACCCATTGGCGGCGAACTCCTCGGTGAATCACAAAGTCTGGCACCTTCCTTGATTTGTCTTCAGAAATGATGCTGATTTCTGGTGGAGCAGGATCATTGGAATCTGTCTCCCAAGCAGGATTGTCGTAGGAGGATTCCTCTGTTGTATTTTGCATAGCATTGGTGCTCTCAGCTGTATCTCCCCATCCAGTTGACTGGATATCTTCGAGCCTGATACGAGAGCTTTCGGGAGCAGTGTACTTGACCATAAAGTCGTATTTTCCACTTGGTTGTCCCAAAGTGTCCCAAACTTCTTTGGAACTGGAGAAGTCATCCCTCTCGATGACGTTGACCTCAGGAAAAGCATATTTGATGAATTCTAGTCCTGCAAACGTTGCGAATTCATCTTCATGTTGAGTAGTTTCCGAATGACCTGAGTGTTGATTCCATGACATGGCGGGGACACAGGTATTCTGTTCAATGATTCTCAGCTGAGTTTCATTACTCGGCTGACTTTCTTGCCCCAAGTTTCCTGGGTAAGGCTGCCACATTGGCAGACCATCCATCGGGCCATAGTAATTGTGATCAAAGTTTTCTTTCATCAGAGTGTCTTCCTCTAATGAATTTGGCGGAGCACGGCATCCTTCCGGATCACAATCTCCGTAGATCATTTCGACATCTGATCTTGGTATAAATCTCGGACTTTCTGTAGGAAAGCAAAAAGGCATATGCACCTCTTCCTGAGACATATAGTCGTCCTTGTTAAGGTAGGACTTCCATTCTTCATCTGTGTCAGAGGGATCTTCCTCATTGATAGCATGAACTGTCTGAGACACTGGGTAAAGAAAACCTCCACTGTGGAAGAAGTTTTGAAGGGGATGAAGACTTTCATCGTTGGCGGCTGTCGGGGTACAGGTTGCAGAAAAACCAAGACCCTTCTTTGTTTTATTGTCGATAGGAATGACAGGTCGTCCCCATCCTGTCGTATCGGTACTCTCGACCGCTTTGATAGCATATTTGTATGAAGAAATTGAAGTTCCTTCTTCGGATTGATCGTTCTTGCTCACCGATAGTGCTTGGAACTGAGTTCCAATAACCTCCTCGGGTTCCACACAAGTAGATGATGATAAGTTGCTTACAAGCAAGGCTTGTTCCCCATAAACCGTGACAAGTTGATCGTTCTTGACGAACTTTAGCTTTTGGTGGAGGGTTGAAGTAACCGCTCCAGCCTGATGTATCCAAGGTCTTCCTAATAAACAACTGTATGTTGCCCGGATGTCCATGACCTGGAAAGTGATTTGGAAAGTGTGAGGACCAATAGTTATGGGAAGATCCACTTCGCCGATAACTGTTTTTCTGGATCCGTCGAATGCTTTGACGATGACCTCGCTGACTCTCATCGGAGGGCCCTTGAATGATAATTGCATCAAAGTGTACTTCGGCATAACATTCAGGGCTGACCCTGTGTCTACCAGTACGTTGGCTAAAGCATCGCCCTGGCAGTTAACTGTGATGTTGAGCGCCATGTTATGACGGCGACCCTCTTCGGGTAATTCCTTATCACTAAATCCCAAATTGTTGCAGGAAGTGATGTTAAAGACAATGTTATCAAACTGTCTGATTGTTACATCCTGTTCCACAAAGGCTTGCTCCAAGACTTTCTGTAGAGCCTCTCTGTGTGCTTCTGAACTGAGTAACAGTGATAATACCGAGATCTTTGAAGGAGTCTGTAACAGTTGATCAACAATGTTATATTCACTCCTTTGGATGAGCTTTAGCATCTCATCTTTGTCTTTTGAAAAGTCGGGATTACTAGATTGACCGACTGGTGGATCAGGAATTTCCGCCGGAAGTTCCTTTTCTTTGTTGGATTCTCCAACCCCTCGGTTAAAGATTCGATCGCTCCGTGTTACACGACTGATGTCTGCAATATTCATGACGGAGGGTAATGGAATTTCCTTTCCATTCTCGATTATTGTTGCACCGTATTTGTAAGGGATTGCCTTAGCTGATTCATACGGTAGTGGCCCCGGTAGATAGATGACTATGGGAACCTTCTGATTTTTCTGACCATCATAAGTAACCTCAATCCGTTCCCGGTTGGGAACTCTAGATTCGTCAAGTTGAGGGACGATGGCAAAAACATCCCTGATCTGGTGATGACCAGAGATCGTGACAACATCCTCAACTTGATCGGCAAGGTAGTTCGGCGACCAAATGATGGGTCCTGAACCTGGATATGGATGAATTTCTCCATGATCGATCTGACCCTGAAGAGCTGCTCTCACAAGGTAACACCCTTGGTTACTTTCCGAACAGACGCTACAACTGTCATAGTTGAGTGGTGGCACCTGGCCACACCCACTTTGAATACAATGTAACCTCACTAGGTTACCTTCCATTGATCGGACATCCTGACTTTGATGACGAGTAGGATTCCTGTTATTGATACTAATCTGCTGAGTATCTTCGTCCATATAGATTGGCATCCACCAGTGATTTAACAAGTGCTGAAGTGCCTCCTGGACAAGGGTACAACCTTGATTGTTTTCGCAACCTGCTTTACAGTTTTGATAATCGTGTGATATTAAGAATCCGAGTCGGACCTGCTCAGCATGTAACTCTACCAGGTTGGTATTCATCACGCGGATGTCGAAGATCTGAACCATGTTGATTTGATAGGAGTTCTTATCATGGTAGTCTTGGATCCATCCAAGATCCATCTGACGCTGGAGGGCCTCTTGTATGAAAGAGCATCCATGTTTGTTTACCGAGCAAGTCAGACAGGAATTGTAATCGTGTCGCGGCAGATTATGATACTGGCTTTGCCTTGAGTGCATCGCCACCAAGTTGACATTCATCGCACGGATGTCGTGGTTTTGAATGATGTTGGAATTTGTGTAAACCATGTTAACTCCACGAACTCGGTGCTCTTGGATCCATCCAAGATCCATTTGTTCCTGTAGAGCTGATTGCACTACCGAACATCCTTGGTTATCTTTAGAGCAGATATCACACTGGTGATAATCATGAGGTGGCACATGGCCATATCCACTCTGTCTACAATGCATCTTGACCAGATTGGTTTTCAACAAGAGTACATCATGAATTTGATAGACATTGTTAGTCTCTTTCTCAATCAGATTGACTGCAACTTTCTCATGTTGAGGCAGCGGGTTCGTAAGAACATTAGGATTCGTATCTTTGAAAGATAAGAGCCCGCTCCTAACAAGCTTTTGCACGTCGGATTTGAAATTGAGACAAGTCTCAATGTTATGCCCTGAACCTCCTTGATGATAAGGGCATGTTTGATCCGCTTTAAACCAAAAAGGCGGATTTTCCGGAACTGAAAGGGGAGACTTAGTCTGAATGTGCCCCTTAGCCAGCAGTAACGGAAACAGTTCTACGTACGTTACAGGTATAGGATCAAATCCTGGTGGCCGTGTTGTACGGTTGTTGTTATATGGAGGACGAGCCTGCTGAAGAGGCTGTTGTGTCCTTTGTTGGTCAGGTTGGTTCTGCGCAACCTGAGGTTGATACATAGGAACAGGCGCGGGGCCGATAGCAGGAGAAATAGCTGCTACTGGCTGATAACGTCGCCTTTGTTTTCCGAGAGAGATATTCCCAATATCTTGCTCTTTTTTCTTAGGGAGAGCACTACCGTATTTTTTAGTACCGCTCGTTGATCCAGTGTCTTTTACCAAACGTCCTTCTCGGACGGCTTCCTCAAGACGTACACCCATGCCGACCATTTCGGTGAAATCACTGGGTGCACTGGCAACCATTCGGCCATAGTAAAATGAGCTTAAGGTCTTTAAGAAGATCTTTGTCATCTCTTTTTCTTCAAGAGGTGGACAAATTTGAGCGGCAATTTCACGCCACATTTGAGCATACTCCTTAAAGGTTTCCTTTTCCTTTTGCAACATTGATCTGAGTTGATCTCTGTCGGGTGCCATGTCCAAATTGTACTTGTATTGTTGGACGAAGGCAGTACCAAGATCTCTGAATGTACTGATCGTAGTACGGTTTAAACCCATGTACCATTTGAGTGCGGGACCGGTTAAACTATCCTGAAAGTAGTGAATCAGTAGGTCCTGATTCTCCGTCTAAGCTGACATCCGCCGAGTGTACATCACCAGATAGCTTTGAGGGCAAGAGTTACCCTTGTATTTTTCAAAGTCGGGCGCGTGGAACTTGTGCGGGACTTTCACATTTGGGACCAAGCAGAGGTCTGCAGCGTCCTTTCCAAATAGATCCTGACCGCGAATGGCTTGCAGCTCCTTCTGCATTTTCAGGAAATGCTCCTGGAATTCATCTATTCTGTCAAACATAACTTCCTTCTTATCAGAAGGTGTCCGTGGAATCTGTCCTTCCGGGACAGTGTGCACCACAGGGGGTGGTACCGTGACTACGGCAGTAAGTCTTGGCGCCTCCTGAAGTTTGTAACCTTCAGGAGTCTTGAGTATGCCCCTGGCATCTTCGCTTTCCCGAAGTTTGTAACCTTCAGGCCCAGCAGCTTCTGTTGCGATTCCCTGATCTTCAGTGATCGGCAGAACATATCCTTCCGGGATATAGTTAACAGGCATGCCCCAAGGACGATCTTTCGGCATCTGATACCTAGGATCATACTTTTCTATGATGGGCGTTGAGGTGATCTCTGAGATCACAGTTCTTTGTAGCTGAGCTTCTGCCATGGCTTGCATGTCGTTACGAAGCTTTCTCATATCCTCTCTCAGAGTGTCGATCTCTTCTTTCAACTCTCTATTTTCTTCCTCAAGATCATCCATCTTTTTCTGACGATTGGCCCGAGTATTATACGAATGAGACAGTTTGACTCTAGAATCGAGACACAAACGTGAGATTCGTAGGTAAGGAGAATACGCGATGTGAGAATGATGAATGCAATGATTATATTAATTGTTTTTAGGTTTAATTAAAATAAACTTCGACAATTAGATTGCAAATATCAAACAGTGGGGAAACCCCTTTTTATTGAATTCCAAAGGATTACAGAAATGGAAATACAGTAGATTACAAAGTGCAGAAACAGAAACCTAAACTAATGGGTCCCGAGTCCTCTCTGAGGAGAAACCGGGTGCTGATTCTGATATCTTCCGTTTCTTCGACCGGGGCTCTTGGGCCGTTGTCGGGTTGTCATTCCTTTACCAAGTGAAAGGAGCGAGCAAATTCCTTTGGTCATCTTGATTCTCTACAGCATGCTGCTCCAAAATTTCAATCAGAGCATCTTTCTCTTTCAGTAATTGCTGTATTTGGATACACTCTACGTCGAGGGTGCGGTACTTGTTCTTCCAAGATCTTCTTTCCTTTTGAACTTTGTTGAGAGTAACCTGAAGCCTTTCAGTTTCCGTCATGAAGTACATGACAATTTCCCTCGGCGGAAGAATTCCGTAACGAGGATAAGGCATCTTTAGCTTGAGAGCTCTAGTTTGTACCCAATGGAGATAAGGCTCCACCGAGACACTGTCCGGTTTTCCCAGAGACTCTCGTCCTTTCTTATGAACATGTTTCCAAGCTTGCATTATTTCCATCTTTAGTGCTCTGTCACTTTCTCCTTCTTTGAAGAAAAGACCTTCCAGATGAACACCCAGTGGGATGTGTCTCATCGGGTATCCAAATTGACGAAGAACTAATATCGGATGATAGTTGATTCCTCCTTTAGTTCCTATGAGGGGTACGCTGGGGAAGTTTCCACAACGGTCAATGATTCTGATTCCCTCATAAATCCTATTACACCAATCTATATCAGAGTTGGTGAGAGACATGATCTTCTGCGACCAACGTAAGACACTCTTGCAATCCCAAAAAGCGGCAGACTTGGGCAAGTGAGAGATAAACCATTTGTAGAGCAAAGGTACACAGCATGTGATCTCCTCTCCGCTGTACAAATTTCCTAAGTGTACAGAATGATACGCATCTGCGAGCAAAGTCGGCACAGGGTTTCCAATGAGAAAAACCTTAATAGCGTTGATATCGACGAAGTTATTGATGTTGGGAAACAAAAATAATTCGTAGGTGAGCAAGACAAATATGCTTTCAAAAGCAGATGTGTTCCCTATACTAGCAAAGTACAGAGCTTTCTTGGTCAGGAACTGGGCTGGCAAACCTTGGGTGCCACCCTTAGTGGTCATGTGAGTCCGGACCTCAGACTCGTCCAAATGAATTGCTATTGCAATAGTCTGATTCTTTGGAATTTCTTCCAGTCCAGAAAACGGAGCTCGATCAGTGATATGTAAATCAGTCAGATGAGAATACTCCTCCAGCGTTGGTGATAGCTGGTAATCTGGGAATGTGAAACAGTGATAAACTGGATCGTAGAACTGAATGAGCGCATCCATGATCCCCTTAATCACATGGACTCTTAACAGTGGTAGCAAACCACCGTGCTTGGCTCTGAAAGCCTCTGGGTTAACGATCATCCTCGCTAACTTTCTCAAATCCCCTAGTTTTGGAACCTTGAAGGTATACTAATGAGTTCTCCTTCTACCGAAATCCATTAATGCAATCTTTTTCTCTGATATTTGCAATCACAGTCTTAGTTTAATTTGAAAAACAGAGAGACTAGAAGAGAAATTTTTTGAATGTTTTAATGTTTTATTAAATGAATGCATGAATGCAGCACACAAAAACATAGAAAAAACATGGGGTCAAAGGGTCGTTGTCATGAAGTCAAGGCTCTACCCATCCCCAAAGGTTTATACTAGGGTGATTTTTGTACCTATACTCATTATCCTCAGCTCCTCCCAGGAAAGCAAAATAACAAGCGGATCGCCAGCGAGTTGTGTGCAATCTTAGAGTAAGTGCTATTCACTGAGAATAGATCACCAGCCTCAAATGAGGGTAGTATCGCGTAACAACTATTTCCGATAGCTTCCGCACTACGAAAGGGTTTGGCTTTTCTAGGTGTATACTCATTCTCACCACATGCGGCATCACACGCATTCCCAGTAGCAGAAAAATAAACATGTATAGCAATTAGGAAAAGCAGTATATATATTTGTCCTAATCATCCTAGACTTATAAAGCTACGATTCTTAAGTTCCTGACAGAAATGGGTTCCCCGGCGGAAGCCCCAATCTGTGGTTCCCTGCCTAAGAGATGGACCAGCATAGGTCAATCTTTATCTTCGGTAGAGTTCCCATTTTCCGTAGAAAACGGGGATGATGCCCTAAGGCAGAAAAGGAGACTCCCCAGCAGAGTCGCCATTTGTGTAATTTTTCACACAAGAGTGGTAGAAAGAAAGGAACGGGCCCCACGGTGGGCGCCACTTTTCTGTAGCGAGCGATTTTGGACGCGGTTCTTAAGCGCTGGTCGCTCTCTGCGGTTTGAGCTTTGACTACAGGTCGATTCATTTTTTATCCTATTGTGAGCTGAATAAGGAAGGGAAATAGATGTCTCCAATTAACCCTGCTTGCATACTGAGTTTAAACAGCAGTCTGTTAGGTTACGGATGCTATCAATGTGGGGGGGCCTTTGTACTGGTTATTTGTATTTTCGCCAATACGGTTTTCTTTCTTTCTAGGACTTTCTAGCGGGGAACAAGGGTTAGGATATTAGGACTGGTGCTTTTGAATTACTGCTTTTGATTGACGAAGATATGGGATTTGGGTTTTTTGTTGATTGCGCTCGCTAAGATCTTTTCTTTCGATCTTATGCCTACGTATTCCCGTTTACCGAAACAGGGAAATCAGAGCGTTCGTAGTTCCTCCTATTCTATGGGAGGAAATGGGTGTTTTGGTGTCTTGTTCAAAGCCTAAGACATGAAGCGAAAGGTGATTTGTATCTTGTTCAAAGCCCAAGATGTGAAGCTAAAAGGTCTATTTGTGTCTTGTTCAAAGCCCAAGACGTGAAGCTGAAAGACCTCTACTTTAGAGAGAATTTGTCATCTCTAAAGAGGGGGAAGGAGAATTACTTTAACTGGGATACGCGGATCCGAGCAATGCCATAATTTCCAAAGAAAGGGTTTTAACCTGAAGGAGAAGACTTTAACTCAGTGTAGAGCAATGCCATCTTTCCTTAGGAATTTCTCATGCTAAAAGAGGGACAGTGGCATGGATGTAGATGATCCAGAGGCTTGCCGCTTACAGCGATTAGATGAAGGGAAAGGAGTTGTTGATGTTTGTGTACTGCGAACGAGGCACAACTTTGATGCTAAAAGGTCGATTGGATCAACCAGTGGTTTTCTTATACAAAGCCTAAGAGGAGGCTAATTTCCGCTAGGAAAATCATTATACAAAGCCTAAGAGGAGGCTATTTTGTGTCTCGTACAAAGCCCGAGAGAGAGGCTAAAAGTTTTTGACCCAGTGGGGCATATCGTTATACAAAGCCTAAGAGGAGGCTAGCAAAGAGTTGACTCAGTTGGAGAATCTTTTATACTCAGTAAGAGAGTGTTTTTGTATCTCGTACAAAGCCCGAGAGAGAGGCGAAAAGGTTGTTTTGACTCCACTGGGGAGAATTTTGGTATCTCGTACGAAGCCCGAGATGGAGGCTATTGTAACTGTTTCAGTTGAGTGACAGATCCAATATACTGATTTAAAAGAGAAAATCAGTTCTTATATGAGTAACATTGTACACAGGGATTTAATTTAAGGATCAGGGATATTTCCTTCTCTTTGAGGAAACGGGAAATCCAAAGGGTATCGAGACTATCTGAGTCTGCGGGTTTCCTTCCTATTTAACGAAGGGTGCTTGAGAATGTCTTTGAGACTCAAGGAAGTTAGACTGTCCGTGTCTAGAGTTTTTATCTTTTGTACTATGCTTCGAGAAACAGTAGTAGACTCTATGAAAGGACTGTTCTATGCAGATGACTAGGTTCTGTTCCTATACCTCTAGGAGGTCATCGGGACAATTTGTACGAAGCCCAAGAGGAGGCTGGAAACTTTTAAGAAGCCGACGGGTCCTTGTACGAAGCCCAAGAGGAGGCTATCATTCCCAGAGGAAGAGATCATTATATGAAGCCTAAGAGGAGGCTGTGAATACTTCTAAGAAGCCGTAGGGTCCTTGAATAATGCCCAAGAGGAGGCCGATGCTTTTAAGAAGCCCGTGGGTCTATCATCTCCTTTCCATTAGGAGAGATAACTCTTTTAAAGATAAAAACCACTGGTAAACGTGCGAGGTTTACTATCCAGCGACTTTTAACTTTTAAAGAGGGTTCCTTAGTTAAGGTCCAAGATTATGACCGTAGTGGGTACCCAAACCCCGAGACATTCAAGGCAAGCTATCCACAAGGAATAGATCAAGTCAAGAAAGTTTGAGAATTGGGAAGAAACTCAAAGATGCCATTCACGGAGAATACATTCATCTTGGGGAGTAGAGCTTCTTGACGATTCCTAAGGAGGACAGCCGAAGAGAAGACTGTATCTGGTGCTCCTATTGGGGATCTAGGGGTCTATTTCTACGAATAAATGAAACGGCGTCACCTAGTTCTAGACGTAGTTGCCGGGGAAACTCGAAATATCTATACTATTATTACACAGTAGATATGAGTTTATGAAAGGAGACTTACAGTGAGCAGCCCCACAATACAGTTTATAATATGAAAGCAGTAAATGAAAGCGATAACCACTTACTCGGTTGTAGTGCTTCCATGCTGTTTGGTTAGTTGTTCAACAAAGAAAGATTGAAAACAACAGTATATTCAAAATCAAAGGAGAAAGTGCTTTGAAAAAGAAAGGTTTTGGGCTTACAGCTCAAGGAGAGGCCCAGGGTTTTATCAGTGAGCGCACTGTTTGACTTCGTACAGCGGGACTTATACAAGTGATTGGGGCCCAAAAAGGTTTTCTGTACAAAGGTATGGGTCTTACACTCTCTCAAGAGGCCCAAAAAAGTTTAAAGAAAAGAGAGTGGGGCTTATAACACGAGGGTAGGCCCAAATGATTTTTCGTTTAAAAATGGCGATCGCGCCGAGGTTTTCTTTTAACGCAAAGGGACTTATACAATAAGTGAGGCCCAAAATGTTTTGGTTAAAAGGGGGATTGGGTCTTACACTCTAATAGAGGCCCAAAGTGTTTTGAATGGGTCTTATAGCTCAAGGAGAGGCCCAGATGATTTTTATTTTTAAACGGGCGACGATCGCGCCGTTTACTTGTACAGAGGGACTTATACAATGAGTGAGGCCCAAAAAGTTTTTGTACAAGGGGGGATGGGTCTTACACTCTCTCAAGAGGCCCAAAGAGTTTTGAAGAAAAAGAAATGGGTCTTACTACTCGAGGGTAGGCCCAGATGGTTTTTATTTTTAAACGGGCGACGATCGTGCCGTTTACTTGTACAGAGGGACTCATACAATGAGTGAGGCCCAACAAAGTTTTCTGTACAAAGGGATGGGTCTTACACTCTCTCAAGAGGCCCAAAGAGTTTTGAAAATGATTTATGAGGGTTGAATTAATCCAAAACCCTAATTTGTTTTCAAAATGTATTTAATTGAATAAAAATTCAATTAAAATGATCAAAAATTGTTTAACACATGGAAAACAAATTGTGATCTTGGATTAATGCTTCAAAAATTAAGTATTGACCTACAAAATAATTAGAAAGCATTAAAAGTTGCAAAATCAATGTAGAAAAAATATTTAAAATGCCAAAAACAATCAAAATATTAATTCTTTACAAAAATATCAATTATATGAAATAAATAATATTTTTGGTATTTTTTTATAAAATAAAATATTTTAACATTTTTGTGAATTATTAAAAAAAGAATCAACTCAAAATCATTAAAACTCAGAGAGAAATTAATTTTTGAATCAATTAAACAAAATCACAAAATTCAAATATTTGAATTTGAAAAAAAATGGCGCCAAGAACAAGCTGAAGAACACGCGCGTGTTCTTGGTTTCTCAGATTTGCGTTTTCTATCCAATCTCCATGAATACGTAATCATATCATGCAATCCACATATCATTATGCTCGTCTCAACCTCACGATCATGTTTATGTACTTTAATTTCATTTAAATTAAACATACAACAAGAAATCACGAAGAAACCTCAAGAACCCTAATTTTTGCATGAAGGCTAGGATTTTTTATACACGATTCAAACAATGCAATTAATTGAGGGAAAACATTCCATGCATGATTATGAACATATGGCCAAATTATTGTGCGAGGAAATATGCATAGATTGAGAGATTACCAAGTATGTGCTTACCTCCAAGTCGTGACAGCAAGAGCAGATGTGATTTTGAGTTGGAGGTGTTACAGACAAGTTGTGATGATCTGGACAGCTTCCCTACACCATATGGAGTGTGTTTGAACACTTGGATTGAATTGAAATGGACTGGATCAGTTTATGGCATCTCAGCTGCAACTTCACTTCAAACTTGAGTGGATGGCAAGTGATTTTGAGATTTTGATGTTCCAGATGTTATGTGAGTGTTTGATCAGCTCATATGTGATGTATGTGAGGTATGTGAGTGATTGGTTTGATTGGAGAAGCTCTCAAACTCAAAACCCGATAGCTACCTTGCTAAGAAAGGCATTTTTGCCAAGAGAAAGAGATTTTGAGGAAAGCATCTGTTAGATGGCTTTGGTGTACTCAAACTGACCACAATTGAGCTCTATTTATAGTAGAGCAAGTTTGTTTTGCAAGGAATAGTGCATGGCAGCTGGTAAGTAGGTTTGGCCAATGTTGTCCAATGAAAATCCAAGTCTCCTCTAGCCATTGACTAGAGGTTAGGGCACAGAGCTTTGGTCCCCTTGGTCTTGGATAAGTCTTGACTGATTTCAGATAAGAATGGCTCAGTCCATGCCACCTTGATGGTTCCATTGAATGCCTCATTCCAAATTTGAAGTCTTGTCCCTATTTTGGCAACTCTAGGTTCAACATATTATTCCTTGTTCCTTGGACCTTGGAGGCTTGGCTCAGTGATTGTCCCCTTTGGATTCAATCCTCTGAGGTGTCCAAGTGGATTGGAGCAATTGAATTTGGCTGATTTTGGCAAATCGACCAAAGTTGCAAATTCTGCCTTGCCTTGACAGATTTCAGCAAGGCAACTTGGCAATGTTGTATCTCATGGTGTAGGTTGAATTTGGCAATGTTCTTGGCCATTTTGGAAAGCTCTTACATGATACAACAACTATTTGAACAAGTTTGGTTTTGATCTCTTTTGATTCCAAGTGAAAAATCCCCCTACATTTGGCAAAAAGTGAGGCAGAATCTGACTTAGTGAAAATTTCACTAAGTGTTGGAAAAAGTGACATTTTCACTTTTCAGCCACTTTGATCACTCCATAACTCAAAATCCTTAATGAATTGGAATGACTTGTAGTTGAAGTTTTTGTAGGTGATAATGAGGGCTACAAATCCATCTTTGGATGAGAAAAAATGGCCTTGTGGTTTAAGAGTTATGGTCCTACAAAGTTGGTACCTTTGCCACTTTATTTTTAACTTAGAAAAATTTCTAAGTTTTATGGTTACCCCTTTTACAAGTTATCTCACTTTTCTTGATTTTTCTTGATGAATGATGATTCAAATCATACATTAACATCATTTTAGGGTTAAAAATCCATTTTGGTGAAAAATCTCAAAAAGTCAAAGTTGACTTTTGTGCACAGTTGACTTTTTATCAGATGAATTCCAAACTGTGCAATTCTTCAGGAAATCATGTCCTTGACCTAAATCAAACTTGATGGACATGTTCCATGGGTGTCATAGGGTATATTCAATCATGTATTAGGGTTTGGGAGCATGTCTTGGTCAAAAGTCAAAGTTACAGTTGACTTTTCCCTTAAAACCCTAATTGTGGTGCAGATGAAATTGAGACTTGTTGCTCAAGCTTCTTGGATCAATCCATTGTTCCAAATGGATCAATATGGTATATTAGAGACCCTCAAATCACCTCTTGAGGTCTTGGCTTATGGTTTGTCCCAAAAGTCAACTTAGGGGTGAATTAGGTCAAGAAACCCTAATTCCTGATTTTTTGATGAATGCATCCACTGAGGCAAAATTGACTTGATGCATGGGTTCATGAGGTTCCATGAAGCATATTAGGTTATGTTTTGGATCATTGCCTTGTGCCCAGATGAAAATTTCCATCTGGAGACCCTGGTCGACCAAAACCCTAATTTGGTGACACTGTCGATCTTGAGACTTGATCCACCTAGAAGGGAGCAGCCTTGTGCTTAATCCTTGAAGTGGGAGTCCTTTTTGATCCATTGTGGATGTTTGAGAGATTAGACAAGTTGAAGATCATGTCATTTCTTGATTGATCCTTTGTCTAAGCACTCAGAGAGGGCTTGAAACCCTAATTTTGATTGTAGTGGATGCCCACCCATCTTTGGGGAGGCTAATGAAGCATGATGGTTCATCCATATTGTGATGATGATTTTCACAATGATGGGAAATCTAAGTGGTCAAAATTTGGGGTATTACACTCATTATCCTTTTTCTATTATTATATTATTATTATTATTAATCTCAACTAATTAAAATAACAACAATAATAATAATACTAAATATTTAATCTAAATGATATTTACCTTATATTATTTAAATAAATAATTACTAACTAATATAATCTAATTATTTGAACTCACCACACCACCAATCTCTATTCTTTTGCTCACACACACCCAACACCTTAATTTTATTCTTAAGGCCGCTACCCCACACCAAGGGTAGCTTAAACACATCGAACACGAATCAACACATACAAATACACAACATGACATAATTAAATTATAGAAAATAATTAAAAATAAACCGGGGCATTACAACTCTCCCCAACATAGAACATTTTCGTCCTAAAAAATTTACCTGATGTGAACAACTCTGGATACGACTCTCGCATCCTACTTTCTAACTCCTAAGTCATACTCCCACTAGCAGTGCCTCCCCACACTACTTTCACGAGAGCAATATCTTTGCCTCTCAACTGCTTCATTTCACGGTCATCAATCCTCACGGGTAAAGCCTCAACTGTAAGGTTATCCCTTACCTGAACATCATCCATCAGAATCACATGCGACAGATCCAGAACATACTTCTGAAGCTGTGAAACATGGAACACATCAATCAAACATTGACAAATTTGGTGGCAACGACACTATATAAGCAACAACTTCAACCCTCTCTGATATCTTATACGGACTAATAAATAGAGGGGTAAGCGTCCTTGACTTCAAAGCACGCCCAACACCGGTCACCGGAGTGACTCTTAATAATACATGGTCTCCTTCTTGAAACTCAAGATCCTTTCTCTTCTTGTCATGGTAACTCTTTTTCCTACTCCGCGAAGCTTTCATCTTCTCCCAAATCAGCTTCACCTTCTCAGTAGTCTGTTGGACAATCCCAGGTCCAAGCACCACACTCTCACTAGATTCATGCCAACACAAAGGTGTCCTACACCTCCGACCATACAGAGCTTCAAAAGGCGCCATTCCAATACTAAAATGGTAACTATTATTATAAGTGAACTCAATCAACGACAAATGACTATCCCAAGCATCTCCTTGTTCAAGAACACAAGCCCTTAACAAATCCTCCAAAGACTGTATAGTCCTATCTATCTGACCATCTGTCTGTGGATGATAAGTTGAACTCAACCTCAGCTTCGAACCCAAAGCCTCTTGAAAACTCTCCCAATATCTGGAAGTGAACCTCAGATCTCTATCTGACACAATACTCAACAAAACTCCATGCAGCTTCACAATCACACAGATATAAATGTCTGCAAACTTCTGCAAAGAAAAATTGATGTTAATCGGAATATAATGCACCGACTTTGTCAGTCTATTAATAATCACCCAAATTGCATCATGCCATCTAGGAGTATTCAGTAACCCAGTCATAAAATCCATATAAATGTTGTCCCATTTCCACTCTGGAATATCCAACAGTTGCATTAACCCAGCAGGTTTTTTATGCTCAACTTTTGACTTCTGACAAGTCAAACAAGCATACACAAATTGTGTCACATCACGTTTCAATCCAGGCCCACCAAAATATCTTCTTCAGATCCTGATACATCTTTGTAACTCCTGAATGGATACTCAAGCTACTTCTATGAATTTCTTCTAGAATCATATTTTTAACTCAGAATCATCAGGAATATATTTCTATCGCGAAATCTCAGCACATCTTTCTCGTCCACTCTAAAGTCATTATCCTCAATCTGATTACTTCCAATTATCAAGTCCACCAACTTCATATCCAACTTCTGACTCTCTTTAATACTATTAAGAAAAGCATTGTTGATCTTCAACATACCTAATATTGCAGTCTACAGTGTCAGCTCACAGACCAAACTCAAGTCTCTGAACCGCTCAATCAATTCAAACTATCTAACCATCATAGCAGACATATGCAAAGACTTCCGACTTAAAGCATCAGCCACTGCATTAGCTTTACTGGGATGATAATTCAAGCCAAAGTCATAATCCTTCAAAAATTCCAACCATCTGTGTTGCGTCATTTTCAATTCCTTCTGATCAAATAGATACTTCAAACTCTTATGATCACTAAACACCTCAAATTTGGAACCATAAAGATAATGCCTCCAAATTTTCAACACAAACACCATTGCGGCCAACTCTAAATCATGAGTAGGATAATTTCTCTCATGAACTCTCAGTTGTCGCGAAGCATAAGCCACAACTTTGCCATCTTGCATCAGCACCCCACCTAAACCCATCAAAGACACATTACAATACACCACAAACGGTTCGTTCGGTTAAGGTAAAATCAAAACTAGAGCAGTAGTCAATCTCTTCTTCAACTCAATGAAACTCTTTTCACAGTGAATATCTCACACAAATGGTTTACCTTTGCAAGTCAGATGAGTTAATGAAAGTGCTAACTTAGAAAAGCCTTCAATAAACCTACGGTAGTAACCAACCAAGCCCAAAAAGATTCTAATCTCTATAACCAAATTCGGAGCCTCCCATTGTAGAACTGCATCTACTTTGGACGGATCCACAACAATACCATCACCTGAAATAACATATCCAAGAAAACTAACCTCTTGTAACCAGAATTCACACCTCGATAACTTAGCATAAAGCTTCTTCTCCTTCAACACTTGCAACATAATTCACAAATGATCAGTATGTTCTTCTTCTGATTTAAAATAGATCAGAATGTCATCAATAAAGACCATTAGAAATGCCGAACGACATCACCAAGTATTCATAATGTCCATACCGAGTCCTGAAAGCCGTCTTCTGGATATCCTCATCCTTCACTCGAATCTGATGGTAACCCGATCTCAAGTCAATTTTCCTAAACATCCACCATATGATCCATCAAGTAATCTATTCTCGAAAGTGGATACTTGTTCTTAATCGTCACTTTATTCAACTGTCGGTAATCCACACATAACCTCATACTACCGTCTTTCTTCTTTACCAACAACACCGGAGCTCCCCAAGGCGAAACACTTGGTCTTACAAATTTCTTTTCCAGCAAATCCTTTAATTACTTCTTCAACTCTGCAAACTCTGACGCCGACATCCTGTATGGTGCCAATGAAACAGGTCTAGTACCAGAGACAAGATCAATAGAAAACTCCACCTCTCTCTCTCTCTCTCTGGCAGTACATCTGAAATATCATATGGAAACATATCTGAAAATTCATGCACCACTTGCAATTCATCAATCACAATTTGACTCTTCACAGACAAGGAAGCAAACAACGCAAGCACCTGAGCTTCCTTTTCCAAAAGTTGTTTCAACTCTCTAGCAGACAATAACCCAACTTCTTCCTTGTAATCAAGAGTAAGAAACCGTACCGACTTATTATAACAATTAATATGAACATGATTGAACTCCAACCAATTCATTCCTAAGATCACATCAAGATTTCCCAACGGCAAACAAATAAGATCAACACCAAAATCTTTATCAAAGATTGACAAAGGGCAATTCAGATAAACCAGAGAAGCGGTCACGGATCCCTTAGCAGGAGTTTCGATAACCATTTCTCCCTTCATAGAAGAAACAACAAGGCCTAGCCATTTCCCATAATTGTCGCTCCCGGGATTTTCATCCAGGTACAAACGCGAGAGTGGCGCGGAAAACAGAGTCGCCAGCCGTGTAAATTTATCCCAAGAGAGGGAAAGGGAACACCGCATAAACCTGAGGAAGAGGGAAAGGAATGGTCATCGTAACCATAGCCTGGGTTCAGGAGTCGGTTACGCGAGGGGAAGGTGCTAGCACCCCACGCGTCCATCGTACTCGATGGGATCCACGCTTGTTGTCTATTCTAAGGGTGAGTTATCCTATCATCTATGGTTGTACTAAGACGGGGGAGGGGAAAACAAAGACAGACTCGGTAGGACGTCGACGTCCTAGGCCTACGTACCCCCTTTGTGCAATGGGGAATTCAGAGTCAACGTAGTTCGGACCAAGCTCTTTTTGTGTTTTTTATGAGCGACGTTAAGTTCGCGTCCGGCAGTTAGGGTCGATGCCTGTTTGCGACTCAGACAGAAAGTAACGTGCCCTTTTTGAAAATAGCCTTTAGTTTGACAATCCCGAAGGACAAAAAGGTTTGAAGTTTGTTTGTATTTTTTAGGACAGAAGTGACTTGAGTTAGTTCATAACTTGCATTGCACCAAAGTCTAGGGCATAGGGGCGAATACTTAACGAATCGTCCCAAGACAGGACGCTTGCTAAGCACTCTAGAAAGATGAGAGGAAGCCCCTCATTTCTCATTCCCCACGCTTAAGGCTCGTGCGCAATACACTTTATCCTTATTAAGTGTTTTCAAGAAGTTTTGAGATGAGAAGAGAGAAGACACAAAGGAAACTCTAAAGGGAAACTAAGAGTCCTAATGTTATCATGCATGGGCGACCTACGATTAGTGAGGTTTGACGACAACCTAAGCCTAAAGAAAAGAAAAGGATGAGAAGGAAAGAAAAAGGGTGAACATGGATTCTTATCCATGCCCTCAAATAACTTACCTTAGTCCCTGCATAAAAGGTTAGTACGAAACAGATATACGTAGAAGTTAAAACAAATGAAACCCAAACAATAATGATTAAATGACCTATAACAATCCAAACATGAATTAAGAAGTCAAATAAACAACCCCAAGACAATGGCACAAGTGCCTTTTCAAACAGATAATCAGACAAGATCAAAGATGCGCATACAAGAAAATCTCATACAAAGAGCCATTAAACAAATAGTAAAACAACTTCTAAAATCACCAAATTAAATATAAAAGTTGCTCAACCAGAGACAAACCAAAAACCAAAAACTCCTGCAAAAAATCAAGATGTTAGTCACTTAAACAATTAGGCAACGCTCAGGTGAGAAGTAGGGCTTAATATGCAAAAAGGAGGACCAAAATGCAATATGGAATAATTTTAAAAATGAAAGAAAAATATTTTAATGTACTTCAGAATGTTATCTAACAAATTCAAAAAGAACGGATTGAAAATATTTTATGGATGCAGAGAAATAAAATAAACAATTTTAAGTATGCATGATATGAGTAATGCAAAAAGAAAATAAACAAACATTTAATTTAGATGATAAAAAATAAAATAAAAATAAAAAATAAAATTTGTGAAAATTTTATAAAATGATAAAAAGTATGCATGAATTTTATTAGAAATTTTTAATGCATATAACTATTTTTTAAAAATTAAAAATGAGATATAATAATTAAAATAGAAATAAAATGAAATAAAAATAAAGGGGGTGCGTTTAGTAAGAAAAATGTGTTGGAAATGTTAATGGGCTAAGGGATGGGGGGCGCAGATAGAAAGTCCAGTCCATCAGCGAAAAAAAATAAAATAAAAAAGAACAATGGTCTTCAGTCAACGAATTGACTGAACATGGGCCCTTGGATTGATCAGACGTCCTGCAGTTAGTCAACAAATCAAAAGGTAATGATGATCAGTGGCTAGGATGAAAAGGCACACCAAGCTTACCAAACACGCACACACACATAACCTGTCAGCATACTATGGACACCCATGTGCCTGGCACATGCTATTTTTAATGTGCCGGCAGCCTACCATTCGTTTGATTCATCCAACGATCCATAGTTAGTCAACATAAAGAAAAGTAAACAAAATAATAAAACATCATTGGACGCACACGGTAAGAATGGTGGGGTAAATAACACACAATCATTAAATAAAACTCAGAAAAAAAATAAAAAACAAAACACATGGCGCGATCTGGACCGTGCGATCAACAAAATGGACGGCTGAGGAGTCGTCTTCTCCATTGGAACCCTAGGCCGGCCGGAAGCTCCCCAGGTCGCCGGAGCCCTAGCTCCGGCCGCCCCTTTCTTCACCTGCAATTCAAAACTTGCCCAGAAAACGCAAAGGGGTACACGTTCTTGACCAGAAAATCATGAGGAACTCAAATATTCAATCAAAAACCACAAACAACGCATGGATAAAGAGAATCGAAGGAAATAATATTAGGGTCCCAAACTTTAAACTCACCCTACAAGCAATACACACGTCCAAACACAACAAAAACTATATCAGGATGATAAGCAGACATCACACATCAATATGCATACTTAAAAATTGAGTTTTATGATGGTCAAAAGAATGGGTAACCTGAGATGGTGCCACACGTGTCCTTGCTTTTGGCTTCAAAGGGTGATTGGTTCGTGCTCTAGAGATCACAAGGGTTCTGCTGGTGAAAGAATTTCTTGAAAACTCCTTGTAGATTGAGAGATATAGATGTGAAATGCCTTAGGGTTCAAGTTCTTGTTCTCCACAAATGCACGTGTAATCTAACCTAACCAGTGCATGGATGAGTTTAAATATATTAGGGTTTCTCACTGATAATGGTTTGGGCTTGGGCAATTCCTTGTTTAGTGAGTTTTGGACAAATTTGGAATTTTGCATTATGTTAAGATACACCTCCTTCCATGCATAAATATTCAAACACCTCATGATCGATCACTTATGTTCTAGTTGCTAATCACACCCACATTTGATTGGGCCTTGAAACAATTTGATTCATGAGTTTTTAATGACTTGGCTTTTTTGAATAATGGAGAATAAGTGAAAAATAACCCATGAAATCACTTGATTAAAAGGCCAAAATTGCTCATTAGGGATTGTTCTTGGATGTTGGAACATGTCTTGAAGCAATGGAATTAATTATAGGTCATTATGCCCAAAGTTGTGAAAATGGAACCATGAGAAACCCTAAAAACCACTTTGCCTTCTTTTGACCATAAGTTGAGTTTCACAAATGATATGGAGACCCACTAGTACTTGTTGGAAAGAGGAGAAAAAGATCTTCAACTTTCATGTTGGAGAAAAATTCATTTGAAGCTTTATTGATGATGAAAAGTCAAGTTGAATGCAGTGCAGGAACTTGCCCAAAAATGAAACTTTCAAATTATAGGTCATTTCCATATTTAGTAACTTTTGTACCAACTCCTGATTTTTGGTAAATGGAATGAAACTTGACTCTTGATAACCATATGAGGATGTGAGGCCTTGAAAACCTTGGAGAGATCCTCAAAATTCCACAGTTGACTTCTCCTCTCACTGTTGACTTTTACCCAATTCATCTGCTTCCCAATCCATTGGCCAATTGAAATCCTCCTGGACCAAGCAGATGGACAACCTCCCATCCCTAGGTACTTAGGGACCCAAGGAATACCATAGAATCAAGTCTTGCCCAAAAAATCAGAAATAAACTGACTTTATAGCAAACCCTAGTTTTGGTACCCTCAGTCTAGGAGGAAATAGCACAGTCTCCAAATCCAAATTCCTCTGACTATGATGTGTACCCTCTCTAACAAAGATAAGATATGTCATTTGGTGATGATAAAAACCCAAGGAGCTTGCCCATTGGAGCAGTAAACCCAAGAATTTCAAAACCCGAATTTATGCACTAGTTAGGAGAGAGTGATCCACTTGAGCTCTCTTGCTTGACCCTTTGAAGAATACCTTCTCCTCTTGAACATGCCTCAAGCACCTTGACCCCATGCTAAGAACCAATGATATGCACACATGATAATGCAACAATGAAATGAAACATAAGCCAGTTAGTAATAAAGTAAGGAGGGCAAATTTTGGGGTGCAACAGCTGCCCCTATTCAATCAACTTGGTCCTGAGGGTATGATAGCGACGGCTTTCAGACAATCAGGATGCACGGAGATTGAATACCAAAGAACCCAGAAATTTGCAATCCTCCACTAGAGAATTAGCCATAAATGCTGTAATGAAACAAACTCTCCCAGGTTATGTCATCTCTGCTGATAAAGAGAACTGACAAAGGAGTCTCAAAATACGCCATCCCTGCTGATAAAGGGAACTGACAAAAGAACAACTTCAAAAGATTGCTATCTCTACTGATAAAGAGACCTAACAGAATAAATGTCATCTCTGCTGATAAAGAGAACCGACGAAAGAAAGCCTCCAAAAGACTGTTATCTCTGCTGATAAAGAGAACTAGCGAAATGGATGCCATCCCTGCTGATAAAGGGACCTGACGAAGAAAATATCCAAAAGATTGCTATTCCTGCTGATAAAGAGAACTAGCGAAACAAAAGCCATCCCTACTGATAAAGAGAACTGACGAAAGAAAATATCCAAAAGATTGTTATATCTGCTGATAAAGAGAACTAGCAAAACAAAATTCATCCCTACTGATAAAGGGAACTAGCAAAACAAAAGCCATCCCTGCTGATAAAGGGAACTAGCAGAATAAATGCCATCCCTGCTGATAAAGGAAACTAACGAAAGAAAATCTTCAAAAGATTGCTATCTCTGCTGATAAAGAGAACTGGGTTTCACGAAATAAGTCAGACGAGAACTGACTACCACAACAATAGGTCAGACGATAACTGACTACCAGGCGAGAACTGGGTTTACAAAAGAGATGTCAGGCGAGAACTGACTACCAGGCGAGAACTGGGTTTACAAAAGAGATGTCAGGCGAGAACCGACTACCAGGCGAGAACTGGGTTTACAAAAAAGATGTCAGGCGAGAACTGACTACCAGGCGAGAACTGGATTTATACCAAATAAGTCAGTCGAGAACTGACTACCAGATGAGAACTAGATTTACAGAATAAGTCAGATGAGAACTGACTACCAGACGAGAACTGGGTTTCACCAAGTAAGTCAGACGAGAACTGACTACCGGACGAGAACTGGATTTACAAAAGAGATTGGCCAATCCAAGGCAAACTTCTAACGGACTCACGATCCGCAGATAAGATGACTCCGCTGGGGAAAGGAGAAGTTTAAATAAAAGACTCTGCCGGGGAGCACAAGTATGAGGAACGCATCCCTCCAAAATCTCCTAAGTTATGCCATCTCTACTGGGAAAGATAACTGGCAAGGAAAGCATCAAACCTGGCTTATGCTTCGAATTCAAATATTTGAATTTTGTCGTAATGCTCCACACAAAGTGGAAATGCTACGCGTTTGAGGATGCAATGCAAATGTCTATGATATGCAAAAAGGGTCCCTCCAGCAAAATAAATGCCGGAGAGAAAAGATCCATTCAGCTGGGGATGACAAAAATAAATTGTCCTCTGAATCCAGGAACTCTGTTGAGAAGGGTCATACTGATCGACTCTTCGGATCAACGACTTCTGCTGGGGATGAAATCCCGAAAGAACTACCGGGGGCCACACCTGTCTTTCACTGAAGGTAACATCCAAAACCTGAGATTTCTCCTCTGCTGGGGGAGTTAAGAATGGACGCTAATAACGGAACCGGAAGTCTGTTACTGAAGATTGCTAATATCCAATTGGGCTCAGGACCTGCTGGGGGATGCCAGCCCATAATACCATCCTGCTTGGGGATACTGCTGAACTTAGCCTACTGGTGGGGAGAATGACTTTACTCCCACCTTGCTGGGGACTAGAATATGACATTGTCGGCGAAAGCACGCTTCCTGACTGGATGGGGGAAGTGAAAACCCTGATTCTGTGGGGAGATAACGTCTTGATTCAGAGAAAATACTTTCCAGGTCTCCTGCTGGGGAAGGTCTGCTCTGCTGAGGAAAGTTTGTCCTGCTGGGGAAGGAGTAATCTTAATGCTGGGGAGAGCCAACTGCTGGGGATGTACAATCCTGTTGCCCTGCAACCTGACTTGTCTTTATGGTCATAAGCGGCTCTTTGAACTTTTCACTTGCCCCAGACCACCAGGTCTAATGGAGAAAATCATCTCAAGAGGATTTTATAGAAGATCGGGCGTTCGCACTGCCCCAGGGTCTTCAAACTCTTGGAGAGATTTATCATATCTCGACATAACTGCCCCGGTCTTCATAATCTATTACCTCGAAAGGATTTGTAATGACTTGAAAATACTCTGCTTTAGTATTTTGAGGAGGTGTTTTCAATTAACCATTTTTAGGAGTGGATAATTTCTCACGCTCTAGGGATGGCCTGCCCCAAGTCTTGAAGAAACTTTTCCCCTGACTGATCTTCCCGAGATTTGTCAAATCGACCTGATTGCCCCTGTTTGGCTGCTTTAAGGAGAGTTTTTAGCGCGACTGCTCCATATTAGCTGCATCTTATCACCATTTATTGGGAACCCCCAAGCCGCGCACAGTCTCTTGGCCACCTACCCCTTGACATGATTGTCCTTCGGAGTTTTCACCATCTCAACTTGGCATGATCGAGCTTCTCGACTGTCGTTCATCGTGTAAGCTTCTTGGATATCAAACACATGCAAGCAGAAAATGTTTATTATGAGAATGACAATACTAATGCAACACTCATGTTAACCTTGAGGTTTTATTGAAAATGCGTCGCCAAGCTTTATGAACGAATCACTAGCTGGGATGCGACCTTGATTTTTGAATGGAAAAACAATGCGCACATGCAATACCAACCAATCTTATTAGCGCAACTCATAGGAGTCAGGAACGTTATCCTGTTGAAGTACGCTTTCGGAATAAACCATGTTTCAATTAGGACTTTTAAGGATTGTAACATGGCCTGGTTCACGGTTTCAGAAAAAGGATTTATGGCTCAAAATTTATCGGTGCCCACCCACTCTTCGTGATGTTCTCCAGTCCTATGTTCAGTTAATCTGACCCAAACGCTCATCTCTCAAAAGGTTTATGATCTTTAAGGAACCTATGCCACTAATGGTTTGACACCCAATGAGGTTTTGGAGTAACAGTCACCCCTTTTTGTCTTTTGTGTCTGTAGTCACACGACTTTGTTCTACTCAAAGATTTTCTTTGTAATCCTTTTGGCTTTTCGCTTTTCGCTTTTTCTTTCTTTTGTTTTTTTTTTTTATCCCTAATTTTTGCCTGGACTGACTCTTTTGAGTTTTTCGATTTTTAAGTCCAGCGGGATGCCCTAACTTTTGCCTAAGTCACTTGTTTTCAAGTTTCGACTTAGCGGGCTTTTTTTTTTTTAATTCCCCTTTTTAAACAAAGCGTGTGACACTGGTTGTCTTACTTGCTTGAAAGGGTTGTGACTGCCTCACTCCTTGATTGTTGATGGATAACCATTGTGGTCTCACATCTCTTGACCTCTTGACGGCGGGATAGAGGGTAATGGATCCTCAGATGCACACTCTCCTTGAAATTTGAACGCTCGGTCAAACTAACTGACGCCTACCCTGCCCCTGGGTTAAGTATGAGGACTTTTTCGTACGAAGGAAACTCCTACTTCAAGGCTCAAAGGGGTTAACGAGGGTCTATCTCCCTTATATCTCCAGTGTTTAGGGGTTTGAAACAATGCCTGTATATCCTCAACAGGGTTCTATCCTAAAGCGTACCATTAGAAATCTGCGCTCTTATTTCGTCATCCTCCCTCAAGAGTTCTAGACTAGAAAATTGGTATTGCAGTGCATATAAACATTTAAGAGTGAACACGAATGGATTACTTCAAGGAAAACACGCTCATTGTATTATGATCGTCATTAAAAACAAACAAGTTTCTACATGCATATAATGTTTTAACGGGAAATGAAAAACTACAAAATGAAAATGCAGTAAAGAAACTGATAACTGCCGTTGTTGAGAAGACTTGACTCCGCTTGGGCTACTGGCTTTAGGAGACGACCCTTGAAGTCTTCAAACAGATGAGAGGTCGACGTGCACAACCAAGTCTCCTTCCGGAAATGATATGTACCCTTTGTCGATCAATTGTTGCACTTTGACTTGGAAGGCTTTGCAATCTTCGATTGAGTGCCCCATAGATCCTCCATGATATCCACATTGCACATGGGGATTGTACCCCGGAGGGTATGGTTCTGGAACAGGCTTCAAAGTCTTAGGCTCCACCAATGAGTTTCGAACCAGGTGTGGCAATAGTTGACTGTACGACATGGGAACTGGATGAAGAGGAGCATTCCGTCTTTCCAAGTTGTTGCGCGGCCTATGCTGGTTCTGACGCTGATACTTCTGTTGTTGAGGAGCATAAGGTCGTTGGTACTGAACGACATTAGTCTCTCCTTCTTCTCCCCTGTAACGTTTCTTCGCATTTTTAGAATAACCGGGAGCAACTTGAATCTTTCCCGTTTTGATGCCGTTTTCAACTCTTTCCCCTGCCAATACAAGACCTGAAAATCCAGCTGACAAACATCCAACCAATTTCTCATAATAATGCCCCTGAAGCGTATCCATGAACATCTCAACGAGCTCTCTTTCCAACATCAGAGGTTGAACTCGGGAAGCCAATTCACGTCACCTCTGGGCGTACTCTCTAAAGCTTTCATTGCTCTTTTGAGACATATTCTGCAGCTGTGTACGATTGGGAGCCATATCAGTGTTATATTGATAGTGTCTAATAAATTCCCCTGCCAGCTCTCTCCGGCTACGAACGTCTTTCCTCTCTAGCTGCATATACCATTCCAGGGATGCCCCAGATAGGCTA
This sequence comes from Lathyrus tuberosus, assembly GCA_022829125.1. NCBI lineage: Eukaryota > Viridiplantae > Streptophyta > Magnoliopsida > Fabales > Fabaceae > Lathyrus > Lathyrus tuberosus. Next base: position 12,989,704 of record JALAZF010000109.1, read on the forward strand.
TCTTGAAAGCAATGCATCATCAACTTTTCGTTCTTTGCGTGAGCAGCCATTTTACTCGTGTATGCCCTGACGTGAGTCCTTGGGCAAGTCATACCATTGTACTTTTCGAAGGTAGGAGTCTGAAATTTGTGCGGGATAACAACGCCTGGAACCAGCCCCAAATCCTCTAAATCCATACCCACAGAATCTTGATTGGCAATACCCCTCAGTTGTTCCTCAATCAACCTGAATCTCTGATTAGTGTCAATCTGGGAACTAGCATCCCCACCTGGCATAGAGAATGCATCATCTTGAATATCATCAAACTGACGGCCATGAATAGCACAGACACCAATACCACCTCCCCCGACATTTTCAGCCCCGCCCGGAGGGATCACAACACCAGAAACAGGAATACCTCCGCCCGGAGGACCATTCTGAACATTAGTACCAGTAACACCAGTATGGACTCCTCCATGAAGGACAACTTTGTCATCAATCCTTGCAATCAGTGGTTGGACAACAGTTCTTAACTGCTCTTGGCCCTGAGCAATCCCCTGCATTAAATCCATGAATTGGTTCATGCGGGTCCGCATCTCAGTCATCTCAGCTTGTAGTTGATCCATGAGTCTTTTCTGATCTTGTCTGGTAGAATACCGGTGAATGTGTTGATCCGCAATTGTAATACCCCGTAAATTTATAAACGCTCTGGTGAATATTATTATGATCAACTGGGTTCCGGAGTACTCTGAGTAATTATTTGATAGAATAATTAGAGTAAACCGACGAACTCAGAGTTGATTAAATTAATAGTATTTAACGTTGAGTTTTATTAATTGGTGCATTTGAGCTAATTTGGACATTTAGTAGTATTGCTAATTAATGGAAATTATTTTTTCTTTACTATGTTTTCTTTTTCTCATTTGGAAACCAAAAACAAAAGCTAGAGAAAGAAAAGAAAGGAAAAGTGAAGGAGAAGGAAAAAGGAGAGAAATCTTCTCAAAAGCTCAAGATCATCATCAATCATCTGTTCTTCATCTCTTCATCTCAATTTCATCATCCTCATCTTGTTGTCCAGGTGGGTTCTAGTTAGACCCTTTAGAGTAGAGTTTATTTTGAGTTTAGAGTTAGGTTGGAAATTGTGAAAATGGGTATTTTTGGTATAAAATCATGAATCTAACTGTTGAAATTCAATGTTTGATTGTATGTTATACTGCTTGTTATGTTATAGCATGTTTTGATGCTTTATGATTGATCAAAAATGGAATTTTGAGGTGATTTTGGATCAACCCGTAACAAGAATTTTCTGTTGGTTTTTCTGCATATTTCTCTGCCCATACGCGTATGGGCATGTCAATACGCGTATGGGGCTTGTCATTACGCGTACGGCAAGGGTGATACGCGTATGGCAATTTTAAAAGGAATTCAGGGGAAAAATTGTCTCTGTCCATACGCGTATGGCCTTGGGCAATACGCGTATGGATGGCCGAGAATTTTGGGCAATACGTGTATGGCCTTGGGCAATACGCGTATGGCCAGGAGAATTGCAGAAATTCTGCTGTTGTGATTATTTTCCGATCGTTTGTTTCAAATGCCGTAACTTTTTGTACGTAACTCGGATTTAAACATTTTTGGTATCGTTGGAAAGATAATAAAATGTACTTTCTTATTACAATGGTTTTAAGATTGTCGGCCGATTTAATTATATCGGGATTTATGGAATAGTGTCGTTTTGTCGACTTTTATCGGTGAATGGTGTGTAATTGCTGTTGAAAATGTATGCATGCTAAAATATGAAATAGGTAGAGTGAGGAACATTACCAAAAACTGTGTCGGAAGTGTGAATTATTCCATGTGTGGCAACGCTCGTGCATGAAAGGCCGAGGCATGTGCATTTAAATCATAACCACTGTTTCTTGCGGTGTAGTTTCATGAGACTCGAGCACCTCCTCTGAAATGTTATGCACAACTACTTGGCAGGTTTGAGTTCCGTGTTAAGTACGATTGGAGCCTACGGGTAAAGAGACTTGTGACGGTGTACGGGCCGTGAGAAGTGACGGATCACGGTGTACGGACCGGTGATCCCGAATCCAATTTGTATGCCAGGTAGCTACAAGGATCCATGACTCGGGTCGTCTTCTAGACGTAGAAGCGGACGGGAATAAGGGATACCTTGGTATTGGTTATTGATTTGTGAATCCTTGAGTTTACAGGCTCAGGAGGTACTTCGGTACTAGAGTGAGTTTACAGGCTCACCGTGATGGTTATTTGTGTGTGTGTACTCATGGTCTTTCCCTTTCCCCTTGGACATGAGTTAGGTTATTTTTAGAACCTTGTAAAGCCGAGAGGACTTTAAGATAGCGAACTCACTGAGATTTGATGTATCTCACCCCACTGTTGTTGTTTACATCACAGGTTCTGCAGGTTCGGCGAAGGGTAAGGACAGGGTTATTTGACTTTCCTTACGGATCGTAGCTTTTGTGATGGCATGGCTTCCGCTATGGCGTTATGTTTTGAGATCATTGTATTGATCTAGTTCTTAGTTTTTATCATCTTGGAACATCTTGTATATGTAATGCCTTAGACTTTAGTGTTTTGTATTATAGGCATTTATGTATATAATGTGTTAACTAGGAACTTATTGTATATTTCAGTACCAAACGTACTTATCATGTATAATATATGATTTGATGCATGTATTATATACGTGGGCATTACAGTTGGTATCAGAGTAGGTCGTATCCTCGACCTAACCATGAAATAGAATAAGTCATTCTTTCTGTTTCATATACGTGATGTCGCCGTTGGTTTTACGTGTTATATTTATGGTATTGAGCCTGATCAACTTAATCCTATTTGTATGACATTCAGGAACATGGCCGACAGACGTAGAAACAACCGTGGAAGACCAAGGACTCCGAGGACTACTCCAGCTGGGACGGTTCCACAGGGTGCTGAAGGGAACGCCCCTTTGTATCAATTCATGCAACAGATGCAGCAGCAACAAAATCAGTTTATGCAGGGAATGGTACAGCAAATGGCTGATGGTCTGCATCCTCCAGTGGTTGTTCCTGAAGTTACAGGGGGAACCTATAGAGAATTCATTCGTATGAATCCTCCGGAGTTTCAGGGAGGGTTAGATCCGGTGAAGGCGCATGAATGGATATCAGGTATGGAACGGATTTTCTTGATAGTGCACTGTAGTGAGGAAAATAAAGTGGTCTCTGCTTCTCACTTGCTAAAGGGTCCTGCCATGAGGTGGTGGGAGAGCGCTTCAGTCTTAATGACAATCCAAGAGGTGCCAAAGGTGTGGGAACAATTTAAGGTAACTTTTATGGAGAAATATTTTCCGAGTTCTTTAAGGTCTCAGAAGGAGTTTGAGTTCTAACAGTTGAGACAGGGCAATTTATCAGTGGCTTCCTATGCGGAAAAATTTGAGATCATGGCTGACTATTCTAGGCAGGCCATGTATGCTCCTGATGAGAGGTGGAAGATTGATCAGTTTTTGTTTGGTTTGAGGGCTGAAATTTCACATAGCGTGTCTCAACGGGAATTTGCTACTTATGCGGAAATGTTAAGACAATGTTATGTGGCGGAGAATAGTTTGAAAAAGGTACAAATGGAGGTGGATTTGAACAGGGCAACTCAAGGTGACCGAGGAAGGTCGAATCAACAGTCTAGGCAAAGGCAACAGTCTTCCAAAGGGAAGCAAGTGCAGGGTTCTAGAACTAGTGTGCCTCCGGTATGTCGTACTTGTGGAAGGAATCATTTTGGTAGGTGCTTTTCGGAGGGAATACGGTGTTATCAGTGTAACAAGATGGGTCATGTAGCAAGAGATTGTCCTCAGGGTAGGAATCCTACACAAGGGAAGACTACTGGCCGAGTGTATACCTTGGATGCAAGGAAAGCAAAGGGTGACAACTCCTTGATTGCGGGTACGTGTTTCGTAAATGGACATCCTTGTTTTGTTTTATTTGATTGTGGGGCAACGCATTCTTTTGTGTCCACATGTTGTGTGAAGCGACTTGGGTTGCAAACTATTCCTTTGTTTCCTCCTATGGTGGTTACTACTGCCATGGATGAAATGGTTGAAACACCATTGATGTGTGAAAATTGTGTGTTGTCGGTGAACGAAAGAGTCTTCCAGATTGATCTCATTTGTTTGCCGCTTAAGAAAGTGGATGTTGTTCTGGGAATAGACTGGCTTTCAGCTAATTCGGGTTTTATCGGTTGTGAGGAGAAGCTAATTATTATTCCATCTGCTGAGGCTACTCCGAAAGATGTATTATCAACGATTTTAGAAGGTACGGTGGGAATGGTAAATTTCTTATTTGAGAAAGAGAAATCTGTTTTATTGGTTCTTACTAAGGAAGGGAGTAGTGAACAGCAAGTTCTGAGTATCCCAATAGTGTGTGAGTTTCCTGAAGTGTTTCCTGAGGATGTTTCTTCTCTTCCTCCGGAGAGAGAAGTTGAGTTCTCTATTGACCTGGTACCGGGAACGGCTCCTATATCCGTTTCTCCATATCGGATGGCACTGCTTGAATTAAGAGAATTAAAGGACCAATTGGAGGACTTGATGTCTAAGCATTTTGTTAGACCTAGTGTTTCACCTTGGGGAGCTCCAGTGTTATTGGTAAAGAAGAAAGATGGGGGAATGCGGTTGTCCATTGATTACAGTAAATTGAATAAAGTAACCATTAAGAATAAGTACCCCTTACCCAGGATAGATGACTTGTTAGATCAATTGAAGGGAGCCTGTGTGTTCTCAAAGATTGATTTACGGTCGGGTTATCATCAGATCCGAGTGAAGAGTTCCGATGTGCCCAAAACTGCATTTAGAACACGTTACGGTCATTATGAATTCCTAGTGATGCCTTTCGGCGTGACGAATGCTCCAGCTGTTTTTATGGATTACATGAACCGTATATTTCAGGCTTACTTGGACCAATTTGTGGTAATCTTTATTGACGACATTCTTATTTATTCTCGTACTCCACAAGAGCACGGAGAACATCTGAGAATTGTCTTATCGGTATTGCGAGAGAAGAAATTGTTTGCTAAGTTGAGTAAGTGTGAGTTTTGGATGTCGGAAGTAAATTTTCTTGGACGTGTTATATCTCAAGGTGGTGTGGCAGTGGATCCATCGAAGGTAGAAGCAGTGATTAATTGGGAGAGACCGAGAAATGTTTCAGAGGTTAGAAGTTTCTTAGGATTGGCAGGTTACTATAGAAGGTTCATTAAGGGTTTTTCTCAATTGGCCTTACCAATGACGAAACTTACTCTGAAGGATTTTGCTTTTGAGTGGGATTCGGGTTATGAACAAAGTTTTATGAAATTGAAGGAAAGTTTGACAAGTGCTCCAGTATTAATTATTCCTGATCCTAACAACTCTTATGAAGTATTCTGTGATGCTTCTAAGAGGGGATTAGGGGGTGTTCTGATGCAAGGCGGTCAAGTAGTAGCTTATGCTTCTCGACAGTTGAAAGTTCACGAGAAGAATTATCCAACTCATGATTTGGAACTAGCTGCAGTGGTGTTTGCACTGAAGGTGTGGCGTCATTATTTATATGGTGTACGCTTTGAGATGTTCAGTGACCACAAGAGTTTGAAGTATCTATTTGACCAAAAGGAGTTGAATATGCGACAGAGAAGGTGGATGGAGTACCTGAAGGATTATGACTTAGAATTGAAGTATCATCCAGGAAAGGCGAATAAGGTAGCAGATGTTTTAAGTCGGAAAATGGTTCATAGTGCGGAATTGATGATTTTGGAGTATTCATTGTTGGAAAAGTTTAGAGATCTTAATCTCCAATTTGTGTGGACTCCGAATGGTGTAATTATGGGAAATTTGAATGTCAATTCTACTTTAAGAGTTGAGATTCAACAAGAACAATTGTTAGAGGAGGAGTTACAAGAATTGTTACTTCAACCAGGTTTTACACGAGCAACTGATGGGATCGTTTTGTTTAATCAACGAATTTGTGTTCCGAAGGATGAGGCATTGAAAAGGAAGATTTTAGATGAAGCTCATAAAGGCACTTTTACGATACACCCTGGTTCTTCGAAGATGTATCAGGATTTAAAGAAGGATTATTGGTGGTCTGGGATGAAAAAGGATATAACGGAATATGTGTCAGAATGTGCGGTGTGTCAACAGGTGAAGATTGAACACCAAAGACCGGGCGGTCTGTTGCAACCTTTAGATATTCCAGTTTGGAAGTGGGATAGTATTTCTATGGACTTTGCAGTGGGCTTACCTAGTACACAAGGAGGTTATGATTCTATTTGGGTAATTGTGGATCGACTAACGAAATCTGCACATTTCTTAGCCGTAAAGACTACTTATAAGGCAAGTCATCTTGCAAGATTGTTTATTGCGGAGATTGTGAGATTGCATGGTATTCCTTCTAGTATTGTGTCCGATAGAGATCCGAAGTTTACTTCGAGATTTTGGAAGGTGTTCCAACAAGCGATGGGTACGAATTTGCGTTTGAGCACGTCGAATCATCCTCAAACGGATGGTCAGACTGAGCGAACAATACAGACAATGGAGGATATGTTAAGAGCTTGTGTGCTAGAGAGTAGAGGGAATTGGAAAGAACTTTTGCCGTTAATTGAGTTTTCCTATAACAATAGTTACCATGCGAGCATCGGTATGGCTCCTTATGAAGCATTGTATGGGAGGAAGTGTAGAACACCTTTGTGTTGGGCTGAAATTGGCGAAGATAGAATTTTAGGACCCGAGATTATTCAAGAGACTACGAAAAAGATTCGAATGATCCGTGAGAAAGTTAAACAAGCACAAGATCGTCAAAAGAGTTATGCGGACAACCGTAGGAGACCTTTGGAATTTGAGGAAGATGATCATGTATTTCTGAAAGTTACTCCGAGATTGAGATTGAAAGGACCGTTTAAGTCACGTAAATTAAGTCCGAGGTACGTGGGACCGTATCAGATTTTAGAAAGGATTGGTGAAGTTGCTTACATATTAACCTTACCACCATCTCTATCTGAGATGCATGATGTTTTTCACGTATCTCAGCTCCGTAAGTTTATTCCTGATCCTCTTCAGCCAATTCTACCAGAATCAGTGGAAATTGAAGCGGAATTGACTTTTGAACCACAACCGAGTTGTATTGTAGGAAGAGAAACAAAAGTGTTAAGGAACAAAGACATTCCTCTCGTTAAGGTACAATGGGATATGACGCATCCGGGTGATGCTACTTGGGAACTAGAGTCGGAAATGCGAGATTCTTATCCACATCTGTTCAGGTAATATTCTAAATTCGAGGACGAATTTCTATTTAAGGGGGGAGGATGTAATACCCCGTAAATTTATAAACGCTCTGGTGAATATTATTATGATCAACTGGGTTCCGGAGTACTCTGAGTAATTATTTGATAGAATAATTAGAGTAAACCGACGAACTCAGAGTTGATTAAATTAATAGTATTTAACGTTGAGTTTTATTAATTGGTGCATTTGAGCTAATTTGGACATTTAGTAGTATTGCTAATTAATGGAAATTATTTTTTCTTTACTATGTTTTCTTTTTCTCATTTGGAAACCAAAAACAAAAGCTAGAGAAAGAAAAGAAAGGAAAAGTGAAGGAGAAGGAAAAAGGAGAGAAATCTTCTCAAAAGCTCAAGATCGTCATCAATCATTTGTTCTTCATCTCTTCATCTCAATTTCATCATCCTCATCTTGTTGTCCAGGTGGGTTCTAGTTAGACCCTTTAGAGTAGAGTTTATTTTGAGTTTAGAGTTAGGTTGGAAATTGTGAAAATGGGTATTTTTGGTATAAAATCATGAATCTAACTGTTGAAATTCAATGTTTGATTGTATGTTATACTGCTTGTTATGTTATAGCATGTTTTGATGCTTTATGATTGATCAAAAATAGAATTTTGGGGTGATTTTGGATCAACCCGTGACAGGAATTTTCTCAGGGTTTTTCTGCATTTTTCTCTGCCCATACACGTATGGGGCATGTCAATACGCGTATGGGGCTTGTCATTACGCGTACGGCAAGGGTGATACGCGTATGGCAATTTTAAAAGGAATTCAGGGGAAAATTGTCTCTGCCCATACGCGTATGGCTGGCCGAGAATTTTGGGCAATACGCGTATGGCCTTGGGCAATACGCGTATGGCCAGGAGAATTGCAGAAATTCTGCTGTTGTGATTATTTTCCGATCGTTTGTTTCAAATGCTGTAACTTTTTGTACGTAACTCGGATTTGAACATTTTTGGTATCGTTGGAAAGATAATAAAATGTACTTTCTTATTACAATGGTTTTAAGATTGTCGGCCGATTTAATTATATCGGGATTTATGGAATAGTGTCGTTTTGTCGACTTTTATCGGTGAATGGTGTGTAATTGCTGTTGAAAATGTATGCATGCTAAAATATGAAATAGGTAGAGTCAGGAACATTACCAAAAACTGTGTCAGAAGTGTGAATTATTCCATGTGTGGCAACGCTCGTGCATGAAAGGCCGAGGCGTGTGCATTTAAATCATAACCACTGTTTCTTGCGGTGTAGTTTCATGAGACTCGAGCACCTCCTCTGAAATGTTATGCACAACTACTTGGCAGGTTTGAGTCTCGTGTTAAGTACGATTGGAGCCTACGGGTAAAGAGACTTGTGATGGTGTACGGGCCGTGAGAAGTGACAGATCACGGTGTACGGACCGGTGATCCCGAATCCAATTCGTATGCCAAGTAGCTACAAGGATCCATGACTCGGGTCGTCTTCTAGACGTAGAAGCGGACGGGAATAGGGGATACCTTGGTATTGGTTATTGATTTGTGAATCCTTGAGTTTACAGGCTCAGGAGGTACTTCGGTACTAGAGTGAGTTTACAGGCTCACCGTGATGGTTATTTGTGTGTGTGTACTCATGGTCTTTCCCCTTTCCCCTTGGACATGAGTTAGGTTATTTTTAGAACCTTGTAAAGCCGAGAGGACTTTAAGATAGCGAACTCACTGAGATTTGATGTATCTCACCCCACTGTTGTTGTTTACATCACAGGTTCTGCAGGTTCGGCGAAGGGTAAGGACAGGGTTATTTGACTTTCCTTACGGATCGTAGCTTTTGTGATGGCATGGCTTCCGCTATGGCGTTATGTTTTGAGATCATTGTATTGATCTAGTTCTTAGTTTTTATCATCTTGGAACATCTTGTATATGTAATGCCTTAGACTTTAGTGTTTTGTATTAGAGGCATTTATGTATATAATGTGTTAACTAGGAACTTATTGTATATTTCAGTACCAAACGTACTTATCATGTATAATATATGATTTGATGCATGTATTATATACGTGGGCATTACAACAATCCTGTACTGAGGAGGAGAACCAAGTAAGAACGCCAGCGATGAACACCTGTTATGCAAAATGATTATGCAAAATGATTATGAATATGCGAATGCAAATGAACATGTTTAAAAATTCGCAGGGCGGTCCACCCCTTGATTCCAGTTTAACAATAAGATAGAACGGGACTTCTGCTCATATATTAAGAAAACCGGAGGAAAACCAGATGTCAACGATCACAGCTCAAGATAATAAGTCTGAACACAATAATCATGGATCCCTACCAACAAGCCTGGTGGTGATCCTAATACAATAGAGAGAAAGAGAACTACGGCATGTCATCAAAGTCCACAAGTGCCAATTCCCCAGGTTCTGCCATAGAAACAACCTTATGAACAGGATCCAGAATAAGTGACGGGAACTTGTACCCTATGCTATTCTTTTTCTTCTCAGTACTCATCCTCGATAGTCTTCAGAAACCAGAATCAAGGTTAGGATGCAACCCTGCAAATGAATAAACATGTTAGGATGCAAAATGATGATGCAAATGCACACATGGGATCAAGGCAACACTGCTGGATGTGTTGTGCTGTTAACTGAACGAGAACCACAACCCAGAAAACCAGAATTCCAAAATATCGAACCACTGAGATAACCAGGAACCCAGATAATCAAACATTGATGAGAAATCCAAAAAAAAAAAGGTGGGTTGAAGGTTTCGGTTACCTGCAAACCTGCAAACACCCATCCCCTCTCACGTGTGGGTACTAGGATGTTCAGTATCCCGGGCTCTCAGGTCGAGAAATAATGATACGTTCACCATTTCGGGTTTGGCATCATCATCAATCGAGGAGGCCTCAACTGATTCTCCAAAACAGAAGGTCCTCAACTTCTGGCACTGAGGTCGAGAAATAATAGTACATTCATCCCTCGGGGTACAGTATTATCGTTAATCGAGGAGTGCCTCCACTGATTCTCTTCAAAAGATAGGGGCCATCCTATGCGAGTTCCAAAGTGGGCCCTCGGGTGTGAATGAGTTGGCTATAGAGTATGGTCTGCCACTGTCACCACTAAAGAGGGATGTTTCCACTAAGGTCCTTGATGATCGGTCACCAGAGTCGACATCTCTCTAGATCGACATCCTAACATGCGCAAGACACACACGTTAGAATGCGTCCCAAGATAGCCTCGTCTGGTTGTGAATTTCGTGAACACACAAACGTACCAAGCGGGCACGTAGGTCCCACTACTCTTCACTCTAGTCCTAGGGTGTACTCAAGCCTGGGTATTGGGCTTATCTCTCAGAACAACCCAACCTGCAAAACAGAAACAGCCAGCACAACACAGCAATATCCAGTATGACAGTAATAAAAATAAAATGTAATGCAGAAAATGCGATAAAAATAAAATACAACAAATAAAGCAAAACAAAAACAAAAACACCCAAAGAGAACAAAGACAAGCAAGCGCTAGGATTGACTCGCTTAGGGATGGACCAGCATAGGTGAACCAGAGTCCCCAGCAGAGTCGCCAGCTGTCGCTCCCAGGATTTTCATCCAGGTACAAACGCGAGAGTGGCGCGGAAAATAGAGTCGCCAGCCTTGTAAATTTATCCCAAGAGAGGGAAATGGAACACCGTATAAACCTAAGGAAGAGGGAAAGGAATGGTCATCGCAACCATAGCCTGGGTTCGGGAGTCGGTTACGCGAGGGGAAGGTGCTAGCACCCCACGCGTCCATCGTACTCGATGGGATCCACGCTTGTTGTCTATTCTAAGGGTGAGTTATCCTATCATCTATGGTTGTACTAAGACGGGGGAGGGGAAAACAAAGACAAACTCGGTAGGACGTCGACGTCCTAGGCCTACGTACCCCCTTTGTGCAATGAGGAATTCAGAGTCAACGTAGTTCGGACCAAGCTCTTTTTGTGTTTTTTATGAGCGACGTTAAGTTCGCGTCCGGCAGTTAGGATCGATGCCTGTTTTCGACTCAGACAGAAAGTAACGTGCCCTTTTTTAAAATAGCCTTTAGTTTGACAATCCCGAAGGACAAAAAGGTTTGAAGTTTGTTTGTATTTTTTAGGACAAAAGTGACTTGAGTTAGTTCATAACTTGCATTGCACCAAAGTCTAGGGCATATGGGCGAATACTTAACGAATCGTCCAAAGACAGGACGCTCGCTAAGCACTCTAGAAAGATGAGAGGAAGCCCCTCATTTCTCATTCCCCACGCTTAAGGCTCGTGCGCAATACACTTTATCCTTATTAAGTGTTTTCAAGAAGTTTTGAGATGAGAAGAGAGAAGACACAAAGGAAACTCTAAAGGGAAACTAAGAGTCCTAATGTTATCATGCATGGGCGACCTACGGTTAGTGAGGTTTGACGACAACCTAAGCCTAAAGAAAAGAAAGGGATGAGAAGGAAAGAAAAAGGGTGAACATGGATTCTTATCCATGCCCTCAAATAACTTACCTTAGTCCCTGCATAAAAGGTTAGTACGAAACAGATATACGTAGAAGTTAAAACAAATGAAACCCAAACAATAATGATTAAATGACCTATAACAATCCAAACATGAATTAAGAAGTCAAATAAACAACCCCAAGACAATGGCACAAGTGCCTTTTCAAACAGATAATCAGACAAGATCAAAGATGCGCATACAAGAAAATCTCATACAAAGAGCCATTAAACAAATAGTAAAACAACTTCTAAAATCACCAAATTAAATATAAAAGTTTCTCAACCAGAGACAAACCAAAAACCAAAAACTCCTGCAAAAAATCAAGATGTTAGTCACTTAAACAATTAGGCAAAGCTCAGGTGAGAAGTAGGGCTTAATATGCAAAAAGGAGAACCAAAATGCAATATGGAATAATTTTTAAAATGAAAGAAAAATATTTTAATGTACTTCAGAATGTTATCTAACAAATTCAAAAAGAACGGATTGAAAATATTTTATGGATGCAGAGAAATAAAATAAACAATTTTAAGTATGCATGATATGAGTAATGCAAAAAGAAAATAAACAAACATTTAATTTAGATGATAAAAAATAAAATAAAAATAAAAAATAAAATTTGTGAAAATTTTATAAAATGATAAAAAGTATGCATGAATTTTATTAGAAATTTTTAATGCATATAACTATTTTTTAAAAATTAAAAATGAGATATAATAATTAAAATAGAAATAAAATGAAATAAAAATAAAGGGGGTGCGTTTAGTAAGAAAAATGTGTTGGAAATGTTAATGGGCTAAGGGATGGGGGGCGCAGATAGCAAGTCCAGTCCATCAGCGAAAAAAAAAAAAAAAAAAAGAACAATGGTCTTCAGTCAACGAATTGACTGAACATGGGCCCTTGGATTGATCAGACGTCCTGCAGTTAGTCAACAAATCAAAAGGTAATGATGATCAGTGGCTAGGATGAAAAGGCACACCAAGCTTACCAAACACGCACACACACATAACCTGTCAGCATACTATGGACACCCATGTGCCTGGCACATGCTATTTTTAATGTGCTGGCAGCCTACCATTCGTTTGATTCATCCAACGATCCATAGTTAGTCAACATAAAGAAAAGTAAACAAAATAATAAAACATCATTGGACGCACACGGTAAGAATGGTGGGGTAAATAACACACAATCATTAAATAAAACTCAGAAAAAAAATAAAAAACAAAACACATGGCGCGATCTGGACCGTGCGATCAACAAAATGGACGGCTGAGGAGTCGTCTTCTCCATTGGAACCCTAGGCCGGCCGGAAGCTCCCCAGGTCGTCGGAGCCCTAGCTCCGGCCGCCCCTTTCTTCACCTGCAATTCAAAACTTGCCCAGAAAACGCAAAGGGGTATACGTTCTTGACCAGAAAATCATGAGGAACTCAAATATTCAATCAAAAACCACAAACAACGCATGGATAAAGAGAATCGAAGGAAATAATATTAGGGTCCCAAACTTTAAACTCACCCTACAAGCAATACACACGTCCAAACACAACAAAAACTATATCAGGATGATCAGCAGACATCACACATCAATATGCATACTTAAAAATTGAGTTTTATGATGGTCAAAAGAATGGCTAACCTGAGATGGTGCCACACGTGTCCTTGCTTTTGGCTTCAAAGGCTGATTGGTTCGTGCTCTAGAGATCACAAGGGTTCTGCTGGTGAAAGAATTTCTTGAAAACTCCTTGTAGATTGAGAGATATGGATGTGAGATGCCTTAGGGTTCAAGTTCTTGTTCTCCACAAATGCACGTGTAATTTAACCTAACCAGTGCATGGATGAGTTTAAATATATTAGGGTTTCTCACTGATAATGGTTTGGGCTTGGGCAATTCCTTGTTTATTGAGTTTTGGACAAATTTGGAATTTTGCATTATGTTAAGATACACCCCCTTCCATGCATAAATATTCAAATATCTCATGATGGATCACTTATGTTCTAGTTGCTAATCACACCCACATTTGATTGGGCCTTGAAACAATTTGATTCATGAGTTTTTAATGACTTGGCTTTTTTGAATAATGGAGAATAAGTGAAAAATAACCCATGAAACCACTTGATTAAAAGGCCAAAATTGCTCCTTAGGGATTGTTCTTGGATGTTGGAACATGTCTTGAACCAATGGAATTAATTATAGGTCATTATGCCCAAAGTTGTGAAAATGGAACCATGAGAAACCCTAAAAACCACTTTGCCGTCTTTTGACCATAAGTTGGGTTTCACAAATGATATGGAGACCCACTAGTACTTGTTGGAAAGAGGAGAAAAAGATATTCAACTTTCATGTTGGAGAAAAATTCATTTGAAGCTTTCTTGATGATGAAAAGTCAAGTTGAATGCAGTGCAGGAACTTGCCCAAAAAGGAAACTTTCAAATTATAGGTCATTTCCATATTTAGTAACTTTTGTACCAACTCCTGATTTTTGATAAATGGCATGAAACTTGACTCTTGATAACCATATGAGGATGTGAGACCTTGAAAACCTTGGAGAGATCCTCAAAATTCCACAATTGACTTCTCCTCTCACTGTTGACTTTTACCCAATTCATCTGCTTCCCGATCCATTGGCCAATTGAAATCCTCCTGGACCAAACTGATGGACAACCTCCCATCCCTAGGTACTTAGGGACCCAAGGAATACCATAGAATCAAGTCTTGCCCAAAAAATCAGAAATAAACTGACTTTATAGCAAACCCTAGTTTTGGTACCCTCAGTCTAGGAGGAAATAGCACAGTCTCCAAATCCAAATTCCTCTGAATATGATGTGTATCCTCTCCAACAAAGATAAGATATGTCATTTGGTGATGATAAAAACCTAAGGAGCTTGCCCATTGGAGCAGTAAACCCAAGAATTTCAAAACCCTAATTTATGCACTGGTTAGGAGAGAGTGGTCCACTTGAGCTCTCTTGCTTGACCCTTTGAAGAATACCTTCTCCTCTTGAACATGCCTCAAGCACCTTGACCCCATGCTAAGAACCAATGATATGCACACATGATAATGCAACAATGAAATGAAACATACGCCAGTTAGTAATAAAGTAAGGAGGGCAAATTTTGGGGTGCAACAATAATCAGCAGCAATAAAAGAATGAGTAGCACCAATATCAATAATAACAATCAAAGGTGTATTATTAATGTAACATATACCTCTGATCAACCTGTCATCACTGGAAGTCTAAGTCCCTGACAGAGAAAAAACCTTTCATCTAGTCGAAGCTTGCTTTGGCTTCTGGCAATGAGTACTGATATGTCCTGGTTCACCACAGTTGTAGCAATTCACCACATTGTTCTTGCAATCAGTAACCAGATGCCCTGTCTTCCCACACCGGTAACATATCTTCACATCACTCTTGCATTCACTGACACAATGACCCAACTCACCATATTTATAGCACTTAAGAGGAGCAGGAACACCTCCCTCACTTGGCCTCTTACCATCCGCAACCCTATGTTTACCCTTATCAGCTAGAGCACTATATGATTTCCCACGGTTTACATTTTGTTTTCCCCTCTTCTCACTCAGACTCTTATAATAAGTTGACCGAGCTTTACTGTCATCTTTAAAAATTCTACAGTTGTTCACCAACTCTGGAAACCTCATAATCTGTTTATATCCAATCGTCTGCTTAATCTCAGGACGCAAACCATTCTCCAACTTGATACACTTTAAGAACTCGGCAGTTGCCTCACTGTATTAAGGGTAGAACTTAGTAAGTTCCAAAAATCTGGCAGCATACTCAGTAACATTTAAATTACTCTGCTTCAGTTCCAGAAACTCAATCTCCTTCTTCCCACAAACATCTGCAGGAAAATACTTCCTCAAAAATTCTCTGTGGAACACAGCCCAAGTAACAACTTATCCTGAAGTTCCCAACACCTGATGAGTGTTGATCCACCAGTCATCAGCCTCCTTAGCTAGCATACGAGTACCAAACCATACCTTCTTCTCTTCTGAACAATTCATCACTCGAAAGATTCTTTCAATCTCTTATAGCCAAGTCTGCGCTCCGTCAGGATCATACCTACCCTTGAATGTAGGCGGATTGTTCCTCTGGAACTTCCCCAGATGATAAAACTCATCATTCCCACAAGCATTAGGCTGATTCTGAACAGCCTGAGCAATAGCTTGTAAAGCAACAACAATCGCGACATCGTTTCTTCCAGCCATTTCTGTTTTTCCACCAATAAAAGCAACAATGGTTAGAAGACAACATTAATAGCACTCAACTGTCACACCACACCGACTCAACAACTTGGCCGGACAGATCGACCTGCTCTGATACCACTAATGTAACTACCTAAATAAGCCCCGCATAATTTAAATAAATTATCAGAGTAAAAGTCAACAAATAAACATTTAGGATGTCACATTTCACCAATTATTCTTGCTCATGTAGTCAAATATGTAACACATGCAACTTTTAAAAATTATTTATGATAACTATAATAACAAAAACATGTCAGAAAATTCAACTTTCATTGTAGCGGAAACATCAACAACTTGACAGTTTAATGATTCAAAGCATAATCATGTTTTTAAAGTAAACATAAACAACACATAATTAAGAGATATCCAAATAATCTCCAACAGTCATAAAAGACATAGAAGTGTTCCATTCCCGGTGTTACATATTAGAGCAGACGTCGACTCTATAAAATAAAAGGAAGAAACCATATTCCACACCTCTAATGCGGGTTATCTGCACAAAGAGGTGAGATATCATAAATATATAAAGGGAATCATTATAATAAGTAAGCATCATATTATTACATGCACAATCACATATTTCACAATACACATCCACGCAATCAACACAACAACTATCCAGACACAACAATAAATGCAACCATTATGCAATGCAATGAGACTCACGACTTGACTCAATGCATACGGTACCAATACGTGAACTCTTAGGTTCACCGCTTATATCCTCGCCACCTAGGATCAGAGCCCACCAATTTGTTACCATCAACATCGATAACGCTTCACTGATTCCATCACCTCAGAAATCAACTACTCGCACTCAATCCCCACCACCTAGGATTGAGGCTCATTAACAACAGACCACTATCCAACACCATGAATGCATGCAACATACAACATGCAACAACAACACCAAGTACAATGACCAACACCTCTATAGTCAATGTACTCTGCTAATACTGGCCACCATGCACCAACACATGTTATAACAGCTCAGCAATGTCAAAATACAATATAGCAAGCAACAACAATGCATTTCAGATTATGTCACACCACAACATAAACACTACAATGCATTTACACCATCACACAACAAATTATTAATTTTCAGGTAGTGAAACCAATTTTAAATTTAAGTTCATTGTGTCAGCTTCCTAACGATTCGAACGGCACCCGAATAGGACACCCGAAACTAAAGTTATGAATTTTAGAAGTTTTTCAAAAATTGATCCCAATGTAACCGGTTACACCAAATGAGGTAACCAGTTACACCCCCTGTAACCAGTCACGCTACACAAAAAACACACAGTGTAACCAGTTACTCAAATTCTGGTAACCGATTACACCCTCCCAATTTGCCCAAAAAACACGTTTTCACAACAGTGTAACCGGTTACCCATTTCCTAGTAAGTGATTACACCTGTAGCATAAGCATTTTTCTGCTGCTTATCAGTGCGCAAATCACTTTTTGACACACCCCACAATCCCACTTTTCATACCATTCGTTTAACACATAATTTTACTCAAAAATCAGTTTACATATACATTAAAACCCTAAATTTTTTTCACCGAAAACACTCATAACTTAGTTCCGACTCTGACTCGCAACCACACACAACAATACAACATCTACCATCAACAATTCCATCAAATGCATAATTTCAGCAACAACGTTATGCAATTTACCATTCAATCATCAACCATGACATCATCATACAACATTCTAACACATTTAATTCATCAAACAACATACAATTGCATGATTCACACAATTAATCCAACAATTACAAAATTGTAACAATGATCATGATATTGAGAGGAGAAAAACAAAAACCCAAGCATAGACATAATCTACCCACCATCATCATACAAACCCTTAGATAATTAGAACCTCACTCTTACCGTAGAGTTCTTGCAAATTCCTCAACAATGGTGATTCTTCCTAGCTTATCCATCCTTGCCCTAACTCTCTTCTTTCTCCTTTCTCCAAACTTCCATGTACTGATCGTTTCTCCCCTCACTATCCCTTTTATTATTATTATTATTATTATTATTATTATTATATTA
Source organism: Lathyrus tuberosus (assembly GCA_022829125.1). Classification (NCBI taxonomy): domain Eukaryota; kingdom Viridiplantae; phylum Streptophyta; class Magnoliopsida; order Fabales; family Fabaceae; genus Lathyrus; species Lathyrus tuberosus. Next base: position 13,007,788 of record JALAZF010000109.1, read on the forward strand.
TTATTATTAATATTAATATTAATAATTTCAACTAATTAAAATAATAATAATAATAATACTAAATATTTAATCTAAATAATATTTACCTTATATTATTTAAATAAATTATTACCAACTAATATAATCTAATTAGTTTAACTCACCACACCACCAATCTCTACTATTTTGCTCACACACTCCAATACCTTAATTCTATTCTTAAGGTCGCTACCCCACACCAAGGGTAGCTTAAACACGTCGAACACCAATCAACACATACAAATACACAATATCACATAATTAAATTACGGAAAGTAATTTAAAATAAATCGGGGAGTTATAATTTGACTCGAAAGGAAATCTAGGACATTTGTACCAATGTGACATGAGATGGTCTGCCCCAGTATTTTGAACCTTGGAGTAGTGCCCGTGATTAACCGATTCTTGAAGAGATTTGTCGAATCTCGACATGATTTGTAACACCCCGATTTAATTTAATTATTTTCGTGATTAAATTGAATTTTTGTTGTATGTAATGTGTGTAGGTATACTTTGGTCAAGTTGGGGTTACCCTTAGGGTGGAGTAGTGCCCTTAGAATTGAGAAGGTTAAGGTGTCGGGGAGAGAGTTAGTTGGTTAATATTATTATTGGAATTATTGAGGATATTATGTTATTATGTGGTTTGGTGGAATAATAATAATAATATATAAAAGATAATAATAATAATAATATTAGATAATAATAATATTATTGGGATAATAAGGAAAATATAAGAGAAAGGGAATTAGGGAGGAGAAACTCTCAGTACGTGTTTTTGGGAAAAGAGAAAGGAAGAACAGAGGAAGCTAGGTCAGAGAAGGAGAAGAGTGTGAAGAAGAAATCAAGAAACCTAAGGTAGGGGTGGGATTTCTTTCATCTCTCAAGGGTTAGATGATGTGGGTATTGAAGTAGAAATCTTTAAGTTAGAATCCATGGGGTTGAATGTAGGTTTTAGGAATTTTTGTGATAAACTGATTGAAATTGATGAATTATTTCTGGTTGATTTGTTTGATTGAATTGCAGATGTTAGATGTAGGTTATGTGTACCAAATCTATGAATATTTTCTGTTAAAAATCGAGTTTAGGGCTGAAAAACACAGGTGATTTGCTGTTATCATCGCAGGGTTCGAACTGCAGAAATCGCAGTGCGCGCTTAGCGCGGTGTAGCGCGCTTAGCGTGGTCTGAAGGATTTTCGCCCCTTCGGGGCAGTGAGTAGCACGCTTAGCGCGGGAGGGGCGCGCTTAGCGCGACCTGGAACTATAACTATTTTTTTTATTCACTTAAAATTCATAGAAATTATCTGTGTTATATCTTATGAATGTTGTGTTGTTACTGTTGTGTGGTGAGCATGTATTGATGTGTTATGTGCTTGTTGGGTGACGTTGATGTGAAATGCATGATTGATTAATGCAAAGGTGTGTAGTGGTGTATTGATACAATGATATATGATTATATGAATGTATGTTGACTGTTAAATGATGTTAGTCTGAAGATGAGTATGCAATATATATGCATGAGTCGTTGTTGCATGTTGTCATTGTTGGTGCATGGCATGTGCATAGTCGTGGGATGGCGTGCCCGCGTGGGGTGTTATCGTCTATCCGGATTCCTTTATGGAATCGTTGTTGTTGGCGTGATTATGTGCCTTGGTGGGGTGTGAGCAATCACAGTTGTTGGTGCGATCATGAAATAGGGGTCGTACGTGACCATGAAATAGGGGTCGTGGTGTGATCATGAAATAGGGATCATACTTGACCATAAAACAGGGGTCGAGAGTTTCGACGGGAACTGTGATCATGAAACAGGGATCGATTTGGTACCACATGCATTAAGTCTATTTGAGTCTCTCTTGCATTCTCTTGTTGGTTGTGTTGCATGATAGTTGGTGTGGTTGTATATGTTTGTCTGTGCATAAGTTGATGTGTGTGATTCTTATTTGGATATATGCTATGGTGAACAACTTGATGATGTATGATTTTCTATTTATATCATCTCTCTCCTTTGTTGATTTAAGAATCTCACCCCTTCTGTTTGAATGTTACCTCTATGTGGGTAACGTGCAGATAAGTAGGAGTAGTTCGCAGGTGGAGTGTTGAAGACGAAGTCTTCTGGTGTGAGTGATCGAGTCGCGTCTGCTCTGAGTTTGTAACACCAGGGGTGTCGGAACGCTAGAGTCTTTTAAGTCCTATTATATGTTCTTGCTATTTTTATTAAGGATTTTACGTATGATCAACATGTTTCTTTTATTGATTTTTCCGCTGTGCATGAATGTGAAATGATATGTTTAATATTAATATCACCAAGAATAATATTGAGTGCATGTTAATTTGAGTAGTAGAAGTAGCATCCTAAATCCATGTATTATATTATTACTTTGATATTTTATAACTGTTTAATGTGGGGGTTTAGGGTGTTACAAAGTGGTATCAGAGCAGGTCGGTCCGTCCGACCAAGTTGTCGAGTCGTTGTCGTGTGTCAGTTGTCTAGTTGACGGTGTTGGTTCCTTAACCATTGTGTTCTGTTGTTGGTGTATGACAGATTTAGAATGGCTGGAAGGAACGATGTTGCTCTTGCTGCTGCCTTGCAAGCTATGGCTCAAGCGGTACAGAATCCGCTGCGTGCTAATGAGAATGATGAGTTTCGAAAGAACAACCCGCCTACTTTCAAGGGAAGGTATGATCCGGATGGAGCGCAGACTTGGCTCAAGGAGATTGAGAGAATCTTCCGTGTTATGGAGTGTCCTGAAGCACAGAAGGTGCGGTTAGGTGCTCATATATTGGCTGAGGAGGCTGATGACTGGTGGGTCAGTACTCGTCAAGTGTTGGGTGCAGCAGGCGAGGCTATTACTTGGGCTGTGTTCAGTAGGGAATTCTTAAGGAAGTATTTTCCTGAAGACGTCCGAGGGAAGAAGGAGATAGATTTCTTGGAGCTGAAGTAGGGTAGCATGTCAGTGACTGAATATGCTGCTAAGTTTTCAGATTTGGCGAAGTTTTATCCTCATTACAATGAGGCGACAACTGAGTTCTCGAAATGTGTCAAGTTTGAGAATGGTTTGAGGCCTGAGATCAAGTAGGCAATTGGTTATCAGAGGATCAGACGGTTTCCAGACTTGGTTGATTGCTGCAGGATCTTTGAGGAGGATATCCAAGCTCGATCGGCTCTAATTGATAAATGTAAACAGAAACATGTTGATGGCAAGAAGCCAAGTGGGGGAGGTGCTTCTGCTCCTCTGAAGTGTTTTAGATGTGGCGAGTTGGGACATCGTGTCAGTGAGTGCACGAGCGATGTAAAGAAGTGCTTCAAGTGTGGTCAGGCAGGACATCTGATTGCTGACTGCAAAGCTAATGTGGTTACTTGTTACAATTATGGGGAACAAGGCCATATTAGTACTCGTTGTCAGAAACCAAAGCAAGCTTCGACTGGAGGAAAAGTGTTCGCTTTGGCAGGGACTCAGACTTCCAGTGAGGACAGATTAATCAGAGGTACATGTTATATTAATAATACACCTTTGATTGCTATTATTGATATTGGTGCTACGCATTCCTTTATTGCTACTGATTGTGTAAGAAGACTAGGCCTTGTTGTTTCTCCTATGGAGGGAGAGATGGTTATCAAAACTCCTGCTAAGGGATCGACGACTACTTCTTTAGTCTATTTGAATGGTCTGTTATCCATCTATGGTAAGGACTTTGGTGTGGACCTGATTTGTTTACCGTTGGGAGGTCTCGACGTAATCTTGGGTATGAACTGGTTGGAGTTCAACCGTGTTCATATTAACTGTTTCAACAAGTTGGTTCGATTTCTTGCTCCTGAGGAAGAGGGAGAAGATGGTTTTCTGTCTGCTAGAGAGTTGAAGGAGCTCTTGGAAGAAGAAGCTCAGGTGCTTGCATTATTTGCATTTCTGTCAGTAGAGAGTAATTCAGTGATTAATGAACTACAAGTGGTGCGTGAATTTCCTGAAGTGTTTCCAGATGACATTGCCGATGTACCACCAGAGAGGGAAGTAGAATTTGCTATTGATCTTGTCCATGGTACCAGACCTATTTCCCTGGTACCATACAGGATGTCGGCATCAGAGTTGTTAGAACTGAAGAAGCAACTAAAGGACTTGTTAAAGAAGAGATTTGTGAGACCAAGTGTATCACCTTGGGGAGCTCCAGTGTTGTTGGTGAAGAAAAATGATGGTAGTATGAGGTTGTGTATCGATTACAGACAGTTGAATAAGGTGACGATTAAAAATAAGTATCCACTTCCGAGAATAGATGACTTGATGGACCAGTTAGTGGGTGCCCGTGTGTTTAGTAAGATTGACTTGAGGTCGAGTTATCATCAGATACGGGTAAAAGACGAAGACATTCAGAAGACGGCTTTCAGAACTCGATATGGACATTATGAGTATGTGGTGATGCCATTCGGAGTTACTAATGCACCCGGTGTATTCATGGAATATATGAATCGTATCTTTCATGAGTACTTGGATCAGTTTGTGGTTGTCTTTATCGACGATATTTTGATCTATTCCAAGTCAGAAGAAGAACACGCTGAACATTTGCGAATTGTGTTGCAAGTGTTGAAAGAAAAGAAACTCTATGCCAAGTTGTCTAAGTGTGAATTCTGGTTGAGAGAGGTAAGTTTCCTTGGTCATGTTATTCTGGTGATGGTATTGTTGTAGATCCATCCAAGGTAGACGCGGTTCTACAATGGGAGACTCCGAAGTCGGTAACTGAGATTAGAAGTTTCTTGGGTTTAGCTGGTTATTACCGAAGATTTATTGAAGGGTTTTCAAAGTTGGCACTTCCGTTGACTCAGTTGACGTGCAAAGGTAAAGCATTTGTGTGGAATGTATAGTGTGAGACGAGTTTCGTTGAGCTGAAGAAGAGGTTGACTACAGCCCCTGTGTTGGTCCTACCTGAACCAAATGAACTGTTTGTAGTGTATTGCGATGCTTCTTTGTTGGGTTTAGGAGGTGTGCTAATGCAGGATGGTAAGGTTGTGGCTTATGCTTCACGACAGTTGAGAGTACATGAGAGGAATTATCCGACTCATGATTTGGAGTTAGCCACAGTGGTCTTTGTATTGAAAATTTGGAGGCACTATCTCTATGGTTCCAGATTTGAGGTGTATAGTGATCATAAGAGCTTGAGGTATCTGTTTGATCAGAAGGAATTAAATATGAGGCAGAGAAGATGGTTAGAATTCTTGAAGGATTATGATTTTGGCTTGAACTATCATCCCAACAAAGCTAATGTCGTGGCTGATGCTCTGAGTCGAAAATCGTTGCATATGTCTGCAATGATGGTTAAAGAGTTAAAATTGATTGAACAGTTCAGAGATATGAGTTTAGTTTGTGATCAGACACCGCATGGTGTTATGTTGGGTATGCTGACAATCAACAATGAATTTCTTGATAATATCAGAGACAAACAGAAGTTGGATGTGAAGCTGGTGGATTTGATAATTGGAGATAACCAAGTAGAAGGTAATGAGTACAGGGTGGACGAGCAGGGTGTGTTGAGATTTTGTGATAGGATTTGCATTCCTGATAATCCCGAGTTGAAGAGAATGATTTTAGAGGAAGGTCATCGGAGTAGTTTGAGTATCCATCCAGGAGCTACTAAGATGTATCAAGACTTGAAGAAGATATTTTGGTGGCCTGGATTGAAACGTGATGTGGCCCAGTTTGTGTATGCTTGTTTGACTTGCCAGAAGTCGAAAGTGGAACATCAGAAACCTGCTGGTATAATGCAGCCGTTAGACATTCCAGAGTGGAAATGGGACAGTATTTCTATGGATTTTGCGACAGGGCTGCCTAATACGCCGAGAGGGCATGATTCTATTTGGGTAGTGGTGGATAGACTGACGAAGTTGGCACATTTCATTCCGATTAATATCAGTTTTTCTTTGCAGAAGTTGCCAGAGATTTATATCCGAGTGATTGTGAAACTACATGGCATTCCGTTGAGTATCATGTCGGATCGAGATCCAAGGTTCACTTCCAGATTTTGGGAGAGTTTGCAGGAAGCTTTGGGATCGAAGTTGAGGTTGAGTTCGGCTTATCATCCGCAGACATATGGTCAGACGGAAATAACTATCCAGTCTTTGGAAGATCTGTTGAGGGCTTGCGTACTTGAACAAAAAGGTGCTTGGGATAGTCATTTGCCGCTGATTAAATTCACTTATAACAACAGTTATCATTCCAGTATCGGAATGGCACCTTTTGAAGCGTTGTATGGTCGTAGGTGCCGGACGCCTTTATGTTGGCATGAGTCTGGTGAGAGCGCAGTGCTTGGACCTGAGATTGTTCAGCAAACTACTGAAACAGTGAAGTTGATTCGGGAAAAGATGAAAGCTTCACAGAGTATGCAGAAGAGCTACCATGATAAGAGGAGGAAGGATCTTGAATTCCAAGAAAGAGACCATGTGTTTTTGAGAATCACTCCAGTGACTGGGGTTGGTCGTACGTTGAAGTCGAAGAAGCTTACTCCTCGATTTATTGGACCGTATCAGATATCTGCAAGAGTTGGACCTGTTGCCTATAGAGTGGCGTTGCCACCCAATCTGTCGAATTTGCATGATGTGTTTCATGTGTCGCAGCTTCGAAAGTATGTTCCGGATCCGTCGCATGTGGTTCCGATGGATAATGTGGAAGTAAGGGATAACCTTACAGTTGAAGCCTTACCAGTACGGATTGAAGACCACGAGTCAAAGCAACTAAGGGGCAAGGAGATCGCTCTTGTGAAGGTATTCTGGGGAGGAGCTGCTGGTGGAAACATGATGTGGGAGTTGGAGAGCATGATGCGAGAGTCGTATCCAGAGTTGTTCGAATGAGGTAAATTTTCGAGGACGGAAATATTTCAAGTGGGGGAGAGTTGTAACACCTCGATTTAATTTAATTATTTTCGTGATTAAATTGAATTTTTGTTGTATGTAATGTGTGTGGGTATACTTTGGTCAAGTTGGGGTTACCCTTAGGGTGAAGTAGTGCCCTTAGAATTGAGAAGGTTAAGGTGTCGGGGAGAGAGTTAGTTGGTTAATATTATTATTGGAATTATTGAGGATATTATGTTATTATGTGGTTTGGTGGAATAATAATAATAATATCTAAAAGATAATAATAATAATAATAATATTAGATAATAATAATATTATTGGGATAATAAGGAAAATATAAGAGAAAAGGAATTAGGGAGGAGAAACTCTCAGTACGTGTTTTTGGGAAAAGAGAAAGGAAGAACAGAGGAAGCTAGGTCAGAGAAGGAGAAGAGTGTGAAGAAGAAATCAAGAAACCTAAGGTAAGGGTGGGATTTCTTTCATCTCTCAAGGGTTAGATGATGTGGGTATTGAAGTAGAAATCTTAAAGTTAGAATCCATGGGGTTGAATGTAGGTTTTAGGAATTTTTGTGATAAACTGATTGAAATTGATGAATTATTTCTGGTTGATTTGTTTGATTGAATTGCAGATGTTAGATGTAGGTTATGTGTACCAAATCTATGAATATTTTCTGTTAAAAATCGAGTTTAGGGCTGAAAAACACAGGTGATTTGCTGCTGTCATCGCAGGGTTCGAACTGCAGAAATCGCAGTGCGCGCTTAGCGCGGTGTAGCGCGCTTAGCGCGGTCTGAAGGATTTTCGCCCCTTCGGGGCAGTGAGTAGCGCGCTTAGCGCGGGAGGGGCGCGCTTAGCGCGACCTGGAACTATAACTATTTTTTTTATTCACTTAAAATTCATAGAAATTATCTGTGTTATATCTTATGAATGCTGTGTTGTTACTGTTGTGTGGTGAGCATGTATTGATGTGTTATGTGCTTGTTGGGTGACGTTGATGTGAAATGCATGATTGATTAATGCAAAGGTGTGTAGTGGTGTATTGATGCAATGATATATGATTATATGAATGCATGTTGACTGTTAAATGATGTTAGTCTGAAGATGAGTATGCTATATATATGTATGAGTCGTTGTTGCATGTTGTCATTGTTGGTGCATGTCATGTGCATAGTCGTGGGATGGCGTGCCCGGGTGGGGTGTTATCGTCTATCCGGATTCCTTTATGGAATCGTTGTTTTTGGCGTGATTGTGTGCCCTGGTGGGGTGTGAGCAATCACAGTTGTTGGTGCGATCATGAAATAGGGGTCGTACGTGACCATGAAATAGGGGTCGTGGTGTGATCATGAAATAGGGATCATACTTGACCATGAAACAGGGGTCGAGAGTTCCGACAGGAACTGTGATCATGAAACAGGGATCGATTTGGTACCACATGCATTGAGTCTAGTTGAGTATCTCTTGCCTTCTCTTGTTGGTTGTGTTGCATGATAGTTGGTGTGGTTGTATATGTTTGTCTGTGCATAAATTGATGTGTGTGATTCTTATTTGGATATATGCTATGGTGAATAACTTGATGATGTATGCTTTTCTATTTATATCATCTCTCTCCTTTGTTGATTTAGGAATCTCACCCCTTCTGTTTGAATGTTACCTTTATGTGGGTAACGTGCAGATAAGCAGGAGTAGTTCGCAGGTGGAGTGTTGAAGACGAAGTCTTCTGGTGTGAGCGGTCGAGTCGCGTCTGCTCTGAGTTTGTAACACCGGGGGTGTCAGAACGCTAGAGTCTTTTAAATCCTATTATATGTTCTTGCTATTTTTATTAAGGATTTTACGTATGATCAACATGTTTCTTTTATTGATTTTTTCGCTGTGCATGAATGTGAAATGATATGTTTAATATTAATATCACCAAGAATAATATTGATTGCATGTTAATTTGAGTAGTAGAAGTAGCATCCTAAATCCATGTATTCTATTATTACTCTGATATTTTATAACTATTTAATGCGGGGTTTAGGGTGTTACATGATTGCCCCAAATTTTCTGGATCTTGAAGCGGCTTGCCTTTTTTCTCAGCAGAGTTTTCAGGCATTTTGCCCCTCGGTATGATCAAACTTCTCAATTGATGCTCATTGTGGAAACTTTCTTGATGTCAATTAATTACTTGCGAATAAAATTTTTCATTTTGAAAATGATAATTCTAATGCTATGCTTATGTCAGTTTCGAAATCCAGATATTTTTACTGAAATGATGTCGTGACATTCAATGAATGAATCACTGGTTAAAATGTTATATCGGTACCAACACAAATGATAAGCAAATCTTTATGAGTTAGTTTTAACTCGATCTTGTTGTAGTATTGATGACTTCTCGACAAGTGTATTGATAATGTTGTAGTAATAAAAAGATCCAACCCACAAGGACTGTGTTCAAATAGAACAATAATTTATGCAATATTAAAGAAAAACATTAAAAATAGGGTTTTGCATGTTTTCACTGCAAAAAGTAACAAACGAGAAAATTATGTCACAAAATCGGTCAGGTTATGTTTTAGAATCCCCTTATCCCCTCTTGTTGATGTACGATGCCTTGTATGAATTAATCTTATCCTTATAATTTTACGGCGTATTAACAAAACCGTTATAGCCAGTCCCCCACGAAATAACTCACTAACAACTACTCGGAGCTTTCTATCCCTAGTCTGCCAATGCAAGCTGTGTTAGGCGATGTACACACTGTTAATTCCCTGTGCCACTACTCAAGGTCTCATATCCCTATCCAATCGGCTTAAGTAGAACAGTTTCCCTAGGTCTAATACATAGGATACAGGTAAGGAATCCTTATGCATCTAACAACATATTAACAGAGTATCTCAAATAATAAGCATTAAGCATAAGAAACAATTGAATAAAATTATAATTCAAAGAATTCATACAAAGTCAAACCTCCATATAATGCAACAAGATTGAATATAGTTCACCATAACACAACCTAACCTAAGAGAATTTAGCTACACGTAGTGAAAATTACAATACCAATTGAATAAAGATGAATAACATGTGAATTCCCTTGAAGGATTGGGCTCTAGTGGCTTCCAATGCTCTCAAAATCACCCCCTGATGCTGTAAAATCATGCTCTCAGTCCCAAATTTCATAACCCTCATAAAAGTGCAGAAAATTTCCTTTTAAAGCTATAAGAACGCGTCAGAAAAAGCCTAGAAAAAAATGTCATCGCACGCATTATGGAAGCATCGCGCGCGATGAACCCTTTGATTTCATGTCGTGCGCATGATGGCACGCGATGTTGCGTGTGATTATTCAAGTAGTTGTGTGTTTTCACCCCTTTTTCACCAGAATTTCCACTAAGTCCCGTTCTTCCATACTTGGCTATTTTTCACTCATTCTCGGGTCTTTCTTCATCATTTTGGCTCATCTTTTGATTGTTTTTCCCCAATTCTTCAACTGATTATATGTAATGATAAACTTTTATCAAGTATGCTTTCGAAATAAATCCTGTTTCAATTAGGTCTTTTGAGGATTGTAACATGCCTTGGTTCACGGTTGCAGAATAAAAGGGTTTATGGCTCAAAGTTTCATTTTAACCCACCCATTCTCCTTGATATTATCTAGTCCCACATTAAGCTACTTTAACTCAAATGTTCACTTTTCAAAAGGATTTTAAATAGTAGAAGTGATGGTTAAGGAACCAATGAGGTTTTCGGAGTGACAATCACCCAACTTTTGTAGTCACACGAATTTGTTCTTACTGAGGATATTTGTTTTGATCCTTTCTTTTTATTTTTATTTTTTGCTTTCCCTAATTTTTGCCTAGACTGATTTTTCGAGTTTGTAGTCCACTGGGATGCCCTAATTTTTTCCTAAGTCACTCGTTTTCGAGATTTTGACTTAGCGGGCTTTTCACTTTTTTTTTGAATTTCTCGTTTTTATTTATTTATTTGTTGGAACAAATCGTGTGACATTTGTTTGTTTGGTTTATTGAAAGGGTTGTGACTACTTTGTTCCTTTTGTTGGTGAGGGATAACCATTATGGATTTGTGATTATAAGTGAAAACGTTTTAGTTGAACCAACTGCAAAAAGTGTGAAAAAGGTGATTGGTGGGAAGAATCTTCCCAAAAATATTTATGTTGTTCCGTTGGATAATGTCTTTTTTTTTCACTGTGAAGAGAGTGTGTCGAAGTGGAAGTTTATCTTCCATAAAAGAATTGCTTCTACAATGGAATTGTCCAATGAAGCTAAAAATTACAAGGAGATTATGGAGTTTCTCAGTGATGCTAAAGTCTTAAAAATTGTGTTGAATGTTGGAATGCTTTATCTAAAACTCATTAAAGAGTTTGTTGCTAATTTGCTCAAAGGATTAAGTGATGTTGGTAGTCGTAAGTGCAAAAAGGTGTGTGTAAGTGGTCATTGTTTTGTCTTTTCCCATACAATGATTAATTAATATCTTAGTAGAGGAAGACTAATCACAACCGATCATCTTTCATCTTAAAAGATCATTGACTGTGAATTGCCTTTTACTAAGTTAATTCCCTCTAGATGTATGTGACGTTGCACCAAACTAGATCACTAATTATTTGTGTTATTTATCTTGTTTATTTGTTCATCTCAATTTTCAAATCATATTTTTTCTCACATTGTCTAAACATTGTGTATGACATCTTGTAGTTGATCGAACAAAATTTCAATATTACAATGTAACATGCTTCATGCTACAAAAAATTCCATTTGAAATGGAATAGGAATTTGTTGTATGTATATATTGCCAATGTTGTACGAATATGAGGTAAATTGTAGTAATAAATCACTATTGTTGCATATTCACTCAAGTTGAATAACATTGATTAACATTGAAACTAGAAAATTCAATTTCAAACATATAAATGTTGGTGTTTGTGTGTCGTCGTAGGTATTATCCTTGATTAAATATTAGAGAATAAGATATGTGTTAAATGCCTCATTTAGATTTTGAAGTTCATGTTATTATGATATTGCCAATTATGCATTGAATGTGACAAATCTTCTTCTAATCTCCACCATTTGGTTTTTGAAAACAGTGTTCGAGCAACAAACAACTACCCCAAATACGTATAGACTTGAAATGGATTTGGGAAAACCGTAATTTGGTAACCATTGAGTAAATGACAACTAGATATACAATTTTGTAAGAGAGAAAAGATGGTAGAGACCTATGTAATTGAGTTCTTCGAGATCTGGATATCAATTGGACTCTGAAGCACGAGTACACCATTTTAGAAAAAGTATCAGTACCGAATAATACACATACCGAGTATCAATACGCATACGGTACGCGTATGGTACATACTAAGCCCGTACCTTTTTTTATGTTTGATATGTGTGTTGGTACACACACCCACAAAAACATTTTTTTTTCTTTGGTCCATACAATTTCAGACTATTTTAGTGGATAAAATTTAAATTTTTAATTTATTTATAAAAAGAGAAGTAAAATTTTTATTATATATAGTCTTGCACTTTTATATACCTGCTTCGTTGTTGTGCCACTTTTATATTTCATATTTAAGTCTTTAACTTCTTGAATTATTGTCACATTTCAAATGTAATTTTTTTTATGTTATTGATCTTGACTTTTTTTAAACAAATTATTTCAAAATTTATTATTTGAACAATACAATTCTTTTATATTATTTGTTTAATAATATATATATTTTATATTTTATTTATATAATTATATTTAAAAAAATTATAGTAATGTTCTGTACCTTAGTTTTTTTTTAAATATGGTATTTCATACTCAATCGGGTATTAAGTACGTACCTGAATCGATGCAAGGGAGGTGATGGATAAAGAACTAAGAGAATGTGGAAACTCTTGCTGAGCAAAAAACTACATATCCACTACTACAATATACAAATAAGATAGGAGGAATGAACACATGTCCATAATATATTTTACATGGTGTAAAAATTTTGGTGTTAGAATAACGATCTTCATAAGATAAAGAAATAAGATAGAGAGGTAGTTGTCACGAAGCGTCACAAATTGAGGATATAGAAAAATGAGAAATCTTCATAATTTTGTATTCTCATTTTTCTATTATTTCATATCCTTAATTTGTAAGGTTTCAATTTTAAATATTCATGGTTATCTATTCAATTAGGTTAAAGACCTAATAGATAAGATAATTAATTTTTCTAATGGACTATTTCTTTTTTAACCATCCTTTGAAGTTTGATCTATTTATTATAAATAATCTATTACATCAGCGTATTTCTTAAAAAATATTAAATTTTACGATGTTTGACACTTGGTCCAACAAGAATGGGAAGAGGAATCCTTTTTCATACCCACACTTGGTCCAAGTTCACATCGTTGGCCCAAACTAAGGCGAAGGCCCATTAAAAGGGAAATAAAAATCAAACAAACACAAGCTGCGGCGCCTTTCATCCCAAAATCCCTAACCCTAATAACCTACAACAGTTACCACGCCTATAAATCTCATCTCAAAAACTCATCATTCCTCATTCACCCGGAGCTTCAGCGGCCGCTACACTTACAGCAAAGCGAAGCATAATTTTCCCGTCTATTATATATCTTCTTTTTAACTCAAATTTGCAATATGTTTTGTGATCTAGTATTGTTGTGTTTTATCATTTAGGGTTGTAATTTCATTTTTTGATATCTAAAGATTGAAGTGTATGATACCCAGTGAGGAGGATCTCCCAATAATTGATAGGAAGTGCCGTATGACACTCTAAACAGCAGCTCCGTCTCAAAGAATCCTCTCATCCGCCGATATATGTTATCGGCCGAGTTTATTCTTTGCGGTGCTGTGTGTGAGATTTGAAACGGGTCTCCTGAGGGTTCATCTTATACATCTTCAAATCATTTTTTGTTAATTTTTTATGAATTAGGTCCGATGCCACGTCGCTGGTAGCTATATGATAGCTCTGACCTTCGATGCTATGATTGGACCAAAATTAAGAGTGAATTTCATTTGTTTCGCATTTTGATAGGAATCTGCAAATCTTATATAATGTGATTCTGCAGAGCCGATTTGTGCGATTACATTTCTTATTATTTTTTATAATTCTGTTTTTTTATTGAAGCTGATGATGATAAAAACAGAACTGGAATTACCATCTGAATAGTTTATTCTTTGATGTAAATATCTTGGCTGTGGTACTGAGGCTTCAATTTATTTTCATGTGTTGTCGTTCTTTATTGTTAGATATATATATTAGGTGAAATGTATTTTGTTATTTTATTGAAGTGTTTGATAATTAGTCAGGCCTATGATGATTCAATTGAATTGGAATTACCGTCTGAATAGATATATTTTGATGAAAAATTCTGGCTGTTTCTGAGGTTTTGGAGTATAATTTTGCTGAGTCAATCTCTTTTAATTGTTTGTTTTTTATATTTAATTCAAAGTTTTAATTAAACCCAAATAAAATGCTGAATGCAATTTTTAAATGAAAATTCATGTAAATTTGATCATTCATTTACTCTCCTCAATGAGCTAAAATATGAAACGTGTTATATATATCACGTAATCTATAAAACAATCGTGTACTTGTATTATTAAATTGAGTCTTTAACTTCATATTGTTTCAAATAATAAAATGGTTATAATTTTTATTATTCTATTAGTTATAGTTTTTATAATTCTGTTTAACGAATAGATTTAGATGTGTCCTTTTAATATATCAAATACTGGTTTTTCTAACTATTATTTTTTAAATTTTCTTGCATACTAATAAAGCTGAACAATTTTATATATTATACTTTTTATTAAAATTTTATTTTTTTTAGAGTTTAGTGATAATATTCTGTTGGTGAATGTTTATAATTATTTATGTAATATCAGTATTTTTAAAATAAAAATATTTTATTTTTATGTTGAGTTGTAATTGTCGTAATTGGTAGACAATGTAAAATATTTTATACTGTCAGTGTATTATTATTTTTTTCTTTTTTTTGGCTACTTAAAAAAAATACAGTTTTAATAATTTATTTTTCCAATCTTATATTATAATCAATGTATCAAAATCAAATATAATTCTATGACAATGTTTTAGATTTTGAATTTATCCTTGAAGTTGATATTAGTATAGTTTTTCTATTAAATTACTTTTAATAAAACTTATTTGAAAAGATTGCCACCAATGAAAAACTTAGTAGAAACAAGGTCTCTAGCAGGTTCTATCAAAACTGCTTGACTAGGTTCAGCCCCCGCAACCATAGGACGAAAACCTCACAACAGAATTCAATCTTACGTATGATAGCCTGCAAACTCGAGCTATCATAACTTATTAACAGTCAAACACACCAACACTCTCTACCACCAGGCTTTAGCAGCCCATGGATATATCCACAAGCCAAGGCTGAAACCACGCAAACTCTCGCATAACCACCTCAACTGAATGATTAATCAGTAATTGACATACCACAAACCTACGAGCCCAAGCATTTCTAAAAAAAGAGAATCACAGAACAGACATAAGAAATTGGTTTAGATTATGTTGCTCACTAAACAGAACTCATCAGCCAAGATAACAGCAAACTAATAAACAGCCTAGGAAAGCCCTAGGATTCAGCCACCACATTGAAATATTTGGAGTCATATCCTTTCCTTTTATTTTCAACTATTTCTAAGTGCATTTTCATTTTCTCTACTAAGCTTTTAGACTTTATGTGTTTTGAAATATTTTTTCGTTCCTTGCTTTTCAAATAATCCCCACATCTTTTTTTGAAATTTCTGTCACCCTCTAATAGATCTTTGAATTGCCTCAAATGCAAAAAGCTATTGTTATGCATAATCAAAGATATGTTTAATTAGTGACATACAGCATACCAAACCCTCGCGATAGCTGGGCACTCAAGAAAAATATGAGACACCGACTCATCTTTTTCACAATCCCATATGCATTGACAATGTCCATTTATATTCGTACTTCTCCTAATTAAGTTGTCTCTAGTAGCAACTCTGTTTATAAATATTCTTCAAACGTCTCTAGTAGCAACTCTGTTTATAAATATTCTTCAAACTAGGCAAGAGACTTTTCACGAAACATATTTATGCCAACGCCTTACTCACTATATAGATTTGTCGGATTATTAACTTGGGACAACAAACCCTTATACACTTCCTTGACAGAATAATGAGATACTTGACTCCAGACACCAAAATTAAGATTCCATATACTTTTCCACCAACTAGAACCAACTTTGATCCAAATACCTCCTCTAAAATATGATTTTCTACACCTATTTTCCTATCATAGCCAAATTGAAATCCCTCAAGTTATAATACTTAAACTTCCTTCTTCAACTAGCCTACACACTTTATCCTAACAAACACAATTACTCTTTCTCTCACCCTCACTCCCACCCCAAAAAAATTGTTTAAAGAGATATTCAATAATGAAAATGATACTTGTCGGAGCCTTAAAAAAAGAGGGAAAGTAGATTGGGAGAGCTTGGATGATTGATTTGATAATCATCACTCGCCCCCTAGCGATATATGTTTCCTCTTTCAACTAGATAATTTTGATCTCACTGCATCTACCACTGGCTTCCAAGTTTCCTTTCTGTTTAGACTTGCACCAATTGGTAATCTTAAATAATTAAATGGCATTTTATCAATTTTGCAATGAAGAATATTAACAGCCTCTTCCAACCACCTTTGTTGAATATTAACCCCCGCTAAGATACTTTTATGGTAGCTCACATTTAAACCCGACATAATTTCAAACAACAAATTTGATTTGATAACCCTAATAGAAGACCATTTTTTCGCCTATAATCAAAGTATCACCCGCATATTGCAAGTGAATCGATCTTCTCCGTTTTCGAACTTATATCCATGATACAATCCCGCCTCTATAGCTCTTTTCATCAGCAAATTAAAACCTTCTGCCACTATCAAGAATAAGAACAGTGATAATGGATCGCCTTGCCTTAATCCACTCGACATCTTAAATTTCTTGGTAGGACTACCATTAACTAGCACTAAAATACGAGATGAGTTAAGGCATTCTGAAATCCAGCCAATCCACTTTTTATGGAATCCCATATTTGACATCACATACTTCTAAAAAGTTCTAGTCTATCGAATCGTATGTCTTTTCAAAAACCACTTTAAATAAAATAACTTATTTTTTCTTCTTTTTCGCCTTATCCACTATTTCGTTTGTAACCATAATGCCATCCAAAATTTGTCTTCCCGTTATAAAAGCCGACTGAGATTCTGAAATGACTGATCCAACACCCTTTTCAGCCTGTTTGTCAACACTTTTGAAATCACTTTGTATATACATCCAATCAATGAAATAGGACGGTATTCTGTTATGTTTGTTGGGTTTTTCCTTTTCGGGATCAACATTTTAAACAAATTATTCACCCCTTTTACATTCTCCCATTTTCATGATATTCGGCCAGCACCCTTAACAAATAATGCTTTATGACTTCCCAAAAATCTTTGACAAACCTAAAAGATACATTGTCTAGTTCCGAGCTCCTATCACTATCACACTCCTACACTGCTGCCCGAATTTCATCTTCTGAAAATTCACGAACTATTGCTTTTCTTTGCTCACCTTCAATTATTTTAATGATCATATTTGCCGGTATAGCTCTAGAATTACCAACTGTGAATTGGTACTGGAAATGATTAAATATAGATTCTTTAATATAGATTCTTTAATTGCCTGTAACGGAAGATCAATGAATTCAGATTCCACTATGAACTCATCGAAAGCTCACATTTCATCCCTTCTTAAATTTTCACTACTTCTTTTTCTTTCAAATTCTGTCCTAACTGTATTATAATCGACCATCAAACACCATTTATCTTCACTTTTTACTTCGATAAGTTGTTGTAATTCTGACCACAAAACCGCTTTTCTTCTGCTTTCGCACGGAGCATATATATTTACCAAATTAACTTTTTTCTTATCTTCTCCAAACCCACCTTTCATTATCATAGCATAATCCATCATCGATATACTATGAATCTTCAGGCTATTACAATCCCACATCGCCAACAGGCCCCCAGCTCTCCCTACTGCTTCTTTAAACTCAAACTCGAAATCGTCTGAACCCCATAACTTAGAACATATGTTTCTGACAATATTTTCCATTTTTGTTTCTTGTAAACAAATCATTATAAGCCTATGCCTTTGTATTAATCTGCTAATCTCTTTTTTCTTTGCCAAACCCCATAGACCTCTTATGTTATAGGAAATCAGCTTCCTAGTTAATTGATTTTTGAATATCGCCTAACTACTATCACCTCACCTTCTATCTCGTTATCTCCTTCCCTTTCACCTCTTTCTCTAATTCTTGACTAATTTCCCCCATCTTCTCCCTTATGAATTAATCTAAATTCTTTACCCAGATCCCACACATGCTTTGCAACTTCTCTAGCGTTTCCATGCAACAATGTCCAGTTTCTTCTATCCATATCACTAGACACCAAGTTCACTACATTATCTGGTATTACCCTTTCTATCTTGTAACGCTGGCTGCATTTGCATTTATGTACCTCTTTTCTCCTCTTCCTCCAAATTTTCTTCTTTTCTTTTAGGATTTTGTATCTTCTTAGCCTTCTATTCTTGTACTCCTGAGATTGTCGCCCTCCTTGTTCTGAATTTTTCTTCTTCTTGTTTCCAATTCTTCTAGACATTGATTGCTTCGGTGGCATGATATCTTCACTATTTTTTATCTTCCTTTACATCCTCAACTGGAACCGGTAACTCCTTTGAAGATTTCCTTATGACCTGACTCAGGACATTATCTTCACTATTGTTTCCCCCTTGATTTTTGTCATTGATCTCTTCCGATTTTGAGTTTTGATTTCCTTCACCCCTTTTTTCTCTTTCCAGAAATATGTCTTTAGTATTGTTAATTTTTAGTAGATTTTGAAAATAATTTTAAAATTTTTAAGGTTAATATAGTTAATTCGTTGAGTTTTTAAAATTTGTATTTTTTATAAAATAATAAACTTAACTTTATTTTTTTGGGGTAATAGTGATTTACTCCCCTGCAATATAGGCAAATTTTGATTTACCCCCCTTTAAAAAAACAATTTTGGATTACCCCCCTGAAATTTTGGGGTACCCGCCTAAGCGTGTAAAAACCAGGGGGGAAAATTAAAAAAAAAATTACAAGGGGGTAATTTTTCTACCTGGGGGTAAAAGACTTAGAATTTTAAAATTTTAGGGGGGTAATCCAAAAAACTTTTTTGGCTTAAATGCACTTTTAGTCCCCCTACTTACAAATTTTTAACGTTTTAGTCCCCCTTTTAATTTTTTCAGCATTTTAGTCCCTCAAATTGTTATTTTTTGGGATTTCTTTTAGTTCCCCTCCTGTTTTGATTATGTGGCAATGATGATTGGGACAAAAATAATTGTTTTTGATGAGTTGGCAATATTGACTAGGATAATTAATTTATTAATAATATTTTAAATAATTAATTATTAAATTTATAATTTTAATTAAGTTTTTTAAGAAATATTATTTTATAGAATAAATTAATTAATAATTAATTAAAATTTTGTTAGTTTCAGGCCCAATCCCCATTCAATAACATTATCAGCCCAATATCCAAGATTTTATTTGTTATAAAAATATGAGCTTTATAAACACTGATAATATTTGATACAAAATCGATGTGGGACTAACAAAATCAATGAAAGACACTTCTTATACCTGCTGCAAGTTTTACTTCTTTTCCAAATACCTTACTGAAGTAACATGTTCAACCATTTCCTCCATCTATCATTAGCTTTGCCTCACGAACAGTTGAGAATCCTCCATCTCTGCATCATAACAAGATTTTTCAATGCATAACCAAATTACAACAGCTCAAGCCAACAAGTTCATAATAACTTTTACCAATAACCATTTAACTATTAACATTCCAATGAATCAAACTAATTCCAACTTAATAACTAACTCCCTCCACTATTTTCAATGAAAACCATTTTTATTTGAATATAACAAGGGGGTGGAACGAGAAAGTCATGTATGGTTCTTGACATATCACATCACGTTTGGGTACATGATACAATTAGGTTGCTCCACATCATTATCATTAAAATTAAAAACTGAAACCGAAAAAAAGTGTTCCTTCTATTTTCTATTTACCTTTTTCCTGTAATTTGTTAAAAACCCACTCTTGTGCATGGGTTTGGAAGTGAGAAAGGAATTTCAAATGTCAATGCATTCCGATAGAGATTATATTGTTGGTGAATATTTTGTTGAAGTTGAAGTTGGAACGCCAGGACAAAGCTTTTGGCTTGTTGCTGATACAGGAAGTGATTTATCATGGTTTAATAGCATACCTCGTACACTGGCTTTAAAGCATCGTCCTCAACATAAAAAACATCACCACCACCACCATGGATATTGTTCAATCTTATAAATTTTGTTTATGATAAGCATGTTTAGTTTGATACTTCATAGAAATAACCGTTTACAATTTGACATCAATATGGTTGTAGTCATAATAATATAAAACTAAGAGGAGTGTTGGGAACTAAGTGGTTGACTTAGTGGATACTAATGGTGATTGGAACTATGATTTGTTGAGAAAGACGTTTGATTGGTGTCTCTGGTGTGATAAGTAGATTCAAAGCCAACATGTGTTCTAAACTTTGGAGCAAGGGTGCCTAAAAGAATTTAAATGATTATTTGAATGTTGCAACATGACAGTCTTATAACCAATCACATGCTTCATCAAATGAAGTAAAATATATGTTATAGTTTTAGAAACAAGTAAATGATTTGCAGGAAGATGGATAATAGTGGAAAATTTGTTGGTTTTGTTTCTCACAAGTCCCACATTGATTGACTTAGTTTTACTTTAACTGTTTATAAAGCATACATTAGTCAACATTAATGTGAACTTGTGGGTTGTTGGAATGTTGTAAAGATATGGGCTTTGGCCCAACAATATTTATTTTAAAGTTTAAATCTGTACTAGTTCATTTAAATTAAAAAAAAACTTAATTAAAAATAGCCTTAATTGCAACTATGGTCCCCTTATTCTGTGTTTTTTTGGGTTTTGATCCCCCCATTTTGTTTTTAAGCAGTTTTAGTCCCCATATTATCATTTTTTCTCGGTTTTGGTCCCCCGCCCCAATTTTAACGCTGACTGTTCATGTACTGTTCATGAACAGTGCATGGTCCATACATGAATAGTGCATGTCCGTACATGAACAGTGCATGAACAGTTGGATCAAAATTGGAGAGGAGACTAAAATTAAACTCAAAACTTAAAAAAGGGACCAAAACCGTGGTTTTTAAAATGGGGGGATCAAAACCCAAAAAAACACAAAATAGGGGGACCATAGTTGCAATTAAGCCTTAAAAATATTAATAATTAATTATTTAAAATATTATTAATAAATTAATTATCCTAGTCAATATTGCCAACTCATCAAAAACAATTATTTTTGTCCCAATCATCATTGCCACATAATCAAAACAGGAGGGGGACTAAAAGAAATCCCAAAAAATAACAATTTGAGGGACTAAAAGGCTGAAAAAATTAAAAGGGGGACTAAAACGTTAAAAAATTGTAAGTAGGGGGACTAAAAGTGCATTTAAGCCAACTTTTTTTAAAGGGGGTAAATCAAAACTCGCCTATATTGCAGGGGGTAAATGACTATTAATCCTATTTTTTTTAATTGATAATTTCAACAACCTAAAAAAATGTGGATTTCTATAAGGAAAAATGGTCATTTTTAAATTTAATTTTTCAACTTTATTTTTTTTCATTATAAGGATAAATGACATGTTTAACTTTTAATTGTCAAGACAATTAATAATAACATCAAAATTTAAAACATTTTATCTTTCTTTATAACTAGAAAAGAAATTTTTTTAAATAAAAATTAGAAAAAAGTCCATTTTTCTTTATATTAATAGAAAAAATACAAACAACAATTGAGGCTTATTAAACTAGGTAGAATCTGTTAAATGTATCATCTTTGCAATAATGTTCTATTAAGAACTTTCTCTATTGAGGTTCATATGTACTAATAACATTAAATGTGTTTGTTCCACTATAAATTTTAAGGCTATGATTAGATCTCCTATTTTTTTACATCCATAATATTATTCATTAATTCTTTGTCCACAATAATCTCCACTGTTTTGTTTTTTCACATGTCTATTGTTTCTTGTAGGACACATAATTCTAGTCTTTTGTGGCATTATAGACTAGGTCATGCAAACTTTTAAGCCATTCAAATGGCTCTCAAACATTGTAATATTTATATCTTCAATAAATCAAGTTCCTGGTTATGCAAGTCATGTTGTCTCTGTAAGTCTCATAAAACTCATGCCCCTTTATCTTCTACTGTGTATCACGCTCCTTTTGATGTTGTTCATACTGATCTTTAGGGGCCTGCCCTTTTTCCTGGCAACTCTGGTTATCTACATTACATTGCTTTTGTGGATGCATACACTAAATTCACTTGGATATACTTCATGAAGTTTGGGGCAATGTGTGCTTTCAAGCTTTATGTGAGCTTTGTTGAAACTCAATTTCAATCTACAATCAAAACAATGTAGTCATATTATGGGTTTGAGAGTTTAGGCCCTTTACCAAGTACCTAATTGAGTTGGTGATGCGTGATATTGCAAGTATACGGAGTGTATCAGAGTAATATAAAAGGTTGTTGAATCCCACAGAGACCTAATGGTCAATCTATCGTCTTCTATTGCTACGGTGTTTATCTAAGGTGATCGTAAAAGGTTATGGAAATAGGAACAAAATTAAATAATAAAGTTTTAATAAATAAATTCAAGGATATAATACTGGAATACGACTCTCATCGAACAACAATACTCTTATTATTTCCAAATAGAACTAGTTACAAGATAATATTTTCTTCTTTGAAAAAGATTTAATTAAAAAGGAATCGTTGCTTTCGCGTATTCGGAACCGGACTTAATCTCTAATCTTTACCGTCCGCTCTCACGTGCTCGGTTACATTTGCGTTAAAGTAGAAAATACTTTTTAATAATTACGTCTTAAGCTCAGTTGAAAAATGGTTTTGATTGGAAAACTTAACTTAAAAAGGTTTCTGACATTTGCTCGAATAACCGGATCATAAACTTACCAACGCGTCTGCAAATAATTTTAAAATCACTTTCTAGAAATATTAAACTCTCCTAATTAATTAACAAAGTGTTTTCACGGTATTTGTTAACCAAAAACTAATCAATTTTAATCTTAGGAGTCAGGAGGCTTTCGATCTTATCCGACGTGTCACGATTCTACTTTCGCAGTAACCGATCAAATTAATTTTGGAAAAATTGAATTAAAATTAAAACAACCCCAATAGTAATCCTAAAGAAACAACAGACAGAGTACCGTCAAATCGACGATCCTCACATTCTAGCACTAACGGTTTAGCCGGACATATTCATGGTAAGCAATTTAGCTTTTGTTTGAAATGCAGAATTAAACATATAAAGTGATACGATTGAAATAAATAGCATGCAATGAAAACAAATTAAATAAGGCGAGGAAATAAAGAAAAGCGATGAAATAAATAAAGTAAAGCGGAGTAAATAAGCAAGACAATTAAAATGTAAATAGAACTGAAATTAATAAGAATCTGCTCCAATCGGAGACTTGAATCTGGTACAACAAAAATAGACGGAAAATAACTTGAACGTAATGTAAATGGCGGCAAGATTAAAAGCTACAATGTAAAGTGCTCCAAACTCAATGACAATAACAACACGATAACTCTCCGATGCGAAAAATTAAAGCTTTTGAATGTAAATTTATGGCCTAAGTTGTAACTAAGCTTGGATTCCTCTAAAAGTGAGTTTCTACAACTATTTATAATAATATCAAGCCTTGGAAACCAAGTAACAACTACTGAGTTCGTGTGAGATAAAAGAGGGAGTAGTGAGGTGAATCTCCAACTGTTCTTTGTCTGGGGCGAAACTGCCAAAGATGGCGACCGCCATGTCTAAGGTGGCGAACACCACCTTCACAAACTTCCTGGAAATGGTCTTTGTGGCCATTGGTGCGTGGGACACGTCATCCACCTCATGGCTACCTCCATGGCGAACGCCAGGCTAGACGTCGTGTGTGCAAACTGTTCCTTTTTCTCTGTTTTTGATCCGATTCGCTTTGTTTCTTCGAGTATGACTCTCTCTTGGCTACGTATCTGAAATACAGACAAAATACCAGTATAATACTTGAAATGAAAGCAAAACGATAATAAAACATGCACACGTTGAGCCAAATACTCAGTGTGGTTTAGTGATATCATTGGGTATCTCACACAAACTTACTTTCCCTTACACATCTCACCAAAATGGCATAGTGGAAAGAAAACACATGCACATTGAGTCCAACATCTCAGCAGATTGATGGAATCCATTAATGTTGCAGTTGATGATTCAATTATTGTGAAAGAGATTGATGTCGATGAATATGTTGGAACATTATCTCAGTAGACCTTTGGATATAACATAAAATTGAAGTTTGATTTGAGATTCTTTGAAATACAACCGTTTTAATAAATTATGGGTTATGGTTGTGATTTTCCGCAGGAGTTTGAATGATACTTTATATATATAAGAGATTATTGGTGTATCAGCTAAGCTAATTATATCATTGTTTACATAATTAAAATGCTTAAAATAATTATTGTAGTATGCCTTAGAAAAAATCTATAAAAAAAAAAAACACATTTGAATAATATCCAATTTTTTACTTTTATTTAAACATTTTATTTTGATTTTCTCACTTTCTATCGGTATTCAGTGTTCACTTCACAAGTCTTTCCACTCAGAACAGAGAACGTAACAGTCTTCATCCTTGGACGCGGCGTGTCTCCGGAGGGAGTAACGAGCAACGAGCAACGAGCAACCAACGTTTATTGATCACGTGCTTGGTTAAGTGCTACTTCTCCACCCAATTTCCCTTCCTTCGCCGTTAACCTAACCGTATTGCAACTCCGCGTTTCTTTCCGATCTCTGCTGTATCTAGGTTTTTTCGAACTTCATGGCTTCCCCTACTCGTTTCGACGATGTAAGTGCTGTTAATACCTCTCAATATTGCCTTCTACGATTCTGTTTGATCTTAATTTTGATTATTTAAAATGTAGGATTTTGATTTCGGAGGTGAAATTGGCGGAAGAGAATCAGGTTTTTGATTTTGTTACTGAAACGGTGTTTTCTTAGATTTGTTGGTTTATTTGTTGATTCTGTTTGATTGCTTTGTTGGTTGGATAATACAGGTAATAAGAGACCATCACCAGATTTCGATGATGAAGATTATGACAATGATCCTTTTGCACCGAAGAAGGTAACTTCTTACACGAATCTGTTATGAAATGCTTGTATTTAGCTTAGGATATTAGGGTTTATGGTATTCTCTCGGTCATTAATCGTGTTGGATTGATAGTTTATGAGTAAGTAGTTGGATATATGAAAATGAGCAACTTCAACATGTTACTGTGTTCTTGCAGTAATGCAATTTGATCATTTTTGTATGACGAGAGTGGTGGTTGAGCTTTGGTGTCTTACATGCTTCGCCTTTCTTGTCATAAAGTTCAAGTACATTACAGATTTGTCATGCTGGTTATATTGGGGGTGGTTATTTGTTGATGTATTGGTGAGCAATGGAAGTTGGCAGGAGTGAAGCGAGTTGCTTTGTTTAACTTTATATATTAAAATAAACAAAACATTAAGGGAGCATAACTTAGTCAAAACATTAAAATAAAAGAATTATTAAAGGAGCACATCTACTCAAGCTTATGTGAGCTCACATAGGTCCTATTGTAGGTTATATTTTCGCTGAACTTTCCTTGTAACTAAACTAAATGAACTGTCCTTGTAACTATAAACTAACTGACAGTTGTTAGTTTTTTAGGTTCCTTTAGCATCTAGTAACATAAAATGCAATCTATATTGTAATTGTTTAGCAATTCAATTTTCAGCTCAATATACAAAATTCAATTTCTCTTAGATTCTTTACATTTAGAATTTGGGTTGGGCCTAACTCAACCTTACAAAACTGGATTGGAAGGTAAGGAAAACCCTCACTTATAAATATATCTCATTCGCAGTGGGGCACTTTTAACATTTACCACCATTTGTGATGTAGGCCAAAACTAAAGCTGAAGAAACTGCTTCTGGTGTAACAACAGGAATGATCTTGTCACTTCGTGAAAGGTATTTCTCACCATAGCTACTGTGAAACATATTGTACTGTGCCTAGATTGGAGTACAATATTTAGGCCTGTTTTACTTAGTAACCTTTTTTTTCTTCTTATTTTGCAGCCTCCAGATCTGTAAGGATCAGCTTGCAACATGCCAAGTACGTTTTCCTTTGAAGAATTTGCATTGTATTGTTTTCTCCTTTAAGTTGGCCTGTATATTTTGTATATAAAGAATTTAAACTTTTGTTGCTGAAGTAAGTGTTCTTTTGTTAAAAATAATATGATGTAACACTTGGACACTCATGAGTAGTTCACAATGAAAAGGCTTTAATCTTCATGTATAATTTTTGGATGGTTATGATTTTGAATAGAATGTTCTCGCATCCTTCCCTCATTTCTGTAGCTGTCCCTAATCAGTTAGAATTGAGGGTTGCTTTGTTTTGTTGCCCACATGATAGGCGTCATATATATGGTTTAGTTTCACATTTTTCTTTCTTAGAATGTTTGATCGAAATGACTGCATTTCCAGAATGAGCTCGAGGCTGCAAAGTCTGAGATTCAGAGTTGGCACTCATCAATTCAAAATGAGCCTGTTGTGCGTGCCGGGGCTACTCCAGGTTTGTTTGTACCGTGTCTTTTGCAAGTAGTATATACTAAATATCTGTTTCAATTGTTCAAGATTTAGCTCTTTGGACAATTATTTTCTTTATTTTAAATTTACACCTGATTCCTGAACTATTATTTAATCTTTCCTCTTGCTAGAGCCAAAAATGTTGATAGATTATCTTCAGGCCCTGAAATCATCGGAAGAGTCATTGAGAGAGCAGGTTTTGAATCAAACTTCCCTTTTCTCATCAAAATATACATTATCTATGGACTAGGTTTCATTGACTCTTTACAATATTTCTCCTGGTTGTCAGCTTGAAAAAGCGAAGAAAAAAGAATCGGCGTTCATTAAAACATTTGCAAAACGGGAACAAGAGATAGCAGAGTTGAAAGTAATATTCTGAACACAATTTTTTTTGTTTTCTTGTTTGGTTTAGCAATTAGCTTGACTGTGTGATGTGTATGTTTTTCTTTTTGGCATCCAGATCAACAACCTAAGTATGTTCCTTATGTTTGCCTTTAAAGTAAAGTAAGGATATAGTAAGAATAACTGTGAAATTCAGTCTTTCTTGATCTTGCTCTCTCTCATTTACATCTAACAACAGAGAACATCAAACTATTTTGTTGAGATTTTACGGTAGTGTGCATAATAATTCTCAACAAAGCGTCTTTTACTTAATTGATGGCTGGCTTTTAATGGCACCAATATATCATGATATCACAATCATCCTGAAATCCTTTCATCATGAGTTTGGCTACTAAAGCTATAGATTTGACATATTTCTATTAGGTTTTTATATTGGATATAACTCATTAAAAAACCAACTTGTAAGGTGAGATGTGCCACTATTTATCAACTTTTTTTAAGCCTTGTCTCTTTTCAATGTGGGACTTGGGTTTTTCATAATACACCTCACATCCAGCGCTGTTAAGCACGGTGCATGGATAATTTGGCGGGTAACCGAATGGATAGACTTTGGTACCATATTAGTTTTTTTATTAGACCTAACTCATCCTTACAAAAGCAACTTGTAATTATATGAATGCCACTCTTTATAAACTTTTTTCAGACCAAATCTCTTCTCAATGTGGGGACTTGGGTTTTTCGCAATAATTTCCTATCTAGTATTATTGCTGTTATTTATATTATTATTTTTTCATTTCGGTTATGGCTGTCTGAAACTTTCAGTCTGCTGTTCGGGATCTGAAATTACAACTCAAGCCGCCATCAATGCAGGTATGCTTATAAAACATGTTTAGGTGTACCTATAGAAATAAATTTGGCCACCAATGAATTTTTTTTACTCACCGATGCTTTTTCTTTATGCATTCATTTTTAAACCCAATTGATATTGTAGATTCTTTTTAGCAATGTAGAAACTGCTTGTGAGTTGTGATTACCTTCCTTCATTTCTTTTTGTTTTTTAGTCTGCATCTTGCTTTGCAGAAATATGTTTGCATTTTATTAAGTGCTGAAGTAACATGTACACCATGGATAATGAACCACGTTAGTTATTTCTTCTTTACTTGGAATTTATTTATAACCTGTTTGGTTGTTTTAAAATTTAAGTTTGTTTTAGAAAAATAATTGTATTTTTAATTTGTTTGTTTAAAAATGCAATTTTTTTTTTAGAAAAATAGTTGTATTTCTGTTTTTCCAACAGTGACAACATTCTCAGTAAATTCACTGGTTAAATGTATTATTCCACAATCATTTACAATAGATAGAAAAATATGAAATATTGAAATACTAAGTTATCGTCTAGTTTTATCAGACAATGTACTGTTTTTGGTTTGTAAAATAAATTAAAAGCACCCGTATAATTATATCTATAACCTCAATTTCACTGGAAGTGGTACATGTTGCATGTACTTAAAGGGCAAAAAACACCCATCTATCAAGTAACAACTGATGGGGTCTTGTTTTGCCGTCCCTCGTTGCCTCAAAATTGTCTTAGTCTTAGCACAACATTTATGGTCTAGCATTCTTGTCTTGGCATTGTTTGATCCATGCGTCTGACTCCACTTAGTGGTGAAGTGCTTAGTTTTTTTCTTTTAACTTAACTTACAGAAATTCAATAGCTGTGTCAAAGGAGGAATAACATTGAATTTGCTGTTGAAGTGGTTCTTATGAGCTGACACTATCGTTGTCTATTCTGTTGTACAACTGTGTCATCTTTGTTAGCTGGCTGACCGTATCAAGTTGGCTGTATCTTGCATTCCATTTTTGTTTTTCTTTTAAAATAATTTTGCTTAAAACAGAACACCTTGTTGTTCTTTGTGATGTATTTTTCAGGCAAGAAGGTTGTTACTAGATCCGGCTGTTCATGAAGAGTTCACACGTTTGAAGGTTTGCAATTTAACTTAACAATCACATTTATGGAATTAAGTTCGATTTATCTCTTTCTCCTTTTCACGGACATACAGATGGAGATGGGGAAAATTGGATCTCATCCTCTAGTTGCACTAGGTAAAGGTTGGTTCAAGTTGTTATTGGGATTGTCATCTAAAAATAAAGTGAAGAAAATCTCGTAACTTTATGAACAATGCTGTTACGTAGCAGCAGTGTTTCATCCCATGGCCACTGGAGGAATTTATTAAGATTTTGTTTCTCTTTGGATGTCACATAATGAGATGGAACAAAGCTGGCATAACACTATAGAAGAGCATATCCAAGCTCTGTACTTTAGGTATGCGATGCAAACAGGGTTTGGAAAGTGATGCAAAGTTGATAACTTTTATGAGTGAGGGTGGTTTTGGATGTTTCATTAGGGATTTCTGATGGCATATTAGAATAGGGAAGTACCTTTAAATTGCAGAAATAAATCCAGAGTCAGCACCACACAGTTTCTGATGCTCTATTGCACATATTTTCTATGTATTGTCTTGATTAATTTTTCTTATGGCTCAGGATACTCCATGTTTCTTTAATTTCATTTATACATCTCCGTCCTCATTCAACATTTCCTACACACACATTCTCCATTTTAGTAGTTCTTACAAGAGTTCTTTGTTTATTAGAACTTAGTGGAGGAAAAGGAAAAAAAAGTAAAGGAGTTGCAAGATAACATTTCTGCAATAACTTTTACTTCCCAAAGTAAGATGGGGAAGATGCTGATGGCTAAATGTAGAACCCTGCAAGAAGAAAATGAGGAGATTGGAAATCAAGCTTCTGAGGGAAAGGTGCTATCATCTTATTTTCTTTATTCCTTTAATTGTCATCTTTTCCCCTTCCATTCACTTGCTGTACTAGTAACATGATGTAATTTTACACTCGCATGTACATACCAATAAAATTAGAAGCTTAATGTGTACTATGCATTTTTTGGTATTCATTGCCGTTAAATTGATATTGTGTTGCTCTTGTCCATTTCTTTTGGTGTGCAGATACATGAATTAACGATGAAGCTCGCATTGCAGAAGTCCCAAAATGCACAACTCAGAAATCAATTTGAAGGTTTTTTTTCTGAATGGAATTCATTTCATTATGTTCTTGCTTTTTCGATCCTTTTACACTTTACAGCAACTCAGTAATTGCTGTCACCTTTCATGGTGGATTAATAAGTGCATTTGTATTTGTATTTGTGTTTATTTTCATATCAAACATTATGCAGAATAATAGTGTTATTGTGTGTGATTTTGAAGCTATTCATTTGATTCATAATAATGTTCTAGACATATCATTATATATGTTTATCTCATGATCTTCTGAACATGTTAGATTAGTTTGTTAGAAGTAGTTGCGTCATGTTCTCTTGCCTAGAAAATTGGAGATTATTGTATCTGAAATAATGTGATATTTTTTTGAGAATTGAAAGTTGTTTGTATATTGATCTAGCTAATGTCTATTTATGTGGCCAGTCACACACTTGCAATTCAGGTAAACATTAATCGTTAACATTGACTACAGGATTGCAGAAGCATATGGAAGGACTGACAAATGATGTGGAGAGATCAAATGAAACGGTTTTTACTTCTCCCCGTTTCTTACTTTATGCAAGTTGTGATGCACATTTAGTTTTAAAATGCTTCATTGGATTTGGTTATGGATGAATTTGAGAAAATGAAACTACCTTAAAATGTGATCAAAAAGATAATTGCATCCTTTGAACTGTTTTTCGTTGTTTGTTTCATGAGAATTTCTTGTTTGGGATCTTGAGCGTTTGATTAATATAGAAGTATTTATAAGAACGGTATCATTATGTAGCTACAGAAAGATAGGATTTGCTTATATAGGCTGGACAGAGTATAAAAATGTAACATCTCATCTCAATACTGAAACAAATGCCAAAGTGCATGTTTGGAGAGTGATCTGTAACAGTGGTTTACCATGCATGAATATGTTCTGACACCAAAACTATTTTGAAATTAAAATAACTAAATATTCTTAGAACACTACTTATGGATTTTTCATGCAGGTTCTTATGTTTCAAGAGAAGCTAGAAGAGAAAGATCAGGAGATCCAAAGACTGAAAAATGAACTCCAGCAAAATAACTTAACAGAGGATGGAAGATCTGATGAAACTTTAAATAAGAGTGAGGACGATAAGGTGATGACCGAGGAGGCTGCAAAAGAGTTGATTTCGGTTTAATTTTTTTCCCTAGTAAACGTTTATTAAGTTTCTACCTGTGGTTGTATATTATATTGATTGATCGATCTTGATCTAAATCTTTTTGAAAAGGATTATATTGATCTTGATTTATTCGATTTGATATACTTCTTTTCTATGCAAACATGAAGCAGTTGTGAAATTAATTTCATAAGAAACGATTTTGATCCTGCTCTACTCGAATTGGAATATGATCCTCATGGAAGATGGTGCTACTTTGTAACATTTTGTCGTTGTATTTAGTTGGTTACAATCCAGGGGAGATAGAAAGTAAGTTGGTAAAATTAAAAAAAGAAAAGACAGACACTCGAAAGAGTTGAGATTTTAACTCGTCATCTCCCAAAATACTTTGCACTTGACACATTTTTATTTTTTTAAAACTGCTCCTGGTTGAAAAATGGTTCAAATTTCTGTTCAAAATTTCCTGTAGACTTAATGAAATTTCTGGTACAAACTAAAATTTTCGGATGTATATTTTAAATTTTTGGTATATCAGAAATTTTAATATTTCTAGAAGTTTCAGTAAGTTTCTGCACCTCCGCCTCTGACAATCTCAAATATCATGCAACAGTCTGACATGCAAGGGGCATGCTAACAAACACACTAAGTAGTGGAGCGTCGAGCATGGTGAGGGAACAGTAAGAAAAATCAAGCAATTGGAACTCATATATAATTCGACTGACCTGCTCAGGCATTGAAATCTTCGTGAAGTCCTTTATCTTCGATCCGTGCGATGCCACTTTCAGTGTGGACCGCTCCTATAACAACAAATATAAACAAATTAGCTAATAGTTCATGTTACAAACAAATATAAAAATAATTTTAGTTAAACATAAAAGACATATATCTCGCCCTGGTATAGTCGGAACACCACATGGTCAGCATACGCAATACGCACTTACCGTTTGATGGGTCCTCCAGAGAATCCTCCACCAGTGTGCACAGAGGGCTCTGTCGAAGGAGCTGTAACCTCCCTGTCAGCAGTAACAGATGGGACCGAATCAACAACAACAACATCTGGCTAGACCACCAGAGCAACCTCCTCCAAACCAACCTCCTCAGTAACCTTCTCAACAATCGGATCAACATCTAGATCAACAACCGGATCTACAACCTCCTCAACCATTGGATCAACAACAAGAGCATCTGGTACCACATCATATCTAGGCTGCATTACTGATCGTACCGGTCGGCGTTAAGTGCAACGAGGTGTCCGGAACTGATCTTTCTCAGCCAACCGCTTCCGGTGTGAATCAATTGGTGCCACTCGTCCAGCCTGTGTATTTGGGAAGACTCAACATCAGCACCTCTAGCAGCCATACTCTAGTCTCCCGCTCGATCAACAACTCTCCCTGCAATAGTGTCGTCTCTGCCTCTGTATTTCACTCCAAAAGAAGAAAAAATAAAATAAAATATTGGCAACTACCAGAAATTTCAGAATTTCTGCTACAGAATCATGGAATATACCAGGAATTTCATAATTTCTTGTACAAAACCAAGTTTTTATAACTACCGGAAATTATGAAATTTTCGGTATATTCAATAGGATTTTATATCGAAAATTTTGAAATTTCCGGTAAACATTTCACTGTAAACACCAAATTTTTTGAAATTTTTGATACAAAATACTGAAAATTTTAAAAAATTCGGTATAAATACACAATGTTTTTAAAATTTCCAATAGATGCTCCAAATTTCCGATATTTCCCCAGCAATTTCAAATTTTTGCCTCTGCACTGTAAATTTCGAAAATGA
Organism: Lathyrus tuberosus; assembly: GCA_022829125.1. NCBI lineage: Eukaryota > Viridiplantae > Streptophyta > Magnoliopsida > Fabales > Fabaceae > Lathyrus > Lathyrus tuberosus. The sequence continues at coordinate 13,040,808 of JALAZF010000109.1, forward strand.
TTTTAGAAAGGTAGTGTCGTCTTTTTATACGCGGTGGGGGGTGTCAGATCTAAGTGGGAGGTGTCAAGTTAAATGCTCGAAATAGTTCAGTCTCTAAAAATGTAATTGTTACCTTAAACCATGATTACTGCTACGCATCTGTTTGATTTAATTTATAAATAAATAATTTTTTTTCTTTTTTTTCTTTAAAAAATGCATTTTATAAAATCGTTTTTTAAAATATTATAAATTTTTTTATATTCGTTTTTTCTAAATTAAAAGATTAACTTTGATATTCTATAATAAAAAAATTTAATTGGTATACACCAACATTGTAAAGAAATTTTACACTATCAATTAACCGTGACCGTTAGATTTTAACTACAAATTGACTTTGATTTTAACAATTTATAAAATAATAATAATGAGTGGTTGTGATGCACTGACTATGTAAAAAAATTTACACGGACAATATATAGCAATTAATCTCATATTATAAACATACATTATTAAATATCAAAACATAGTCTAAATCATAATTTTTAAAAAAAATTGTATTTTAAAAATAATTTATATGAAAAACTATTTAAAATAGTTTAAAATAAAGTGATTTTTTGAAATTTTAATATTAAGAAAAAAGTTTCTATTAAATATCTAAAATAACATTTTAAAAATAACTATTCAAACCAAATTTTCTTTTGAAACTTTAATAAAAAAAATTTAAATTTTTTTAGACAATATATTATACAATAAAAATCACTAAAAAAAAATAAAACTGGTCCTATATGTGTGTTTGATTATGTGTTAGTGAAAATTCATTTTGATTGAATTTATTTTGATTAAACTAATTTTAATTAAAAATGAGTTGAATATAAATTGATTTATGTTAGATTACATTTCAAAAGTGATTCTAATTAATTTATATATATTTAGTGTGTTTAGTTATATAGTGACGAGAATTCATTATGAATGAATTGATTTTGTATAATTAATTTTGGTTAAAAGTTAGTGAATATAAAGTGATATATGTTTGAAATTTATGATGATTTTAAATAATATTGGAGTTATGTAACAAATGACATGTGTATGAATCTAATTTATCTAAAAAATAATTTATTTAATCATTAAAATGTTAAGTAACATTTCAAAAGTGTTTCTAATTAATTTATGTATATTTAGTGTGTGTGGTTTTTCTCCAATTATCCAAGGAATTGCGTTTATAACAACAAACATTACAATTTCATTGAACAATGTGTTAAAGCCTTCCTCATTTGCACTTTAAAACATGAACAATTAGTCAAATAAACTAAAAATTGGAGAACAATACACTTTGAGAATGCATTAATCAAGAGATGGGTACTGAATAATCTATTTACTATCAGTCAAACTTTTTTTATAAACTACAAATTCTAGTAGAGTTGATTTGTACTTAAGATTAGAAACTACAAATTGCTGTGTTGAGTGGAATCAATTTTAGAAACAAAAATATATTTCTCAAAATCCCAGACACCTTTATACAGGCAAATGTACAACAAAACATAGGCACATTGGTCTGGTGGATGGAGGTATGTTTCTCTGTGGCGCTGCCGCATAGTTAGCCTTGATCCTTTTGTTAATTTCGACGAGGCCATCCCAAGCCTGCACTGCCGGTGTTTCCAACCGGTTGAATAGGTTCCACCATGCCCTTTGTTGAGTTGCCAAGCCCTTCTCCCTGCACAAGGATGAGAAAGCAGTAACTACAGAATTGTAATTGAGTTGCTAAAATCATAAATTTGACACCTCCAAAGTAAATTAAGTATGAAGTAAGAAAATCAGTGTTTGTTAATAAATTTCAACAATGTAATAAAGTCTTCAAGAATTTCATTTCCATAAAGAAAAATGAAACATTTTCCACTTGAGAACTTGATCCATACCTCCTTCCATCCCATGCCTTCTAGAAGTTTCCTGGCATAACTACCCGGTCCAAATGACATCTTCAAGGCCTCTTCTTTAGCTTCTTGTGGACTAGCATCAGGCGATGGTGCCGTATCATAACCGCCACCAAGATTCTTCTGTCCTGGACCCACACCAAAGCCACCATGCAAGATTCTTCTTTCTGCCGCACGATCTCTGTATTGGCTTTTTATTTGCTGGCATAAAAAACAGTAAATGAGTTGAAAGCTAACAGATTCGGAAGAAGGGAGATATAAATTAAGAAACCCTTTTTCTACTTGTTATATTGTTATCTCTCCCCTTTGTGATCCCTTCAGTTATTACTAGAACTATCATTTATTTGCGTTTCTCTGTAAGTTGGACATCCATCTATTATACAAGGAACAAAAAGCTGCAAGTAATTGTCAGACTTCAATATTACACACCTTGGATGCAGAAAATTGACTTGGCAACATAGGCAAATCCTTCTCTTTAGAAATTTCATTCGAAGTAGATGGGGTACTTTCACCGGACTTGGACACATGCACGCTATTAGTATTAGATGATAGCTGAGGAAAATCCCAATCTTTTGTTGGATCGGAGGAATCATAACTTGATAATGAAGCCATATATCTTGCACTAGGATTTCGTAATCTATACACTTGTCCTGATAAAAGAGCATGGCAAGAAGCTGTATTCAGTCCAGGAAGTACTTCTAGTACCACTACAAAAAAATCCCAATACTGCTTCATTTTAAAACTTCTAATGCAAGCACCATTCCATTTGCTTATAAATTATAACTTGTCCATGATTCTAAGATGAAATTCATGTGTAACAATGCTAGAGAGGAATAAAATTTCTGTTACGAAATGTGGGTTGGGCCTAACTAAACCCTACAAAACCCGCTTCACATCGGACAATATATTATGGCCTGAACATGTGCTTATAAGTGGGAGCAATCCTCACCCTATAAGCCAGGTTGAGTTAGGTATATATGGTTGCCTCTCATGTCGCAACGTGCATAATAGCATTAGCTATAGCCTATATCCCATGGCATGGAGAAAGATATACACCGGCAAGTATAAGAGTAAAATGCAAACCTGTTTTGACGCGTACCATATCAAGATGTACTTCACAGATAGGAGCAGATTTAAATTTCTTTTCACCGGATGAGATAGATGGATGTCGCTTTGCAGATTGTTTAACCAGTTTTCCGACCAACTTTGCCACCCTATCCTTTCCATCTTTTTTGTAAGCTCTAACCATTTCCCAATCCCACAAGTCCACAGCTGGAAACTCTAAAGCCAAATCTTTCCTTGATTCAATGACTTGACCATACTGAGCTCTCCATTTTTCTTCATCCAACAACATGCCTATAATGGTTTACATCAAATATATGAACATAAGCAGCATGCAATCTCACTCATGGTATGATAAAAGTATTATAAAATCCATGCAGAGAAACAAAAGCATTTAATAGGGAACTTGAGGCAAAGTAGATTGAATATACAAGGAAACAAGCTCTTGTTAGATAATTGAACCTTCAAGGAAACAGCTCATTGATTCTTGTGGTGAACTCATAGTGCACATCATAACGATTTATAGTCAAATAATTTCTAAGTATATAGTGTATAGACTGAAATAGTACGTGCTAGTTAGTCTTAGACACAAGCTTTAAGATGATTATTTAGATATGCGAGCAAAGGGTACCTTCATCTATGGTACTTGTATCAGCTATGTGATTTTCGTCCTCTGGATCTGGGATCCACTCACCTTCTTCAAGTTCATATGTATCACTGTAAGCTACAACTTCATCTACAATTCTTTTATCATCAGCCACACCGTTTTCATCCTCCAGGCCCATGTTCCACTCGCTTTCCACTTCATAAGTGTTGCTGTAAGCTATATATTGAGAAACATATTCATTTAGGAGTGATCTCAGTTATCACTTTTTTTATACAGAAAAAATACATTGGTTATGAACAAACCATTAGCTTCTAATGTGGAGTTATATCCATCCGTTTCCACAGGCATTGTCACTGTATCAGCTGCACTGAGCGCTATGTTGTTGTAGCCAGACAAGTAAAGATCAATAAGCGTGTCCTCCAACCTGTTCATTAGCAAAATGATTAATTCCCTGAATTATTTTGAACTTATAATCATCAAAAGAATAAGAATGCGGAAGGAGGATACCATTCTGATGGAGGCGGAGGGTTTCCACAAGTTGGACTGTTGGTGGAGTTCGAGGCATCTATTACAAAGACATCTACATACCGTAACATTGTTGACAGAACTATCCTTGATAACATGAACATCGATGTTCCATTTAAATAAAACAATACAATTTCCAGATTAACATCACTTACCAACCGCAGCTTCCTCGGCCAACGTTCCAGTCAGTTGGTTAGTTTCAAATTCGTTTCCGAGAAAGGAAGGGCAATCCTCATTGTTATTAATGTCATGTATTTGCCGAGGGCTTTCGGGTTTGGTTTCCTCGCACACATATGCTTCTTCACAATTATCCTAAGACACATGAAATAAAACTTGAATCACCAACTTGAAATTACAACCAACTATTCATCTAAAGGTAATGTAAAGGAACTAGAAGGCTAAACCTACCTTATTGGAATCTAAAGGTACATAATTCCCATCTTCAAATTTGTAATAAACATCATCACTGGTGCTATAGTACCAACCAGCATTAGGGTCATGATAAAATCCACTACTGCACAATAAAAATTGTTGTTATATTCAAGATTCACATGTAATGCAAATCATTACAAATAAAATCAAAAGAAAAATCATAGTTTTATAATTGAAATTCATTCTTGAGAAGCATTGTTTGTAATGAAAGGAGGAAGGAACCTGGCGTGGAAGTAAAGCTGCGAGCTTTCGTCCCAAACAAATACAGAATCGCTATTTTCCGAATTTTGGGGTTCTGGGTCCATAGATTCTGTGATTCAGTTGCTGAATTACTGAATTTCGCGTTCGATTTGAATCAACCGATTCAAAAATTAAAATATCAAACTATTTGATTCAGTTGTATCCTTACACTCTGTTTGGTTGCAGAAGGAAGGAAAATAAGATAGACGGTTTCTTGGAAGTAGAAGGTTCCTTTGTTTGGTTCCACTCAAAAGGAAGAAGAAAATAATAAAAAGGATCTAATGAGAAGTTCACATCTAAAATAATTGAAATAGTTCAATAAAATTGAATACAACCCAAAGCTTAATGCTATTTCATGTATGGGGTTTCTTATCGATTCTATATGGTGAAAAAAATCCTATGCAAAATTTAAAATGATTTTCAAATTTTAGAGATATATTTTCGAACGCACCACTGTTTTAAATCAAAACGTTACAACTAATTCAAAAATTCATATTCAAAATATTTCAAAACACACCTCATGCATTTTCATTTAAGGTTTACAGAGATACATCTCTGTAATCAGTCAAAACAGTGCAAGATAAGTTAGTTTTATGGTTATTCAGATGAAAATGACAATTTATAAATGTTAAGGCCCATGTTATATGATGAGCATTAAACCATACAACCGATATGCAAAAAATGACATATATAAATCCGAAGTCAAAATAAGTCATCATGACATAAAATAAAGTTGAAATATACAATGAAGTGGAAATAATTAAAAATAAAATGCAACAGGACATAAATCCAAACCACAAATACTATCAACTACTATGTATGTTGGACTCAAGCTCCTCGGGCCTCCATACATCAGTGCCTCTCGGGCCTCCGTCATAATGACATCTAGAACCTCCCTCACCTCAGAACTATCAGAAAAATACCTGTGTCAATACCTGCCTACGTAATCTCCACAATACGACAACATTTAGGCAACGCATCATGATCATGATTTAACCTAGCTTGCTCTTCCTCTAGTATCTCCCGATGAGTTGGCCTCAGTGGATCTCCTGAAGCAGTCTGCTATCACATCTTAAAAAATACGACCTCGTAAGCGCATTGCACGCTCGCAGATGATGAACATAGTCGCCATAGAAATTTATTTATTCCTAAGGGCATGGGAAATAACGATAGAATCCTAAGGGAAAAGGATAAGATGGTCATCGCAACCAAAAATGGGTTTGGGAGTCGATTATGTGAGGGGAAGGTATTAGCACCCCTCACATCCGTTATACTCAACGGGAACCTCCTATAGTTTTAGGGTTAAATGTTTGCATAAAGAATGTTTGAAATTGTTTATTTCTATTTTATTAAAATATTTACAAAAAAAGATATTTACAAAAGAAAAGGAAAAAAATAGTTTTTTAACTGGTGTGCTCGTCAGGATTTCAAAACCACGTGCCTACGTATTCTCAAGTGCAATGAGAAAATCAAAGCATCGTAGTCCGGTAAAAAATAAGTGTGTGTTGGTTGATTTTATAGAATAGGGTTTAAGTCAAGTTCTAGCGTTTAGACATTGACTTGTATGCTCGCACGATAGAGACCTAAACGTTCGTTTGTATTTCGCGTCGAAATGACTTAACCTATCTTTTTTATAAAAAGATCTGAGGTGAGTGCACAAGGGCACAAAAGTGATTCAATTGTTGAATTGCGTATCTCCTTTGTCTTAAGCCAATTCTTGAGCTCAATAGGAGGGAGACCTGCAATGTCTTCGTGTTCGATTTAAATTAATCGATAAAAATAAAAATAAAATATCAAACTATTTGATTTGAATTGTATCCTTACATTGTGTTTGATTGTATAAGGAAAATAAGATAGACACTTTCATGGAAGTAACAACTTCCCCTTGTTTGGTTACATTGACAAGGAAGAAGAAATCAATAATAAAGAGTCTAATGGGAGTGTTCATATCCAAAATAATTCAAATAAAAATTGCAAACTCATTCAATAAAATTGAATACAACACAAGCTGAGTGTTATTTCAGGTTTTTGGGACTATCTCTTTTCTTTTTTTAATTGCCTTGATTCATGTTTTTGGGCCACTTTCAGACGAAATATAAGAAGCACCTATCCCCGAAGGGTTCAAGCCTCCTTCACTGGTGAAATTTGATGGAAGTAGTGTTTCTTGTGAGCATGTCGCCTCCATCAACACACAAATGACCATCATCGGAGCACGTGACACCCAAAAGTAAAAACTGTTGTCTGACCCTTTAAGAGACGCGACCTTGCGATGGTATATGGGACTACCTCGAGCTTCCAATGCCAGCTATCAGGATCTAGTGAAAAAACTCGTACATCAGTTCATAGTCAATCGACATAGGAAGATGTCTATCACCAACCTATTTAACATACGACATAACCCCTAAGATTCGTAGAGGGAATACCTTGCTCGTTTCAATGAGGCTACTATAAGGGTCATCCACCAAAACCAAGACATGTTTGTGGGGGCGTTCTATAACAGCCTCAAAGCAGATCACTTCAACGAGTCTCTCACTGATCGTTAAAATAACAAGTGTACTATTTTTACGATGTAGTAATAAAAGAGGTTATCCCCAGAATCGATCTCGAGGACTGCGCGTGATTGTAAGTGCAAATGATAATTCAATTAAACAAAAGTTCCTTGGATTTTGGTTGTTTAAAAATTATAAATAAGAATAATAAAATGAACAAATTATAAACTTGACTTAAAACAGATATGAGAAGCATGCTAGAGGAAGTGTATGAATTGCACTGCAAAAACTCTAAATCCTTATTCGATGAAACATTACTCTAACAAACCTTACCGATTCTTAAGGTTATTTTCCCCTAATTCCTTAGCAGAAAAACCTTTGAGATTATATCTTTACCCTAATTCCTTAGCGGTCAAGAAAGAATCACAAGCATTATATTTGATCAAGAATAATTCGGTTATTACAGGGTATCCCCATTCCTAGGCAATATCTACTGTAATATTATTATGCAAAAGCGTTAGGTTGGTTGGTCCGACCTAAACCCTAACCGTAAATCAATTTCAATTTGTCCGATCGAAAAGCGTTAAAAACATTGCATAACAAAAGATTAAAGGAAAAAGTAATATTTCATAGAACAATAAAAATTCAAGTCATTACAATGCAATTCAGGGACACCCCCTAGCATTGGGGGGTTTAGCTACTCATAGTACGGAAAGAAATTACAAAATAGTAGATAAACATTACAAGATTAACGGATGAATTCGATCTTCAATTGCGGATGCTCATGAAAAATCTTCCTTCTCCCGATCAATTGATAGCATTCACACTCTCACGTAAAATCTTTCGTCATATCAAAAAGTGTTCTCCTTTTCTCCAACACAATTCTAAATAACTACAATTCACTTAACAGTGACGGGAAATACCCAGAATGCCCTTAGGATGACCACAAACATTAAACTGAGAAAAATAAGAAAATCCTCGCCCAGGCCAACACGGGCCGTGTCAGACAACACGACAGGTTGTGTTAGCTTTCTGTCTTGATAAAAGAAGTATTTCCATGCCAGACTTGCTGACACGGGCACCCGTGTCAGCCCCTACCTTCCATGCAATCTTCACTTCCTAGCATCCTCCTGACACGGGCCGTGTCAGGCGACACGGGTGGTCGTGTCAGGGCTACTGTAACTTCAAAATCCTCTATCTGGAACTCCGGAACTCCCGATTCGCATGCACAAGATCATTGAGCTTTTTACCTGCATCTAAAAACAAAGAAACTGCCACAAACCCGCATAAAATGCAACAAAATAACATAAACTATTAAGAGTAACAAATCTTGAAAGAAATTGCGAAAATTAAAAATAGTTTGAAAAGAAATGAAAATACAAAACAAAGTGTTACCGATTTCGCGATTTCGTGTCGAATAACAGACGGAAAACAAGTAGAAATGTTGACCAATCACAACCCCAAACTTATCTCATTGCTTGTCCTCAAGCAATGCTCGAGACAACAGAAAATGTCGCCCCCAAATTACCAACTAGACCTACCACAATACCGCCGGTATTTTTCGCACTCTCTTTTCATTGTACCAATAAAGTTTCCTGCTTCCCTGATCCAATTATTCAGCTACACTTCCACATCAAAGTGCCTTCTTTACCTGTAAGCTTTTTTCTCACTCTCACCAAAGTCTCTCCACGTTAAAGTGTTTACACTCACAATCAAGATATGCAACATCAACTCATAAACTTGAATACCATTTATTTTCATTTCACACACACACACCACACACACTTTTTGAGGTCTTTACAGGTTGTAACAGGGCTTAGGGTTAAAGGTGGGATAAACAAGAAAAATGGGAAAACAAGTGGTTTTGGGCTCAGAATCAGTGTCATTATTCTTTGCATTGTGTTATTTGCACTACTCAACATCGAGGTATCAGACACTTTTTCATCTGGATTCTCTAGCTTCTACTCAATTGTTTCTCTTGAGCATGATTCCTTACTTTTCAAGCTAAATTTCTCCTCTAGGTAAGTGCATTATTCTTTTCTCATTTCATTTATTTTTTTCACAAATTTTTTTTCCACTTGCACTTACCTAGTTATTCCAGGTGTCTCAACCCTAAGCTTAGAATTTGTACACTGATCAAAAATTAACAACACCTATCTGAGCGGGTAAGGAAGTGTTTAGGCTTACGGTTTACAAGATGTGGTTATAAACAAACAAAGGAAAAAAGGCTCAAATTGGGTTAACAACGGATAACATAACAAGAGTGGTTAGAAAGGCTCGGGGTTAACAGAAAACAAGTGCCTCAGTGTGTATAAGTGTGCAATCAAGTTCCAACAGACAATACGCAAGCTCAGAGTGATAGAGGCACACCTAAACAACTCTCATGATGATTATTTGTTTGGCTTTTTAGAACTCACCATGGTTGGTATAGCTTGACAGGTTCCGAAGTACTCATAGTGTGGTGCAGCTTCCTATTCGGCTCAGGTGCACAGTACTCCAATATCAGTCCAGTGTCAGAAAGTTGCGTCCAATCATCATCTTCAGCGGTATCCACTTTCGGGGGTTTCCTGGAGAGCAAGTATGGGTTGGTCTTCTCCTCCGCTAACTACAAGTCTTGTCAATCACCCGACACAAATACCTCCAATCTGTAACACACAGAATACAAAACACAAATTAAAGTGAACATAAACGATACGAAAATGAAATAACATAAATAAAAATACTGAAAACGAAAACAAGAAAACCCCTCACACTTGAACCAAACATTGACCTCAATGTTTTAGCACAAGAAATGAGGGGGACTCACAAATCCTACTGGGGTGGAGGAAATTGTAACATAAACTATTGCATCAGCTGGTGCATTTCATCCATTACTGCTCCTTGCTGAGCCTGTTCTACCCCTTGGCGTGATTGCTCCGCTCGGAGGTCACCCAACTCAGATCGCACCCAAGACCACGGACCTTGAGTCATAGAAGATGAAGGAGAAGATGAGTGGGGGAAAGGTTTAATTGGTGGGCTCCTATAGGAACACGGGTGGAATTCAAGTTTTTTTAAAAAAATTTCGCTTGCGTGACACGGGCCGTGTCAGGTGACACGGGCGGCCGTGTCAGGCCACTGCCCGTTTCTAAAATCCACCTTTTTTAAGTTTAAGCTTCAGTAGAGCTGACACGCGCCGTGTCAGCTGACACGGGCGGCCGTGTCAGCCTACTAGAATCCAACTTTTCATCATTTTTTTCATGTCATTACTTGCCCTCCTGACACGGGCTGTATCCGGTGACACGGGCGGCCGTGTCAGGCCCTTGTTTTTCACATTTTTGCCAAATTTCTGACTTTTTCTTCGTTTCTTTTCTCTTTGTTTCCTCTGCTCTACTAGTGCAGCATCTGTGAGTACCTAAACAAATCAAAATAAACAAAAAAACAAAAACAAAACGATTAGCAATAAAACATGTAACACCCCGTTTTGTCCGATTTATTTAATCGAGTCGATTTAATTATTTTCGTTTTTATATTATTTTATTCTTGACTTTTATTTGGCAATATATTATTTTTCATCGTTATTATGTTTTATCGCGTTTTGAGAGCGTTTGCGAGATATTTGAGCTGAGGGGTAAAATAGTATTTTTAGGGGTTTAGATATTTGTTATTATAAGAAAGAAAGAAAAGAGAGTTTAGAGAGAAAATAGAGAGAAAGAAAAAGAGAAGAGAGAAAGGAAGAGAAGGGAAAAGAAGAGGAAAAACTTGGGATAAAAGAAAACATCCAAATCAAAGCTTGAACTTCGATTAATCGGGTAAGGGTGAGAAGTTCCGATTATATTTCGATTGTATATGTATATGTATGTATTTGTTTGAATGTTTGGTCGAAAAATATATGTTTTCCATTGGGTTGAATTTGTGAACAATTGATATAAATCGATGTTTTTCGCGGTTGAAATGCGATATAAATGTGGTAGAATACTTGCTGTTATGATTGGGGAATGTTTTGGTTGTTATGTTATGGTTTGATAGTGTTTTGGTGGATGAAATGTTGGTTTTGCGGTGAATAACAGCGCTGCTGGGATTCTGAGTTTTCCAGGGTTCGCCTAGCGAACCTGGGGCGAGTCCTAGCGAACAGCTTTCGAGGGTTCGCCTAGCGAACCCGTCAGCGAAGGTCAGCGAATGTTCGCTAGCGACGTTCGCCTAGCGAACTTTGTACCTTTTCAATTCTGTTTGTTGCTGCCTTGGTTCGCCCAGAGGTTCGCGAAGCGAACGGCAAGGCGAAGGTTCGCCAAGGAGTTCGCCTAGCGAGCTTTGTGTCTATTTTGGTATGTTTGTCGTTTCGCCTTGACATTCGCCTAGCGAACGTGGTAGCGAATGCTCGCTAAAAGGTTCGCCTAGCGAACATGACAGTTTGTGCAATTTTGTTTCCTTCATAACCTTTGATCCGTAGCTTGTATCGAGGCGCGGTCGGATTCGTTGGGAAGCTAATGAAATGTTCTTTCTTATAAAAATGTTTTGAGATTAGTGGTCGATTTAATTGTGTCGAGAATTTGGAAATGTGTCGTTTTATCGACTTTTATCGTCGTAATTGTGTGCGATTGATGTGTAATCATGCGATATGTTTTTGGATATATAACGTATGACTTGTGTGATGTTATATGATGTGATTGCATGTGATGAAATGATGTGATGATGGTTTGTGGCCTAAGGGCAAGTAAATGCATTGTGTTGTGTTTGATTGTATATGCATGATTATGGATGTTGGAATGGTTCACATGGTTGTATATATGTATGCATTTGATTGTCATGAGTCATTGTATGCCAAGCATCATGATATGCATTCTTGTGATGTCGTGTGCCCTAGTGGGTGTGAGCGACGAAATGATTCCAGAGGGAATATGTTATAACGGTCGTGAGCCTTATACAAATAGGACCTAAAACGATGTTATAGACGATCGTGAGCCTTATACAAAGAGGACCTAAAGCGATCGGATCGTGAGCCTTATACAAAGAGGACCTAAAGCGATCCATAAACGTCGTGAGCCTTATACCAAGAGGACCTAAAGCGACGGGGAACATCGTTTTCCCGACGGGGAGTTACACTAAGTAACAAGCGATGATTCAAATAATTCCTGAGTGAATTAATGATGAGATGATGGATGGAACGGTACCGCATTGCATTTGCATAGAGTCGTTGTGTCGGTCTCTGTGCATTTGCATAAATCATGAAGGGATTGATTATGTGTGGAAAATCATGAATGAATTGATTATGTGTGGAAAATCATGAATGGATTGATTATGTGTGGAAAAGTGTGAATTGATTGATGTTGTGTTGAGCTGGTGATAGCATTGAGGATTGATATGCATTTGTGGTAAATGTATGGATTATGGATGATATGTTTATGTATAGACATATGCTATGTTTTGTGGGGATGTTGTACATTACAATGATTGTATTAATTCTCTATGGTATGCTATATATATGAATATACGTGATGTGGTGGTGTGTTTCCATATGTTATAACTTTGGTATGCCTTATGTGCGAATATGTGATTATGTTGGTATAATTGATATATGCTATGTTGTTGGATTATTAGAAATATGTTATGTATCTGTGGCATGCTATATGTATTAATATGCGATGCTTGTGGTGAGAATAATTATGCATGTGAATTTATATGTGTTTGCATATTATTATGCAATCCTTATTTAGTTGTTATTTCTCACCCTTCTGCTATGGTTTGTTGCTCTATGAGGCAATTGCATATCAGTATCTCGGAGGCTTTTGTGAAGATTAGTTCTCCATCCTTTTGTCGGTCTGTCTGCTCTGATACGTAATACGGGAGTCGGGGAACGCTTTTGTTATATGTATATCTTTGTTGGATCTATTTTGTATTACCTTTGTATGTATATTTTGATGTTATAAAATAATTTATTTTGTAAAACGAGTTAGTTATGGATCTTTCCGCTTTATTCCATAATTGAACTTTCCTTTTGTATGGAAAAAGTTTCCCTTTTATGTTTATTCCATTTTGTGTTATGTATCAAATTTATGAGCAGGGATTGTGTTTTCTTTCTTCAAATGTGGCATCCTTGTTTCTGTCTAAGAATAATAAATTTTTATTCACTCTGATTTATTTATGTATTATTTATTCGCGATGGGAATTGGGGTGTTACAAAAAACGTGGGTTGCCTCCCACGAAGCGCTTCGTTTAACATCGCATGGCTCGACGGGTTACTCCCCAATGCTATGTGGGATACTTCAGCTTACACGTTTTGTTGCTTGACCTTTCCGCAACAGAGCATCGGTCATATTCAAGAATAAGAGCTACATTGTGATTCAACTCACATCCAATTTCCACATTCTTCCTTTGATGTTTTTTTTCTCTTCTTTCTTTGATGTTTCTTCCTCTTATTGACTTCTTGACTGGATTTTGGAGTCTTGCTAGGTGCAATAGATGACTCAGTTGCTGCAACCTGATGGATTATTCCAGAAACTTTTTCAAGAAGTGGTTTTGAGTTTTTTTTCTTTTTCCCACTGTTTAGATCATTCCAACTGAGGGGTAATTACTTTCCTCTTGACCTTGCTTCTCGAGCTCCAACACTTTTAAGGTTCTTTCCTCCTCAAAATATTTCAAAGTTATAGTGCCAGCTTCAATATGTACACTGCACCGACTAGTCATCAAGAATGGTCGACCTAGTATGATAATTGTCTCCTCATCCTCGGGAAGATCAATGATCTCAAAGTCCACTGGGTAGGTGAAGTTATCAATAGTCACAAGCACATCTTCTGCTAGCCCGTATGACTGCTTGGTAGTGTGGTCAGCAAACTTCAGATTTGTTCCCGTTTCACTTATTTTTCCTATACCCAGCTTTTTGAAAATTGAGAGGGGCATGAGACTCACACTAGCACCCGAATCAATCAAGACCTTCTTAAAAGTTCTGTCCTTTATGGTACAAGGAATTGATACAGAACCAGGATCTTTCTGTTTGATTGGAATTCTCCTACCTTGTGATCCCCCACTGCTCTCCTCAATTATACTCTTTAGCTCCTCTCCACTAGGTTTCTTTTACCCAATGACCTCCTTCATGAATTTCTTATATAGAGGCATTTGCTCAAGAGCTTCGAAGAAGGGCATATTAATCTCTAACTTTTTGAACAATGAGCTGAATGTCTCAAAGTCTTTTTCTTGTGTTTGCTTCTTTGTCACTCTTGAGGGGTACGGTAACTTGATCTTAGGTTTAACCGCTTCTTTTCTTTTCTCTTCGGTTGGTCTATCTTCTTCTGGATCTCTCTGACTTTCTCGTACTTCCAGATCCACCTCTATACACTGATACTCACTGGCTCCCCTCTCTTCTTCTTCTGCAACTTTCCAGCTCCTTGTGGTAACAACATTGACATTCTCGTGATTCTTCGGATTGGGTATTGTGGCGCTTGGGAGGGTGCCTGGTGCTTGAGAATTTGCAACTTGTTGAGCTATCTGACCCAATTGAACCTCCAGATTCTTTATGGAGGCTGAGGTATTCCTATAGCTATTCCGAGTCTCTTCCTGAAATTGCATGTTATGAGCTGCTATCTTCTCAATGACAATCTCCCATTGTGCTTTTTGGGGAGCCTGTTTCTGCTGGGGGTATTGGTTTTGATTCTGATATTTCCAGGAGAAGTTAGGATGATTCTTCCACCCTGGATTATACGTTTGAGCATAGGGATTATTCTGCTCCAGGAATTTTATTTCTTTAATTTGTTGTGGAGTCGCAAGAGAATGTGCAGTGTAATGGGGTCCACTACAAATCTCATAACTCATGGGTTGACCGGTTTGAACTTGTTCCATATTTTGCGTACCCACTGTCATAGCCTTTAACCTTCTTTCAACTTCCGCAGCAATCTGATCTTTTACCTTCACAACTTGATTATTCAACTTCAAGTCAATCACACCCTCAGATTTACCCACACTTCAATCATATAACTCTAAATGTTCGTTGGCTGCAATAGCTTTAATTATTTTCTTGATACCAGTCGCGGTGGTGAAGTTGGATGATCCACCAGCAGCTGTATCAATAAGTTGCTTAGTTTTCATTCGGAGGCCATTGACGAACACCTGCATCTGCTCAGTTTGATCCATGTTGTGAGTCAGACAGACTACCAAAACCTTCTTGAACCTCTTGTATGCGTCTCTGAGAGATTCTCCGTCCTTCTGTTTCAAGTTCACAATATCATATCATTTTCGGATATAAACAGAGTGTAGCGTACGATTTTTGTCGGTAACGCGACCACCTTATCGTAGAATTGTGGGTTCCTCCTCACCGCAATGGTAGGAGGAAGAGGTGCTACTTTCTGATTTCTTATTTATCCCATGAAGCTGGAAGGGAAAGGGAAGCTATCTAAAACTAACCTTGCACGCGAATGTTTAACTGAACAAACGCTTAAAGAGATTCGAGGAGTTTGGGGTCCGGTTATACAATGGGGAGTTGTCAGTTACCCATCCTATATGTGGTTATCCACAGGTTTTTAGTTTTAGGTTCTGCTTTGTACTTGATGGTGTTTATATGTTGATGGGCTGAGAAAGTTTTTTGGGAAATATGAGAGAGAGAGAGAGTTTTTGATGACTTTGGTGAGGTACTGGACCTAGAGTTTTGATTGGCATGTATGAAGGTACTGGACCTAAAGTTTTTTTTTTGAGTGGTATGCTCGCTAAGATTTCGCAATCTTATGCCTACGTATTCCCGTTTAAAGAAACAAGGAAATCAGAGCAATCGTAGTTCCTCCTATTCTAAAGGAGGAAAATGATGTTTTGGTGTCTTGTTCAAAGCCCAAGATTGAAGCTAAAAGGAGTATTTGTGTCTTGTTCAAAGCCCAAGATTGAAGCGAAAGGGTTTGACTGAGAGAGAACTTGTCATCTCTAAAGGGGAGACATCTTGTCTGTTTATCACAGTTGTTGGGTGACTGATTATAAAGGAGGATTACTTTAACTGGGATATGAGAATTCAGCAATGCCATAATTTCCTTTATAGGGGATTTGTCCTGAAGGAGAAAACTGTAACTCAGTGTTGAGCAATGCCATTTTCCTTAGGAATCTTTCATGCTAAGAGATGGACAGTGGCATGGATGTAAATAATCTAGTGGCACGCATAAAATGCAACAAAATAACATAAACTATTAAGAGTAACAAAGCTTGAAAGAAATTGCAAAAAGTAAAAATAGTTTGAAAAGAAATGAAAATACAAAACAAAGTGATACCGATTTCGTGGTTTCGTGCCGAATAACAGACAGAAAACAAGTAGAAATGGTGACCGATCACTCACCCAGAAATAAATATCCTCATTCGGAGAAGTCGTCACAATGGTCAAATGCTACATAATGAAAAAGGAGAGCAACACCGAGAAAAAGACATGAGACGTAAAAGAGCGCGTGCCTAGTGTTTAAGGTTGGTAACATCCAAGGAAGAACAATTATACCTCACCCATCATGGACAAGTTTGTCTTCAAGCGAATAGGAAAGACAGTGGAAAACTACATGCCTTTTAACACCTTTCGTGAATATATTTGGTGCGAGGTTCTCGACAACATAATATCCCTGCGCGTCTGTAGCGAGCGATTTTGGATGCGGTTGCGAAGCGCTATCGCTCTTTGGTGCATATAACTCGATTCATTTTTTATCCTATTAAAGCTGATGAAGGAAGGGAAATAGATGTCTCAAATTAACCCTGCTTGTAAACTGAGGTTAAACAGTAAAAAATGTTGGTTTACAGATGCTACAAAGATTCGGGGTCTCTATTAGGTTTATTTTTTTAAAAGTGGTGTTCGGTCGATTGGTGGAAGGTTAGGACGGATGTGTCTTGATAGATATGTGAAAGTATGGGATTTTGGGTTTTTGTTTAGTGTGCTCGCTAAGATTTTTCTTTCAATCTTATGCCTACGTATTCCCGTTTACCGAAACAGGGAAATCAGAGCGTTCGTAGTTCCTCCTATTCTATGGGAGGAAATGGTATTTGGTGTCTTGTTCAAAGCCCAAGACGTGAAGCGAAAGGTGGTTTGTATCTTGTTCAAAGCCCAAGATATGAAGCTGAAAGGTCTCAACTTTAGAGAGAATTTGTCATCTCTAAAGAGGGGTTTGTTTGTCACAACCGTTTATAAAGGGAGAATTACTTTAACCGGGATATGTGAATCCGACAATGCCATAATTTCCTTTATAGGGGATTTCCAACCTAAAGGAGAAGACTTTAACTCAGTGTAGAGCAATGATATCTTTCCTTAGGAATTTCTCATGCTAAAAGAGGGATAGTGGCATGGATGTAGATGATCTAGAGGCTTGCCGCTTACAGCGATTAGATGAAGGGGAAAGAGTTGTTGATGTTTGTGTACTGTGAACGAGGCACATCTTTAATGCTAAAAGGTTGATTGGATCAACCCATGGTTTTCTTATACAAATCCTAAGAGGAGGCTAATATGTGTCTCGTACAAAGCCCGAGAGAGAGGCTAAAAGGTTTTGACTCGACGATGGAGTCTTTTGGTATCTCGCAAGAAGCCCAAGACGGAGGCTATTTGACTCAACAAGAGAGTTTTTTTTGTATCTCGTACAAAGCCCGAGATGGAGGCGAAAGGGGTGATTGACTCAACGATAGAGTCTCTGGTATCTCGTACGAAGCCCGAGATGGAGGCTAAAATTGTTAGCTCTGCTGGGGAGAATCATTGTACAAAGCCCAAGAGGAGGATATTATAACTGTTTCAGTTGAGTGACAGGTCCAGTATGCTGATTTAAAGAGAAAATCAGTTCTTATATGAGCAACACTGTACTCAAGGATTTGATTCGAGGATCCGGGTTATTCCTGTTCTTTAAGGAAGTGGGAAATCCGAAGGGTATTGAGACTGTCCGAGTCTACGGGTTTTCTTCCTATTTAACGATGGGGTCACTTGAGAATGTCTTTGAGACTCAAGGATATTAGACTGTCCAAGTCTAGAGTTTCATTTTTTGTACTATGCTCTGAGAAATAGTAGTAGACTCTTTGAAAGGACTGTTCTATGCAGATGACTAAGTTCTGTTCCTATACCTCTAGGAGGTCGTCGGGACAATTTGTACGAAGCCCAAGAGGAGGCTGGAAACTTTTAAGAAGCCGAGAGGTCCTTGTACGAAGCCCAAGAGGAGGCTATCATTCCTGGAGGAAGAGATCATTATACGAAGCCTAAGAGGAGGCTGTGAATACTTCTAAGAAGCCGGCGGGTATTTGTACTAAGCCCAAGAGGAGGCGGGGTTGCTTTTAGGAAGCCTGTTGGTCCTTGTACGATGCCCAAGAGGAGGCCGATGCTTTTAAGAAGCCGATGGGTCCCCAAACCCCGAGAAGTTCAAGACAGGCTATTCACGAGGAATAGATCAAGCCAGGAAAGTTCGAGAATTTGGAAGAAACTCAAGAGATGCCATTCACGGAGAAAAGATCATCTCTGGGGAATAAAGTTTCTTGACAAGTGTTTTTAAGAAGCCCGTGGGTCCCCAAACCCCGAGAAATTCAAGACATGCCATTCACCGAGAATAGATCAAGCCAGGAAAGTTCGAGAATTTGGAAGAAACTCAAGAGATGCCATTCACGGAGAAAAGATCATCTCTGGGGAATAGAGTTTCTTTGACAACTTCTACGAGTGACAGTCTATGAAAGGGTTCACAAAGAATGCTGCCTTTCATATCTCCATATTGTTTAACCCCAAGAGGAGGGAAAACTGTGTCTGGTAATCCTATGGGGATCTAGTTTTGACTATTTCTAAGAGTGATCAACGGGCTTAATGCTAGACGTAGTTGCCGGGGAAACTCTAAATATCTATACTATTATTACACAGTTGATATGAGTTTATGAAAGAAGACTTACAGCGAAACAACCCCACAATACAGTTATATGTATATGAAAGCGGTAAATGAAAGCAATAACCACTTAATCGGTTGTAGAGCTTCCATGCTGTTTGGTTAGTTGTTCAACAAAGAAAGATTGAAAACAACAGTATATTCAAAATCAAAGGAGAAAGTGCTTTGAAAATGAAAGATTTGGGGCTTACAGCTCAAGGAGAGGCCCAGGATTTTATCAGTGAGCGCACTGTTTGAATTTGTACAGAGGGACTTATACAAGTGACTGTGGCCCAAAAATTGTTTTCTGTACAAAGGGATGGGTCTTACACTCTCTCAAGAGGCCCAAAAAGTTTTAAAGAAAAAGAGATGGGTCTTACTACTCGAGGGTAGGCCCAGATGATTTTTCGTTTAAAATGGTGATCGCGCCGAGATTTTCTTTTAACGCAAAGGGGCTTATACAATATATGAGGCCCAAAGTTGTTTTTGGTTAAAAGGGGGTTGGGTCTTACACTCTAATAGAGGCCCAAAAGTTTTGAATGGGTCTTATAGCTCAAGGAGAGGCCCAGGTGGTTTATCTTTAAACTGGCGGCGATCGTGCCGAATTTAAAAATGTACAGAGGGACTTATATAATAAGTGAGGCCCAAAAATATTTCTGTACAAGTGGGTTGGGTCTTACACTCTAATAGAGGCCCAAAAGTTTTAAAAAAAGAAATGGGTCTTACCACTCGAGGGTAGGCCCAAGGTTTTTTTGTTTTGAAAAGGCGACGATCGCGCCGTTTGTTTTTGACGGCATCAGGACTTATACAATATACTGAGGCCCAAAAATGATTTGGTCAAAAAAAGGATTGGGTCTTACACTCTATTAGAGGCCCAAAATGTTTTGAAAATGATTTATGAGGGTTGAATTAATCCAAAAACCCTAATTTGTTTTCAAAAATGTATTTAATTGAATAAAAATTCAATTAAAATGATCAAAATTGTTTAACATATGGAAAACAAATTGTGATCTTGGATTAATGCCTCAAAAATTCAGTATTGACCTACAAAATAATTAGAAGGCATTAAAAGTTGCAAAATCAAGGTGGAAAAAATATTTTAAATGTTAAAAAACAATTAAAATATTAATTCTTTGCAAAAATATCAATTATACAAAATAAATAATATTTTTGGTATTTTTTGGGAAAATAAAATATTTTAACATTTTTGTGAATTATTAAAAAAAGAATCAACTCAAAATCATTAAAACTCAGAGAGGAATTAATTTTTGAATCAATTAAATAAAATCACAAAATTCAAATATTTGAATTTTCAAAATATGACGCCAAGAACACACCAAGAACACGCGCGTGTTCTGGGTTTGCCCAGATTTGCATTTTCTCTCCAATCTCACTGAATACTTAATCATATCATGTAATCCACATACCAATCAACTCGTTTCAACCTCACGATCATGTCTATGACAATTAATTTCATTTAAATTAAGCATAAAACAAGAAATCACGAAAAATCCTCAAGAACCCTAATTTCTGCATGAAGGCTAGGATTTTTGATACACGATTCAAACAATGCAATTAATTGAGGGGAAACATTCCATGCATGATTATGAACATATGGCCAAATTATTGTGCAGCAAAAATTGCATGGATCATAGAGTTAGAAGAGCTCATGCTTACCACTTGTAGCTGGTGATCGTGATTTGTGTTGGAGGTGTTACAGCTAGGTTCCAATGATCTGGATAGCTTCCCTAGGTGCCATGGAGTGTGTATGAATGCTTGGAATGGATTGAAATGACCTGGAACTTGAGATGGTACCCCAACTGCAAATCTGTCAAGAACTTGAGCAATTGGCTGGTGATTTTGTGAAATCTGTGTTCCAGATGTTATGTGAGTGTTTTGATCACTTCTATATGATGTATGTGAGGTGTGTGTGTGATTGGTTTGGTTGGAAAAGCTCTCAAACTCAAAACCCGATAGTGACTTGCCTTAGAAGGCAAAATTGGAGTGAAAAAAGAGATTTTGAGGAAAACATCTGTTTGATGGCTTTGGTGTACTCAAACTGATCACAATTGAGCTCTATTTATAGTAGAGCAAGTTTGTTTTGCAAGGAATAGTGAATGGCAACTGCTGAGTAGGTTTGGCCAATGTTGGCAAATGAAAATCCAAGTCTCCTCTAGCCATTGACTAGAGGTTAGGGCACAGGCTGCTGGTTCCCTTGGTCTTGGATAAGTCTTGACTGAATTTAGTTGAGAATGGCTCAGTCCATTCCACCTTGATGCTTCCATTGAATGCTCCAATCCAAAATTGGAGTCTTGTCTCTATTTTGGCAATTCTAGGTTCAACATGCTATTTCTTATTCCAAAGACTTTGGAGGCTTGGCTCAGTGATTGTCCCCTTTAGATTCAATCCTCAGAGGTGTCCAAGTGGATAGGAGCATTTGGATTTGGATGATTTTGGCAAATCGACCAAAAGTGTAAAAATCTGTCTTGCCTTGGCAGATTTCAGCAAGGCAATTTGCCAATGTCATATCTCATGACTCAAATTGAATTTGGTAATGTTCTTGGCCATTTTGGAAAGCCCTTACATGATACAACAACTGTTTGAACATGTTTGGTTTTGATCTCTTTTGAATCCAAGTGAAAAATCCCCCTACATTTGGCAAAAAGTAAGGTAAAATCTGACCTAGTGAAATTTTCACTAAGTGTTGGAACAAAGTGACTTTTCTTGATTTTGATCACTCCATAACTCAAAATCCATGAGGAATTTGGACATAGGTCAGTATGAAGCTTTTTTAGAGGGCAATGAGATCTACAAATCAAGCTTTGAATGGGGAACAATGGCCTTGTGGTTTAGGAGTTATGGTCCTCCAAAGTTGGCACATTAGTGTCACTTTTTCCATAACTTAGAAATTTTTCTAAGTTTTTATGGTTACCCCTTTTACAAGTTATCCCACTTTCTTTGATTTTTCTTGATGAATGATGATTCAAATCATACATTAACATCATTTTAGGGTTAAAAATCCATTTTGGTGAAAAATCTCAAAAAGTCAAAGTTGACTTTTGTGCACAGTTGACTTTTTATCAGATGAATTCCAAACTGTGCAATTCTTCATGAAATCATGTCCTTGACCTAAATCAAACTTGATGGACATGTTCCATGGGTGTCATAGGGTATATTGAATCATGTCTTAGGGCTTGGGAGCATGTCCTGGTCAAAAGTCAAAGTTACAGTTGACTTTCCTCGCGAAACCCTAATTGTGGTGCAGATGAAATTGAGACTTGTTGCTCAAGCTTCTTGGATCAATCCATTGTTGCAAATGGATCTATATAGTATATTAGAGACCCTCAAATCATGTCTTGAGGTCTTTGCTCATGATTTGCCCTAAAAGTCAACTTAGGGGTGAATTAGGTCAAGAAACCCTAATTCCTGATTTTTGATGAATGCATCCCCTGAGGCAAAATTGACTTGATGATTGGGTCCATGAGGCCCCATGAAGTATATTAGGTTATGTTTTAGATCATTGGCTTGTGCCCAGATGAAAAATTTCCATCTGGAGGCCCTGGTCGACCAAAACCCTAATTTGGTGACACTGTCGATCTTGAGACTTGATCCACCTAGAAGGGAGTAGCCTTGTGCTTAATCCTTGAAGTGGGAGTCCTTTTGATCCATTGTGGACATTTTGGAGGCTAGACAAGTTGAAGATCATGTCATTCCTTGATTGATCCTTTGCCTAAAAGCTCTGAGAGGGCTTGAAACCCTAAGTCTGATTGTAGTGGATGCTCACCCATCTTTGGGGAGACTGATGAAGTATGATGGTACATCCATATTGTGATGATGAGTTTCAAAATGATGGGAAATCTTAGTGGTCAAAATTTGGGGTATGACAGCGTCCAACCCAAAATGAAGATGTTATGTGACATGAGCCAGGCAGATGGTGTAAGTTCCATAAAGTTAAAGAGCACCATATAGAAGACTGTTACCAACTCAAGAAAGAGATCGAGTAACTGATGTAAGAGGAGCCCCTTAAAAAGTATGTCAAAGGAGATTCCTCCCAATGGTCAGGTAGGTCCAAATCCCGAGGGCGGGACAACGCAAGAAGCCCCAGATCCAAAAAAGGAAACGAGCCTTCCAAAGAAGAGGATGAGAAGGTTGTATGCCATATGCCAAACAAAATTGCAGAATGATTCACTGGCGACAAGGAAACTGGCCGTGCTTGCAAAAAGTATGCTCTCTAGGTAGTAAATATAGAGGACCTCCCCCAGAAGTTAAAGGAAGGTGAGGCAAAGACGTCATAAATTAAGATTTCCTTTTCAGAAATAGTTTCGGTAGACATCCACCCTCACAATTACGACTCCATGGTCATCATTGTTAGATGTGATGACTGGGAGATTAAGAGAGTTCTCGTGCATCAAGGGAGCTCCACGGATATCCTGTATTAGGATATATTTAAGAGGTCTTGCTTTGACTCCAAAGACTTAAATGTTTTCAAGGGATCACTCGTTAGATTTTCTGGAGAACAAGTGCAAGTTAAAGGCTACATTATGTTGAATACTACCTTCGGGGTAGGAGAACAAGCCAAAGATATCAAGGTCGGGTAAATTGTTATAGACACCCCCTATTCTTATAATATGATCACAGGGCATCCAAATTTTAATTAGATAGGTGTCCCATTGTTTACCTTTTATTTATGCATGAAATACCCACTCTCTGACGAGCGGATTTGGAGTCATCCAAGGAGACCAAGAGATCGCAAGGAAATGCTACGTAGAGAACCTGAAGTTGAAGAGGGTTTGAACACTGGGCATGGATACCAGGAAAGTTGGGCCATGAATTAAGCCCCAAGAAGAAGCTCGCTGTGATGAAGAGGCTCCGCATTAGAAGGGTAAGAAGATAGAAGACTGAAGCCTCAACAGAGATGCATCCTGACACTCAGTTATTTCAGCATCATTTGTTTATTTGTTTTATCATTGTTTGTTTGATTCATTTCTATTTTCGATTAGACAAGTACCATATCTCTGTCGTTTGTAAGGGCATGTTATTTTTATGTGGATGTACTCTTTTCCCTGTCTGTCTCGGCAGGTGCCAGGGTTTTTAATGAGGCTTCCCCCTTTTCATTATTTCTTAAGTATCTACATTGGTGTCTCTTCTCCATCTTTATAGGTAGCATAGAAATACTGAAGAAGACCACCCTTAGAGATGATCAAAAGCACTGGATCCTCAAGAAGGATCTTTGGGCGCCCTTATAGTTGATCAAAGTGTTGGATCCTCAAGAGGGATCCTTGCCACCCTTAAAGGTGATTAAAACGATGGATCCTCAATAGGGATCTTTGGCGCCCTTAGAGGCGATCAAAGCACTGGATTCTCAAGAAGGATCCTTGGCACCCTTAGAGGCGATCAAAGTGATGGATCCTCAAGAGGGGTCGTGGTTGACCTTATAGGAAATCACAAACACTGGATCCCCAAGAAGGATCCTTGTCGCTCTTAGAGGCAATCACAAACGATGGATCCCAAAGAGGGGTCTTTGCCATTCTTAAAGGCGATCAAAACAATGAATCCTTAAGAGGGATCCTTGCCATCCTTAGAGGCGATCAAAACGCTGGATCCTCAAGAGGGATGCTTGCCATTCTTAGAGGTGATCAAAACGCTGGATCCTCGAGAGGGATCCTTGTTGCCCTTAGAGGTGATCACAAATGTTGGATCCTTAAGAGGGATCCTTGTCTCCCTTAGAGGCGATTAAAACGTTGGATCCTTGCCACCCTTAGAGGCAATCAAAATGTTGGATCCTCAAGAGGAATTATTGTCACCCTTAGAGGCGATCACAAGCGTTGGATCCTCAAGGGGGATCCTTGTCACCCTTTAAGGCAATCAATATGTTGAACTCTCATAAGGAACCTTAACCACCTCTTTTTTGGAGATCAAGGGTGTGGGGGTCCCCTTTTAACAAGTCAACTTAGCCTAAGTATGAACTAATAATAAATTACAAGCAAAAAAGGGTGTTATACAAATGATATTAAAAAATAGTAAACAAATTGAGATAGTACTAAAGAGGGCTTATTACAAAAAGCGGTCAAACACATTGAGTTACTCGCTGTCCACCAGTCGGCCATCTCAAACCACTTGAAATAGGTCCATCTGACTCAAGTCTAGGTTCAGATAGAAGAATTCCACATTTTCTCTCACCCTTTCATAATATTGGTCGAAGGTGGCCATAATCTTGTCCTTGAGAGAAAACACCTCCTCCTCTAGACCTATTACATAATTGAGAGCTTCCTCGAGTAACTTCTCTAGGCGTTTTCCTTCCTCAATACGATCCAGGGCCTTGGTTTCCATCCCTTAGGCGTGGGTCCTTAAATCATCATGCTTCTTTGTTGTCACCACTACCGCCCTCTGACGCTCTTGAATGCCTCCTACGATAAGGTCCACCCTGAACTGTAGTTATCGGATTGTTAGGAGATGATTTTCCTACCGGGATCCTTCCACTAGAAAACACCTCAACATTTGAACCTCTAGGAGATTCATTAACTAAGAAGAAGACTTATTGAGAAGTGACTGATAGTCGTCAGGAAAAGTCTCTAATAGGGAAATGTGGCACCTAGTGAACTCAATGGTGTTGAAGGAAGCGTCATTGCACAATGAGGTTCTAGAAACTCCTATCGTAGGAGTATGTAGAGCTGTTAAAATGGACTACCCGATCCTAAATGGGCCGGCCCTGATGGGCTCGGGCTTTT
Source organism: Lathyrus tuberosus (assembly GCA_022829125.1). NCBI lineage: Eukaryota > Viridiplantae > Streptophyta > Magnoliopsida > Fabales > Fabaceae > Lathyrus > Lathyrus tuberosus. Next base: position 13,066,602 of record JALAZF010000109.1, read on the forward strand.
TATGGCAGGGCCTAAAAGCCCATTTCTAATATGAGCTCGAAAATGACTACCCGAGCCCGGCCCTAGATGGGCTTCGGGCTACCCGACTCTAAATGGGATTTTTTATAATAAAAAATTAAAATAAAAATGCCATAATATTTATTATAAATAAAACTAAAAATTATAGTATTATTTTAAACATAATACATTTTAAGTACTATATTATCTTTTATCAATATTGTAATGTGTTTTTAAATACAATACATGTCTAAATTGTATAAAATAATACTCGAATATTTAACATAAGAGAAACTAATAGTATACGGGAAAAGAGTATTGATTATATTAATGTATAATATTTAAAAGAGAAAGCTTGAATTGAATATATATAAAATTTAGTGAAGTGAGAAAAATCAATGTGTTATTTTGGAGTAATATAATATAAGTATTAGTATAATTTTTTAAAATTTATAGTGATATGAGCCTAATGGGCTACCCACGGTCCATATGGGCTAGCCCTAATGGGTAGCAGGCTTTTTAGGGTTGGGCTAAAAAGCCCCTGAAAAATATGGGTTCTAATTTTAAGGCCCAAGCCCTATGATTCTTCGGCCCTGGCGGACCGGCCCATGTGGGCTAGCCCATTTTGATGGCTCTAGGAGTAGGCACCCCACCTTCCTTTCCTCTCTCATCTACTCCCTAACGACTTCACAAAGGTCTAGAAGGACCCTCCCTCAGCCGTTGACTTTTGAGAGGAAGAGCTTTAACATAATGAGACATCTCACTGCGTCACTTATTCCCACCCATAGTTAAATCCCTTGGGAAGGGTGGGAGCAAGTTTATAGTTCACTATGTGTCTTGCAACCGAAATAATCTATCTCTCATCATGCCGAGCGAGATTCTCGTCATATCCCCTGCAAAAAAGTTGTTGTTAATACGTGTACAACAATAAAAAAAGGGATCGAGTTAGAAGGATATTTTCATAACATAAAACTTACCCATGTACTTCTTTACCCCATTGTCGTCCTCTCGGTCCCAGGTAATTAGAGTACGGGAGTTTAGGAGCCAGTAGTAGCTCAAAATCAAGACTGCCTCTTGTGAAAGGGGAGAAAGAGCACTGAAGTATACCCTTTTGATAAACTTAGAATTCGATGTCCATGACAAAGGAAAGCGCAGAGCCCCTATCACCCCTATGGTCACCATAGAGGCGTCATTTCTCCCTCTGATTTATACATACCTATCTTTCCTATCCTCATAGTGTTCGCATAAGGCTCCAACAAGCACTTATATGATAAAGAGCGCCAAGTTATCCAACCGATATTGGAGAGGATATCTAATCCTAACAAGGAAATGATGACCCAAATAGTAAGGGGAACACTCAAGTTACAAAAAATTATTTAGAATGCCCTGAGAATACTCTACACGTTGGGTGTGATCTGAGAGGGGGAAACATTAGTAGTCGCCAAAAATTGTGCCTCAAAGGATGTAAAAGGGACCAAAACCCCTAAATTGAGGATAACAAAGAGGTAAAAGTAAAAGTAAGGAGTAGATGGACCACCAACGGTGGTTATATTGGCTCTCTCCATTTCTGAAATGGGCTTCAGAACCACATTTTCTTCATGCGATGTACTGGAAAATACAATACCCTGAAGAGGCCTCTAAATCATATCAAGACTTCATTAAAGGAAACAATTTGTCGAACTTGAATACATTTGGCATTCGTCCCAGCCATTAACTTCCAGCAAAAGGGAAATGGATGAGAAAAATATCAGTGTTTATCTTAAGGAGAAGGACGAACCCCATAATACTTGTTTCCTCTCTATATCTTTCCTATGTTTGTACTTTTTCCCGAGGGAACAAAATGGAGGTTCCAAAAAGGAAGAAGAGGGAAAGGATTATCTGGAATATATATCAGGATCTTTTATAGAAGACCAATAGCACACGTAACGTACAAGTTTGATGAAGTGATTTATACAAGGAGTGGAAAGGTTTCCACATGTTGAGGGCATGTGTCAAAAAAGGGATAAGTTATTTTTCCCCAAGAAAATCATCATGAGTTCCATTAAATTTTATCCACGGTCCTTTCCCACTAAACATGCAAGCTTTCATAAGTAATTGACATTTTGATATCTCTAGAGTCATTCGAATGATGTTTAACATACTTAATTAACACCCTGTCTACTCATGAGACATTTGGCAAGAAAATGGTGATTCACTCTCAACTGAGGGACATTCCCTCCAACTAAAGGAGTCACCTATAGCTGAGGGACTTACCCTCTAACTAATGGAGTCGCCCATAGTCGATGGGCTCACCTTCAACTGGGGAACTCACCCATGGACATAAAGTTCAACCCAAGGGAAGCTTAAAACACTTTTCCCATTAAAAATCCTTGTGCTCGATGGTTTGTGTAGTTATATATTTGTAATGGCCCTAAAATAGGGCGTCACATGTCTTTTGTTGTGCGCATGTCCGACGAGGTGTCACCTAGTGTGTCTCCTTTACTTGGCACTGGGCTCTCCCTAAAGGAAGACTTAGATAATATCGTTTATTTAGTCTCTAAATGCATGTATGAAATGATGCCATAAATCCCAAAGAAATACACATTCATCAATTTCCCCTAGCAAGGGGGAGCGGTTACCACTTCTTGAGGATTCCTTAAACCATAGGCCAAAATATCTCTATATATACCTCCTACCTAGCGGAAGAGAGGGATAAATCATAACTTTCCTAGAAGTAATGCATAAACACATAGTTGCTCACCTCACATGAGCTTGCTCTCTCTCGATAGACAAAAACACCACCAAACAAGGCTTCTCACTGCCATGGGAAAACCCTAACCACCACAAAACTACTAAAGTTTATGGTCATCCGTACTAGCTTAGGGGTATCTGTCGCGGCGCGAAAAATGACCATGAGCGTTCGCACGCTCAAAATAACATATTCGCCACTGAACTTTATTTATTCCAAAAGGAAAGGGAAATTATCGATAAAACCCTTAAAAGAAAAAAAAAGAAAATGGTTATCGCAACCAAATTCAGGTTCGATAGTCGATTATGTGAGGGGAAGGTATAACACCCCTCACATCCGTTGTACTCAAAGGGAACCATTTAGTTAGATTTGCAATTAGAATGTTAGCGTATGTCAATTATTTTATTCAAATGATAAATGTTTAATAGAAAATGAAAAAGGGTCGGAAAAGTGTTTTTTATTAAGGTGTTTGACGAGATTGCGGGTATCACTCCTATGTATCCTCAGGTACAATGAGGAATTCAAAGCTACACAGTTCTTCGTAGAAAATGTTTGTTGGTTGTCGATTTTACTGAACAAATGTTTATATATTGCATTCTAGAGGTAAAACGCTGCTCGAAATTGGAGACTAAAGGCATTTGTTTGCATCGTAGTAGAACAAATTAAATAGTGTTCTTTTGTAAAAAAAGGTTTTCGATCGCACGATGGTGAGAAAATAGGTTTAATGCATTGAGAATATTTTTGAATGGATGACGATTTCTCGAATGATCGAGTTAGGCAACTCGTATCGAAACAATCGGGGAAAAGAATAGTAGGAACTAGACTATTTCCTTTTTCATCCTTTTAATTGCAAAATGATTAGATATTGTTATGGTGTTTTGAATAGATGAAGAATACTTGAATGGACGAGTTAGGCAACTCGTATCCAAGTATTCGGGGAAAAGAATAATAGGCACTTGTCCATTTCCTTTTTTGTATGATTTATCGTGAAAGCATTTTTGTTGGACACCTATTCAACAAATAGGTAGATATGGATATCGCTCCTCTCCATAAATCGTTCGACAAGTTCTTCCCCTTTAACATGCTTCTTACCATGTTCATGATCGATCAATTATTTCTTTCAGAAACACTGTTTTAATGCGGTGTATAAGGTAGTGCAACTTCATGTACAATACCTTCATGATCACAAAACTTCCTGAAGTCATTTAAGACGTATTCACCTTCACCATCCATTTTGAGAACTTTGAGCTTGTGATCGCTTTGCCACTCAACCATGGACTTGAACTTTTTAAAAACTTCCAATACCTTATAATTTCTCTTGATAAGGTATGTGTTAGAACAAGATTTGTTCATACCCTTAAAAGGTTTTGATGATAACAAAGTATTTAAAGAACAATAGGGTTTACTAATGGTTGTTCAAGTGTGCAGGATCAAAAGACATTAACCTTAATATAAATCAAGTTAATCACTCAGAAGAACCATTAAATAGAAGAAAAGTTGTTATGAATCTGAAGGATCATAACCAAGCTTTCAGACTCTGAAGAGTCAACTAAAGTCTTTCAGATACTGAACCTGAGCTTACTTAGAATACAAAGATCAACAAAGCTTTGAAGACTAGAATCATTTGAAGCAAGTAGACTCTATTATAAGGAACGACTCTGCATCTTCTGAACAAGCTTCATCAACAATTCTGAAGACAGTGCTTCAAAGGAATTTTTCTACATCAAGTCATCAACTCTGAAAGTGTTCATCCAGACTAGTTCTAATCAAGACTCTGATGATGACAACCTCAGAACCTGTGAACTCAAGTCACATTCCAACCAGGTATTGAATACATATTTTAGCTTCTGATCATGCTTTAACTAATTCTATAAAAAGCCTCGGATCCAGGAAGCTAAGTATAAAGATAACAATGACTCTGAGTAAACTTCAACAAACGTCTACAAGAAGTCTCTGGTCAAAAGTTATCCAAAGAAGATCACGTGACAAAGGTACACTACTTTATGTCTAATCAGTATAAAGTAATGTTGTCAAGATCTTCTCTCTTCAACTGTTCTGAACTCTGCTCTATTACTCTTAACGTCTTTATGCTATCTGAGTTTTAGCTCACCTTATTGCACACTAGCTAAATGCCACAGATACTTGTACCATGAATAGTGCCAATCTTTCAACGGATCTATTCTCAGCTTCTATTTAAAGAAGAAGATTGAAAACATTCAAGTTCTAGACTCTCTAAGAGATCTCTCAAGGAAAATGAATGTTGGTTGAAAAAATTGTAATTGTGTTCATAAAGATGTAATACCAGTTCACATAAATGGGTTGAGAGAAATTGTGTTTCACAGAAAACACATTTGAGATATACACACTAAAATATAACCAGAAGGGTTAAGTGTGTGAGAGTAGAGTGAGACATATTCACATATGTTCTGAAGAAAAAATATGTGAATATGATCAACAAAACAAAAGGCGCAACAAGATGTAAATCTGTACAAGGAGAGAAGAAGAATGAAAACTTCATTTTTCTACACTCAGGAGCAAACAACTCATATTCTACTCAAGAGTGTAAACCTTCGCGTATCTACTTAACCAAGAAGCACACATGTAAACACAAGGTTAACACCAAATTCTTCTGTTTAAGAGAATTTGAAGACTCTATCCTTTATGCTCAAATTTAGTTTCTTTCTGATGATTGAGCATTGAAGTCTCATGCTTGCAGGCAGAGTAGGAAGTCTCGATCTGGATAGATTGATCATTGAAGTCCCATGCTTGCGGGCAGAACAGGAAGTCTTGACCTGGTATGATTGAGTAGGAAGTCTCTTTCCATGGGATTGAGAAGGAAGTTATGAACGGGTTGTTTAGACAAGGAAATATCTTGCTTGAAGGCTTGAGCAGAAGTCTCTTTCTAGGTAATTGAGCAGGAAGTCTTGAGCTGCAGGCTTAAGCAATTGTAATAAGTCTGATTATAGTTAAAAGCTCTTATGCTACAAGGGGACTGAACTACTCTCAGTTGAGAGGAACCAGGATATATTGTGTGTCTCTTTATTTACTTCTGCATTTATATTCCGCTGTGCAACAAACTCTGAAGTCAGACTGAGATCTGATTTAGACTCTTACTTGTATCAGAATCTGAGCTTGACACCTTAGGTTCTGAAACAAGTTTAAGAAAAGGAAGTAAACTTTTCATAGTTGTTACTCACTATGTTATCAGACTCTGAACATGGTTTGGAATCTGATGGTTTAGAAACAGATAATGAATAAAGTTTTTAAATTTGGGCATACACAATTCGACCCCCTTCTTGAGTATTTTTCTCACCTTTAATATATCTATAACTTTCTCGTATAATAGTCAATGAATGCGACAAAATATCTATTGTCACCGATCGAGTCAACTTGCATCGGTCCACACATATCCGAATACACCACCTCAAGGTGATTCTTGCTTCTACAACCTGCATCCTTGCTGAATTTAACCTTATGTTGCTTCACTTGCTCACATTCTTCACAAATTTCAGTCGGTATGTTGATCAATGGAAATCCCGTTACCATTTCGTTCTCTTGCAATGCATTGAGATATCAGAAATTGAGATGCCCAAGACAATAATGCCTTATCCGCTCTTCTCGACTAGCCACTCTAGCAAGGCATCTATGCTCCACAACCTTTAGCTTAACCTTGAAGGTTCTATTGGCATCCATAAGTACTTTTAGGACCAAAACCCAATTTGCATCCAGAACGTGTAGACCTTTATTTTCCATGTGAATCTTGTAATCCCTCTCAAGCAATTGGCTAATACTTAGGTTACATTTGATACCTGGAATGTACAATACATCTTAGATCAAGGAATGTCTTCTATCCCTTCTCATGATCAAAACATCACCGATTCCATCGACCGCTAGAGTGGTGTCATCCACGAACTTTACTTTATTCTTCATGGCACGATTGATTTTAACAAACCAATCCTTCCTCCCTGTCATATATGTAGAGCACCCGAAGTCCAAATACCATTCCTCAATGCAATGAACTGAACCTTTCATACTCATCATGACATTTTCTTCTGCTTGTAACCGATACAGCTTTTACGTAACCGGTTACAACATGTTTCTGCAGCGTTTCCAAAACTGCTGCTACTTCTATCCCGCAACCTAATGCTTCTACATCCCCCTCTGTGATCATGACCAAGAGTGTGTTCACCTCATCAAACTCTTGTCTTGCATACTTGGCTTTATCCCCTCGAGGTTCCTTTTTGTTCGCATTGCACTCTCTTGCAAAATAACCAAAATTTTGACAATTAAAGCACTGCACCTTGCTTTTGTCAACCCTATTTCGTTCACCTCTGAGGTTTCCTTAACCACCATTTTATTGCATATGCTCTCACCCCTTTGACTAGTCAAATTCTTAGAGTTTTGGGGGCTCCCTTCCACCAAAATTCTGAAAGTTCCATTTACTCTTCATGGGTTATTTTCCTTTTGATCTCTTATTTTTTTCTCGTTGAAATGAGCTTGCAAAGTAATCTCCGCCTTTGCCTATCACTATTTCTCTCTTCTATCCTTTTCTCATGAGCCTTAAGAGAGCTTTGCAACTTCTATTTGTTCATCGTCGCAAGATCTTTTGATTCCTCAATTGTTATGACCATGTTGTCAAATTTTGGCGTTAAAGAACGCAAAAGTGTGTTCTCCTCATCAAACTATTGTCTTGAATCCTTGGCTTATTCTCTTTTAAGTTCCTTCTTATTCGCACTGCACCTTGCTTTTTTCAATCCTCTTCCTTTCACCTCTAAGATTTCCTTGACTACCATTTTTGTTGCAGCTGCTCCCACCTCTTTGACAAGTCGAATTCTTGGAATTTTGGAACTCTCTTCCACCAAAATTATGAAAGTTCCCTTTACTCTTCATGGGCCATTTTCCTTTTGATCTCTTGCTCTTGTCGTTGAAACGAGCTTGCAAAGCAATCTTCATCTTTTCCTATCACTATTTCTCTCTTCCATCTTTTGCTCATGACACTACTACGGAAAACCCATTTAACAACGGTTGGGAAATATATATAATCACGCGGGCGCAAGCGTTGTTATGTAGAGTGTGGTTGTATATATGATACTTACAATCACGACTCAGTAACCGTTGTAATATACTGGAAAGCACACACCCTATCACAACGGGTTTTCCAAACGACTGTTGTGATAAACATAGCGCGCGAGATATTATAACGGTTATGCTATATAACCGTTGTTACATTTTCTGCAAAATTAACATATATTATCATACTTTTATAATTAATCTCATTTTTTAACTTGTATTATTGTTCACCATATCACAACAGAAAATACAACTCACATTTGTGATAAAGATCATAATAATATTAGTTGTACATAATCAGTCAACATACAAACCTAATCGACTATAACCTATTTCGTCATTGTTGTTACAACAAATGCAATGAACACTACAAATAAAAAAATCCAGGTAATCTTCAACTGTTTTTTCAGGATCTTCACCTTCAACTTCAATTCGTCCTCTTTGGTTTTGAAGGTGTTAACCATCTCCTTCTCCTCATTCAAGTTCTTTACTAGTGAAGAAATGATTTGTTTTGCCCTAGGATCCATCTCCTCATCCAACCAAGCAAAGTGAGAGCATTTTTTGTATCCTTGAACTTTATACATCCCACAACCATAGAAACGGCGGCCTGAGTTCGAATCGGTCCATGCAGTCATCAAAGGAGCGTCAAGACCACACTTGCATACATACCTTGAACGACTTGAGGACATGCTTACATGGCTACAACCGGAGTGCTGAGACATTTTAATGGAAGGATTTGATGGAAACTTGAAAAAACTGGGTGAGAAGAAGACAAACAGTGATTGGGGGGAAAAGAAGACGAAAAACAAATCAAAACGATTTGATGGAAATTATAACTTTCATCTAGTTTATGAAGCTATCAAGAAAAAGTACAAGGTGAATAAAGTTTACCCAATAGCTTCATATTTCTTGTATTTTTCTTCATAGCTACACAAACCATATGTATCATAGCCAAAGTATGCGTTTTGTTAAGGTGGTGAAGACGAATTTGAAAAAAAGGAAACATTCACCAAATGAAAAAATGAGAACCCATTTTTAACAAAAAACGTAAACGATATCGAATCATAAGTTAAATAAACAAACCTTAAGTTAGAGATTGGTGAAGAAGAATCTGAAGACGTATCTGAAGGTTGAATGATGTTAGGGTTATGTTATGATAGTGAAGAGTGAAATATGTTAGGGTTTTCTCTTAAGAGAAACGACTGTTATGTACTGAACGATAGATACTTTCGCTTATATACTAAAAAAATATCACTTTTCATCACGGTTAGAAAGAAAAACCGTGATGCAATTTACATATTTTACAACGGTTGTATTGTATAACCGTGGTTAAATAACTTGGTTAAATAAGTCCTCTAACAACGGTTGGTTGACTTAACCGGTGTAAAATCATTTACAATTTATTTTTTAAATAATGGACTTAAGTGACACACGCTTAATGTACTCTAAAAAATGGAAAAAATGTAGTTGCTGGAAATCGAAGCTTGCTACACATCATTTATTACTACGGTGTTTTGAGGCAACCGTCATTAAATTTCTGTTTATAAATCCAGCTACTCACTGGGCGCGAAAATTTTAACTATATTACAACAGTGTATATGAATCAGTTGTACACCTGCCATTGTTGTTTGAGCGTTTTGTAGTAGTGTGAGCGTCAAGAGAGCTTTGCAGCTCGTGTTTGCTCATCATCGCGCGATTTCTTAATTGATATGACCACGTTGTCAAATTTTGGCGTTAAAGAACACAAGATTTTCACGACATATTACTCTGTAACTGTTTCTCCACATGCCTCACTTGATTCACTAATCAAGTGATTCTCGTTGTGAAATTATTGATCGTCTTATTTTCCTCCATTTGTATCAATTCGAGTTAACGTTTGTGAGTTTGTATCCTCACCACCTTTGCTTTATCAGCTCATATGTATGCCCTCTCTAAGTATTCCCACGCTTGCTTCGAAGATTCACAATCACAAACTTTTTCAAAGTTGTCACCATCCACACATTGATGGATAAAAAACAGCGCCTTGAAATATTTCTTCTTCTCTTTCTTACGTTGCTCGTTGTGCATTTGTTGCACCTTTGATAAGAGGATTCACCCCGTTTTTTTATCACTTCAAGAACATCTTGGTAGTCAAACAACACCTTCATTTGTTTGCATCATTTGTCGTAATTCTTCACATCAAGGATGAGTAGGTTTACAATTATTCCTTTATTGGAGACATAGTTCATGTTCCACACTAGGTGTTTGTGGATCAGAACCAAACTCTCGATACCAAATATTAGAACTTAGAACTACAAGATTGGTGAATAATGAAAAAATTAAATATGCAGAGGGAGAGAGAAAGTGAGAGAAAATTGTAATTAAAAAAAGAGAAAGTAAAGGCGAGAATATGAATATTCATTAACAATAGATGCGAATGACCCTTAGCATTTACACACAAAACAATTGGATTGAGATATAAGTTACATCATCAAATAATTGAAAAATTGAATTCTCGGACATGTAATTCGTTACACAAAATCTATAACAGGCTACCGATTACACCAACACCATAATAACTTTTTCTTCAAGTTATTTAACCTTTTGACAATTGGTTAGTAGTCGATCATAACACTTAGCAAAATTCTCTTAACATTTAAAAGTAATTTAAAATTTAATATTCAAGTTTTTTTTTAGTTTTTTTTTTTACATATCTATTAGTGGAGTTCAATCATAAATAAACACTAAATAAAAGACAGATAAATAGAGCAAGACTAAAGTCTATAAATATGTAGGCTCTCTTTTTCTCTAGCTTCAAACTTTCAACCATAGCCAAGTTAACCATCAAAATAAGCTCGTCTCTGACTACCTCATCTACCTCTAGAAATATTCCTACAAGAGTACAAGTTACTTATCCCTATCATAAGCTACTAAGCTAGCTGAGTCTAATCAATCACCATGGCACCACCAAGCATACCCAAAACTGCAACCCCCCAAGACGTAATAACCATCGTCGACATCAGTAACTCACCCTTATTCTCCATAACCTTAGACCAATCACGTAATTTCCTTGCAAATGGCCACCCTTTCCTCACCCGAGTCCCACCTAACATAACAACATCCACCCCTTCCTCTTTTCTCAACTTCAAATCCAACAAAGATACCATTGCCGCCAACAATAACAACAACAACACGTTACAACAACAAGGTTGTTTCGTTGGGTTCAACACCACCGAACCCAAAAGCCACCATGTCGTTCCACTCGGTAAACTAAAAGGAATCAAATTCACGAGCATATTCCGGTTCAAAGTTTGGTGGACAACTCACTGGGTCGGAACAAACGGACACGAACTACAACACGAAACACAAATCTTAATCCTCGACAAAAACATCTCCCTCGGACGACCCTACGTTCTCCTCCTCCCAATCCTCGAAAACAACTTCCGAACCTCACTCCAACCCGGTCTCAAGAATAACATAGACATGTGTGTAGAAAGCGGTTCAACACGCGTCACCGGGTCATCATTCAAAGCCTGTCTTTACATCCATCTCAGCAACGATCCTTACCGTTTAGTGAAAGAAGCAGTGAAAGTAATCCAAACCCAGTTAGGAACATTCAAGAGTCTCGAAGAAAAAACACCACCTAGTATCATCGAGAAATTCGGTTGGTGCACGTGGGATGCGTTTTACTTGAAGGTTCATCCAAAAGGTGTACGGGAAGGTGTAAAGTCTCTCACAGACGGTGGTTGTCCTCCTGGTTTCGTCATAATCGACGACGGTTGGCAATCCATTTCTCACGATGATGATCCTGAGCAAGAAGGAATGAACCGAACCTCAGCTGGGGAACAAATGCCATGCAGGCTTATAAAATACGAAGAGAATTATAAATTTAGAGAATACAAAAATGGTGGGAATAAAGGTTTGGGTGGTTTTGTGAGGGATTTGAAGGAAGAGTTTAGGAGTGTAGAGAGTGTTTATGTTTGGCACGCGCTTTGTGGGTATTGGGGTGGGGTTAGACCTAAAGTGTGTGGTATGCCCGAAGCTAGGGTTGTGGTTCCGAAGCTATCTCCGGGGGTTCAGATGACGATGGAGGATTTGGCGGTGGCTAAGATTGTTGAGAATGGTGTGGGACTAGTGCCGCCAAATTTGGTCCAGGAGATGTATGATGGGCTTCATTCTCGTTTGGAGTCGGCGGGAATTGACGGTGTTAAAGTTGACGTTATCCATGTAAGTCTTCTAAATTTTTCTCGTAATGATTTGTATAGGTAGGTGCGTCTATGTGTTGGGATATGAATTGCATGAGAATTACAAAAGAAAACGTTTTGTTGTTGTTGTGGTCCTAAATTTTCATTTTACTCGGTGATGAAAAGGTTTACTACACTTTGCAATTTTTGTGTGGAAAATATTCTCGTTCGTTTATGGTATTTTGGCTACATTTGTTTTGTTTTAGTTTGCAATAATAGTTTTACACGACAAAGCAACTATGAATACGATTAACTTAGATTTGTTAGCCGTGGTTCATTTCATTTTAATTTTAATTTCTCTACTTGTTTGTGACATCACCACGATGGACATGGAGTCTCAAAAAATAATCTTTGTTAGTCTAATTAATAGCAAAAGAAGAAGAGTGTAGATATGACCAGCTATGGTTTAAATTAGCCACTTGTCTCGAGTAGAAATGGGTGTCGTGAAAAGTGTCTCCTTTGTAAGGTTACACATGGTAAGTATATATGAGGACCTTGCCAATTTGGGATCACAGTTTTTTAGTCCATAGTATTGGTATAACAGATGCACTTTTTAAAATTCATAAATTGCTTAGCACTAGTTCAGAATTTAAGTCTCTTTTATTTGTTTTCAGGTGCATTCATTTTTCTTCAAATTCATATATATTATTCTAAATTTATTGAATAAAAATAAATAAATGAAAAATCGCAAATTCAGATTCTGCATCTCTATTCTCTATACTCAATGTGATCTACACTCAATATTCCCGCTCTCAAATGAGCTCGCTTAATGAGATGATAATATATATTAAAATTTAAATCTCATGGGTACGAGCCAACTCCCGAACCCATTCACCCAACCTAATTCAACCCAATCTTTCTTTTAATTAACTCAATCATGTACAGGTCTAATCCGAACTAACCCATTTAAATCCATTAGTATTTAGCTCGGATAACAGGTTTGAAGTTTTAAATCCACGAATTCGCGAATCTAACCGATTAATATGTCACACTATTTTTATTTGATTTTATTTATAAATATCTAGCATAACTTTTACAATATATATATACATATAATAATAATAATAATAATAATAATAATAATAATAATAATAATAATAATAATAATAATAATAATAATAATAATTATAGTTTTTATAAATTGTAAAAGCCCAAGTTTAAATCAAATTTGTGATATCAACTTTATTTATTTAAAGAGAGATATATATCTTACTTTTTAAATTATAACTTACACTATTTGTATATTTTTCTATCTTTATATAAATCATAAAAGAGTTTTTAGGTATTAATTAATAAATTTTATTCAAATTGAATATTAAAGTTTATGCTTTTTTTAATATTTTTGTAATATAAATGTGTTAATTAAATTGATATATTTTATTTAGAATTTGAAAATTATATTTAGTAGATGATCCACGGACCCAATCAAACTCAGTTCATTGATGATCAAGTTGGTTTAGTTCGAGTTTAATCTTGAAAGTACGGGTTGAACACTCAACCCAACCCAAATAATATTAATCGGGTCAGGTATTTGATTTACACAAATTAAACTCAACCCAACCCACGAACATCTCAGAGATACATTATATTTGGTTGGAAGAAGTTAAAAATTAATTTATTTTTAATTTTAGTTATTACTACTCTTAACTAAATTAATTTAATTTTTATTTAAGTAATTAATTAAATTAATATAAATAGTTACCGTTTATTTTTGGCGCAATATAAATTAGTTATGCTTTTATTTTACTCATAACCTAATATAAACTAGTTAGATTTTTATTTCTCATAAACTATGCTGTTTTTAAACATTCATTAAGTAAAATACTCATAATGTAAAATTGTTGTATCTGGTTCCGCTAACTATTTGTTGGTATATTTTGGTGTGATGATAATGTATCTTAGCAAAAAGGTGTAAATTTGAAACACAGGTATTGATGTGAAAAGGAAATGATAAAATAGGAAAGCTTGTGATATTTGTTACATTTCTCACATTTATTGATTGTTTTGGAATGGTCCAAAAAGACGTGGATCACGTATTTTGTCTCTTCTTTGTTATGTTTTGAGTATTTTTTGTATTCTTTCGTAATTGCAATTGATTATTTAAAAAAAAAAAAGTATTTTGTCTCTTTTCTTCCTGGTGTCCCAATCAAATCTCCTTTAATTTTTAAATTATTTGTACTAGTTTGTCAAAAGAAAATCTCAAATGCATTTTTCATTTTAATATTTACTATTTTTTTTAATTCGTTTGATTTAAAGAATAATTTCATATATGTTCATTTTTTAAACGACGAGAAATGATCGAAACATCGTATAATTTAAAATGGAAAGAGTAAAATGAAGACAACTTTTACTATTTCTTTAGTTGATATTTTTCTTGTTTTTTTTCCTATTGATTCTATTGCTGAATTTTTGTTTGGATAAATAATATAAATAAATATTTAATAAAAATATTAAAAAATAATAATTTTTATTTGGATAAACAATTTAATTAAATATTTATAATATTTAATAAAAATATTAATTTATTTGTTTTTGCAAAATATGTTAAAAGTTCATTGAAGTAAATTAAAAATATTTTGGATATGATACATTAAACTTTTTTCGATAAGCTTTATTTATCAAGTAGTCTAACGGATTGAAATTTACCTTTTAAAGCGAATAAATGTGATTTTAATATTTTTATAGAATTATCAACTGAATTGCCTTAACTAACTAAATTTCATATAATTCTTTAATCAATATTTATTTTATAAGTTTAAATTAATCAAATATTAATTAAAAAATAGAAAGAAATAAGCGGGTAAATAAAAATGGTCAAGCCTAAAACTTATTATAAACTATTTAATAGAACATTTATATCATGGGCATTTATTCTATAAGTAATTATATATAAGTTATTTTATAATAAAAGATAAAATAAAATAAAAATTATTATAAACTATTTTGAAAATTTTATAGATATATGTTAATAATGTTTTATGAATATCTAATAAAATCTTTTTGGCTTAATTGCAACTATGGTCCCCCTATTTTGTATTTTTTTGGGTTTTGATCCCCCATTTTAAAAACCACGATTTTGGTCCCTTTTTTAAGTTTTGAGTTCAATTTTGGTCCCCTCTCCAATTTTGATCCAACTGTTCATGCACTGTTCATGTACGGACATGCACTGTTCATGCACGGACATGCACTATTCATGTACAGACATGCACTGTTCATGAACAGTACATGAACAGTCAGCGTTAAAATTGGGGTGGGGGACCAAAATTGAACTCAAAACTTAAAAAAGGGACCAAAATCGTGGTTTTTAAAATGGGGGGATCAAAACCCAAAAAAACACAAAATAGGGGGACCATAGTTGCAATTAAGCCAATGTTTTTATAAATTCTCTCAAACATTACTTCAAATGTCTTTATTAATTAAAAAAATCAAATAAATTAATCCAAATATACGTTAAGTTTAAACGAAAGAAGTGTGATATCTAATGTTTAATTGATTTCAAAATTTAACAAAAATTTTGGTTAATTTGCATTTTGCAGTTGCTTGAGTTACTATCAGAGGAATATGGTGGACGAGTTGAGCTAGCAAGAGCTTACTACAAAGCACTGACCTCATCCGTGAACAAACATTTCAAAGGCAATGGTGTAATTGCCAGCATGGAGCATTGCAATGACTTCTTTCTCCTCGGCACGGAAGCCATATCCCTCGGCCGCGTCGGAGATGATTTTTGGTGCTCTGATCCCTCTGGTGATCCAAATGGTACATATTGGCTTCAAGGTTGTCACATGGTACATTGTGCCTACAACAGTTTATGGATGGGAAATTTCATTCATCCAGATTGGGACATGTTTCAGTCCACTCATCCTTGTGCCGAATTTCACGCCGCATCAAGAGCCATCTCCGGTGGACCAATTTATGTTAGTGACTGTGTTGGTAATCACAATTTCAAGTTGCTCAAATCTCTTGTTTTGCCTGATGGTTCTATCTTGCGTTGTCAACATTACGCACTCCCTACACAAGATTGCTTGTTTGAAGACCCTTTGCATAATGGCAAAACAATGCTCAAAATTTGGAATCTCAACAAAGTAAGTTACATCTTATCAAATTTTGTACATGACAAGCGAGTTATATACATCTCTCTGTTTGCACGCTAGTATTGTATATGATATTGATTTTTTTAGTTGCTAATTTAGAATGATATTGCAGTATGCAGGTGTTTTGGGTCTATTCAATTGCCAAGGTGGTGGGTGGTGTCCCGAGACACGGCGAAACAAGAGCGCGTCTGAGTTTTCACATCCGGTGACATGTTATGCAAGTCCCGAAGATATTGAATGGTGCAATGGGAAAACTCCAATGAGCATCAAAGGTGTGGATGTTTTTGCTGTGTATTTTTTCAAGGAGAAGAAACTGAGGCTCATGACGTGTTCTGATAGATTGGAAGTTTCCCTTGAGCCATTTAGTTTTGAGCTAATGACAGTGTCTCCAGTGAAAGTTTTTTCGAAAAGGTTGATACAGTTTGCTCCGATTGGGCTAGTGAACATGCTGAACTCCGGCGGTGCCGTTCAGTCTCTGGAGTTTGATGATAATGCAAGCTTGGTCAAGATTGGGGTGAGAGGCTGTGGGGAGATGAGTGTGTTTGCGTCTGAAAAACCAGTTTGCTGCATAATTGATGGGGTTAGTGTGGAATTTGATTATGAGGACAAAATGGCGAGAGTTCAAATTCTGTGGCCTAGTTCTTCAACATTGTCTTTGGTCGAGTTTTTATTTTGATCCCTCTTGAGATTAACTTGAGATCCTATGTGTGTGTTTGTCTGTTTTAAAGTACTTTATATAAGTGTAATGTGTATATATTTCCACTTTTAAAATGTGTGTTTGTTTAAATAGGATTCATTTTTCACCATTTCAATTATTCTAAAATCATCACTTACTTCATTAATGCATGAGTGAAGTATAGGAAACAATTTTCTGTAAACTATTATCAAAATATAAGATTAGTGTGTTTGTGCAATTCACATTAAGGTATTCATAGTATCCTGAAGGGAATTCGTCGTTAATCTTTATTGCATTCAATATATAATAATTGGTAGGGGCGAATTGAACCTAAAGGTTAGTGTGAAATTCACACGCTTTGAATTTTCAAGTACAATCTTCATCAACACCTTCTTTGTTCAAGTGCTGCTACATATTTCAAACAACCACAAACTCCAACAATCTTTAGGTTCAATTACTCTTTACTTATCAATTGCAGCATCACTCAAAGAAATGACATCCAACTTTGTGAAATTGGAAAAGTTTGATGGAGGCAACTTTATCCATTGGCAGAAAAAGATGAAGTTTTTACTTACAACATTGAAAGTGGTGTATGCTCTGAACACTGCAAGACCATTAGAGAGGGAAGAAGAAACCATTGCTGAAACAAGAGAAAGACAAAAATGGGACAATGATGATTACATTTGCATGGGCCATATTCTCAACGGTATGTCAGACTCTTTATTCGATATCTATCAAAGTAGAAATTCTGCAAAGGAACTGTGGGAAAAACTAGAATCAAGATACATGCAAGAAGACGCTACAAGTAAGAAGTTTCTTGTTTCTCATTTAAATAATTATAAAATAGTAGACAATAGGCCTGTAATGGAACAAATGTATGAAATCGAACGTATTCTCAATAACTACAAACAACATGATATGCATATGGATGAAACAATAATTGTATCTTCCATAATAGATTAACTTCCTCCATCATGGAAAGATTTTAAAAAATCTTTGAAACATAAGAAAGAAGACATATCTCTTGAGCAATTGGGTAATCACCTTCATTTAAAAGAAGAGTATCATAAACAAGATGATACTAAAAATCAAATTGCTCATGAGAAGGTGCATGTAATGGAAGAAGAAAATTCAAGTAAAACTTCCAAGAAAAGAAAACGAGATTTTGTAAAATCTTATGAAAATCATAATGTTAATAGCAATAATAACAATAGAAAGAAAAAGAAAGGAAATTGCTATCATTGTCAAAAGCCAGGACACTTTAAAAATGAGTGCAGGTTCTTGAAAAGAGAGAACAAAAACAAGAATTCAAGTGCAACAACAGACAATTTTGTTGCTGTCATTTTTGAAATTAACATGATAGAAGATGTTGATTCTTGGTGGATAGACTCTGGTGCTACCTGTCATGTGTGCAAAAATAAAAAATTATTCAACACCATCAATGAAGAAAATGGTAATGTTTTGTACATGGGAAATGCCTCTACTGTTCAAGTCAAAGGAAAAGGATCAGTCGAGATTGAATTCACTTCAGGAAAAACACTCACTCTTCAAGATGTTCTTTATGTTCCGAAAGTTAGGAAGAACTTGATTTCTGTACCTTTACTTAATAAGTATGGTTTCAAATCTGTATTTGAGAGAGATAAATTTATTCTATCCAAAGGGGGTATGTTTGTAGGGAAGGGTTATCTTTGTGAGAATATGTTCATGTGTAATGTTGTTAATAATAATAGTAATAATAATAATAATAATAATAATAATAATAATAATAATAATAATAATAATGTGATTTCTGCTTATATTGTTGAGTCTTGTGATTTATGGCATATACGACTAGAACATGTTAACTTTAAAAAATTAAATGATATGATAAAATCAAATTTAATTCCGACTCTTGACAAAAATTCAAATTCATGTACTACTTGCATGTTAACTAAAATCACAAGAAAACCTTTTAAAGGAATTGAAAGAAGTTCTAAGGTGTTAGATTTAATTCATTCGGATGTGTGTGATTTACATGGTTGACCCACCATTGGTGGTAAAAAGTACTTCGTCACTTTCATTGATGATTGCACTAGATTTTGTTATGTTTATTTAATGCATTCTAAGGATGAAGTCTTAGACAAATTTGAAATATTTAAAGCACAAGTAGAACTTCAACATGAGACTTTCATTAAATGTTTTAGAAGTGATAGGGGAGGGGAGTTCTATCATCCTAATTATTTTGAGTCCACTGGTATTGTGCATCAAACAACTGCACCATATTCTCCACAACAAAATGGGATAGCAGAAAGGAAAAATAGGGCGTTGGAAGAAATGGTAAATGCCATGTTATCCTATTCTGGTTTATCTAAAGGATATTAGGGTGAAGCCATGCTAACTGCATGTTATATATTAAATAGAGTTCCTAATAAAAGAAACAAGATAACTGTTGAAATAATTCAGTGTGGGTTTTTGTTATCGTATCCGCAGGGATTGTGCGATATTACTGCCGTTCTACAGTTGGAATCATTTTAAACTTAAGGTAACAAAGAGTTTGTTTGATTGGTAACGGAACGTTTGCATGAAAAGTTAATAACAACAGTAAAATAAATTGGTTTTAAAGCGTTTGGTAAAAGCATGCCAAGATTAAGGTTCGATAATCCGTTTCATACATATTTACTCGATAAAGTATGTGAACTTGTTAACAATGAATATAATCACATATCCTCTCAACATGTTTATCTCTAACACATGTTGTGAGATTTATCATATTGATCCTTAGATGATCTCTCATTCTAACTATCAATATAATAACATTAAAAGGTCAATATTTATGAACAACAACTCTCAAAACTATCTCTAGCCTTTGATTGTTGATGGATTAAAACCTAGGTCAAGTCTTTGAACATATTTCTAAATCATGAACCAAAACAAAGTATAACTCATACAAACAAAGTTTTTCACCATATAATAATCATCAACAAGGTTCACAAACTATCTATCAAGATTAATACATACAAAAGAGAGGATTATCTACCTCTAATCTGGACACAAAAGGTGTTTAGCTGCCCATTGACATGGTAGCTTAATCAACAAGTAAGAGACAAAGCTTTTGTTGCATCAATCTTCAATGGATCAAAGATTAAAGCATAAAAGCTTTGGATTCTAAGAAAAATAAGTAAAGATGAAGTTTTTAAGCTTCAAGAGTGTTTTCTAGGTTACAATGAATCTTGTAAAAAGTGATCTCTCATAAAATATCTTCAAAATAACCTAAATACCACTTTCTACCCAGGAAAATTCGCCGAGCGAAGCCCTCAAGTGAGGCCACGTGACAGCTACAGTGCCAGCTTGTCCTTAAGAAAATATCTTCCTTTGTCGGGCGAAACATTCCTTCACTGGGCGAATCCTTCTTCGCCGGGCGAATCACCCAGCGAGCCAAGTTGCTGAGCTACTGAAAGTGGAACTGCAAATCATGTATTTCTCTCGCTGCTGCTTCACCGGGCAAAGCAGCCTTCCCTCGCTTCATGCTTGCCGGACGAAGCTCCCTATAGGTGCAGACACGCGCTTTCTTCGTTTCTTCGTGTTTTCTACTGCTTCGAGCTGCAACCTTTTGTCATATATTCACTGAAACATCAAACTACTTAATATTTATATCAATGCAATAATTGCTTAATAAATAAGTCATTTTCTGATTAAAGCAATAAAAAGAGCTTAAAGGCGTCAAATTTGGATATAAAAACTAGCATTTCTTGACACCTAACTGTGAGAACAAGTTTTGGTTCTACAATGTTACTTCTACGTTTTGATGATATCAAACGAGTATGTTTGTATGAACAATTTTGTAAGACTAATGTTTGTTACTGTTGAGAATCTAACAAACCGGTTATGCTTCCGTAAATTGGCGCAAATACAATGCTAAAAGGAAAATACTTCGCCTATGCATTACACTTGAAATACAGAATTTATTTCAAGAAATTGTGAAGTTCACAAGACTCGATACGAAAGAGAAAGAGAACGAGTTCTGAAGATCTGAAGACAAAGGCTCTGATTGAACGAAGTCCAGATGCATAAGGCTTATACTCTCTGATCAAGGTTCTGAAGACCTAACCATAGTCTCTACTCATGCTTCAACCAAATACCATCAGAAGCCTCTGAAGATATGAGGACAACGCACCAAGCGAATAAGGTTCTGAAGACCAAGTGCTGAAGACTACGAAGGCGCTGCTCTGAGGACTCGAAGACTTGAAGTTCGTAAGAACCAAGCTATGTTTTCCTTTCTCACTTATGTTTGTAAAAAAAGTCTCTGAAGTTGAGAAGCCAAGAATACTAAGCTACATAGTACAGCGGTACCACAATACAAAGCGAAAATATCTTGGTAACAGTGCAAACGGTACAAACGAAGATATTCTGACAAGATAGGACGTAAAAGTTTTTATCTGTCCTCACGCTTCTATCCGCCAGCCTAGTTAGCTATCATGATTACCTTTCAACGGCTCTTTCGACAAGGCTATATAAAGAAGCAAAGACTTGAAGAAAGATACACATGCGAACGCTCCTGCTCAAATACTTTCTAACTGAAATCTTTCTTAAGTCATTCTGGTCGAAACTTGTTTACATATTCAGCTTGTATTAGAAGCGCACTTCTTTTAAACGAAACTTATTTTCAAACTTAGGTTTGTATTCCTTGAGAAAGACCTGTAGGGTTGTATTTCTTGAGAAGTCTAAGACGTGTTGTCTTAGAGGGTGTTCCTTGAGAAAGACCGATGTGGTTGTATTTCTTGAGAAGTCTAGAACTTGAGAAGTTTTAGAGGTTGTTGTTAGTCACCAACATTTTGGCTAGTGCATTGTATTGATCTGATTGATTAGTGGATTAAGACCTCGATTGAGAGAGGCAAAATCACCTTGGCTGGTGGACTAGACTAACTTGAGTGTTTCTCAAGTGAACTAGTATAAACATAACGTGTTATCCCTTTCAGATTCAACAAATGTTATTTTACTAAACAAAAGAGTTTGTGTTTAAGAGTAATCTTAAACAAACAATTTTATTTTGAAAAACCAATTCAAACCCTCATTTCTTGTGTTTTTCACACCTTCAATTGGCATCAGAGTTCCTGTTCTGAGGTGATAAAAAGATTGAATTTTTATCAAGCACTTAACAGTGTTCAGTACCGATCCAAGTGTGAAAAACAATGGCTATACCAACTCCTGAGACAAGTGTTATTGTAAATGAAATTGATTCTTATACTGCAAAACCTCCTATCTTTGATGGGGAAAAATTTGATTATTGGAAAGATAGAATTGAAAGTTACTTTTTGTCGTTTGACTTAGATCTATGGGATCTGATAGTTGATGGCTACAGTCACACTGTAGATTCTGCAGGCAAAAAGATTGAAAGAAGTGCATTTACAGATGCACAAAAGAAAAACTACAAGAATCATCACATAGCAAGAACGATTCTGTTAAATGCGATTTCACATACGGAATATGAAAAAAATACAAACAAAGAAACTGCAAAGTCTATCTTTGACTCTCTTCGTATGACTCACAAAGGCAATGCTCAAGTCAAGGAGATGAAGGCTCTTACACTAATTCAAAAATATGAAGTCTTCAAAATGGAAGACGATGAATCTGTGGAAACCATGTTCTCAAGATTTCAAATGCTTGTTGCAGGACTCAGAGTTCTGGACAAAGGGTATTCCACTGCTGATCATGTCAAGAAAATTATCAGAAGTCTGCCTGTCAAATGGAGACCAATGGTAACTGCCTTGAAACTGGCAAAGGATTTGAATAGTATAAATCTCGAGGAACTAATCAGGTCTTTAAGAAGTCATGAAATAGAGCTTCAAGGAGATGAACCTCAGAAGAAAAGTAAATCCATTGCTCTAAAGCCAAGTCTGAGAAGAAAAAGGCGTATCAAGCAGAGGAAGAAGTGGAAGAATCTGAAGAAGATTCAGATGAAGATGATATATCCTCATATCAAGGAAAATAAGTCAATTGTGGAAATACAGAAAGAATAAGTTCAGAGGACCAAGAAGAAGATCTGAATCTACATATGGTCAAAAGAGAACTTATGGAAGAGATGTTACATGTTTTGAATGCAAGGAGCCTGGACATATAAAAAATGATTGTCCAAAATTAAAGAAAGATGAGAGACCTAAGAAAGCCAAAAAGAGTCTTATGGCAACTTGGGATGATTCAGAATCTAAGGATGATTCTGATGGAGAATGTGTCAATATAGCATTCATGGAAAAAACCAACGATGTCTTATCAGAAGGAGAACTATCAGACTCTGACGACGAAAGAGAGGTACTTTCTTCCTTATCCCGTTCTGAACTCGAAATAGGATTATCTGAACTTATGGAAAGATATCAAATCCTTCTAAGAAAACACAAAACTCTGAAAAAGACTTTTGTGGTTCCTTCAGAAGATCTTGCTAAAAGAAAGCAAACCATCTCTGAATTAAATGAAAAATTATCTTTCTTAGAAAAATCAAACGCTGTTTTAAAAAAATAAAGTCTCTAAGTTAGAAGAAGAAATCACTTCCAACATAAATGACACTAATGAAGTAGTCATATATGATAGAGCCTTTCAACACTTCCTTGCTAAAAGCATAGATAGAAGCAAAATGGCTTCAATGATCTATGGAGTCAGCAGGAATGGTAATAGGGGTTTGGGATATTCAGGACCATCACAACCATATGATGAGACCAAGAGTATCAGGATAATACCTCTGTCCAAACATTTTGTGCCCTCTGGCACTAACCTGAAATGCTCAGAACCATAAGATTCAAAATCTACTACTACACAAACACAGACATGAAAGAAAACTTCTAATCTTAAACATTATGCACAAGTCCCACACTATTATTCTACTATGAGGAAGTCCAAAGGTGTCAGAACCTCTGGAAAGACTAATGCGAAAGGACCCACAAAATGGGTACCTAAAAATGAGATAGTGTATGTTGCAGATATCCTTAATGGCATCACTGAAACACCAGTCATGGTACCTAGACAGTGGATGCTCACGACACATGACGGGAGAAAGGCATATGTTCCAAGATCTGAAACTTAAACCTGGAGGTGTCGTCGGTTTCGGAGGAAATCAGAAAGGAAGAATTATTGGCTCCGGAACTGTTGGCAAAGGTAAGCTTCCTTCTATTAATAATGTTCTGTTAGTTAAAGGTCTAATACATAATTTATTGTCAATTAGTCAACTTAGTGACAATGGTTATGACATTATTTTCAATCAAACGTCCTGCAAAGCTGTCAGTCAAAAGGATGAATCTGTCATGTTCAACGAAAAGAGGAAGAACAATACTTACAAAATTAAATTATCAGATTTAAAACATCAGAATGTAAAATGTCTTCTGTCTGTTAATGAAGAGCAATGGGTCTGGCACAGACGTCTTGGTCATGTTAGCTTGAGAAGAATATCTCAGCTGAACAAGCTAGGACTTGCCAGAGGCTTGCCAAATCTAAAGTATTCTTCAGATGCTCTTTGTGAAGCATGTCAGAAAGACACGTTTTCAAAAACTTCTTTTAAAGAAAAGAATATTGTTTCCACCTCTAGACCGTTAGAACTTCTTCACATTGATCTTTTTGGACCAGTGAAAACTGCCTCTATCAATGGTAAGAAATACGGACTAGTCTTCGTTGATGATTACAGTCGTTGGACATGGGTGAAATTCTTAAAACACAAGGACGAGTCACATTCTGTGTTTGCTTCTTTCTGCACTCAAGTACAAAATGAGAAAAATAGCAAAATAGTTAAAGTCAGAAGTGATCATGGTGGAGAATTTGAAAACAAGGATTTTGAAGAACTTTTTGATTCACATGGGATATCTCATGATTTTTCTTGTCCTAGAACTCCACAACAAAATGGAGTTGTAGAAAGAAAGAACAAGACTTTACAAGAAATGGCTCGCACCATGATCCAAGAAACTGACATGGCTAAGCACTTTTGGGCAGAAGCAATTAACACAACATGCTATATTCAAAATAGAATCTCTATCAGACCTATCTTGAATAAAAATCCTTATGAATTGTGGAAGAATAAGATTCCCAACATTTCTTACTTTCATTCGTTTGGATGTACTTGTTTTATATTAAACACTAAAGAGAATCTTGGCAAGTTTGATTCCAAAGCACAGAAGTGTCTGCTGTTAGGATACTCTGAGCACTCAAAAGGCTACAGAGTTTATAACACAGAATCACGGATTGTGGAAGAATAAATTCAATTTAGATTCGATGACAAGCTTGACCCTGAAAAGTCAAAGCTAGTTGAAAAGCTTGCAGATTTGGAAATCAGCTTTTCGGAACCTAAAGAAAAAGCAGATGAAGTTAAAGAACAACAAGATCCTACTATAGACACTATCGATGTAACTCCTAATACTCCACATCAAAAGAAAATGAGAATGTCTACATCACATCCTGAGGAACTAATTGTGGGTAACAAGGACGCTCCAATCAGAACCAGATCTGCCTTCAGACCATCAGAAGAAACACTCTTAGGATTAGTGTCGTTAATTGAACCAGCTATTGTTGATGAAGCCCTTATGGATAAGGAGTGGGTTCTGGCCATGGAAGAAGAACTTAATCAATTCTCAAATAATGATGTATGGGATCTTGTTCCAAAACCTAAAGATGTTCATGTAATTGGAACCAAGTGGGTATTCAGGAACAAGCTAAATGAGAAGGGAGAAGTTGTCCGAAACAAGGCACGACTTGTTGCTCAAGGTTGCAGTCAACAAGAAGGAATTGATTACAACGAAACATTTGCTCCGATCGCTAGACTTGAAGCCATACGATTATTAATTTCCTTTTCAGTAAACCATAACATCACATTATATCAAATGGATGTTACGAGTGCATTCCTAAATGGTTATATATCAGAAGAAGTTTATGTCAAACAACCTTCTGGTTTTGAAAACTCAGAAAAATCATATTTTGTTTTTAAACTTAAAAAGTATCTCTATGGTCTGAAGCAAGCTCCCAGAGCTTGGTACGATAGATTGAGCAAATTTCTTTTAGAAAACAATTTCACTAGAGGAAAGGTTGACACTACTCTCTTCTGTAAAACATTTAAGAATGATATTCTTATAGTTGAAATCTATGTAGATGATATTATTTTTGGTTCTGCTAATCCCTCTTTATGCGAAGAATTTTCAAAGTTAATGCAAGAAGAATTCGAAATGAGTCTGATGGGTGAGTTAAAGTTCTTCCCGGGAATTCAAATTGATCAGAAACCAGAAGGCACCTACATTCATCAAAGTAAATACACTAAAGAACTTCTGAAGAAATTCAACATGATGGATTGCAATACAACAAAGACTCCAATGCATCCAACATGTATCATGGGAAAGGAAGAAACAGGAGTTAAGGTTTGTCAGAAGCTCTATCGTGGTATGATAGGCTCTCTCTTGTATCTAACTGCTTCTAGACCTGATATATTATTCAGTGTACATTTATGTGCTAGATTCTAATCAGATCCTAAAGAGCCTCATTTAACTGCTGTTAAACGAATTCTAAGGTACCTGAAAGGAACAACTAATCTTGGCTTGATGTATGAGAAAACATCAGAGTACACTCTTTCTGGTTACTGCGATGCAGACTATGCTGGAGACAGATTGGAAAGAAAAATCACATCCGGTAACTGTCAGTTCCTAGGGAACAACCTAATCTCTTGGTCAAGCAAGAGACAATCTACAATTGCTCTCTCAATAGTAGAAGCAAAATACATATCCGCTTCTTTATGCAGTACTCAGATGTTATGGATGAAAAATCAACGGGGAGATTATCAAATATACGAGAGTAACATTCCTATCTTCTGTGATAATACTGCTGCTATTTGTTTAAGTAAAAACCCAATTTTACACTCTAGGGCTAAACACATTGAAATAAAACACCATTTTATCAGAGCTATGTTCAGAAGGGAACTTTATGCTTAAAATTTATTGATACAGACCATCAATGGGCTGACATTTTTACAAAACCCTTGGCTGAAGATAGATTTCAAATTATTTTAAAGTATCTGAAAATGGACTACTATCCAGAGTAAGAGTATTTTAGAACCAAATGTGCTTAGTCAGAAGAAATGATTATTTTAAAATCATCAGAACCACTTTTGTGAAACGTGTCTCAGTTCTGATGAAATTGTCTGAGTTATCCAGTCAATCATGACGTGTCATTTAATTAGAAAATAATGTTTGCATGTGATTTGATTATATCTAAATCACTATATTTATCCAAATCAAGCGAACAGTAATTTTCTTGAGATTGACTTAAAACTTGATTACATTCATTCATTTATCCCCTATACGTGTCTATTTCGTTAAGTTTTAAAAAGCACTCCTATTTCCACTCTCTCGCTCAAAGAAAAATCCTAAAACCCTAAATCATATATCTCTCTCTCTCTCTCTCTCTCTCTCTCTCTCTCTCTCTCTCTCTCTCTCTCTCTCTCCATTTCAAACACCCAATTTTAGTGTCATCATCTCCGATCTTAACTACCATAATAATGAACACCATTCAACAAGAAACGGTTCGCTTCTCCAAAGAATTTGAAGCATCACTGAATCCCTCGCAAGACTTACCATCCCCATCTGTCGCACCTTCTACAACCATCGTGACCACCGTGACGACCGCTTCAACTTCATTATCTCTTCCAACGATCGATGCAAACCATGTAACGCAGAGAAATCCTTTGGTTACCTGTGTCATTCATGAAGATAAGCTAACTGTTCTCAAACAACTAGATGTCGATTTCGACAATCTTCGTGATAATGGGTTTGATCTAGTTGATCAGCTAAACACTCAGGGTTGGAAAAGTTACTTTGACAGACTTAGAGGCCTTACCTATGAAGTTCTCGTCAAAGAATTCCGAAGACAAGCTGAAGCTGACAATCTCCATGTTGTTTCCTTTGTTATGGATCAAAAGATTATTATCACTGAGAAGTCAATTTCAGATTTCTTAGGAATGAAGTTCTTGGAAGGAAAAAGAGTCTATGGAAGAATCAACAAATCTGACTTTGTCATTAACAAAGCGATTTTCAAAAATTGTCAACCCGGGACAACAGAATACAAAAGCAAGAATTTGCGTGACAATCTGAGGATCTGGCATAAAATTATTCTTGGATGTATTAATCCAAGACCTTCTAAGAGTGTTGCAGATTTCTTCAATGCAAATCAAAAGTACATGCTGTACTACTTCCACAAGAATGAGAAAATGTGTCTTCCATCCATTCTATTCTACTACCTAAGAGATATGGTGCAGAAGACAAGAACAACAGCCTCACCAGATAGGAAGATTATAAACTACATTCCTTTTGGAAGACTTCTATCTGATATTTTTGTTGAAAGCGGCTTAGTGGAGTATCTAGTCAAAGAAGCCAAATATACAGAATACCTGACTGCAAGCATAGGAGAAGTTTTCAATGTTGTGAACCTTAAGCATATGAAAATGGTGACAAATGTTGAAGTGAAACCTATGTCTATCCTTCACGACACCGTGATTCACAACAGACTTCCTGTAACAGATTATCCAATTTATCACAGAGGAGATAATATGTATACTATTGCTTCATTCGTTGCTATAATGAGAGAAGAAGGACATGACATGTATGGATTCAGAATCGAAGATGTTGCTCCCAAACCTAAATATATTACCAGGAGCAAGAGAAAGCAAACTGAAGACGTTTCTGAGCCTAAGAAGAAGAAAAAGGATGATAAGGCTGAAACCTCTAAAACTTCCAGACTGAAGTCTCTTCTTCTTGAGAATATAAATAAATCTGCTATCAATTATTTTGGTTCTATAAATGTCGCTGAGACTGTCATTGCACCATCATCATATCAAACTACCTTCATTCCTACCTCCAATCCACAAGTGAAGTTTAAACCACCATCTTTTTCAATTCCTCCTCCAACTACCACTATCCAATCTTCACCCAACTCATCAATCAGTACACCTATCTCGTCTAAAGTTGCTCTTATCTACACCTCGATAATAACCTCTTCAACCATTCAGCCAAATAAACCAGGTTCCACGAACCTAATCTCTGAATCTCAAGACCTCAGCATTGAGTCTAGCTCTGAGGAAACCATCTCTGAATCTCTAGAAATTGTCACACCTGAAACCCTCCTGGTCTCAGACACTCTAGAAGTATCATCTCCTACTGATCAACCAACTAATCAACATCCTCCTACTGAGATTGTTTCATCTCAGCCAACATCATCTGAAACTAATTCTGCTAAGCCTGACCTTGCTATAGTCATCTATGACATACCACTTCCAACAACTTTTGAGGAATGCATAGGTCAATTTCATGACAAGGCATTAAAGAAGTTTGCAAAATTAAGAGAAGAAATCAACATAAGTGCCAAGCCTTTGGAGCTTGAAAGTTCTTGTCAAATCTTCCAGAAATGGTTGAATTCTGAACTTGCAAGAATTGTCAGCTTCTCGGATGCCACTATAACTGCTGGAATTCAGTTGGAAAAGGAAAAAGCAGAAGCTGAAGAACGGATCAGGGAACTCAAGTTCTTGGCCACAAAACAGAAAGAAGTTGAAGAAAAAGCTGCTGAAAAAGCCAGACTTCTTGAAGAAAAAGCTGCTGAAGAAGCCAGGATGGCAAAAGAAGCTGAAGCCATGGAAAAGGTTAAGCAAGATGCTATAGTTGTGTCCTCATCTGATCCGGCTGTTAAGCGTTTGGAAATCGCAGTTGAAGAAATCAGAGAAGAACAACAGAAATTCAGAGAGAATTTTAAGGAACAAAAGGTTGTCAATGCAAATGTTCAGAGCATGCTTCAGAAGATTTGGGACAAGATGTCCTCTGGAAGCACATAAGTTTAGTTATGTCTAGTTTGTGTTTAGGACTTTAGATCTTCGTTTTTCACCCTTGGACCACTAATCTTTTTGATCATCACAAAAATGGGGAGAAGTTATATGAATATGATATTTTGATTCTATAGTCAATCTATGAAAAATAACGCTGTTTACATGCTAACAGATAAACTGTTATTTCTATTAGATTTTTTTTCAGGGATTCTGATCCAATAGTGAAATCAGGGGGAGCCCAAGCATAGAAATTCATCAAGTCTAAAACTCAGGGGGAGTATTTCATACGAAGGATAAGCAATTTTTAAAATCTTTTATTATCCCTGCATTATATATCAAAATTGTGTCATCAAAATACATAGTTTTGTCATTATCAAAAAGGGGGAGATTGTGAGAACAAGTTTTCGTTCTGCAATGTTACTTCTAAGTTTTGATGATATCAAACGAGTATGTTTGTATGAACAATTTTGTAAGACTAATGTTTGTTACTATTAAGAATTTAACAAACAGGTTATGCTTCCGTAAATTGGCGCGAATACAATGCTAAAAGGAAAATACTTCGCCTATGCACTACACTTAAAATAAATAATTTATTTCAAGAAAATGTGAAGTTCACAAGACTCTGATACGAAAGGGAAAGAGAATGAGTTCTGAAGATCTGAATACAAAGGTTCTGATTGAATGAAGTCCAGATGCAGAAGGCTTATACTCTCTGATCAAGGTTCTGAAGACCTAACCATAGTCTCTACTCATGCTTCAACCAAATACCATCAGAAGTTTTGAAACATATTTCCTTTCCCCTTACATAAGTTTTGAACTTGAAATGCTCTCCCTCTGGTTGCAACACATTTGCATAAAATTCCCTAACCAGCTCATGACTAACACGATCAACCGGGTTCAGCAGAGATCCCCACTTCTTACTTTCAAAGATAACCTGAATCCTTCGGTAATCCCCCTCGTGATTCAAGATAAACTTCCTCTCTGAAATGATTTGCCTACCCTCCAGGCTAGTAATTCTGACTGCATGCTCAGCACTAAGAAAACGACGCTGATCAAACTCAGCTGGAGGAGCAGAACCACTAGCAGCGGTACCCTTTTGTTTCTTGGAAGCAGTTGGTTTCACTCTTGGAGGCATCTGCCAAACATAACAAAAAACAACCCATCACAATAGCAGAAATCATGTTAGACTAAAATACAATTGAAAAGAAAATGAATAAAAAAAACAGAGTTTATTTTACAAAGCCTAGTTCTGCTTTCTACTCATCTTCTTCATCAATCACACACACACACATACCAAAAGACAAACAACACAGAAGCAGCAACATGCAAAGCAACAACAGTATTACACTACTCCTAAATCTAAAGTTTTCAAAAGCAAACCCTAACCACATTTCTACTACTAAGAACTAAGAAGAAGAATTTAACATAAATTAAACCATAAAAATCTAACCTTGAAAGTGAGTTAAGAGAGTTGACAAAGATTGAAAAAGACAATGAGTTGCAATAGAGATTTAGGGTTTGAGTTTGTGTTAAGAGAGCAAGAGACCAAATGAGGAAAAAAAATAAAGTGCTTGAAACCCTTTTATAGTGGGGACAACAAAATCTATCAATAATTCTATTATCCCCTTTTCTACTGAAAGCACGCTGGTCCCCCCTTTTTTATTTTTCCACCTCAACTTGTTTCGCCCGGCCACGCAGAAGCGAAGGCCAGGGAAACAAGCTTCGTCGGGCGATGCTCCTTGTTCGCTGGGCGAACTACACCAGAAACAACAAAGCCTGTTTTGGTGTAGGCTGTCAACTCAAAACCATCACCACACTTTCAAACACACTTACAAGCATATTTTAACACAAGAACAATGAAAATACTTACAATGTTGGGGTGCCTCCCAACAAGCGCTTTGTTTAACGTCGTTTGAGCTCGACGGTCAAAGATGACCTCAATGATCATCTAGAAAAACAACGCAATTTTCACGATCAATCTCGCCTCCAAGATAGATTTTAAGTCTTTGTCCATTCACAGTCCAACTCCTTTTTTTCTGCAAGTCCTCTATCACAATAGCACCGTAGTGCTTCACATCTTTAATAAAAAATGGTCTAGACCACTTGGACTTCAATTTTCCCGGAAAAAGCTTCAAACGGGAATTGAACAGAAGAACCATTTGGCCTACCCGAAATTCTTTCAGACGGACTTTCTTGTCATGATACCCCCTTAACTTTTTCCTTATAGAGCTTGCTAGAATGATAAGGGTTATTCCTTAATTCTTCCAAATCGTGCAATTGGACCTTTCTTTTCTCGCCGACCAAGTTAGGATCAAAGTTTAACAATTTTAACTCCCAAAGAGCTTTGTGCTCCATTTCAACTGGTAAATGACATGTGTCATACCCCAAATTTTGACCACTAATATTTCCAATCATTATACAAATCATCATCAAAATATGAATGTATTTACATGCCTCACCAGTCTCCCCAAAGATGGGTGAGCATTCACTACAAACAAGAATTAGGGTTTCAAGCCCTCTCCGAGCACTTAGACAAAGGATCAATCAAGGAATGATATGATCTTCAACTTGTCTAAAATCTCAAACCTCCATAAAGAATCAAGAGGACTCCCACATCAAGGATTAAGTACAAGGTTGCAACATTCCAAGTGGACCAGCCTCAAGATCGCCAGTGTCACCAAATTACGGTTTTGGTTGACCAAGGCCTCCGGATGAAAATTTTAATCTGGGCATGAGCCAATGCTTCAAGAAATGACCCAAGGTACTCCAAGGGACCTCATGAACCCAATCATCAAGTTAATATAACCTTAGGGGATGCATTTACCAAAAATCAGGAATTAGGGTTTCTTGACCTAATTCACCCCTAAGTTGACTTCTGGGACAAAACATGAGCCAAGACCTCAAGACATGATTTGAGGACCTTAAATACACCATATTGATCCATTTTCAACAATGGATTGATACAAGAAGCTTGATCCACAAGTTTCAATTTCACCTGGACCACAATTAGGGTTTTGAAGAAAAAGTCAACTGTGCCTTTGACTTTTGACCAAGACATGCTCCCAAACCTTGGGACATGATTCAATATACCCTATATCACCTATGGAGTCCATCCATTAGGTTTGATTTAGGTCAAGGACTTGATTTCACAAAGGATCGCACAGTTTGAATTTCATCTGCTGAAAAAGTCAACTGTACAAAAAGTCAAAGTTTGACTTTTTGATTTTTTTGGTCAACCAAGGTTCTTTAACCCTAAAAAAATGTTAATATGTGATTTGAATAATCATTCATCAAGAAAAATCAAAGAAAGTGAGTTAACTTGTAAAATGGGTAACCATAAAAAGCTTAGAAATTTTCTAAGTTATGGAACAAAGTGGCTATGGTACCAACTTCCAAGGATCATAACTTGAGATCCAAGCAACCATTTTGGATGGCCCAAAGATGGATTTGTAGCTCTCATTACACACTTCAAAAGTGTCAACTACATCTCATTCCAATTCTTCATGGATTTTATGTTATGGAGTGATCAAAATGGCTGAAAACATGAAAATGACACTTTTCCAACACTTAGTGAAATTTTCACTAAGTCAAAATCTGCCTTACTTTTTCCAAAATGTAGGGATATTTTCACCTTGATCCAAGTCAAACCAGGTCTAGGGGTGGACATCAAAGTTAAAGTATGCTATGAGGGCTTTCCAACAAGTACCAGATCATCTCCAAATTCCATTTGAGCAAGGAGATACAACCCTTGGAACATGGCATCCTGAATTGGTTTTTTAAGGAAGAATTGTGCACATTTGCTCGATTTGTCCAAATCTGATAAATCTAAGCCTTGTCATCATTTTGGACACATCTGAGGATCAAATCCAAGGGGGATGATCTGATCTCCAAGCCTCCAAAGTCCAAGAATCTACAAGTAGCATGCCAAACCTAAAAGGCTACAAAGATGCCAAATATCCAATTTTGTTTCCAAGCATTCAATGCATACACCAAGGTGGCATGAACTGAGCCTATTCCAACTGAAATCAGTCCAAGTTTATCTCTGAACCAAAGCTACAAAGCCTGTGCTCTAATCTAAAGTCAATGGCTAGAGGAGACTTGAGATTCCATTTGATCACAATTGGCCACAGACCTGTACCAGTTGTCATTCACTATTGATGCCAAAACAAACTTGACACACTATAAATAAGCATCATTTGTGATCAGTTTGAGTACACTAAAGCACCCAAACTGATGCTTTCCTCAAAATCACCTCTTTCACTCCAATTTTGCCTTCTAACTCAAGTCACTATCGGGTTTTGAGTTTGAGAGCAATTCCAACCAAACCAATCACACACACACACACACCTCACATATATAATATAAAAGTGATCCAAACTCTTACATAACATCTGGAACACCAATTTCTCAAAATTACCAGCCATCTGCACAAGCTTTTGACAGATTTGCAGTTGAGGTGCCAAATCAAGTTCCAGCTCAATTCAATCCACTCCAAGCATTCATACACACTCCATACGCGGGCAAGAACAAGGTGTTCTTGGCGCCCTTTTTTAAACTTTTGAATTTTTGAATTTTTATTATTTTATTTAATTGATTCAAAATTAATTTCTCTCTGAATTTTAATGATTTTGAGTTGATTCTTTTTCCAAAATTCACAAAAATGTTAAAATATTTTATTTTACAAAAATTTCCCAAAAATATTATTTATTTCATATATTTGATATTTTTGCAAAGAATTAATTTTTATTTGTTTTTTAACATTTTAAAAATTTTCTTTCTCTTGGTTTTCCAAACTTGAATGGTTTTCAATCATTTTGTGGATAAAAACATGATTTTTGAGACATTGACCCAAAATCACAACTCATTTCTCACATGTTTTCAATGATTTTATTAAGTTTTAATCAAAATTAATTCCATTTTTAACAAAATTAGGGTTTGATTGATTTCACCCTCATCAATCTTTTTCAAAACACTCCCTTTGTAAATAAAACATTTTGGGCCTCACACATTGTATAAGTTCTTCTGTATATTTTCAAAAGTTCGGCGCGGTCGTCGCCTTTAAAACAAAATCAACAGGGTCTCTCCTTGAGTTGTAAGCCCCATCACTTGTACAAAAATAAATCTTTAGGCCTCTAATAGAGTGTAAGACCTAACCCCTTTGTACAAAAAATCTTTTTGGACCTCAGTCATTGTATAAGTCCCTCTGCGATCTTCAAAAAAATGGTGCGATCACTGTTAAACCATGGGCCTCTCCTTGAGTATAAGCCCCAACAATCTTTGCAAAACAACTTTCCTTTTGATTTAGGTTCAAATATATATGTTGTTATCAAAACTTTCTTTAATTTCTTTGAACAACTAACAATACAGCATGGAAGCTTGCTCGCCTGTAAGTTTTAAATAGCTTTCATTTACTCGCTTTCATATATATATATATATATATAACTGTATTGTGGGAAGTTATGCACTGTAAGTCTTCTTTCATATCCTTTTAAATACTTGTCATATATCAACTGTATATATACTAGTATAGTTATTTAGAGTTTTCCCCGGCAACTAGGTCTAGAACTAGGTAAAGCCATGTTCGTCACTCTTAAATACAGTCAAAACTAGATCCGCATAGGATTTCCAGATACATTCTTGCCTTCTCTTGGGCTTAAACAATATGGAACAAAGAGAAAGGCAGTGTTCTTCGTGAACCTTTTCTCAGGCTGTCACCCCTAGAAATTGTCAAAGGAACTCTACTCCCTAGAGTTGATCTATTCTCGGTGAATAGTATCTCTTGAGTTTCTTCAAACCTCAGAATTTTCACTAAATGATCTATTTTTGGTGAATAGAATGTCTTGAACTTTTCTTGGTTTGGGACCCACAGGCTTCCTAAAAGCATCCCCGCCTTCTCTTGGGCTTTGTACAAGGACCCTATGGCTTCTTAGAAGTTCTCATGCCTTCTCTCGAGATTAATACAGGGACCCTGAAGACCTCTTAAAGGTATAAGACAGAACTTAGTCATCATTTGCTAGAGCAGTCTTTCCAGTGTCAAATCTCAGACCAATTTTAGGGTTGATTCTCATCCCTTAAAACACCCGCCTTCTCCTGGAGGCATCATACAAAAGATAAAACTCTTCCACATCAGTAAACTCAGACAGTCTAATCTTCTTGAGTCTCAAAGACATTCTCAAGTTCCCTATAAACATAGGAAGAAACCCCAGATTTTGGATTAATCTCCAACAGAGTTAAAACTCGTGGGTTCTAAAACCCAGTCTCTCTCCTAAAAATCCCAAGCCAGGGTTAGTTTATCATCATCATAACACTATCTCAAATTAGAACCTCAAGGTCTCTGATCTATCAACTCTTATGTAATCCTCAGCAGAAGTTGATTCCCCACTTGGACCTGCCTTGGGATCTCAATTATTCCCAGCAGAAGATAGCCTCCTCTTAGGCTTTGTATAATGATCTTTTCTCAGCATAGTCAGCCTCCTCTTGGGCTTCGTACAATGATTCTCCCCAGCAGAGCTAACCTTTTTAGACTCTCTTGTTGAGTCAATCACCTTTTCAGACTTTCTTGTTGAGTCAATCAACTTCCCGACTCTCTTGTTGAGTCAATCACGTTCCAGACTCTCTTGTTGAGTCAACCCTTTTAGCCTCAATCTCGGGCTTTGTACGAGACAGATAAAAACACTCTCTTGTTGAGTTGATCCTTTTAGACTCAATCTTGGGCTTTGAAAAAGATAGATAAAAATACTATTTTATCGAGTCAATCTTTTCCAGCCTCGTTTTAGGCTTGGTATAAAGATGCCCCCTAGTAGAAGTTAGCCTCCTCTTAGGCTTTGTATAATGATTTCTCCAGCTTGTTTAGCCACAATCCTGGGCTTTGTACAGGACAGATAAAAGCACTCTCTTGTTAAGTCAAACCCTTTTAGCCTCAATCTTAGGCTTTGTACAAGACATAAATCTTCGTCTCTTAAACTTGGGAATAAACATTTTCCCCAGCAGGGCCAATTCCTCCTAGCCTTCATTTAGGCCTTAGGAAGTAAATTCCCAAGTAGAGTCAAACTCTTTCCCGCCTCAATCTTGGGCTTTGTACAAGACACCTAAAATATCCTCAGCCGAGTCAGTAAAGTCTCTTTTAGCCTCAATCTTGTACTTTGTACAAGACAGATAAAGATTCCTTTCCCGCAGCGTCAGTATTCTTTTCAGCTTCTATCTTGGGCTTTGTACAAGATACATACAAACCTCCCCGGCCGAGTCAAAATCCTTTTTAGCCCCAATCTTGGGCTTTGTACAAGACAGATAGAATATTTTCCCCGGAAAAGTCAAACTTTCAGCCTCCTCTTAGGCTTTGTATAATGATATCCCCAAAGAGTCAGTTTCTTTTTTGCCTCAATCTTGGGCTTTGTACAAGACATCAATATATACCCTCTCTTGTTGAGTCGGTCTTACCCAGCCTCCTCTTAAGCTTTGGGTAAGGACTTCCCCAATGGAGTCAATCAACTTCTTAGCTTCAACCTTGGGCTTTGATCAAGGCACACAAAAATCAACAAACCCTCTTTAGAGATGACAAATTCTCTCTCAGTTAAACCTTTTAGCTTCAATCTTGGGCTTTAAACAAGACACAAATAACCCTTTTAGCTTCAATCTTGGGCTTCGAACAAGACACCAAAACATTATCTTCTTCCTCCCTTAGAATAGGAGGAACTACGATTACTCTGATTTTCCTGTTTCGTTTAAACGGGAATACGTAGGCATAAGTTTGAAAAATCTTAGCGAGCATACTAATAAAAAACTCTAGGTCCAGTACCTTCATACCAATCAAAATCTAGGTCCAGTGCCTTACCAAAAATCTCGGGCAAGCCCGAAATCAAACAAAAACTCACTCACTCTCTCATACTTCCCAAGAAACTTTCCCAGCCCATTACCAGATAAATACTATCAAGTACAAAGCGAAACCTAAAGCTAATGTCCTGTGGATAACCACATATAGGATGGGTAATTGACAACTCCCCATTATATAACCTGACCTCGGACCCCCAATCTCTTTAAGCGTGTGTTCAGTTAAACATTCGCGTGCAAGGTTAGTTTTAGATAGCTTCCCTTTCCTTTTCAGCTTCATGGGATAAATAAGAAATCAAAAAGTAGCACCCCCTTTCTCCTCGAGGAAGAAAACCCAACCCAGCGATAAGGTGGTCGCGTCACCGACAAAAATCGCTCGCTACAGTAAAATGGCGACTCAGCTGGGGAGGTTTGTTGATCTGTTAGGATTATAGGCTATAGCTCTTAAGAGGTCTAGGATGTTAGTTTTAGGAATATATATATATATATATATATATATATATATATATATATATATATATATATATATATATCGCTTTTCCTAATTGATATCCGTGTTTATTTTTCTGCTAATGGGACTGCGGGTGATGCCGTATCTGGAAAGTTTGAGTGACACCTAAGATAAGTGATGGCATTAGACGGGTAATCTTACAGGGAGTGACTCCCAAATAAGAGACCCCGACCGACCATTGAATCAGTGGAGATACCCTTTGCGGATTCAATGCCTATACGACTTCGGTTGTTGAAAGCAGATTGTTCGATTGTGGTGTCCATGAAACTGATGATTTAGTAGGATGAGACCTTGTTACTATTTTGTAGTGCGAAAGCTATTGAAAATAGTTGTCACGCGATACTACCCTCATTTGAGATTACTCTAAGATACATCAGCTCGCTCTGGTGAACCAACTTGCTGTTGTTATCCCAAGAGGGGTCAATGATTTTGAGGACAGGTACAAAAAATCACCAGTACAATCTTTGGGGATGGGTAGAGCCATGACTTCATGACACCGAACCTTTGACCCCATGTTTTTTCTATGTTTTTGTGTGCTGCATTCATGCATTCATTTCATTAAAAGAAAAACTTTAAAC
Source organism: Lathyrus tuberosus (assembly GCA_022829125.1). NCBI lineage: Eukaryota > Viridiplantae > Streptophyta > Magnoliopsida > Fabales > Fabaceae > Lathyrus > Lathyrus tuberosus. Next base: position 13,105,108 of record JALAZF010000109.1, read on the forward strand.
AAAGAAAAAAAATCTTTTTTTCTAGTATCTCTTTTTCAAATTAAACTAAGACAATGATTGCAAATATTAGAGAGAAAGATTACATTATGGATTTTAGTAGAAGGAAGACTCAAAAGTACACCTTCAAGGTTCCAAAATTAGAGGATTTGAGAGGATTGGCAAGGATGATCACCAACCCTGATGCTTTCAGAGCTAAGTACGGAGGACTGCTGTCTCTGTTAAGGGTCCATGTAATTGAAGGAATCCTGTCCACACTCATTCAGTTCTACGATCCGGTCTATCATTGCTTCACATTCCCAGATTATCAGCTAGCACCAACACTGAAGGAGTACTCTCACATGACTGATTTACCTATTACTGGCCAAGCTCCCTTTTCTAGACTGGAAGAAATTCCAAAGGATCAAACCATTGCAACAACAATCTATTTGGACGAGTCAGAAGTTAGGACTCACATGACCACTAAGGGTGAAATCCATGGTTTACCAGCCCAATTTTTGGTAAAGAAGGCCCTGTACTTTGCTAGTATAGGGAATGTGGCTGCTTTCGAGAGCGTCTTTGTTCTGCTCACCTATGGGTTATTTCTGTTTCCCAACTTTGATAACTTCATTGATATCAATGCCATTAAGATATCTCTGATTGGAAATCCTATACCAATCTTGCTCGCAGATGCTTATCATTCTGTACACTTAAGGAATTTGTACTGTGTACCCCTTCTATACAAATGTTTCACTTCCCATTTACCAAAGTCTGCTGCTTTCTGGGATCATAAGAGCACTCTGCGTTGGTCACAGAGAATCATGTCTCTTACCAACTCTGACATAGACTGGTACAATCGAATCTATAACGGGATCATAATCATTGACCGTTATGGAAACTTCCCTAATGTACCCCTCATAGGAGTTAAAGGAGGAATCAGTTATCATCCAGTTTTAGTTCTTCGTCAATTTGGATACCCAATGAGGAATGTCCCACGTAATTCTCATCTAGAAGGTATTTTCTTCAAGGAAGGAGAAAACGACAGGGCACTAAAGACAAAAATAGTGCATGCCTGGAAACATGTTCACAGGAAAGGAATAGAGTCTCTAGGAAAACCAGACTGTGTCTCTATAGAACCTTATCTCCACTTGGTACAAACTAGAGCTCTCAAGCTGAGGATGCCTTACCCTCGTCAAGAAGTTCTTCCGTTAAAGGAATCTGTCCTTTATTTTATGTCTGATACGGAAAAACTTCAGGTTACTCTCAACAAAGTTCAACAAGAGAAGAAGTTTTGGAGAAACAAGTATCGTATTCTCAATGTGGAGTGTAACAAAATACAACAACTGTTAAAAGAGAAAGACACTATGATCGACATTTTAGAGCAACATGCTGTAGAAAATCAAGAAGACCGAAGGAATTTGCTCGCTCCTTTCACTTGGCAAAGGAATGATAACCTGACAATGGCTCAAGAGCCCCAGTCAAAGAAAAGGAAAATACCAGAACTAGCACCTGAGCTCTCCTCGGAGAGGACTCATGATCCATAAGTTTAGACATTTCCTTTTACAGCACTTTGTAAATTACTGTATTTCCATTTTCGCAATCTTTGAATTCAATAAAACGGGATCTCCCCACTGTATGATATTTACAATCCAATTCTCGAAGTTTCTTTTGATTAACAAAAAAATTAATTAATATAATTATTGCATATCATTCATCATTCTCACATAACGCATTCTTCTTCCCTATGAATCTCACGTTTGTGGCTCGGTTCTAGAGTCAAACTGTCTCATTCGTACAATACTCGAGCCAATCGACAAAAGAAAATGGATGATCTCGAGGAAGAGAACAGAGAGTTGAGAGAAGAAATCGACACTCTGAAAGAAGATCTATGGAAACTTCACAATGACATGCAAGCTCTGGCAGCAACTCAGATACAAGGGACTGTGATCTCAGAGATCACCTCGACGCCCATAGTGGGAAAGTATGATCCTCGATATAACATGCCTAAAGATCGTCCCTGGGGCATGCCACCTAACTATATCCCAGAAGGATATATTCCGCCGATCATGGAAGATCTGAAAATTGCAGCAGGAGCCGCTGGGCCTGAAGGTTACAAACTTCTGAAAAGCGAAGATGCAAGGGGCATGACAGCAACTCCTGAAGGTTACAAACTCTGGGAAAGGGAAACACCAAGAGTCACTGCCGTAATAACTATACCACCACCCGCGGTACACACTGTCCCGGGAGGACAGATTCCACAAATACCTTCTGGTGAAAATGAAAGTATGAATGGTAAAATGAAGGAATTCTAGGAGCTGTTCCTGGAGATGCAGAAGGAACTGCATGCCATTCGCGGTCAGGATATATTCAGAAAGGACGCCGCAGACCTTTGTTTGGTCCCTAATGTGAAAGTTCCGCACAAGTTCAAAGTGCCTGAATTTGAAAAGTACAAGGGTAACTCTTGCCCTCAAAGTCATTTGGTGATGTACGCTCGGAGGATGTCAACTCAGACAGAAAACCAACAACTACTGATCCACTATTTCTAAGATAGCTTAACCGGTGCCGCACACAAATGGTACATGGGATTAAACCGCACTAAGATCGTCACTTTTAGAGATTTTGGCGCTGCCTTTGTTCAACAATATAAGTATAACCTGGACATGGCACCGGACAGAGATCAACTCAGAGCCATGTGGCAGAAGGATAAGGAAACCTTTAAGGAATATGCTCAGAGATGGCGTGAGATTCCCGCTCAGATTTGTCCACCTCTTGAGGAAAAAGAGATGACAAAGATCTTCTTAAAAACCTTGAGCTCATTTTATTATGACAGAATGGTCGCCAGTGCGCCCAGTGACTTCACCGAGATGGTGGGCATGGGAGTTCGTCTTGAGGAAGCTGTTCGAGAAGGACAATTGGTCAAAGATGCTGTATCATCAAGCAGTACCAAAAGATACGGTAGTGTTTTCCCTAAGAAAAAAGAGCAAGATATTGGTAATATCTCTCTCGAAAAGCAAAGGCGACGGTACCAACCAGTAGCAGCGATAACTCCTGCTATCAACCTTACGCCTGTTTCAACGTATCAACCTCAGGTTGCTCAGAGCCGACCGAATCAACAACAATATCAGCAAAGGACACATAGCCTCTTCAGCAGGCTCGTCCTCAGTACAACAACAACCGTACAACACGACCACCAGGGTTCGACCCTATACCAATGTTGTACGTAGAACTGTTTCCACTACTTCTGGTCAAGGGGCACGTCCAAACCAGGGCTCCTCTTGCGATACCAGAGAATCTGCCTTTTTGGTTCAAAGCGGATCAAACTTGCCCTTACCATCAAGGAGGACCAGGGCATAACATAGAAAACTGTCTCAGCTTCAAATCCAATGTGCAAAAGCTGGTCAGGAATGGGGTCTTATCCTTCAAGGATACAAATCCAAATGTTTAGATGAACCCGTTGCCTCAACACGAGAAAGTTGCAGTAAACTTGATAGAGGAAGAGTTTAACCATAGCTATCAAATTCACAATGTACTCTTATTGGAAACCAATCTGGTTAAGTTGCATTGCAGACAGAGCGGATATGGGCATGTGCCATCTCATAATTATCATCAATGTGATATCTGCTCTAAAGACAATCAAGGATGTTATGTGGTGCAATCAGCTCTGCAGGTGTAGCACGAGTTTTTTGTGTGGTTGCGAAGCACTATCGCTTTGGGGTACTACAGCTTGATTCATTTTTATCCTATTGAAGCTGATGAAGGAAGGGAAATAGATGTCTCCAATTAACCCTGCTTGCAAACTGAGTTTGAACAAATGACTGTTGGTTTATATATGCTACAAAGATTGTGGGCATCTCTTAGTTTATTTTGTTAAAAGAGTGCCTAGGCTATTGGTAGGATGTTAGGACTGATGCTTTCCGGGATGTTATGAAGATACGGGATTTTGGGTTTTTTTATTAGTATGCTCGCTAAGATTTTTTTCAATCTTAAGCCTACGTATTCCCGTTTAACGAAACAGGGAAATTAGAGCGATCGTAGTTCCTCCTATTCTATGGGAGGAAAAAGGTTGTTTTGGTGTCTTGTTCAAAGCCCAAGACGTGAAGCGAAAAGTGATTTGTATCTTGTTCGAAGCCCAAGATATGAAGCTGAAGGGTTTGGACTTTAGAGAGAATTTGTCATCTTTAAAGGAGATTTTGGTCTATTTGTCACAATTGTTGGGTGACTGGTCATAAAGGAGAATTACTTTAACTGGGATATGTGAATCCAACAATGCCATAATTTCCTTTATAGGGGATTGTTCACCTGAAGGAGAAGACTTTAACTCAGTGTAGAGTAATGCCATCTTTCCTTAGGAATTTCTCATGCTAAAAGAGGGACAGTGGCGTGGATGTAAATAATCCAGAGGCTTGGAACTTACATCAATTAGATGAAGGGGAAGAAGTTGTTGATGTTTATATACTGTGAGCGAGGCACAGATTTTGATGCTAAAAGGTTGATTGACTCAACCGGGGTTTCCTTATACAAAGCCTAAGAGGAGGCTATGGACCCAACAAGAGGGTGTTTTTTATCTGTCTCGTACGAAGCCCGAGATAGAGGCTAAAAGGTGTTTGACTCAACAAGAGAGTGCTTTTATATGTGTCTTGTATGAAGCCTAAGACGGAGGCTAAAATGTGTTTGACTCAACAAGAGAGTCTTTTATACTCAACAAAAGAGTGATTTTGTATCTCGTACGAAGCCCGAGATGGAGCCTGAAAGGGGTTTGACTCAACAAGAGAGTCTTTCATACTCACCAAGAGAGTGTTTTTGTATCTCGTACGAAGCCCGAGATGGAGGCTGAAAGGTGTGACTCAACAAGAGAGTCCTTTATACTCAATAAGAGAGTATGAAAAGGTTAGCTCCGCTGGGGAGAATCATTGTACAAAGCCCAAGAGGAGGCTATTGTGCTGGTGACTGTTTCAGTTTAGTGACAGGTCTAGTATGTTGGATAAAAGAGAAAATCAGTTCTTATGAAGGGAACGATTAAAGGTATTGTTGTGCTTTGGCATTGATCAGAGGATCGGGGTTATTTCATGTTCTTTAAGGAAACGGGAAATCCAAAGGGTATTGAGACTGTCCAAGTCTACTGGTGTTTTGGAGAAATTGATTCTCGGATAGTAAATGATCTTTGTATGATGCCCAAGAGAAGGCTGGTATGTTAAGGGATGAAGGTCAACCCAATAACTGGTCTGACACTTGACTCAGAAAGACAGCTCTAGCAAATCGATTACTAGGTTCTGTTCCTATAGTTGTAGAGGTCTCCGGGTCCTTGTACTAAGCCCAAGAGAAGGCATGAGAGCTTTTAAGAAGCCGAAGGGTCCTTGTACAACACCCAAGAGGAGGCGGGGATGGTTTTAAGAAGCCCGTGGGTCCCTAAACCCCGAGAAGTTCAAGACATGCCATTCATCGAGAATAGATCAAGCCAGCAAAGTCTGAGAATTTGGAAGAAACTCAAGAGATGCCATTCACGGAGAAAAAATCATCTCTGGGGAGTAGAGTTTCTTTGACGATTTCTAAGAGTGACAGTTTGAGAAAGGGTTCACAGAGATTGCTGCCTTTCACTTTGTTCCATATTGATTAACCCCAAGAGAAGGGAAGACTGTGTCTGGTAATCCTATGGGGGATCTAGTTTTGACAGTATTTAAGAGTGACCAACGGGCTTTGACTAGTGCTAGACGTAGTTGCCGGGGAAAACTCTAAATAACTATACTAGTATTACACAGTTGATATATGACGAGTATATAAAGTTTGTGAAAGAAGACTTACAATGAGCAGCCCCACAATACAGTTATATATATATGAAAGCGGATAAAGAAAGCGGGTAAACACTTACTCGGTTGTAGAGCTTCCATGCTGTTTGGTTAGTTGTTCAACAAAGAAAGCTTTGATAACAATATTATATTCTAAATCAAAGGAGAAAGTGCTTTGAAAATATTGTTGGGGCTTACAGCTCAAGGAGAGGCCCAAGGTTTTATCAGTGATTGCACTGTTGTTTTGAATTTTTACAGGGACATATACAAGTGACTGAGGCCCAAAAGGTTTTCTGTATAAAGGGATGGGTCTTACACTCTCTCAAGAGGCCCAAAGGTTTAAAGAAAATAAATGGGTCTTATCGCTCAAGGAGAGGCCCAGATGATTTGTTTTTGAATTGGCGATCGTGTCGAGATTTTTCTTTTAACGCAGAGGGACTTATACAATATCTGAGGCCCAAAAATTATTTAGGTTAAAAGGGGATTGGGTCTTACACTCTATTAGAGGCCCAATGATTTATTTTTGTACAAGTGATGGGACTTACAGCTCAAGGAGAGACCCAGGGTTTTTTGTAAAAAAGGCGACGATCGCGCCGAACTTTTTGACGGTATCGGGACTTATACAATACACTGAGGCCCAAATTATTTTGGTTTCTACAAAGGGTTGGGTCTTACACTCTACCAAGAGGCCCAAAGAGTTTGAAAAAGTTTGATGAGGGTTGAATTAATCAAAAACCCTAATTTGTTTTCAAAATGTATTTTAATTGAATAAAAAATTCAATTAAAATGATCAAAATTGTTAAACATGTGGAAAACAAATTGTGACCTTGGATTAATGTTTCAAAAATCAATTTTTGATCCACAAAATGATTGGAAATCACTAAAATTTGAAAAATCAAGAAGGGGAAAATATTTTAAATGTCAAAAAATAATTAAAATATTAATTCTTTACAAAAATATCAAGTATATGAAATAAATAATATTTTTGGGATTTTTTGGGAAAATAAAATATTTTAACATTTTTGTGAATTATTAAAAAAAGAATCAACTTAAAATCATTAAAACTCAGAGAGAAATTAATTTTTGAATCAATTAAATAAAATCACAAAAATTCAAATATTCAAATTTTCAAAAAGGGCGCCAAGAACATGGCAAGAACACGCGCCACCCTCTGTTTCTGCAGATTTGCGTTTTCGATCCAATTTCACTGAATACTTGATGATATCAGACAATCTACATATCAATCTACTCGTTTTAACCTCACGATCATGTTTATGGTTTTTAATTTCATTTATTTTAAGCATGGAATAAGAAATCAAAGAGAAACCTCAAGAATCCTAAAATTTGCATGAAGGTTCAGAAATTCCATACACGATTCAAACAAAGCAATTTATTGAGGGAAAACACTCTATGCATGATTATGAACATATGGCCAAATTATTGTGCAGCAAAAAATGCATGGATCATAGAGTTAAAAGAGTTTATGCTTACCACATGCAGCTGATGATCGTGTTTTGTGTTAGAGGTGTTACAACTTGGTTCCAAGGATATGGACAACTTCCCTAGGTGCTATGGAGTGTGTCTGGATGCTTGGAATGAATGGAAATGATCTGGAACTTGAGATGGTACCCTAACTGCAAATCTGTCAAGAACTTGAGCAATTGGATAGTGATTTTGTGATTTTGGTGTTCCAGATGTTATGTGAGTGTTTGGATCACTTCTATATGATGTTTATGAGGTGTGTGTGTGATTGTTTTGATTGGTATAACTCTCAAACTCAAAACCCGATAGTGACTTGCTTTGGAAGGCAAATTTGGAAGTGAGAAGGTGATTTTGAGGAAAGCATCTGTTTGATGGCTTTGGTGTACTCAAACTGATCACAAATAAGCTCTATTTATAGTAGAGCAAGTATGTTTTGCAAGAAATAGTGAATGGCAACTGCTGCATAGGTTTGGCCAATGTTGATCAATGAGAATCCAAGTCTCCTCTAGCCATTGACTAGAGGTTAGGGCACAGGCTGCTGGTTCCCTTGGTCTTGGATAAGTCTTGACTGAATTTAGTTGGAAATGGCTCAGTCCATGCCACCTTGGTGTATGCATTGAATGCTCCAAAACAAAATTGGAGTCTTGTCCCCTCTTTAGGGATTTCTAGGTTTGGCATGCTATTTTTGGTTCCAAAGACTTGGGAGGCTTGGGATCATAGTTGGTTCCTCCTTGGTCTCCCCTTGAGGTGTTTAGATGGATAAGTGTGTTTGTCATTTGCACAAATTTGGAAAATCGAGCAAAATGCACAAATCTGCCTTGCTTTGACAGTTTTCAGCAAGGCATGTTGCCCTTGTCATATCTCATGGCTCAAGTGGAATTTGATGGAGTTCTTGGCCATTTTGGAAAGCCCTTATATGATACAACAACTGTTTGATCATAATTGGTTTTGATACTTTTTGGATCCAAGTGAAAAATGCCTCTACATTTGGAAAAAAGTGAAGGCAGATTCTGACTTAGTGAAAATTTCACTAAGTGTTGGAAAAAGTGGCATTTCATGTTTTCAGCCATTTTGATAATTCCATAACTCAAAATCCACGATAAATTGGAATGAGGTGTAGTTGAAGCTTTTGTAGAGGGCCATGAGGGCTACAAATCCAGCTTTGAATGGGGAAAAATGGCCTTGTGGTTTAGGAGTTATGATCCTCCAAAGTTGGTACCCTTGCCATTTTGTTCCATAACTTAGAAAAATTTCTAAGTTTTTATGGTTACCCCTTTTACAAGTTATCCCACTTTTCTTTGATTTTTCTTGATGAATGTTGATTCCAATCACACATTAACGTCATTTTAGGGTTAAAGACCATAATTATGAAAAATCTCAAAAAGTCAAAGTTTGACTTTTGTGCACAGTTGACTTTTTATCAGATGAATTCCAAACTGTGCGATCCTCTATGAAATCAAGTCCTTGACCTAAGTCAAACTTGATGGATTGATTTCATAGGTGCTATAGGGTGTATTGAATCATGTCCCAAGGTTTGGGAGCATGTCTTGGTCAAAAGTCAAAGGCACAGTTGACTTTTTCCGCGAAACCCTAACTGTGGTTCAGATGAAATTGAAACTTGTTGCTCAAGCTTCTTGGATTAATCCATTGTTATAAATGGATCAATGTAGTATGTTAGAGACCCTCAAACCCTCCCTTGAGGTCTTGGCTCATGTTTTGTCCCAAAAGTCAACTTAGGGGTGAATTAGGTCAAGAAACCCTAATTCCTGATTTTTTATGAATGAGTCCCCTGAGGCAAAATTGACATAATGATTGGGTTTATGATGTCTTTTGGAGCATCTTAGGTTATGCCTTTAAGCACTGGCTCATGCCCATAGGAAAATTTCCATCTAGAGGCCCTGGTCGACCAAAACCCTAATTTGGTGACACTGGCGATCTTGAGGCTTAATCCCTAAGGTGGGAGTCCTTTTGATCCATTGGGGATGTTTGAGAGGTTAGAAAAGTTGAGGATCATGTCATTTCTTGATTGATCATTTATCTAAGAGCTCAGGGAGGGCCTGAAACCCTAATTATTGTTTGTAGTGACTGCTCACCCATCTTTGGGGAGACTGATGAGGCATGATGGTTCATCCATATTGTGATGTTGATTTGCACAATGATGGGAAATCTTAGTGGTCAAAATTTGGGACATAACAAATGCCCTTATTTAATCTTCTTGGACCCGAAGGCGTGAATGGCGAAGGTATTCGGGCATTCGGGGTGCAAGAGGATTAAATATCGGAATACCCAAAATTTTGATGGTGGTTATGAATGGTAGCTTACGCATTCATCTTCCTTTGCTAAGCAATGATGCCTAGAAAAGGTAAAACTTCCCCTCGATCCTGGTCTTCAACCAAGGAACTGGTCATAGTTACTGAAATGAACTTCCCTTCGATCCTGGTTTCCTACCAAGGAACTGGTCTCAGTTTCTGAAATAAACTTCCCCTCGATCCTGGTTTCCTACCAAGGAACTGGTCTCAGTTTCTAAAATAAACTTCCCCTCGATCCTGGTTTCCTACCAAGGAACTGGTCTCAGTTTCAGAAATAAACTTCCCCTCGATCCTGGTTTCCTACCAAGGAACTGGTCTCAATTTCTGAAAGAAACTTCCCCTCGATCCTGGTTTCCTACCAAGGAACTGGTCTAAGTTTCTTTTGTCAATAAACTTTCTTGACAAGGGACGCTATTTGTTAGCGATTTTCCTCAAACTTCTCGTCGAATTTTCCTGAGGAGATGCCATTTGACGGAAAAGGTTTTGATGTCGGACTTGCTGGGGAACCCAGTCTTCTGAGTTGTAGAAGTGTACAAACTTCTCTGTTTGGAGGCGCCATTTATCGACTCTACTGGGGAAACGAGTCTTTTTAGAGACTGCTTTCGCTTGGGTATTACATCATACTTTTCTCGGGATCTTCTTGGAGAAATGCCATATGATGTGATCCAATTTTGAGGTGCTGATGACCTTTTCGTCAGCGGATTTTTCGGAGAAAAAATGTTGTATTGCTAAATCTTTGATTAAAAGGCTTTCCCTGGGGATTTTCCTTAATCCAGGAAAGCGAAGATATCATCTTCGATGGCGAAGAGTGATGTTTGTCGAAGGTTCTATGGTTTTTCAGAGGTTCAAGTTATCAAAGTGGTCAAGGACCGACTTCATCCCAGAAATAAACTGGAGGAGAGAGATTGTTCAGACACAACATTTCCCGACGAGGAAAGAACTGACAACTCGATTGAGAGAATTGTTATCACTAGGGGATAAACCGACTAGAGTGATAGTGATGCAATATAAATATGAATGTAAATCAATAATGCATGATGTATGTATGTATATGCTGACAAAATTGACACGACATACAAACTAGTAGATGGACACGACTGGATACTCGGCCACTGCTGGGGGCGAAGAAGTACCGCTAGTTTAAGATACCAATTCTGCCTTGCTTAGGAGAGATAGTCCATGCGGGGAACAACCGTTGGTCGGGCTTAGGAGGTAAGAACTCTACCGGAGATGTCAGATGGAGTATTCACATCTGACATAGCTGATCATTCGTTCAGGCGCACTGGTTTAGAAGGAGTACTTTGATTCTGCACTTTGAAGTTCGCTTACTTCTAGAGAAGCGGTCGATGTTCTTTCGATGTTCGACAGTCGAAAGAAATTGCCATCTTTATTTTAAAAGCAGAAAAAATTTTTTACAAGTAAATTCATTTTTGTTTTATTTCAAGAATCGTTGATCATGTTAAAATGTCATTCTGTAAAGCTAAAACAAATAAGAATTACAAACAAAAGCACAAGGGCTCAAATTTTATTGATAGGATGGAAATCAGCCAAACGCGTGATTCCATAGAGTATTTACAAAGTTTGGAAATGGTAATTTAAGGGAAAAGGGCTACATTGAAACATAACGACCACTATCCTTCTACCAACTTTGAATTCTGGGCATCCTGAGCTTCTGTCGAAGATGACCTTGATTGGAGTTTTCTTTCGATGGATGGTGTAACTGCTACTGGGGGATTTGCCCCTGTTGGACGTAGTTACTTGCCATTATCACTAACTTTTTCCTGGATTGTACTGTGAGATTTCCAATCCACCGGGATGATTTTTTATTATGTCTCTAATTTTTGCCTGGATCGCCCTTTCGGGTTTTCAATCCACCGAGACTATTTTTTGTTGTTTTTTTAGTTTAAGCGAAGTATTTCTTGACTACATCAACATTCGTGGGGTAGGAAAATTCTTCTCCATCCATGGTTGCAAGTCTCAAGGCACCGCCTGAGAAAGCGTTCTTGACCACATAGGGGCCGTCATAATTCGGAGTCCATTTGCCCCGAGAATCGGTGAGAAATGATTGTATCTTTTTTACCACGAGGTCTCCCTTTCTGAAGACGCGAGGTCGAACCTTTTTGGCAAACGCCTTCTTCATTCTTTGCTGATACAACTGACCGTGGCATAGTGCCGTTATTTGGTTTTCTTTGATCAGGTTTAGTTCGTCGTGTCGAATTTGACACCATTCAGCCTCTGTTAGCTTAGTTTTCATCAATACCCGAATCGATGGGATCTCTACTTCTATGGGAAGCACTGCTTCCATGCCATATCTAGAGAGAAAGGGGTCGCCCTGTTGAAGTGCAGACAGATGTGCGATAACCGTGAAGAGCAAAGTGTAGCGTCTTATGCCAATCTTTGTAGGTTACAACCATCTTCTGAACAATCCTCTTGATGTTCTTGTTAGCCGCTTCTACCGCTCTGTTCATCTTGGGTCGGTAAGGAGATGAGTTATGGTGTTCGATCTTGAACTCTGCGCACAACTCTTTCATCATCTTGTTGTTCAAGTTAGATCCATTATCAATAATGATCTAGCTCGGAACACCATAATGGCAGATGCGATTGTTTTTTATAAAGCGGACCACCACTTGTTGGGTTACATTAGCGTATGACGCTGCTTCGACCCACTTGGTGAAATAGTCAATGGCTACCAGGATAAACCGATGTCCGTTTGAAGCCTTAGGTTCAATCTCGCCGATCATGTCGATTCCCCATATGGAAAAAGGCCATGGGGAAGAATGAACTTTGAGATGTGTTGGTGGTACATGGATTTTGTCGGAGTATATCTGACACTTGTGACACCTCCTCATGTACTTGTAGCAATCGGATTCCATGGTCAACCAGTAGTACCCTGCTCTTAGAATTTTTCTCGCCATTGTGTGTCCGTTGGCATGAGTGCCAAAGGATCCTTCATGAATTTCTTTTATCAGCATGTCAGCTTCTGGTCTGTCTACACATCGGAGCAAGACCGTGTCGAAATTTCTCTTATAGAGAGTATAACCGCTCAGGAAGAAGCTCCCTGCTAGCCTTCTGAGGGTTTTTTTGTCTTTCCTTAGTGCCCCAGGTGGGTACTCTTGTTTCCGAAGAAAGCATTTGATATCGTAATACCAAGGTTTGTCGTCTATGAATGCTTCAATCGTGAAGATGTAAGCGGGCCTTTCAAGGCGCATTATGTCGATCTTAGGTAAGTCGTTCCATTGACCTACACTAATCATGGAAGAGAGAGTGGCTAATGCATCAGCCATGTAATTCTCTTCACGAGGGATATGATGAAACTCGATTCTGTTAAAGAAAGGTAACAACCTTCTTGTATAATCTTTGTAAGGGATCAGTCCTGATTGGTATGTGTTCCAATCTCCTTTGATCTGATTGATAACCAGGGCTGAGTCGCCATATACATCCAAGTTCTTGATCCTTAAGTCGATCGCTTCTTCAAGACCCATGATACAAGCTTCGTATTCAGACTCGTTGTTTGTGCACTTGAACGTAAGTCTGGCAGTGAAAGGAATGTGGGTACCCTGAGGGGTAATAATGATTGCCCCAATTCCATTTCCGTAATGATTTACTGCTCCGTCAAAGATAAGTGCCCATTGGGAACCTGGTTCCGACCCTTCACTGGGTAGTGGTTCATCGCAATCTTTCATTTTCAAATACATGACATCTTCGTCTGGGAAGTCAAACCCGATTGATTCCGATCGTCAATCGGTTGATGAGCCAAATGATCGGCTAAAATACTCCCTTTAACGACTTTTTGAACGTGGTATTCAATGTCGTATTCTGATAACAACATCTGCCAACGGGCGATTCTTCCCGTGAGAGCAGGATTTTCAAATACATACTTGATTGGATCCATTTCGGAGACCAACCAAGTAGTGTGACGAATCATATACTGGCGAAGACGTTTGGCTGCCCAAGCCAAAACGCAATAAGTTTTTTCAAGCATAGTGTACTGAGTCTCACAGTCGGTGAACTTCTTGCTCAGATAGTAGATGGCAGACTCTTTCCGTTTGGTTTCGTCTTTTTGGCCAAGTACACAACCCATGGAATCCTCCAAGACTGTTAAGTAAATGACCAGTGGTCTTCCTTCCACTCGAGGTGATAGAATCGGCGGGTTTAATAGGTATTGCTTAATACTGTCGAAGGAGGTTTGACAGTCCTCTATCCAAACGCAATCCTGGTTCTTTCTGAGTAATTTGAAAATCGGTGCACATGTCGCGTTCATGAGGAATATGAATCTGGAGATGTAGTTCAAACGTCCTAGGAATCCTCTGACTTGTTTTTCAGTTTTCGAAGAAGGCATTTCTTGAATGGCCTTGACCTTGTCAGGATCGACCTCAATTCCTTTCTGGCTGACGATGAACCCTAAAAGTTTCCCTGAACGGACACCGAATGTGCACTTATTGGGATTCAAACGGAGTTTATACTTTCTCAACCGCTCGAATAATTTTGACAGGTGGGTCACATGCTCCTCTTCTGTCTTAGATTTGGCAATCATGTCATCGACATATATCTCGATTTCCTTGTGTATCATGTCATGAAACAGAGTAGTCATGGCCCTTTGATAGGTTGCCTCGGTGTTTTTCAAACCGAACGGAATTACCTTGTAACAAAAGGTACCCCATGGGGTGATGAACGAAGTTTTCTCCATGTCTTTCGGCGCCATTTTGATTTGATTATAGCCCGAGAATCCATCCATGAAGGAGAAAACTTTGAACTTTGTTGTATTGTCTACCAGCATGTCAATGTGTGGTAAGGGAAAGTCGTCCTTGGGACTGGCCTTGTTAAGATCTCTGTAGTCCACACACATTCTGACCTTTCTGTCCTTTTTCGGAACGGGTACGATGTTGGCTAACCATTGAGGATATTCTGACGTGGCAAGGAAACCCGCGTCAATCTGTTTTTGTACCTCCTCTTTGATTTTGATGGCCATGTCCGGATGAGTTCGTCTCAACCTCTGTTTTACTGGCGGACATTCCAATTTCAATGGTAAATGATGTTCCACGATGCTGGTGTCCAACCCTGGCATGTCCTGATAGGACCAAGCAAACACATTGGGAAATTCTCTGAGAAGCTTTGTTAGACTCTCTTTGACAGTTGAACTGAGCAGTGCCCCAATCCTGACTTCTTTTCTCTCTTTTTCCGAACCTAATTTTACTGTTTCCAATGGCTTTTTGTGAGGTTCAATGGACCTTTCCTCTTTTCCGAGTAATCGGGTGATCTCTTCTAGAATTTCGTCGTCAACTTCCTCTTCAGCCCCAAATACCGGGAACTCAAAGTCGGGAGAAGACATTGGATCGTATGTTTCAATGAGGTTTAAAACAAGCAATCTGCATGACGTGATTATTTGTGTTTAGAAGAGATAGAGAGAATGCAAGAGTGTGTGCAGTGTATTTTTTTTACTGCTTGTTTTTATTATTGAATTGTTTTTTAGGATTACCATTTTCTGAAAAAGCGAAAAGAGAAAACAACAATTGATGCGGAGATTACAGAACGACGTTATTTTATTTATGAACAAGTCGATTCTTGAAACTACAGCCCTATAAAACAAAACTTTGTCGCTTTGGATGAAGCGAAGAGGGAAATTTACAGAAAGTGAGCCCTATCAAAACATTCGATTCACCTGGGCAGGGTGAAAGGTTAAAGACGACAATTACTTAGACTTATGAACGATCTTCGGAACATCGACAACAGCCCATTGGCGGCGAACTCCTTGGTGAATCACAAAGTCTGGTACCTTTCTTGATTTTTCTTTAGAAATAACGATGATTTCTGGTGGAACAGGATCGTTGGAATCTGTCTCCCAGGCAGAGTCGTCATAGACGAAATCTTCTGTTGCATCTTGCATAGTATTTTTGCTCTCAGGAAAATCTCCCCATCCAGTTGACTGGATGTCTTCGAGCCTGATACGAGAGCTTTCATGAGCAGTGTACTTGACCATGAAGTCGAACCTTCCACTTGGTTGTCCTAAGGTGTCCCACACTTCTGTGGAACTGGAGGAGTCATCTCTCTCGATGACGTTGACCTCAGGAAAAGCATAGTTGATGAATTCTAGTCCGACAAGCTTTGCCAATTCATCGTCGTACTGGATATTTTCTGAATGACCTGAGTAATGATCCCATGACATGGTGGGGACGCAGGTATTCTGTTCAATGATGCTCAGCTGATTTTCATTGTTCGGCTGATTTTCTTGCCCCAAGTCTCCTGGATACGGCTGCCAGATAGGCAAGCCATCCATTGGGCCATAATAGTCGTGGTCAAAGTTGTCCTTCATTAGAGTGTCTTCCTCTAATGAGTTTGGTGGAGCACGACGTCCTTCCAGATCACAATCTCCGTATATCATTTCGATGTCTGACCTGGGTATAAATCTCGAACTCTGTGCGGGATAGCAAAATGGCGTAGGCACATCTTCCTGAGAGATATAACCGTCCTCGTTAAGATAGGACTTCCATTCCTCCTTTGTATCGGAGGAATCTACCTTGTTAATGGTGTGTATTTCCTGATGCACTGGGTGAAGGAAACCTCCACTGTGGAAGAAAATCTGAATGGGATGTAGACTTTCATCGTTAACAGTTGTCTGGGTACAGGTTGCAGAAAAACCAAGACCCTTCTTTGTTTAATTATCAGTAGGAATGACAAGTTGTCCCATCCTTTTACATTGTTATTATCGATTACTTCGAGAGCATCTTTGTATGAGGAAATCGAGGTTCCTTTCTCTGATTGATTCTCATTGCTCACCGAAAGTGCTTGGAACTGAGTCCCAACAACCTCCTCGGGTTCTACACTAGTAGATGATGATAAGTTACTCACGAGCAAGGCTTACTCTCCACAGACCGTGACGAGTTGATCGTTCTTGATGAACTTCAGTTTCTGGTGCAGCGTTAAAGTGACTGCCCCATCCCGGTGTATCCAAGGTCTTCCCAATAAACAGCTATACGCTGCCCAGACGTCCATGACCTGGAAAGTGATTAGGAAAGTGTGAGGACCAATAGTTATGGGAATGTCGACTTCGCCGATAACTGCTTTCTGAGATCCGTCAAAGGCTTTGACGATGACCTCACTACCCCTCATCGGGGATCCTTTGAATGATAGTCGCATTAAGGTGGACTTTGGCATAACATTGATGGCCGATCCTGTGTCTACCAGTACGCTGGCTAAAGCATCGTCTTGGCAGTTAACTGTGATATTGAGCGCCATGTTGTGGCTTTTGCCCCCCTCCGAAAAATCCTCATCACTGAATCTTAAGTTGTTACAGGATGTGATGTTAGAGATGATGCTATCGAACTGTTGTATTGACACAACCTGTTTCACAAAGGCCTGCTCTAAGACTTTCTGTAGAGCTTCTCTGTGGGCTTCGGAACTGAGTAAAAGTGATAGCACAGAGATCTTTGAAGGAGTTTGTAACAGTTGATCGACAATGTTGTATTCACTCCTTTGGATGAGCTTCAACATCTCATCATTATTTTTTGAAAGGTCGGGATTACTGGATTAACCGACGGGTGGATCAGGAGCTTCTGTCGGAAGTTCCTTTTCTTTGTTAGGTTCTCCAACTCCTCGATTGAAGATTCGACCGCTCCGTGTTATTCGACTGATGTCTGTAATATTCATGACGGAGGGTAATGGAATTTCCTTTCCATTCTCAATTATTGTTACACCGTATTTGTAAGGGATCGCCTTAGCTGATTCATACGGTAACGGTCCCGGTAGATAGATAACTACATGAGCCTTCTGATTTTTCTGACTGTCGTAGGTAACTTGAATAAGTTCCTGGCTAAGAACCTTTGATTCGTCCAGTAGCGGGATAATGGTACAAACATCCTTGTTCCTCTCAGGGTCAGAGATTACAACCACGTCTCTGATTTGGTCAGCGAAGTAGTACGGCTTCCAGTCAATGGACCCCAAAGCTAGGTATGGGTGAATCTCTTTGCAATCCAACTGACCTCAAAGAGCTGCCCGCACAAGGTAGCATCCTTGGTTATTCTCCGAGCAGACTCTACAGCGTTCATAGTTGTGTGGTGGCACCTGGCCAAGCCCACTTTGAATGCAGTGCAACCTTACCAGGTTAATTTCCACATATCGGACATCATGACTTTGACGCCGAGTAGGGTTCCCATTAAGCACACTGATTTATTGTGTGTCTTCATCCATATAGATTGGAAGCCACCAGTGGTTTAACAAGTGTTGTAAAGTTCTTTGAACGAGAGCGCACCCTTGGTTACTCTCACAACATCCTTTACAGTTCTGATAATTATGTGAAGTGAGAAAACCGAGTTGGACTTGCTTAGTGTGTAACTCCACCAAGCTGGTATTCATCAGACGAATATCAAAGATTTGAATCATGTTGATATGATGGGGATTTCTATCCTGGTATTCCTGGATCCATCCAAGATCCATCTAACGCTGGAGGGCCTCTTGTACAAAAGAGCATCCCTGTTTGTTTACCGAGAAAGCCAGACAGGAATTGTAATCGTGCCGTGACAGATTATGGTACTGGCTTTACCTTGAGTGCATCACCACCAAGTTGACATTCATTGCACGGATGTCGTGGTTCTGAATGATGTTGGAATTCGCATAGGTCATGTTGACTCCACAGAACATACTTGATTGTTTTTAGAGCAGATATCACACTGGTGATAGTTATGAGGTGGCACATGGCCATATCCACTCTGTCTACAATGCATCTTGACCAGATTGGTCCTCAATAAGAGTACATTATGAATTTGATAGCTGTCGTTAGACTCTCATTCTATCAAATTAACTGCAGCTTTCTCGTGTTAAGGCAGCGGGTTTGTGAGAACATTTGGATTCGTATCTTTAAAAGATAAGACCCCGCTCCTAACAAGCTTTTTCACGTCGGATTTGAAACTGAGACAGTTTTCTATGTTATGCCCTGGTCCTCCTTGATGGTAAGGACAAGTCTGATCCGCTTTGAACCAAAAGGGAGGATTTTCCGATACTGTAAGAGGAGACCTGGTTTACACGTTCCCCTTTACCAGTAATAACGGAAACAATTCTGCGTACAACATTGGTATAGGGTCAAACCCTGGCGGTCGCGTTGTACGGTTGTTGTTGTACTGAGGACGAGCCTGCTGAAGAGGCTATTGTGTCCTTTACTGATATTGTTGTTGATTAGGTTGGCTCTGTGCAACCTATGGTTGATACGTAGGAACATGCACAGGATTGATAGCAGGAGTTATAGCTGCTACTGGTTGATAACGTCACCTTTGCTTTCCGAGAGAGATATTCCCAATATCTTGCTCTTTTTTCTTAGGGAGAGCACTACCATATCGTTTTGTACTACTTGATGATCCAACGTCTTTAACTAGGCGTCCTTCTCGGATAGCTTCCTCAAGACGAACTCCCATGCCCACCATCTCGGTGAAGTCACTAGGCGCCCTGGCGACCATTCTGTCATAGTAAAATGAGCTCAAGGTCTTTAAGAAGATCTTTGTCATCTCTTTTTCCTCCAGAGGTGGACAAATCTGAGCGGAAATTTCACGCCATCTCTGAGCGTATTCTTTAAAGGTTTCCTTGTCCTTTTGTGACATCGATTTGAGCTGATCTCTGTTCGGTGCCATGTCCAAATTATATTTATATTGCTGAACGAAAGCAGCGCCAAGATCTATAAACGTGCCGATCGTGGCACGGTTTAAACCCATGTACCACTTGAGTGCGGCACCGGTTAAACTATCCTGAAAGTAGTGAATGAGCAGCTCCTGATTCTTTGTCTGAGCTGGCATTCGCCGAGCGTACATCACCAAGTGGCTTTGAGGGCAAGAGTTACCCTTGTACTTTTCAAAGTCGGGCACTTGGAACTTGTGTGGAACTTTCACATTGGGGACCAAGCAGAGGTCCGCGGCGTCTTTTCCAAATAAATCGTGACCGTGAAGGGCTTGCAGTTCTTTCTGTATTTCTAGGAACTATTCCTGGAATTCATTCATTCTGTCGAACAAGCCGTCATTTCCACCAGAAGGTATCTGGGGAATCTGTCCTTCCGGGACAGTGTGTACCACGGGTGGGGGTATAGTCATTATGGCTGAGACTCTCGGTGCCTCCCGAAGTTTGTAACCTTCAGAAGTTGCTGTCATGCCCCTGGCAACTTTGCTTTCCCGTAGTTTGTAATCTTCAGGCCCAGTGGCTCCTGCTGCGGTTACCTGATCCTCAGTGATCAGCAAAACATATCCTTCCGAGATATAGTTGATAGGCATGCCCCAGGGACGATCTTTTGGCATTTTGTACCTAGGATCGGACTTCTCCACTATGGGCATTGATGTGATCTCCGAGATCACAGTCCGTTGTTGCTGCATTTGAGCCTCTGCTAGAGCTTGCATGTCGTTATGAAGCTTTCTCCGATCCTCTTTCAGAGTGTCGATCTCTTCTCTCAACTCTCTGTTCTCTTCCTTGAGATCATCCATCTTTTTCTGACGATTGGCCCGAGTATTGTACGAATGAGATAGTTTGACTCTAGAATCGAGACGCAAACGTGAGATTCGTAGGTAAGAAGAATGCGTTTATGAGAATGATGAATGCAATGATTATTAATTATTTTTTTTATTCAAAGTAAACTTCGACAATTAGATTGCAAATATCAAACAGTGGGGAAACCCCATTTTATTGAATTCAAAGGATTGCGGAAATGGAAATACAGTAGATTACAAAGTGTTGAAAAAGGAAATCTAAACTAATGGATCCTGAGTCCTCTCTGAAGAGAGCTCAGGTGCTAGTTCTGGTGCTTTACTTTTCTTTGACCGGGGCTCTTGGGCCGTTGTCGGGTTGTCATTCCTTTTCCAAGTGAAAGGAGCGAGCAAATTTTTTTGGTCATCCTGATTTTCTACAGCATGTTGCTCTAAAATCTCAATCAGAGCATCTTTTTCTTTTAATAGCTGCTGTAGTTTCTAGCACTCTACATTGAGAATACAGTACTTGTTCCTCCAAGACCTCTTCTTCTACTGAACTTTGCTGAGAGTCACCTGAAGCTTTTCTGTCTCAGACATAAAATAAAGGGCAGAGTTCCTTAATGGAAGAACTTCCTGGCGATGGTAAGGCATCCTCAGCTTGAGATCCCTAGTTTGTACCCAGTGGAGATAAGGCTCCATCGAGACACAGTCTGGTTTTCCTAGAGACTCTCGTCCTTTCCTATGAACGTGTTTCTAAGCATGCACTATTTCTGTCTTTAGTGCCCTGTCATTTTCTCCTTCCTTGAAGAAAAGACCTTCCAGATGAGCATTCCGCGGGACATGCCTCCTTGAAGAAAAATCCGAAGGCTCCTGTAGTTATCTATCTGCCGGGACCGGTACCGTACCAATCTGATAAGACTATCCTTTACAAATACGGTGCAACAACAATTGAGAATGGAAAGGAAACTCCATTACCCTCCGTCGTGAATATTGCAAACATCAGTCGAGTAACATGGAGTGGTCGAATCTTCAACCGAGGAGTTGGAGAACCTACCAGAGAAAAGGAACTGCAAACAGAAGTTCCTAATCAACCAGTCGATCAATCCAGTGATCTCGACCTTTCAAAGAATGATGATGAGATGCTTAGGCTCATCCAGAAGAGTGAATACAACATTATTGACCAGCTGTTGTAAACTCCTTCAAAAATCTCTGTACTGTCTCTTTTACTCAGTTCCGAAGCTCACAGGAAAGCTCTACAGAAAGTCTTAGAGAAAGCCTTTGTGGAACAGGATGTAACGATAAGACAATTCGACAGCATCATCTCCAACATCACTTCCTGCAACAACTTGGGGTTTAGTGACGAGGAATTTCCAGAAGAAGGCAAAAGTCACAATATGGCGCTCAATATTACAGTCAACTGCCAGGACGATGCTTTAGCTAGCGTACTGGTAGACACAGGATCGACTCTGAATGTTATACCGAAGTCCACTTTAATGCGACTATCATTTAATGGATCTCTGATGAGAGGCAGTGAGGTCATCGTCAAAGCATTTGACGGGTCCCAAAAAATAGTTATCGGCGAAGTCGAACTTACCATAACTATCGGTCCTCACACTTTCCAAGTCACTTTCCAGGTCATGGACATCCGAGCAGCATACAACTATTTGTTAGGAAGACCTTGGATACACGAGGCTGGGGCAGTCACTTCAACACTTCACCGGAAGATGAAGTTCGTCAAGAGCAACCAACTAGTCACAGTCTGTGGAGAATAAGCCTTGATCGTGAGTAACTTATCATCGTCCACTTGTGTAGAACCAGAGGAGGTTGTTGGAACCCAGTTCTAAGCACTTTTGGTGAGTAATGACAACCAATCAGAAAAAGGAGCGTCAATTTCCTCGTACAGAGATGCTCTCGAAGTGATCAAAAGTAACAATGCAAAAGGATGGGGACAACTTGTTATTCCTACGGATAACAAGGTGTAATACCCCAAATTTTGACCACTTAGATTTCCCATCATTGTGAAAATCATCATCACAATATGGATGAACCATCATGCTTCATCAGTCTCCCCAAAGATGGGTGAGCATCCAATACAATCAAAATTAGGGTTTCAAGCCCTCTCTAAGTGCTTAGACAAAGGATCAATCAAGGAATGACATGATCTTCAACTTGTCTAATCTCTTAAACATCCACAATGGATCAAAAAGGACTCCCACTTCAAGGATTAAGCACAAGGCTGCTCCCTTCTAGGTGGATCAAGTCTCAAGATCGACAGTGTCACCAAATTAGGGTTTTGGTCGACCAGGGCCTCCAGATGGAAATTTTCATCTGGGCACAAGGAAATGATCCAAAACATAACCTAATATACTTCATGGAACCTCATGAACCCATGCATCAAGTCAATTTTACCTCAGGGGATGCATTCATCAAAAATCAGGAATTAGGGTTTCTTGACCTAATTCACCCCTAAGTTGACTTTTCGGACAAACCATGAGCCAAGACCTCAAGACATGATTTGAGGGTCTCTAATATACCATATTGATCCATTTGGAACCATGGATTGATCCAAGAAGCTTGAGCAACAAGTCTCAATTTCATCTGCACCACAATTAGGGTTTTAAGAGAAAAGTCAACTGTAACTTTGACTTTTGACCAAGACATGCTCCCAAACCCTAATACACGATTGGATATACCCTATGACATCCATGGAACATGTCCATCAAGTTTGATTTAGGTCAAGGACATGATTTCCTGAAGAATTGCACAGTTTGGAATTCATCTGATAAAAAGTCAACTGTGCACAAAAGTCAACTTTGACTTTTTGAGATTTTTCACCAAAATGGATTTTTAACCCTAAAATGATGTTAATGTATGATTTGAATCATCATTCATCAAGAAAAATCAAGAAAAGTGAGATAACTTGTAAAAGGGGTAACCATAAAACTTAGAAATTTTTCTAAGTTAAAAATAAAGTGGCAAAGGTACCAACTTTGGAGGACCATAACTCCTAAACCACAAGGCCATTTTTTCTCATCCAAAGATGGATTTGTAGCCCTCATTATCACCTACAAAAACTTCAACTACAAGTCATTCCAATTCATTAAGGATTTTGAGTTATGGAGTGATCAAAGTGGCTGAAAAGTGAAAATGTCACTTTTTCCAACACTTAGTGAAATTTTCACTAAGTCAGATTCTGCCTCACTTTTTGCCAAATGTAGGGGGATTTTTCACTTGGAATCAAAAGAGATCAAAACCAAACTTGTTCAAACAGTTGTTGTATCATGTAAGAGCTTTCCAAAATGGCCAAGAACATTGCCAAATTCAACCTACACCATGAGATACAACATTGCCAAGTTGCCTTGCTGAAATCTGTCAAGGCAAGGCAGAATTTGCAACTTTGGTCGATTTGCCAAAATCATCCAAATTCAATTGCTCCTATCCACTTGGACACCTCAGAGGATTGAATATAAAGGGGACAATCACTGAGCCAAGCCTCCAAACTCCATGGAACAAGAAATAGCATGTTGAACCTAGAATGGCCAAAATAGGGAGAAGACTTCAAATTTGAAATGAGGCATTCAATGAAACCATCAAGGTGGCATGGACTGACCCATTCTCATCTGAAATCAGTCAAGACTTATCCAAGACCAAGGGAACCAAAGCTCTGTGCCCTAACCTCTAGTCAATGGCTAGAGGAGACTTGGATTTTCATTTGCCAACATTGGCCAAACCTACTTACCAGCTGCCATGCACTATTCCTTGCAAAACAAACTTGCTCTACTATAAATAGAGCTCAATTGTGGTCAGTTTGAGTACACCAAAGCCATCTAACAGATGCTTTCCTCAAAATCTCTTCTTTCACTCCAATTTTGCCTTCTAAGGCAAGTCACTATCGGGTTTTGAGTTTGAGAGCAATTCCAATCAAACCAATCACTCACACACCTCACATACATCACATATGAGCTGATCAAACACTTAGATTACTTCTGAAACATCAATTTCACAAAATCACCAGCTGGTTGCTCAAGGTTTTAACCAAAGTGCAGCTGAGGTACCACAAAATGATCCAGCCAATTTCAATCAAGTCCAACCATCCAAACACAATCCATAGGGTGTAGGGAAGCTGTTCAGATCATCACCACTCATCTGTAACACCTCCAAATCAAAAATCACTTTGAACTTGCTGTCACGACTTGGAGGTAAGCACATACTTGGTCATCTCTCAATCTATGCATATTTCCTCGCACAATAATTTGGCCATATGTTCATAATCATGCATGGAATGTTTTCCCTCAATTAATTGCATTGTTTGAATCGTGTATCAAAAATCCTAGCCTTCATGCAGAAATTAGGGTTCTTGAGGTCTCTTCGTGATTTCTTGTTGTATGTTTAATTTAAATGAAATTAAAGTACATAGACATGATCGTGAGGTTGAGGCGAGCATAATGATATGTGGATTGCATGATATGATTACGTATTCATGGAGATTGGATAGAAAATGCAAATCTGAGAAACCAAGAACACACGCGTGTTCTTCAGCTTGTTCTTGGCGCCATTTTTGAATAATTTGAATATTTGAATTTTGTGATTTTGTTTAATTGATTCAAAAATTAATTTCTCTCTGAGTTTTAATGATTTTGAGTTGATTCTTTTTTTAATAATTCACAAAAATGTTAAAATATTTTATTTTCACAAAAAAATCCCAAAAATATTATTTATTTCATATAATTGATATTTTTGCAAAGAATTAATATTTTAATTGTTTTTGACATTTTAAATATTTTTTCTACATTGATTTTGCAACTTTTAATGCTTTCTAATTATTTTGTAGGTCAATACTAAATTTTTGAAGCATTAATCCAAGATCACAATTTGTTTTCCATGTGTTAAACAATTTTTGATCATTTTAATTGAATTTTTATTCAATTAAATACATTTTGAAAACAAATTAGGGTTTTGGATTAATTCAACCCTCATAAATCACTTTCAAAACTTTTTTGGGCCTCTTGAGAGAGTGTAAGACCCATCCCCCCTTGTACAAAAACATTTTGGGCCTCACTCATTGTATAAGTCCCTCTGTACAAGTAAACGGCGCGATCGTCGCCCGTTTAAAAATAAAAAAAAATCATCTGGGCCTCTCCTTGAGCTATAAGACCCATTCAAAACACTTTGGGCCTCTATTAGAGTGTAAGACCCACTCCCCCTTTTAACCAAAACATTTTGGGCCTCACTTATTGCATAAGTCCCTCTGCGTTAAAAGAAAACCTCGGCGCGATCGCCATTTTTAAACGAAAAATCATTTGGGCCTACCCTCGTGTTATAAGCCCTTCTCTTTTCTTTAAACCTTTTTTGGGCCTCTTGAGAGAGTGTAAGACCCATCCCTTTGTACAGAAAACCTTTTTGGGCCCCAGTCACTTGTATAAGTCCCGTTGTACAAAGTCAAACAGTGTGCTCACTGATAAAACCCTGGGCCTCTCCTTGAGCTGTAAGCCCCAAATCTTTCTTTTTCAAAACACTTTCTCCTTTGATTTTGAATATACTGTTGTTTTCAATCTTTCTTTGCTGAACAACTAACCAAACAGCATGGAAGCACTACAACCGAGTAAGTGGTTATCGCTTTCATTTACTGCTTTCATATTATAAACTGTATTGTGGGGCTGCTCACTGTAAGTCTCCTTTCATAAACTCATATCTACTGTGTAATAATAGTATAGATATTTCGAGTTTCCCCGGCAACTACGTCTAGAACTAGGTGACGCCGTTTCATTTATTCGTAGAAATAGACGCCTAAATCCCCAATAGGAGCACCATATACAGTCTTCTCTTCGGCTGTCCTCCTTAGGAATCGTCAAGAAGCTCTACTCCCCAAGATGAATGTATTCTCCGTGAATGGCATCTTTGAGTTTCTTCCAAATTCTCGAACTTTCCTGACTTGATCTATTCCTTGTGGATAGCTTGCCTTGAATGTCTCGGGGTTTGGGTACCCACTACGGTCATAATCTTGGACCTTAACTTAGGAACCCTCTTCAAAAGATAAAAGTCGCTGGATAGTAAACCTCGCACGTTTACCAGTGGTTTTTATCTTTAAAAGAGTTATCTCTCCTAATGGAAAGGAGATGATAGACCCACGGGCTTCTTAAAAGCATCGGCCTCCTCTTGGGCATTATTCAAGGACACTACGGCTTATTAGAAGTATTCACAGCCTCCTCTTAGGCTTCGTATAATGATCTCTTCCTTCGGGAATGATAGCCTCCTCTTGGGCTTCGTACAAGGACCCGTCGGCTTCTTAAAAGTTTCCAGCCTCCTCTTGGGCTTCGTACAAATTGTCCCGACGACCTCCTAGAGGTATAGGAACAGAACCTAGTCATCCTCATAGAATAGTCCTTTCATAGAGTCTACTACTGTTTCTCAAAGCATAGTACAAAAGAAAAAAAACTCTAGACTTGGACAGTCTAACTTCCTTGAGTCTCAAAGACATTCTCAAGTGCCCCCCTTCGTTAAATAGGAAGGAAACCCGCAGACTCGGACAGTCTCAATACCCTTTGGATTTCCTGTTTCCTCAAAGAGAAGGAAATATCCCTGATCCTCAAATCAAATCCCTGAGTATAGTGTTGCTCATATAAGAACTGATTTTCTCTTTTAAAATCAGTATATTGGATCTGTCACTCAACTGAAACAAACATTTAGCCTCCATCTCGGGCTTCGTACGAGATACAAAAACACTCTCTTGTTGAGTATCAAAGACTCTCTTGTTGAGTCAAACTTTTAGCCTCTATCTCAGGCTTCGTACGAGACACAAAGACTCCCTCGTAGAGTCAAACAAACAATAGCCTTTATCTCGGGCTTCGTACGAGACACAAAGACTTTATCGTCAGGTCAAAAACTTTTAGCCTCTCTCTTGGGCTTTGTACAAGACACAAAATAGCCTCCTCTTAGGCTTTGTATAATGATTTTCCTAGCGGAAATTAGCCTCCTCTTAGGCTTTGTATAAGAAAACCACTGGTTGATCCAATCAACCTTTTAGCATCAAAGCTGTGCCTCGTTCACAGTACACAAACATCAACAACTCCTTTCCTTTCATCTAATCGCTGTAAGCGGCAAGCCTCTGGATCATCTATATCCATGCCACTGTCCCTCTTTTAGCATGAGAAATTCCTAAGGAAAGATGGCATTGCTCTACACTGAGTTAAAGTCTTCTCCTTCAGGTTAAAACCCTTTCTTCGGAAATTATGGCATTGCTCGGATCCGCGTATCCCAGTTAAAGTAATTCTCCTTCTCCCCTCTTTAGAGATGACAAATTCTCTCTAAAGTCAAGGTCATCCAGCTTCACGTCTTGGGCTTTGAACAAGACACAAACCACCTTTCGCTTCACGTCTTGGGCTTTAAACAAGACACCAAAAACACCCATTTCCTCCCATAGAATAGTAGGAACTACGAACGCTCTGATTTCCCTGTTTCGGTAAACGGGAAAACGTAGGCATAAGATCGAAAGAAAAAATCTTAGCGAGCGCAATCAACAAAAAACCCAAATCCCATATCCCCATCAATCAAAAGCAGTAATTCAAAAGCATCAGTCCTAACATCCTAATCCTTGTTCCCCGCCAGAAACCTTCTGCCTAGATAAAAAGAAAGAAAACCGTATTGGCGAAAATACAAATAACCAGTACAAGGCCCCCCCACATTGATAGCATTCGTAACCTAACAGACCGCTGTTTAAACTCAGTATGCAAGCAGGGTTAATTGGAGACATCTATTTCCCTTCCTTATTCAGCTCACAATAGGATAAAAAATGAATCGACCTGTAGTCAAAGCTCAGACCGCAGAGAGCGACCAGCGCTTAAGAACCGCGTCCAAAATCGCTCGCTACAGAAAAAATGGCGCCCACCGTGGGGCCTTTCAAAGTTAGATCTAGGCACGGTCTTCCTTTTCACCTCTTGTGTGAAAAACTACAGAGTGGTAACTCAGCCGGGGAGCCATTTCTGTCAGGAACTTAGGATCCTTAGCTTTATAAGTCTAGGATGATTAGGACAAATATATATACTGCTTTTCCTAATTGCTATACATGTTTATTTTTCTGCTAATGGGAATGCGGGTGATGCCGTATGTGGAAAGAATGAGTATACACTTAAGATAAGTGATGGCGACGGGGTCGACCATCAACCTCAGTGGAGGCTGACCAACGTAACCCATTCACTCTTCTAGCCAATGGGCCGGTTGTTAAGTCTGAGAAGCTGAGGAGCCAAACCCTTTCGTAGTGCGGAAACTATCGGAAATAGTTGTTACGCGATACTACCCTCATTTGAGGCTGGTGATCTATTCTCGGTGAATAGCACTTACTCTAAGATTGCACACAACTCGCTGGCGATCCGCTTGTTGTCTGCCTTCCTGGGAGGAGCTGATGATAATGAGTACAGGTACAAAAATCACCCTAGTATAAACCTTTGGGGATGGGTAGAGCCTTGACTTCATGACAACGACCCTCTGACCCCATGTTTTTTCTATGTTTTTGTGTGCTGCATTCATGCATTCGTTTAATAAAACATTAAAACATTCAAAAAACTTTCTCTTCTAGTCTCTCTGTTTTTCAAATTAAACTAAGACTGTGATTGCAAATATCAGAGAAAAAGATTACGCTAATGGATTTCGGTAGAAGGAGAACTCGCCAGTATACCTTCAAGGTTCCAAAACTAGGGGATTTGAGAAGGTTAGCAAGGATGATCGTTAACCCAGAGGCTTTCAGAGCCAAGCACGGTGGTTTGCTACCACTGTTAAGAGTCCATGTGATTGAGAGAATCATGGATGCGTTCATCCAATTCTACGATCCGGTTTATCACTGTTTCACATTCCCGGATTACCAGCTATCACCAACGCTGGAGGAGTATTCTCATCTGACTGATTTACACATTACAGATCGAGCTCCATTTTCTGGACTGGAAGAAATTCCAAAGAATCAGATTATTGCAATAGCAATTCATTTGGACGAGTCTGAGGTCAGGACTCACATGACCACTAAGGGTTGCATCCAAGGTTTGCCAGCCCAGTTCTTGACAAAAAAGGCTCTATACTTCGCTAGTATAGGGAACGGGACTGCTTTTGAAAGCATCTTTGTCTTGCTCACCTACGGGTTATTTTTGTTTCCCAACATCAATAACTTCGTCGATATCAACGCTATTAAGGTTTTTCTCATTGGAAACCCTGTGCCGACTTTGCTCGCAGATGCGTATCATTCTGTACACTTGGGAAATTTGTACAACGGGGGGGAGATCACATGCTGTGTACCTCTGCTTTATAAATGGTTTATCTCTCACTTGCCCAAGTCTGCTGCTTTTTGGGATTGCAAGAGTGTCTTACGTTGGTCGCAGAAGATCATGTCTCTCACCAATTCCGATATAGATTGGTGTAATAGGATTTATGAGGGAATCAGAATCATTGACCGTTGTAGAAACTTCCCCAGCGTACCCCTCATAGGAACTAAAGGAGGAATCAACTATCATCCGATATTAGTTCTTCGTCAATTTGGATACCCGATGAGACACATCCCACTGGGTGTTCATCTGGAAGGTCTTTTCTTCAAAGAAGGAGAAAGTGACAGAGCACTAAAGATGGAAATAGTGCAAGCTTGGAAACATGTTCATAAGAAAGGACGAGAGTCTCTGGGAAAACCGAATTGTGTCTCGATGGAGCCTTATCTCCATTGGGTACAAACCAGAGCTCTCAAGCTAAAAATGCCTTATCCTCGTTACGGAATTCTTCCACCAAGGGAAACTGTCATGTACTTCATGACGGAAACTGAAAAGCTTCAGGTTAATCTCAACAAAGGTCAAAAGGAAAGAAGATCTTGGAAGAACAAGTACCGCACCCTCGACGTAGAGTGTATCCAAATACGGCAACTACTAAAAGAGAAAGATGCTCTGATTGAAATTTTGGAGCAGCATGCTGTAGAGAATCAAGATGACCAAAGGAATTTGCTCGCTCCTTTCACCTGGCAAAGGAATGACAACCCGACAACGGCCCAAGCGCCCCGGTCAAAGAAAAGGAAGATACCAGAATCAGCACCCGGTTTCTCCTCAGAGAGGACTCGGGACCCATTAGTTTAGGTTTCTGTTTCTGCACTTTGTAATCTACTGTATTTCCATTTCTGTAATCCTTTGGAATTCAATAAAAAGGGGTTTCCCCACTGTTTGATATTTGCAATCTAATTGTCGAAGTTTATTTTGATTAAACAAAAAAAAACAACAATTAATATAATCATTGCATTCATCATTCTCACATCGCGTATTCTCCTTACCTACGAATCTCACGTTTGTGACTCGATTCTAGAGTCAAACTGTCTCATTCGTATAATACTCGGGCCAATCGTCAGAAAAAGATGGATGATCTTGAGGAAGAAAACAGAGAGTTGAAAGAAGAGATCGACGCTCTGAGAGAGGATATGAGAAAGCTTCGTAACGACATGCAAACCATGGCAGAAGCTCAGCTACAAAGAACCGTGATCTCAGAGATCACCCAATGCCCATCATAGAAAAGTATGATCCTAGGTATCAGATGCCGAAAGATCGTCCTTGGGGCATGCCTGTTAACTATATCCCGGAAGGATATGTTCCTCCGATCACTGAAGATCAGGGAATCGCAACAGAAGCCGCTGGGCCTGAAGGTTACAAACTTCGGGAAAGCGAAGATGCCAGGGGCATACTCAAGACTCCTGAAGGTTACAAACTTCGGGAGGCGCCAAGACTTATTGCCGTAGTCACGGTACCACCCCCTGTAGTGCACACTGTCCCGGAAGGACAGATTCCACAGACATCATCTGATAAGAAGGAAACTATGTTTGACAGAATGGATGAATTCCAAGAGCAGTTCTTGGAAATGCAGAAAGAGCTGCAAGCCATTCGCGGTCAGGATCTATTTGGAAAGGACGCCGCAGACCTCTGCTTGGTCCCAAATGTGAAAGTCCCGCACAAGTTCCAAGTGCCCGACTTTGAAAAATACAAGGGTAACTCTTGCCCTCAGAGCCATCTGGTGATGTACGCTCGGCGGATGTCAGCTCAGACGGAGAATCAGGACCTGCTGATTCACTACTTCCAGGATAGTTTAATCGGTGCCGCACTCAAATGGTACATGGGTTTAAACCGTACTAAGATCAGTACATTCAAAGATCTTGGTACTGCCTTCGTCCAACAATACAAATACAATTTGGACATGGCACCCGACTGAGATAAACTCAGATCAATGTCGCAAAAGGAAAAGGAAACCTTTAAGGAGTATGCTCAAAGGTGGCGTGAAATTTCCGCTCAAATTTGTCCACCTCTTGAGGAAAAAGAGATGACAAAAATCTTCTTAAAGACCTTAAGCTCATTTTACTATGACCGAATGGTTGCCAGTGCGCCCAGTGATTTCACCGAAATGGTCGGCATGGGCGTACGTCTTGAGGAAGCCGTCCGAGAAGGACGTTTGGTAAAAGACACTGGATCGACGAGCGGTACTAAAAAATATGGTAGTGCTCTCCCTAAGAAAAAAGAGCAAGATATTGGGAATATCTCTCTCGGAAAGCAAAGGCGTCGTTATCAGCCAGTAGCAGCTGTTACTCCTGCTATCGGCCCCGCGCCTGTTCCTATGTATCAACCTCAGGTTGCGCAGAGCCAACCTGACCAACAAAGGACACAACAGCCTCTTCAGCAGGCTCGTCCTCCATATAACAACAACCGTACAATACGGCCACCAGGATTTGATCCTATACCCGTAACGTACGCAGAGCTGTTTCCGTTACTGCTGGCTAAGGGGCACATTCAGACTAAGTCTCCCCTTTCAGTTCCGGAAAATCTGCCTTTTTGGTTTAAAGCGGATCAAACATGCCCTTATCATCAAGGAGGTTCAGGGCATAACATTGAGACTTGTCTCAATTTCAAATCCGACGTGGAAAAGCTTGTTAGGAGCGGGCTCTTATCTTTCAAAGATACGAATCCTAATGTTCTCACGAACCCGCTGCCTCAACATGAGAAAGCTGCAGTCAATCTGATTAAGAAAGAGACTAACAATGTCTATCAAATTCACGATGTACTCTTGTTAAAGACCAACCTGGTCAAGATGCATTGTAGACAGAGTGGATATGGCCATGTGCCACCTCATAATTATCACCAGTGTGATATCTGCTCTAAAGATAACCAAGGATGTTCGGTAGTGCAATCAGCTCTACAGGAACAAATGGATCTTGGATGGATCCAAGAGCACCGAGTTCGTGGAGTTAACATGGTTTACACGAATTCCAACGTCATTCAAAACCACGACATCCGTGCGATGAATGTCAACTTGGTGGCGATGCACTCAAGGCAAAGCCAGTATCATAATCTGCCGCGGCACGATTACAGTTCCTGTCTGATTTGCTCGGTAAACAAACAGGGATGCTCTTTCATACAAGAGGCCCTCCAACGTCAGATGGATCTTGGATGGATCCAAGACTACCATGATAGGAACTCCTATCAAATCAACATGGTTCAGATCTTCGACATCCGCGTAATGGATACCAACCTGGTAGAGTTACATGCTGAGCAGGTCCGACTTGGATTCTTAATATCACATGACTATCAAAATTGTAAAGCGGGTTGCGAAAACGATCGAGGTTGTACCCTTGTCCAGGAGGCACTTCAGCACTTGTTAAATCACTGGTGGATGCCAATCTATATGGACGAAGATACTCAGCAGATTAGTATCAATAACAGGAATCCTACTCGTCGTCAAAGTCAGGATGTCCGATCAATGGAAGGTAACCTAGTGAGGTTACATTGTATTCAAAGTGGGCGTGGCCAGGTGCCACCACACAACTATGACAGTTGTAGCGTCTGTTCGGAAAGTAACCAAGGGTGTTACCTTGTGAGAGCAGCTCTTCAGGGTCAGGTCGATCATGGAGAAATTCGTCCATATCCAGGTTCTGGACCCATCAACTGGACGCCGAATTACCTTGCCGATCAAGTTGAGGATGTTGTCACAATCTCTAGTCATCATAGAACCAGGGATGTTTTTGCCATCATTCCTCTACTTGACGAATCTAAAGTTCCCAACCGGGAACGGATTGAGATTACTTATGATGGTCAGAAAAATCAGAAGGTTCCCATAGTCATCTATCTACCGGGGCCACTACCGTATGAATCAGCTAAGGCAATCCCTTACAAATACGGTGCAACAATAATCGAGAATGGAAAGGAAATTCCATTACCCTCCGTCATGAATATTGCAGACATCAGTCGTGTAACACGAAGCGGTTGAATCTTCAACCGAGGGGTTGGAGAATCCAACAAAGAAAAGGAACTTCAGGCGGAAATTCCTGATCCACCAGTCGGTCAATCTAGTAATTCCGACTTTTCAAAAGACAAAGATGAGATGCTAAAGCTCATCCAAAGGAGTGAATATAACATTGTTGATCAACTGTTACAGACTCCTTCAAAGATCTCAGTATTATCACTGTTACTCAGTTCAGAAGCACACAGAGAGGCTCTACAGAAAGTCTTGGAGCAAGCCTTTATGGAACAGGATGTAACAATCAGACAGTTTGATAGTATTGTCTCTAACATCACTTCCTGCAACAATTTGGGATTTAGGGATGAGGAATTACCCGAAGAGGGTCGTCGTCATAACATGGCGCTCAACATTACAGTTAACTGCCAGGGCGATGCTTTAGCCAATGTACTGGTAGACACAGGGTCAACCCTGAATGTTATGCCGAAGTCCACTTTGACACAATTATCATTTAAGGGCCCTCCGATGAGAGTCAGCGAGGTCGTCGTCAAAGCATTCGACGGATCCAGACAAACAGTTATCGGCGAAGTTGATCTTCCCATAACTATTGGTCCTCACACTTTCCAAATCACTTTCCAGGTCATGAACATCCGGGCAACATACAGTTGTTTATTAGGAAGACCTTGGATACATCAGGCTAGAGCGGTTACTTCAACCCTCCACCAAAAGCTAAAGTTCGTCAAGAACGATCAACTTGTCACGGTTTATGGGGAACAAGCCTTGCTTGTGAGTAACCTATCATCATCTGCTTGTGTAGAACCCGAGGAGGTTATTGGAACTCAGTTCCAAGCACTATCGGTGAGCAAGAACGATCAATCCGAAGAAGGAACTTCAATTTCTTCATACAAAGATGCTATCAAAGCGGTCGAGAGTACCGATACAAAAGGATGGGGACAGCCTGTCATTCCCACTGACAATAAAATAAAGAAGGGTCTTGGTTTTTCTGCAACTTGTACTCAGACAGCCGCCAACGATGAAAGTCTTCATCCCCTTCAAAACTTCTTCCACAGTGAAGGTTCTTCACCCAGTGTCTCAGGAAGTGCATACCATCAATGAGGAAGATCCCTCTGACACAGATGAAGAATGGAAGTCCTGCCTTAACAAGGACGGCTATATGTCTCAGGAAGAGGTGCCTATGCCTTTTTGCTTTCCTACAGAAAGTCCGAGATTTATACCAAGATCAGATGTCAAAATGATCTACGGAGATTGTGATCCGGAAGGATGTCGTGCTCCACCAAATTCATTAGAGGAAGACACTCCGATGAAAGAAAACTTTGATCACAATTACTATGGCCCGATGGATGGTCTGCCAATATGGCAGCCTTACCCAGGAAACTTGGGGCAAGAAAGTCAGCTGAGTAATGAAACTCAGCTGAGCGTCATTGAACAGAATACCTGTGTCCCCGCCATGTCATGGGATCAACACTCATGTCATTCAGAAACTACTCAACATGAAGATGAATTTGCAACGTTTGCAGGACTAGAATTCATCAACTATGCTTTTCCTGAGGTCAACGTCATCGAGAGGGATAACTTCTCCAGTTCCAAAGAAGTTTGGGACACCTTGGGACAACCAAGTGGAAAATACGACTTTATGGTCAAGTACACCGCTCCCGAAAGCTCTCGTATCAGGCTCGAAGATATCCAGTCAACTGGATGGGGAGATACAGCTGAGAGCACAAATGCTATGCAAAATAAAACAGAGGAATCCTCCTACGACAACTCTGCTTGGGAGACAGATTCCAATGATCCTGCTCCACCAGAAATCAGCGTCATTTCTGAAGACAAATCGAGGAAGGTGCCAGACTTTGTGATTCACCGAGGAGTTCGCCGCCAATGGGTTGCCGTCGAGGTTACGAAGGTCGTTCATCAGTCAAAGTAATTGCCATATTTAAACCTTTCACCCTGCCCAGGTGAAACGGATATTTTGATAGGGCTCATTTTCTGTAAACATCCCTCTTCGCTTTGCCCGAGGCGACAGAGTTTTGTTTTATAGGGCTGTAGTTTCAAGATTCGACTTGTTCATTAATAAAATAACGTCGTTCTATAATTTCCGCATTAATTGCACTTGCATTTTCTCTATCTCTTCTAAACACGAATCATCACGTCATACAGATTGCTTATTTTATACCCAGTTGAAACATACGATCCGATGCCTTCTCCCAACTTTGAGTTCCCGGTATTCGAGGCTGAAGAAGAAAATGACGACGAAATTCCAGAAGAGATCTCCCGACTACTCAGACAAGAGGAAAGGTCCATTGAACCTCACAAAGAGCCGTTGGAAACGGTAAACTTGGGTTCAAAAAAAGAGAGAAAAGAAATCAGGATCGGAGCACTGCTCAGTCCAACTGTCAAAGAAAGTTTGATAAAGCTTCTCAAAGAATTCCCCGATGTATTCGCTTGGTCCTATCAGGATATGCCAGGGTTGGATACCAGCATCGTGGAACATCACTTACCGCTAAGATCGGAATGTCCGCCAGTAAAGCAAAGGTTGAGACGGACTCACCCGGACATGGCCATCAAAATCAAAGAGGAGGTACATAAACAGATCGACGCGGGTTTCCTCGCTACATCTGAATATCCTCAATGGTTAGCCAACATCGTACCCGTTCCCAAAAAGGATGGAAGGGTCAGAATGTGTGTTGATTACAGAGATCTGAACAAGGCGAGTCCAAAGGACGACTTTCCTTTACCACACATTGACATGCTGGTTGACAACACAACAAAGTTCAAAGTATTCTCCTTCATGGATGGATTCTCGGGCTATAATCAGATCAAAATGGCGCCGAAAGACATGGAGAAAACTTCGTTCATTACCCCATGGGGTACCTTTTGTTACAAGGTAATGCCGTTCGGTTTGAAGAATGTCGGGGCAACCTATCAAAGGGCCATGACTACTCTGTTTCATGACATGATACACAAGGAAATCGAAGTGTATGTCGATGATATGATTGCAAAATCAAAAACAGAGGATGAGCACGTTGAACATCTATCAAAATTGTTCGAACGTCTAAAAAAATTCAAGCTCCACTTAAATCCTAACAAGTGCACCTTCGGTGTCCGTTCAGGGAAATTACTAGGGTTCATCGTCAGCCAGAAGGGAATTGAAGTTGATCCTGACAAGGTCAAGGCCATTCAAGAAATGCCTTCTCCGAAAACTGAAAAACAAGTCAGAGGATTCCTGGGACGTTTGAACTACATCTCCAGATTCATATTCCTCATGACCGCGACGTGTGCGCCGATTTTCAAATTACTCAAAAAGAACCAGGATTGCGTTTAGTCAGAAGATTGCCAAACTGCCTTAGACAGTATCAAGGAATATCTGTTGAATCCTCCGATCGTATCACCTCCAGTGGAAGGAATACCACTGATCATTTACCTCACAGTCCTAGAGGACTCAATGGGATGTGTACTTGGCCAACAAGACGAAACTAAACAGAAAGAGTCTGCCATTTACTATCTAAGCAAGAAATTCACCGACTGCGAGACTCGGTACACAATGCTTGAGAAAACTTGTTGCGCTTTGGCTTGGGCAGCCAAACGTCTTCGCCAGTACATGATTCGTCATACTACTTGGTTGGCCTCCGAAATGGATCCAATCAAGTACGTTTTCGAAAAACCTGCTCTCACGGGAAGGATTGCCCGTTGGCAGATGTTACTATCAGAATATGACATAGAGTATCATGCTCAGAAAGCCGTTAAAGGAAGTATTTTAGCCGATCATTTGGCTCATCAACCGATTGACGATCAAGAATCAATCGGGTTTGACTTCCCAGACGAGATGTCATGTATCTAAAGATGAAAGATTGCGATGAACCGCTACCCAGTGAAGGGCCAGAACCAGGTTCCCAGTGGGGACTTATCTTTGACGGAGCAGTCAATCATTATGGAAACGGAATTGGGGCAATCATTGTTACCCCTCAGGGTTCCCACATTCCTTTCACTGCTAGGCTTACGTTCAAATGTACGAACAGCGAGGCCGAATACGAAGCATGTATCATGGGTCTCGAAGAAGCGATTGATTTAAGGATTAAAAACTTGGACGTATACGGTGATTCAGCCCTGGTTATTAACCAGATAAAAGGAGATTGGAATACATACCAATCAGGATTGATTCCTTACAAAGACTATGCAAGAAGGTTATTACCCTTCTTCAACAGAGTCGACTTTCATCACATCCCTCGTGGTGAGAATCACATGGCTGATGCATTAGCCACTCTTTCTCCCATGATTAGCGTAGGTCGATGGAATGACTTACCTAAGATTGACGTAATGTGCCTTGAACGGCCCGCTTACATCTTTGCGATCGAAGCAGTCATAGACGACAAACCTTGGTATCACGATATCAAATGCTTCCTTCAAAAACAAGAGTACCCATCTGGGGCACTCAGAAAAGACAGGAAAACCCTCAGAAGATTGGCTGGAAACTTCTTCCTGAGCGGTGACACTCTTTATAAGAGAAATTTTGACATGGTCTTGCTCCGATGTGTCGACAGACCAGAAGCAGACATGCTCATGAAAGAAATTCATGAAGGATCCTTTGGCACTCATGCCAACGGACACACAATGGCGAGAAAAATTCTCAGGGCCGGGTATTATTGGTTGACCATGGAATCCGACTGCTACAAGTACATGAGGAGGTGTCACAAGTGTCAGATATACTCCGACAAAATTCATGTACCGCCATCACATCTCAAAGTTCTTTCTTCCCCGTGGCCTTTTTCCATATGGAGAATCGACATGATTGGTATGATTGAGCCCAAGGCTTCAAACGGACATCAGTTCACCCTGGTAGCCATTGACTATTTCACCAAGTGGGTCGAAGCAGCGTCGTACGCCAATGTAACCCGACAAGTCGTGGTCCGATTTATCAAAAACAATCTCATCTGCCGTTATGGTGTTCCAAGCGAGATCATTACTGATAATGGATCTAACTTGAACAATAAGATGATGAAAGAGTTGTGCGCAGAGTTTAAGATCGAACACCATAACTCATCTCCCTACCGACCCAAGATGAACGGAGCGGTAGAAGCGGCTAACAAGAACATCAAGAAGATCGTTCAAAAGATGGTTGTAACCTATAAAGATTGGCACAAAATGCTACCCTTTGCTCTTCACGGTTATCGAACATCTGTCTGCACTTTAACAGGGGCAACCCCTTTCTCTCTAGTATATGGCATGGAAGCAGTGCTCCCCATAGAAGTAGAGATCCCATCAATCCGGGTATTGATGGAAGCTCAGCTCACCGAAGCTGAATGGTGTCAAAGTCGACACGATGAACTGAACCTGATCGAAGAAAAGAGAATCACGGCACTATGCCACGGTCAGTTATATCAACAGAGAATGAAAAGGGCGTTCGACAAAAAGGTCCGACCTCG
This sequence comes from Lathyrus tuberosus, assembly GCA_022829125.1. Classification (NCBI taxonomy): domain Eukaryota; kingdom Viridiplantae; phylum Streptophyta; class Magnoliopsida; order Fabales; family Fabaceae; genus Lathyrus; species Lathyrus tuberosus. Next base: position 13,143,759 of record JALAZF010000109.1, read on the forward strand.
TATTTTCAGAAAAGGAGACCTCGTGCTCAAGAAGATACAATCATTTCTCACTGACTCTCGGGGCAAATGGACCCCAAATTATGATGGCCCCTATGTGGTCACGAAAGCTTTCTCAGGCGGCGCCTTGAGACTTGCAACCATGGACGGAGAGGAATTTACCTACCCCACGAATGTTGATGTAGTCAAGAAATACTTCGCCTAAAAAATAAAAAAAAAACGTCTTGGTGGATTGAAAACTCGAAAGGGCGGTCCAGGCAAAAGTTAGAGACATGAAAAAAAAATCATCCCGATGGATTTGAAATCTCATAGTACAATCCAGGCAAAAATTAGAGATAATGGCAAGTAACTATGTTCAACAGAGGCAAGTCCCTCAGCAGCAGTTACAGCATCATCTATCGGAGGAAATCTCCAGTCAAAGGTCATCTTTGACGGAAGCTCAGGATGTCCCGAACTCAAAGTTGGTAGAAGGATAGTGGTCGTTATGTTTCAACATAGCCCTTTTCCCTGTAAATTACCATTTTCTAACTTTGTATATACTCTTTGGAATCACGCGTTTGGCTGATCTCCATCTTATCAATAAAATTTGAGCCCTTGTGCTTTTGTTTGTAATTCTTTACTTGTTTTAGCTTTACAGAACGACGTTGTTTAAACTTAATCAGCGATTCTTGAAATAAAACAAAAATAAATTTACTTGTTAAACTTTTTCTGCTTTTAAATTAAAGATGGCATTTCTTTTGACTGTTGAACATCAGAAGAACATCGATCGCTTTTTCCGAAGTAAGCGAACTTCAAAATGCAGAATCAAAGTACTCCTTCTAAACCAGTTCGCCTGAATGAAGGGATCAACTGTGTCAGAGACCTTGTTTCGTCTGACATCCTCGGCCGAGTTTTCATCTCCTAAGCCCGATCAACATAGCTCCCAACAGGACTATCTCTCCTAAGCAAGGTGGAATTGCTATTTTGAATCAACGGTACTTCTTCGCCCCGCGATGGCCGAGTATCCAATTGTGTTAATCTCTTAGTCTGTATGTTGCGTCTGTTTTGTCAGCACATACATACATACATCATGCATTTTTTATTTGCATTCACATTTCATATTGCATCACTATCACTCTAGTTGGTCCTGTCCCCTAGTGGTAGAAGTCCTCTCAATCGAGTTGTCAGTTCTTGCCTCGTCAGGAAATACTGTGTCTAAACAACCTCGCTTCCAGTTTAATTCTGGAAAGAAGTTGGTCCTTGACCACTTTGATAACTTGAACCTCTGAAAAGCCAGAGAAAACTTTCAATAAGCATCACTCTTCGCCATTGAAGATGATATCCTTGCTTTCCCGGATTAAGGAAAATCCACAGAGAAAGCCTCGTGATCAGAGATTCGGCAGCACGCCAGTTTTGCTCCGAAAAACCACTGATGAGAAGGTCATTGGCACCTCAAAATTGGATCCCATCATATGGCATTTCTCCGGGAAGATCCCGAGAAAAGTATGATGTAACCCCAAACGAAAACAGTCTCTCAAGAGACTCGCTTTCCCCAGTAGAATCGACAAATGGCATCTCCAAAACAGAGAAGTTTGTGTACCTCTACAATTCAGACGAATGGGTTCCCCAGCAAGTCTGACATCAAAACTTTTTCCACTCAAATGGCATCTCCCCAGGAAAATTCGGCGAGAAGTTTGAAGGAAAGTCGCTACGAATAGCGTCCCTTGTCAGTAAAGTTTATTGACAAAAGAAACTAAGACCAGTTCCTTGGTAGGAAACCAGGATCGAGGGGAAGTTTAAATCAGAAACTAAGACCAGTTCCTTGGTAGGAAACCAGGATCGAGGGGAAGTTTGTTTCCACAACTGAGACCAGTTCCTTGGTAGGAAACCAGGATCGAGGGGAAGTTTGTTTCCACAACTGAGACCAGTTCCTTGGTAGGAAACCAGGATCGAGGGGAAGTTTAAATTAGAAACTAAGACCAGTTTCTTGGTAGGAAACCAGGATCGAGGGGAAGTTTAAATCAGAAACTAAGACCAGTTCCTTGGTAGGAAACCAAGAACGAGGGGAAGTTCATTTCAGAGACTAAGACCAGTTCTTGGTAGGAAACCAGGATCGAGGGGAAGTTTACCTTTTCTAAGCATCATCGCTTAGCTAAAAAAGATGAATGCGATCTGCCATTCATAACCACCATCAAAATTTCGGATATTCCGATATTTAATCCTCTTGCACCCCGAATGCCCGAATCCCTTCGTCATTCACACCTTCGGGTCCAAGAAGATTAAATAGGGGCATCTGTAATACCCCAAATTTTGACCACTTAGATTTCCCATCATTGTGAAAATCATCATCACAATATGGATGAACCCTCATGCTTCATCAGTCTCCCCAAAGATGGGTGAGCATCCAATACAATCAAAATTAGGGTTTCAAGCCCTCTCTGAGTGCTTAGACAAAGGATCAATCAAGGAATGACATGATCTTCAACTTGTCTAATCTCTTAAACATCCACAATGGATCAAAAAGGTCTCCCACTTCAAGGATTAAGCACAAGGCTGCTCCCTTCTAGGTGGATCAAGTCTCAAGATCGACAGTGTCACCAAATTAGGGTTTTGGTCGACCAGGGCCTCCAGATGGAAATTTTCATCTGGGAACAAGGCAATGATCCAAAAAATGACCTAATATACTTCATGTAACCTCATGAACCCATGCATCAAGTCAATTTTTCCTCAGGGGATGCATTCGTTAAAAATCTGGAATTAGGGTTTCTTGACCTAATTCACCCCTAAGTTGACTTTTGGGACAAACCATGAGCCAAGACCTCAAGACATGATTTGAGGGTCTCTAATTTACCATACTGATCCATTTGGAACCATGGATTGATCCAAGAAGCTTGAGCAACAAGTCTCAATTTCATCTGCACCACAATTAGGGTTTTAAGAGAAAAGTCAACTGTAACTTTGACTTTTGACCAAGACATGCTCCCAAACCCTAATACACGATTGGATATACCCTATGACATCCATGGAACATGTCCATCAAGTTTGATTTAGGTCAAGGACATGATTTCCTGAAGAATTGCACAGTTTGGAATTCATCTGATAAAAAGTCAACTGTGCACAAAAGTCAACTTTGACTTTTTGAGATTTTTCACCAAAATGGATTTTTAACCCTAAAATGATGTTAATGTATGATTTGAATCATCATTCATCAAGAAAAATCAAGAAAAGTGAGATAACTTGTAAAAGGGGTAACCATAAAACTTAGAAATTTTTCTAAGTTAAAAATAAAGTGGCAAAGGTACCAACTTTGGAGGACCATAACTCCTAAACCACAAGGCCATTTTTTCTCATCCAAAGATGGATTTGTAGCCCTCATTATCACCTACAAAAACTTCAACTACAAGTCATTCCAATTCATTAAGGATTTTGAGTTATGGAGTGATCAAAGTGGCTGAAAAGTGAAAATGTCACTTTTTCCAACACTTAGTGAAATTTTCACTAAGTCAGATTCTGCCTCACTTTTTGCCAAATGTAGGGGGATTTTTCACTTGGAATCAAAAGAGATCAAAACCAAACTTGTTCAAACAGTTGTTGTATCATGTAAGAGCTTTCCAAAATGGCCAAGAACATTGCCAAATTCAACCTACACCATGAGATACAACATTGCCAAGTTGCCTTGCTGAAATCTGTCAAGGCAAGGCAGAATTTGCAACTTTGGTCGATTTGCCAAAATCAGCCAAATTCAATTGCTCCTATCCACTTGGACACCTCAGAGGATTGAATCTAAAGGGGACAATCATTGAGCCAAGCCTCCAAAGTCCATGGAACAAGAAATAGCATGTTGAACCTAGAATGGCCAAAATAGGGACAAAACTTCAAATTTGGAATGAGGCATTCAATGAAACCATCAAGGTGGCATGGACTGAGCCATTCTCATCTGAAATCAGTCAAGACTTATCCAAGACCAAGGGAACCAAAGCTCTGTGCCCTAACCTCTAGTCAATGGCTAGAGGAGACTTGGATTTTCATTTGCCAACCTTGGCCAAACCTACTTACCAGCTGCCATGCACTATTCCTTGCAAAACAAACTTGCTCTACTATAAATAGAGCTCAATTGTGGTCAGTTTGAGTACACCAAAGCTATCTAACAGATGATTTCCTCAAAATCTCTTCTTTCACTCCAATTTTGCCTTCTAAGGCAAGTCACTATCGGGTTTTGAGTTTGAAAGCAATTCCAATCAAACCAATCACTCACACACCTCACATACATCACATATGAGCTGATCAAACACTTAGATTACTTCTGAAACATCAATTTCACAAAATCACCAGCTGGTTGCTCAAGGTTTTAACCAAAGTGCAGCTGAGGTACCACAAAATGATCCAGCCAATTTCAATCAAGTCCAACCATCCAAACACAATCCATATGGTGTAGGGAAGCTGTTCAGATCATCACCACTCATCTGTAACACCTCCAAATCAAAAATCACTTTGAACTTGCTGTCACATCTTGGAGGTAAGCACATACTTGGTCATCTCTCAATCTATGCATATTTCCTCGCACAATAATTTGGCCATATGTTCATAATCATGCATGGAATGTTTTCCCTCAATTAATTGCATTGTTTGAATCGTGTATCAAAAATCCTAGCCTTCATGCAGAAATTAGGGTTCTTGAGGTCTCTTCGTGATTTCTTGTTGTATGTTTAATTTAAATGAAATTAAAGTACATAGACATGATCGTGAGGTTGAGGCGAGCATAATGATATGTGGATTGCATTATATGATTACGTATTCATGGAGATTGGATAGAAAATGCAAATCTGAGAAACCAAGAACACGCGCGTGTTCTTCAGCTTGTTCTTGGCGCCATTTTTGAATAATTTGAATATTTGAATATTTGAATTTTGTGATTTTGTTTAATTGATTCAAAAATTAATTTCTCTCCGAGTTTTAATGATTTTGAGTTGATTCTTTTTTTTAATAATTCACAAAAATGTTAATATATTTTATTTTCACAAAAAATCCCAAAAATATTATTTATTTCATATAATTGATATTTTTGCAAAGAATTAATATTTTAATTGTTTTTGACATTTTAAATATTTTTTCTACATTGATTTTGCAACTTTTAATGCTTTCTAATTATTTTGTAGGTCAATACTAAATTTTTGAAACATTAACCCAAGATCACAATTTGTTTTCCATGTGTTAAACAATTTTTGATCATTTTAATTGAATTTTTATTCAATTAAATACATTTTGAAAACAAATTAGGGTTTTGGATTAATTCAACCCTCATAAATCACTTTCAAAACTTTTTTGGGCCTCTTGAGAGAGTGTAAGACCCATCTCCCCTTGTACAAAAACATTTTGGGCCTCACTCATTGTATAAGTCCCTCTGTACAAGTAAACGGCGCGATCGTCGCCCGTTTAAAAATAAAAAAAATCATCTGGGCCTCGCCTTGAGCTATAAGGCCCATTCAAAACACTTTGGGCCTCTATTAGAGTGTAAGACCCAATCCCCCTTTTAACCAAAATATTTTGGGCCTCACTTATTGCATAAGTCCCTCTGCGTTAAAAGAAAACCTCGGCGCGATCGCCATTTTTAAACGAAAAATCATTTGGGCCTACCCTCATGTTATAAGCCCATCTCTTTTCTTTAAACCTTTTTTGGGCCTCTTGAGAGAGTGTAAGACCCATCCCTTTGTACAGAAAACCTTTTTGGGCCCCAGTCACTTGTATAAGTCCCGCTGTACAAAGTCAAACAGTGTGCTCACTGATAAAACCCTGGGCCTCTCCTTGAGCTGTAAGCCCCAAATATTTCTTTTTCAAAGCACTTTCTCCTTTGATTTTGAATATACTGTTGTTTTCAATCTTTCTTTGTTGAACAACTAACCAAACAGCATGGAAGCACTACAACCGAGTAAGTGGTTATCGCTTTCATTTACTGCTTTCATATTATAAACTGTATTGTGGGGCTGCTCACTGTAAGTCTCCTTTCATAAACTCATATCTACTGTGTAATAATAGTATAGATATTTCGAGTTTCCCCGGCAACTACGTCTAGAACTAGGTGACGCCGTTTCATTTATTCGTAGAAATAGACGCCTAAATCCCCAATAGGAGCACCATATACAGTCTTCTCTTCGGCTGTCCTCCTTAGGAATCGTCAAGAAGCTCTACTCCCCAAGATGAATGTATTCTCCGTGAATGGCATCTTTGAGTTTCTTCCAAATTCTCTAACTTTCCTGACTTGATCTATTCCTTGTGGATAGCTTGCCTTGAATGTCTCGGGGTTTGGGTACCCACTACGGTCATAATCTTGGACCTTAACTAAGGAACCCTCTTCAAAAGCTAAAAGTCGTTGGATAGTAAACCTCGCACGTTTACTAGTGGTTTTTATCTTTAAAAGAGTTATCTCTCCTAATGGAAAGGAGATGATAGACCCACGGGCTTCTTAAAAGCATCGGCCTCCTCTTGGGCATTATTCAAGGACACTACGGCTTCTTAGAAGTATTCACAGCCTCCTCTTAGGCTTCGTATAATGATCTCTTCCTTCGGGAATGATAGCCTTCTCTTGGGCTTCGTACAAGGACCCGTCGGCTTCTTAAAAGTTTCCAGCCTCCTCTTGGGCTTCGTACAAATTGTCCCGACGACCTCCTAGAGGTATAGGAACAGAACCTAGTCATCCTCATAGAATAGTCCTTTCATAGAGTCTACTACTGTTTCTCAAAGCATAGTACAAAAGAAAAAAAACTCTAGACTTGGACAGTCTAACTTCCTTGAGTCTCAAAGACATTCTCAAGTGCCCCCCTTCGTTAAATAGGAAGGAAACCCGCAGACTCGGACAGTCTCAATACCCTTTGGATTTCCCGTTTCCTCAAAGAGAAGGAAATATCCCTGATCCTCAAATTAAATCCCTGAGTACAATGTTGCTCATATAAGAACTGATTTTCTCTTTTAAAATCAGTATATTGGATCTGTCACTCAACTGAAACAAACCTTTAGCCTCCATCTCGGGCTTCGTACGAGATACAAAAACACTCTCTTGTTGAGTATCAAAGACTCTCTTGTTGAGTCAAACTTTTAGCCTCTATCTCGGGCTTCGTACGAGACACAAAGACTCCCTCGTAGAGTCAAACAAACAATAGCCTTTATCTCGGGCTTCGTACGAGACACAAAGACTCTATCGTCAGGTCAAAAACTTTTAGCCTCTCTCTCGGGCTTTGTACGAGACACAAAATAGCCTCCTCTTAAGCTTTGTATAATGATTTTCCTAGCGGAAATTAGCCTCCTCTTAGGCTTTGTATAAGAAAACCACTGGTTGATCCAATCAACCTTTTAGCATCAAAGCTGTGCCTCGTTCACAGTACACAAACATCAACAACTCCTTTCCTTTCATCTAATCGCTGTAAGCGGCAAGCCTCTGGATCATCTATATCCATGCCACTGTCCCTCTTTTAGCATGAGAAATTCCTAAGGAAAGATGGCATTGCTCTACACTGAGTTAAAGTTTTCTCCTTCAGGTTAAAACCCTTTCTTCGGAAATTATGGCATTGCTCGGATCCGCGTATCCCAGTTAAAGTAATTCTCCTTCTCCCCTCTTTAGAGATGACAAATTCTCTCTAAAGTCAAGGTCATTCAGCTTCACGTCTTGGGCTTTGAACAAGACACAAACCACCTTTCGCTTCACGTCTTGGGCTTTAAACAAGACACCAAAAACACCCATTTCCTCCCATAGAATAGGAGGAACTACGAACGCTCTGATTTCCCTGTTTCGGTAAACGGGAATACGTAGGCATAAGATCGAAAGAAAAAATCTTAGCGAGCGCAATCAACAAAAAACCCAAATCCCATATCCCCATCAATCAAAAGCAGTAATTCAAAAGCATCAGTCCTAACATCCTAATCCTTGTTCCCCGCCAGAAACCTTCTGCCTAGATAAAAAGAAAGAAAACCGTATTGGCGAAAATACAAATAACCAGTACAAGGCCCCCCCACATTGATAGCATTCGTAACCTAACAGACCACTGTTTAAACTCAGTATGCAAGCAGGGTTAATTGGAGACATCTATTTCCCTTCCTTATTCAGCTCACAATAGGATAAAAAATGAATCGACCTGTAGTCAAAGCTCAGACCGCAGAGAGCGACCAGCGCTTAAGAACCGCGTCCAAAATCGCTCGCTACACAAGGCAAAGAAAGGTCTTGGCTTTTCCTCAACCTGTACTCAGACTGCTACTAATAATGAAAGCCTTCATCCCATTTAGGATTTCTTCCACAGTAGAGGCTTCCTTCACCCAGTGTCTCAAGAAGTACATACCATCAACGAGGGTGATCCCTCCGATACAGATGAAGAATGGAAGTCCTATCTTAACAAGGATGGTTATATGTCTCAGGAAGAGGTGCCTACGCCATTTTTCTATCCCGCACAGAGTCCGAGATTTATACCAAGATCAGCCGTCAAAATGATATATGGAGATTGTGATCCAGAAGGATGTCGTGCTCCACCAAACTCATTAGAGGAGGACACTTTAATGAAATACAACTTTGACCATGACTATTATGGCCCAATGGATGGCCTGCCTATTTGGAATCCGTACCCAGGAGACTTGGGGCAAAAGAGTCAGCCCAACGATGCATATCAGTTGAGCATCATTGAAAAGAATACTTGCGTCCCCACCATGCCATGGGATCAGCACTCAGGGCATTCAGAAAATATCCAGCATGACGACGAATTTGAATAGATTGCAGGGCTAGAGTTCATTAACTATGCTTTTCCTGAGGTCAACGTCATCGAAAGAGATGACTCCTCCAGTTCCAAAGAAGTGTGGGACACCTTAGGACAACCAAGCGGAAAGTTCGACTACTTGGTCAAGTACACCGCTCCTGAAAGCTCTCGCATCTGGCTCGAAGACATCCAACCAACTGGATGGGGAGATTTACCGGAGAGTACAAATACTGTGCAAGATACAACAGAAGAGTTCGCCTACGACAACTCTGCTTGGGAAACAGATTCCAACGATCCTTCTCCACCAGAAATCAGCGTTATTTCTGAAGACAAATCAAGAGGGGAGGTACCAGACTTTGTGATTCACAGAGGAGTTCGCCGCCAATGGGTTGCTGTCAATGTTCCGAAAGTCGTTCATAAGTCTAAGTAATTGTCGTCTTTATCTTAACCTTTCACCCTGCCCAGGTGAAACGGCTGTTTTGATAGGGCTCACTTTCTGTAAATGTACCTCTTCGCTTCGCCCAAAGCGACAGAGTTTTGTTTTATAGGGTTGTAGTTTCAAGAATTGACAAGATCATAGATAAAATAACGTCATTCTGTAATTTCCGCATTTATTGTTGTTTTCTCTTTTCTCTTTTTTCAGAAAATGGTAATCCTAAAAAACAACACCAAATATTAAAAACGAGTAGTTATCAGAAAATACACTACACACACTCTTGCATTCTCTCTATCTCTTCTAAAAACAAATCATCACGTAATGCAGATTGCTTGTTTTAAACCCCATTGAAACATACGATCCAATGCCTTCTCCCAACTTTGAATTCCCGGTATTTGAAGCTGAAGAAGAAAATGACGAAGAAATTCCAGAAGAGATCTCCTGATTACTCAGACAAGAGGAAAGGTCCATTGAACCTCACAAAGAGCCGCTGGAAGCAGTTAACTTGGGTTCAGGAGAAGAGAGAAAAGAAGTCAAGATTGGGGCATTGCTCAGTCCAACTGTCAAAGAAAGTTTGATAAAGCTTCTCAAAGAGTTTCCCGATGTGTTTGCTTGGTCCTATCAGGACATGCCAGGGTTGGATACCAGCATCGTGGAACATCGTATACCGTTAAGATCGGAATATCCGCCAGTAAAACAAAGGTTGAGACGGACTCATCCTGACATGGACATCAAAATCAAAGAGGAAGTACAAAAATAGATTGACGCGGGTTTCCTCGCCACATCAGAATATCCTCAATGGCTAGCCAACATAGTACCAGTTCTGAAAAAGGACGAAAAAGTCAGAATGTGTGTAGATTACAGGGATCTGAATAAAGCCAGTCCAAAGGATGTCTTTCCCTTACCGCACATAGACATGCTGGTAGACAGTACATCAAAATTCAAAGTCTTCTCCTTCATGGATGGATTCTCGGGCTATAATCAAATCAAAATGGCGCCGAAAGATATGGATAAAACTTCATTCATCACCCCATGGGGCACCTTTTGTTACAAGGTAATGTCGTTCGGTTTGAAGAACGTCGGGGCAACCTATCAAAGGGCCATGACTACTCTGTTTCATGACATGATACACAAAGAAATCGAGGTATATGTCGATGATATGATTTCCAAATCTAAAACAGAAAAGGAGCATGTGACCCACCTGTCAAAATTATTCGAGCGTCTGAGAAAGTACAAACTCCGCCTGAATCCCAATAAGTGCACGTTTGGTGTCCGTTCAGGGAAACTCTTAGGGTTCATCGTCAGCCAAAAGGGAATTGAGGTTAATCCTGACAAGGTCAAGGCCATTCAAGAAATGCCTTCTCCAAAAACTGAAAAATAAGTCAAGGGATTCCTGGGACGTTTGAATTACATTTCCAAATTTATATTCCTCATGACCATGACATGCGCGCCGATCTTCAAATTACTAAAAAAGAATCAGGACTGCGTTTGAACAGAAGACTGCCAAACCACCTTCGACAGTATCAAGGAATACCTGTTGAACCCACCGATTCTGTCACCTCAAGTAGAGGGAAGACCGCTGATCATCTATTTAACAGTCTTGGAAGACTCAATGGGTTGTGTACTGGGTCAACAGGATGAAACAAAAAGAAAAGAGTTTGCCATCTACAATTTGAGCAAGAAGTTTACCGACTGCGAGACTCGGTACACTATGCTTGAGAAAACTTGTTGTACTCTGGCTTGGGCAGCCAATCGTCTTCGCCAGTATATGATTCATCACACCACTTGGTTAATCTCTGAAGTGGATCCGATCAAGTACGTCTTTGAAAAACCTGCTCTCACGAGAAGGATTGCCCATTGGCAGATGTTGTCATTGGAATACGGCATCGAGTACCATGTTCAAAAAGCCGTCAAAGGGAGTATTTTAGCCGATCATTTGGCTCATCAACCGATTGACGATCAGGAATCAGTTGGATTTGACTTCCCAGACGAAGATGTCATGTACTTGAAAATGAAAGATTGCGATGAACTGCTACCCAGTGAAGGGCCGGAACCAGGTTCCTAATGGGGACTTATCTTTGATGGAGCTGTCAACCATTATGGAAACGGAATTGGGACAATCGTCATAACACCTCAGGGAACCCACATTCCTTTTACCGCCCGAATGACATTCAAATGTATAAACAATGAGGCCGAATACGAAGCTTGTATCATGGGTCTCGAAGAAGCGATTGACTTAAGGATTAAGAACTTGGATGTATATGGCGACTCAGCCCTGGTTATCAATCAGATCAAAGGAGATTGGAACACATACCAATCAGGACTGATTCCTTACAAAGACTATGCGAGAAGGTTGTTACCATTCTTCAACAGAATTGAGTTTCATCACATCCCTCGTGAAGAGAATCACATGGCTGATGCACTAGCCATTCTCTCTTCCATGATTAGTATAGGTCAATGGAATGACATACCTAAGATTAACATAATGCGCCTTGAGCAGCCCACTTACATCTTCGCGATTGAAGCAGTCATAAACGACAAACCTTAGTATCACGATATCAAATGCTTCCTTCAGAGACAACAGTACCCACCTGGGGCATCCAGAAAGGACAGAAATACCCTCTGAAGGCTAGCAGGCAGCTTCTTTCTGAGCGGTGATACACTCTATAAGAGGAATTTCGACATGGTCTTGCTCCGATGCGTAGACAGACCAGAAGCAAACATACTGATAAAAGAAATTCATGAAGGATCCTTTGGCACTTATGCCAATGGACACACAATGGCGAGAAAAATTCTAAGAGCAGGGTACTATTGGTTAACAATGGAATCTGATTGCTACAAGTACATGAGGAGATGTCACAAGTGTCAGATATACTCAGATAAAATCCATGTACCGCCAACGCATCTCAAAGTTCTCTCTTCCCCGTGGCCTTTTTCCATATGGGGAATCGACATAATTGACATGATTGAACCCAAGGCTTCTAATAGACATCGGTTCATCCTAATAGCCATTGATTACTTCACCAAGTGGGTCGAAGCAGCGTCATACACCAATGTAACCCGACAAGTGGTGTTCCAATTTATCAAAAACAACATCATCTGCCGTTATGGTGTTCCAAGCCAGATCATTACTGACAATGGATCCAACTTGAACAACAAGATAATAAAGGAGTTGTGTACTGAGTTCAAGATCGAACACCATAACTCATCTCCCTACCGACCTAAGATGAACGGAGCGGTAGAAGCAGCTAACAAGAACATCAAGAAGATTGTTCAAAAGATGGTTGTAACCTACAAAGATTGTCACGAGATGTTACCCTTTTCTCTTCACGATTATCGCACATCTGTCCGCACTTCCACAGGGGCAACCCCTTTCTCTCTAGTATATGGCATGGAGGCAGTGCTCCCCATAGAAGTAGAGATCCCATCAATCTGGGTATTGATGGAAGCTAAGCTAACAGAGGCTGAACGATGTCAAAGTCGACAAGATGAACTAAATCTGATAGAAGAAAAGAGAATAACGGCTCTATGCCATGGTCAGTTGTACCAACAAAGAATGAAGAAGACGTTTGACAAATAGGTCCAACCCCACATCTTCAGGAAAGGAGACCTTGTGCTCAAAAAGATACAATCATTCCTCACTGACTCCCGGGGCAAATGGACTCCGAATTATGACAGCCCTTATATGGTCAAGAAAGCTTTCTCAGGCGGCGCTTTGAAGCTCGCAACCATGGATGGAGAGGAATTTGCATACCCCACAAATGTTGACATAGTCAAGAAATACTTCGCCTAAATAAAATAAATGTCTCAGTGGATTGAAAACCCGAATGGGCGGTCCAGGCAAAAATTAGAGACATAATAAAAAATCATCCCGGTGGATTGGAAATCTCAAAGTACAATTCAGGCAAAAATTAGGGATTAATGGCAAGTAACTACGTCCAACAAAGGGGTGAATCCCCCAGTAGCAGTCATGTCATCCATCAGGAAAACTCCAATCAGGGTCATCTTCGACGGAAGCTCAGGATATCCAGAATTCAAAGTTGGTAGAAGGATAACGGTTGTTATGTTTCCATGTAGCCCTTTTTCCCTTAAATTACCATTTTCTAACTTTGTAAATACTCTATGGAATCACACATTTGGATGATTTCCATCCTATCAATAAAATTTGAGCCCTTGTGCTTTTGTTTGCGATTCTTATTTGTTTTAGCTTTGCAGAATGACATTTTAGCATGATTAACGATTCTTGAAATAAAATAAAAATGAATTTACTTGTCAGCATTTTTCTGCTTTTAAAATAAAGATGGCAATTTCTTTTGACTGTTGAACATCGAAAGAACATCGATCGCTTCTCCCAGAGGCGAGTAAGCTTCAAAGCGCAAAATCAAAGTACTCCCTCTAAGCCAGTACACCTGAATAAAGGATCAGTTGTGTCGGATGCAAATATTCCATCTGACACCCCCGGCCAAGTTCTTACCTCCTAAGCCCGACTAGCGTTGTTCCCCACAGGGACTATTTCTCCTAAGCAAGGAAAAATTGCTATTTTGAACGAAACGGTATTTCTTCGTCCCCCGCAGTGGCCGAGTATCTAGTCGTGTTCATCTATTCGTCTGTATGTCGCATCAGTTTTGTCAGCATACACATACATACATCATGCATAATTGATTCACATTCATATTCATCTTGCATCACTATCACTCTAGTCGATCTTATCCCCTAGTGATAAAAGTCCTCTCAATCGAGTTATCAGTTCTTCCTCGTCAGGAAATGTTGCGTCTGAACAATCTTTCTCCTCCAGTTTATTCCTGGATTGGAGTTGGCCCTTGACCACTTTGATAACTTGAACCTCTGAAAAGCAAAAAGGCCTTCGGTAGATGTCACTCTTCGCCATTAAAGATGATATTTTTGCTTTCCCAGATTAAGGAAAATCCTAGAGAAAGCCTCGCAACCGAAGACACTCGGCAATACAGCAGTTTCTCTCTGAAAATTTGCTATCAAATGTGGTCATCAACACCTCCAAATTGGATTACATCACATGGCATTTCTCCGAGGAGATCTCGAAGAAAAGTATGATGCAATATCCCCAAGCAGAAAACAGTCTTTCAAGAGACTCGTTTTCCCCCAGTAGAGTCAACAAATAGTGTCTCCAACAGAGAAGTTTGAACAACTCTACAACTCAGAAGAATGGGTTCCCCAGCAAGTCTGACATCAAAACTCTTTCTATCAAATGGCGTCTCCCCTGTAGAAAACTCGGCGAGAAGTTTGATGAAAACCGCTACACATAGCGTCCCTTGTCAAGAAAGTTTATTGACAAAAGAAACTAAGACCAGTTCCTTGGTAGGAAACCAGGATCGAGGGGAAGTTTATTTCAGAAACTGAGACCAGTTCCTTGGTAGGAAACCAGGATCGAGGGGAGGTTTACAAAAGAAACTGAGACCAGTTCCTTGGCTGAAGACCAGGATCGAGGGGAAGTTTATTTCAGAAACTGAGACTAGTTCCTCGGTAGAAAACTAGGATCGAGGGGAAGTTTTACCTTTTCTAAGTATCATTGCTTAGTAAAAGAAGATGGATGAGCAAACTGCCAATCATAACCACCATCAAAATTTTGGGTATTCTGATATTTAATCCTCTTGCACCCCGAATGCCCGAATACCTTCGCCATTCACACCTTCGGGTCCAAGAAAATTAAATAGGGGCATCTGTCATACCCTAAATTTTGACCACTAATATTTCCATCATTGTGCAAATCATCATCACAATATGGATGTATTTACATGCCTCATCAGTCTCCCCAAAGATGGTTGAGCATTCACTACAAACAAGAATTAGGGTTTCAAGCCCTCTCTGAGCACTTAGACAAAGGATCAATAAAGGAATGACATGCTCTTCAACTTGTCTAAAATCTCAAACCTCCATAAAGAATCAAGAGGACTCCTACATCAAAGATTAAGCACAAGGTTTCAACATTCCAAGTGGACCAAGCCTCAAGATCGCCAGTGTCACCAAATTACGCTTTTGGTCGACCAAGGCATCCAGATGAAAATTTTAATCTGGGCATGATCCAATGCTTCAAGACATGACCCAAGGTACTCCAAGGGACCTCATTAACCCAATCATTAAGTTAATTTAATCTCAGGGGATGCATTTACCAAAAATCAGGAATTAGGGTTTCTTGACCTAATTCACCCCTAAGTTGACTTCTGGGACAAAACATGAACCAAGACCTCAAGACATGATTTGAGGACCTTTAATACACCATATTGATCCATTTGCAACAATGGATTAATCCAAGAAGCTTGATCCACAAGTTTCAATTTCACCTGGACCACAATTAGGGTTTTGAAGAAAAAGTCAACTGTGCCTTTGAATTTTTACCAAGACATGCTCCCAAACCTTGGGACATGATTCAATATACCCTATATCACCTATGGAGTCCATCCATTAGGTTTGATTTAGGTCAAGGATTTGATTTCACAAAGGATCGCACAGTTTGAATTTCATTTGCCGAAAAAGTCAACTGTACAAAAAGTCAAAGTTTGACTTTTTGATTTTTTTAGTCAACCAAGGTTCTTTAACCCTAAAACAATGTTAATATGTGATTTGAATCATCATTCATCAAGAAAAATCAAAGAAAGTGAGTTAACTTGTAAAAGGGGTAACCATAAAAAACTTAGAAATTTTCTAAGTTATGGAACAAAGTGGCTAGGGTACCAACTTTCAAGGATCATAACTTGAGATCCAAGCAACCATTTTGGATGGTCCAAAGATGGATTTGTAGCTTTCATTACACACTTCAAAAGTCCCACCTACATCTCATTCTAATTCTTCATGGATTTTAAGTTATGGAGTGATCAAAATGGCTGAAAACATGAAAATGACACTTTTCCAACACTTAGTGAAATTTTCACTAAGTCAAAATCTGTCTTACTTTTTCCAAAATGTAGGGACATTTTTCACCTTGATCCAAGTCAAACCAGGTCTAGGGGTGGACATCAAAGTTAAAGTATGCTATGAGGGCTTTCCAACAAGTACCAGATCATCTCCAAATTCCATTTGAGCAAGGAGATACAACCCTTGGAACATGGCATCCTGAATTGGTTTTATAAGGCAGAATTGTGAACATTTGCTCGATTTGTCCCAATCTGATAAATCCAAGCCTTGTCATCATTTTGGAAACATCTGAGGATCAAATCTAAGGGGGATAATCTGATCTCCAAGCCTCCAAAGTCCAAGAATCTACAAGTAGCATGCCAAACCTAAAAGGCTACAAAGATGCCAAATATCCAATTTTATTTCCAAGCATTCAATGCATACACCAAGGTGGCATAAAATGAGCTTATTCCAATGGAATTCAGTCCAAGTTTATCTCTGAACCAAAGCTACAAAGCTTGTGCTCTAATCTCAAGTCAATGGCTAGAGGAGACTTGAGATTCCATTTGGTCACAATTGGCCACAGACCTGTACCAGTTGCCATTCACTATTGTTGCCAAAACAAACTTGACACACTATAAATAGACATCATTTGTGATCAGTTTGAGTACACCAAAGCACCCAAACTGACGTTTTCCTCAAAATCACCTCTTTTACTCCAATTTTGCCTTCTAACTCAAGTCACTATCGGGTTTTGAGTTTGAGAGCAATTCCAACCAAACCAATCACACACACACCTCACATATATCATATAGAAGTGATCCAAACTCTTACATAACATCTGGATCACCAATTTCTCAAAATCACCTGCCATCTGCACAAGCCTTTGACAGATTTGCAGTTGAGGTGCCAAATCAAGTTCCAGCTCAATTCAATCCACTCCAAGCATTCAGACACACTCCATAGCACCTAAGGAAGCTGTTCAGATCATCACAACTCATCTGTAACACCTCTAACTCAAAAACCAAATTGCTCTTGCTGCCACGACATTCAAGTAAGCCTAAACTTGGTCATCTCATGATTCATGCATATTTCCTCGCACAATAATTTTGCCATATATTTATAATCATGTGTGGAGTGTTTTCCCTCAATTGATTGCTTTGTATGAATCGTGTATGAAATTTCTCAGCCTTCATGCAGAAATTAGGGTTCTTGAGGTTTCTCTTTGATTTATCATTCCATACTTAAAATAAATGAAATTAAAGACCATAGACATGATCGTGAGTTGAAAACGAGCAGATTGATATGTGGATTGTGTGATTTCATCAAGTATTCAGTGAGATTGATGAGAAAATGCAAATCAGACAAAAACAGGGCACACGGGCAAGAACAAGGTGTTCTTGGCGCTCTTTTTCAAACTTTTGAATTTTTGAATTTTTATTATTTTATTTAATTGATTCAAAAATTAATTTCTCTCTGAATTTTAATGATTTTGAGTTGATTCTTTTTTTTTTAAATTCACAAAAATGTTAAAATATTTTATTTTACAAAAATTTCCCAAAAATATTATTTATTTCATATATTTGATATTTTTGCAAAGAATTAATTTTTATTTGTTTTTTAACATTTTAAAAATTTTCTTTCTCTTGGTTTTCCAAACTTGAATGGTTTTCAATCATTTTGTGGATAAAAACATGATTTTTGAGACATTGACCCAAAATCACAACTTATTTCTCACATGTTTTCAATGATTTTATTAATTTTTAATCAAAATTAATTCCATTTTTAACAAAATTAGGGTTTGATTGATTTCACCCTCATCAATCTTTTTTAAAACACTCATGGGCCTCTTGATAGAGTGTAAGTCCCACCCCTTTGTAAATAAAACATTTTGGGCCTCACACATTGTATAAGTCCCTCTGTATATTTTCAAAAGTTCGGCGCGGTCGTCGCCTTTAAAACAAAATCAACTGGGTCTCTCCTTAAGTTGTAAGCCCCATCACTTGTACAAAAATAAATCTTTGGGCATTATAATAGAGTGTAAGACCCAACCCTTTGTACAGAAAACCTTTTTGGGCCTCAGTCATTGTATAAGTCCATCTGCGATCTTCAAAACAACGGTGCGATCACTGTTAAACTACGGGCCTCTCCTTGAGTATAAGCCCCAACAATCTTTGCAAAATAACTTTCCTTTTGATTTAGGTTCAAATATATATGTTGTTATCAAAACTTTCTTTAATTTCTTTGAACAACTAACAAAACAACATGGAAGCTTGCTCACCTGTAAGTTTTAAACAACTTTCATTTACTCGCTTTCATATATATATATAACTGCATTGTGGGAAGCTCCGCACTGTAAGTCTTCTTTCATATCCTTTTAAATACTTGCCATATATCAACTGTATATATACTAGTATAGTTATTTAGAGTTTTCCCTGACAACTAGGTCTAGAACTAGGTAAAGCCATGTTGGTCACTCTTAAATACAGTCAAAACTAGATCCCCATAGGATTTCCAGATACAGTCTTGCCTTCTCTTGGGCTTAAACAATATGGAACAAATAGAAAGGCAGTATTCTCCGTGAACCTTTTCTCAGGCTGTCACCCCTAGAAATTGTCAAAGGAACTCTACTCCCCAGAGTTGATCTATTCTCGGTGAATAGCATCTCTTGAGCTTCTTCAAACCTCAGAATTTTCACTAAATGATCTATTCTCGATGAATATCATGTCTTGAACTTTTATTGGTTTAGGACCCACAGGCTTCCTAAAAGCATCCCCGCCTCGGGCTTTGTACAAGGACCCTCCGGCTTCTTAGAAGTTCTCATGCCTTCTATTGGCCTTAATACAAGGACCCTGAAGACCTCTTAAAGGTATAAGATAGAACTTAGTCATCCTTTGCTAGAGCAGTCTTTCCAGTGTCAAATCTCAGACCAAATTTAGGGTTGATTTTCATCCCTTAAAACACCCGCCTTCTCCTGGAGGCATCAAACAAAAGATAAAACTTTTCCACATCAGTAGACTCGGACAGTCTAATCCTCTTGAGTCTCAAAGACATTCTCAAGTTCCCTATAAACATAGGAAGAAACCCCGGATTTTGGATTAATCTCCAGCAGAGTTAAAACTCGTGGGTTCTAAAACCCAGTCTCTCTCCTAAAAATCCCAAGCCAGGGTTAGTTTATCATCATCATAACACTATCTCAAATCAGAACCTCAAGGTCTCTGATCTATCAACTCTTCTATAATCCTCAGCAGGAGTTGATTCCCCACTTGGACCTGCCTCTGGATCTCAATAATTCCCAGCAGAAGATAGCCTCCTCTTAGGCTTTGTATAATGATCTTTTCTCAGCATAGTCAGCCTCCTCTTGGGCTTCGTACAATGATTCTCCTCAGCGAAGCTAACCTTTTCAGACTCTCTTGTTGAGTCAATCACCTTTTCAGACTCTCTTGTTGAGTCAATCACGTTCCAGACTCTCTTGTTGAGTCAACCCTTTTAGCCTCAATCTCGGGCTTTGTACGAGACAGATAAAAACACTCTCTTGTTGAGTTGATCCTTTTAGACTCAATCTTGGGCTTTGAACAAGATAGATAAAAATACTCTCTTATCGAGTCAATCTTTTCCAGCCTCGTCTTAGGCTTGGTATAAAGATGCCCCCTAGCAGAAGTTAGCCTCCTCTTAGGCTTTGTATAATGATTTCTCCTCCTTGTTCAGCCATAATCCTGGGCTTTGTACAGGACAGATAAAAGCACTCTCTTGTTGAGTCAAACCCTTTTAGCCTCAATCTTGGGCTTTGTACAAGACATAAATCTTCGTCTCTTAAACTTGGGGATAAACATTTTCCCCAGCAGGGTCAATTCCTCCTAGCCTTCATTTAGGCCTTAGGAAGTAAATTCCCAAGCAGAGTCAAACTCTTTCCCGCCTCAATCTTGGGCTTTGTACAAGACACCTAAAATATCCTCAGCCAAGTCAGTAAAGTCTCTTTCAGCCTCAATCTTAGGCTTTGTACAAGACAGATAAAGATTCCTTTCCCGCAGCGTCAATCTTTTTTTCAGCTTCTATCTTGGGCTTTGTACAAGATACATACAAACCTCCTCGGCCAAGTCAAAATCCTTTTTAGCCTCAATCTTGGGCTTTGTACAAGATAGATAGAACATTTTCCCCAGAAAAGTCAAACTTTCAGCCTCCTCTTAGGCTTTGTATAATGATATCCCCAAAGAGTCAGTTTCTTTTTTGCCTCAATCTTGGGCTTTGTACAAGACATCAATATATACCCTCTCTTGTTGAGTCGGTCTTACCCAACCTCCTCTTAGGCTTTGGGTAAGGACTTCCCTAGTGGAGTCAATCAACCTCTTAGCTTCAACCTTGGGCTTTGATCAAGGCACACAAAAATCAACAAACCCTCTTTAGAGATGACAAATTCTCTCTCAGTTAAACCTTTTAGCTTCAATTTTGGGCTTTGAACAAGACACAAATAACCCTTTTAGCTTCAATCTTGGGCTTCGAACAAGACGCCAAAACATTATCTTCTTCCTCCCTTAGAATATGAGGAACTACGATTGCTCTGATTTCCCTATTTCGTTTAAACGGGAATACGTAGGCATAAGATTGTGAAATCTTAGCGACCATACTAATAAAAAACTCTAGGTCCAGTACCTTCATACCAATCAAAATCTAGGTCCAGTACCTTACCAAAAATCTCGGGCAAGCCCGAAATCAAACAAAAACTCACTCACTCTCTCATACTTCCCAAGAAACTTTCCCAGGCCATTACCAGATAAACACTATCAAGTACAAAGTGAAACCTAAAGCTAATGTCCTGTGGATAACCACATATAGGTTGGGTAATTAATAACTCCCCATTGTATAACCTGACCCCCGGACCCCCCAATCTCTTTAAGCGTTTGTTCAGTTAAACATTCACGTGCAAGGTTAGTTTTAGATAGCTTCCCTTTCCCTTTCAGCTTCATGGGATAAATAAGAAATCAGAAAGTAGCACCCGTTTTCTCCTCGAGGAGGAAAACCCAACACAGTGATAAGGTGGTCACGTCACTGACAAAATCGCTCGCTACAACATGTTTTGCCATAAACCATTTGGAATGGAGTTAAACCTATTGGAGCCTTGTAAGCGGTGCGATACACCCACAAAGCTTCATCAAGCTTTTGCGACCAATCCTTACGAGAGCTTGACATAATTTTTTCAAGGATCCTTTTCATCTCCCTATTTGAAACCTCGGCTTGACCATTCGTTTGTGGGTGGTATGGGGTTGCAACCTTATGCTTTACACCATAGTGCTCTAAAACCTTTTCAAGCGGTGTATTACAAAAGTGCGACCCGCCATCACTAATCAACACACGAGGCGTGCCAAAACGAGAAAATATATTTTTCTTTAGAAATTTGATCACCGTTTTGCCATCGGCCCTCGGTGAGGCAGTTGCTTCCACCTACTTAGAAACATAGTCAACCGCGACCAAAATGTACTCATTTGAAAAAGATGGGGGAAATGGTCCAACGAAATCGATACCCCAACAATCGAAAACTTCAACTTCCAAAATAGTTTGTAAGGACATTTCATCCCGTTTTCCAATCGTGCCATTTCTTTGGCATATGTCACAACTCTTCGTATGGAGGTTTGCATATTTAAACAAAGACGACCAATAAAAGCCCGATTGGAGGACTTTTGTTGCCGTTCTCAAACCATTGTAATGCCCTCCATACGACGAATTATGACAATGCCAAAGGATAATTTTAGCTTCATCAGTAGTGACACACCTTCTTAACAAATTATCACCACCTAACTTAAAACGATATGGTTCATCCCTAACATAAAAACTGGCATCCGATAAGAATTTCCTTCTTTGGTTCCAAGTTAGATCTTCCTATATAAATCTGGTTGCTTTGTGGTTAGCAAAATCCGCAAACCAAGGTCTAACTTGTATCCTAAATAGTTTTTAATCAGGAAACTCTTCTCGGCC
The DNA here is from genome assembly GCA_022829125.1 of Lathyrus tuberosus. Classification (NCBI taxonomy): domain Eukaryota; kingdom Viridiplantae; phylum Streptophyta; class Magnoliopsida; order Fabales; family Fabaceae; genus Lathyrus; species Lathyrus tuberosus. The sequence goes on from JALAZF010000109.1 coordinate 13,165,740, forward strand.
CTCACTTTCTCGGTGTGTCACTTCTACATTGACCAAACAGGATAAGTGATCTGCTACCAAGTTTTCAGAACCCTTTTTGTCGCAAATTTCCAAATCAAATTCTTGCAACAAAATAATCCACCGGATTAGCCTTTGCTTTGAATCCGGCTTGGTGAGAAGATACTTAAGGGCCGAATGGTCACTGTAGACTACAACTTTTGAACCAATAAGGTAAGACCGAAATTTATCAAGAGCATGCACTATCGCGAGTAATTATTTTTCAGTTGTTGCATAATTTACTTATGCCTCATTTCGCGTAATGTATGGCATGAAAATTTTTTGTCTTCCTTTGACCAAGCACCGCACCAACTGCATAATCGCTTGCATCACACATTAATTCAAAATTGAGAGTCCAATTAGGAGCAATGATTATGGGTGCGGTGATCAATTTTTTTCAAAATTTGAAAAGCATTTAAACATTCATCATCAAAGAGAAAAGACTTATCTTTGTTGAGCAAATTGCTCAAAGGTCTTGCTACTTTGTAGAAGTCTTTGATGAATTGGCGGTAAAATCCCACATGGCCAAGAAAACTCCGGATTCCCTTCACATTTGTTGGTGGTGGCAACTTCTTGATCACTTAAATCTTTGCTTGATCAACTTCAAGGCCTTTGGAGGAGACTTTGTGGCCGAGCACAATTCCTTCCGTTACCATAAAGTTGCATTTCTCCTAATTTAGCACCAAGTTTGTTTCCACACACCTCTCTAGAACGGTTTCCAAAATTTTCAAACATAGATCAACGGAAGCTCCGAACATGGAGAAGTCATCCATGAACACTTCCATTGTCTTCTCAATAAGGTCGGAAAAGATGGCTTGCACACATCATTGAAAAGTTGCCGGTGCATTGCACAAGCCAAAAGGCATCTTCCGGTATGCAAAAATTCCAAAAGGACAAGTGAACATCGTCTTCTCATGGTCTTCCGGATCAACCGAGATTTGGTTATAACCGAAATATCCATCTAGAAAGCAATAGAACTCTTGACCTGATAATCTTTCAAGCATTTGATCCATAAACGGTAGCGGAAAGTGATCTTTTCGAGTAGCGGTATTAAGCCTCCGATAATCAATACACATCCTCCAACACGTTACGGTTCTTGTCAGAATCAATTCATTCTTTTCATTTCTTATAATGGTCATTCAACCTTTCTTTGGTACAACTTGCACCGGACTCACCCAAGGACTATTGGAAATCAGATAGATCATTCCGGCATCCAATAGTTTCACAACTTCCTTTCTAACCACTTCCTTCATTGTAGGATTCAAACGGCGTTGAGGTTGAGCTATCGACTTGAAGTCCTCTTTCATTAAGATTTTGTGCATGCAATAGGCTGTACTAATTCCTTTCAAATCTGAAAGAACCCAACCTATAGCTTGTTAATTTTTCTTCAAAACTTAAATCAAACGGTCTTCCTCTTTGTCGGACAAAATGTTACTAATGATAACCAGTTTGTTACAACCTTCATCAAGGAACACATACTTCAAATTAGAAGACAACACCTTCAATTCAAGTTGATATTTTTCATCATTAGCCTCTTTCTTCAACACTTCCATTTCACTTTCCCATGGTTGTAATTCTTTTAAGAGTTCAAGTTCCTTCAAGCATTCTTCAAGTTCCCTTTCTTCCTCTTTGGTAAGTATTTCAAATGAGTCACCAAGATCTTTTTCCAAAGGAGATGCTATGTGAACTTTCTTTGAGACTTCCATTATAGCTTCATCCGTTGCATCAATACGAAAACTATCATGCTTGTCTTTGGAATGCTTCATTGCCTCAAAAAGATTAAATCACACCTCTTTATTTTGAACTCTCACTTTCATAAGGTCGTCGTCAACAACAATCATCATTCGAGCGGTCTTCATAAAAGGGCATCCAAGAATCAATGGAGCATCTTCATCTTCCTCCATACCAATCACAACAAAGTCAACCAGAAAGAAGAATTTATCCACCTTAACTAACACATCTTGAGCTAATCCATGAGGATGAGTTGTAGAATTGTCGGCCAATTGTAATGTCATTCGAATTGCTTTCATTTCAATGTTCCCAAGCCTCTTCACAATAGACAATGGAATTAAGTTGATGCTTGAGCCCAAATAAATTAAGACTTTGCCAACATAAACATCACCAATTGTAATCGGTAAAGTAACACGCCCCGGATCGGTTTCCTTCTTCAGTAGAGTTCTTTGAATGATTGCACTACAACTTGCATCAAGGATAATTGTTTCCGACTCTGAATATCTTCGCTTTTTGGTAAGAATATCTTTCATGAACTTAGCATATTTAGGCATTTGTTCAAGCGCTTCATAAAACGGAATGTTGATTTACAACTGTCGGAATATGTCCATGAAACGAGTGTAATGCGTAGCATTGTCTTTCTTGGTAGACACATGAGGGTAAGGTAGATTTTGAATAGGAATAGGATTCACTTTCTCCTTCCCCTTTTTGACTCTTCTCTTTTTTCCTTCTATCTTTTCTCCCTCATGGTTCTCATTTTCAACTAACTTCTCTCCATCATTTATTGCAACTACTCCCTCATCATTGTTTTCTTCCTCAACAATCTCATCACTTCTCACATCATCCACCCTCTTGTCATTTTTTTCTCCTCCCCCTAAATCCTTTCCACTTCTAGTAACAATGGATTTGCAATGTTCCTTTGGGTTGACATGAGTGTTATCGGAAAAAGGTGGCCCTGGTGGTTGATCGGCTAGTTGTTTTGGAAGTTGCCTAACTTGGTTCTTAAGATTTTTGATTGCCGCTTCATTACTTTTTTTTTATTGGCCATTGACATTTGTATGAATTGTGTGAGAGTATCTTCTAACTTTGAACTTCCAACTTGAGGTGGTGGAGGTTGATACGGTTTTTGTCGGTTTGAAGTTCCGACATCTTGCCTCCAACCTTGTTGATTTTGATAATTCCCTCTTTGTTGGTATCCTTGAGTGTTTTCATAAGTTTGTTGAGAGTTATTTTGATAAGGTTCTTGTCTTCCTTGATAACCTTGTTGTTGATTTTGATTTGCCATGTAATTTGCTTCTTCATTCTCTAGAGAACAATAGCCGGTGGGGTGATCTCCATTGCATAGTTCACATACGACTATTTGCACATTCTTGCTCGGCATCTCTTGTATCTCTTTAAGTTGTTGAGGGAGCTTTGCCATTTGTTGCATTAACATCTCCACTTGTTAGGATAGCAATATATTTTGAGCAAGAATAGCATCGTTAGTCCCCAATTCAAGCATTCCCGGTTTCTTTTGTGGTGTACCACGATTATGATTTCCTTGATGATCATTAAGTGTCATCTTATCGATAATAGAAACTACGTCTTCGGTGCTCTTGGACATTAAAGAACCGCCTGAAGTAGAATCCAACAAGGTCTTATGAACCAGTTGGAGACCATTTCTGAAGATATGCACTTGAGTAAGCTCATCAAAACTGTGACCTTTGCATTTTCTTAACATGGATTTGAATCTCTCCCAAGCTTCGTTGAGGGATTCATTTCCGCTTTGTGAGAAAACTGCGATTGCCATTTTTGCTTCCATAAAACGATTATGTGGAAAAAATCGTTCTAGGAATTTTTTTCCAACATATTCCAATCCGTCATAATCACAGTTGACTAATCAAGATACCATTCCTTCGCCTTCCCTACTAAGGAATGAGGAAAGAGTCTCTTGAACAACGACTCTTCTTCAGCTTCAGGCGCTCCAGTTGCACCCGCAATTTCATAAAATTTTGTAAGATGAGTGAAGGGATCCTCATGATCTATACCGGTGAATGTATTTTGGTATAGAAGAGCAAGGATGCCAGTCTTCATCTCAGAGTGCCTCCTGTTGTGGGCATTGCGTGCAAACTGAGCTGTGTGCCTCAGACTATTAGTGCATGGCATTGAAGCAGGTGGTCGTGGAGGTGGTACTGCCATGTTTGGCTTAAACTGTGGTGTTGGTGTAGAAATAGAACTTTCTCCTCTCTCTCGTCCTTCTATGGTAAGTTGTCTCCTCCGTCTAGTTTTGCTATTCAACTTACGTGCAGTTCTCTCAATCTCAGGATCGAAAAGAAGTTGATATGCAGGTAACTTTCCTTGCATAAACAGAGTCTGCAAAACTTAACCAAACAAATTAAGAAGCTCAAGAAAAAGTAACTAAGATAAACAAAATTTAAAACTTTTCAACTATTGCAATGCTTGCAATATCAAACAACAATCCCCGGCAACGACACCATTTTGTTGAAATAATTCAGTGTGGGTTTTTGTTATCGTATCCACAGGGATTATGCGGTATTACTGTTGTTCTACAGTTGGAATAATTTTAAACTTAAGGTAACAAATAGTTTGTTTGATTGGTAACAGTACGTTTGCATGAAAAGTTAATAACAACGTTAAAAGAAATTGGTTTTAAAGCGTTTGGTAAAAGCATGCCAAGATTAGGGTTCGATAATCCATTTCATACGTATTTACTCAATAAAGTATGTGAACTTGTTAAAAATGAATATAATTACATATCCTCTAAACATGTTTATCTCTAACACATGTTATGAGATTTATCATATTGATCCTTAGATGATCTCTCACTCTAACTATCAATATGATAACATTAAAAGGTCAATATTTATGAACACTAACTCTCAAAACTATCTCTAGCCTTTGATTGTTGATGGATTAAAACCTAGGTCAAATCTTAGAACATATTTCTCAATCATGAACCAAAAAAAAGTATCAATCATACAAACAAAGTTTTTCACCATATATTAATCATCAACAAGGTTCAAAAACTATCTATCAAGATTAATACATACAAAAGAGAGGATTATCTACCTCTAATCTTGACACAAAAGGTGTTTACCCATTGACATGGTAGCTTGATCAACAAGTAAGAGACAAAGCTTTTGTTGCATAAATCTTCAATGGATCAAGGATTGAAGCATAAAAGTTTTGGATTCTAAGAAAAATAAGTAAAGATGAAGTTTTTAAGCTTCAAGAGTGTTTTCTAGGTTACAATGATTCTTGCAAAAAATGATCTCTCATAAAATATCTTTAAAACAACCTAAACACCACTTTCTGCCCAGAAAAATTTGTCGGCGAAAGCCTTCTTCCGCCAGTCAAAGGCCTCAAGTGAGGCCACATGACAGCTATAATGCCAGCTTGTCCTTAAGAAATATCTTCCTTCGCCGGGCGAAGCATTCCTTCGCTGGGCGAATCCTGTTTCGCCGGGCGAATCACCCAGTGAGCCAAGTTGCTGAGCTACTGGAATTGGAATTGCAAATCATGTATTTCTCTCGCTGCTACTTCGCTAGGTGAAGCAGCCTGCCCTTGCTTCATGCTCGCCGGGCGAAGCACCCTATAGGTGCAGACACGCGCTTTCTTCGTTTCTTTGTATTTTCTACCGCTTTGAGCTGCAACCTTTTGTCATGTATTCATTGAAATATTAACAAACACATCAAACTACCTAATATTCACATCAATGCAAGAATTACTTAATAAATAAGTCATTTTTCTGATTAAAGCAATAAAAAGAGCTTAAAGGCGTCAAATTTGGATATAAAAACTAGCATTTCTTGACACCTAACAATAACCCCATATGAACTCTGGAAGAAAAGAAAATCCAATCTTAATTATTTAAAAGTTTGGGGTTGTAGAGCAATTGTAAAGGTGCCTGAACCAAAAAGAAAGAAATTGGGAGAAAGAGGAATTGAATGTGTATTTCTGGGATATGCTGAAAATAGCAAAGCATATAGATTCATGGTTATTGAATCCAATGACTCCTATCCTATTAATACCGTGATTGAGTCAAGAGATGCAATTTTTCAAGAAAGTAGATTTACCTCAATTCAAAATCCCAAAGACAATGTTCATTATGATGTTCAAAGTCTAGAAAGTAATGTATCTAATAATGATATGTTGGCATGTTCAGAGCCTAGAAGAAGTAAAAGAATCCGAAAAGTGAAAAACTATGGATCAGACTTCTTCATGTTCCTTGTAGAAGGAAATAATGATTCGATAAATCGTTATGGACCAATTTGATATAACCTAGAGAACGATCCTGAAACATTTGAAGAGGCAATAAATCTCAAGATTCTTCCTTTTGGAAAGAAGCTATCCAAGAAAAAATGTACTCAATTATGGGTAATAAAACCTGGAAACTAGTAGATCTCCCACCAGGATCAAAACCAATAGGTTGTAAATGGATCTTTAAAAGAAATATGAAAGTCGATGGTACCATTCAAAAATTCAAAGCTAGACTTGTCGCTAAAGGGTATACACAAAAGGAAGGTATTGATTACTTGGATACATATGTACATGTTGCTAGAACTGCATCAATTAGAGTGCTTTTGGCACTTGCTTCCATCTATAAACTTGTAATCCATCAAATGGATGTTAAAACTGCTTTTTTAAATGGAGAGCTAGATGAAGAGGTGTGTATGAAACAACCTGAAGGATTTGTCATCAAAGGTCAAGAACATAAAATGTGCAAATTAACCAAGTCTTTATATGGGTTAAAACAAGCACCCAAACAATAGCACCAAAAATTTGACCATGTTGTGTTAAACAATGGATACAAAATAAATGAATCTGACAAATGTATTTATAGTAAATTTAGCAATGGAAAAGGTGTCATGATTTGTTTATATGTGGATGATATGTTAATCTTTGGCACTGATTTAAATGAGGTAGAAAAGACTAAAACTTTCTTATCCAAAAATTTTGATATGAAAGACTTGGGTGAAGCATATGTGATTTTAGGAATTAAAATCATAAGAGATGGTGAAAATATTGGTTTATCCCAATCTCACTACAGTGAAAAGGTGCTTAAGAAATTTGATCACTTCAATTGTAAACTAGTTTCTACCCCATTTGATCAAAATGTTAATTTGAAGGCACATAAAGGATGTCCAGTGGCACAACTTGAATATTCAAAGGTAATCAGATGCTTGATGTACGGTATGACTTGTACCAGACCTGATATTGCATATGTTGTTGGTAGGTTAAGTCGGTATATAAGTAATCCAAGTAAAGACCATTGACATGCTGTTAATAGGGTATTAAAATATTTGAAAGGGACAACTAACTATAGTTTAAATTATAGTGGATATCCTTCAGTTTTAGAGGGATATACAGATGCCAGTTGGGTAACATATGTAGAAGATCATGCGTCTACTAGTGGATGGATTTTCAATCTTGGTGGCGGTGCAGTGTCTTGGGGTTCTAAGAAATAGACTTGTATTGCCGACTCCACCATGGCTGCATAATTTATTGCTCTAGCTGCCGAGAGTAAAGAGGCTGAATGGCTAAGAAATTTATTGTATGAGATACCTATTTGGCCAAAGCCAATGGCACCTGTATCTATACATTGTGATAGTCAATCCACGTTATCAAAACCATATAGCCAAGTATATAATGGAACATCTAGACATATTGGTATAAGACATAGCTATGTGAAGGATTTAATTTCAAATGGAGTAATTTCCATTGTGTTCGTAAGAACAGAAAATAATCTTGCAGATCCTTTAACGAAAGGTCTGACAAAAGACATGGTGTTGAAAACATCATTGGGGATGGGTCTAAAGCCCATATCTAATTGATCACCAATAGTAGAAACTCAACTCACACTTAGTTAATATTAAGTCTTGGGTTCAATGGTGAAAGTACACTATTAGAGTGATTGCAAGTACTTGATTATAAAGACATCCCAAAGAGCAAAAGTACTTGGGGACCATAAGTAAAAGATGGAAGGTTGAGTTTCCCTCTTAATAGACATATAGCATATGTTTGCTGGAATGCATAATTATGGATGCATTTCTGATATAGTCTACCTATACGAGAATGAAGTGGGGCCACTTCATAGAGTTAAAGGGTTTTACTCTTAAATTCTCGTGAAAAGGGTACGTGACGCAAGGCCATATTAAATGTGTCAATTTCTATAATTCTTTTGATAGTACCGAGATTTCATGTGTGAATTATGCATGCTTGTTCTAATGAATAATTTGTTCAAAACTTGTCTACCAGTCTATTCGAGGATGAGTGAAAACTTAATTTACTAAGTAATGGTTCAAATCGTAAGATACCATTATCTGAAACAATGATATTTTCAGAAATTTGAGATTTAATTATATTTTGTAAATGGTGGGGGATTGTGAGTGATTTCCAAAATATTATTTGGAAACTTTGAATTTCAGAAATAATGAACCAGTGCCTTGCCATCAGACCAATGCAATGTTTGTGAAACAAAGTGAATGTCAAAAGGTTATATTGCTTCATTATTTTAGGTTCAGAATTTAAATTAAAAGGTGCATCTTTTCACCAAGTGATGGCAATTTCTTTATAAATAGGGACACTTGGAAAACAGAAAAAGGACACGAAAATAGCAATATTCAAATCCATTTTTCACCATTTCAATTATTCTAAAATCATCACTTACTTTATTAATGCATGGGTGAAGTATAGGAAACCATTTTCTATAAACTATTATCAAAATATAAGATTAGTGTGTTTGTGAAATTCACATTAAGGTATTCATAGTATCTTGAAGGGAATTCGTCGTTAATCCTTATTGCATCCAATATATAATAATTGGTAGGGGCGAATTGAACCTAAAGGTTAGTGTGGAATTCACACGCTTTGAATTTTCAAGTGCAATGTTCATCAACACCTTCTTTGTTCAAGTGCTGCTACATATTTCAAACAACCACAAACTCCAACATTTTGCATGAAATTGGGTTTAGGATTTTGCTAAATTTTTACTTGGTTGTGAAATTGATAATTGAAACAAAAGTCTTTATATGTCTTGTGCTATTATAATTAAACCATGATGATATGTTGTGTTGCTATTGTATGTTAAGTCATGTTGTTGTGTTGTTGTTAGATTGATGTTATGAGAATATGTTGTTGTTGTTGTTTATTTAAGGAATGAATTCTTGTTGTGTTGTTGTTGTTGTTGTTGTTAATCCATGAAGTTGATGTTGTGTTATTGTTGCGGGAAAATATGATGAAACTATGTTGCTATTGTTGTTTTCTTGTTGTCATGATATGTTTATCACGTGAGTTGTGTTGGTATGGTTAGAGAATAATGAGGTTAAGAAATGATGAAATTCATGGTATGAAATGCCAGGGTATGATAGTGTGAATTGTTATGTCTTTGGATTGAGAAAAACATGAAGAACAAGTGAAAATCTAAAATTTACAAGACTTGATTCAAATGAGGAAGCAAAATTCTACAGAAACGCAATTCTGACTGATTTGATTCGAATCAGAGATATACACTATGATTCCTAATTCTAATCAAACCCTTATGATTAGCCACTATCTGAATTGATTCGAATCACAATTTACACTTGATTCGAATTTGGAAGACATATTATATTCAAAACACTATTTTCGTCACAACAAGAGTTTCGTAACTCGAAATGAGACGCGGTCGGATGCGTTGGAAAGCTAATGTAGATACCTATAACATAGTGAATATATCATGTTCTTATTATAGTATAATTCCCAGTTTCATCCGGTTAGCCCCACCATAGAATGATCAAACGTGCGCTTATTATATGACGTGTAAATGAATTAGCTTAGGCTGAAGCAGGTTCCGTGAAAGCTTCGCCTAATGCTTAATTAGCAAGTTAATTGAAGAACATGTAAGGATCAATCATAGGTGGAGTATTTGTGTGATTTCTTCCACGTGATATGCTATGTTGTTGTGATTAGACGGTTAATGGTATGAGAAATTATGATGATTTGGAATGAACAATAATTGATCCAATACTATGATGATGAGTGAGATTAAACCTAGTATCATAGATATGTGAATAATATTAACAAAGATAACTAGGTTGTGATAAATAACTTAGGTGGTGATACTCGAACGTCATATGTACCTCGGTATGTACCCATGAGTAAGTTGTCACTTGAGATGAATCGTTCCATCTACGAGAATGGCCGAATGGCATAGATGGGGGCGAGAGTCTAATTGCGAGCTAATGCGGTTTGTATGGAAATATGTTATGATAATGTGATTGATGAGTATAATCACGTAGTGATTGATGAGTATAATTATGTAGTGATTGATGAGTATAATCATGTAATAATTGTGGTGAATAATCACGTATTTAACAATAACCCCTTTTCCTGGTTATCCCAAGTTCGAGACTTATGTAGATTAGTAATCGAGAAAGATACATCATTTGAGATGGATACTGTAGCACCCCAAAATTTGCCTTCACTTTTCTAACCCAAGTGGCTTATGCTTCATTTGCATTTTAGCTAGGTCATCGGGCACATACATGCATATCATTTGGCTCTGTGGTTATGGGATCAAGGTTCTCTGTTCAAGCATCGTCAGGTTGCAACAGACGTTTATTTCGTCACTCGACACATGCGCAGAGTATTTCTCCGGGTTACGTAATTACCGGGTCAGCAAAGCTCTTATCAAACATAATTTTTCATGTCAAGAATCTCAGAGGAAGTTGAAGTTTTCAGCCGATTCATAACAGTTTGAGTAGAAAATCAGTTTGCTGTGCAAATTTGTAAAATTCATAACTCTTGCCCTGGAACTCGTTTTGGCTGGATATTCAACAGTTAGAACCGTCTTGGTATTCTCTACAACCTTTATGTTTGGCTCGGAAGTCAATTCATCAAGGAAAGTGGTGGGAATTATTTGTTTCTGGAATTTCAGTTTCGCTAGATAATTGCGTCAGTGGTATTCAAAAGGGCTTAACTTCTGATTGGATCATCAGTTCTGAGCTATTCCTATGCCAAAAAGTTCCATATTGAAATTATCTGCAACTTTTGTGTTTGGACCGAGGGCTGATTCTTTGAGGAAGATCTCCGAACACGCGAGTTTTCAGAGTCGATACAGTGCAAAAACAGTGGAAAATAATGCTGAACCGTCATGTTTCGGTCACTAAAAAATTCATAACTCTCAGCTCGTTTATCGGATTGATGTCGTTCTAGTGCCTAAAATTCCGTTTTAATGCCATCTGCATGACGTAAGTTCAGTATGAGTCAGGTCCAAGCGGAAGAACACCGAAAGTGCGAATTACTTGAAGAATTCTTTGGCACAGTTCACTGTCTGTCAGATATTGGAAAATTCATAACTCGGTCAATTTTTATCAGATTGCGTCCGTTCTTGAAGCTACGGTTCACAAATTTTGTGCTATTCAAGATTGAAGACAAGCTCGAGTTGAACGGTACTCCGAAGATGGTCGTTTTGGTTTATTTCACAAAACTGACGTGATGAACTGAAGAAAAAAGGTTGAAAGTTGTTTCACGGGAAAATTCATATCTCACTCGTTTTTTGTCCGATCGCGCTCATATTTTGACACGAGGTTACTGACTCATAGATCTACAACTTTACTGACAAAGTCGAGTCGAGATTCCGCTTCGAAAGACATGAGCTTGTCACGTTTCCGAGTAGCAAACAATAAATAAGCTGAAAAAACAACTTTTAACAGTGACGTCTCGCTGCTTAAATGTATCGAACTCATTCAATTTTGATCGAATGACGTCCGTTCTTTTTGTGTGGTGTCCGTGGCTCAGACGTGGACAATTTCGTAAGAGGGTCAGAGTCAAAATTTTGCACCGAGCAAGGTGTTATTTCTACTTAAGCTGCCGATGAGCTAGAATTTTACCGTTTTACCTCATTTTTCCACCACACTATATATTCAAAACTCTCTCTCATTTCCAATAACTTCACTCATTCTCACAAACACCAAAAACATTATCACTCACTCTCTCAAAGATCAAATCAAGTTCTCTCAACTTTTTCTCAAGAACACAACAACAACTTCATCAATCTTCAAGAACACTCAAGAACGCAAAGTCTCCGATCGAGCTCCGACCACCGCCGATCAACCGCGATCGCCTCCCCCACTCCCGCTGGATCACCGCGCCGACCTCCCTAGCTCCGGCCAGCCACCTCGCACCGGCGAACTCCCTCATCTCCACGGATTCTTCATCAATTGCTCCTCCGATCTACTTTTCGGTAACAATTTTTGAATCTTTCACTTCATTATTTGTTAGTTGTTGAGGTTTGGATTGAATTAAAGTGAGTTTGATAATGTTGTAGCTTAGGTGTTTGATAAAATGCTTAGGTGAACATTTGAATTCAAGAATTGTGATAATTGTTGAGTGAATTAATTGTTTGATCATGGATTTGAGATTGATATTATGGAGATTTGTTGAATGTTATTGAACAATAGTTGTTGTGATTAATTGATTCTTGAAATAAGTTGATTATGAGCAAACGTGGAATTGGATGATTTCATTTGAATTGTTGTGTTCCGCGTGTCGAAACTAATCCGGTTCCACAATTGTTGATATTCAATTTGCATCAAGAATGGATTAACCGTGGAATTGTTCGATTGTTGTGTGTTAATGGTTCACGTGTCGAGAATTATTGATTCGCATGCTTAATGGATGATTTTGCTTGATCTACATGTTTGAAAGTCGCGTAATCGATGTGCATTAATTGTGTATGATCATTGGCTTGAGCTTGGTGCATGTTTGCTTGAAAAATAAAAGTTTGGTTGTCTAGGAGCGTTATCGTGTCGCTTTCCCGTAAAAATGTGTTTTGGTCATAACTTACTAATCGTGGCGTGTTTTTGCGAATGTGAATAATGTAACTTGACTTTGTTGATGATTCCGGAGCTGTTGGTGGACTTTATAGTCGATTTCAGACAACTTTTTTTTACTGTTTCGCTACTGCCAGCCGACGAAATTGGCCTAAAAGTCCCACTTCCGAGTGGAATTAATTCAAACCGAGTTCGTTTTTGAGTCCGTTGACACGTTTGCAGTCAAGCATGCAATTTTCGTTCAATTCCGAGTCGATGATTTTTGACGCGTTTTTTCCGATTTGACGTTTTTAAGCTCCGTTTCGTGCGAACTTTGCATGTTGACTTGTGTTTGATGTGCACTTGTGCTTACTTGCTCATACATTATTATTGTGATTGGTTTCGCTCTTTTTCGGATCGACTTTGTGTGCATTTTATGATGTTGTGGCGGTGCTGCCCCGTTTTGAGACTTTGTGTTCCGATGCATGCTCATTACTCGTATGCTTATCATTGTGCTTGATTTTGAGTTATGATGCATGGGTGCAACTTCCGGTTGCATCTCCTTGTGGTTTCTAACATGTTTGTTGAGATTGTGCAAGGTTTTCGCTAAGATTCTGGCGGTGGTTATTCACTCGGTATTCCACTTTATTTGTGGGATACTACTTTGCTTCCGATGCGATGGCTTTTATCTCATGCTATGAGATGCATTATGTATTGCATGTGTGGTTGTCTGGCTTGTGTTTTCATGCAGGTTACCTATGTGGTCATGTCCGATACACACACCGCGTGTCGGTTGTGATTATTTTCACACCGACAATGTTTTGACGCTTATGCTTGTACCAGATTTCTGACTCGCTTTTGTTTGCCTGATGATAGCTCGCTCTCCGGGTTTCTTGTTCTGCTTGCGTTGCTATTTATGGATTGCTATCCGTGGGGTATAATTTCTTGAACCGATTTACTCTCTTTCAGCATTTTTTCTTTTGATGCCATGAGAAGTAGGATTGGGAGTCCGTGCCACTTGGCCGGCAATGCTGGAAAGTCCTCAAAGGAGGCTCTGATTATGTTTGTTTACATTTGTGCCTAAGACCTCCAAAGAGGTATCCCATTCCTGTATCCCTTTGTAAGACCTCCAAGAAGGCAATTGACGGAAGGTAGGGTTCGCAATCGACCCCCGTGATTCTAGTAGAGTAGTTCTTAGCTCTCATTACATGATTGAAGCTTTGAACATAGCTTACTCTTGTTATTGAGTCCGTCGAGTGGAAGAAGGGTTTCGCAATTAAACCCCCACGTCTTGTCTATAGCTCGCATTGACCGATGCTGATGCTTATGTGATCTTATTCACATCCCCCTTACTCTGCTCTCCATGGTTCTCGATACCATTGGGTGAGTACCCCTATTTCCCATAGCTAACTTGTTTGCCTCGGTTGATATGACCCCTTGGCTAAAGCTCCCCCCTTTTTACTTTGATTGTGTGACATTGTTGTTGACTGACACTGTTTATTCTTTCGTTTGTTTTTAGTTCGTTTTGTGATTGATTCATCCTGTGTTTACTTGTCTGATGGCATGATCCCGTAGGATTCCTCGCTCCACTTAATTTTTGACTAAGTCAGAGGTAGGAGAGACATTAGGATAGCAATCAGGCATGATAGCATTAGGGAGAATCTTCCCCTCTTACCTCACACAACCATAGGATCTCCATGTATGATAAATTTAGGGTTTGAGTCTTAGTCTCCCTCATTAGATTTTACCTTTCTTAACCCTTTGAGTTTCTTCTTTCTCATCTCAAAACAAAAAGCAAAAAACACTTAATAAATGCCTAACACATATTGTATTTGAGCCTTTCATGTGAGAATAAGATAGTGAAGGGTCTTCTCTCACTTTCTTAGAATGTTTAGCATACGTCCCGTCTTGGGTTGATATGCGAGGCATTCGATCCTACATGAGAGACTTAAATACAATATGCGTTATACACACCAAATAATCAAAACACTTCTTTTCAAAATACAAAAACAAACAAATTCTCTTCTCATCTCCTTCATTCTACTTCTTAAGGATTCGTCACGTTCGTTCTACCGCAAACAGGTAACGCCTAAGTCTCCATATAGCGAGCTGCAACACCTAACTGCTGGGACGCGCACTCTGAAGTTTCCATAAAAAGCACAAACAAAGCAACCCTTGTTGAGGGGAACTACGTCGCTCTGATTCTCATGCGCCCGATGAGATACGTAGGCAGTGGGATAGGGCCCATTCGAGCACTTCTTTTATTTTCCCTACATTTGTTTCTCTTTCTCTCTCCTTTCCTTTTCCAGTTCTCTAGCTAGCAGTTCCTTTTCCAGTATCCTTTTCCTACACCCTTTGATCGAAGCAGCAAGCGTGGATCCCGTCGAGTACGACGGACGTGAAGGGGTGCTAATACCTTGCCTCGCGTGTAACCGACTCCCGAACCCAGTTCTCTTGGTCGCAAGACCATGCTCTTTCCTTTCCCTCAGGTTTACACAGTGTTTCCTTTCCCTCTCTTGGGATAAATACACATTGTTGGCGACTCTGTTTCAGTGCCACTTTCGCGTTTGTACTTGGATGAAAATCCCGGGAGCGACAGTTGGTGACTCTGCTGGGGACAGGTTGACCTCTTGCTGGTCCATCCCTTTTTGCGAGTCAATCCTAGCGCTTGTTTGTTTTCTTTCATTGGGTGTTTACTATGGAGCTGTATTTTGCTGTATTTACTATTTTACTGTATTTCTATTTACTGTATTACTGCTTTACTATACATTACTGTATTTACCGCATTTTAGCATTTTTATTTCATATACTATATTATGCTATACTGTGCTGTGCTGCTTTGTCTGTTTGGCGGGATGGGGTATTCTGAGAGATAGGCCCAGTACACAGGCTTGAGTGCACTTATGTTTAGTGTGTTTCATATCATCTCGCGTTCCATTTCGGTGCAAGGAGGGAATATGAAACACAATCTGGATGTGGTTCTCTCTAGAGAATTCTGCGTTGTAGGTCTTCCACGATGGTAGAGCTATCTGGAAGAGCTGTTAAGTCTGGATGACCTTTTAGGATGACCCCTCTTTATTTTGAGGTGAATCAGAGGACGATCTCTTTGTTTGGCGGTAGCATTGTATCTTTCGGGTTGAATGTGTTATTGCTTCTTATTCTGAGATCTGAATTTGAGGATCCTCACGTTCTAGTACATACATGTGAGATTGGGGGATTGTTTACAGGTGTGCAGGTAACCTTGACCTTCAACCTACCCGGTATTCTGGTTTTCCTATCAGTGTGGACTCATCAGCCTGGTATTATGGTATTCTGACATTCTGACTATCCCGGTATTCTGATTAGGTCTGTACTCTGATTATGCCGATATTCTGGCATTCTGGTATTCTGATTATGCCGATATCCCAGCATCCTGGTATTCTGATTATTCGAATATTCCGGTGTTCCGATATTTTCTTCAGAACAGACCTATGAGCTTACTCAGTCGTCAGCACAGCACAGTGATTATGCAGAATTTATGGAAGCTTTGATCCCATGTCTTATTGCATTCATATTATTGCATTGCATTTGCATCTTGCATCATTTTGCATATCTTTTTCCAGGCCAGACCAGTGAGCTCATCCATCCTTTATCTGAACTGCAGCTTGATTTCCTGACTTTCGTATTGGACTTGAATCAGCTTCTGGAAAGATCATGAACTCTGGGGAGCAGAATCAGTTTGTGACTAGGGCAGATCTCGAATTGATGAAAACTCAGCTGGATCAACTTATGGAAGCTATGGCCACCATGACAAGGGGAGAGGCCAATGTTCAAAGAAATGAGAATGTTATTCCACCTCTGGTGAACAATGTTGCTCAAGCTCAGCCTATGCATATCCCGGTTGAGGATCATACTATACACAAGCGTACCATCTTCCGAGACAGACATTCTTCTTCTCTTGATGTCACAGATTATCAGAGTTTTTCCTTCTCTATGCCAGATCACCAGGGGGTAGTTCCAAAGATGAAACCCAAGGATCCAAGGGCTGTTCAGTTCGATGAAAGATACCGTGAGTTAGAGATGAAACTTAAAGCCCTGGAGAGGCGTGATACTCTTGATTTGAATGCTTCAAACATGTGCCTGGTACCTGGCCTGGTAATGCCTCCAAATTTTAAGATGCCGAAGTTTGAAAAGTACAAAGGAGATAGTTGTCCGAGGCTATATTTGGTGATGTTCTGCAGAAGAATGACCTCACATGTCGACAACGATAAGATCATGATTCATTGTTTCCAAGACAGTCTGAGTGGGGCATCACTGAATTGGTACATGCAGTTGCAGAGTGGTAGCATCCGATTATGGACAGACCTAGCTAACGCCTTTGTGAAGCAATACAACTATAATTTTGACATGGCTCCCAGCCGAATGCATTTGCAAGACTTGTCTCAGGCAGATAACGAATCATTCCGAGAGTATGCTCAGAGATGGAGAGAGTTAGCCGCTCGAGTTCAACCGCCATTTTCGGATAAAGAATTGGTTGATTTGTTCATGGATACCTTGCAAGGGCCGTACTTGGAAAAGATGGTTATCAATGGGGCAGCAAAATTTTCTGACCTGGTGATGGTGGGAGAACGTATCGAGAGCCTGATCAAGTGTGGAAAGCTCCAAGGCGTCTCGAACTTCCAAGCTAATGTAAATGAATCAATTGTCAGTTCTCAGGAAAAATTCGAAGAAGAAAATAGTTCCATTCAGGAATCTTCACCACCTCGTTCTCGGTGTTCAGACATAGCAACTGTTCAGAGTCAACAATCTTATGGGTCTTCATATCAGGGACAATATTCTTCTGCAAATAAGAGACCTCCTCATAATCAACGATCATATCGCCGTCAGCTGCGTCAACACGCCCGACAAAGACCAAGGAAGCCAGAGAGGAATTTCACTCAGTTGCCAATGTCGTACAGTCAAATACTGCCAGAT
Source organism: Lathyrus tuberosus (assembly GCA_022829125.1). Lineage (NCBI taxonomy): Eukaryota > Viridiplantae > Streptophyta > Magnoliopsida > Fabales > Fabaceae > Lathyrus > Lathyrus tuberosus. The sequence continues at coordinate 13,183,253 of JALAZF010000109.1, forward strand.
TTGATCAGAGGTGGACTTATTGCACCAAAGGAGATATGTCCAGTGATTCCTCCGTACCCACTGGGTTTTGATATCAACGCCCATTGTGACTACCATACTGGGGCACAGGGGCATTCAACTGAAGACTGTAAGGTACTCAAGAGCAAAGTTCAGACACTTCTTGACTCCAACATATTCTCGTTCACACCTCAGGGTATTCAGATCAACAATTCTCCTTCGTCCAGTCAGGTGGGTTCATCCATCCAGGTTATGGAAGAAGTCACCGAAAGCAGTTGTGCAGATGATTATCAGACTGACTTCGATGAGCAATTTTGAAGATGGCTAGCACAGTAGCAAGTCAATATTGGAAACCCAGTTCCCCGGAGCTGGCAGTCTTTTATATCATGTCATTTCTTTGCATTTGTAGTTTCTTTTCTGTTAAAGTGCAAACTCATTTGTAAAACTTGTTGTTTTCGATTGATAATGATAATGAAATGGATATGCATGTTTTGATTAAATCCAATCGTGTTCACTCATACTTGTTATCGATATCATATGCTTGTTTAAGCAGAATCCTAGGGAGGATGACGAAATTGAAAGGCGCAAAACTTCTGATTGTATGCTTTTGAACAAAACCCTGCTGATGATGTACAGGCATTGTTTCAATTCCTCAAACACCGGAGATATAAGGAAGATAATCCCTTGCAAACCCCGTTGAGCCTAGTAGTAGGAGTTTCTTTCTGAAAATGAAAAGCCTGCAATCTTAACCTGGGGCAGGGTAGGTGTCAGTTAATTTGACCGTGCGTTCAAATTTCAAAAGGAGTGTCCCGTTCGAGGATCAATTACATCTACGGTTATCCCTCACCAACCGAAGAGTGAGACGCTTGCAACCCTTTACAAGTCAAGACAAACCTGTGTCACACGATTAGTTCAAAATCAAAAGAAAAAGAAAAAGCCCGCTAAGTCAATACTTGAAAACAAGTGACTTAGGCAAAAGATAGGGCATCCCGCTGGACTTCAAAATCGAAAATATTAAAAAAAGAATCAGTCCAGGAAAAAATCAGGGAAAACAAAAGAATGAAAAAGGTCGTGTGAATACAGACACAAAGACAAAATGGGTGACTGTCACTCCGAAAACCGTGTGGGTTCGTTCTATCCTCCTATCATCCAAAATCTTTTTGAAAGGTGAGCGCTTATGTCGAATTAGCTGAATGTAGGACTGGAGAACATCAAGGAGAATGGGTGGGTACAAACAAAATTTTGAGCCTTATATCCTTCTTTCTTAAACCGCGAACTAGGCCATGTTACAACCTTTAAAAGACCTAATTGAAGCAGGGTTGTTTCGAAAGCATACTTCGGTAAAAGATCACGTCGAAGCTGACTCCTAAAAGGATTCATGTTGGTATCAATGTGACATTCTAATAAGTGATTCGTTCACTACACGTCATAACATTTTTTAGTGAACAAACTTGGATTTCAAAACTGTCATATGCATTGCATTAAAATTGTCATTTTCAAAACAAATTGTTTTACTTGCGAGTAAGTACTTGACGTCAGAAAAGTTTTTACAATGGAAAGATTGATCAATTTAAGATGCAAAGTTCCTAAGTACTCCGTTGAGCAGGGGCAAGTCATATCATATGGGCTATTCATTCCAAGATTCAGTTAATCTGCGGAAATCAGGTCGAGATTCGACAACTCTCTCGAAGGTCAGTCAGTCAGAGATATTCCTTCACAGATCAAACAGTCAGGGGCACAAATCATTTCAAAGCTGGGGCAGACCACTCCAAAAGCACAAAAAGTTATTCTCTCCGGAGAACGGTAAATCACAGTCTGGGGCAATATATGTCGGATCTTCACGAGACATCCTGAAGACATGTTCATGTTATGCTGCATCGGGGTACCTCTTTTGGTCATATCACTCAGCAGAGCATTATGGAGGTGGTGATTATTCTCCCCAGCAAGAGTTTATAAGTTCGTTCTCCCCTAGCCAGTTTGGCGAAGTTTATTGCTCTTCAGCAAGAGTTTATATTCCTGTACAGAGTGTTGGGTTTATGCTTCCCTAGCTTACGGTAAAGTTGTTCCCGTCTCCCCAACGGAGTAAGGGTAGAAGGTAGATTCCCAACAGAGGACCAAGTCTGATCTTGTCCCCTAGCAGAGCTGATATCATCAACCATTGTCCCCAAGCATATTTTTGGGTGGTGGTTAGCTTTCCCCAGCAAGTCAAAGGTCGACTGTCATTGGCACTTTTCTTCAGCAAGATTCCTGGGATGTTTCCTCCAGCAGAAGTTTGTTATTCGTACTTTTCTCCAGAATGAAGGTTTAGTCGGGATCTCAATCAGTTATGACCCTGAAGACAGTTCAGTTTGTTATCCCCAGCGGAGTTGGCCTCTTCTCTTCAGTATTTATTTTGCTGGAGTGGTTCTATTGTATATCATAAACATCATGGCATAATCATCATCGCATATCATTAGCATAGCATTGCATGAAGCCTTGTAAAACCAAACAGCAAATCCGTAGTCTAACCTTGCTCGACATTCTTCAACAGCCCACTTTGTTGGCATATTGTAAAGACCTGAAGCCTTATCCCTATTGGTGTTTCCTTCAAACCAAAAGTCCAATCCCTATTGGCATTTCATACAAAATTCAATCCCCATTGGTACCCAGAAAGAATTCGCCTTTGAAAAAACAATAACCATCAGGTTTCACCTGTCCTTGCAAGCAAAGTCCAATCGAACTTGGCACATTCTTCTTTCCCCGGTAGCCCGAGCATACGTCGGCATCTTGCATATAGTGATCATTGCATCCTCAATACGTGTAGCATTTCCATTTGATATGGAGCATTACGCCATAGAAAGAAAATTCAAACATATGCATGCGAAGCATAAGCCAGATTTGGTACCTTGCACGAAAGCCCAAATCAATTTTCAGTCAAGACGGTGACATATCCCCAGCAGACATTACAATTACCCCTCTGCTTACCTTTCTTTTGGGTCGTAGATCATACGTCGATCTTACCCTCGATCAGTCCTTGTCCATCAACCCTTTGATGACGACATTCAAAAAACAAGTTTCCTTTCCGTCATCCCCATGACGACATGTCTCCTACGATGAAATTTTCTTTCTGTCATCCCTATGACAGTGGGTTATCTTCAGTCAGGTTTTCTTTCTGTCATCCCTATGACAATGTGTTTCCTTCGGTCAGGTTTCCTTTCTGTCATCTCTATGACAATGTGTTTCCTTCAGTCGTCTTTCTGTCATCCCTATGACAATGTGTCCCTTCGGTCGGGTGTTCGGGCTGTCTTTTCGTCAATTCTTTGACGATGGGGTCCGTTGGTTATCTTTTCTCCCCGTCAACCCTTTGACGAGGTGTTTCTTGGGGTTCATTTTCTTTCTGTCATCCATATGACAATGTGTCCCTACGATGGAATTTTCTTTCTGTCATCCCTATGACAATGTGTTATCTTTGTTCAAACTTTTCTTCCGTCATCCCCATGACGATGTGTCTCCTACGGTGGAAGTTTCCTTTCCGTCATTTCTATGACGATGTGTTATCTTCGTTCAAGTTTCCTTTTCGTCATCTCTATGACAATGTGTTTCTTCGGTCTAGTATTCTTTCTGTCATCCCTATGACAATGTGTTTCCTTCGGTTAGGTCTTCTTTCCATCAAACCCCTTTGACAATGTGTTTCGTTTAGTCGAGTTTTCTTTCCGTCAAACCCCTTTGACGACGTGTTTCCTTCGGTCAGGTTTTCTTCCCGTCAACCCTTTGACGACGTGTCCCTTCGGTCAGATTTCCAGATTTTCTTTCCGTCAACCCTTTGACGATTTGGTCTTTGGTTCGGGTATTCTTTGGGTTCCATCTTCTTTCCGTCAAACCCCATTGACGATGTGGTTCTCTGGGTATGTTGTCTTTCCGTCAAATTCCTTTAACGACGTGTGACTGGGCTCCAATAATATTTTCTCTCCTCGCGGTTTGCAAATTTTGCGGTTCATTTTGTATTCCATCATCTTCTACCTTGAATGTCTGAAAGCAATTGCTATCATCCTTTCAGGTCCAAGTTGATTGAATAGGGGCGGCTGTAGCACCCCAAAATTTGCCTTCACTTTTCTAACCCAAGTGGCTTATGCTTCATTTGCATTTTAGCTAGTTCATCGGGCACATACATGCATATCATTTGGCTCTGTGGTTATGGGATCAAGGTTCTCTGTTCAAGCATCGTCAGGTTGCAACAGACGTTTATTTCGTCACTCGACACATGCGCAGAGTATTTCTCCGGGTTACGTAATTACCGGGTCAGCAAAGCTCTTATCAAACATAATTTTTCATGTCAAGAATCTCAGAGGAAGTTGAAGTTTTCAGCCGATTCAGAACAGTTTGAGCAGAAAATCAGTTTGCTGTGCAAATTTTCAAAATTCATAACTCTTGCCCTAGAACTCGTTTTGGCTGGATATTCAACAGTTAGAACCGTCTTGGTATTCTCTACAACCTTTATGTTCGTCTCGGAAGTCAATTCATCAAGGAAAGTGGTGGGAATGATTTGTTTCTGGAATTTCGGTTTCGTTGGATAATTGCGTCAGTGGTATTCAAAAGGGCTTAACTTCTGATTGGATCATCAGTTCTGAGCTATTCCTATGCCAAAAAGTTCCATATTGAAATTATCTGCAACTTTCGTGTTTGGACCGAGGGCTGATTCTTTGAGGAAGATCTCCGAACACGCGAGTTTTCAGAGTCGATACAGTGCAAAAACAGTGGAAAATAGTGTTGAACCGTCATGTTTCGGTCACTAAAAAGTTCATAACTCTCAGCTCGTTTATCGGATTAATGCCGTTCTGGTGCCTAAAATTCCGTTTCGATGCTATCTACGTGACGTAAGTTCAGTATGAGTTAGGTCCAAGTAGAAGAACACCAAAAGTGCGAATTACTGGAAGAATTCTTTGGCACAGTTCACTGTCTGTCAGATATTGGAAAATTCATAACTCGGTCAATTTTTATCGGATTGCGTCCGTTCTTGAAGCTACAGTTCACAAATTTTGTGCTCTTCAAGATTGAAGACAAGCTCGAGTTGAACGGTACTCCGAAGATGGTCGTTTTGGTTTATTTCACAAAACTGAAGTGATGAACTGAAGAAAAAAGGTTGAAAGTTGTTTCACGGGAAAAATCATATCTCACTCGTTTTTTGTCCGATCGCGCTCAGCTTTTGACACGAGGTTACTGACTCATAGATCTACAACTTTACTGACAAAGTCGAGTCGATATTCCGCTTCGAAATATATGATCTTGTCACGTTTCCGAGTAGTAAACAGTAAATAAGCGGAAAAAACGACTTTTGACAGTGACGTCTCGCTGCTTAAATGTATCGAACTCATTCAATTTTGATCGAATGACATCCGTTCTTTTTGTGTGGCGTCCGTGGCTCAGACGCGGAAAATTTCATAAGAGGCTCTGAGTCAAAATTTTGCACCGAGCAAGGTGTTATTTCCACTTAAGCTGCCGATGAGCTAGAATTTTACCGTTTTACCTCATTTTCCCACCACACTATATATTCAAAACTCTCTCTCATTTCCCATAACTTCACTCATTCTGACAAACACCAAAAACATTCTCACTCACTCTCTCAAAGATCAAATCAAGTTCTCTCAACTTTTTCTCAAGAACACAACAACAACTTCATCAATCTTCAAGAACACTCAAGAACGAAAAGTCTCCGATCGAGCTCCGACCATCGCCGATCAACCGCGATCGCCTCCAACACTCCCGCCGGATCACCGCGCCGACCTCCCTAGCTCCGGCAAGCCACCGCACACCGGCGAACTCCCTCCTCTCCACGGATTCTTCATCAATTGCTTCTCCGATCTACTTTCCGGTAACAATTCTTGAATCTTTCACTTCATTATTTGTTAATTGTTGAGGTTTGGATTGAATTAAAGTGAGTTTGATAATGTTGTAGCTTAGGTGTTTGATAAAATGCTTAGGTGAACATTTGAATTCAAGAATTGTGATAATTGTTGAGTGAATTAATTGTTTGATCATGGATTTGAGATTGATATTGTGGAGATTTGTTGAATGTTCTTGAACAATAGTTGTTGTGATTAATTGATTCTTGAAATAAGTTGATTATGAGCAAACGTGGAATTGGATGATTTCATTTGAATTGTTGTGTTCCGCGTGTCAAAACTAATCCGGTTCCATAATTGTTGATATTCAATTTGCATCAAGAATGGATTAATCGTGGAATTGTTCGATTGTTGTGTGTTAATGGTTCACGTGTCGAGAATTATTGATTCGCATGCTTAATGGATGATTTTGCTTGGTCTACATGTTTGAAAGTCGCGTAATCGATGTGCATTAATTATGTATGATCATTGGCTTGAGCTTGGTGCATGTTTGCTTGAAAAATAAAAGTTCGGTTGTGTAGGAGCGTTATCGTGTCGCTTTCCCGTAAAAATGTGTTTTGGTCATAACTTACTAACCGTAGCGTGTTTTTACGAATGTGAATAATGTAACTTGACTTTGTTGATGATTCCGGAGTTGTTGGTGGACTTTTTAGTCGATTTCGGACAACTTTTTTTACTGTTTCGCTACTGCCAGCCGACGAAATTGGCCTAAAAGTCCCACTTTCGAGCAGAATTAATTTAAACTGAGTTTGTTTTTGAATCCGTTGGCACGTTTGCGGTCAACCATGCGATTTTCGTTCAATTCCGAGTCGATGATTTTTTACGCGTTTTTTCCGATTTGACGTTTTTAAGCTCCGTTTCGTGCGAACTTTGCATGTTGACTTGTATTTGATGTGCACTTGTGCTTACTTGCTCATACATTATTATTGTGATTGGTTTCGCACTTTTCCGGATCAACTTTGTGTGCATTTTATGATGTTGTGGCGGTGCTGCCCCGTTTTGAGACTTTGTGTTCCGATGCATGATCATTACTCGTATACTTATCATTATGCTTGATTTTGAGTTATGATGCATGGGTGCAACTTCCGGTTGCATCTCCTTGTGGTTTCTAACATGTTTGTTGAGATTGTGCAAGGTTTCCGCTAAGATTCCGGCGGTGGTTATTCACTCGGTATTCCAGTTTATTTGTGGGATACTACTTTGCTTCCGATGCGATGGCTTTTATCTCATGCTATGAGATGCATTATGTATTGCATGTGTGGTTGTCTGGCTTGTGTTTTCATGCAGGTTACCTATGTGGTCGTGTCCGATACACACACCACGTGTCGGTTGTGATTATTTTCACACCGACAATGTTTTGACGCTTATGCTTGTACCAGATTTCTGACTCGCTTTTGTTTGCCGATGATAGCTCGCTCTCCGGGTTTCTTGTTCTGCTTACGTTGCTATTTATGGATTGCTATCCGTGGCGTATAATTTCTTGAACCGATTTACTCTCTTTCCGCATTTTTTCTTTTGATGCCATAAGAAGTAGGATTGGGAGTCCGTGCCACTTGGCCGGCAATGCTGGAAAGTCCTCAAAGGAGGCTCTGATTGTGTTTGTTTACATTTGTGCCTAAGACCTCCAAAGAGGCATCCCATTCCTGTATCCCTTTGTAAGACCTCCAAGAAGGCAATTGACGGAAGGTAGGGTTCGCAATCGACCCCCGTTATTCTAGTCGAGTCGTTCTTAGCTCTCATTACATGATTGAAGCTTTGAACATAGCTTACTCTTGTTATCGAGTCTGTCGAGTGGAAAAAGGGTTTTGCAATCAAACCCCCACGCCTTGTCTATAGCTCGCATTGACCGATGCTGATGCTTATGTGATCTTATTCATATCCCCCTTACTCTGCTCTCCATGGTTCTCGATACCATTGGGTGAGTACCCCTATTTCCCATAGCTAGCTTGTTTGCCTCGGTTGATATGACCCCTTGGCCAAAGCTCCCCCCTTTTTACTTTGATTGTGTGAAATTGTTGTTGACTGACATTGCTTATTCTTTCGTTTGTTTTTAGTTCGTTTTGTGATTGATTCATCATGTGTTTACTTGTCTGATGGCATGATCTCGTAGGATTCCTCGCTCCACTTAATTTTTGATTAAGTCGGAGGTAGGAGAGACATTAGGATCGCAATCAGGCATGATAACATTAGGTAGAATCTTCCCATCTTACCTCACACAACCATAGGATCTCCATGTATGATAACTTTAGGGTTTGAGTCTTAGTCTCCCTCATTAGATTTTACCTTTCTTAACCCTTTGAGTTTCTTCTTTCTCATCTCAAAACAAAAAGCAAAAAACACTTAATAAAGGCCGAACACATATTATAATTGAGCCTTTCATGTGAGAATAAGATAGTGAAGGGTCTTCTCTCACTTTCTTAGAATGTTTAGCATACGTCCCGTCTTGGGTCGATATGCGAGGCATTCGATCCTACATGAGAGACTTAAATATAATATGCGTTATACACACCAAATAATCAAAACACTTTTTTTCAAAATACAAAAACAAACAAATTCTCTTCTCATCTCCTTCATTCTACTTCTTAAGGATTCGTCACGTCCGTTCTACCGCAAACAGGTAACGCCTAAGTCTCCATACAGCGAGCTGCAACACCTAACTGCTGGGACGCGCACTCTGACGTTTCCATAAAAAGCACAAACAAAGCAACCCTTGTTGAGGGGAACTACGTCGCTCTGATTCTCATGTACCCGATGAGATACGTAGGCAGTGGGGTAGGGCCCATTCGAGCACTTCTTTTATTTTCCCTACATTTGTTTCTCTTTCTCTCTCCTTTCCTTTTCCAGTTCTCCAGCTAGCAGTTCCTTTTCCAGTATCCTTTTCCTACACCTTTGATCGAAATAGCAAGATTGGATCCCGTCGAGTACGATGGACGTGAAGGGGTGCTAATACCTTCCCTCGCGCGTAACCGACTCCTGAACCTAGTTATCTTGGTCGCAAGACCATGCTCTTTCCTTTCCCTCAGGTTTACACAGTGTTTCCTTTCCCTCTCTTGGGATAAATACACATTGCTGGCGACTCTATTTCGGTGCCACTTTCGTGTTTGTACTTGGATGAAAATCCCGGGAGCGACAGATACCGTGACCTGTTTCTTGACCCATGTAAGAGGTGCTTGCTGGGGAAGTATTTCGAATAATGGATATCGTGACTCATGTCTTGACCCATGTAAGAGGTGCTTGTCGGGGAAAGTAATATGAATATTATAGAAAGTCTGTGACCCATTTCTTGAACTAAGAGAGAGACGTTTGTCGGGGAAAGATCTTCCTTTTGGAGAGAACATCTGTGACCCGTGTCCCGTTTCCAAACATAGGATAGGTTGGGGAAAGTTGTTCGACATGACAGAGATCAGTGACCCGTGCCCATAGTCCTAGACGTGGGATCGGTCGGGGAAATATGCTTTGTGTTTGCATTCCCAAGTAGTTATTTATTGAGTTATGGGACCCAAGTGCATATGTTTCCATATGAATCGGAAATCTCATAGATACTTAAGCTCTTATTATATTGTGTGAATGTATACACGTAGGATAAAGTTGAGTGATTTGAGTTAGAGCATCGTATAATAAACATTTAGAGCCGAGCGGACCCAAAAGATAGGATAAACCATTGAGATTATTATCTCACCCCAAATATATGTTGAATTTTTAGGTAACTCAAGGCAAGATAAGATAAAAAGTAAACTTGCACGAAGACGTTTGAAGGTTTCGATGTTTCAAGATAGTTTTCGTTGTATTCGTGTTTATATATTAGTATTTGTTAGGCACTCATTATACCATGTGTCATATGATGTATTTTGAGTATCTTGGACATGTATACAAATGATTCCGTCAAACCCTTATGTTGTATCAATATCAATTAACAATGTGTATGATATTATTATAGATTTATATTATACAGGGTGTTATAATTGGTATCAGAGTAGATTGATTCTCGACCCAGTCTTGAAACATCATAAGTAAATAAAATCATGCCTCATATTTGTGTATTTCCAGCATGACTCGTAATGTCACAGTATATAGTATTAGGCCTGATCAACCTAATTCTATGTGCGTGGTAGCAAGGATCATGACTGAGCGACCATGAGGAATCCAAAAGTCTAGTAGCGCTTGTGCTCAGAGTTTAGGTCCAGATCAAGAGTTTGAAATTTAAGGGACCGATGGATTCACTTTATGCAACAGGGGAATTAACATGAGATCGTGATTTAGGTGATACGGCAAGTGCAGGGCGGTACACAGTTTGAGCAATTAGGTAGTACAAGAGGAGTCAGAATTTTAAGGGCTTCTATCGAATGAATCCATCTGAATTCAGAAGAAGTCTAAACCTTTAGTAGCGCAAGATTGGCTCACTTGCATGGAACAAGTCTTGCAAGTAATTCCATGTTGTCAGGAAGAAAAGGTAGTTTTTCCACTCGTATGCTACAAAGCTCAGTAGCGAGGTGGTGTACCGACATATCGACTTGTGTGACCACTCAGAGTACCCCGAATGAGTGACATTCATTGCTAGAAAAAGCACATTTAACCTCAGACACGTAGTGCATTTTACCTCGGCTACAGAGGTGAGGTAATGAAGGGCGTCCTGAAAAGTGCACGCTTTACCTCTCAGTTTTAAAAAAACTGACAGATAAGTTAAAAGGTCATGGGTTCGATCCCCAGGGATACCATTTTGGAATTCTGAAATGGCAAAAACACATGTCCCATCGATTTTGTAATTTCCCCGATGGGTATACCACATTTTCATCTCGGTTATCTCATAAAACCGAGGGGGGAAACAAGTCTGAGTTTATTAAATCTAATGTGGATTGCTTATTTCACTAAACTCTATACATAACATATAACTTCTCAAATTAGTTAGGAAATTAATTATATGAACAATTGTATTATATTTGAGGATTACCTTACATTGATTAGTGATTTTGAAGCATCATGCGACTCCTCATTCATCTCAAGATATTTTATGGTTAAAATCTCTCCAATGTTTCAAGTTATTTATTCAAGACTTCCTTTTCTACTAATTAATTCATTCTTGAAAGCATAAAACTTGATGCTTTGAAAAATGAACAAATATGAAAGAAAGTTGAACAAAAACTAGAAGTATTGGAGAGATTTTAGCTATAAAACAACATGAGATGAACAATGAGTTGCAGAATGTTAGAAAATCATTAATCCGTGTGAGATAAGTTTCAAATACAACATAATTTTGCATATGATTATTTCCAAAATCAATTTACTAGGTTATATGTTCAAAGAGGGGTTATTGAAACGAACAATCGACATTAGATATAATAAACTCAACTCAACGGAACAAGATGGGAACTGCACAAAGAATCACAAAAACATAATCTCAATATCAATATCAAAAACAAAATCAACAAGAAAACAACAACAACATCAACAACAATATCAAGAACAACAACGATAATAAACAACAACACTATCAATAACAATAACATAAATAAACAACCTCATTAACAACAATAAAAACAACAAGAAAAACTCCAGGGTTTCGGATCTCAACAATACCACAACAACAACAAATATAATAATAACAACAACAACAATATTAATAGTGATGTTTGACGTACCAGATCTCTAAAGAAGAATTAAAAGAAAATGATTTGGATCTCTAAATAAGAAACGAGATCACTAAACACATAACATCTTCGTATAAAGATGGTATGTGCTTATGGCTCTCGTTGTTTAGGGCTCTACATTAGGGTTTTGTTTGTGTTGTTTAGACAAATGAAACTGAATGCTATTAGCTAAAGCTGGCTATACACACACACACACACACACACACACACACCCACACACACACATATCAGAGAAGCATATTCGCCTCAGTTAGAAAGAAAATCGAGGTGAAAAGTAAGTAGCATACTTTTAGAATAAAAATAAAATATTCAAGAAAGCGCTACTAGCTAAAGCGATATATATCATAGAAACATTTTCACCTTGGTTGGAAAGAAAATCGAGGTGAAAAGTAGCATATTTTTATATTAAAAATAAAATATTCAAGAAGGCGCCACTTTTAATGAGATAAAAACATAAACTGAGGCTGATGGGATTCGAAGCATGTACACTGAATAGGTTTACCCATCGATTTTCATAATAATTGACGGATTATATTGAATATATTTTTTTATAAAAAAAAACAAGGTGTGTCCAAGAACTATACCTCGGTTTTACAATAACTGAGGTGAAAGCTTCGTCATGAAATGTAATATTTATAGTAGTGAGTATTTCATGGAAGTATTCTTGGAAAAGTATCTTCCTAATGGTTTGGAAGCTCGAGAGGTATTGAAATTCAACAACTTCATAGAGGGTCTATGGTGCGGGCAATGTATGCGGAAAATTTTGAGGGCATGACTGCTTACTCCAAGCGATCTATCTATGCACTGGACGAAGGATTGAAGGTGGACCAAATTATGCTCAGTCTTAGAAGAGAGATCGGGCTCAGGGTAGCTCAGCATAAATTTAGTGCTAATGCGAGACTGTTATGAAAAAATTGCATTGCTCAGGAAATAATTTAAGTTGATTCATGTCGGGAGAGTGAGCAAGCAATTCAGATCCAAAGAATTTTGGGTAGAATTGTTCATTATTTGAAGATAAGTGCCATCTAAAGAGAAGATAAATGCAGAGTGTGGGACCAGTGTCACTTCTACAGTATAACTATTGTAATATATTTTATTTTGAAAGAAAAAATAATTTATAATGGGATCTTGAAGATGTTATCAATGCCAGAATATGGGGAATACAACATATTGAAATTATGTTTCTCAGGGGACATATGTTGAACGCGATGTACTAGATAACTGGTCTGACAAGATAAACATGAATCACCATAATTAACACAAATTGACTTGTATAATATGATGGAGAAAAAAATCAATAAATAACACAATAATTGGTAACCTAATTCGATGCAACAACACCTATGTTTAGAAGGTTGGCTTCCAACCTAATAAAGGAAATTCACTATTAGTAGTTTAGTACAATTAGTTCTATATGAACCAATAAACCATATGTTGTTTAAAGCCTCTTCTTAACAGTACACAATGACTTTCTATTTAGGACTCCCCCTAAATATGAGATCCCCTATCACTTTCTCTCAATCACTAAACCCAAGTGATCTACTTCAATTAACAATGTTCGATGTTGATTTACAACTCAATTAGACAAACCTACAACTATGCCAAGTTACTGAAACATATTGTGGTGTACATACAACAATAACAAGGGCTCAAATAAACCCTAGCACTCTAAATATTCAATGTATTAATTGATTTCCAATGTAGGGTTTGAGCTCTTTATAGAGCAAAAGTATTCTAGGCCTTTCTCTTTGGATCGTTGATTTAATTTCATCCAAAATCTTTGCATAATTTGTTGGATAAAATTTGTTCCATAAATATCTCCAACATAAAGATATGATTTGGTTTATTTCAAATTCAAATTTAAATCACATTTAAATCTTATTTGATCTTTACAACTGTCCAAAAATTCATATAATCATATTGCTAAATAAAAGCAGTAAATCTAACTGAATCTTCAACAAAAAATTTGTCCCAGAACGCAAAAATCTGGCCTATTGAGCAAGGCCTAGATGTTGTACCCACATGCCATGACATCGCGTCCAATATGCGTCCCTTCAGCACCAGAAAATCATCTTGAAGTAGCTGAGCAAACTTGAACACTTCTCCAAGTTATTATTTTTCAAAATGCAGTCAATCCAAATGGAACAACAATCTCCCCCTTTGGCAAATTATGGCAAAACAACTCTTTAAGATAGATAGCACTCATTCAATCAGAACAAGTGACATGCATCAGAAGTGTTGGGTGTGAATATGAAAGTATAAAAAGGGTCTAGAGGGGGTGAATAGACCCAAATTAAAATTCAACTGTTGTTTTCCAAAATCAGAGTGTTTTAAAAAATGAGTTGCGAGCAGAAGGTTTAATGCAAAAATGAAAGCTATACAGTTTGAATATTGATCAAGTCAACACGAATCATTTAAAAAATATCAAAGATTATAATGATGAGATGCTTGGTATGGATTGATTCAATTACATGATGCATGAGAAATGTTTACATAATGATTCAATCGATGGAGTTCTAAATTCAATTTGTTTTCAAATTATTAATCACTGAACTAACTTAACCAGTTATCCAATTCCAACAAAACCTAATACTTTAATAATAAATTACTATCAATGAACAAATGAAATAATAAAACAGAATTGAAAAACCTAAGCATGCAATTACTACGAAATTAAACGCAAGAGTAAAAGAGGGAGAGATGACATCGCGATTTATAGTGCTTCAACGTTCATCCTCGCTTTGCCTACGTGCACTCTTCAATGATTTCCCATTGGAACTGCATAGTTCCTTGTTACTTGACAAATATTTCCAAGAGTTCATACAATCACTAATCCATAATACAACTGAGAAAATAAATCTCCTATTTGGATCTTGACTTGTATACAACACACTTGCCAAACTCTTCTATGTAATCTTTACTCGGATTACGATTCTTGAATCTTCCAATATCACTAATTTTTCTCCAAGACTTCGTGTATATCTATCAGCCCCTCGATCATACCGATTCTATGAGTAGTGAAATTGTTCGAAGATTTGAGAAGAACTTCGGCTTATCTGTATCCTTCCACACAGGCACTACTAAAGCAATTATGGAGAGAAGAACCTACTTCTTTTCAATGGAATTTGTCACCACCATTGGCAATCACCTCAATATTTCTAACAACCTAAAAAACTCAACAAGATCTCCAAGAACGATTAGTTTCAAGGACACACCTCCTTCAATCAATTACATAACTCTTGTTATTAAGATGTGAACTCAATTAAAGTTGAACGTGTAAGAATTTTGTTGCAAGACTTTGAACACTCAAAACAGAGAAAATTGATTTTTCACTAAAATCACAGTGAAAATTATGATTAGAATGATAGATGTATGTTTGAGAAATGATGATAAAACTCTTTTAAATGTGCTTGAGATTAAGCACACAAAATGGTGAAAAGGCCAGTTAGATTTGAATAAAGAGCAATCTATGATTTGAATCAAATGAGCAAGTGTAGTGGAATAAAAGAATAACATAATTTTGAAAAATATGTCAGTTGATTAGAATCAGGGAAAAAGTGATTCGAATCATGTGCAAATTTTGATTTGAATTAAATGCCACAACCCTGACAGAGAAAACATTGAAAAAGAGAGTGATTCAGATCATGTACAAAGTTTGATTCGAATCAAATCAAACAAAGTTGGTTACCATGAAAATGATTCAGATCAAGTGCAAAAATTGATCTGAATCAAATGAATAGGTTTCGCTTCTGTCCAATTTGACCAGAATCAAATATTGTGTGTAAACACAATGATTCGAATCAAACATGTGAAATATCAAATTTTCAAAATTTTAAAGGCGCTTTGAGATTTTACTTTGAATCAAACTTAAAACAAAAACACAAAATGTTTTCATTCCACTTACACGTGAAATTGATTAAAGAACATAATGATCAAGGTCAAATCTAATCAAAGTTTTGTTGGGTTATCCCTCCTATTTGGAGTGGCCCAAATGAATGTAGGTTAGTAGCACATGTATTTGCAAGTCTTTGTTATTATAAAAAAAAAGAGAATTAGGTCAACAATTCATAAGGTGAGAAACAATAAAAGAAAAATTGAGAGAAGAGTGAAATTCCCGCAACCCTAATTCAACATAGAGTAGTCCCACGAGATCAGAGTTTTCTCAAAATCCAACCGTCGGATTGTCCTAATTTTTTGTGACAGCGTTAAGCACTCATAGAGGTACATTCTAAATTGTGGAGATCAGATTTTGATCATTCTAAGTCTGTCTGATGAATCCACTTCTGAGGTGCAGTTTTTTGTGGTTATTTTGGTTGATTGTCTCTCTTGATTTTTGTTGTATTCAAAGATTGATTGTAGATCTTGATGATGTTTATGTATGCCTCTAACTAGTATTAGAGAGAACCTTGATTGTACCCATTGTTTGATTATAGTTTAAATTTAAGTGGCCTATGGGTCCTGTGGTTTTTTACTCCTAGCTAATGGAGGTTTTTCCATGCTAAAATTCAGTTCTGTTGTTTGGTGTGTTTTGTTGATTGTTGTTGCATTTGATATTTTGGAAAGATTGTGTTGTTGGATTATTCCGTTGCACTGTGGATTTCCTCCCAACAAGTGATATCAAAGTCATGGTTTGATTTGTGTAACGATGGAGACGAACACTTCTAGGATGGTGAGTTTAAATGGATCCCACTATAATGTTTAGAAATGGAAGATGTAAGATTTTCTTTAAGTTAAAGGCTTTCACTTTCCCGTTTTCTCTAGTAAAAAACCCGATGGAAAAAGTGATGAAGAATAAGCTTTGTTGCATAGATAAGTTTGTGGTTACATTCGTCAATTGGTGGATGATAATGTTTTGAATCATGTGAGCTTGGTGACTCATGCTCGCTCTCTTTGGACCAAACTTGAGGAGTTGTATGCAAGAAAGACGGGGGAAAATTGGCATATAGAACAACTAGATGTCAATAATTCTTTTCTTCATGGAGACTTACATGAAGAGGTTTATATGACTATTCCTCAAGGTTATAAACCTCCTCATAAATCTCCTAAGGTTTGTAAATTTAACAAAAGAATTTATGGCCTTAAAGAGGCTAGTCGACAATGGTATTCTAAATTATCAGAAACTTTACTCTCTCTTGGTTACAATCATTCCCATGTTGATTATTCTCTTTTCACCAAATTAACTACTAATAACTTCACCGCTTTATTTGTAATGCCCTGTATAATATTTATCTAGAATAATACCATACAAGTGTTTTATTTGGTACTGACACCATCACAAGTGCCTATTGGCGTAATTCACATACTTGCCCATTACTAAAACATAAACACAATCTATGGTACAAGATATGGAAACTAGCCAAAATAATAAAAACTAAGATCAATATACAATATCCTCAATTATATACAATAGATTACACAGCGGAAAAACTAAAACTGAGCTTCTCTTGAAACATCCAAGCCTAGCTCCACTTGTAAATCAAACCTTCAAAAACCTCCTGAAAACAATCAACAATAGTGGGGTGAGATACATCGAATCTCAGTGAGTTCCCTATCTTATAGATTCTCTCGGCTTTACAGGGTTCTAGCCAAATCCTAACTCAAGTCAAGGGGAAGGGAAAAATGACCTTGAGTTCACAATCTCACACTATATGGAAACACGTTATTGAGTCTGTTAACTCAAAAGTTTATCACTAATCGGTAACCTTGTCAAGGCATCCCCTTTCTCTCGACCTCTTCTACGTCTAGAAGTAGGAACGAGTCATGGACCCTCGTGGATTACTTGGCATACGAGATTGATTCGGAACTAAAGGACATGTTATCACCTTAATTCTTCACTTCACACGGCCCGTACACCGTCACAAGTCTCTTTACCATATAGGTTTCATTCGTACTATAACATTGGGAATCAAACCTACCAAGTAATCGTGCAATCATTCCAGAGGAGCGCGTTACTCATGAAACGGCACATAATAGGATAATGGTTACAATTTCATGATTTCACATACAACCGTAATTGTATTCAACATTTCTAGGCCATATTAGCCTTTAGGCCTCTTTTGCCTTTATCAATTAAACATAATAATTACACGTGTTCCATACTAGTGTCTCATTCTCTCCTAGACCAATACTCGTCACGGATGCACCGTTATACATCAAGTGCCTGAGCCTTGCCATCTAGGTTTTCTACTCCAGGCCAGAACTCGTCAAGGATGCACATCTATACATCGAATGCATGAGCGTCGCCATCCAGAGTTTCTATCACAATTCTATTCACAACCTAGAATTATAACAATCTTAACTATGCCATTTGTTTTGGGGTAAGGTTCCTCACTCTTCCTAATCCATATTTTAAACATGCATATTCTTTTCAATCGGGTTTAACATTAATATTAGGCAAAACATATTACAATTGCACATTTTGAATTACATGCAATAATTCCATCACAAGTTATACAAAAGCATATTACAATTGTATAATAGAATTACATATAATGATTCAATCACAAGTCACATAACTCTTGGTTTCCCTCCGATCATTTAATCGGGTATCAAATCAATATTTCTAAACATATCACATAACATTATTTCCTTCTTTTCCCACTAAATAATTAATCCCACATCATACCCCTAATTTTCACTTTTTATTGGGTAGAAGATCGTCATAGCTTTCCAACGGTACCAATAACGTCTCGATCCGAGTTACGGATCAAAAGTTATAGATTTTCAAAGAAAAGAAATTATTGAAAAACTGCCAGATTCGCCTGGCGAATCCCTCTTCGCCAGTACTTCGCCCAGCGAAGTAGCAGCGAAACCTCATTTTAGAAAACCCAAAAGTTCCAGTAGCCAAAACATGTTCTGTCTCTTCATTTTTGCCTGGCGATTATGGATTTCGCCTGGCGAATTCCTCTTCGCCAGTACTTCGCCTGACGAACTAGTGGCGAGACCTGATTCTTCTGGCAAATCCTGTTTCGCCTGGTGAACTGCATCAGAATCAGAATTCCTTTCCTGCGTTTTCCATGGTTCCAAGGGTCCCAAATCTCACCCTTACCATTCCAAATCAGTTTCGAACCTCAAAACAAGTATCAACAATTGATCATATACATAATACGACTACACTACACAATTTATATCGAATTTCATCCGTTAGATTTCATTGATTTATCCATTTAATCATTCTCTCACAAATCTAACCTAAGTTCTAAATTTATATTTCTAGAACTTAGAGTGTCTAACTAGAACTTAGCATTGAAGAGGAGGTTGAAGAAGATGATGAATAGTGAAGATGATCCATGAGTTTTTCTTCTTCTTCTCCCTTTCCACGTTTTCCTCTGTTTCTCTTCTTCTTCTCTTTCTCCACTTTTTCTCTCTTTCTTCTTCTTTTCTTATAATATATATATATATATATATATATATATATATATATATATATATATATATATATATATATATATATATATATATAATACCAATATTATATAATATAATCCAATAGAGTAAAATATCTCCAATTGATATTTCATCGTCTTACACCAATTGATAATACTTAAAGTACTTAGAGGATTTCATTAATCCAATTAACTAAAGATAGAATACACAAAGGCTCATCTGATCTCATCTGATATCCAATTGAGCACTTAAATAATATGGGGTATTACACTATTAGCTTATGTCGATGATATTATTTTAGCAGGTAATAACATTGCATACATCAATAATGTCAAACACATTCTTCATTCTAGATTTCGTATTAAGGACTTAACTCCTATAAAGTATTTTCTTGGTCTTAAAGATGCTAGATCTGCATCAGGTATTTTGCTTAATCAACGTAGTTACGCCCTTGATTTACTCAGCAAAACAGGTATGTTAGCATCCAAACTATCATCTACTCCATATAATTCTGCTATCAAACTTCATTGTTATGATTCACCCTTGTACCATTATAACACCCAATATAGAAAAATAATTGGCCAATTAATTTATTTAACTACTACGCACCCTGATATTTCCTTTGTTGTTCAACAACTGAGTCAGTTTGTTTCTCAAGCTACTGATAACCATTTTAAAGTTGCAAATCGCATTCCTCAATATTTAAAAAGTAACCCTACTCAAGGACTGTTTTACCCATCCAAATGTAACTTAGTTCTCTCAGGCTTTGCAGATAGTGATTGGGCAACTAGCCCGACCACACGAAGATCCACCACTGGCTTCACAATATTTATGGGCAAATATATAATCTCATGGAAATCCAAGAAGTAGACCATCGTTTCTCATTCCAGCTCCGAAGCAGAATACTGAGATCTTGTGAATTCCAATGATTTTATTATCTCTTCACCAACTTGCATATTAGTTTCAATAACACCACCTCAATATATTGTGACAATAGATCTGTTGTCTACCTCGGTCACTACCCTACCTTTCATAAAATATCTAAACACATTGAAATAGACTGCCATATCATCCGCGAAAAATTGGAAACTGGTCCGATAAAGCTTTTTACAATACCTTCATCTTCCCAAATTGCCTATTTCCTGACTAAGTCATTGCCTGCTCCGTCCTTTTCAAGTTCTATTCTCAAGCTTGGTCTCATGTCTCTCCATAGTCCAGCTTATGGGGGAGTCTTAGATAATAATTCTTAATTGTTAGTTACCGTTTCATTTAGTTTCCTTATATATAGGATAGTGCTAGATATTAATGGGCTATTTTTGTATATAAATAGATGGTCCCCTTGTGTGTATTGATTTAATAAAGAATAATAAAGTTTGTTTAATGACTTTTTTTGATATTCCAATAATAATTAACTTAAAGGTTAAGAGACAATTAATAAATATTAATGGGCTATTATTGTATATAAATATATGGTCCATTTGTGTGTATTGATTTAATAAAGAATAATAAAGTTAGACATTCAATAAATATATGATGGTTTGTATGGTGGTTCTTTCTATCCAATACTCTTAGGGCCTCTTTGGTGTGCAGGATATGATAGAAATATGATAGGAGATAAAGCAATATAAGGATAGAATATGGTGTGTGTGTGTGTGTGTGCCCCCGCGCGCGCGCGTGCGTGCGTGCTTGTGTGTGTGTGAAACAACTACATTTTTTCCAAATTAATTTTAAAATATTTTAAAATTTATAAATTTATAAAAAAAAAATTAATAATTTTATATAATTTAAAAAATTTTTAAAAAACTCATTGACACTACTAAGTAAACAATTTCAATTTTTTTTGAAAATATCATGAATTCTATTATATATATTAGATAAGAAATATAAAAATATGTATATATAATATGTAAATGACAAAAATACCCTTGCAAGAAACTATATTTAATTTGATAAAAAAAAGTAAAATCAGCATTCATATTTAAAAAATTATACTAACTATTTTATTTTTTATACTTCCAATTTATTAGGTTTTAATTTTTTATATTTTTAAATATTTTTAATTGAATATAAAATTAATATTTATTTATATTTATCATATTTTTTTATATTTTATAATTGAATATCAAATTTATATTTATTGATATTTTATCATATTTAATTTTTTATTTTAAATTATATTTTATAGGGGTAAATTTGTAAATTATTTTCTTATCATATTCTGTCGGATTCTAACCCAGCTCATATTTAGGATAAAATTTGAACTAGTGAGGTAGGATATGATAAGTTTCATGATTAACTTATCATATTTGATTGTATCATCAAACACTAGATTGTGATAGGATATGATACAGATATCCTATCCTGTCTCTTATCCTGCACACCAAACATACCCTTAATATTTTGAATACTCTTCATATGGGTGAAGAGCTAAAATGTCACTGTAGAGTATATTGAAGACCATAATTTATTTATAGAGATGACCGATTAAATTTTTATTATTCCAAAATGAATGATCATGATATCTACTCATATTTGAGCTCATATTTAATTAATTAATTAATTTTTAAATAAAATTTAATTACTTTTTTAATTTTATTTAATCACTTCTAATTGTTTAAGACATTGTTATTTAATTTTTATGGTTAATCATTCATTTCTTTTATTTAATTATTTATTTATTTATTTAGTAAATGATAATAACGTTTAAAAACTTATACACATATTTTTCATTGTTTAAATTATAATGACTTATTATTTCAAATTGATGTATTTGATATATTATAAGATTGAGATGTATGTGTTTATTGAAGTCCGATGTTTGATTTGTTAGATCTGTTCATAACCTTATAATTTTTATCGATATAGAAATCAACAACATAACTCTAAATCCTTAAACTCATACCAAAATTCAATTAGAGAATGAAGGCGGAAACGTACCTGAATTTGCCATTGAATTTGTTGAATGTTGCGGGAATGTGATCTTCCGATTTGTAGAGTTCCTTAGGGTTCCTTGAATCTCCTCTGATGGGGATGAAGAGAGAAAACCTGATAAATCGTATTTTGATCGTTCTCTACAAATGGGGACCATAACCCATTTAAATAACCCTAAGGTTATTTCTTAGTTTTCAATATTCTAATTTAGCCCCTCATCAAAATAGATACTGACTTATGGTATCTACACAATAATCTGACCTTTCATGACATTTATGTTTTTAGCCACAAACTTAACATTATATTAATTAGACCCCTTTAAGTCTTGACTAATTAAAATAATGACACTAACACCTTAAATGTTACATTTGTGACTCAAAATCATAACAATCTCCCACTGGTCACATATGTAACTTTACATGCATGTTAGACTTTATGAGCTCAAAATTTTCCATTACATACTTCAAGCATATCCAAATTATCTTGTCCATTAATCATGCCACTATTAAGAACCAAGGTGATTTTTGTTATATCAATCATAACTAAACCCATCAATGATCATCAATAGTGACACAACTAAATGACATGTATCCATCATGAAATGTGTAGCATGAAAATCACATGAAGTTGGTATGTATATGTCGATTTTCAACTGGTCCTACTTTACTTTAGTGAGATCATTCAATAACTTAATTGTACAAAATGTAAACTGCTAAATATCAAACTTTATTAATTTGGAAAATATCCAAAATTATAGTATGGACATATAATACCAAACACAAAACATAAAATTCACAATTGACTAACTCTCACTAAACCAAAGACTCCTCTAATGATAAAACACCCATACAAGCAGTGTGCTCATGAAAGACCTTGGGTGAAAGACCTTTTGTAAGAGGATCTGCTATCATGGAGTTTGTCCCCAAGTGTTATATGGAAATATGACCACTTTGTACCCTTTCCTTAACAACTAGGAACTTGATATCAATATGCTTTGACTTAGTCGAGCTCCTATTATTTTTGGAATACATGGCGACTGATTTGTTGTCACAATATAACTTAAGTGGCCTTTCAATTCCTTCGACAATTCACAGCCCAGTGACAAGATCCCTCAGCCAAATTTCCTAGTTGGATGCCTCATAAAATGCTATAAACTCTACTGCCATGGTGGATGAAGCCATAAGAGTTTGCTTAGCACTGCGCCAAGAAACTGCACCACCATTTAAAATGTAAATATAGCCTGAAGTGGATCTTTTACTGTCTTGGCATCCAGCAAAATCTGAGTCAGAGTATCAAGTGATCTCTAACTAGTCTGACCTCCTATATGTGAGCATATGGTCTTTTGTTCTCTTTAAATACCTCATAACCTTTTGGTTGTTTTCCAATTATCCATTCTTAGATTGCTCAAATATCTTCCTAACATCCCAACTATGAATGCAATATCCGGACGTGTACATACTTAGGCATACATCAGACTCCCTACTTCCTACGCATAAGGAATCTTTTGCATTTCCTGAATTTATAAATTTCCTTTTGAGCACTAATTAAGACTAAATTTGTCTCCCTTATCAATTAGGGTATCTTATGGTTTACATTCCTGCTTGCCAAACCTTTTAAGTACTTTTTCGATATAGCTCTTTTGTGATATTCCTAGAAGACCTCGAGATCGGTCTCGGTGTATCTGAATTTCTAATACAAAGGAGGCATCACCAAGACCTTTCATTTTGAATTTTCTTGACAAAAATTTCTTGGTTTTGTGCGTCATGCCTATATCATTGGCTGCAAGCAATATGTCATCAACATATAGGACCAGGAAAATGTACTTTCTCCCACTGAATTTATGATACACACAATCTTCAACAACATTCACCTTAAAACCAAATGAGAGAACTACTTCATGAAACTTGTGGTATCACTGACGAGATGCCTGTTTTATGTAATACCCCGTATTATTTAAATGCCCAATTGGATATCAGATGAGTATCTATGTGCTCTATCTTTGATTAATTGGATTTAGGGAATCCTCTAAGTACTTTAAGTATTATCAATTGGGATCAATAGAGCAACGAGTGAACTCTGAAGAGATCAATTATTTTAATTCAAGAAAGGATTTTGAGGTAACTCTAATAATTGATCGATTGGTAAAGATGACAAATATCAATTGGAGATATTTCACTCTATTGGATTATATTATATAATAATAGTATTATATATATATATACTTGTTAGTAAGAAAATGGAAAGAAGAAGAAAAGCAGAGAAGAGGAAACGTGGGAGAGAAAAAGAGAAAGAGGGAGAAGAAAGCTTGTGGATCATCATCAATGTTCATCATCTTCTTTAAACTCCTCTTCGGTTATCAGGTGGGTTCTAGATAGAGACTTTAGTGTAGAGTTTTCTTGAGGTTTTAGAGTTAGGATAGATTTTTGAGAAAATGAGTATTTTCGTAAAATCAAAGAAATCTAACGGTTGAAATGAGCTATAAATCGTATAGAACAACCATTATATATGTATAATCATCTGTTTATGATTGTTCTGATGTTTGATCAAGTTTTGGTTAGGATTGGAATGGAAAAGAATCCAAGAAAACAGAGTTTTTGGCTTCTGCAACATGGTTAATCGATTAACGGTATGGGTTAACCGATTAACCAGTGGAAAAATGGTGTTTTACATGAAAATTGAACTGGTTAATCGATTAACCATTTTGGTTAATCTGTTAACAGAAAGTTTCTGAATTTGGTTAATCTGTTAACCATGTGCGTTAACCGATTAACACTGTAACTTTTTGGAAAAATACTTCAAAAATTCATAACTTTTTACTCGGGTGTCCGATTTAAGCGTTCTTTATATCGATATGAAGCTAAGGAAATATTCTATGCAATGGAGCTGATATATGTCGAATTTACCGACCGATTAAATAATTGGGAAAGTTTGAAAGTGATATAATTATGTTTTAAATTGTGGTATATTATTCTATTATGCTATTGTGATGTGTTTTGCTTATTGTTTAACATGTTCTGAGTGATTATGCATGTTAATGTAAAATGAAATAGGAAGGGTGGGGAAAACATCAACCTTGACAATAAGAAAACCTAGGAAGAACTAGGAATGGTAGACAACTCTAGATGGCAATACTTGGGCATGTGTTGTAAGAAAGTGCATCCTTGCCGGTATTGGCCTAGTCGAGAGTAGAACACTAGTATGGAACATGAGGTTAACTTTGTGGTTTGAAGGACAAGAAAGGCCTTGAGGCATTATGACCTAGGCATTGTCGAATACATTATTTTTGTTGTGTGATCATGTAATCGTAACCATTTTATTTTGAGTTGCCCTTGAGAGGCCTTCATGAGTCTTGAGCTCCTCTGAAGTGCAGGCAGGATTACTTGGTAGGTTTGATTCCCTACGTGTAGTACGATTGGAGCCTATGCATTGGGTAGAGACTTGTGATGGTTAACAGGCCATGAGAAGTGACGGTTCACGGTTAACAGGCCGGTGATCCCGAATCCAATTCGTATGCCAAGTAACTACAAGGATCTATGACTCGGATCGCCTTCTAGACGTAGAAGCGGACGGGAATAAGAGATACCTTGGTATCGGTTATCGATTAATGATGTGGTGAGTTAATGAACTCATGTCATGTTTCCATATAGTGTGAGTTTGTGAACTCAAGGTCATTTCCCTTCCCCTTGACTTGAGTTAGGATTGATAGAACCCTGTAAAGCCGAGAGAATCTATAAGATAGGGAACTCACTGAGATTTGATGTATCTCACCCCACTATAGTTTCTTTATTTCAGGTAATTGCAGGTTTGTTTTTACAAGTGGAGCTATGCTTGGATGTTTCAAGAGAAGCTTAGTTAAGCTTATTCCGCTGTGTATTCTTTTGTTGTATACAATTGAGGATATTGTATATCATTCTTAGTTTTATTATTTTTTGCTAGTTTCCATGACTTGTGCCATGTGTTGTATTTATGATTTACAAATGGACAAGTATGTGAACTAGGCCATTAGGCACTTTTGATGTGTCAGTACCAAATAAAATGCTTGTACGGTATTATTCTAGGTATATATTATACAGGGCATTACAGTTGGTATCAGAGCAGGTCGTATCCACCTAGACTTGAAACATCATAAGTAAATCTATTCCTGCCTCTTAAGTGTGTCTTGCCATCATGAAACTTAATATCATACTATGTAGTGTTGGGCCTGATCAACCTAATACTATGTATGTGATAGGTAGAATCATGGTTGAGCGACCGCGAGGACTCCGAAGTGCTGTTGGAACTTGTGCTGTGAGGGTAGGCTCAAGCCAAGAGTTAGTAGTGTGGAGTTTTGGTCAGCTCAGTTTTTAGGTTTAGTAGAAGTTATGCTTGGGTAGCATGGAATTAAGGAGTGGTGTGTTGCTCAAGAAATCCTTCGGAAGTTATGGAGTCTCAAGGTTAAGGATCTTTAGCGGACGATTGGTTAAGGTATCAAGGAATACGAAAAATTGCAAGTAGAGATGGATTGACCACTAGTGTGGATAAGGATTTCAAGTAATCTCATTCCGTGGAAAAAGAAAAGTTGTTTTGTGGAACGCGTGGCGTAGGGTCCGAAAGTGAGATAGTATTTGGTGCTTCAATTTCTAAGGTCGTTAAGGTATCTTGAATGGACGAGAGTACCTTAAGGATTGTGTTCGGAACAATATCTTCTGACTGGTTAAAAGTTGAGAGTTAAGGACGTTCGACTTTTATAGGAACTTAAAGTAGTAGAGAAATGTGTGAAGGAACACCAGGATGTGTCTACATGCTTCAAGTGAAACAAGTGTGAGCCGAAAGAAGAGTAAGAAATGAGTTGTGTATCTTCAGTTATGCGTGGAGATTAAGTTCAAGGTAATACATCAGGATTTCTGTTTTCGGTGAGAGATCAATTTAGAATTTGTTAACTTACCCAAGGAATCGTATAAGGTTTTGTGTTGGAGAAAGAATGAGCTTCATGAAGTAACGGAAAGTGTAGTGTTACGGACCGGAAGAAGTTGTATTAAGAAACAGAGTAAATATCTTGGATCTAAGGGAATATTAGTAAGATGGGTTTCTAATTGGACCTAAGAGAACTACCACGGAGAGCAAGGTAAACGTGGTGTGGAAACAGTATCAACGAAATGTATTTTTTGGACGAGTGTGCTATAGAGTTATTAAGGTATTGATGAACCTATAATTAAGGAAGTGTAATTACAGATGGTTTACTCATGAGAACTGTATTAGTATGACGTGGAATGAGAAAGTTATACCTTGGTATTAAGAACAAGCGTAGTAGTAGCACCGTAGTCACAATGTACGTGATGGATTCTTATTCTTGAGACAAGTGTGAAGGGACGTACCTTGTGGAGCAGTGATTATTGTATTTTAAGAAGTAAGATTGTGGTAAAACAACGAAAAGCAATTCAGGACTTATTACGGACTAAGTGTAAATTATGGAACGATTTATACCGGAAGGGTTTCGTTAATAGTTGATGAGAATTGTCAGTGACGGATTTTCCGTTAAATAATTTGGTGTAAGTATGGTGTGTAATGGATAGTAAAGGGTAAGAAATCCCGGTTAGTGCGTACGAAGTAATGGAAAGGTTCCCCAAGAGGGTGCATTACCCTGATCTATTTTCAAGTATAGAGAATTTCTATATTTGTGAATAATCAGACTATTCGGAATCTACCTTTTGTTGGACTAAGAATGTTGTAGTATTATTTCTCACCAAGGAATTCAAGTGAGAGAACAAGGTTGTATGCTTGACATGAGATGTCCATCATTTTCGTAGTACCGCGTGATGGTTGTGTGTTGGATTTTGCTTATGGACGAATCAAGTATGAGTGGTGGTTGAAACCCTATAATGTCGTCACTATCGGCTTTCATCTAGAGTAGTTGGATAAGCAGAGAGCAAACTACCCCGTTGAGGTGTTGTCGTGTGACTGCGTCGGAAATTGAAATTTTACCTTGTCACTTGGTTGGAGTGGGTAATCTGCACGTTTAACTTTTTTCTGTTTTACCTTGAGTGGGTCATGGTTGGTGAAGGTTATATAAGTTAAGGAGCCACGGGTTGAGAATGGTATTCCAAGATCGAGCAATACGGATTGATGGTTTTGGGTAGGGATGACTTTGAATTAAACGAAATGGGTTATTTTCAGCTTCTGCAACAGTGTTAGCCGATTAACACGTGCATGGAAAGTGTTTTACGTTGAATTTTGAGGAGTTAACCGATTAGCTTAGAGGGTTAATCGATTAACGTGTGTGTAAGTTGTGAAATCCCTTAGAGACCATCATCTGCGTTTTGTTACCTTATGTTGCTCCTATTTGAGGGTATTGTGCGAATAGAGAACTGGATTGTAAGTTAATGAAAGACGAAATTGTATTTTGAAATTAGACCTTCTGGAAGGGTGTTGCATAGTGGACCATTTGTTTAGACGACAAGGGAGTTGACGTTTGGGGAAGTAATCTTGTGAGTTTGTGTTGAGTATGAGAAAGCCTGGAGGGCAAAGTCAGAGAACACTCATGAGGTGTTGACCTCACAAGGAATATTGCGGTGTTGAATTATGGTGCTAGTAAGGTTCGAGTGGTTGGTCAGAGTTTAGTAATCGTTAACTTTCGTGGGTTCACGGTATTTGGATTTAGACCGTGAGAGTGGTACCAGATGTGTGCAGTTGTGTGTTACCTAGGGGAGGAAATTTGAAAGTTATCTTTCTAAGTACGAGTAAGAATTTGACGTTCCGAAGTTAAGTATGTGACTTAGAATCGCTTATGAAATGGAACGAATGAGAAAAAGTGGATTCAATTGAGAAACGTGTTATGGACTTCGAAGGTGTGTGTGTAAGTGGAGTGTTGTACGTGAATGGGCGAGTAGTATGGAAACTCCCAATTACGTTTTGGATGGTTTAAGTTGGATGAGTGGTGACTCGCATCTGGCGGAAGCTTCGTGATGGTGTTATGTAATATTAGTTGAGAACTCGTACCAACAACAAACCTTGAGGGAGTCGGAACCCCGTAAGAAGAATCAATTTGGAATGTGGTAACCAGAGCCGGAGGTTGTTAAACTGTTTTGGATATGTTATTTCGAGTTTAGAATGGATTTGGAGTTGTGAATGTCATGGTTGTAGCAGTGTAACTCTTGCGTCTTTATCGTCTAGAGAGTGTTGGGCAGAGGTTAAGATATTGTGTGTTGGCAAAGAAATTGTTCTACTATAGGACGTCGGTAAGTTTCTTGTGTCGTTGGTTAGTAAGAACCCAAATGGATAAGTGTGTTCTCCGCTGAATGTTAGCTACTTGGTAGTGCTTGAGAATTCGTGGTATTCCACAGTTAGATTTTGGATTTGCGCAGTGGAAGGTGGCAGATGAAAGAGTTCAGTCAGACTAATAAGGATTAGAATGATTGTTACTTGTAAGTATGGAAATAAGGAGTCTTTTCTAAGCGTGTTACCTTTTGGTGTGACACGAAAGAAAGGAAATATCGGATGTAATGATTACAATGTTTAGTATCAGACCAGATGGAACTGGTAAAGAAGTCGGTTGACTAGTTATGAAGTGGTTCGAATGTTAAAGGATTTGTGGAAGAATAGTTGTCGGTAAATGTATGAAGTTAAGGAATCACTGAATTACATCGTGAAGATTTGTTGAGTGTTTGTTATCCTAAATCAAGATAAGATATTACGGTTTGGTTGCGACTCAGTAGAGGAATATGGAATGGTACTTTCTTTCTGAAGGTAGACTGTGACCAAGTGTTGTAGTATGAAGCTACAGATGAATTTTGGGAAGAGCAAGATGGAAGTTAACCCCATATTGGAATAAGAGTATGACTAAGGACGTGAAGTTTAATAATTCGTGAAATTAAGAATTTGGTCTGCAAAGTCAAGTTAGAATTGGAATACGTCAGAAATTTGGACGAACGTAAAGTTAAGTGTGGATCTAAGACAGAGATATAAGTTGCAATTGTTGTTGAGTAGAGGAAATTCGGGGGCGAATTTCAATTTAAGGGGGGAGGAGTGTAATACCCCGTATTATTTAAATGCCCAATTGGATATCAGATGAGTATCTATGTGCTCTATCTTTTATTAATTGGATTTAGGGAATCCTCTAAGTACTTTAAGTATTATCAATTGGGATCAATAGAGCAACGGGTGAACTCTGAAGAGATCAATTATTTTAATTCAAGAAAGGATTTTGAGGTAACTCTAATAATTGATCGATTGGTAGAGATGACAAATATCAATTGGAGATATTTCACTCTATTGGATTATATTATATAATAATAGTATTATATATATACATATACTTGTTAGTAAGAAAATGGAAAGAAGAAGAAAAGCAGAGAAGAGGAAATGTGGGAGAGAAAAGGAGAAAGAGGGAGAAGAAAGCTTGTGGATCATCATCTTCTTCAAACTCCTCTTCGGTTATCAGGTGGGTTCTAGATAGAGACTTTAGTGTAGAGTTTTCTTGAGGTTTTAGAGTTAGGTTAGATTTTTGAGAAAATGAGTATTTTCGAAAAATTAAAGAAATCTAACGGTTGAAATGAGCTATAAATCGTATAGAACAACCATTATATATGTATAATCATCTGTTTATGATTGTTATGATGTTTGATCAAGTTTTGGTTAGGATTGGAATGGAAAAGAATCCAAGAAAACAGAGTTTTTGGCTTCTGCAACATGGTTAATCGATTAACGGTATGGGTTAACCGATTAACCAGTGGAAAAATGGTGTTTTACGTGAAAATTGAACTGGTTAATCGATTAACCATTTTGGTTAATCTGTTAACAGAAAGTTTCTGAATTTGGTTAATCTGTTAACCATATGCGTTAACCGATTAACACTGTAACTTTTTGGAAAAATACTTCAAAAATTCATAACTTTTTACTCGGGTGTCCGATTTAAGCGTTCTTTATATCGATATGAAGCTAAGGAAATATTCTATGCAATGGAGCTGATATATGTCGAATTTACCGACCGATTAAATAATCGGGAAAGTTCAAAAGTGATATAATTATGTTTTACATTATGGTATATTATTTTATTATGCTATTGTGATGTGTTTTGCTTATTGTTTAACATGTTCTGAGTGATTATGCATGTTAATGTAAAATGAAATAGGAAGGGTGAGGAAAACATCAACCTTGACAATAAGAAAACCTAGGAAGAACTAGGAATGGTAGACAACTCTAGATGGCAATACTTGGGCATGTGTTGTAAGAAAGTGCATCCTTGCCGGTATTGGCCTAGTCGAGAGTAGAACACTAGTATGGAACATGAGGTTAACTTTGTGGTTTGAAGGACAAGAAAGGCCTTGAGGCATTATGACCTAGGCATTGTCGAATACATTATTTTTGTTGTGTGATCATGTAATCGTAACCATTTTATTTTGAGTTGCCCTTGAGAGGCCTTCATGAGTCTCGAGCTCCTCTGAAGTGCAGGCAGGATTACTTGGTAGGTTTGATTCCCTACGTGTAGTACGATTGGAGCCTATGCATTGGGTAGAGACTTGTGATGGTTAACAGGCCATGAGAAGTGACGGTTCACGGTTAACAGGCCGGTGATCCCGAATCCAATTCGTATGCCAAGTAACTACAAGGATCTATGACTTGGGTCGCCTTCTAGACGTAGAAGTGGACGGGAATAAGAGATACCTTGGTACCAGTTATCGATTAATGATGTGGTGAGTTAATGAACTCATGTCATGTTTCCATATAGTGTGAGTTTGTGAACTCAAGGTCATTTCCCTTCCCCTTGACTTGAGTTAGGATTGATAGAACCCTGTAAAGCCGAGAGAATCTATAAGATAGGGAACTCACTGAGATTTGATGTATCTCACCCCACTATAGTTGCTTTATTTTAGGTAATTGCAGGTTTGTTTTTACAAGTGGAGCTATGCTTGGATGTTTCAAGAGAAGCTTAGTTAAGCTTATTCCGCTGTGTATTCTTTTGTTGTATACAATTGAGGATATTGTATATCATTCTTAGTTTTATTATTTTTGGCTAGTTTCCATGACTTGTGCCATGTGTTGTATTTATGATTTACAAATGGACAAGTATGTGAACTAGGCCATTAGGCACTTTTGATGTGTCAGTACCAAATAAAATGCTTGTACGGTATTATTCTAGGTATATATTATACAGGGCATTACATTTTAGTTCATAAATGGATTTTGTTAATTTGCAAACCATATTCTTTGAGTCTCCCGACACAAAGTTTTCTAGTTGCATCATATAGATCGTTTCATCAACGTCGCCATTGAGAAAAGCCGTCTTGACATCCATTTGATGAAGTTCCAAATCATAATGTGCAACAAGAGCCATGATTGTCCTAAAAGAGTCTTTCGATGAAACCGGAGATAAAGTCTTTTTAAAGTCAATCCCTTCCTTTTGAGTATAACCCTTAGCCACAACACAAGCTTTATACCTCTCTAGATTACCGTTAGAATCCCGCTTGGTCTTAAAAATCTAGTTGCAATCAATGGGTTTCACACCTTCTGGTAACGGGACAAGTTCCAAAACTTTATTGTCTTGCATGGACTTATACTCCTTCTTCATTGCTTCAATCCATTTTTCGAGTTGGAATCTTGCATGGCTTGACGAAAGTAGATTGGATCATGTTCCATCATACCATTATTTTCCTCATGTTCTTGGAAAAAGACTATGTAGTCATCCGGAATAGTATTTCTCCTTTGTCTAGTGGATCTCCGCAAAGGTATCGGTTCTTGTAACACTTGTTCTTGTGGATTTTTAGTTTGTTCTTCATGAATTACCAAATCATCTTGAGTTTGAGGAATTTCAACAATGTCTTGTGGAGGTTCCATTCTTGCTTGATCAAAAGCAACTATATGAATCGATTATGGAATTGTTACTGATTTTTCCTCTAAGACAAAGTCTCTAACCTTATTCTTCCCCCAACCTCAAGATCCTCAAAGAATGTGGTTGTTCCCGTCTCAAAAATTGAATTTAATTTGGGATCGTAAAATTTGTAGCCCCTAGATCTTTCAGAATATCCAATAAAGTAGCTGCACACTGTTTGGGGGTCCAATTTCTTTTCATTTGGCCTTTAAGGCTTTGCCTCAGCTGGACATCCCCACACATGAAAATGTTTGAGACTAGGCTTTCGCCCAATCCAAAGTTCATAAGGTGTTTTGACAACTGCTTTTGTTGGTACTCTATTTAGAATATAAGCTGTAGTCTTTAGTGTCTCTCCTCAGAGTGACTCTAGCAAGGTAGAATGACACATCATACTCCTTACCATATTCTTAAGAGTCCAGTTTCGTCTTTCAGTAACATCATTCATGCTAGGAGATCCTGGCATGGTGTACTGTGGGACGATTCTATATTCCTCCAGGTATTTGGCAAAAGGCCCTGGACGTTGTTCACCTGAACTGTCATATCTATCGTAATATTCACCACCACAATCAGATTTGACTTTCTTAATTCTTTTGTTGAGTTGATTCTCAACTTCAGCCTTAAACAATTTGAACACATCCAATGACTGAGACTTTTCATGTACAAGAAAAATGTACGCATATCTAGAATAATCGTCTATGAATGATATAAAATATTGTTGACCATTCCAAGAAGGTGTTGGAAATGGTCCACAAATGTGCGTACGTATCAATTCTAAGACATCTGTAGCTCTATATGCACCAAATTTCTTTGTTTTGGTCTGTTTACCTTTAACACACTCAACACAAACATCAAAGTTTGTGAAGTCAATGAAATCCAAAATTCTATCAGACACTAGTCGCTCAATTCTATTTTTAGAGATGTGACCTAGGCGCTTGTGCCATAGTACTCCTGAATTGTTATCATTAATTTTACGCTTAGTACCACGTGATTCCACATTCAAGTATTCACCATAGGTAGTTATTGTGTCAAGCAAATATAGATTATCATGACCCATAAGTGAACTAGTTCCAACAATATCTGAATTAAAAGACAACTTGAATATATTATTTCCAAATGAACAATAATAACCTGATTTGTCCAAATAAGAAACTAAAATCAAATTTTGTCTAAATGACGGAACCACAAAAATTTCTTTCAAATCCAAATAAAATTCGGTACACATTAATAATCTAAAATGCCATATAGCTTCCACCTCCACCGACTTGTCATCTCCAACATAGATGTATCTTTCAACATCATTTGCCTTCCAGTAGTTCAGGTAACCCCTCATTAAAAAACTGATGTTAGTAGTTGCACCAGAGATTAACCACTTAGTGTTTCTAGGTTCTAAAGCTAAATTGACCCCAAAACAAACCAAACCATGACTCATGCGATTGAAGCGGTCCAACTTCTCATAATCTTTCCTCTATTCAGAGGTACCAATTTCCATAGGATAAGGAGGTTACTTCATCCTTAATGCAAGGTCAAGATCCATGCAGCCAAGAGCAATTTCCATGTTCTCATTCCATTCTTTCAAATTTTTCTAATTAAGGACCGAAACTGAATTCATATTAGCAGATATTGAAGCAATTGTAGCTGAAAAATAGAATATAATAAATACTATAAATATACTCACATAAAAAAACTGAATTATCAATTTGTTCAAATAAAGCATAACTCGTCTCAAAATACTTAGTGCACCATCAATATTAAGTCTTTCGACAATAATATTAATTGCTAAGTAGTACTCTTGTTGTAACGATCAAACATTGATAATAAAAAAGCATGTCGAATAATAAACCCCTATTTGTATTAATTTATCATTCACATGTGAAACTTTATAATTATCACACGTTTACCATCACAGACGCGTATGAAAGTCGACCAACCACCAACTATCATTTGGGTCAATTGATACTCGCATAGACAAACATACACACAAACCAAAAAAAAATTTAACATTTTTCATAAACAATTGTTATAAAAGAGGTCACTTTGGCGACTTTTTCATTTCAATTACTTACTTAAAAAGTTAAATTATTATATAAAAATTATAATCCTTAGTCAAAATTTAAACAAAATTGATACCAAATTAATTTAATTTGTTATGTAAAGCACAACAAAAATAATAATAATAATGAACTTTATAAAAAAACAAAATATCCGAAGGAGAAAAATAAGTAAATAGTGTAAAAATGTCGTGGTTAAACTCATCGTATTAACATATACAAATTTACCAAAATTATTAATTTATTTATTAAAATTACTTATTTTAATAAATAAGTAAAGTTAAGCATACAGGTAGTTATACGAAACTTAAGAAAGAAAAAACATACTTGTTTACTGTATGTCACTAGTTATTGCCTTAGAAAAATTATTTACTTTTTTTATTACTAGCATCTAAACGGACACTCCTGTATCCATTTATCTGTTTTTTTAGTGCGCACACGCGTTAAAATATAATAGAATATTTTATTTAATTTTGATTCTAATTTAAATTATTTGCTTAATAAACTTCGGGATATGTACTTTGATTTTCGATTGTTTCCTTTTTATTAATGAGCACATAAAAGAAATTATAAAAGTAAGATGAAAACATGAATGATTTAACGATTTGATATGTCCTATTAAAAATAATATTATTTATAGAAAATTAGTATAATTAAAAGTAATATCAAAATAAATGTGTGTAGTCTAAATGTGTGTTAATAATATTTGTATCTACCATTAAATTAAATGTGATATGTATTCATTTCTATCTCAGACTTAAAAATAAATTACAATTTAGTTAACCTTAATTTCTGAGAGTCAAATTCAATTAAATTTTAATTATGAAATTTTATGCACAATGTTTCCGACATAAATATTCATTAATATTCACCTCTCTCTATCTATCTCTCTGTCTCTATGATTTAAGGTGATATCTATTTTCTATTGCAGTTTGAGTTTGCCATTATATATTATTTTTCGTACGACGCTTAACAAAGTTGATGAAAGTTTACACAAGAGTTTGTAGAGAAAACTGAGTATCACATTTTTTAAAGTCATGAGAGTGCACAATTTCCCCCATCTCCCTTATTTCCCACCAATAACATCATCCTCTCTCATTCTCTTCATTTATCGTTCTCAAATTTTACATCCTTTCTTTTCCAACAACCTTAGATGGGAATGCTACACACACTACTCTTTAGACAATTTCAGTTCATGTTCCATAATTGCATAACAACCACAATATTAATGTTGCAGATCAAACCATAATTACTGTATGATTGAATGGTTGAGATTAGAGTTAAATGGAAACATGAGACAAACAACAAGAGAGAATCCAAATCATTTAATATCACATGTGCGACCATATTAAAAACTGCATTAGATCATTTTGAGAGTGTTCTTTCAATTCTCCCTGTCAAAATCTAAAATTTAAAACACCAAATTCAAATCTTCTTTATATTTATATGTAATAGAAAATCATAACTTTAAAAATCTCTCAACTATATATATTTGAAGCAAGTCTTATTCAAAAGCCGCAAGACACGTGGCAATAATCACAATGATCACATCCACAATTTATAAATTTGACTCTTCAACTATGATTCGTAAACAATTACTTAATATATAATAAAAATTTGGACAACAAAATAAGAAAAATGTGCAAAAGTTGAATGAATTCAAGCAAGTAGAAAGATCAAAAGCATAATAAATAGGGTTGTCTTTAAGGGTGTGCAAGGCGGGCTACCGCACAGGGTCCAAAAATTTTCAGAGTTAAACGGGTTTCACAAAATAGTTATTATGATTTTAACATAACAAAATAGGGCCCATATTTATTTTTCCGCTGTCAAATACTAATAAACCTACACATAACCTCCAAAATTTTGTGACGGCCCTGATTAATAAATACTAATAAATCCTAAAAATAAGGATAATATTCACTCAAAATGATATATATATATATATATATATATATATATATAAATTGATTCCATTAGTGTGTTTGATTTGGTTTTCTATGTGTTGGTGTATTTGGTTCTCAGATAATATTTCATGATGAGGTAGGAGACTCGGAGGTGATATTTCACATAATTTTATCTTGTTCAGGGAAGTGGTTAGGTTTGACATGTTAAAGTAGAATTAGGTATAATTAGTACGAATGGTTTAATTACCCGTATGAATTCTTGTAGGAGCTGTTAACGGTTGTTTTTGGATTAGAGTACCCCTAGTACTCTTATCGTACTCTAGTCTTATCTAATGGTTATTGTTTGCCTATAAAAAAATTATATATATATATATATATATATATATATATATATATATATATATATATATATATATATATATATATTAATTGATTGTTAATCCAATACTATATTAGCCCCAGAAAAATTGTATGTGTGTTTTAATTTTAGAAATTATTTAGATTCAATTGCTTTCTCAACTATGAAAACCAACTTTCTTTCAAAAAAAATTATGGTAACTTACTATTTCATGTATCTGTAGCATAACATGGTTTTACAGGATGTCGTATCGGTAGCATATAGTACGAGATAAAGGTGGAAAAATAGAAGTTATTAATTCAAATGCTTTTGATGTGTAATTGATATAAGTTATTTAGAACATAGTTTTATTTGTTGTATTTTGTTATTTATAAAAAAGAAAATAAAGGGTATTTTTAAATGTTTTAAAAACCGGACCAAATCGGCCGGTTCAACCGGTTAGACAGGGACCTGGTTATGAATCCGGTTTGGTCAACTTTTCAAAACCGCAAGTGGGTCAAAACTGTGGTTAAACCGAAAAAATTGGATTGAACCGTCCAAAACCATTCGAACCAAAGAACCGGAACCGGTTTTGTAAAACCGTCCGGTTCAAAAAAATTCATCAAATTGACCATTTTTTAAAATTTTTTTTTTAAATTTTAGTATGTTAATATCAAAACTTAACATACATTCCTCAATCACAAAAATGTATTTCATGTGTTTTTTACAACCATACAAATTTTTAAGTTTTGTCACTCCATTATATCACACTCCATCATTATTATGATGTCTCTTTCAAACATAGTCACGATGTCCAACTCTATTGATTGTCGTTCAAGTCAATATTGTTTGTTGTTGTCTATTAAGACTTGTTTGTCGTAGTTCAACTCAAATTCGATTTTTTGTTGTTTAATGAAGTATATTGTATTATTTATATTTTGATATTCTATCTTATTTAATTGAGGTATTCTTAATTATTTGAACTTTATTTTAGTTATTATATTCTATTATTTTAATCTTGCTTTGAATTAATTTATATTATTTTGTTGTAATTCTTTAGTTTGGTCAAAATATTCTTAAATTATGGTTGAAATGAAGTGTAGAATTATGTTAATGTTATATATTATTGATATTGTTGTATTAAATTTGTAATAGATTTTTGAAATATTTATTTTATTAAGTTGAAAACATATAATAATGTGTGACATATCTATGAAATTTAGTTTCATATTATTAGTTTATTTAATAAACGGTTCGTGTAATACCCCATATTATTTAAATGCTCAATTGGATATCAGATAAGATCAGATGAGTATCTATGTGTTATATCTTTGGATAATTGGATTAATGAAATCCTCTAAGTACTTTAAGTATTGACATTTGGGATCAATAGAGCAACTAAAGAACTCTGAAGAAATCAATTATTTTATGAAAGAGACAAATTGGTATTTATTAGTACGAGAGAGTATTTTAAGATAACTCTAATAATTGATCAATTGGGTTGAGATGATAAAGTATCAATTGGAGATATTTTACCCTATTGGATTATATTATATAATAAGTTTATATATATATATATATATATATATATATATATATATATATATATATATATATAAGAAAAAGAAGAAGTTAGTAAGAAGAAGAAGAAGAAAAGAGAAAAAAGAGAAAAAAGAGAGGAAGAAAGGGAAAAGAGAAGAAGAAGCTTGGATCATTGTTCACCATCTTCTTCAAACTCCTCTTCGATTATCAGGTGGGTTCTAGTTAGATACTCTAAGTTCTAGAAATATAAGTTTAGAACTTAGGTTAGTTTTGAGAGAAAATGATTAAACGGATCAATCAATGAAATCTAACGGATGAAATTCGATATGAACTGCGTAGAATACTTGTTGTTATGTTTGGAACATGTTTTGGTTGATATGTTATGGATTGGAAGTGTTTAGGTGGAAGAAATGATGGATTTTGGCCCCAAATGACCTATCTTGACGCTGCTGAGAATTTCTGAGTTCGCGGGTTCGCCTAGCGAACCACAGCGAAGGGCAAGGCGAATGTTCGCCTAGAAGTTCGGCTAGCGAACTTTATGCTATTTTTTCTCTGCCTTGGTTCGCTGGGGTTCGCCTAGCGAACCCTGGAGCGAACGTGACAGATTTTTCCATCTTTTTTCCTTCATAACTTTTGATCCGTAACTCGGATTGAGGCACTGTCGGATGCGTTGGAAAGCTATTTCAATGCTTTTTATGATAGTGAAATAGAAACACATGTTTATGCCTTGGATTGATAAGAAAAATATGGAAAAGTAATGTATGTGTGAAAAGTGTGGTTTATGTTTCCACCAAAATTCATGAATCAGGAAGCCGATTGATATAGGACTTAAAGCCTTGGAAAAAGAATCCAATGTGCTATTAAATGGTGTGTGAGACCATGATTTAACCAAGGATGCTTGGTAAAGGATAGTAGTGGCTTGTATGCCTTAAAAATGTGTGTGAACTACTATGTGGATTATGTTTGACATGTTATGCTATTATATGTGTTTACTTGTAATATTTATGATTATACCATATCTATCTAATTGTGAATTGTGAATGAAAGAAAATATGCATGCTTAAAATGAATTAGGAAGAGTGAGGAAACTTTACCCCAAAACAAAATGGCATAGTTAATGATAGTGGAACCTAGTAATGGCTAGGAAAATGATGAATAACTTAATGACAACGCTCGTGCAGAAGAGGCCGAGACGTCTGTCCAATACTGAAGGATATAGAAAAGAGTGAGACACTAGTATGGAACATGTGTATTAACCATTGTGGTTTTGTGAAAAGACAAAAGAGGTCTTAAGGCGAATGCGGCCTTGTGATTGTCGAATACAATCACGTTTGTGTATATGATCACGTAATCGTAACCATTTTCTTTTGAGTTGCCCTTGAGAGGCCTTCATGAGTCTCGAGCTCCTCTGAAGTGCAGGCATGATTACTTGGCAGGTTTGATTCCCGTGTGTAGTACGAATAGAGCCTACGGGTAAAGAGACTTGTGACGGTGTACGGGCCGTGAGAAGTGACGATTTAAGGTGATAATATATCCCTTATTTCCGAATCCATTTCATATGCCAAGTAACTACAAGGTTCCATGACTCGGGTCGACTTCTAGACGTAGAAGCGGATGGGAAAAGGGGATGCCTTGGTACAGGTTATCGATTAGTGATATTTTGAGTTGATGAACTCATGACATGTTTCCATATAGTGTGAGATTGTGAGATTATGAACTCAAGGTCATTTCCCTTCCCCTTGACTTGAGTTAGGGTTGGTTAGAACCTTGTAAAGCCGAAAGAATCCATAAGATAGGGAACTCACTGAGATTTGATGTATCTCACCCCACTATTGTTGATTATTTTCAGGAGGTATTTGCAGGTTTGTTTTACAAGTGGAGCTATGCTTGGATGTTTCAAGAGAAGCTTAGTTGAGCTTATTCCGTTGTGTATTATTTTCCTTGTACAATGAGGAATATTGTATAATGATCTTAGTTTTTTATTGTTTTGGCTAGTTTCCATAGCTTGTGCCATGTGTTGTATTTATATTTATAAATGGTCAAGTATGTGAATTACGCCATTAGGCACTTATGATGGTGTCAGTACCAAATAAAATACTTGTATTGTATTATTCTAGATATATATTATACAGGGCATTACAGTTGGTATCAGAGCAGGTCGTGTCCTCGACCTAGCTTTGAAACATCATAAGTAAATCTATTCCTGCCTCTTAAGTGTGTCTTGCCAGCATGACTCTTAATATCATACTATCTAGTGTTGGGTCTGATCAACCTAATATTATGTATGTGATAGGTAGAATCATGGATGAGCGACCACGAGGACTCCGAAGTGTTGTCGGAACTTGTGTTGTGAGGGTAGGCTCAAGCCAAGAGTTAGTAGTATAGAGTTTTGGTCAGCTCAGTTGAGGTCTTAATAGAAGTTGTGCTTTGGATAGTATGGAATTGAAGGGTGGTGTGTTGTTCTAGCAATCCTTTGGAATGGATGGAGTCTTATAGTTAAGGACCTCTATTGGACGATTGGTTCAGGTATCAAGGAATATGTAAAGTCGCTAGTAGAGTTGGATTGACCACTAATATGGATAAGGATTTCAAGTAATCTCATTCTGTGAAAAAGAAAGGTTGTTTTGTGGAACGCATGGCGTAAGGTCCGAAAGTGAGATAAGTTTTGGTGCATTAGTTTCTAAGGTTGTTATGGTATCTTAAATGGACGAGAGTACTTTAAGGAGGGTGTTCGGAACAATATCTTCCGACTGGTTAAAAGTTGAAAGTTAAGGAAGTTTGACTTTTATAGGAACCTAAAGTAGTAGAGAAGTGTGAAAAGGAACACAAGGATGTGTTTACATACTTCAAGCGAGATAAGTATGTGCCAGATGAAGAGTAGGAGATAAATTGTGTATCTTCGGTTATGAAGAGAGATTAAGTTCGAGATATTACATCGGGATTTTCTGTATTCAATGAGAGACCAATTTGGAATTTTGGAAATGTTAAATTACCCAAGGAACAGTATAAGGTATTGTGTTGAAGAAAGAATGAGCTTCATTAAGTAACAGAAAGTGTAGTGATACGAACCGGAATAAGTTGTATTAGGAAACAGAGTAAGTACTTTGGACTTAAGGAACTGTAAGTATGGTGGTTTTATATTTGGACCTAAGAGGATTACAATGGAGAGCGAAAGTAAGCACGATGTAGAAAATGGTATTAACGGTATGTTAAGAAGAAGTGACAACGGAATGTATTTTGGACGAGTGTGCAATAGAGTTTTAAGGTGTTGATGAACCTATAGCTAAGGAAGTGTAATAAAAGATGATTCACCCACGCGAACCCTAGTATTATGAGTTGAACTGAAGAAGTTACACTTTGGTATTAACAGCAAGCGTAGTAGTAGCACCTTGGTCACAAGTGTACGTGATGGATTCTTATTCTTGAGACAAGTGTGAAGAGACGTACTTTGTGGAACAGTGAGTATTGTATTTTAAGAAACAAGATTGTGGTAAAACAACGAAAAGCAATTCAGGACTTATTATTGACTAAGTGTAAATCATGGAACGGTTTCTACCAGAAGGGTCTTGTAAATAGTTGATGAGAATTGTCGGTTGCGAAACTTCTATTAAGTAATTTAGTGTAAGTGGGGTGTGCAATGGTTAATGGAGGGTAAGAAATCCCGGTTAATGGGTACAAGGTGATGGAAAGGTTCTTCAAGAGGATGCATTGCCCTGACTTATTTTCAAGTATAGAGAAACTTCTGTAATTATGAATAATCGGAATATTCGGAATCTACCTTTTGTTGGACTAAGGACGAGGTTGTGTGCTACAGGTTATGTCCATCGTATTTGTGGTATGATGGTGGTGTGCTGAGTTTTCTTATGGACGAATCAAGTATGAGTTGTAGCTCAAACCTTAGAATGTCGTCATTTTGACTTCCCGCAAGTGTAGTTGTTTAAGCAGAGAGGAACTATCCCGCTGAAGCTTTGCAGCGTGACCTCGGTAGAATTTGGAATTTTTCCTTGTCACTTGGTTGGAGTGTGTCGTCTTAATGTTTTGACTTTGTCGGTTTTACCTTGAGTGAATCATGGTTGGTAAATGTAATATAAGTTAAGGAGTCACGAGTTGAGAATGATATTGTGGGTCAGAACAAACCGGATTGATGGTTTTGAGTAGGGAGGGCCTTTGAATTAAAAGGAATTAGTTTTCAGTTTCTACAGCAGTGTTAACCTATTAACACAGTGTGGTTAACCGATTAACACGTGCAGGAAAGGTGCTTTACGTTGAATTTTGAGGAGTTAACCGATTGACCTCAGACGGGTAATCGATTAACATGTGTGTAAATTGTAAAATCCCTTAGGAACTATCATCTGTGTTTTGTTACCTTATGTTGCTCCGAGTGGGG
Organism: Lathyrus tuberosus; assembly: GCA_022829125.1. NCBI lineage: Eukaryota > Viridiplantae > Streptophyta > Magnoliopsida > Fabales > Fabaceae > Lathyrus > Lathyrus tuberosus. Next base: position 13,226,152 of record JALAZF010000109.1, read on the forward strand.
AGTATTGTGTGAATGGAAAACAGAATTGGAAATAATCTTGTGAACTATGATGAGTATGAGAAGTCTTAGGTGAATTGTTATCAGTAATGTTGAGAGTCTTAAGGACGAAGTTGGAAAAGGCTCACGAAGTATCGATCTTGCAAGGAATATTTCGGTGTGTAATCATGGTATTAGTAAAGTATGAACGGTTGGTCAAAGTTAGTATTTGTTATCTTCCGTGAGTTCACGGTATTGAATTTAGACCGTGAGAGTGGTACCAGATGTGTACAGTTGTACTTATCTAGAGAGAAGTTGATTCAATTGAGAAACGTGGCATGGACTTCGATGGTGGAGTGTTGTATGTGGATTGGTGAGTCGTATGAAAACTCATAATTGTACCTTGAATGGGTTAAGTTTTGATAAGTGGTGACTTGTATATGGTTGTAGTTCTATGTTGGTGTTACGTTGTTATTTGATTGAGATCTCATATTAACAAGAAACCTTGAGCTAGTTGAAATCCCGTAACAAGAATCGATTGGAATGTGGTAACCGGAACCGGAGGTTGTTAAACTATTTCGGATATATTATTTCGAGTTTAGAATGGATTTGGAGTTGTGAATGTTATGGTTGTAACGGTGTAACTCCTGTAACCCTATCGCCTGGAGAGTGTTGGGCAGATGTTATAATATTGTGTGTTGGTAAAGAAATTGTTCTACCATAGGAAGTCAGTAAGTTTCTTGTACCGTTGGTTAGTAAGGATCCTAGTGGATAAGTGTGTTCTCCGTGGACTGTTAGCTACTTGGTAATGCTTAAGAATTGGTGGTATCCCATTGTTAGAATTGGAGTTGCGTAGTGGAAGGTGACAAATGAAAGGGCCCAGTCGGATTTATAAGAATCGGAGGAGAAATTGATTGTAAGATTGGAAAAAAGAAGATTTTGTTCTAAGTGTGTTACCCTTTGGTGTGATACGAAAGAAATGAATTATCGGACGTAATGGTTACATTGTTTAGTATCAGACCAGATGGAACTGGTAAAAGAAGTCATCTGACTGATTTTGAAGTGGTTTTGAATGTTAAAGGATTTGATGAGTGTTTGTTACCTTAAATCAAGATAAGATGTTACGGTTTGTTGTGTGACTCAATAGAAGAATATGGAATGTGTCCTTCTTCCGAAGGTAGAATGCGACCAAGTCTTTTGTATGAAACAACAGATGAATTGAGAAAAAGCAAGTTGAAAGTTAAACCGATATTGGAACAAGAGTATGATTAAAGACGTGAAGTTTGATAAATTGTGAAAATACGGATTTTGGTCTGTGAAGTCAAGTTGAATTTTGGATTATGTTAGAAATTCTAACGGAAGTAAAGTTAAGTGTGGATCTAAGACAGTTATACAAGTTGATGTTGTTGTCGAGTAGAGGAAATTTGGGGCGAATTTCAATTTAAGGGGGGGGGGGGGGGGAGAGTGTAATACCACATATTATTTAAATGCTCAATTGGATATCAGATAAGATTAGATGAGTATCTATGTGCCCTATCTTTGGATAATTGGATTAATGGAATCCTCTAAGTACTTTAAGTATTGACATTTGGGAACAATAGAGCAACTAATGAACTCTGAAGAGATCAATTATTTTATGAAAGAGACAGATTGGTATTTATTAGTACGAGAGAGTATTTTAAGATAACTCTAATAATTGATCAATTGGGCTGAGATGATAAAATATTAATTGAAGATGTTTTACCCTATTGGATTATATTATATAATAAGTTTATATATATATATATATATATATATATATATATATATATATATATATATATATATATATATATATATATATATATATTTAAGAAAAAGAAGAAGTTAGTAAGAAGAAGAAGAAGAAAAGAGAAAGAAGAGAAAGAAGAGAGGAATAAAGGGAAAAGAGAAGAAGAAGCTTGGATCATTATTCACCATCTTCTTCAAACTCCTCTTCGATTATCAGATGGGTTCTAGTTAGATACTCTAAGTTCTAGAAATATAAGTTTAGAACTTAGGTTAGTTTTGAGAGAAAATGATTAAACGGATCAATCAATGAAATCTAACGGATGAAATTCGATATGAACTGCGTAGAATACTTGTTGTTATGTTTGGAACATGTTTTGGTTGATATATTATGGATTGGAAGTGTTTAGGTGGAAGAAATGATGGATTTTGTGTAACGCCCCAGTTTTGTCAGTTTTTATTTATTTGAGTCGTTTTGAGTATTTTATTATTATTTTATTTTATTTCTGACTTTTATGTGAAAATATGTTATTTTTCGTCGTGAATATATTTTATCGCGTTTTGGGAACATTTGCGAGATATTTGAGTGTAGGGGTATTTTGGGCATTTTGATTTATTTTGTTAAGTTAGAATATAATAGAAAATAGAAAGAGAGAAAAATAGTAAGAGAAAGAAAAAGAAGAGAAGAAGAAAAGAAAAGGAGAAGAGAAGAAAAGAGAGAATTTGAGAAAACTTGGAAATCAATCAACCGACTTTCTAGAACACGATTAAATCGGGTAAGGGTGTGAAACTTGATTATACTATGCTTGTGTATGATTATGTATGTGTTTGCTTGGATGTTTCTTGTCTTTCCATAGCTTTTGATTCTAGGTTGAAATGAGAAATATGATGAAAAATCGATGGTTTCGCGGTTGAAAATCGGTGTAAACGTAGTAGAATACTTGTTATCATGATTAGAATAGGTTCTGATTGTTATATGTTGGTTTGGAAATGTTTTGGTTGAGAAAATGTCATTTTTGGATGAACTGGTGCGCTGTTGGGTTTTGCTGAAATCGCAGGTTCGCACTGCGAATGACCAGCGAATGGGTGGCGAGCGTTCATGTGAGGTTCGCACTATGAACGTTGTATTATTTTTCATTCTGCCACTGTTCGCTGGAGGGTTCGTACTGCGAATGGGGTAGCGAGCATTCGCTGAATGGTTCGCACTGTGAATGTTGGGAATTTTCTAGGCTATTTTTGCTTCTGCCTTGGTTCGCTGGGACATTCGCACTGCGAATGAGGTAGCGAAGGACTCGCTAGGAGCTTCGCACTGCGAATGTAGCAGTTTTTCCCAATTTGTTTTCTTTGTAACTTTTGATCTGTAGGTCGGTTTGAGGTGTGGTTTGATGCGTTAGAAAGCTTGTAAAATGTACTTTCTTATGATGATGGTTTTGAAATTGTTGGCCGATTAAATTATGTCGAGAATTAGAAAATGTGTTGTTTTTGTTGTCGACTTTTGCCGTTTAATTGTGTGGACTTGATGTGTACGTGCAATATGTTGTTGGTGTGGATATTGTATGACTTGTGTACTGTTGAGTGATGAAATTGCATGAAATACATATTGTGATGATGGTTGGTGGCCTTACGGCAAGAAAATGCGATGTATGGTAATTGTTGATATATGCATGATTATGGTTGCATATATGTGTGCATATTAAATGTCATGAGTCATTGTATGCCAAGCATCATGATATGCATTGTTGTGACGTCCTGAGTGAATGATTGATTCCAGAGGGAATCTGCTATAACATTGTGCGCCTTAAAAATAAGAGGACCTAAAGCGATTTGATATATCGTGCGCCTTAAAAATAAGAGGACCTAAAGCGATGGTTATAGACGATCGTGTGCCCATGTGGGGTGTGAGCGATCGGATTGTGCGCCTTATACCGAGAGGACCTAAAGCAATCCATAAACATCGCGCGCCTTATACCAAGAGGACCTAAAGCGACGGGGAACATCGTAGGCCCGACGGGGTGTTACTTGAGTGATCCTCAGTAACGAGCGATGATTCCAGCAGAGTTCCTGAGTGAACTAGTGATGAGAAATATTGGAAGTCGGTACCGCATGGCATGTGCATAGAGTCGTTGTGTCGGTCTCTGTGCATTTGCATAAATCATGGATTAATTGTGCATGTAATTGTGAATGTGATTGATGAGATGGAATATGTGTAATTGTATTGATGATGAGTGTATTGTGTATGATTGATGTGTAGTGGTATTTGATACTTGAGAATTGTACTGTGTTGTGTTGTATTTGATTGTGGTGCATTTGTGGTGAGAATGTTTTACCTGTGTATTTCTGTGTTAATATATAATTATATGCAATTGTAATATGATTGTTTTTCTCACCCTTCTGCTGTTTTATAATGCTCTATGAGGCATTGCAGATTAGAGTTGCTGGAGGTCTTTTTGTGAAGCTTTGCGTCTTCATTATTTTGTCGGTCGGCTCTGATATGTGACACCGGGTAGTTAGGGTGGCCGTTTGTGATTATTTTGTATTATGTATATGTATCTTTTGGATTGTACATGTATGATGTTGTATAAGACAAACAAACTTTCATGAGATATATATATATATATATATATATATATATATATATATATATATATATATATATATATATGTTGATATTCAGTTACGGATTTTCCGCTTATATTCTGTTTCTGAATTGTGGGTATAATACTACCTGAATGGTTGCATATCTGTATGAGCAGGTGTTGTATGTTTGTTTCAAATTGTTGTGGCATCTCCGGTCTATGTCGTGCATGTTTTAATTATACTCTGATGAAATTTTGAATTTTATTTATCGATTTAATAGCTTGGGGGTATAGATTGGGAGTGTCACAATAAGTGGTATCAGAGCTAGTCCGTGTCAGTCCGAGCCAGTTCGTGTCAGTTTGTGTCTGGTTGTGTCAGTCCTGATCGGTGTTGGCGTTTGGAGTGAGCTGTTTGTTTAACCATAGTTTTTGTTATTGGAAATAAACAGAATATGGCTGGTAGGAATGATGCTGCTTTGGCTACTGCGATGCAAGCAATGGCTCGTGCTGTGCAGGGTGCACCTAATGCTGCTGGTAATGATGAGTTCAGGAAGAACATACCGCCTGTCTTCAAAGGGAGACATGATCCTGATGGTGCACAGATTTGGTTGAAAGAGATTGAAAGGATTTTCCGAGTTATGGACTGTGCTGAGGACAGTAAGGTGAGACTGGGAACTCACATGTTACAGGAAGAAGCTGATGACTGGTGGGTTAGTACTCGTCAGGTGTTGGAAGCTGGGGATGAAGAAGTTACTTGGGAATTGTTTAGCCAGGAGTTTCTGAGGAAGTATTTTCCCGAGGATGTTAGAGGAAAGAAGGAAATTGAGTTCTTGGAACTGAAACAAGGTAGTATATCTGTTGTTGATTATACTGCTAAGTTTGTGGAACTTGTGCAGTTTTATCCTCATTATGCTGAAGCGACTGCAGAATTTTCTAAGTGTGTGAAGTATGAGAGCGGATTGCGTCTTGAGATTAAGCAAACAATCGGTTATCAAAGGATTAGAAGGTTTTCTGATCTGGTGGAATGTTGTAGGATTTATGAAGAGGATAGTAGGGCTCGTTCTACTCACTACAAGAGTGTGAGTGACAGAAAAGGGAAGCAACAGTTTCGTAGTGGTCCGTATGTAACACCGGTTGATAAAGGTAAGAAAATGGGTACTTTTGATCGAAGGTCAGGTGGAGGAGGTATGTCTAATTCTCTGAGATGTTTTAAGTGTGGTGAGTTGGGGCATCGTCAGTTCGAGTGCAGGAAAGATGGGAGAAAGTGTTCTAATTGTGGAGGTGTCGGACATGTCGTAGCTGACTGTAAACGGAAGAATATGGTGAAGTGTTTCAACTGTGGTGAACCTGGTCATATTAGCACAAAGTGTCAGAAACCGAAGCAGGCTCCAACTAGTGGGAAGGTATTTTCATTGGCAGGGACTTAGACTTCAAGTGCAGATCGTCTGATCAGAGGTACTTGTTTTATTAATAGTACACCTTTAGTTGCTATTATTGATACTGGAGCGACTCATTCGTTTATTTCGTCTGAGTGCGCGAAGCGTTTGAATCTTGTGTTGTCTTTAATGGATGGTGAGATGGTTATTGATACTCCAGCAATGGGGTCAGTAACTACTTCCTTGGTTTTTTTAAGTTGTCCTTTGACCATTTATGGTAAAGACTTTGAAATGGATTTAGTGTGTTTGCCGTTGGAGGGTTTAGATGTGGTTTTGGGAATGAATTGGTTGCAATTCAATCGGGTTCATATTGATTGTTATCATAAGCTAGTAAGGTTTCCTTCTCTTGAGGAAGACGAAGACTCAAGTTTCTTGTCTACCAAAGAGTTGAAGAGACTTTTGGTGGAGGAAGCTCAGTTGTTTGGGTTGTTTGCATCGTTGACTGTGGATAGTCAAGTTTCACTTGATGTGTTTCCAGTTGTGTGTGATTTTCCTGAAGTGTTTCCTGAGGATATTTTGGACTTGCCGCCAGAGAGGGAGGTGGAGTTTTCTATAGATCTAGTTCCTGGTACTAGGCCTGTATCGATGGCACCTTATCGTATGTCGGCATCTGAGTTGGTTGAGTTAAAGAAACAGTTGAATGAATTGTTGGAGAAGAGGTTTGTGAGACCAAGTGTTTCTCCTTGGGGTGCTCTAGTTTTATTGGTTAAAAAGAAAGACGAAAGTATGCAGTTGTGTATTGATTATCGCCAGTTGAATAAGGTGACGATTAAGAATAAGTATCCTCTTCCGAGAATTGATGATCTGATGGATCAGTTGGTTGGTGCTTGTGTGTTCAGTAAGATTGATTTGAGATCAGGGTATCATCAAATTAGGGTGAAAGAGGAAGATATTTAGAAGACGGCTTTTAGGACGCGTTACGGTCATTATGAATATTCTGTGATCCCGTTCGGGGTTTCTAATGCGCCAGGTGTGTTTATGGAGTACATGAATCGTATTTTCCACGAGCATTTGGATCGATTTGTTGTTGTGTTTATTGATGACATATTAATTTATTCTAAGTCTCGGGAGGAGCATGCGGAGCATTTGCGTATTGTTTTGCAGGTTTTGAAGGAAAAGAAGCTTTTTGCCAAATTGTCTAAGTGTGATTTTTGGTTGTCGGAAGTGAGTTTTCTTGGACACGTCATTTCAGGTAATGGTATTTCTGTGGATCCATCTAAAGTAGAAGCAGTTCTACAATGGGAGGTTCCGAGATCTGTTACTGAAATTCGAAGCTTTTTGGGTTTGGCCAGTTATTATCGAAGGTTTATTGAAGGTTTTTCTAAACTAGCACTTCCTTTGACCCAGTTGACTTGTAAAGGGCAAGCGTTCATTTGGGATATTCGGTGTGAGGAAAGTTTTAATGAGCTGAAGAGAAGATTGACGACGGCTCCGATTTTGATTTTGCCGAATCCTAATGAACCGTTTGTGGTGTATTGTGATGCGTCTTTGATTGGTCTAGGTGGTGTAATAATGCAAGACGGTAAGGTCGTGGCTTATGCTTCAAGGCAGTTAAGAGTGCATGAAAAGAATTATCCTACTCACGATTTGGAATTAGCGGCTGTGGTTTTTGTGTTGAAAATTTGGAGGCATTATCTTTTTGGTGCGAGGTTTGAAGTCTTTAGTGATCACAAGAGTTTGAAATATCTGTTTGATCAGAAGGAGTTGAATATGAGGCAACGAAGATGGTTGGAATTTCTGAAGGACTACGACTTTGGCTTGAATTACCATCCTGGTAAAGCTAATGTGGTAGCCGATGCATTGAGCCGGAAATCGTTGCATATGTCCGCTTTAATGGTTAAGGAGTGGGAACTTTTGGAATCGTTTAGAGATTTGAGTTTGGTATGCGAAGTGTCGTCGGATAGTGTGAGGCTGGGTATGTTAAAGGTTACGAATGATTTTCTGATGACGGTAAGCGAGAAGCAGAGGTTGGACGTGAAATTAGTGGATTTGATGTTGGTTGGCGGAAAAGATGCTAGTAGTGATTTTCAAGTGGATGTTAATGGTGTGTTGAGGTTCCGTGGGCGAATTTGTATTCTGGACGATTCGGATTTGAAACGGATGATTTTGGAAGAAGGACACCGGAGTAATTTGAGTATACATCCGGGAGCGAACAAGATGTACCAAGATTTGAAGAAGATTTTCTGGTGGTCGGGATTGAAAAGAGATGTGGCTCAGTTTGTGTATGCTTGTTTGACGTGCCAGAAGTCGAAAGTGGAACACCAGAGGCCGAGTGGTTTGTTGCAACTGTTGGATATTCTGGAATGGAAATGGGATAGCATTTCTATGGATTTTGTAACGGGGTTGCCGAATACTCAGTGAGGTCATAATGTTATTTGGGTGGTTGTGGACAGATTGACTACATCGGCTCATTTCATTCCGATTGACATCAGTTTTTCTTTGGAGCGGTTAGTTGAGATTTACATCAGTGTGATTGTGAAGTTGCATGGAGTTCCGTTAAGTATTGTTTTGGATCGAGAACCGAGGTTTACCTCGAGATTTTGGGAAAGTTTACAGAAGGCGTTGGGTTCTAAATTAAGATTGAGTTCGGGTTATCATTCGCAGACGGATGGGCAGACGGAGAGAACGATTCAGTCGTTGGAAGATTTGTTGAGAGCGTGTGTTTTGGAACAAGGTGGTGCGTGGGATAGTTATCTTGTGTTGATTGAATTCTCGTATAATAACAGTTTCCATTCTAGTATTGGAATGGCACCGTTTGAAGCATTATATGGACGAAGATGTCGAACACCGTTGTGTTGGCACGAATCTGGTGAGAGAACGGTGGTTGGATCGGAGTTGGTGCAGCTGACTACGGAAAAAGTGAAGCTTATTCGAGAGAAAATGAAGGCTTCTCAGAGTAGGCAAAAGAGTTATCATGATCGGAGAAGAAAGGATCTTGAGTTCCAAGAGGGCGATCATGTATTTTTGAGAGTTACGCCGGTAACGGGTGTTGGTCGTGCATTGAAATCGAAGAAACTTACTTCTCGGTTTATTGGTCCTTACCAGATATCTGCGAGAGTGGGTGCTGTGGCTTATAGGGTGGCGTTGCCGCCGAGTTTGTCGAATTTGCATGATGTTTTCCATGTTTCACAGCTTCGGAAGTATATTCCGGATCCGTCGCATGTGATTCCGATGGATGAGGTTGAGGTAAGGGAGAACCTGACGGTTGAGGCTTTGCCGGTGAGTATTTTGGATCGCGAGTTGAAGAGGTTGTGGGGCAAGGATATTGCACTTGTGAAGGTGGCGTGGGGAGGCGCTGCTGAGGGCAATTTGACTTGGGAGTTGGAGAGTCAGATGCGGGAGTCGTATCCAGAATTGTTCGTCTCAGGTAAGATTTTCGAGGACGAAAATTTCTAAGTGGGGGAGAGTTGTAACGCCCCAGTTTTGTCAGTTTTTATTTATTTGAGTCGTTTTGAGTATTTTATTATTATATTATTTTATTTCTGACTTTTATGTGAAAATATGTTATTTTTCGTCGTGAATATATTTTATCGCGTTTTGGGAACATTTGCGAGATATTTGAGTGTAGGGGTATTTTGGGCATTTTGATTTATTTTGTTAAGTTAGAATATAATAGAAAATAGAAAGGGAGAAAAATAGTAAGAGAAAGAAAAAGAAGAGAAGAAGAAAAGAAAAGGAGAAGAAAAAAAAAGAGAGAATTTGAGAAAACTTGGAAATCAATCAACCGACTTTCTAAAACACGATTAAATCGGGTAATGGTGTGAAACTCGATTATACTATGTTTGTGTATGATTATGTATGTGTTTGCTTGGATGTTTCTTGTCTTTCCATAGCTTTTGATTCTAGGTTGAAATGAGAAATATGATGAAAAATTGATGGTTTCGCGGTTGAAAATCGGTGTAAACGTAGTAGAATACTTGTTATCATGATTAGAATAGGTTCTGATTGTTATATGTTGGTTTGGAAATGTTTTGGTTGAGAAAATGTCATTTTTGGATGAACTGGTGCGCTGTTGGGTTTTGCTGAAATCGCAGGTTCGCACTGCTAATGGCCAACGAATGGGTGGCGAGCATTCGCGTGAGGTTCACACTGCGAACGTTGTATTATTTTTCATTCTGCCACTGTTCGCTGGAGGGTTCGCACTGCGAATGGGGTAGCGAGCATTCGCTGGATGGTTCGCACTGCGAACGTTGGGAATTTTCTAGGCTATTTTTGCTTCTGCCTTGGTTCGCTGGGACATTCGCACTGCGAATGAGGTAGCGAAGGACTCGCTAGGAGCTTCGCACTGCGAATGTAGCAGTTTTTCCCAATTTGTTTTCTTTGTAACTTTTGATCCGTAGGTCGGTTTGAGGTGTGGTTTGATGCGTTAGAAAGCTTGTGAAACGTACTTTCTTATGATGATGGTTTTGAAATTGTTGGCCGATTAAATTATGTCAGGAATTAGAAAATATGTTGTTTTTGTTGTCGACTTTTGCCGTTTAATTGTGTGAACTTGATGTGTACGTGCAATATGCTGTTGGTGTGGATATTGTATGACTTGTGTACTATTGAGTGATGAAATTGCATGAAATACATATTGTGATGATGGTTGGTGGCCTTACAGCAAGAAAATGCGATGTATGGTAATTGTTGATATATGCATGATTATGGTTGCATATATGTGTGCATATTAAATGTCATGAGTCATTGTATGCCAAGCATCATGATATGCATTGTTGTGACGTCTTGAGTGACGGATTGATTCCAGAGGGAATCTGCTATAACATCGTGCGCCTTAAAAATAAGAGGACCTAAAGCGATTTGATATATCGTGCGCCTTAAAAATAAGAGGACCTAAAGCGATGGTTATAGACGATCGTGTGCCCATGTGGGGTGTGAGCGATCGGATTGTGCGCCTTATACCGAGAGGACCTAAAGCAATCCATAAACGTCGTGCACCTTATACCAAGAGGACCTAAAGCGGCGGGGAACATCGTAGGCCCGACGGGGTGTTACTTGAGTGATCCTCAGTAACGAGCGAAGATTCCAGCAGAGTTCCTGAGTGAACTAGTGATGAGAAATATTGGAAGTCGGTACCGCATGGGTGCATAGAGTCGTTGTGTCGGTCTCTGTGCATTTGCATAAATCATGGATTAATTGTGCATGGAATTGTGAATTTGATTGATGAGATGGAATATGTGTAATTGTATTAATGATGAGTGTATTGTGTATGATTGATGTGTAGTGGTATTTGATACTTGAGAATTGTGTTGTGTTGTGTTGTATTTGATTGTGGTGCATTTGTGGTGTGAATGTTTTACCTGTGTATTTCTGTGTTAATATATAATTATATGCAACTGTAATATGATTGTTTTTCTCACCCTTCTGCTGTTTTATAATGCTCTATGAGGCATTGCAGATTAGAGTTGCTGGAGGTCTTTTTGTGAAGCTTTGCGGCTTCATTATTTTGTCGGTCGGCTCTGATATGTGACACCGGGTAGTTAGGGTGGCCGTTTATGATTATTTTGTATTATGTATATGTATCTTTTGGATTATACATGTATGATGTTGTATATGACAAACAAACTTTCATGATATATATATATATATATATATATATATATATATATATATATATATATATATATATATATATATGTTGATATTCAGTTACGGATTTTCCGCTTATATTCTGTTTCTGAATTGTGGGTAAAATACTACCTGAATGGTTGCATATCTGTATGAGCAGGTGTTGTATGTTTGTTTCAAATTATTGTGCCGTTTCCGGTCTATGTCGTGCATGTTTTAATTATACTCTGATGAAATTTCGAATTTTATTTATCGCTTTAATAGCTTGGGGGTATAGATTGGGGGTGTCACATTTTGGCCCCAAATGACCTATATTGACGCTGCTGAGAATTTTTGAGTTTGCGGGTTCGCCTAGCAAACCACAGCGAAGGGCAAGGCGAATGTTTGCCTAGCGAACTTTATGCTGTTTTTTCTCTGCCTTGGTTCGCTGGGGTTCGCCTAGCGAACCCTGGAGCGAACGTGACAGATTTTTCCATCTTGTTTCCTTCATAACTTTTGATCCGTAACTCGGATTGAGGCACAGTCGAATGCGTTGGAAAGCTATTTCAATGCTCTTTATGATAGTGAAATAGAAACTCATGTTTATGCCTTGGATTGATAAGAAAAATATGGAAAAGTAATGTATGAGTGAAAAGTGTGGTTTATGTTTTCACCAAAATTCATGAATCGGGAAGCCGATTGATATGGGACTTAAAGCCTTGGAAAAAAAATCTAATGTGATAAGAAATGGTGTGTGAGACCATGATTTAACCAAGGATGCTTGGTAGAGGATAGTAGTGGCTTGTATGCCTTAAAAATGTATGTGAACTACTATGTGGATTATGTTTGACATGTTATGCTATTATATGTGTTTACTTGTAATATTTGTGATTATACCATATCTATCTAATTGTGAATTGTGAATTGAAGAAAACATGCATGCTTAAAATGAATTAGGAAGAGTGAGGAAACTTTACCCCAAAACAAAATGGCATAGTTAATGATAGTGGAACCTAGTAATGGCTAGGAAATTGATGAATAACTTAATGACAACGCTCGTGCAGAAGAGGCCGAAACGTGTGTCCAATACTGAAGGATATAGAAAAGACTGAGACACTAGTATGGAACATGTGTATTAACCATTGTGGTTTTGTGAAAAGACAAAAGAGGTCTTAAGGCGAATGTGTCTTTGTGATTGTCGAATACAATCACGTTTATGTATATGATCACGTAATCGTAACCATTTTCTTTTGAGTTGCCCTTGAAAGGCCTTCATGAGTCTCGAGCTCCTCTGAAGTGCAGGCATGATTACTTGGCAGGTTTGATTCCCGTGTGTAGTACGAATGGAGCCTACGGGTAAAGAGACTTGTGACGGTGTATGGGCCGTGTGAAGTGACGATCTAAGGTGATAATATGTCCCTTATTTATGAATCCATTTTGTATGCCAAGTAACTACAAGGATCCATGACTCGGGTCGACTTCTAGACGTTGAAGCAGGCGGGAAAAGGGGATGCCTTGGTACAGGTTATCGATTAGTGATATTTTGAGTTGATGAACTCATGACATGTTTCCATATAGTGTGAGATTTTGAGATTGTGAACTCAAGGTCATTTCCCTTCCCCTTGACTTGAGTTAGGGTTGGTTAAAACCTTGTAAAGCCGAGAGAATCCATAGGATAGAGAACTCACTGAGATTTGATGTATCTCACCCCACTATTGTTGATTATTTTCAGGAGGTATTTGCAGGTTTGTTTTACATGTGGAGCTATGCTTGGATGTTTCAAGAGAAGCTTAGTTGAGCTTATTCTGCTGTGTATTATTTTCCTTGTACAATGAGGAATATTGTATAATGATCTTAGTTTTTTTTTGTTTTGGCTAGTTTCCATAGCTTGTGCCATGTGTTGTATTTATATTTATAAATGGTCAAGTATGTGAATTACGCCATTAGGCACTTATGATGGTGTCAGTACCAAATAAAATGCTTGTATTATATTATTCTAGATATATATTATACAGGGCATTACAGTTCGACCGTAGGTTTAACCGGTTTAACCAATTGAACCTTAAACCGTAAGTTTTACCGGTTCGATCTCCGGTCCGGTTTTTAAAACATTGGTATTTTTGAAAGAAAAAAAATAGGTCATCCTAAACACACCTATCTCCTTTATATATAGTTATAGATTACGCTCACACCTCTAGAAGCATTAAGCAGTTTCTTCCACACACATGAAAAAGACTGAAACTGGTATGATTATATAAAACAAAGTAATTTAATAATAATAATAATAATAATATTAATAATAATAATAGTAATAATAATAATAATCACAACCTAAGTTATGTATGAAAAACTCTGCATGCGATTTTGGATACGGAACAACAATTAAAAACAGGCATATATCACATTGATCTCGAAATAAAAATCCACAGTTGGAGATAATCGATTTCATCTCATATATTGAAACAAGTGATTCATTACCAACATTTAAAAAATAAATAAATCTTACACAAATTGGAATATAAAATATCCCAATTTAGAACCCTAATATAAAAAATTCTCAAATTCAAACTGAATCAGATATGAGTAGCTCTGATACCACTTGTTATATCTGTTCATAACCATATAATTTCTATCGATATAGAAATCAACAACAGAACTCCAAATCCTTAAACCCATACCAGAATTCACTTAGATAATAAAGACGAAAGCATACCTGAATTTGCCATTGAAATCATTGAAGGTTGCAGGTATGCGATCTTTCGATTTGTAGAGTTCCTTAGGGTTCCTTGAATCTCCTCTGATGAAAATGAAGAGCGAAAATCTGATAAACCGTATTTTGATCGTTCTCTACAAATGGAAATCATAACCCATTTAAATAACCCTAGTGTTATTTCTTAGTTTTCAATATTCTAATTTGACCCCTTATCAAATTAGATATTGACTTATGATATTTACACAATAACCTGGTCTTTCATGACATTTATGCTTTTAGCCACAAAATTAGTATTATATTAATTAGACCCCTTTAAGTATTGACTAATTAAAATAATTGCACTAACACCTTAAATATTACATTTCTGACTAAGTCAATGTCTGCTCCATCCTTTTCAAGTTCTATTGTCAAGCTTCGTCTCATGTCTCTCCATAGTCCAGCTTGTGGGGAGTCTTAGATAATAATTCTTAATTGTTAGTCACCGTTTCATTTAGTTTCCTTCTATATATGATACTGTTAGATATTAATGGGCTATTATTGTGTATAAATAGATTGTCCACTTGTGTGTATTGGTTTAATAAAGAATAATAAAGTTTGCTTAATGACTGATTTTGATATTCTAATAACGATAATCTTAATGGTTAAGAGACAATCAATAAATATTAATGGGCTATTATTGTATGTAAATAGATGGTCCACTTGCATGTATTGATTTAATAAAGAATAATAAAGTTTGTTTAATGACTGATTTTGATATTCCAATAAAGATAATCTTAAACGGTAATAGACAATCAATAAATATCTGATGGCTTGTATGGTGGTTCTTTCTAACCAATACTCTTAGGCCTGTTTGGTGTGCAGGATATGATAGAGACATGATAGGACATATAGCAGAATAAAGATAAGATATGATATATACATGATAAGACTTATTATATCATGTGTTTGTTTCACACATGATACCAAATATAATAACATATATATATAGGGTTCATATCCTATGAAAATGAATCTGACTCATTAGATTTTAAAATAAATGGTGGAGATTATGTGTGGTTTTTGTTTTTCTCTCTCCTCCATTATTAAAAATAAATGATGGAGGAGAGAGAAAAAAAACTAACACGTAATCTCCACCATTTATTTTAAAATCGAATGGTTCAGATTCATTCTCATGTTCTCACACAAAAATGACATTCTCATATGATACGTTCCTTATATATATATATATATATATATATATATATATATATATATATATATATATATATATATATATATATATATATATATATATATATATATATATATAAGAACATGAGAATAAATCTGAATCGTTAGATTTTAAAATAAATGGTGAAGATTATTTATGGTTTTTGTTTTTCTCTCTCCTCCATTATTAAAATAAATGATGGAGGAGAGAGAAAAAAAGCTCACACATAATCTCCACCATTTATTTTTAAATCTAATGGTTCAGATTAATTCTCATGTTCTCAAATAAAAATAACATTTTCATATGATATGTTCCATATATATATATATATATATATATATATATATATATATATATATATATATATATATATATATATATATATATATATATATATATATATATATATATAAATATATATATATATATATATATATATAAAAATAAATATATATATAAATAAATATATATATATATATATATATATATATTTATATATATATATATATATCTATATATATATATATATATATATATATATATATATATAAGGTAAATATATATATATATATATATATATATATATATATATATTTACCTTATATATATATATATATATATATATAAGGTAAAACAACTACATTTTTTACAAATTATTTTTTAAAATATTTTAAAATTTATAAATTGATTAAGAAATTAATAATTTTATATAATTTATAAAATAAATAAAAAAAGAAACTCATTGACACTATTGAATAAACAATTTCAATTTTTTTTTTAAAAATCATGAATTCTATTATACATATTAGATAAGCAAAATAAAAATATGTATATATAATATGTAAAAGACAAAACTACTCTTACAAGAAAATATATTTAATTTGATTAAAAAAATAAAATTAGCATTCATATTTAAAAAATTATACTAACTATTTTATTTTTAATACTTCCAATTTATTAGGTTTTTATTTTTAATATTTTTAAATATTTTTTAATTGATTATCAAATTAATCTTTATTTACATTTTTTAATATTTTTTAATTGAATATCAATTTTATATTTATTGATATTTTATAATTTATTATTTAATTAATCTTTATTTATATTTTATCATATTTAATTTTTTTTATTATTAATTATATTTTATAGGGGTGAATTTGTAAATTATTTTCTTATTATATCCTATCAGATTCTAACCCAACTCATATTCAGGATAAAATTTGAACTAGTAAGGCAGAATATGATAAATTTCAGAAGTAACTTATCATATTATGTTGTGTCATCAAACATTAGATTGTGATAGAATATGATACAGATATCATATCATGTCTCTTATTCTGCACATCAAACAAGCCCTTAATATTTTGAATACTCTTTGTATGGGTGAAGAGCTAAAATGTCAGTGTAAAGTATATTGAAGACCATAATCTATTTATAGAGATGAACAATTAAAATTTTTCTTATTTCAAAATGAATGATCATGATATCTACTCATATTTGAGCTTATATTTAATTAATTAATTTTTAAATAAAATTAAATTAATTTTTTAATTTTATTTAATAACTTCTAATTGTTTAAGACACTGATATTTAATTGTTTTTGGTTAATCATTCATTTCTTTTATTTATTTATTTATTTATTTTTAAATGATAATAATGTTTAAAAACTTATATACACAATGTTCATTGTTTAAATTTTAATGACTTATTATTTCAAATTGATGTATTGATATATTATAGGATTGAGATGTATGTGTTTAATGAAGTCCGAAGTTCGATTAATCAAATAAACCTAGCTTAAATTTTTTTTTTATAAGTAACAAATTCACTAAATAGGCATACTAGGTGTACACCAAACCAATACAAGGATAAGATCACCCCAAACTACAAATAGAGATGAAAATCAATACTATAAGAGATCTTACATCAAGAAATCGAAAGGCGAATTATACCAGTCGTAAAAGCTGCACCTACGAGATGGATTAGATCTATACCCCAACCAAAACCATGAGGTTTGAATAACTCTATATGTGATATCCTCAAGATTACCGATCAAACCGTTGAAGATAATTTGGTTTTTTGTCCACCATATTGACCAACAAGTAATAATCCAAATGTAACTCGCCGACGTTTTGGAAGTTTTCTGCACCAATTTCACGAACCATTCTAAAAGTGATCTTGGATGTTTAATACCTTCATCCAAGAAATGTCTACCCAATCAGCCACCTTACGCCACACATTTGTAATGGATGGGCACGTATACATTAAGTGGTTCAAATCTTCCACAACATTGAAACAGAAGACGCATATGGTATCATGCGGATCGGAGATTATTCCCTTGGCTAAAAGATTAGCCCTTGTAGGAATTCTGTCCCAAACAAGACGCCATCCGAAGACACGCGTTATGAGCGGAATAACAGTAATCCATAGCACATCTAAAACAGCCTTGAGATTAATCTTTATCCCAGTACCACACACAGAATGTCGCAATGCTTGGTAGCATGGTCGAACCGCAAAGGAACTTGAATGACCTGATTTCCAAACAAAAACATCCTCCATATCTATCCGTGGGCAAGCAAACATAATCAAGGCCTATAGTTCAGAAAAATCCTGCAACAGCTCCACTGGTATGTGATTCCTCATGGCCTCAAAATGCCATTGCCAACCATCATCCTGCCACTCACCCATATCCGCAACAACAACATATTTCAAAGATGACAGATCAAATAAAAGCGGAAAAAGGTTACGTAGAGGTACCTGGTCAGCCCCACAGTTAAGCCAAAAGAAGATCCTCTTGTCGTTGCCTAGGACGCACGAGATCTGGTCAAAAAATCCACCACTCAAATTAGAATTAGGAAAGCCCATACGATCCCTCCACCATAGAGATTCCTCCTTAGAAACCAACGACGACACCTTGCGCAAGATTCTCGAGTACAAACAGCCATATTTACTTTCAAGAATACCCCGCCAAATGGAAAGCAGTTCAGAGATACAACGCCAAATCCACTTTGAAAGTAATACAATGTTGAATGTATTGAGATCCTTTATCCCTAGCCCGTCACAATCTTTCGGCATATAAACTCTATCCCAACTTATCCACATGCCCTTCTTATCCAAAGAACCATTCCACAATAAATTCCTTTGGATAACTACTAAAACTTTTAACACTTTAGACAGAACGTTAAAAAATGCCAGATGATGGATGGGCATATTAGACAGGACATAATTAATCATGGTAACTCTGTCCCCCATGGACATAAGTCTCCTGCACCAAGAGGATAGTTTGGATTTAAAACAATTAACAACAGGATTCCAAAAAGCAATGCTCCTGTAATTACCTCCAACATCCAAGCCAAGAAATCTAAAGGGCAAGGAACTAATTCTACATAATAGGAAATGTGCAACAACGTGTAAAAAATTCGTCTCGTAACCAATACCAAGCAAGCTACTTTTCCAGAAGTTAATACGCAGGCCAGAAAGAAGTTCAAAACCACGCAATAAAGCTTTGATAGCCCATATGTCCTCCCAAGAACCATCACATAGAATTATGGTGTCATCTGCAAATTGGACAAAATTTAACAAATTGATTCTCTGCAACCGAGAACCTCTCAATAAATCGTTTGAGTTAGCTTGCCTCTGTAACACCCCAGACCACTTCCGGGACTACCGACTGACCCCATAAACCAACACAGGTCTTTTCAGCTTGCTTTGTCCTCACTTACACACCTTCTGAGAAACTTCTCAGAAGGTCACCCATCCCTAAATTGCTACAAGTTAAGCACGCTTAACTGTGGAGTTCTTATGGAACGGGCTACCGAAAAGAAGATGCATTTTGTTAGTATAGGTAGTAGCAATTAATCCTTATAAGCCTTCCTTCAACCATGCAGTGTCATCTCTGCACACCCTCAGGATCCCTCTCATTCTGATGTGAATTATGTAGCACCCCTTTTCCCATCGCGAATAAATAATACATTATAACATCAGAGTAACTAAAAATTTATTTTCCCGACAGAAACAAGGATGCCACATTTTAAAGAGATAAAATACAATCCCTGCTCAAATATTTCGATATATAGCACAAAATAGAATACCCTCAAAAGGAAACTTTTTCCATATAAAAGGAAAGGTCAATTATGGAATAAAGCGGAAAGATCCATAACCGACTTGTTTTACCACATAAAGTGTTTTATAACATCAAAATATTTCTACAAAGTTAATACAAAATAAATCTAACAAGAGTATACATATAACATAATCGTTCCCCGACTCCCGTGCTACGTATCAGAGCATACACCAAGACCGACAACAGAACGGAGGACTAATCTTCACAAAAAGACCTCCAGCAACTCTAATCTGCAATGCCTCATAGAGCATTATAAAACAGCAGAAGGGTGAGAAATAACAACTAAACCAAGATTGCATAATAATATGCAAATCCATAAAAATTCACATGCATAGTTATTCTCACCACATTTGTCACACACCCATACCTATAGCATGTCGTAAATACATAACCTATATCAATTATCCAACACAATCACGTATTTGCACATAAGGCATACCAAGTCATCACATATAGAAACACATCACACATCACATAGCATATGTCTATGCATAAAACATATTATCCACAACCAATGCATTTATCACATATGCACATCAATTACCAATGCTATCCCAATCTCAACACATAACAATTTGATGCACAATTTCCACACATAATCAGTCAAATCATGATTTTCCACACATAATGCATCCATTCACAATTCTCACACATAATCAATCCATGATTTATGCAAATGCACAGAGACCGACACAACGACTCTATGCAAATGCCATGCGGTACCGACTCCAATGTTTCATATCTTATCACCAGTTCACTCAGAAACTATTGGAACCATCGTTCGTTACTGAGGGTCACTAAAGTAACACCCCGTCGGACATACGATGTTCACCCATCGCTTTAGGTCCCCACATGGGCACACGACGTTTATGAATCGCTTTAGGTCCCCACATGGGCACACGATCCGATCGCTTTAGGTCCCCACATGGGCACACGATCGTCTATAACCATCGTTTTAGGTCCCCACATGGGCACACGATGTTATAGCAGATTCCCTCTGGAACCAAACCGTCACTCAGGACTTCACAACAATGCATATCATGATGCTTGGCATACAATGACTCATGAAATTTAATATGCACACATACACAAATCCATAATCATACATATATTTCAACTCGTCAATTCCATACATTCACAATTCAACCATATGAATTAATCAACCTCATCACATTCATGCATTGCAAATCAATTCAAACAATGCATTTCAAACCATAAAGGCCACCAAACAACATACATTAAAATTTCACATAAACAATGCATATCATCACAAACCACAAACCACAACAATCATACAATCACAATTACTTCCACAAGGGATTCACACCACAAAGGCTACCCACAACACATTATAACAACATACATTGATATTCCATCAAACAATGTATTTTACCACACAACAGCATCATTAATCACGCATCAAAGTCTAATCCAAAACAATGCACATATTTTCCATAAGGCCACAACCCATCATCACAATATTCCATCATGTATATTCACATCATATAACATCACACAAGCTACACGTTACATATCAAAGGCATATAGCATGATAACACATCAATCGCACATAATTAACGCGATAAAAACCCGACAACCCAACTATTTTTCAAAAAACACGAATTAACTAAATCATATTTTACCCTCCAAACCATTTTTAATAGAAATAATATTTCATTAGCTTTCCAACGCTTCAAACGGGGGTCAAAACGGGCTTACGGTTCAAAAGTTATGAAGAAAACAAAATCGGACATTTTGGAAAATTTTCGTCACTTGCGAGTATGCTCAGGTCGAGTCTATAGGTCGACGCAAAGCACTTTAGGTTGACGCAAAAGTCCTTCAGGTCGACGCATACTGCGATTCAATCAAACGATCACGCTAAATCAAGACCCAACATCACACGACTCTACTACGCGATTTATTCCGACTTTCGTCCGTGAAAACATCGATTTCTAATCGTTTTTCTCATTTCAACCTAGAATTGGAAAACTATGGAAAAACAAGAAAACATTCGCACAATCGCACACATATACATATACAAGCAAGATATAGTTGAAACTTCTCACCCTTACCCGATTATTCGCGCTTTAAACGGATGAATCTTCACTTTTTCCTCTTTCTCCTCTTCTCTCTTTCTTTCTTCTCCTCTCTCTTCTCTTCTCTTTCTTTTCTTTTTCTTTCCTCTCTTTTTCTCTCCACTATCTATTTATAAAAATATCTACCCCCAAAAAGACCAAAATACCCCTCAGCTCAAATATCTCCCAAACGCTCTCAAAATGCGATAAAACATAAACATACCGATGAAATATATTTCGGGAAATAAAAGTTGAAAAGAAATCATAATTTAATACAATTATTTTATCTATCAGAGAAATTAACTCAATTAGCAGGTAAAATATAATAAATTCACACATTTCACATAAATGAAATAAATAAATACAATTAAACAAATTGGGGCGTTATAACTCTCCCCCACTTAGACATTTTTGTCCTCGAAAATATAACCGATACGAACAACTCCGGATACAACTCTCGCATCCGACCAACAACCTAACATGCCAACAAAAGTACACCACGAATAACACAAACTGACAACCCACCTTGCTAACAGCAACTACAACAACGACACGACACAGATAACAACTACAACAACAAGATGCAAAGCCCATACAATGCACTTGACAACCAACTCACGACTCAAGGAATACCCAAGTTACGAACACACACAGGTTCGCTCTTGAACCGAAACACAACAAGAACACAAATTCCACGACACAACATCGATTCAACAACCTCTACATAACCACGATACCAACATCCTTGTCACCCAACCATATTACAACAATGCTACCCTTCACCAATCGAACATATGACCAAAACACCCAACTACATATTAGTACCTGATTAATATTGAAACCTTCCACTTATCACTTTCATTTTGAAATGTCCAATGGTCTCATCACTCCTACATATTTCCAATATTCAACTTATGAACTCTTACAAGTCACACACGCATATACGAAATGCGTCACACCACGCTTCCGCTGCGCCACTTTGATTACTCGTAACCGTCAAAACTACCAATCTCACGACCAAAGTCTAACTCTTCCTCATATTCTCCAAACATCGCTGTTCACTTTCAATATACTCAACCTCACACTCTACTGTGTTACCTCACACTCCAGACACAAGTTTCGGAACTGCTCAAATAATTCTAATTCTCGGACCATCAAAACAGACATACATAGAAACTTTCGACTTAACTCATCAGGCACAACCTCATCTTTTCCCCAAAGGATAATCCAAGCCAAATTCATAACTCGCCACGAATTCCAATTAAAGTCATAACTCATCACAAATTCTAACCATCCTCATTGTCTCATACTCTATTCCTTCAAACCAACCAAGTACTTTAAACTCTTGCGATTACCAAACACTTCGAGCCGAGAACCATAAAAATAATACCTCCAAATTTTCCAACACAATACGACCGCAACCAATTCCAAATCCAGAATAGTATAGATCCTTTTATAAATCCTCAATTGTCGTAAAGCATAAGCCATGACTTTACTCTCTTTCATTAACACCTGACTACACTCTTCAAAAACGCACCCCAATACCTCACAAACGGTTCATCAGGATCACACAGAATCAAAATTAAAGTCGTAGACAACTTCCACTTCAGCTCACCAAAACTCACTCACAACGAACATCCAAAACAAATGACTCACCCTTTGCAAGTCAACTGAGATAACCGAAGTACGAACTTAGCAAAGTCTTCCATAGCCTTCTGTAACAACCAACTGAGCCCAAAAGTTTCTAATCTCCTTAACCACTTCGGAGCCTCTCAATGTAGAACGACATCTACTCTCGAGGGATCCATAATCATACTCTCATCTGAAATGACGCATCCAAGAAAACTAACCTTTTCAACCAAGATTCTCGCTTGAATAACTTAGCATAAAACTTTGTCTCTTTTCCACACTTGTAATGCAATTCTCAAACACTCTACATGTTCTTCCTCGGAGTTTATAACAGATCCAAATATTCTCAATTAAAACCACTACGAACTTATCCAATCAAATATGGAAGATACGATTCAAATACTCCATAAACATTACGGACGCATTACTAACACCAAATAACATCACTGCACGTTGTAATGTCCAACCAAATTCCAAATGATATAAATTCTTAAAGCTTTTGCAAAACCTTGCACTGGGTAACTGGCTACTCACACACAAGCTTAACGAGTAATTACCAGCCTATTCTGATGATAACAACATAACCAGTCACATCAAATCGATCAAAGCCTTAACTCACACAATTCACCACTCTTATCCAACATTCCATACACTTGCAACTCCACTCAAACTCAACCAAGCCATTCCAGTCATCTGTTCATGAAAGTGGACACTTATTCTCAATCGTTACCTTATTTAACTGTTAGCAATCCATACACAATTTCTTCTCTTAACAATCCAAATTCCATAAATCCCAACATGTAGCAACAACCAATCCAAAAGAACTCTCAAATATTACATCCACACTTAAGGGTTCTCTCAACATTTCCATTAATGCCTTAAAACTCCCAAGACTTCAAACCTCACCAGAACTCTAAGTTTTGCTTTCCATAATCTCAATACCGTCATACACATCATGCTTGTTATTCCATTCAATCATCATTCCCTTGTATTACTATCAATACTGGAGCTCTCTAAGACAACACACTTGGTCTCACAAATTCCCTTTTCTAGTAAATCTTTCAACCGCTCTTTCAATCTGAGTTTCACTTCCTAAAAGTTCTTCTACTTACTTAGCAGATCCAAACCTCAAATCCTTACCTTCGTCCAATTTGAGTTCACACTCTTCTCTCTGAGAACAACCTTTAACAATACCCAATCGTTCTCTCCCAATGATTTCCCAACTTGACCAACATACCAAAAACCTCTAATCCGTCTCATCTTCCAGTATAAGAATCTTCATCAACTCATCGAAACAATCTGTAATCACCTGCTTAATTCCAACAATTCATTGCACACACTATCAAAGCCGGAAAGACACGCCTATTCCATCTAACATAATTTCCGTCTGCTATCAACAAGAGATTAAGGGTGATCAGTTCCTCAATTTGCCAATAGATAACCGACAATCATGATGGGGCATAACCCATCTTTACCAAACTATAATAGCGTTTCTTGCATCCTGTGCACAAAACTACCTAAGGCACAAATCCTTAGTTGACATAAACCTTACCTCCGCATTCCCTCCGGAATCGGGAACAATACTGTCCAAACAACACTTACACTCTGGCAACCAACGGCACACTGAGCCAACGCTCCACAACCGAAGCAACTTGGAGAAGTACCAGCTTCTCCCCCACTTATCTCATTCTCAATCCTGAAGACAAAAGATTAGAAAACCAGAAAGCACTGACAGTGTTCCACACACATATCACGTACTAAGGAACAAACAACATCGACAGTATTCAACTGTCACACCAACTGACTCAACAACTTGGCCGGACGGACCGACCTGCTTTGATACCACTAATGTAACACCCCTTTTCCCATCGCGAATAAATAATACATTATAACATCAGAGTAACTAAAAATTTATTTTTCCGACAAAAACAAGGATGCCACATTTTAAAGAGATAAAATACAATCCCTGCTCAAATATTTCGATACATAGCACAAAATAGAATACCCTCAAAAGGAAACTTTTTCCATATAAAAGGAAAGGTCAATTCTGGAATAAAGCGGAAAGATCCATAACCGACTTGTTTTACCACATAAAGTGTTTTATAACATCAAAATATTTCTACAAAGTTAATACAAAATAAATCTAACAAGAGTATACATATAACATAATCGTTCCCCGACTCCCGTGCTACGTATCAGAGCAGACACCAAGACCGACAACAGAACGGAGGACTAATCTTCACAAAAAGACCTCCAGCAACTCTAATCTGCAATGCCTCATAGAGCATTATAAAACAGCAGAAGGGTGAGAAATAACAACTAAACCAAGATTGCATAATAATATGCAAATCCATAAAAATTCACATGCATAGTTATTCTCACCACATTTGTCACACACCCATACCTATAGCATGTCGTAAATACATAACCTATATCAATTATCCAACACAATCACGTATTTGCACATAAGGCATACCAAGTCATCACATATAGAAACACATCACACATCACATAGCATATGTCTATGCATAAAACATATTATCCACAACCAATGCATTTATCACATATGCACATCAATTACCAATGCTATCCCAATCTCAACACATAACAATTTGATGCACAATTTCCACACATAATCAGTCAAATCATGATTTTCCACACATAATGCATCCATTCACAATTCTCACACATAATCAATCCATGATTTATGCAAATGCACAGAGACCGACACAACGACTCTATGCAAATGTCATGCGGTACCGACTCTAATGTTTCATATCTTATCACCAGTTCACTTAGGAACTATTGGAACCATCGTTCGTTACTGAGGGTCGCTCAAGTAACACCCCGTCGGGCATACGATGTTCACCCATCTCTTTAGGTCCCCACATGGGCACACGACGTTTATGGATCGCTTTAGGTCCCCACATGGGCACACGATCCGATCGCTTTAGGTCCCCACATGGGCACACGATCATCTATAACCATCGCTTTAGGTCCCCACATGGGTACACGATCATCTATAACCATCGCTTTAGGTCCCCACATGGGCACACGATGTTATAGCAGATTCCCTCTGGAACCAAACTATCACTCAAGACGTCACAACAATGCATATCATGATGCTTGGCATACAATGACTCATGAAATTTAATATGCACACATACACAAATCCATAATCATGCATATATTTCAACTCATCAATTCCATACATTCACAATTCAACCATATGAATTAATCAACCTCATCACATTCATGCATTGCAAATCAATTCAAACAATGCATTTCAAACCATAAAGGCCACCAAACAACATACATTGAAATTTCACATAAACAATGCATATCATCACAAACCACAAACCACAACAATCATACAATCACAATTACTTCCACAAGGGATTCACACCACAAAGGCTACCCACAACACATTATAACAACATACATTGATATTCAATCAAACAATGTATTTTACCACACAACAGCATCATTAATCACGCATCAAACTCTAATCCAAAATAATGCATATATTTTCCATAAGGCCACAACCCATCATCACAACATTCCATCATGTATATTCACATCATATAACAGCACACAAGCTACACGTTACATATCAAAGGCATATAGCATGATAACACATCAATCGCACACAATTAACGCGATAAAAACCCGACAACCCAACTATTTTTCAAAAAACACGAATTAATTAAATCATCTTTTACCCTCCAAATCATTTTTAATAGAAAGAATATTTCATTAGCTTTCCAACGCTTCAAACGGGGGTCAAAACGGACTTACGGTTCAAAAGTTATGAAGAAAACAAAATCGGACATTTTGGAAAATTTTCGTCACTTGCGAGTATGCTCAGGTCGAGTCTATAGGTCGACGCAAAGCACTTTAGGTCGACGCAAAAGTCCTTCAGGTCGACGCATACTGCGCAGAATTTGATAAAAACTCAGTTTTTGATCGTTAAATGACTTCCGGACCTCCGATTTCGATTCCGTAAAAAGCTGCGATCTCAGAATTCAACGTACTACAATATTTTCACCATTAAAAAGCCATCCAACACATTTTCCATTTTTGAAATATTTTGAAACATAGTTTTATCATTTTATCCCAACTCCAAACTCGCTCAAAACCACTCAAAATCACACAAATAACCATTCCCGATTAATTCCTATCCTTACCCGATTAAATATCAACCTATACCAATGTTACCAGACATATCCAAACACTTTTACTCGATCACAACATCAATTTGTACAAAAACATCAATATATATCAAAAACTCAAAAGTTACAAATTCAACTCGATTCAATCAAACGATCACGCTAAATCAAGACCCAACATCACACGACTCTACTACGCGATTTATTCCGACTTTCGTCCGTGAAAACATCGATTTCTAATCGTTTTTCTCATTTCAACCTAGAATTGGAAAACTATGGAAAAACAAGAAAACTTTCGCACAATCGCACACATATACATATACAAGCAAGATATAATTGAAACTTCTCACCCTTACCCGATTATTCGCGCTTTAAACGGATGAATCTTCACCTTTTCCTCTTTCTCCTCTTCTCTCTTTCTTTCTTCTCCTCTCTCTTCTCTTCTCTTTCTTTTCTTTTTCTTTCCTCTCTTTTTCTCTCCACTATCTATTTATAAAAATATCTACCCCCAAAAAGACCAAAATACCCCTCAGCTCAAATATCTCCCAAACACTCTCAAAATGCGATAAAACATAAACATACCGATGAAATATATTTCGGGAAATAAAAGTTGAAAAGAAATCATAAATTAATACAATTATTTTATCTATCAGAGAAATTAACCAATTAACTCAATTAGCAGGTAAAATACAATAAATTCACACATTTCACATAAATGAAATAAATAAATACAATTAAACAAATTGGGGCGTTACAAATTCGGTTTTTCCCTAGAAGCTGCTAGGAGTGTCTCATTGTCATTCCTCATGCACCGACAACCACTCTCTCGCCAAGCTGCTAGGAGTGTCTCATTCTCAGGCCTCGTGCACCAACAACCACTCCCTCTCCCTCGGTGTTACATGTAACCACTATCCTCCCTCTTCGGCCTCGGGTGTTACATGCCCACCAACTTCCGTTTGGTTCGTCCCCGAACCACATCGTACTGGGAAAATTTTGGCTTTGATACCATTTGTAATGCCCTAAACTGCTTTCGAGATTACCGATTGACCCCACAAACCAACACAGGTCTTTTCAGCATGCTTTGTCCTCACTTACACACCTTCCGAGAAACTTCCTAGAAGGTCACCCATCCCTAAATTGCTCTAAGTCAAGCATGCTTAACTGTGGAGTTCTTTTGGAACGAGCTACTGAAAAGAAGATGCACCTTGTTAGTATAGGTAGTACCAATTAATCCTTATAAGCATTCCTTCAACCATACAGTGTCATCTCTGCACACCCTCAGGATCCCTCTCATTCCGATGTGAATTCGGTTTTTCCCAAGAAGCTGCTATGAGTGTCTCATTGTCATGCCTCATGCACCGACAACCACTCCCTCGCCAAGCTTCTAGAAGTGTCTCATTATCATGCCTCGTGCACCGACAACCACTCCCTTGCCTTCGGGTGTTACATGTAACCACTATCCTCCCTCTTCGGCCTCGGGTGTTACAGCTTCAACATCTCAGTTAGTGCCTCTGCTACCAAAAAGAACATAAATGGGGATAAATGATCCCTCTGACATAGTCCACGAGAATCTTTGAAATCCTTTGTCAAACCTCCATTAACAACAACAGAGAGATAGAAGTTCAATGGTCCTCCTTTTATCCAGCTAATCCACTTCGGGAAGAAGTTCATAGCAGTAAGAATCTCTTCAAGAAAGAGCCAGTTGACACAATCGTATGCTTGTTGAAAATCTAATTTGAAAGCCAAACACTTCCTCTTCCTTCTTTTTACAAAATCAATAGTTTCGTTCACAAGTAAGACACCGTCTAGCAATTGCCTCCCTGGTACGAAAGCAGATTGTGATTTTGACACAAGCTTGTCCATGAATGCACTTAACCTTGAGGTCATTATCTTGGCAATGATCTTGTATATACAACCAACTAATCCAATTGGCCTGAATTCCTCTAATTTTTTAGGGTTGTCAACCATAGGAATGAGTGTTATAAGAGAAGAAGCCAACGCCTTGGGGAGACTAGAAAATTGATGGAAGTGGTTTATGACACTTGAAACTTCACCACCCACATATTTCCAACATCTTTTCAAGAATTCCAGATTGAAACCATCAGGACCAGGGCTTTTAGAGTTAGATTCTCCTGAAATGGCTTCCCATATCTCAGCCTGTGAAAATGGTTCCACAAGTTTGATGTTGTCTTCAGTTGAAAGTTTTTTCAGACTTGACATATTCAACTGAACTCTCACACCAACCCTCCTCTTGAACCTGTCAACAAAAAACTATTTTACTGCATTCTTAATCTTTTCAGCACCTTCCAGTAGCACTTCACCATATTTAATCTTCATAATGTTATTCCTACGAGTTTTGGATTTCATCATGGCATGGAAAAAGCGAGAGTTAGAACCCCCAGAACAAAGCCACTTCGACCTGGACTTCTGTTGAATCAGGCTTTCTTTGCATCTCAAATTATTCCAAACGTTTTCAATTTCCAAGCTCTTTTTCTTGAGATCTGACTCTGAATTGATACCTTCAATACACTCCAAATTATCTTCTATACCTTTCAAGGATTGCACACTCGTTTCAATGTTCAAGTTAATCCACCCGAAGACGTTCTTGTTCCACCACCTCAATTTGACTCGCAATAATTTAAACTTCATGCTAAGTATATAACTAGGGCTTCCAGAAACTTGAATAGATTGCCAGGAAGAATGAACAAAATCCAAGAAATCAGGGTGGTCATACCAGCTGTTGAAGACTTTAAAGGGTTTGAGACCCCAATTCTCCACGTTCGAATTTAACTAAATTGGCCTATGGTCCGAGATGTCTCTAACTCCAGCTTTCTGTGCCATTATACTCCATTTGGATTGAATACCAACAAAAATCAGGAATCGGTCTAGCCTACTCTTACAAGTGCCATTAGATCTAAACCAAGTATACTTATCACCAATAATTGGGACATCGATTAAATCCATAACTTCTATAAATGTTGAGAAATCACCCATCTCAGATATGTTGTTGCCTCTTATTCCTTTCCTCTCCTCATTTGCCTTTACAGAATTGAAATCACCCGTCAGCATCCACTCACCTAGTGGAAGTTTCGCATTCAATGAAATAAGTTTAGACCACATGGTCTTCTTATCAGCTAGGTTACAAGGCGAATAAATGTTTACTAGATAACACTTCACTCCTTTCTAATGTCCACATATTCCTAAGTATCCCCTACCTTTGAAACTAAATTCGGAAGAGAAAGTTTCTTTTCGCCAAATTGAAACCATACCTCCTGATAAGCCTACAAAAGTCGAGGCTGACCAATTCAATCCTCCTATACCCCAAATACTTTGAACAATATTTTCACACATTACATGTATCTTTGTCTCTTGGATGAAGCACACATCTGCATTGCCTGAAACAAGAATCTGATTCAAACGTCTTCTCTTCAATGAAGAGGCACACCCACGTACGTTGTAAGATACACTATTCATGGTACACGGATTTCTTTCCCCATCCTATCTTAAAATATCTTCTTATCGTGTTACTCCAAATTCCTGATTATCTGCTCGAATACTTCATCGTCTTCTTCACCATCTACTCCCATCTCCTTAATCATATTCATACTATGGTTGGAATTCCTTCCAATATTTTCTTCATTCTGATATTACCTTGGATTACATCAGAATCTCCTATTGATTCACAACAAAGCACGAAACCACCGGAATAATGCAAAGATTTATCCCCTATCATCAAAGAATTCGTACCACAGGATTTGTTTTGTGTCTGAGGAATCTTGTTGTGGATAAGAGCAGAAAAGTAAGAAGGGGAATAGGGGATTTTAAGTTGATATATCTTAAAATTTTGATTGCAGATTAAACTAAAATTGAATCAGACTTATTTGTATTTAACCTAAATAACCTAAATATTAATATTACCTATTGAGATTAAGACCGACTCAAAACATATCAAACCCAGAAATAAAATTTTTATCTCAATCTTTTTAAAAGTAACATTCTAATAAAATTAATTTATTTTTATTTAAAATTTTATCTTTTAAAGTTCTTAAAATATAATTTTATTTATTAAATTATTTTAATCAATTTGACATTTTTAATTAATAATAAAATCAGTTATCAAAGTTTTGTCTAGAAAAATCATAATAGAGAAAGTATTGCAAAAACTTCTAAAAGTAAAAATCACTAGATAACAAGAGCAGTCAAATTTTTTGTTATCTACGATAGTATTTTTTAAATTAATCAATAAATAAACATACATTTTAAATAAATATATAAAAGTGCTTAATTGCAATAAAAATTAATCTAAAAAATTGCTTTAGTTTTAGAACAAAATCAACTAAAACCTCACCTATGAATAAAATAAAAATGAGACCCTAGACAAGAGCCTATCCCTATAAAGTAGGGTCTGTCCCTAAGTCCGGGCCTTATTCAGACAGGTCTACGAGATTAACTAGTCAAAATTTATAAGAGATAAGTCTTACTAACTCAACCAGTGGCAATTTTATTAAAAATAAAATATTTCTTTAATTTGAATTAATTCTTTCAATTATTCAATATTTTACTAGTGTATATAGTAAACACATATTGTGAGAATTTGCCTTATAGATATGAATTACTATGAAAATAAGTTTTAACAATTGTGAATATAAATTTAGTTTATATATATATATATATATATATATATATATATATATATATATATATATATATATATATATATATATATATATATATATATAGGATCAAATAGCACATTCATCTAAGTCCCACATCGGATAGTATAAAAAAATGTGAGACTTAAAACTCACACTTGTTTCTCAACATAATTTACATTTATTTTCCAACAATATATATATATATATATATATATATATATATATATATATATATATATATATATATAATTTGACTCTGACTTTTTATAAAAATTAAATTAACTTAAATTAATTTTTATTTTGATTTGGAAAAAAAAGTTCACATGTGACGACCATATTACTAAGGTATGTTTTACTGAGAATAATCTAAATTTCATTTAAAAAAATAAAATTAAAACTTATCAAAATCTAAAAATAGACACTTATAATCTTAAAAACTTATTTTGTAAGTATAAGTTAAATCAAATATGAAATCTAATATATCATCATAATTTACTAATTGAGCATACAATAATGTATAAGATCAACAATCAAGCTTTATCCTATTAAGTTTTATCATATTTAGTGGGATCGATTATATAGATCAAATTTCGGCATAATGTTTTATTTAGAATTATATTTTTTTTAGTAAAATAATTAATGTCAAGATTTTTTTTAATATTTTCTTATATAATTTTTGTACTTCTTCTACTACTAGTTGTTTGACTCTTTTTTGTTAAATATGTAATTTATTGTTTTACAAAGATTATATTTGATTTGATTTAGAAAGATCAGATTTGATTTAGAAAGATTAGATTAGATATTTTTTGGGTTTTTATAGTTTGCGCTTTAACATGAGATGTAAGTTAACATAAATCTATAAATAGGAAGGAACCCTTATCATTGTAATCATCAAGTTTGATAATCACGGTTTTGCAGTCGCAAAGTGATAATAAAATTTCACAATTGTGGGCAGAGAGAAACTCTGCAGATTTTCTTCTTCTTCTCCAACGTTATTTTCTTTTCTCTTTCTCAACATTTCATTGTCATTGCGTGAGTGAGATAAAAATCTTGAGATCAAGATTGAATAGGAATTCTCCATAGATCGTGGTTGAATTCCAACATCTGGTATTTAGAGCTCCGGTTTTGATTCAAGGGAAGAACAACTGTGATGGCGATGAATCACCCGAACGATCACTTTCCAGCAAATCTTCCGATTTTCAAGAAAGATAATTATGAGAATTAGTGCAAGCAGATTAAGGTGGTTTTCTGTTACCAAGATCTTTGGGATCTTGTGAAGGAGGGATTATCACCGCTTGCAGAAACTATGACAGATCAGGAGAAAGCAGCATATAAAGAATTGAAGAAGAAAGATTATAAAGCTCTCTTTATAATCCATCAATGTGTTGATCCATATAACTTTGAAAATGTTAGTGATGTAGAATAAGCAAAAGAAGCTTGAGAGATTCTTGAAAAATCGTTTGGAGGCGTAGAAAAGGCGAAAGAGGTGAGGTTACAAACTCACAAAAGGACTTATGAATTACTTTAGATAGAAGACAATGAAAGTATAACCGATTTCTTCACCAGAGTTACCAAGTTGGTGAATATCTTGAGGTCATTGGCTCCAAAATTCGACCACGTGGTAGTAGCCATAGAAGAGTCGAAAGACTTGTTAATATTGACGAAGGAAGAGCTTCAAGGGATGCTTGAGTCTCATGAACAAAGGATGGCTGAAAGAGCTGCAGGACAGTCAAAAAGTGATATGGCTTTGCAGGCGCAACCAGAAAAAGAAAGGAAAGGCAAAGGAAGCTGGAATGGCAACAAAGGTAGAAGAGGTTACACCAATTCGACTGGTCGAAATCAGCATGAAGGAAACTGGTCGAATCAGAGGAAACCCTGGAATTAAGGCAACCAAAGAGGTGGTGTTGCATGTAGAGGAAGAGGTGGTGGTCGAAAGCCTGACAAAAGTCACATTCAGTGTTTCAATTGTCAGAAGTATGGTCACTATTTTAGTGATTGTCCAGAAAAGAAGAAGAATCAAGAAAGTGATGCAAAGCTGGCGAAACATGAAGAAGAAGAAGAAATGTTGTTGATTATCACAACAAGAGACAAAGAGAGATTCCATGACCAGTGGTATTTGAACCCAGGATGCTCATCACACATGACTGGAAGGAAAGATTGGTTTGTCAACATGAAGCCCTCGTCGAAGAACACGGTGAAGTTTGCAAATGACAACACTCTAGCAGCTGAAGGTGTTGGTGATGTTCAGATCATGAGGAAGGATGGCAAGAAATCAATAATTTCTAATGTGTTATACATACCAGGCATGAAAGGTAACCTGCTCAGTATAGGAGAGCTTGTCGAAAAGAACTACAAGGTAGTTGTCGGAGACAAGATGATGAGATCTCTCGACGCAAGTGGTAGGCTGATCTTAAAGGCTCCAATGTCTCAGAATTAGGGGTGGCAAAACGGGCCGCCCGCCCACCCCGCCTTAAGCCCGCTAAAAAAAAGGCGGGGTGGGTAAGCCTGCCAAGTGAAAATGGGCATAAAAATCTAGCTAGCCCCGCCAAGGTGGCGGGTTGGCGGGCAGCGAGCTTGCCCGCCTACTTATTTATTTATTTATTTATTCATTTTTTTAATAGATTAATAGGCTTGTTTTTACATTTCAATTAGATTTTTCACTTATTTTTTAGAACAATTTTTATAAAGCATCTTTGTAACAAATTTTACTTCAAAAAACATTGCATATATTCTTAAATAAATATATAAAATAAAATCATCAAATATTGGAATTACTAGAATTAACTAAAAAAGGGTGGGTTAAGGTGGGACAAGCTAAACGAATAGGTGCGGCGGGCTTTCGCGGGCAGCGGGTTTTGGCGGGGCGGGTTTTGGTGGGTGACGGTCTTTAGCGGGGCGGTCTTTGGTGGGCGGCGAGCCTAAAATCCCGACCCAGCCAGCCATTTTTTGGAGGGTGCGCGGGCCAGCCTGGCGGGGCACGACCCGTTTTGCGACCCCTACTCAGAATAGGACCTTCAAGATTGAACTCAATGTGATGGAGCACAAGTGCCTAGCAACTGCAGCCAGCAGAGATGAGTGGTTATGGCATTTTCAACTAGCTAAAGAGAAGAAATATGGCTTCAGGATTACCTGAAATCGACATTCCAAGTGAATTCTGTGAAGAGTGTGTTTAGTCGAAACAACACAAGAATAGCTTCAGCAAGGATGTAGAAAGGAAGTCAAAGGCAATTTTGTAAGTCATATACTCTGATGTATGTGGTCCAATCCATGTGGATTCGATTGCTGGCAACAGATACTTTGTCACGTTCATATATGATTACAGTCAAAAGCTGTGGACTTACCTCATCAAGAAGAAAAGTGATGTGATTGAGGTATTTTCCTGATTCAAATCTATGGTCGAAAGACGAGGTGGTCGAAAGCTGGAAATTTTGAGGACTGGTGGTGGTGGAGAGTATGTGTCAAAAGAGTTCAATGCATTATGTGAAAAAGAAGGGATTGTGCATGAGGTGGTGCCTCCCTACACTCCATAGAAAAATGGAATTGCAGAAAGAAAGAACAGAACCATCATGAACATGGTGAGAAATATGTTGAATGGAAAGCATCTACCCAAAGAATTATGGGGAGAAGCGGTTTCGACAACAACATATATATTAAACAGATGTCCAACGAAGAAGCTTGAAGGAATCACACCAAAAGAATGTTGGTCTAGTGTCAAGCCTAGCCTCAGTCACTTGAAGGTGTTTGGATTTATAGCTCATAGACATGTGCCAGATCAGTTGAGAAGAAAGCTTGATGACAAGTCGAATTAGATGATCTTGATAGGATATCATTCGACTAGAGGTTACAAGTTGTTCGACTCAGTGAATAAGCAGGTAGTGATCAGCAGGGACGTGATCATATATGAGCTTAAAGAATAGGACATGACTGAGAATGTCAAGAAGGATTTAGTGAGGATCTCTTGTGAAGAACTAGCCACTGAAGTCGAAAGAGAAGTTCAACAGGAACAAGTCA
This sequence comes from Lathyrus tuberosus, assembly GCA_022829125.1. NCBI lineage: Eukaryota > Viridiplantae > Streptophyta > Magnoliopsida > Fabales > Fabaceae > Lathyrus > Lathyrus tuberosus. Next base: position 13,262,039 of record JALAZF010000109.1, read on the forward strand.
GAGATGAAGCAGGCCCAAGCAAACCTTGACGAACAAGACACATTCCTGCAAGGTTGCAAGAATGTGTGACTACTTCAGATGATACGGTCGATGAAGAGGGTGAGCTGGTACATTATGCTTTCTACGCAGATGTCGAACCAGTCAATGCAGCTGAGGCATTGAAAGATTCGAAGTGGGTGAAAGCAATGAATGAGGAGTTAGACTCCATCGAAGTCAACAACACCTGGTCACTTGTCGAATTTCCTCAAGGAAAGAAGGCAATTGATGTGAAGTGGGTTTACAAGGTGAAGGTGAATCCTAAATGAGAAGTAACTCGACACAAGGCGAGACTTATGGCGAAAGGATTTCTTCAGAAGGAAGGAGTCGACTTTGATGAATTTTTTGCACGTGTTTCTAGGATCGAAACAATCAGGTTGGTTGTTGGTCTAGAAAACATGAATAATTGGCACACATGTCAGATGGATGTGAAATGTGCATTCCTGAATGGCCCCTTAGATGAAAGTTTATGTTGCACAACCAAATGGGTTTGTGAAACAAGGTGAAGAAAGAAAGGTGTACAGGTTGTATAAAGCCTTGCATGGACTTAAGCATGCTCCAAGAGCTTGGAATAAGAAGATCGTCAGCTTTCTAAGGGAGAAGGAATTTGTGAAGTGCACAACTGAGCATGGAGTTTATGTAATAAGAAGCAGTAGTGAATTACTTATACTATGCCTCTATGTCGATGACCTGTTAATAATAGGAAGTTGCAAGAAGGAGATCGAAGACTTCAAACATAACTTGAGTGAAGAGTTTGAAATGTCAGACTTGGGGGACCTCTCATATTTCCTTGGCATCGAATTCTACAAGACTAGTAGAGGTTTGATGATGCACCAAAGGCGATATGCAGGCGAAATACTCAAGAGATTTGAGATGCAAGATTGTAACCCAACTTCGACTCCATCTGAGACCATATTGCAACTGTCGAAGCAGTCAGATGAAGATGATGTCGACCCAACCCATACAGAAGACTTATTGGGTCACTTTGATACCTTTGTCACACAAGGCCTGACTTAGCATACAACGTGGGTATGATAAGTAGATTCATGCAGAAGCCAAATGTATCACACCTAGCAGCAACGAAGAGGATACTGAGGTATTTGAAAGGGACTCTCAACTACAGCATTTTGTTTCCTGTAGCTGATGAAGGAAGAGAATGCAAGTTAGTGGGATACACCGACTCTAGTTGGTGTAGTGATGTTGAGGATAAAAATTCAAAATTGGCTATGTGTTTATGTTGGATGGTGCACCAGTTGCTTGGAGTTCAAGAAAGGAGCCAGTAGTGACATTTTCATTATACGAAGTAGAATATATATAGTTGTTTCTCTTTGTGCATGTCACGCAACCTGGATGGTGAACCTAGTCGAGGAGATCATAGCGAAAAATCATGGAGCAATTACCATGAAGATCTAAAACATGTCATCTACTAACTTGGCAAAGAATCCAATAGCACACGTGTAGCGCGATTTTTGTGGTCCTGAGTCACGATCGCACGGGTACTACAGTTCGATTCATTTTTATCCTATTGAGCTGATTAAGGAAGGGAAAAATATGTCTCCAATTAACCCTGCTTGCATACTGAGTTTGAACAGCGGTCTGTTAGGTTACAGATGCTATGTGGAGGTGAGCCCAATCTTCGGTTATTTCGGTTGAGAACACGGTGTTTAGACTATTGGTGAGGTTTTTGATATTGTGTTTAGATTTGATGCTCTTGGGTTGATTTAGTGGAGATACTGGATTTTGGGTTTTTGATTAGTGTGAGATTCTTGTAATCTTATGCCTACGTATCCCCGTTTGACGAAACAGGGAAATCAGAGCGATCGTAGTTCCTCCTATTCTATGGGAGGAAAAAGGTCATTTTGGTGTCTTGTTCAAAGCCCAAAACGTGAAGCTAAATGTGGTTTGTATCTTGTTCAAAGCCCAGGATGTGAAGCTGAAGGGTCTATTTGTATCTTGTTCGAAGCCCAAGATGTGAAGCTGAAGGGTTTTGACTTTAGAGAGAATTTGTCATCTCTAAAGAGGGGTATTTGGTCTGTTTGTCACAACTGTTGGGTGACTGATTATAAAGGAGAATTTAATTTAACTGGGATATGTGAATCCAGCAATGCCATAATTTCCTTTATAGGGGATTTTAACCTGAAGAAGAAGACTTTAACTCAGTGTAGAGTAATGCCATCTTTCCTTAGGAATTTCTCATGCTAAAAGAGGGACAGTGGCGTGGATGTAAATATTCCAGAGGCTTGCCGCTTACAGCAATTAGATGAAGGGAAAGGAATTGTTAATGTTTATATGCTGTGAGTAAGGCATAGATTGATGCCAAAAGGTTGATTGGCTCAACCGAGTTTTCCTTATACAAAGCCTAAGAGGAGGCTATTAACCCAACAAAAGGGTGTTTTTTATATGTCTCGTACGAAGCCCGAGATATAGGCTGAAAGGGTTGACTCAACAAGAGAGTGCTATTATACTCAACAAGAGAGTGTTTTATACTCAACAAGAGAGTATTTTATACTCAACAAGAGAGTGTTTTCTATCTCGTACGAAGCCCGAGATGGAGGCTAAAGGGTGATTGACTCAACAAGAGAGTCTTTTATACTCAACAAGATAGTGTTTTAGTATCTCGTACGAAGCCCGAGATGGAGGCTAAAGGGTGTTTGACTCAACAAGTGAGTCTTTTATACTCAACAAGAGAGTGATTTGTATCTCGTACGAAGCCCGAGATGGAGGCTGAAAGTGTTTGACTCAACAAGAGAGTCTGAAAAGGTTAGCCCCGCTGGGGAGAATCATTGTACAAAGCCCAAGAGGAGGCTATCCGTTGGCGACAGTTTCAGTTTAGTGACAGGTCCAGCATGTTGGATAAAAGAGAAAATCAGTTCTTATAAAGGGAACGATTAAGGGTAAGGCTGTGCTTTGGTACTGATTAGAGAATCAGGGTTATTTCCTGTTCTTTAAGGAAATGGGAATTCCAAAGGGTATTGAGACTGTCCAAGTCTATTGGTGTTTTGAGAAATCGATTCTCAGATAGTGAGTGATCTTTGTATGATGCCCAAGAGAAGACTGGTATGTTAAGGGATGAAGGTCAACCCATTAACAGGTCTGACACTTGACTCAGAAAGATAGCTCTAGCAAATTGATGACTAGGTTCTGTTCCTATACCTGTAGAGGTCTCTGGGTCCTTGTACTAAGCTCAAGAGAAGGCATGAGAACTTTTAAGAAGCCGAAGGGTCCTTGTACAACGCCCAAGAGGAGGCGGGGATGCTTTTAGGAAGCCTGTGGGTCCCCAAACCTCGAGAAGTTCAAGACATGTTATTCACAGAGAATATATCAAGCCAGGAAAGTCCGAGAATTTGGAAGAAACTCAAGAGATGCCATTCACGGAGAATAGATTAACTCTGGGGAGTAGAGTTTCTTTAATGATTTCTAAGAGTGACAGTCTGAGAAAGGGTTCACCAGAATGCTGCCTTTCACGTCTCCATATTGTTTAACCCCAAGAGGAGGGAAGACTGTGTCTGGTAATCCTATGGGGATCTAGTTTTGTTTGTATTCAAGAGTGACCAACAGGGTTTTACCTAGTGCTAGACGTAGTTGCCGGGGAAAACTCTAAATAGCTATACTAGTATTACACAGTTGATATCTGACAAGTATATAAAAGTTTGTGAAAGAAGACTTACAGTGAGCAGCCCCACAATACAGTTATATATATATATATATATATATATGGGTTAAATATACAAACCCCCCTGCAATGTTAGCGAGTTTTGCTTTTCCCCCCTCCCTGCCTTTTGGCAACGGTTTTTTCAAAAAAACCATTGCCAAAACCTGCCTTTGGCAACGGTGGGGGGTAAACCGAAACTCGCTAACATTGCAGGGGAGGTTTGTATATTTAAGCCTATATATATATATATGAAAGCGGATAAAGAAAGCGGGTAAACACTTACTCGGTTGTAGAGCTTCCATGCTGTTTGGTTAGTTGATCAACAAAGAAAACTTTGATAACAATATTATATTCTAAATCAAAGGAGAAAGTTCTTTGAAAATATTGTTGGGGCTTACAGCTCAAGGAGAGGCCCAGGGTTTAACGATGATTGCACCGTTGTTTTGAAATTGTACAGGGACTTATACAAGTGACTGAGGCCCAAAAAAGGTTTTCTGTACAAAGGGATGGATCTTACACTCTCTCAAGAGGCCCAAAGGTTTTTAAAGAAAAGGAATGGGGCTTATAACACGAGGGTAGGCCCAGTTAGCTTTGCTAACAAAAAAGGCGACGATCGCGCTGTTGTTTTTGAAAACACAGTGGGACTTATACAATGACTGAGGCCCAAAAAGGTGGTGTATTTACAAAGGGGTTGGGTCTTACACTCTAATAGAGGTCCATTAATGATTTTAAAATAAAAGATGGGGCTTACAACTCAAGGAGAGGCCCAAGGTTTTTGTTTGAAAAATGACGATCGCGCCGAGATTTCTTTAACGTATTAGGACTTATACAATGCACTGAGGCCCAAAAAAGGTTTTAGTCTTAAAGAGCGGTTGGGTCTTACACTCTATTAGAGGCCCAAAGTGTTTGAAAAAATTTTGATGAGGGTTGAATTAATCAAAACCCTAATTTGTTTCCAAAATATATTTTAATTGAATAAAAATTCAATTAAAATGACCAAAATTGTTAAACATGTGTGAAAAACAAATTTTGATCTTGGATTAATGATTGAAAAATCATGTTTATATCCACAAAATGATTGGAAATCAATTAAGTTTGGAAAATCATGGTGGGAAAAATATTTTAAATGTTAAAAACAAATAAAACATTAATTCTTTGCAAAAATATCAAATATATGAAATAAATAATATTTTTGGGATTTTTTGGTAAAATAAAATATTTTAACATTTTTGTGAATTATTAAAAAAAGAATCAATTCAAAATCATTAAAACTCATAGAGAAATTAATTTTTGAATCAATTAAATAAAATCACAAAATTCAAATATTCAAATATTCAAAAATGGCGCCAAGAACATGGCAAGAACACGCGCCACCCTCTGTTTCTGCAGATTTGCATTTTCCATCCAATCTCACTGAATACTTGATTATATCATGCAATCTACATATCAATTTGCTCATTTTCACCTCACGACCATGTCTATGGTCATTACTTTCATTTATTTTAAGCATAGAATAAGAAATCAAAGAGAAACCTCAAGAACCCTAAAATTTGCATGAAGGCTCACAAATTCCATACACGATTCAAACAACGTAATTGATTGAGGGAAAACACTCCATGCATGATTATGAACATATGGCCAAATTATTGTGTAGCAAAAAATGCATGGATCATAGAGTTAGAAGAGCTCATGCTTACCCCTTGCAGCTGGTGATCGTGTTTTGTGTTAGAGGTGTTACAGCTTGGTTCCAAGGATATGGACAGCTTCCCTAGGTGCTATGGAGTGTGTTTAGATGCTTGGAATGAATGCAAATGATCTGGAACTTGAGATGGTACCCCAATTGCAAATCTGTCAAGAACTTGAGCAATTGGCTAGTGATTTTGTGATTTTGGTGTTCCAGATGTTATGTGAGTGTTTGGATCACTTTTATATGATGTTTATGAGGTGTGTGTGTGTGTGTGTGTGATTGGTTTGGTTGGAATTGCTGTCAAACTCAAAACCCGATAGTGACTTGCTTTGGAAGGCAAATTTGGAAGTGAGAAGGTGATTTTGAGGAAAGCATCTGTTTGATGGCTTTGGTGTACTCAAACTGATCATAAATGAGCTCTATTTATAGTGGATCAAGTTTGTTTTGCAAGCAATAGTGAATGGCAACTGCTGCAGAGGTTTGGCCAATGTTGATCAATGATAATCCAAGTCTCCTCTAGCCATTGACTAGAGGTTAGGGCACAGGCTGCTGGTTCCCTTGGTCTTGGATAAGTCTTGACTGAATTCAGTTGGAAATGGCTCAGTCCATGCCACCTTGGTGCACCCATTAAATGCTCCAAACCAAAATTGGAGTCTTGTCCCTCTTTTAGGCATTTATAGGTTTGGCATGCTACTTTTGGTTCCAAAGACTTGGGAGGCTGATGAATCAGTGTTTGTCCCTCCTTGGTCTCCCCCTGAGGTGTTCATATGGATAAGTGTGTTTGTCATTTGCACAAATTTGGCAAATCGAGCAAAATGCACAAATCTGCCTTGCTTTGACAGTTTTCAGCAAGGCATATTGCCATTGTCATATCTCATGGCTCAAGTTGAATTTGATGGAGCTCTTGGCCATTTTGGAAAGCCCTCATATGATACAACAACTGTTTGATCATAGTTGGTTTTGATACCTTTTGGATCCAAGTGAAAAATGTCCCTACATTTGGAAAAAAGTGAAGGCAGATTCTGACTTAGTGAAAATTTCACAAAGTGTTGGAAAAAAGTGACATTTTCACTTTTTGTGATTTTGATCATTCCATAACTTAAAATCCACGAGGAAATGGAATGAGTTGTGTTTGAAGCTTTTGTAGAGGGCCATGAGAGCTACAAATCCAGCTTTGAATGGGGAAAAATGGCCTTGTGGTTTAGGAGTTATGATCCTCCAAAGTTGGTACCCTTGCCACTTTATTTCATAACTTAGAAAATTTCTAAGTTTTTTTTATGGTTACCCCTTTTACAAGTTATCCCACTTTTCTTGATTTTTCTTGATGAATGATGATTTCAACCACACATTAACATCATTTTAGGGTCAAAGAATCATAATTGTGAAAAATCTCAAAAAGTCAAAGTTGACTTTTGTGCACAGTTGACTTTTTGTCAGATGAATTCCAAATTGTGCAATCCTCTATGAAATCAAGTCCTTGACCTAAATCAAACTTGATGAATTAATTTCATAGGTGTCATAGGGTGTATTGAATCATGTCCTAGGGTTTGGGAGCATGTCTTGGTCAAAAGTTAAAGGCACAGTTGACTTTTTCCGCGAAACCCTAATTGTGGTTCTGGTGAATTTGAAACTTGTGCACCAAGCTTCTTGGATCAATCCATTGTTGCAAATGGATCAATATGGTTTATTAGAGACCCTCAAATCCTCTTGAGGTCTTGGCTCATGATTTGTCCCAAAAGTTAACTTAGGGGTGAATTAGGTCAAGAAACCCTAATTCCTGACTTTTAGTAAATGCATCCCCTGAGGCTAAATTGACTTGATGATTGGATTTATGATGTCCCTTGGAGCATCTTAGGTTATGCTTTGAAGCATTGGCTCATGCCCAGAGGAAAATTTCCATCTGGAGGCCCTGGTCGACCAAAATCCTAATTTGGTGACACTGGTGATCTTGAGGCTTGATCCACTCAGAATGTTGCAACCTTGTGCTTGATTCTTACTGTGGGAGTCCTCTTAATCCATTGTGGATGTTTGAGAGGTTAGACAAGTTAAATATCATGTCAATTCTTGATTGATCATTTGTCTAAGGGTCAGAGAGGGCTTGAAACCCTAATTTTTTATAGTAGTGAATGCTCACCCATCTTTGGGGAGATTGATGAGGCATGATGGTACATCCATATTATGATGATGATTTGCCCAATGATGAGAAATCTTAGTGGTCAAAATTTGGGGTATGGCAGATGCCCCTATTTAATCTTCTTGGACCCGAAGGTGTGAATGGCGAAGGTATTCGGGCATTCGGGGTGCAAGAGGATTAAATATCGGAATACCCAAAATTTTGATGGTGATTAAGGAATGGTAGTTCACGCATCCTTCTTCTTTTGCTAAGCAATGATGCTTAGAAAAGGTAAACTTCCCCTCGGTCCTGGTCTTCAGCCAAGGAACTGGTCTCAGTTTTCTTTTGAAATAAACCTCCCCTCGATCCTGGTTTCCTACCAAGGAACTGGTCTTAGTTTCTGAAATAAACTTCCCCTCGATCCTGGTTTCCTACCAAGGAACTGGTCTAAGTTTCTGATGTAATCTTCCCCTCGATCCTGGTTTCCTACCAAGGAACTGGTATAAGTTTCTGATATAAACTTCCCCTCGATCCTGGTTTCCTACCAAGGAACTGGTCTAAGTTTCTGAAATAAACTTCCCTTCGATCCTGGTTTCCTACCAAGGAACTGGTCTCAGTTTCTGATGTAAACTTCCCCTCGATCCTGGCTTCCTACCAAGGAACTGGTCTAAGTTTCTGAAATAAACTTCCCCTCGATCCTGGTTTCCTACCAAGGAACTGGTCTAAGTTTATTTTGTCAATAAACTTTCTTGACAAAAAACGCTATTCGTAGCGTTTTTTCTTCAAACTTCTCGCTGAATTTTCCTGGGGAGATGCCATTTGAGAGAAAATATTTGATGTCAGAGTTGCTGGGGAACCCAGTCGTCTGAGTTGTAGAGGTGTACAAACTTCTCCGTTGGAGACGCCATTTGTCGACTCTATTGGGGAAAACGAGTCTCTTGAGAGACTGTCTCCGCTTGGGTATTACATCATAATTTTCTCGGGATCTTCTCGGAGAAATGTCATATGATGTGATCCAATTTTGAGGTGCTGATGACTTCATTAACATTGACTCTTTTGGAGAGAAAAATCAATGTGTTGCTGAGAGTCATTAGTAGTGAGGCTTTCTCTGGGGATTTTTCCTTAACCCGGGAAAGCGAGGATACCATCTTCAATGACGAAGAGTGATGTTTGTCGAAAGTTCTCTGGCCTTTCAGAGGTTCAAGTTACCAAAGTGGTCAAGGGACCAACTTGTATCCAGAAATAAACTGGAGGCGAGGTTGTTCAGATGGTTCACTTCCTGACGAGGAAAGGGCTGACAACTCGATTGAGAGGACTTTTATCACTAGGGGACAAGACCGACTGGAGTGATAGTGATGCAATATGAATGCGAATGTAAATCAATAATGCATGATGTATGTATGTTTATGCTGACAAAACTGACACGACATACAAATTGACGGATGAACACGACTGAATACTCGGCCACTGCGGGGGATGAAAAGTATCACTGGTCCAAAAGTAGCAATTCTGCCTTGCTTAGGAGAGATAGTCCCTATTGGGAGCTATGTTGGTCGGGCTTAGGAGGTAAGAACTCTGCAGGGGGTGTCAAATGGAGTATTCGCATCTGACATAACTGATCATTTAATCAAGTGCACTGGTTTAGAAGGAGTACTTTGATTTTGCACTTTGAAGCCCGCTTACTTCTGAAGGAGCGATCGATGTTCAACAGTCAAAAGAAATTGTCATCTTTATTTTAAAAAGCAGAAAAAGTTTTAACAAGTAAATTCATTTTTGTTTTATTTCAAGAATCATTGATCATGTTAAAATGTCGTTCTGTAAGGCTAAAACAAATAAGAATTGCAAACAAAAGCACAAGGGCTCAAATTTTATTGATAGGATGGAAATCAGCCAAACGCGTGATCCCATAGAGTATTTACAAAGTTAGAAAATGGTAATTTACGGGAACAGGGCTACATTAAAACATAACGACCACTATCCTTCTACCAACTTTGAATTCTGGGCATCTTGAGCTTCTGTCGAAGATGACCCTGACTGGAGTTTTCTGACGGATGGTGTAACTGCGGCTGAGGGACTTACCCCTATTGAACATAGTTACTTGCCATTATCCCTAAATTTTTCCTGGATTGTACTTTGAGATTTTTAATCCACCGGGATGATTTTTGATTATGTCTCTAATTTTTGCATGGACCGCCCTTTCGGGTTTTCAATCCACCGAGACTTTTTTTTTTAGTTTAGGTGAAGTATTTCTTGACTACGTCAACATTCCTAGGGTAGGCAAATTCCTCTCTATCCATGGTTGCGAGTCCCAAGGAGCCGCCTGAGAAAGCTTTCTTGACCCCATTAGGGCCATCGTAATTCGGAGTCCATTTGCCCCGGGAATCAGTGAGAAATGATTGTATCTTTTTGTGCACAAGGTCTCATTTCCTGAAGACGCGAGGTCAAACCTTTTTGTCAAACACCTTCTTCATTCTCTGTTGATACAACTGACCGTGGCATAGAGCCGTGATTCTTTTTTCTTTGATCAGATTCAGTTCGTCGTGTCGGCTTTGACACCATTCAGCCTCTGTTAGCTTAGCTTCCATCAATACTCGGATTGATGGGATCTCTACTTTGATGGGGAGCACTGCTTCCATGCCATATACTAGAGAAAAAGGGGTTGCCCCTGTTGAAGTGCGGACAGATGTGTGATAACCGTGAAGAGCAAAGGGTAGCAACTCGTGCCAGTCTTTATAGGTTACAACCATCTTTTGAACGATCTTCTTGATGTTCTTGTTAGCCGCTTCTACCACTCCGTTCATCTTGGGTCGGTAGGGAGATGAGTTATGTTGTTCGATCCTGAACTCTGCGTACAACTCTTTCATCATCTTATTGTTCAAGTTGGATCCATTATCAGTAATGATCCTGCTCGGAACACCATAACAGCAGATGATATTATTTTTGATAAATTAGACTACCACATGTCGGGTTACATTGGCGTATGACGCTGCTTCGACCCACTTGGTGAAGTAGTTAATGGCTACAAGAATGAACCAATGTTCGTTCGAAGCCTTTGGTTCAATCATGTTTATCATGTCGATTCCCCATATGGAAAAAGGCCATGGGGAAGAAAGAATTTTGAGATGTGTTGGTGGTACATGGATTTTGTCGGAGTATATCTGACACTTGTGACACTTCCTCATGTACTTGTAGCAATCGGATTCCATGGTCAACCAGTAGTACCCTGCTCTCAGAATTTTTCTCACCATTGTGTGTCCGTTGGCATGAGTGCCAAAGGATCCTTCGTGAATTTATTTTATCAACATATCTGCTTCTGGTCTGTCTACACATCGGAGCAAGACCATGTCAAAGTTCCTCTTATAGAGTGTATCACCGCTCAGAAAGAAATTGCCAACCAGCCTCCTGAGGGTTTTTATGTCCTTCCTTAGTTCCCCAGGTGGGTACTCTTGTTTCTGAAGGAAGCATTTGATATCGTGATACCAAGGTTTGTTATCTATGACTGCTTCAATCGTGAAGATGTAAGCGGGCCTTTCAAGGCGCATTATGTCGATCTTAGGTAGGTCGTTCCATTGGCCTACACTAATCATGGAAGAGAGAGTGGCTAACGCATCAGCCATGTGATTCTCTTCATGAGGGATATGATGAAACTCGATTCTGTTGAAGAAGGGTAACAACCTTCTCGCATATTCTTTGTAAGGAATCAGTCCTGATTGGTATGTGTTCCAATCTCCTCTGATCTGGTTGATAACCAGGGCTGAATCTCCATATACATCCAAGTTTTTTATCCTTAAGTCGATCGCTTCTTCGAGACCCATGATACAAGCTTCGTATTCGGCCTCGCTGTTTGTGCACTTGAATGTAAGTCGGGTAGTGAAGGGAATGTGGGTACCCTGAGGTGTTATGATGATTGCCCCAATTCCGTTCCCGTAATGATTGACAACTCCGTCAAAGATAAGTCCCTATTGGGAACCTGGTTTTGGCCCTTCACTGGGTAGTGGTTCATCACAATCTTTCATCTTTAGATACATGACATCTTCATTTGGGAAGTCAAATCCGATTGATTCTTAATCGTCAATCGGCTGATGAGCCAAATGATCGGCTAAAATACTTCCCTTAACGGCTTTTTGAGAATGGTACTCTATGTCATATTCTGATAACAACATCTGCCAACGGGCAATCGTTCCCGTGAGAGCAGGCTTTAAAAAGACGTACTTGATTGGATCCATTTCTGAGATTAACCAAGTAGTATGACGAATCATGTACTGGCGAAGACGTTTGGCCGCCCAAGCCAAAGCACAACAAGTTTTCTCAAGCATAGTATACTGTCGTACCTAGAAAAATACGATCCCCGCGATGAACGCGGAAAAAACTGTTCGAAACAGAGTCGCCACCGAACTTTATTCATCCCAAAAGAGGGAAAGGAAAATATCGAGAAAACCTTTTGAAATGGATAAGAAAATAGTCATCGCAACCAAATTCGGGTTCGGGAGTCGGTTACGCAAGAGGGAAGGTATTAGCACCCTCTACGTCCGTTGTACTCAACGGGAACCTCTTGATTCGATTCGTGAGAAAGGTTAGATAGGGTTTGTTTGTTATCTTCTAAGGTAAAAGGATTTGTTTTTGAAAGGGAAAAGGGGTGGGTTTTTTTATTAGTGTGCTCGGCAAGGATTAGAACCCTTCGGCCTACGTATTCCCTCGTGCAATGGGAAAGTCAGAGCATTCGTAGTTCGTGGGACTACGGTTGTTTGGTTTGTGTTTTTTAAACGAACGAGTGTTTAATTCGCATTCTAACTGCTAAACGTTGGCTTGTCTGCTTGTCAAGGGAGGCTGAAGCACTAGTTCATATGCGCGGAAGAATGGATTAAACAATGTTCTTTTTGTGAAAAGTTATTTGATTTGGATTAAGTGTGTTAAGATTTGATTGAAAAAGAATTTAATTGGTATATGTTTTAAGGTTTCGGTCGCACGGAGGCGAGGAAAGGATAATTTTGATCGTATTGGATGTTTTAAAGGTGACAATTGCTCACACAAGAGTAAGAGAACTCGCACCCAAGCAATCGACGAATTAAGGATTATGTCTTTTAGAAGTGTCAATTGTTCACACACGAGTAAAAGAACTCGCACCCAAACAATTGATGAGAAGGGCCAAAGACTCGACCACCCTCACTTCACCTTTAGTAAAATGTGTTTAAATAGGTATTAAGTGTTTTAATAATTGCTTGGAAAAAAAGTTTAAATGTAGTCGAGTTGCAAGTTTTTTAAGGTGTCAATTGTTCACACACGAGTAAGAGAACTCGCACCCAAACAATCGACAAATTAGGGTTTATGTTTTTTAGAAGTGTCAATTGTTCACACACGAGTAAGAGAACTCGCACCCAAACAATTGAGGAGAAAGGTTAAAGACTTGGCCCCCCTTCACATCACCTTTTAGTAAAAATGTGTTTAGATAGAGATGAAGTATATTAATGATTACTTAGGAAAAAGTTTGAATATTGTTAAGTTTCGCGTGTTTAAGAGGCGTCAATTGTCCACACACGGGTAAGAGAACTCGCACCCAAACAATTGAGAAGTTAAGGTTTAAGTTTTTTAGAGGCGTCAATTGTCTACATATGAGTAAGAAAACTCGCACCCAAACAATTGAAGAGAAAAACCAAAGACTTGATCCCCCTCCTTTTCACCTTTTAAGAAATAGTGTTTAAGTATGATTATGTTTATTAATTTGATTTAAGAAAAATACTTGACGTTGATCCAGGTTTGAATTTGCGTATGGAATGGTTGAGGACTAACGAAGAGGAGGTCCTATGGTTTAAGGTAAGGTCGATTGCGAGGCAAAAGTGCTCGACTTACAAGAGAAGTGGAGAGACTTGATATGTGGATCAAGTGAATGCTATGGAGATTAATTGTATTTGATTTGTGAAAATACTTGACATTGGATCAAGCTTGTTTATTGTTGTAAAAAGAGATTGATTTTAATCTTATGGGAGAGGAATGTAATTAACCAAGTGGGAATAATCGAGCCATGATTAAAATGAGTCAATCACATACATGCATACAAATCAAAATAAAATGGGTAATCGTTGCATAAGGCCCAAGAGGAGGCAAAAGGGAGGTCGGTTGCGATCGTGAAAACGATCGACTTATCAGGTATGAAAATGATTGACACAACGTCCAAATATTAGTTGAAAAACATTTTGATTTGAATAAACACGCAATGACATAGCATAATATAATCAAGACATGAAATAAATCCACAAGAGAAAAACATACACCTCACAAAGATTAAAAATCAAGCAAAGTGGGGGGAAGAAATATGCTTATAACATGGATACAATCCTAGAATGAGGCATAAAATCGAGATTCTAGGGGTACCTAACGGAGAAGGTCCGTTGCCTCTTCAAAGAATGCAAAAAGGCTCAAGAATTGGTAGAAGCTTCACCATTATCAATCCAATTAATCCTCAAGTGTCCAACGTCACAAATCAAAATCCAAGATCAACTAAGCCAAAAATCAAAAGTGCTAACAAGAGAAACCAAAAGTTAGTAAGAACTTAAAAAAAAGAAAGTCAATTACAATTCTAATCAAAATTAACTAAGAAATTAATCATAGGCCTCAATAAAAATTCGATTCTAATTAAACAATGTTTAACAAAATCTATTTAGAAAATTAATAAGCCAAATATTAACGTAAATCAAAATCTAAAAATTTAAACCAAATCTAAAATCAAATTCTAGATGAATAACAGTAAAACTAATTAGTCACCTCAAAATTAATCAAGATTAAATTAAACCAAATCAAAGTTAATAACCATATTAAAAATAAACAAACAAGATTCAATAGGGATGCAGCATATCCAAGGAGGGTGCGGATCAAAAGCTACTGCGGGCTCTAAGCCCAACCCAAAACACAAAGCTCCTTTCTTCAAAAAAAGAAAAAAAAAACACTACTACCAGATAAAGTGAAAACAAGTGATAGTAGCGTGCATCACGGTTCCACACATTTCATCGTCATCATCGATCGCATCAGACGGAGGGAAATGATACGCTTGAGGTATCATCATCGTCGCGTCACAACTCGTCGGTCAAACCCCTACCCTTCTCCTTTTCATCACCGTGAAACCCTTGTCGTCACGTCGCACCAAGAAAAGGGAAAGGCGAATCGCTCAGAGCTCATAACCACCCTTCTTTCACGAATCATTCTCGATCCTCTTCGATTTGTCATCTCGCCTCAAATCTCTCTCGGTTTACGACGGCTCTCCTCCCTCGGTTTCGTTCGCTTCAAGTTTTCCGGTTGGTGATTGCTGAAGAAGATGGATGAACGAGGTTTGTTTGGTTTTGCTCAAATTATTCAATCTCCATCATCTCTTCTTCAGATAAATCAGACGAACATGAAGTCGCATCAGTGACACGTGCACATCGCTTTCAATCTAACCTTCAATTCGTTCACCCCGTCTCAATCATTACGCGTTTGTTTGAGTTTCCAGGCTTGTGGTTCGATTCACTTCAATTGCTCAGGTTTTGTTCCATTGAAGTTCTTTGGGCTTCGATCTAAATCTCCCTTTTCCTTTACTGGTTCAGTTTCTAGGTTTGTGTGGGTGTTGAATTTTCCAACGTGTGAGTATGAATATGAAGAAGGTTTAAAGGGAGAGTTTGTGCAAGGTTCAGAGGGTAAGTCACAAGAAGAAGAGGTTTTACGTACGAGTGAGGTAGTGGAAATTTGGAGAGAGTTTTTTTTCTGTCAATTGAAGTTTGGTTGGGTGATATCAATTGTGAAATTGTTGCTGTTTTCTGTTGTGAATTTCGTTTTTCTGAAGAAACATTGTGTTGTGAGAGTTGGGTTTTTTTTGGAAGAGGTTTTCAGATTTGAGAATCAGTTAATTGTGGAGTCGAAGGATGGCTTAGTATTGAAGGTTGATTGAGGTTTGTGGAAGAAGGTTGGAGATTAGTTTTTGCAGAATAACTTTGGCTGCGTGAACAGTGTCTCCCCCCGAAAATTGTGCATTGAATTCCTTTATATCCGTGAGATTAGGGTTTCTGCTGTTGGACTGAGTTTTGTTTAACAGGCCTTGTTGATTTCTCTGTATTGGGCTTTTGGATTGTGTTAAGAATTGGTCAAAGTGGAATGGATTAAAAAAGGATTGGGAAAGATGGTTAATAAAAACAATGGTAATGAACACCTAATGGAAAATGGAAATGGGTATGGATGAATATTAATAATTGGATAAAAATGGTTTAAAATGGATTTAGAAAAAAAAGATTTGGATTCAAAAGTGGTTTATAGATAAAAATAAAATAAAATGGATATGGGTTTTGAAAGTGATTATGGATGGAGAATTGGATAAATGGATAAAAATGAATTGAAGAGCTTTAATTAGATAATAAGAAGGATGGATTTTTAGAATTGGATCTGGATATTTTGAGAGAAAAAGGTTTATGGATTTAATTTGGATAAATTAAAAGGATATGGATAATGGAAAAAAAATGGGTTTAGGGTGGATATAAAAATATGGATTAAAAAACAATGGTTAACATGGATGTTGAAAAAGACTTTGGTTAAAGAATGGATATCTAAATTGAATATCTAAATTATAAAAGCTGGGTAAAATAAAAAACTACTAAAAAAATGGTAACACAAATAAATGGTTATTTGACAGAAAAAAGGTTATTGACTTTTTTGGATAAATGGCCTTGCTGGATTAAGAAATTGAGAAATGGATTTTGGATTAGAAATGGTTTGGAAAAGGAGAATGTACAGATGTGAGTTATGCACAGGTAGGACAAATTTGGGGTATGACAGATGCCCCTATCTAATTGGCTTGAACCTGAGAGAGTGAACGGCTGCATAGCGTTCATTTTAAGGGTAGAAGTCAATTAGATATAAGAATGCCCCAAAAATTTGTCTCACAAAAGGTAAAGTGCCATGGAGTACGAGTTGGCAGAATGAGGCAGCGGTGTCCAAACTGAACAAAATAACTTGAGGTCCTTTGGATGGTCGAAGCAGTCCCTTATCCATTAAGGTTCTCCGATGATACCAAAGTAGTATCTTTAGAAGCAGAAGATTCTCTGGATCGTCGAAGCAGTCCCTTATCCATTAAGGTTCCTCGATGATACCAAAGCAGTATCTTTAGAAGCAGAAGATTCTCTGGAACATTGAAGCAATACCTTATCTGTTAAGGTTCCTCAACGATACCAAAGCAGTATCTTTGAAAGCAGAAGATTCTCTGGGACATTGAAGCAGTACCTTATCCGTTAAGGTTCCTCAACGATACCAAAGCAATATCTTTGAAAGCAGAAGATTCTTCGGGACATTGAAGCAGTACCTTATCCGTTAAGGTTCCTCAACGATACCAAAGCAGTATCTTTGAAAGCAGAAGATTCTTCGGGACATTGAAGTTGTACCTTATCCGTTAAGGTTCCTCAACGATACCAAAGCAGTATCTTTGAAAACAGAAGATTCTTCGGGACATTGAAGCAGTACCTTATTCGTTAAGGCTCCTCAACGATACCAAAGCAGTATCTTTGAAAGCAGAAGATTCATCGGGACATTGAAGCAGTATCTTATCCATTAAGGTTCCTCGATGATACCAAAGCAGTATCTCTGAAGGCAGACGATTCTCTGGGTCGTCGAAGCAGTCCCTTATCCATTAAGGTTCCTCGATGATACCAAAGTAGTATCTCTGAAGGCAGACGATTCTCTGGGTCGTCGAAGCAGTCCCTTATCCATTAAGGTTCCTCAACGATACCAAAGCAGTATCTCGGAAGCAGAAGATTCTCTGGGACATTGAAGTAGTACCTTATCCGTTAAGGTTCCTCGATGATACCAAAGCAGTATCTCTGAAGGCAGACGATTCTCTGGGTCGTCGAAGCAGTCCCTTATCCATTAAGGTTCATCGACGATACCAAAGCAGTATCTTTGAAAGCAGAAGATTCTTCGGGACATTGAAGCAGTACCTTATCCGTTAAGGTTCCTCGATGATACCAAAGCAGTATCTCTGAAACAAATTTGTTGGAGAATAGTTGAGCAAGATTCCTGCTGGAGGAAATGTGCTGGCTCTGCAGGGAAAAACTCACAAGAAACTTTCTAGGATATCATCTGCTTGGGGAGCACTAACAACATTTATTGGGGATTGTCATTATCAATTGCATAGCTGAAGAATGACTTGCTGGGGAATAAAATTCCTTGAGTATGTGCGGGGTATCAACTTCTCTTTGATGGAGGACCGGCCAAGATGCTTGTGAACTGATCCTGGATCCTGTTATGTTATGCTGGGGATGGATATGCCATGCATACAGGAATGCAAATGAACCTGCTTTATTTATGAGATGCATATGAGAATGCAAACAGAGGATTGGTCTTACTTCTGGTTTCCAAAGAAGGATTAAGATGGAGCAAGGTGAAAGACTCAATGGGAATACTGGCATATCAACTCGGGGGTTGAAAGAAATGTAAAGGTAATATCGACTCGGGGGTCGAGGAAATAAAGACAATATCGACTCAGGGGTCGAGAAAATAAAGGCAAGGTAATCTATCAACTCGGGGGTTGAAGGAAATAACAAAAATATCAACTCGGGGGTTGATGGTAAAAACAAAAATATCAACTCGGGGGTTGAAGGTAAAAGGCACATATCGACTCGGGGGTCGAAGAAGATAAAGATAACAATGACTCGGGGAGTCGAGGACGTAAGTAAAGGCAATATCGACTCGGGGGTCGAGAAAATAAAGACAAAATATCATCAACTCGGGGGTTGAAAGAAAGGTAAACATCGACTTGGAGGCCAAAGAAAATAAAGACAACATTGACTCAGGGGTCAAGAACAAATCAATATATATCAACGCGGGGGTTGAGGAAGGAAATAGGTTATTATGTATGCATATGGTTCACGTATGTTGTATGTGATGCATATGTGGATGCAAGCAGGTTATTGGTTTTATGAAGGTGCCAGCAGGGTGGACTTTTGGTGGGTGCCAAGCAAGGTTGGACTTTAGGAAGTGATGCCAGCAGGGTGGACTTTAGGTAGGTGGAAGGGTTTGATTTCCCGACACTTAGTATCTGATAGTGCCATTATCAGAGGATAGTTGTGGATGCTCTTGGTGCCCCAAGTTTGATCCTTTGCAGAATTTGCATACTTGCTCCCGAGAGAACCTCACTTATAGCTTATGTGCCATGATGGCTGTATGAGCGCAGCGACGTAACCAATGCATGTTGATTGTGTGAGCGTAGCGACTTATCCAATGCATTCTTATGGTGCATTTTCTCTGCCCCAAGGCTTTTAATACTTGTTGAATTCAAGGGTCGCTTAGTGCATGTCATGGCCAGCTCGACCAACTTGAATGTATGAAGGGAATCTGCCCCTGTTTGGAGGGTAATGAGATGATCTGCCCCAGTGTCTGGATTTTGCAGTGGTCTGCCCCTGCATCTGGCTTTTGTAGTACTTGCCTCAGATTGACTAAGTATTGTTTTGAAGGACTTGCCCCAGATTCACAAGGTTATGAAATAGTCTCAATTCGAGTCAGTGCCAACGAATGCTCAAGTTTCTCTCTGATTGCACTTTGTTGGAATTTCCATAATGTCAAGTGCTGATTTACAGTTAGAATTGATCATTCAGAAATGGTAATTTTAATGCAATGTTCATGCAAGTTTTGAAAAATCAATTATTGGAATGATGTGTCAGTGTGTGACGAATGAACCATTAGTCCAAACGCAGTGCTGATTTACTGGCGTGTGAAAGATACAGCAAGAATATGACACCAATTCAGAAGATTAGCAAATTCGTAGGAGTCAGTTTACACAACCTTGTTGTAGTATGCTTTCAGAATAAACCCCGCCTCAATTAGGTCTTTTGAGGGTTGTAACGTGGTCTGGTTCACGGTTTATAGAAACAAAGGATATAAGGCTCAAAATCTGTTTTGTACCCACCCTTTCTCCATGATGATCTCCAGTCCTACGTTCAGTTAAATCGACACACGCTTAGATTTTGATGATGTAAGAATGACGATTAAGGTTCAAGGTTCGCTTGAAATGACAGTCATCTTATTTTGTTTTTGATGGACGTCAATGGCCTTTTGATTTTTGATATGGTGGTCACTGAATCTTGCATTGCTCTTTTGCTTTTGATTTTTATTTCGATCCCTAACTTTTGCCTGGACTGATTTTGTTTTTTTCAAGTCCACCGGGATTGCCCTAATTTTTTCCTAAGTCACATTTTTGAAGTGTTTGACTTAGCGGGTTTTTTTAGAGTAAGGCTTGTGACTGCCAAGTCAGTAGTCATTGAAGAACAACCATCATAACTTCTGGATGTTGCATGATTTCTTCGTCACCTCAAGACGTGTACCAAGAATACGGAGTCAGATTAACTGAACACTACCCTGCCCCGGGTTGAGTGTAAGGATTTGAATATCCGAAGGAAACTTCTACTTCTCGGCTCGAAGTGGTGAACTAGGGATTAACTCCTTATCTCTCCAGTGTTTAGGAATTTGAAACAATGCCTGTACATCCTCGGCAGGATTCTATCCGAAAGCATACCATCAACAATTATGGGTATCTCGTTTTCATCATCCTCCCCCCAATCTTTGCTAAACACAATTTGGTAAAATGGACGAGAGGTATATTGAATTTTTGTTTTTTTTTATATATATTTTTTTATATAAGTGAAGAAAAATGAGCGAATGCGACGTGATTAGTTCAAAAAAATGCATGATCACTTCATTAATATTACCATTAATAAACAACAATGTCTAAAAGCAAATAGCATTTAACATAAAGAAATTACAAATGCATAGAAATGACATGATCTAAAAATTGCCAGCATTGGGGCTGGGCCTTTCTTTCTTGACCCACTAGCATTCTTGTTCATCGAGACCACTATGATAGCCTTCTTCATACCTACTCTCAGCAACTTCTTCCATAACATGGGCGGATAGACCCACCTGATCAAGTGAAGGATTGACGTTGATTTGAAGACCTCGAGGTGTAAATGAGATTAGCTTGGACTCAATCAGATCTTGGACCATGTTTTTGAGCTGTTTGCAATCCTCAGTTGAATGCCCCATGGCGCCAGCATGGTATCCACATCGTGCATTGGCGTCGAAGCCTGGTGGGTATGGAGGAATAACAGGATCCAAGCCTTTTGGCACTATTAACCCACTACTAATCAAACGTGGCAATATATGACTGAATGGCACTTGCAAATGATCAAAATGCCTTTTTGGTCTTTGACTATAGTAGCATCGGGGTTATGAAGAATGTTGTAGTGCAATCTGTTGTTGACGAGAGGGACCTCTATTGGCAGGAGTATATTGACCACGTGGAGAGAATGGAATCTCACAGGGAGTCCCATGGGATTGCTGACTTTGAACATTTGAGATGCTTGGGTATTGAGGATAAGGTACCGAAGACGGAGCTTGTAAAGTGTCCCAGATTGCATTGATTTCATCCTCCTCCTCCTCTTGAGAACTGATAATGGATTCACCCTCACTAGCATGGATGCTCGAGGCGTCTAGGATCTTTCCACTTTTGATATGACTCTCAATGCGTTCTCCTACTAAAACCAAGTCAGAGAAGTTTCATGTCCCATTGCTCATCATTTTTCTAGGTATGGGCCTTGCAAAGAACCTATGAACAGGTCAACCAATTCTCTATCTAAAAGTGGTGGTTGAACGCGAGCAGCTACTTCTCTCCATCTCTGAGCATACCCCCTGAAGGATTCGTTCTCCTCTTGAGATAAGCCTTACAACTGTATGCGGTTGGGAGCCCTGTCAAGATTGTATTGGTATTGTTTCACAAAGGCGTTGGCTAAGTCCAACCACGACTGGATATGGCTACTCTGTAGCTGCATGTACCAACTCAACGATGCCCCACTCAGACTGTCTTGGAAACAGTGGATCATAAGTTTATCATTGAGAGCATTCGAGGTCATCTTTCTACAAAACATTACCAAATGCTGCTTTGGACAACTATCTCCTTTGTATTTCTCAAATTTTGGCATCTTGAACGTTTGAGGTAATACAAGTCCGGGTACCAAACACATGTTCAAAGCATTCAGATCAAAAGCATCACGCCCCTTTATGGTTTCAAGCTTCTCTTCCAACACACGACATCTTTCAGCAAACTCAACCTCTTGAGGTCGTTCAGTATTCACCACCAGGCTTGTCCCTCGGGAATTTGGTGTAGTGAATGCAAAGCTATGGTATTCAACTGCACCATGAGACGAGGCATGTTCATCTTGAATAGTGTGACACTCTTGTATAACCTGGTCCCTAACAGGAATCCACACAGGCTGAAATTGGGCAAGATTATTCACTTGAGGTAGAGTGACGTTTTTATTGACTGTAGGCCTTTGAATATTGTCCTCTTTCTTTGCCATAGCTTCCACAAGTTGTTCTAGCTGGTCCTTCATCAAGTCAACATCTGCTCTTAACGCGAACTGATTATGCTCTTCTGAGTCCATGATTCTTCTAAAAGCGGCTCAATTCCGATACGGGTGTCGAGAAATCAACTGCGGGTTATGAACAAAGGATGATTGAGTTTGTTGGAAAAATGACATGCATACATGCTGATGTTATGAGTATGCAATGCTTATGCACGGTTCCAGGATCAAAACAACATCTGATTCTGAGGAAGGAGTTAGACACAGGATATCTCTGATCACAAGACCCCCCATATATAGGCTCTAATCGGGTAGGTGCCTAGAGTTGTGGATATCTTTCAAAGACATTATAGCCATGACGAAGGAACATCAGACGATAATATCCTTGAAAGGATCTCGTCTAGGTGAGGTCTTCGTTTCTTCCCCACGAGAAAGACTCCTCGGAGGCGCCCACTACACAACCATCGACACGCGGGTTCTAAGCAGGGTTCTCAGAATCCTAGATCGAGGTCGAAAATATTACTGTCAGGAAGTAATACGCTTGAGGGATCTCATCTGATTGCGGCGTTCACATTAACTCACATAGAATTAACACTACTAACCACCATGGGAAAACGGGTTAATGGTCCTTGGGATCGACAATTCAGGCTCGAAAACATTATCATCGTGACGAAGTAACGCCCAAACGATAACATTTCCAAGGGAATCTACTCCAAGCGGGGTCTTTGCTTTGGCTCACGCGGAAGAGACCACGCAAGCCTCCAATACACAACCACCATCCTAATCCTAGGGTTATACTCGGACTCGGGTGTAGAGCCATCTCACAGAGCACCAATGATCAGAGAACCCCACAGTGTCACAAGAAACAATAATAGGATATAATAATAATAATAATAAGCATGCGAGTAGATAATAGATAATCAGACAAGCAACCAAACAAGCAAGGGAAGATAAACAAACAAACGGATCTATCACTCATAAATCGAGTCAAGTTAGGCTTGACTCTCTCTAGCATAGGGCAATGCATGTCCCCAGCAGAGTCGTCATCTGTCGTACCTCGAAAAATATGATCCTCGCGATGGACGCGGAAAAAACTGTTCGAAATAGAGTCGCCACCGAACTTTATTCATCCTAAAAGAGGGAAAGGAAAATATCGAGAAAACCTTTTGAAAGGGATAAGAAAATGGTCATTGCAACCAAATTTGGGTTCGGGAGTCGGTTACGCAAGAGGGAAGGTATTAGCACCCTCTACGTCCGTTGTACTCAACGGGAACCTCTTGATTCGATTCGTGAGAAAGGTTAGATAGGGTTTGTTTGTTATCTTCTAAGGTAAAAGGATTTGTTTTTGAAAGGGAAAAGGGGTGGGTTTTTTTATTAGTGTGCTCGGCAAGGATTAGAACCCTTGGGCCTACGTATTCCCTCGTGGAATGGGAAAGTCAGAGCATTCGTAGTTCGTGGGACTACGGTTGTTTGGTTTGTGTTTTTTAAACGAACGAGTGTTTAATTCGTATTCTAACTGCTAAACGTTGGCTTGTCTGCTCGTCAAGGGAGGCTGAAGCACTAGTTCATATGCGCGAAAGAATGGATTAAACAATGTTCTTTTTGTGAAAAGTTATTTGATTTGGATTAAGTGTGTTAAGATTTGATTGAAAAAGAATTTAATTGGTATATGTTTTAAGGTTTCGGTCGCACGGAGGCGAGGAAAGGATAATTTTGATCGTATTGGATGTTTTAAAGGTGACAATTGCTCACACACGAGTAAGAGAACTCGCACCCAAGCAATCGACGAATTAAGGTTTATGTCTTTTAGAAGTGTCAATTGTTCACACACGAGTAAAAGAACTCGCACCCAAACAATTGAGGAGAAGGGCCAAAGACTCGACCACCCTCACTTCACCTTTAGTAAAATGTGTTTAAATAGGTATTAGGTGTTTTAATAATTGCTTGGAAAAAAAGTTTAAATGTAGTCGAGTTGCAAGTTTTTTAAGGTGTCAATTGTTCACACACGAGTAAGAGAACTCGCACCCAAACAATCGACAAATTAGGGTTTATGCTTTTTAGAAGTGTCAATTGTTCACACACGAGTAAGAGAACTCGCACCCAAACAATTGAGGAGAAAGGTCAAAGACTTGGCCCCCCCTCACATCACCTTTTAGTAAAAATGTGTTTAGATAGAGATGAAGTATATTAATGATTACTTAGGAAAAAGTTTGAATATTGTTGAGTTTCGCGTGTTTAAGAGGCGTCAATTGTCCACACACGGGTAAGAGAACTCGCACCCAAACAATTGAGAAGTTAAGGTTTAAGTTTTTTAGAGGCGTCAATTGTCTACACACGAGTAAGAAAACTCGCACCCAAACAATTGAAGAGAAAAACCAAAGACTTGATCCCCCTCCTTTTCACCTTTTAAGAAATAGTGTTTAAGTATGATTATGTTTATTAATTTGATTTAAGAAAAATACTCGACGTTGATCGAGGTTTGAATTTGCGTATGGAATGGTTGAGGACTAATGAAGAGGAGGTCCTATGGTTTAAGGTAAGGTCGATTGCGAGGCAAAAGCGCTCGACTTACAAGAGAAGTGGAGAGACTTGATATGTGGATCAAGTGAATGCTATGGAGATTAATTGTATTTGATTTGTGAAAATACTTGACATTGGATCAAGCTTGTTTATTGTTGTAAAAAGAGATTGATTTTAATCTTATGGGAGAGGAATGTAATTAACCAAGTGGGAATAATCGAGCCATGATTAAAATGAGTCAATCACATACATGCATACAAATCAAAATAAAATGGGTAATCGTTGCATAAGGCCCAAGAGGAGGCAAAAGGGAGGTCGGTTGCGATCGTGAAAACGATCGACTTATCAGGTATGAAAATGATTGACACAACGTCCAAATATTAGTTGAAAAACATTTTGATTTGAATAAACACGCAATGACATAGCATAATATAATCAAGACATGAAATAAATCCACAAGAGAAAAACATACACCTCACAAAGATTAAAAATCCAGCAAAGTGGGGGGAAGAAACATGCTTCTAACATGGATACAATCCTAGAATGAGGCATAAAATCGAGATTCTAGGGGTACCTAATGGAGAAGGTCCGTTGCCTCTTCAAAGAATGCAAAAAGGCTTAAGAATTGGTAGAAGCTTCACCATTATCAATCCAATTAATCCTCAAGTGTCCAACGTCACAAATCAAAATCCAAGATCAACTAAGCCAAAAATCAAAAGTGCTAACAAGAGAAACCAAAAGTTAGTAAGAACTTAAAAAAAAGAAAGTCAATTACAATTCTAATCAAAATTAACTAAGAAATTAATCATAGGCCTCAATAAAAATTCTATTCTAATTAAACAAAGTTTAACAAAATCTATTTAGAAAATTAATAAGCCAAATATTAACGTAAATCAAAATCTAAAAATTTAAACCAAATCCAAAATCAAATTGTAGATGAATAACAGTAAAACTAATTAGTCACCTCAAAATTAATCAAGATTAAATTAAACCAAATCAAAGTTAATAACCATATTAAAAATAAACAAACAAGATTCAATAGGGATGCAGCATATCCAAGGAGGGTGTGGATCAAAAGCTACAGCGGGCTCTAAGTCCAACCCAAAACACAAAGCTCCTTTCTTCAAAAAAAAGAAAAAAAACACTACTACCAGATAAAGTGAAAACAAGTGATAGTAGCGTGCATCACGGTTCCACACATTTCATCGTCATCATCGATCGCATTAGACGGAGGGAAATGATACGCTTGAGGTATCATCATCGTCGCGTCACAACTCGTCGGTCAAACCCCTACCCTTCTTCTTTTCATCGCCGTGAAACCCTTGTCGTCACGTCGCACCAAGAAAAGGGCAAGGAGAATCGCTCTGAGCTCATCACCACCCTTCTTTCACGAATCATTCTCGATCCTCTTCGATTTGTCATCTCGCCTCAAATCTCTCTCGGTTTACGACGGCTCTCCTCCCTCGGTTTCGTTCACTTCAATTTTTCCGGTTGGTGATTGCTGAAGAAGATGGATGAATGAGGTTTGTTTAGTTTTGCTCAAATTGTTCAATCTCCATCATCTCTTCTTCAGATAAATCAGACGAACATGAAGTCGCATCAGTGACACGCGCACATCGCTTTCAATCTAACCTTCGATTCGTTCACCTCGTCTCAATCATTACGCGTTTGTTTGAGTTTCCAGGCTTGTGGTTCGATTCGCTTCAATTGCTCAGGTTTTGTTCCATTGAAGTTCTTTGGGCTTCGATCTAAATCTCCTTTTTCCTTTACTGGTTCAGTTTCTGGGTTTGTGTGGGTGTTGAATTTTCCAACGTGTGAGTATGAATATCAAGAAGGTTTAAAGGGAGAGTTTGTGCAAGGTTCAGAGGGTAAGCCACAAGAAGAAGAGGTTTTGCGTACGAGTGAGGTAGTGGAAATTTGGAGAGAGTTTTTTTTCTGTCAATTGAAGTTTGGTTGGGTGATATCAATTGTGAAATTGTTGCTGTTTTCTGTTGTGAGTTTCGTTTTTCTGAAGAAACATTGTGTTGTGAGAGTTGTTTTTTTTTTTGAAGAAGTTTTCGGATTTGAGAATTAGTTTATTGTGTAGTCGAAGGATGGCTTAGTATTGAAGGTTGATTGAGGTTTGTGGAAGAAGGTTGGAGATTAGGTTTTGCAGAATAACTTGGGCTGCGTGAACAGTGTCTCCCCCCGAAAATTGTGCATTGAATTCCTTTATATCCGTGAGATTAGCGTTTCTGCTGTTGGACTGAGTTTTGTTTAACAGGCCTTGTTGATTTCTCTGTATTGGGCTTTTGGATTGTGTTAAGAATTGGTCAAAGTGGAATGGATTAAAAAAGGATTGGGAAAGATGGTTAATAAAAACAATGGTAATGAACACCTAATAGAAAATGGAAATGGGTATGGATGAATATTAATAATTGGATAAAAATGGTTTAAAATGGATTTAGAAAAAAAAGATTTGGATTCAAAAGTGGTTTATAGATAAAAATAAAATAAAATGGATATGGGTTTTGAAAGTGATTATGGATGGAGAATTGGATAAATGGATAAAAATGAATTGAAGAGTTTTAATTAGATAATAAGAAGGATGGATTTTTAGAATTGGATTTGGATATTTTGAGAGAAAAAGGTTTATGGATTTAATTTGGATAAATTAAAAGGATATGGATAATGGAAAAAAAATGGGTTTAGGGTGGATATAAAAATATGGGTTAAAAAACAATGGTTAACATGGATGTTGAAAAAGACTTTGGTTAAAGAATGGATATCTAAATTGAATATCTAAATTATAAAAGCTGGGTAAAATAAAAAACTACTAAAAAAATGGTAACACAAATAAATGGTTATTTGGCAGAAAAAAGGTTATTGACTTTTTTGGATAAATGGCCTTGCTGGATTAAGAAATTGAGAAATGGATTTTGGATTAGAAATGGTTTGGAAAAAGAGAATGTACAGATGTCAGTTATACACAGGTAGGATAAATTTGGGGTATGACATATACCGAGTCTCGCAGTCGGTGAACTTCTTGCTCAGATAGTAAATGGCAGACTCTTTCTTTTTGGTTTCGTCTTGTTGGCCAAGTACACAGCCCATCGAGTCCTCTAGGACTGTTAGGTAGATGATCAGTGGTCTTCCTTCCACTGGAGGTGATAGAATCGGTGGATTCAATAGATATTCCTTGATACTGTCGAAGGCGGTTTGACAATCTTCTGTCCAAACGCAGTCCTGGCTCTTTTTGAGTAATTTGAAAATCGGCGTGCATGTCGCGGTCATAAGGAATATAAATCTGGAGATGTAGTTCAAACGTCCCTGGAATCCTCTAACTTGTTTTTCAGTTTTCGGAGAAGGCATTTCTTAAATGACCTTGACCTTGTCAGGATCAACCTCAATTCCTTTCTGGATGACGATGAACCCTAAGAGTTGCCCTGAGCGGACACCGAATGTGCACTTATTGGGATTCAAGCGGAGTCTATATTTTCTCAACCGCTCAAATAGTTTTGACAGGTGGGTCACATGCTCCTCCTCTGTTCTAGATTTGGCAATCATGTCATCGACATATACCTCGATTTCCTTGTGTATCATGTCATGAAACAGAGTAGTCATGGCCCTTTGATAGGTTGCCCCGACATTCTTCAAACCGAACGACATTACCTTGTAACAAAAATTCCCCCATGGGGTGATGAAAGAAGTCTTCTCCATGTCCTCCGGCGCCATTTTAATCTGATTATAGCCCGAGAATCCATCCATGAAGGAGAAGACTTTGAACTTTGCTGTACTGTCAACCAGCATGTCAATGTGTGGTAAAGGAAAGTCGTCCTTTGGACTAGCCTTGTTTAGATC
Source organism: Lathyrus tuberosus (assembly GCA_022829125.1). Lineage (NCBI taxonomy): Eukaryota > Viridiplantae > Streptophyta > Magnoliopsida > Fabales > Fabaceae > Lathyrus > Lathyrus tuberosus. Next base: position 13,290,250 of record JALAZF010000109.1, read on the forward strand.
TCTGTAATCCACACACATTTTGACTTTTCCATCATTTTTCAAAACGGGTACGATGTTGGCTAGCCATTGAGGATATTCTAATGTGGCGAGGAAACCTGCGTCAATCTGTTTCTGTACCTCCTCTTTGATTTTGATGGCCATGTTCGGGTGAGTCCGTCTCAACCTTTGTTTCACTGGCGGACATTCTGACCTTAACGGTAGATGATGTTCCATGATGCTGGTATCTAACCCTGATATATCTTGATAGGACCAAGCGAATACATCGGGGAATTCTTTGAGAAGCTTTGTCAAACTCTCTTTGGCAGTTGGACTGAGCAATGCCCCAATCCTGACCTCTTTTCTCTCTTTTTCCGAACCCAAGTTGACCGTTTCCAACGGCTCTTTGTGAGGTTCGATGGACCTTTCCTCTTGCCTGAGTAGTCGGGAGATCTCTTCTGGAATTTCGTTGTCAACTTCTTCTTCAACCCCAAATACCGGGAACTCAAAGTTGGGAGAAGGCATCGGATCGTATGTTTCAACGGGGTTTAAAACAAGCAATCTGCATGACAGGATGATTTGTGTTTAGAAGAGATAGAGAGAATGCAAGAGTGTGTGCAGTGTATGTTCTTTGGAAAACTGCTTGTTTTTATTATTGAGTTGTTTTTTAGGATTACCATTTTCTGAAAAAGCGAAAAAAGAAAACAGCAATTAATGCGGAAATTACATAACGACGTTATTTTATTTATGAACAAGTCGATTCTTGAAAATACAGCCCTATAAAGCAAAACTCTGTCGCTTTGGGTGAAGCGAAGAGGGATATTTACAGAAGGTAAGCCCTATCAAAACATCTGTTTCACCTGGGCAGGGTGAAAGGTTAAAGATGACAATTACTTTGACTTATGAATAATCTTTGGAACATCAACAGCAACCCATTGGTGGTGAACTCCTCGGTGAATCACAAAGTCTGGTACATTCTTACTTGGCTTTTCCTCAGAAATGACGCTGATTTCTGGTGGAGCAGGATCATTGGAATCTGTCTCCCAGGCAGAGTTGTCGTAGGAGGATTCCTCTGTTGTATTTTGCATAGTATTTGTGCTCTCAGGAAAATCTCCCCATCCAGTCGGCTGGATGTCTTCGAGCCTGATACGAGAGCTCTCAGGAGTGGTGTACTTGACCATATAGTCGAATTTTCCACTGGGTTGTCCCAGGGTGTCCCACACTTCTGTGGAACTGGAGGAGTCATCTCTCTCGATGACTTTGACCTCGGGAAAAACATAGTTAACGAATTCTAGTCCCGCAAACTTGGCGAATTCATCATCGCTCTGGACGTTTTCTGAATGACCTGAGTGTTGATCCCATGACATGGTGGGGACGCAGGTATTCTGTTCAATGATGCTCAGCTGATTTTCATTGTTCGACTGATCTTCTTGCCCTACGTTTTCTGGGTATGACTGCCAGATAGGCAGGCCATCCATTGGGCCATAATAGTCGTGGTCAAAGTTGTCTTTCATCAGAGTGTCCTCCTCTAATGAGTTTGGTGGAGCACGACATCCTTCCGGATCACAATCTCCATATATCATTTCGACATCTGACCTCGGTATAAATCTCGGACTCTGTGCGAGATAGCAAAATGGCGTAGGCACTTCTTCCTGAGAGATATAACCGTCCTTGTTAAGATAGGACTTCTATTCCTCATATGTGTCAAAGGAATCTTCCTTGTTGATAGTGTGTACTTCTTGGGACACTGGGTGAAGGAAACCTCCACTGTGGAAGAAGTTCTGAATGGGATGAAAACTTTCATCGTTAGCAGATGTTTGGGTACAGGTTGAGGAAAAACCAAGACCCCTTTTTGTTTTGTTATCGGTAGGAATGACAAGTTGTCCCCATCCTTTGGTATTGTTACTTTTGATCACTTCGAGAGCATCTTTGTATGAGGAAATCGAGGTTCCTTGCTCTAATTAATTCTTATTACTCACCGACAGTGCTTGGAACTGAGTTCCAACAACCTCCTCGGGTTCAATACAAGTAGATAATGACATGTTACTCATGAGCAAGGCATGTTCTCCACAAACCGTGATGAGTTGATCGTTCTTGACGAACTTCGTTTTCTGGTGCAGTGTTGAAGTGACTGTCCCAGCCTGGTGTATCCAAGGTCTTCCTAATAAACAGCTGTACGCTGCCCGGACGTCCATGACCTGGAAAGTGATTAGGAAAGTGTGAGGACCGATAGTTATGGGAAGGTCGACTTCGTCGATAACTGCTTTCCGAGATCCATCAAAGGCTTTGACGATGACCTCACTGCCCCTCATCGGGGATCCTTTGAATGATAGTTGTAACGACCCGAAAAATCTAAATTATTTATTTAATCATTTATTTAATTAATTTAGAAGGAATTAAGGGGTTTTGTAATGATTTTGGAGAATTATGGATTAAAAGATGCATTTGTGAGTAATTTTAATAAAAAGAATAATCATGTATTATTTATGTTATTATTGTTATTATTAAAATTTAAAATAAAATGAGGAAGGGCAAGGTGGTCTTATTGGAGAATAAGTGAGGATAGGATGGGAAGTTCATAAACTGGGATATATGACTAAAAGAGAAAAGGGAACGATCATTCTAACTGATCGTGTTTGGGTGAAGGAAACTGAAGCAGAGAAGAGGAAGAGGAAACCTAAGGGGCTGAGGAATTCTCGAAGAATCTTGAAGAAGGAAGGAAAGGCTTCGGATTATTCTAAGGTATGGGGAGAGTTCATAATTTCTTATAGTTTTATAGGAATTGGAGATGGATAGATTAGGGATTGTATGAGTTGTGTTGATTTAGATGATTTTTGATGTAGAATGAGTAATTTGATGAAAATATGATGAGTTTGAATGATGCATATTACTATATGTGTGTTTTGTGAGTGTTTTTGATCAATTTTCATGTAGAACACTGAGTTTTGGGGTAATCAAAGTCAAAAACGCAGAAAAAACACTTTTCGAGAAATTTGGGTTTTGTCGCATCCTGACACGGGCCGTGTCACACAACACGGGCACCGTGTCAGCCTACTGGTTGATAAAAATAAAATTTGTGTGTTGCAGGGGTTCTGACACGGGCCGTGTCACAGGACACGGTGGCCGTGTCAGCTTGCTGGTCGTGAATGAGAAAAATTGTTTTTTTTTGGAAATTGGTCCCAGGGGTTCTGACACGGGCCGTGTCACAGGACACGGTGGCCGTGTCAGGCTGTTGACTTGCTATTTTTTTTGATGATTTGGAATCGTGTCCCAGTTATTTTGACACGGGCAGTGTCACAGGACACGGTGGCCGTGTCAGACTACTGGTTGTCTCATATTTTGCTGTTTCCTTGCGGTCTCTCGCTGTTTTCTCGTGTTGTTTCTTTAGGGTCGAAGTATTGATGATATGTAATTGATGAACTATGATTTTTATGATGAATGTTGTTGAGATGAAGTGAATGATGCACATGTCGATAATTGAATGAAATGAGGAGGTTAGCATCATTGCATTTCATGGCATATTTTTATGATGGGGCTCCGACCTATTGGTAGCTTCAATCTCATCGTGCAGATTGGAGTGATATGTTGTTATGGTGTGCTCCCATTGTGGAGGGTTGATGGCCAGTGTCCATCGCATGGAGGAAAGTCGGTACCGCATTGCATATGTGCATTTTCATTGATGTTGACATTGCATTTATTATGGAGTAATTATGATGAATCGTATTATGAATTCTAAGTTGATAATGATGTGAATGAATGTGAGTGATGATCTGTTGTTGTTGCTGCTTAATTTATTTGATTTCCATGTCTTGTATTACTATATTGAATTATGTTTTCTCACCCTGCCTGCTTGGAAATGTTGCCTCTTATGTGGGTAACTTGCAGATAACCAAGAGTAGCTTCGAGGTGACGAAGGAGGTAGCTTGGAGTGTCTCGTTTATGTAGTTAATTTTAGAGGTGTCCTGCTCTGTGTCATGTAACATCGGGTTGGGATGAATTGCGAACATTCGTGTTCTTTTGATTTATTTTGGAATTGTAAACTGATGATGTTGTTCTAGATTGGATAAATTTCTCATGAAGTTTTAATTGAGTTTACAATGACAAGTTGATTCCGTTGCAAGATTATGATTCCTTTTTATGATGTTTTGAGTAACCCGTGTTACGGGACAGGACTATGAGAATTGTATGATGTGTTGATTATGTACACCCTTGGTTGTGAATTATACTCTGATAACATGATTTATTTCTCTAAAATTGTATGTGGGGTAGAAGGGTGTTACATTAGTGGTATCAGAGCAGGTCGGTCTGTCCGGCCAAGTTTTGTGTAATCAGTCTGTTGTCAGTCGTTACTTGTTAACGATTATTTATTTTCTGACGTGGTATGTGTTGTACAGAATGGCTGGGAACAACACGCGTGCTCTTGCTGATGCTATTGCAGCTCTCGCTCGGAACCATGCTCCTAATGAGTTTCGCGCGTTAGAGAAGTTTCAGAGGAACAACCCACCAAAGTTTGAAGGGACTCATGACCCGGCGAGCGCACAAAAGTGGCTCAAGGTGATTGAGAAGATTTTTAGAGTGATGGGGTGCTCTGATGCACAGCAAGTGCAGTTCGGAACGCATATACTGGAAGAGGAGGCCGAGGACTGGTGGGATAACACCCGTCAGAGGTTGGAAGATGTTGGCACTGCGGTGACTTGGAATGTGTTCAAACAAGAATTTATGGGCAAGTATTTTCCTGAAGATGCTCGTGGTAAGATGGAAGTGGAATTTATCGAATTGAAGCAAGGGAATATGACTGTGGTGGAGTATGCTGCCAAATTTGAGAGGCTTGTGAAGTTTTGTCCTCATTAGAACCGTGCAGATGCTGAACTTTCTAAGTGTCTCAAGTTTGAGAACGGGCTGAGACCAGAGATTAAACAAGGGATTGGATGTCAACAGATTCGCAGGTATGCGGAACTGGTGGATAAGAGTAGGATCTACGATGAAGATAGTCGAGCTCGATCTGCTCACTACAAACAGCTAAGTGAAAAGAAGGATAAGGGCCAGTTTAGAGGAAAACCTTATGCAACCCCAGGTGATAAGGGTAAGCAGAAGGTATCAGATGAGAAGAAGTCAAGTAGGGGAGCCGCTAATGCACCTACTAAGTGCTACAAGTGTGGGGAGCCAGGTCACAAAGCTGATGTGTGTGCTAACAAAGTTCTGAGATGTTACCGTTGTGGCAAGATCGGGCATAGGATTGGTGATTGTCCGAATGAGGGTCCGACCTGTTTCAATTGCGGTGAACAGGGACATATCAGTACCCAATGCCAGAAACCAAAGAAGACTGCTACTGCTGCCCAGACTACTGGAAGAGTATTTGCTTTGGCGGCCTCAGAAGTTCCCAAGAACGACAACTTAATTCGAGGTACTTGTTTTATTAACAATGTTGAGTTGATTGCTATTATTGATACTGGAGCTACGCATTCATTTATCTCTCTCGAGTGTGCTACTAGATTGGGTTTGAATTTGTCTAACATGAATGGTAGTATGATAATAGAGACCCCGGCTAATGGTTTGGTGACTACTATGCTTGTTTGTTTGAAGTGTCCTTTGACAATCTTTGAGAAGGATTTTGTGATGGATTTGGTGTGCTTACCTTTGCACCAAATCGATGTTATCCTTGGTTTGAACTGGTTGGAGTTCAACTACATTCACATTAATTGCTATAACAAGACTGTGAAGTTTCCAGAGTTAGGTGAGGATGGTGAACTAATGTTCTTATCTGCTAAACAAGTGGATGGACTTTTATTAGATGAAGCGTTGATGTTCGCAGTGTTTGCATCGTTGCCAGCGGATGGTGTGGCCGTCAGTGCTGAGTTGCCTGTGGTTTGTGAGTTTCCAGATGTATTTCCTGAGGATATAAGTGATTTACCTCCGGAACGTGAAGTTGAGTTTGCTGTAGACTTAATACCAGGTACGAGTCCAGTTTCGATGGCTCCTTATCGGATGTCTGCTTCGGAATTGAATGAGCTGAAGAAACAACTAGAAGAATTGTTAGAAAAGAAGTTTATTCAACCTAGTGTCTCTTCGTGGGGTGCTCCGGTGTTGCTCGTTAAGAAGAAAGACGGTAGTATGAGATTGTGTGTCGATTATCGGCAGTTGAATAAGATAACCATCAAGAATAAATATCCGCTTCCGAGAATCGACGATTTAATGGATCAACTCGTAGGTGCTTGTGTGTTCAGTAAGATTGATCTGAGGTCCGGCTATCATCAGATTAGAGTTAAAGCTGACGATATTTCGAAAACAGCTTTCAGAACGAGGTATGGTCATTATGAATATACGGTGATGCCATTTGGAGTTTCTGGCGCGCCTGGTGTGTTCATGGAGTATATGAACAGAATCTTTCATGAATATCTTGATAAATTTGTAGTGGTTTTCATAGATGATATCTTGATATATTCTAAATCAGCAGAAGAACATGCAGAACATTTGAAGGTTGTGTTACAAGTGTTGAGGGAAAAGAAATTGTATGCTAAGTTATCGAAGTGCGAATTCTGGTTGAAGGAGGTGAGTTTCCTAGGCCATGTGATTTCAAGTGGTGGAATTTCTGTGGATCCCTCGAAGATTGATGCGGTGTTGCAGTGGGAGACTCCGAAGTCTGCTTCAGAAATTCGTAATTTTCTTGGATTGGCTGGTTATTATCGTAAGTTCATTGAAGGTTTTTCTAAGTTGGCTTTGCCTTTGACGCAATTGACTCGAAAAGGGCAAGCGTATGTATGGGATGTCGCTTGTGAAGAGAGTTTTGTAGAACTAAAGAAAAAGTTGACGACTGCTCCGGTGTTAGTTTTGCCAGACCCGAATGAGTCCTTTGTGGTTTATTGTGATGCTTCAAAGATGGGCCTTGGTGGAGTTTTAATGCAAAATGGTAAAGTGGTCGCTTATGCTTCTAGACAGTTAAGAGTCCACGAGAGGAATTACCCTACACACGACTTAGAGTTGGCTGCTGTAGTATTTGTACTGAAGATCTGGAGGCATTATCTTTTTGGTTCGAAATTTAAGGTATTCAGTGATCATAAAAGTTTGAAATACTTGTTCGATCAGAAAAAGTTAAACATGAGGCAGAGAAGGTGGCTAGAACTGTTAAAGGATTTTGAGTTCGATTTAAATTATCACCCAGGTAAAGCAAACGTAGTGGTTGATGCTTTGAGTAGAAAGTCGTTGCATATTTCGATGCTTATGGTGAGAGAACTTGAAATGATTGAGCAATTCAGAGACATGAGTTTGTTGTGTGAGACGACCGCTGATAGTGTGAAATTGGGCATGCTATAGCTGACTAGTGGAATTTTGGAGGAAATTCGGGGAGGTCAGAAATCTGATTTGAAATTAGTTGACCAAATAATGAAAATTGATCAAGGTAATGGCGGTGAATTCCGAATTGATGAAGATGGAGTTTTGAGATTTCGAGATAGAGTGTGCGTCCCGGATATTTCTGGAATCAAAAAGAGTATTTTGGAAGAAGGGCATAGAAGTCGATTGAGTATTCATCCTGGTGCTATGAAGATGTATAAAGACCTTCGTAGATTGTTTTGGTGGCCAGGTATGAAAAGAGATATTGCTGAATTTGTGTATGCATGTTTGACTTGCCAGAAGTCCAAAATTGAACATCAGAAGCCTTCAGGTATGATGCAGCCGTTGAATGTTCCTGAATGGAAGTGGGATAGCATTTCCATGGATTTTGTGACTGGGTTACCAAAGACTACAAGAGGTAATGACTCGATATGGGTGATTGTGGATAGGTTAACTAAGTCGGCGCATTTCTTACCTATGAGAATTAATTACTCTATGCAGAAGCTAGCTGAGATTTATATTGATGAAATCGTGAGGTTGCATGGAACACCTTCGAGTATTATATCGGATAGAGATCCGCGGTTTACGTCAAGGTTTTGGAAAAGTCTACAGGATGCTTTGGGTACTAAGTTGAGGATGAGTTCTGCTTATCACCCGCAGACGGATGGTCAGTCGGAAAGAACAATCCAATCTTTAGAAGATTTGTTGAGAGCTTGTGTACTAGATCAAGGAGGATCTTGGGATAGTCACTTGCCGTTGATCGAGTTTACATACAACAATAGTTTTCATGCTAGTATTGGGATGGCTCCTTATGAGGCGTTGTATGGTAGACGTTGTCGAACTCCATTGTGTTGGTATGAGTCGGGAGAGAGTTCTGTACTTGGACCTGAAATTGTTCAGGAAACAACGGAGAAGATTAAAATGATTCAGGATAAAATGAAGACGTCGCAGAGTCGTTAGAAGAGTTACCATGATAAGAGGAGAAAAACACTTGAATTCCAAGAAGGAGACCACATGTTCTTAAGAGTCACTCCGATGACTGGTGTGGGACGAGCTTTGAAGTCTAGAAAGCTCACTCCGCGCTTTGTTGGTCCGTATCAGATTATGCAGAGAATAGGAGAGGTTGCCTATCGGGTGGCTTTACCGCCGTCACTTGCAAATTTGCATGATGTATTCCATGTGTCGCAGTTGAGAAAGTATATTCCAGATCCGTCACATGTAATTCGGATGGATGACGTTCAGGTAAGGGATAACCTGACAATAGAAGCATTGCCTGTGAGGATTGATGGTCGAGAATTGAAGCAACTCTGAGGTAAAGAGATTGCGTTAGTGAAAGTATTGTGGGGCGGACCAGCTGGTGATAGTTGGACTTGGGAGCATGAAGATCAGATGAAGGAGTCATATCCGACTCTGTTTACTTCAGGTAATTTTCGAGGACGAAAATTCTTAAAGTAGGGGAAGGTCGACTTCGTCGATAACTGCTTTCCGAGATCCATCAAAGGCTTTGACGATGACCTCACTGCCCCTCATCGGGGATCCTTTGAATGATAGTTGTAACGACCCGAAAAATCTAAATTATTTATTTAATCATTTATTTAATTAATTTAGAAGGAATTAAGGGGTTTTGTAATGATTTTGGAGAATTATGGATTAAAAGATGCATTTGTGAGTAATTTTAATAAAAAGAATAATCATGTATTATTTATGTTATTATTGTTATTATTAAAATTTAAAATAAAATGAGGAAGGGCAAGGTGGTCTTATTGGAGAATAAGTGAGGATAGGATGGGAAGTTCATAAACTGGGATATATGACTAAAAGAGAAAAGGGAACGATCATTCTAACTTATCATGTTTGGGTGAAGGAAACTGAAGCAGAGAAGAGGAAGAGGAAACCTAAGGGGCTGAGGAATTCTCAAAGAATCTTGAAGAAGGAAGGAAAGGCTTCGGATTATTCTAAGGTATGGGGAGAGTTCATAATTTCTTATAGTTTTATAGGAATTGGAGATGGATAGATTAGGGATTGTATGAGTTGTGTTGATTTAGATGATTTTTGATGTAGAATGAGTAATTTGATGAAAATATGATGAGTTTGAATGATGCATATTACTATATGTGTGTTTTGTGAGTGTTTTTGATCAATTTTCATGTAGAACACTGAGTTTTGGGGTAATCAAAGTCAAAAACGCAGAAAAAACACTTTTCGAGAAATTTGGGTTTTGTCGCATCCTGACACGGGCCGTGTCACACAACACGGGCACCGTGTCAGCCTACTGGTTGATAAAAATAAAATTTGTGCGTTGCAGGGGTTCTGACACGGGCCGTGTCACAGGACACGGTGGCCGTGTCAGCTTGCTGGTCGTGAATGAGAAAAATTGTTTTTTTTGGAAATTGGTCCCAGGGGTTCTGACACGGGCCGTGTCACAGGACACGGTGGCCGTGTCAGGCTGCTGACTTGCTATTTTTTTTGATGATTTGGAATCGTGTCCCAGTTCTTTTGACACGGGAAGTGTCACAGGACACGGTGGCCGTGTCAGACTACTGGTTGTCTCATATTTTGCTGTTTCCTTGCGGTCTCTCGCTGTTTTCTCATGTTGTTTCTTTAGGGTCGAAGTATTGATGATACGTAATTAATGAACTATAATTTTTATGATGAATGTTGTTGAGATGAAGTGAATGATGCACATGTCGATAATTGAATGAAATGAGGAGGTTAGCATCATTGCATTTCATGGCATATTTTTATGATGGGGCTCCGGCCTATTGGTAGCTTCAATCCCATCGTGCGGATTGGAGTGATATATTGTTATGGTGTGCTCCCATTGTGGAGGGTTGATGGCCAGTGTCCATCGCATGGAGGAAAGTCGGTACCCGCATTGCATATGTGCATTTTCATTGAAGTTGACATTGCATTTATTATGGAGTAATTATGATGAATCGTATTATGAATTCTAAGTTGATAATGATGTGAATGAATGTGAGTGATGATCTGTTGTTGTTGCTGCTTAATTTATTTGATTTCCATGTCTTGTATTACTATATTGAATTATGTTTTCTCACCCTGCCTGCTTGGAAATGTTGCCTCTTATGTGGATAACTTGCAGATAACCAAGAGTAGCTTCGAGGTGACGAAGGAGGTAGCTTGGAGTGTCTCGTTTATGTCGTTAATTTTAGAGGTGTCCTGCTCTGTGTCATGTAACATCGGGTTAGGATGAATTGCGAACATTTGTGTTCTTTTGATTTATTTTGGAATTGTATACTGATGATGTTGTTCTAGATTGGATAAATTTCTCATGAAGTTTTAATTGAGTTTACAATGACAAATTGATTCCGTTGCAAGATTATGATTCCTTTTGATGATGTTTTGAGTAACCCGTGTTACGGGACAGGACTATGAGAATTGTATGATGTGTTGATTATGTACACCCTTGGTTGTGAATTATACTCTGATAACATGATTTATTTCTCTAAAATTGTATGTGGGGTAGAAGGGTGTTACAATAGTCGCATTAAAGTGGACATCGGCATAACGATGATAGCCGATCCTGTGTCTACCAGTACGCTGGCTAAAGCATCGTCCTGGTAGTTAACTGTGATATTGAGTGCCATGTTGTGGCGTTTGCCCTCCTCTGGCAAATCCTCATCATTGAATCCTAAGTTGTTGCAGGAAGTGATGTTAGAGACAATGTTGTCGAACTGACGTATTGACACATCATGTTCCACAAAAGCCTGCTCTAAGGCTTTCTGTAGAGCCTCTCTGTGGGCCTCGGAACTGAGTAAAAGTGATAGCACATAGATCTTTGAAGAATTTTGTAATAGCTGATCAACAATGTTGTATTCACTCCTTTGGATGAGCTTCAGCATCTCATCATTGTTCTTTGAAAGGTCGGGATTACTGGATTGACCGACTGGTGGATTGGGAGCTTCTATTTGAAGTTCCTTTTCTTTGGTAAGTTCTCAAACTCCTCGGTTGAAGATTCGACCGCTCCGTGTTACTCGACTGGTGTCTGCAATATTCACGACGGAGGGTAATAGAATTTCCTTTCCATTCTCAATTATTGTTGCACCGTATTTGTAAGGGATTGCCTTAGCTGATTCATACGATAATGGTCCAGGTAGATAGATAACTACAGGAGCCTTCTGATTTTTTTTACTGTCATAAGTAACTTCAATCAGTTCCTGGCTAGGAACTTTTGATTCGTCCAGTAGAGGGATAATGGTACAAACATCCTTGTTTTGTTGATGATCAGAGATTATGAAAACATATTTGATTTGATCAGCGAAGTAGTCCGGCATCCAGTTGATTAGCTCGGAACTCGGACATGGGTGAATCTCTTTACGATCCAACTGACCTTGAAGAGCTGCTCGCATGAGGTAGCATCCTTGGTTACTCTCACTGCATAATTTACAGTTCAGATAATTGTGAGAAGTGAGAAAATCGAGTTGGACTTGTCTGGCGGGTAACTCCACCAAGCTGGTATTCATCAGACGAATATCGAAGATTTGGATCATGTTGATTTGGTAAGGATTTCTATCATGGTAGTCCTGGATCCACCCAAGATCCATCTGACGCTGGAGGGCCTCTTGCACGAAAGAGCATCACTGTTTGTTTACCGAGTAAGTCAGACAAGAATTGTAATCATGCCGCGGCAGATTATGGTACTGGCTTTGCCTTGAGTGCATCGCCACCAAGTTAATATTCATTGCACGGATATCGTGGTTCTGAATGATGTTGGAATTCGGATAGGTCATGTTGACTCCCCGAACTCGATGCTCTTGGATCCATCCGAGATCCAATTATTCCTGTAGAGCTGTTTGCACCACAGAACATCCCTGATTATTCTTAGAGCAGATATCACACTGGTGATAACTGTGAGGTGGCACATGGCCGTACCCACTCTATCTACAATTCATCTTGACCAAGCTGGCCCTCAATAAGAGTACATCGTGAATTTGATAGCTGTCGTTAGACTCTCCCTCTATCAAATTGACTGCAGCTTTTTCGGGTTGAGCCAACGGGTTCGTGAGAACATTAGGATTTGTATCTTTGAAAGATAAAACCCCGCTCTTAACAAACTTTTTTACGTCGAATTTGAAACTGAGACAGTTTTCTATGTTATGCCCTGGTCCTCCTTGATGGTAAGGACAAGTCTGATCCGCTTTAAACCAAAAAGACGGATTTTCCGGTACTATAAGAGGAGACTTGGTTTGGACATGCCCCTTGACCAGTAATAATGGAAACAATTCCGTGTACAATATGGGTATAGGGTCGAACCCTGGTGGTCGCGTTGTACGGTTGTTATTGTACGGAGGACGAGTCTGTTGAAGAGACTGTTGTGTCCTTTGCTGAAGTTGCTGTTGATTAGGTTGGCTTTGCGCAACCTAAGGTTGATACGTAGGAACGGGCGCGGGGTTGATAGCAGGAGTTACAGCTGCTACTGGTTGATATCGTCGCCTTTGCTTTCCGAGAGAGATATTCCCAATATCTTGCTCTTTTTTCTTAGGGAGAGAACTACCATATCATTTTGTACTACTCGATGATCCAGTGTCTTTAACCAGACGTCCTTCTCGGACGGCTTCCTCAAGATGAACTCCCATGCCCACCATCTCGGTGAAATCACTGGGCGCACTGGCGACCATTCTGTCGTAGTAAAATGAGCTCAAGGTTTTTAAGAAGATCTTTGTCAACTCCTTTTCTTTAAGAGGTGGGCAAATCTGAGCGGCGATTTCACGCCATCTCTGAGCGTATTCTTTAAAGGTTTCCTTGTCCTTTTGTGACATTGATCTAAGCTGATCTCTGTCCGGTGCCATGTCCAGATTATATTTATATTGTTGAACGAAGGCAGCGCCAAGATCTCTGAACGTGCCGATTGTAGCGTGGTTTAAACCCATGTACTATTTTAATGCGGCACCAGTTAAACTATCCTGAAAGTAGTGAATCAGTAGCTCCTGGTTCTTTGTCTGAGCTGACATTCGTCGAGCGTACATCACTAAATGGCTTTGAGGGAAAGAATTACCCTTGTACTTTTCAAAGTCGGGCACCTGGAATTTGTGCGGGACTTTCACATTGGGGACCAAACAAAGGTTTACGGTGTCCTTTCCAAATAAATCCTGACCGCGAAGGGCTTGCAGTTCTTTCTGCATTTCCAGGAACTGTTCCTGGAACTCGTTCATTCTGTCGAACATACTTTCATTTCCACCAGAAGGTATCTGTGGAATCTGTCCTTCCGGGACAGTGTGTACCACGGGCGGTGGTATAGTCATTATGGTTGAGATTCTCGGTGCCTCCCGAAGTTTTTAACCTTCAGGAGTTGCTGTCATGCCCCTGGCATCTACGCTTTCCCGAAGTTTGTAACCTTCAGGTCCAGCGGTTCCTGCTGCGGTTCCCTGATCTTCAGTGATCGGCGGAATATATCCTTCTGGGATATAGTTAATAGGCATGCCCCAGGGACGATCTTTCAGCACTTTGTACCTAGGATCAGACTTTTCCACTATGGGCGTAGATATGATCTATGAGATCAAAGTCCTTTGTTGCTGGATCTAAGCTTCTACTAGAGCTTGCATGTCGTTATGAAGCTTTCTCAGTTCCTCTTTCAGAGTGTCGATCTCTTCCCTCAACTCTCTATTCTCTTCCTCGAGATCATCCATCTTTTTCTGACGATTGGCCCGAGTATTGTACGAATGAGACAGTTTGACTCTAGAATCGAGACGCAAACGTGAGATTCGTAGGTAAGAAGAATGCGTTTACGCGAGAATGATGAATGATATGCAATGATTATATTAATTGTAATGTTTTTTCAAAGTAAACTTCGACAATTGGATTGCAAATATCAAACAGTGGAGAAACCCCGTTTTATTGAATTCAAAGGATTGTGGAAATGGAAATACAGTAATTTACATAGTGCTAAAAAAGGAAATCTAGACTAATGGATCCTGAGTCCTCTCTGAAGAGAGCTCAGGTGCTGGTTCTGGTACTTTCCTTTTCTTTGACCGGGGCTCTTGGGCCGTTGTCGGGTTGTCATTCCTTTGCCAAGTGAAAGGAGAGAGCAAATTCCTTTGGTCATCCTGATTTTCTACAGCATGTTGCTCTAAAATTTCAATCAGAGCATCTTTATCTTTCAATAGCTGCTGTATTTTCTTACACTCCACATTGAGAATACGGTACTTGTTCCTCCAAGACCTCCTCTCCTGCTGAACTTTGCTGAGAGTAACCTGAAGCTTTTCTGTCTCAGATATAAAATAAAGGGCAGAGTCCCTTAATGGAAGAACTTCCTGAAGAGGGTAAGGCATCCTCAGCTTGAGAGCTCTAGTTTGTACCCAGTGGAGATAAGGCTCAGCCGAGACACCGTCTAGTTTTCCTAGAGACTCTCGTCCTTTCCTATGAACGTGTTTCCAGGCATGCACTATTTCTGTCTTTAGTGCCCTGTCATTTTCTCCTTCCTTGAAGAAAAGACCTTACAGATGAGCATTGCATGGGACATGCCTCATTGGGTATCCAAATTGACGACGAACTAACACTGGATGATAGTTGATTCTTCACTTAGTTCCTATAAGGGGTACATTTGGGAAATTTTCACAACGGTCAATGATTTTGATCCCGTCGTAGATTCGATTGTACCAATCGATGTCAGAGTTGGTAAGAGACATGATTCTCTGCGACCAACGTAACGTATTCTTTTGATCCCAAAATGCAGCAGACTTGGGCAAATGGGAAGTGAACCATTTGTAAAGCAAGGGCACACAGCACGTGATCATTCCTCCGCTGTATAAATTCCTTAAGTGTACTGAATGATACGCATCTGCGAGTAAGGTCGGTACAGGGTTGCCAATCAGAAAAATATTAATGGCGTTGACGTCTATGAAGTTATCAATGTTGGGAAACAAAAATAACCCGTAGGTGAGCAAAACAAATATGCTCTCGAAAGCGGCCACGTTCCCTATACTGGCAAAGTACATGGCTTTCTTTATCAAGAATTGGGCTGGCAAACCTTGGATGCCACCCTTAGTGGTCATGTGAGTCCTGACTTCTGACTCGTCCAAATAAATTCTTGCAATGGTTTGATCCTTTGGAATTTCTTCCAGTCCAGAAAAGGGAGCCTGATCAGTGATATGCAGATCAGTCAAGTAAGAATACTCCTCCAGTGTTGGTGCTAGCTGATAATCCGGGAATGTGAAACAGTGATAGACCGGATCGTAGAACTGGATTAGTGTGAACAGGATTCCTTCAATTACATGGACCCTTAATAGAGACAGGAATCCTCCATACTTGGCTCTGAAAGCCTCGTGGTTGGTGATCATTCTCTCTAAACCTCTCAAATCCTCTAACTTTGGAACCTTGAAGGTATATTTATGAGTTTTCCTTCTACCGAAATCCATTAGCGCAATCTCCTTTCTATGACATTTGCAATCAATGTCTCAGTTTAATTTGAAAAAGAGAGACTAGAAGAGAAATTTTTTTCTTTGTTTTAATGTTTTTTAAATGAATGTATGAATGCAGCACACAAAAACATAAAAAAAACATGGGGTCAAAGGGTCGGTGTCATGAATTCAAGGCTCTACCCCCCCCCCCCCCAAAGGTTTATACTGGTGATTTTTTGTACCTGTCCGCAAAATCATTGACCTCTCTTGGGATAACAACAACAAGCGGATCACCAGCGAGCTGATGCATCCTAGAGTGATCTCAGATGAGGGTAGTATCGCGTGACAACTATTTTTGATAACTTCCGCACTACAAAATGGCTTAAGTCTACTAAAAACCTCAGCTTCTCAGATAACCCAGTCGACCACACTACTTTCAACAACCGAAGTCGTATAGGCAATGTATCTGCAAAGGGAGTCTCCACTGAGTTTGATGGTCGATCGGTGGCTCTTAAATGGGATTCACTCCCCGCAAGATTACCCGTATTGCCATCACCTATCTTAGGTGTATACTCAATCTTTCCACATGCGGCATCACACGCATTCCCATTAGCAGAAAAATAAACACAGATATCAATTAGGGAAAGCAGTATATATATTTATCTAAATCATCTTAGACCTCTAGTCTTATGATCCTATACAGACAATGACTCCCCAGCAGAGTCGCCATTTCTGTAATGCCTTGTGAACTCAGGGTTTTCTACCTAAGATTGTAAGAAAGAGAAGACGGGCCCTACGGTGGGCGCCATTTTTTCTGTAGCGCAATTTTTGTGGTCCTGAGTCACGATCGCACAGGTACTACAGTTCGATTCATTTTTTATCCTATTGAGCTTATTAAGGAAGGGAAATAGATGTCTCCAATTAACCCTAGTTACATACTGAGTTTGAACAGCGGTCTGTTAGGTTACAGATGCTATGTGGAGGTGGAGCCCAATCTTCGGTTATTTCGCTTGAGAACACGGTGTTTAGACTATTGGTGAGGTTTTTGATACTGTGTTTAGATTTGATGCTCTTTGGTTGATTTGGTGGAGATACTGGATTTTGGGTTTTTGATTAGTGTGCTCGCTAAGATTCTTGTAATCTTATTCTTACGTATCCCCGTTTAACGAAACAGGGAAATCAGAGCGATCGTAGTTCCTCCTATTCTATGGGAGGAAAAAGGTCGTTTTGGTGTCTTGTTCAAAGCCCAAGACGTGAAGCTAAATGTGGTTTGTATCTTGTTCAAAGCCCAAGATGTGAAGCTGAATGGTCTATTTGTATCCTGTTCGAAGCCCAAGATGTGAAGCTGAAGGGTTTTGACTTTAGAGAGAATTTATCATCTCTAAAGAGGGGAATTTGGTCTGTTTGTCACAACTGTTAGGTGACTGATTATAAAGGAGAATTACTTTAACTGGGATATGTGAATCCAACAATGCCATAATTTCCTTTATAGGGGATTTTAACCTGAAGGAGAAGACTTTAACTCAGTGTAGAGTAATGCCATCTTTCCTTAGGAATTTCTCATGCTAAAAGAGGGACAGTGGCGTGGATGTAAATAATCCAGAGGCTTGCCGCTTACAGCAATTAGATGAAGGGAAAGGAATTGTTAATGTTTGTATGCTGTGAGCAAGGCATAGATTGATGCCAAAAGGTTGATTGGGTCAACCGAGTTTTCCTTATACAAAGCCTAAGAGGAGGCTATTGACCCAACAAGAGGGTGTTTTTTATCTGTCTCGTACGAAGCCCGAGATAGAGGCTGAAAGGGTTGACTCAACAAGAGAGTGCTATTATACTCAACAAGAGAGTGCTTTTATACTCAACAAGAGAGTGTTTTATACTCAACAAGAGAGTGTTTTATACTCAACAAGAGAGTGTTTTATACTCAACAAGATAGTGTTTTCTATCTCGTACGAAGCCCGAGATGGAGGCTAAAGGGTGATTGACTCAACAAGAGAGTCTTTTATACTCAACAAGAGAGTGTTTTATTATCTCGTACGAAGGATGAGATAGAGGCTAAAGGGTGTTTGACTCAATAAGAGAGTCTTTTATACTCAACAAGAGAGTGATTTGTATCTCGTACGAAGCTCGAGATGGAGGTTGAAAATGTTTGACTCAACAAGAGAGTCTGAAAAGGTTAGCCCCGCTGGGGAGAATCATTGTACAAAGCTTAAGAGGAGGCTATCCGTTGGCGACTATTTCAGTTTAGTGACAGGTCCAGCATGTTGGATAAAAGAGAAAATCAGTTCTTATGAAGGGAACGATTAAGGGTAAGGCTATGCTTTGGTACTGATCAGAGGATCAGGGTTATTTCCTGTTCTTTAAGGAAATGGGAAATCCAAAGGGTATTGAGACTGTCCAAGTCTACTGGTGTTTTGAGAAATCAATTCTCAGATAGTGAGTGATCTTTGTATGATGCCCAAGAGAAGGCTGGTATGTTAAGGGATGAAGGTTAATCCATTAACAGGTCTGACACTTGACTCAGAAAGACAGCTCTAGCAAATTGATGACTAGGTTATGTTTCTATACCTCTAGAGGTCTCTGGGTCCTTGTACTAAGCCCAAGAGAAGGCATGAGAGCTTTTAAGAAGCCGAAGGGTCCTTGTACAATGCCCAAGAGGAGGCAGGGATGCTTTTAGGAAGCCTGTGGGTCCCTAAACCCCGAGAAGTTCAAGACATGCTATTCACAGAGAATAGATCAAGCCAGGAAAGTCCGAGAATTTGGAAGAAACTCAAGAGATACTATTCACGGAGAATAGATCAACTCTGGGGAGTAGAGTTTCTTTGACGATTTCTAAGAGTGACAGTCTGAGAAAGGGTTCACCGAGAATGCTACCTTTCACGTCTCCATATTGTTTAACCCCAAAAGGAGGGAAGACTGTGTCTGGTAATCCTATGGGGATCTAGTTTTGTTTGTATTCAAGAGTGACCAACAGGGCTTTACCTAGTGCTAGACGTAGTTGCCGGGGAAAACTCTAAATAACTATACTAGTATTACACAGTTGATATCTGACAAGTATATAAAAGTTTGTGAAAGAAGACTTACAGTGAGCAGCCCCACAATACAGTTATATATATATGAAAGCGGATAAAGAAAGCGGGTAAACACTTACTCGGTTGTAGAGCTTCCATGCTGTTTGGTTAGTTGATCAACAAAGAAAACTTTTGATAACAATATTATATTCTAAATTAAAGGAGAAAGTATTTTGAAAAGATTGTTGGGGCTTACAGCTCAAGGAGAGGCCCAGGGTTTAACGATGATTGCATCGTTGTTTTGAAATTGTACAGGGACTTATACAAGTGACTGAGGCCCAAAAAAGGTTTTCTGTACAAAGGGATGGGTCTTACACTCTCTCAAGAGGCCCAAAGGTATTTAAAGAAAAGGAATAGGGCTTATAACACGAGGGTAGGCCCAGTTGGCTTTGCTAACAAAAAAGGCGACGATCGCGCCGTTGTTTTTGAAATCACAGTGGGACTTATATAATTACTGAGGCCTAAAAAGGTGGTGTATTTACAAAGGGGTTGGGTCTTACACTCTAATAGAGGCCCATTAATGATTTTAAAAGAAAATATGGAACTTACAACTCAAGGAGAGACCCAAGGTTTTTGTTTGAAAAATGACGATCACGCCGAGATTTCTTTAACGTATTGGGACTTATACAATGCACTAAGGCCCAAAAAAGGTTTTAGTCTCAAAGAGGGGTTGGTTCTTACACTCTATTAGAGGCCCAAAGTGTTTGAAAAAAGTTTGATGTGGGTTGAATTAATCAAAACCCTAATTTGTTTCCAAAATATATTTTAATTGAATAAAAATTCAATTAAAATGACTAAAATTGTTAAACATGTGTGAAAAACAAATTGTGATCTTGGATTAATGTTTGAAAAATCATGTTTATATCCAAAAAATGATTGGAAATCAATTAAGTTTGGAAAATCATGGGGGAAAAATATTTTAAATGTTAAAAACAAATAAAACATTAATTCTTTGCAAAAATATCAAATATATGAAATAAATAATATTTTTGCGATTTTTGGTAAAATAAAATATTTTAACATTTTTGTGAATTATTAAAAAAAGAATCAATTCAAAATCATTAAAACTCAGAGAGAAATTAATTTTTGAATCAATTAAACAAAATCACAAAATTCAAATATTCAAATATTCAAAAATGGCGCCAAGAACATGGCAAGAACATGCGCCACCCTCTGTTTCTGCAGATTTGTGTTTTCTATCCAATCTCACTGAATACTTGATTATATCATGCAATCTACATATCAATTTGCTCGTTTTCACCTCACGATCATGTCAATGGTGTTTAATTTCATTTATTTTAAGCATGGAATAAGAAATCAAAGAGAAACCTCAAGAACCCTAAAATTTGCATGAAGGCTCAGAAATTCCATACACGATTCAAACAACGTAATTGATTAAGGGAAAACACTCCATGCATGATTATGAACATATGGCCAAATTATTGTGCAGCAAAAAATGCATGGATCATAGAGTTAGAAGAGCTCATGCTTACCCCTTGCAGCTGGTGATCGTGTTTTGTGTTAGAGGTGTTACAGCTTGGTTCCAAGGATATGGACAGCTTCCCTAGGTGCTATGGAGTGTGTCTGGATGCTTGGAATGAATGGAAATGATCTGGAACTTGAGATGGTACCCCAACTGCAAATATGTCAAGAACTTGAGCAATTGGCTAGTGATTTTGTGATTTTGGTGTTCCAGATGATATGTAAGTGTTTGGATCACTTCTATATGATGTTTATGAGGTGTGTGTGTGATTGGTTTGGTTGGAATTGCTCTCAAAATCAAAACCCGATAGTGACTTGCTTTGGAAGGAAAATTTGGAAGTGAGAAGGTGATTTTGAGGAAAGCATCTGTTTGATGGCTTTGGTGTACTCAAATTGATCACAAATGAGCTCTATTTATAGTGGAGCAAGTTTGTTTTGCAAGCAATAGTGAATGGCAATTGCTGCAGAGGTTTGGCCAATGTTGATCAATGAGAATCCAAGTCTCCTCTAGCCATTGACTAGAGGTTAGGGCACAGGCTGCTGGTTCCCTTGGTCTTGGATAAGTCTTGACTAAATTCAGTTGAAAATGGCTCAGTCCATTCCACCTTGGTGCATCCATTAAATGCTCCAAACCAAAATTGGAGTCTTGTCCCTCTTTTAGGCATTTCTAGGTTTGGCATGCTACTTTTGGTTACAAAGACTTGGGAGGCTGACGGATCAGTGTTTGTCCTTCCTTGGTCTCCCCCTGAGGTGTTCAGATAAATAAGTGTGTTTGTCATTTGCACAAATTTGGAAAATCGAGCAAAATGCACAAATATGCCTTGCTTTGACAGTTTTCAGCAAGGCATATTGCCATTGTCATATCTCATGACTCAAGTGGAATTTGATGGATCTCTTGGCCATTTTGGAAAGCCCTCATATGATACAACAACTGTTTGATCATAGTTGGTTTTGATACCTTTTGGATCCAAGTGAAAAATTCCCCTACATTTGGAAAAATGTGAAGGCAGATTCTAACTTAGTGAAAATTTCACAAAGTGTTGGAAAAAAGTGACATTTTCACTTTTTGTGATTTTGATCATTCCATAACTTAAAATCCACGAGGAAATGGAATGATTTGTGTTTGAAGCTTTTGTAGAGGGCCATGAGAGCTACAAATCCAGTTTTGAATGGGGAAAAATGGCCTTGTGGTTTAGGAGTTATGATCCTCCAAAGTTGGTACCCTTGCCACTTTATTTCATAACTTAGAAAATTTCTAAGTTTTTTTTATGGTTACCCCTTTTACAAGTTATCCCACTTTTCTTGATTTTTCTTGATGAATGATGATTCCAACCATACATTAACATCATTTTAGGGTCAAAGAACCAAAATTGTGAAAAATCTCAAAAAGTCAAAGTTGACTTTTGTGCACAATTGACTTTTTGTCAGATGACATCCAAACTGTGCGATCCTCTATGAAATCAAGTCCTTGACCTAAATCAAACTTGATGGATTAATTTCATAGGTGTCATAGGGTGTATTGAATCATGTCCTAGGGTTTGGGAGCATGTCTTGGTCAAAAGTCAAAGGCACGGTTGACTTTTTCCGCGAAACCCT
Organism: Lathyrus tuberosus; assembly: GCA_022829125.1. NCBI lineage: Eukaryota > Viridiplantae > Streptophyta > Magnoliopsida > Fabales > Fabaceae > Lathyrus > Lathyrus tuberosus. The sequence goes on from JALAZF010000109.1 coordinate 13,312,058, forward strand.
AATTGTGGTTCTGATGAATTTGAAACTTGTGCACCAAGCTTCTTGGATTAATCCATTGTTGTAAATGGATCAATATGGTTTATTAGAGACCCTCAAATCCTCTTGAGGTCTTGGCTCATGATTTGTCCCAAAAGTCAACTTAGGGGTGAATTAGGTCAAGAAACCCTAATTCCTGATTTTAGTAAATGCATCCCCTGAGGCTAAATTGACTTGATGATTGGGTTTATGATGTCCCTTGGAGCATCTTAGGTTATGCTTTGAAGCATTGGCTCATGCCCATAGGAAAATTTCCATCTGGAGGCCCTGGTCGACCAAAACCCTAATTTGGTGACACTGGTGATCTTGAGGCTTGATCCACTTAGAATACTGCAACCTTGTGGTTGATTCTTACTGTGGGAGTCCTCTTAATCCATTTTGGATGTTTGAGAGGTTAGAAAAGTTGAAGATCATGTCAATTCTTGATTGATCCTTTGTCTAAGGCTCAGAGAGGGCTTGAAACCCTAATTTTTTATAGTAGTGAATGCTCACCCATCTTTGGGGAGATTGATGAGGCATGATGGTACATACATATTATGATGATAATTTGCCCAATGATGGGAAATCTTAGTGGCCATAATTTGGGGTATGACAACACGGTCGAAGCAAGCACATCGAAATGAGGTTACATTATCTTCAAGAGCAAGTAGCAGAAGGGAAGATGAACTTGGAACACTGCAAAACTGAGAATCAGATTGCAGACATCATGACAAAGGGAGTGCCATTCGAAGTGTTAAAGAAGCTAATGTCTATGATGAATGTATATAGTTTAGACACAATGAATTAGGTGGTGTGTTAAATATGTAATTCATTGTTTTAGAAATATTAGATTTGATTTGATTTAGAAAGATCAGATTTGATTTAGAAAGATTAGATTAGATATTTTTTGAGCTTTTATAGTTTGGGCTTTAGCTTGAGATGCAAGTTAAACCCACCAAATCTATAAATAGGGAGGAACCCTTATCATTGTAATCATCAATTTTGATAATCACGGTTTTAGAGTTGCAAAGTGATAATAAAATTCCACAGTTGTGGGCAGAGAGAGAGAGAGAGAGAGAGAGAAACTCTGCAGATTTTCATCTTCTTCTCCAACGTTATTTTCTTTTTTCTTTCTCAACCTTTTCTTTCATTGTCATTGCGTGAGTGAGATAACAATCTTGAGATCAAGATTGAATAGGAATTCTTCATAGATTGTGTTTGAATTCCAACATTTTTTCATATGACATACTCTTCTTACCATAAAATTTATAGCTCTTCACTCTACATGTCTAAACCACCTAAATCTATTTTCCACCGTCTTTTCTATTATAGGTGTTACCCCATCACTCAATGTTTCTTCCTCCAAGAATTTTTCACACTTCAATAGGTATATTTTCTAGTCCAACCACCTTATTGTTACTCATCATTTTCAACACTTCTTTTACCTTTTGTTTTTTAATCTGACGGTACTAAGTATAATTTTGATCCTCTTCTCTAATGTCGAGCCTGATAGAGTCCAATGAGATATTATATCCTTCGTTCAATGAAATGTATAAATACTTCTTCCACCTATCCTTTATAACTTTTTCCTGAACTAAAACTTTGTCTTTTTAATATTTAAAAAACTTCGCTTGATCCAAATCTCTTGTCTTTCTTTTTCTTCCCTTAGCAAGCCTATATATAGATTTTTCTTCCTCATTGGTTCTTAAAGATTGATATAATCGGTCAAAACCTTGGGTTCTTACATTGCTCACCGTCTTTTTGGTATCGTTCTTAGGTTTCTTATACATTTCCCAAGTTTCTGCATTTTTACGCTTAGACCATTCTTTAAAACAATCGTTTTTTAATCTAACTTTTGAACACATTCATTCCACCACCATGATTCTTTACCCATAGGTCAAAAACTTCTTGATTCTATCAATGTCTCTTTAACTACTTTTCTAATATCTTGGGACATCTTATTCCACGTATCATTTACACTTCCTTTCGGTTGTCCAAATCATCACTCTAAGATCTAGTGTTTGAGACTTCCTTGTTTTTACCCTTAACATGCCACAACTTGATTCTTTCCGCTCTCATGTGACTTCTTCTATTTTCTCTCCTCTTGATTATTACATCCATAACTAATACTATATATTGGGTAATCAAGTTCTCTCCTAAAATAACTTTACAGTCCAAGAAAATCTTCCTATTTGACTTCCTAATAAGAAAAAAAATCTATATGAGAACATATCACCCCATTCTTATGTGTGATAAAATGCTCATCTCTTTTCCTAAACTAGGTATTAGTATAATAAGATCAAAAGTTGACAAAAAATCCAAGATAGATTTACCCTTTGTATTTACCTCCCCGAGACCATATCCCTCAGGGCACGCCCTTAAAACCTCTTGATACGCTCCCTACATGTTCATTTAAATCCCCTCATAGAAAAATATTATCTCCTAGGGGTATATCCTAAAGCAAGCCTTCTAAATACTCATAAAACTTTATCTTAAGGTGTTCTACTAACACAATCCGTGTTATTGAGGGCCAAATATGACTTAATTTTGATCATCTTTCTTGGCATTTTTCAACTCATTGATTGTGTTTCAATTGAATTATTTCATGAAATCGTGTGAATCCTCAATATAATTGCAATTACCTTTGGATTTCTTGATTTGTGTGTTATTGTGTAGGAATTAAGCTTGATCATAATCAAAAAAGATAAAAAGAATGGACAAGAAAGCTAAAGAAAATATGTTGATCCCAGGGCTCGTTGTGTGAGCTGCTAGTGAGAGGAAAGCGAGCTCGCGGTGCGAGCACAAACATGAAGTGAAAGCGAGCTGGAAAAATCATGGCAGTAGCTTCTGGCCTCAGTGGTCGCAGTGCGAGGACTTGGCGAGATAGCTCGCAGTGTGAGCTAAAATATTTATCAGGGGTTGTTTGACTAATCAGAGGCACTTTAGGTGCCTAAAAGTGGAGCTCGTTGTGCTAGCTAGTTCAGAAAGTGAAAGATATTTTTGTACTTTATATGCTTTATTGGGATTAATTCTAACATATTCTTAGAAATCTTAGACTAAAATTTTTCTCTTGAGCTAAAAAACTCTAAGTTCTTCATTTCTTCATCAAGAAGTGATTTTTATCGAATAGAAGTTGGATTCACATCCATTATCGATTCTTCATTGTGGATGCACATTCATCTTCTATCATTCCTTATGAAGTAAGATACCATGATGATGGGTAGCTAAATCCTTTGTATCAAGGGTAGATGTAGTCTTCCTTGATCTTGTATGTATTTTCTTTAATCTTTTGTATGTGAACAAGTTGATGATTAATATATGGTGAATATCTTTGTTCTTTATGATCTACATTTGTTTTGAATCACTCTAGACATATATTTTTCAAAACTTGATCTAAGATATTCATCTATAAATGAACAAACTCTAGACATAGATTTGTGAGTTGATATTTGCTTTGTATCAATCTTAAAGATTATTGTATTGATTGTTAGCATGATACATCATCTAGTGATAGATACAATAATACTCACCAAACTGCTTTAGACATATATTGTATTGAGAGGGTACATGATTATGTTAATCGAAAAAAAAGTTTACATGCTTGATTAAGAGAATATATGTAAGTTAGGTTAATGAAATCTATTCTTGATATGTCTTGTTAAACAAATATCTTTCTAGAATTTACTCTTTGCTAATAAAACTTATGACAACTTATGATACCAACCAAATAACTTTTGAAAACCCTACTTAAAACTCTTTGAACTATAGAACGACAAGTGATATCACTACAATCCCTATGGAGACGATAAAATTATTACCCACCTATTATTCTTTCAACAAAATGGCGCCGTTGTCGAGGATTGTTGATTGATATTGCAAGCATTGCAATAGTTTATATTGTTTTAAGCTTTATATTGTTATCTCTTACCTAAGTTAATATTCCTTGTGCTTGTAATTTTTTTGGTTAGTGTTTCAGATATCTGTTTATGCAAGGAAGTGTCCCTGCATACCAACTTCTATTTGATCCTAAGATTGATAGAACTATGTGGAAACTTAATAGCAAAACCAGAAGACAAAGGAAACTAGCTAAAGAAAGAAGGGAGCACGAAGGAACTTCTTAAAGTAATCCACCAACTACCCCCATTGTTATGCCAATCATGGCAGAAGTACCACCTCAACCGCCTCTCAGAGGTCCATGCACCAATAGTCCGCGACACAATGCTCAGTTTGCTCGCAATGTAAACAACGGAAGGCACGCGGAGATGAAAATGAGAATTCTTCAACTCTTGTATTCAAATTCTTCAACTCTTTGTAAAAAAATTCTTGCTTGATTGCTTTTAATTCCTTAAAAGAAATTTTGACTACCGCACCCATAATAATCGCGCCCAATTGGAAACTAGATTCTGAACTAATATGTGATGCGAGTGATTATTTCATTGGTGCGGTACTTGGTCAAAAAGGACAAAAAAATTTCATGCTATACACTACGTAAGTAAAGTTTTGAGTGAAGCTCAAATCAATTATGCCACAACCAAAAAAGATCTTCTTGCGATAATGTATGCATTGGAAAAATTTCGGTCCTACCTCATTGGGTCAAAAGTGGTTGTTTACATGGATCATTCAGCGATTAAGTATCTGCTAACCATGTGTGATTCTAAACAAAGACTTATTTGATAGGTTCTTTTGTTGCAAGAATTTGATCTTGAAATTCGCGACAAAAGGCCTCCGAAAATGTGGTAGCGGATCACTTGTCCCGTCTTGTCAATGTAGAGGTGACCAAACGTGTAATTGAGGTTAAGGAAGAATTTCCAGATCAAAAGTTGTTGATGGTCCAAGTTAGACCGTGGTTTGCCGACATTGCAAATCACAAAGCCACCAGATTAATACCGGAAGGTCTAACTTGGAATCAGAAAAAGAAAATTTTGTTGGATGCCAAGTATTTTGTGTGGGATGAACCTTATTTGTTTAAAATTGGTGTTGACAACATTTTGAGAAGATGTGTTACGAAGGAAGAATCACAAAGTATTCTTTTGTATTGTCACAACTCACCTTATGGTGGCCACTTTAATGGGTTAAGAACAGCAACGAAATTTCTTCAAACGGGCTTTTATTGGCCTTCTTTGTTTAAAGATGCAAATCTACATACCCAAAGTTGTGACATGTGCCAAAGGAGTGGAGGAATAACAAAAAGAAATGAGATGCCTTTACAAAACATGTTAGAAGTGGAAGTACTTGATTGTTGGGGAATAGACTTTGTTGGCTCATTTCCACCCTCATTTTCATGTGAATACATTTTGGTGGCTATGGACTATGTGTCCAAATGGGCGGAAGCAATAGCATGTGAAAAAGCTTACAGGAAAACCGTAATCAAATTTCTGAAAAAGAACATTTTTTCGCGTTTTGGTACTCCGAGAGTGTTGATAAGTGATGGAGGATCCCACTTTTGCAACTCTCAGTTAGAGAAATCTTTGGAGCATTATGGTGTGAAACATAAAGTTACAACACCATACCATCCACAAGCCCATGGTCAGGTGGAGGTATCAAATCGTGAAATTAAAAGAATTCTTGAAAAAATAGTTTCTTCTTCTAGAAAAGATTGGTCCAACAAACTTGATGATGCATTGTGGGTTTATCGGACGGCTTTCAAGACACCGATTTGTCTCACACCTATTAAAATGATCTACAAAAAAGCTTGTCACTTGCCGATTGAGTTGAAGCATAAGGATTTTTGGGCCTTAAAATTCTTGAATTTTGACCCTAAATTGAGTGGAGAAAAGAGGAAAGTGCAACTTCATGAGATAAATGAGTTGTGACTTCAAGCTTATGACTCCAACAAAATCTACAAGGAAAAGGTAAAGAAGTTTCATGATCGGAAGATTGTCCACAAAGATTTCAAATAAGAGCAATTGGTCTTAATGTTTAACTCAAGATTGAAATTATTTTCGGGAAATTTGAAGTCCAAATGGTCCGGGCCTTTCTGGATTAAGGAAGTCAGGCATTATGGAGCAATTGTTCTTGAAGATCGCTTAATAAATGAAAGTTGAACAGTGAATGATCAAAGGCTCAAGATATATCTTGGTGGTGAGGTTGATCAAAGTATAACAACAATTCCTTTTGTCGTTCCGTTAGGTCGTATTGGACCGTCGAGCTCAAACGACGTTAAACAAAGTGCTTGTTGAGAGGCACCCCAACAAGCACTTTTCATTGCTATAAGTGTTAGGTATGTTTACATAAGTGTTGTGGTAAGGCAAATTTGAAAGAACCAGAATTTTTGCAAATCCTGTCACTTTCGCATTCAGCTCCCTGTGCGAGCTTACGTGAACCTGATAGTTTGTGTTATGTTTGGCCACATCACTTTTGGGTGGTTTAAGTGTGGGTCATTTTACTTGGGCCCACTTGTTTTGTTCTGAATTTTATGGGGATATCTCTCATTTCCCCCCTCACTCTTGACTCTTACTCTCACTCTCACTCTCACAAAAGAAAAAACGTGTCCAAGAGAAGCAATTTTTTTAGTTCCCAAATTTCATTCCCTAATATCTCTACTTGTGAAAAACTCAGGTTTGTTGCTATCCCCTTCCATTACTCTTTGTTTTAGAAAATCATTGTGGTTAGGGCCAGTGAACACTTTGTAAAAAAATTGTAAAAAAACTGATTTTGAACTAACCATGAGTTGCATGTTAAAATCTTGTTAGGTTTTAGTTTAAGCATAATGAGATTTTCTTGAAAAAAATTTGGAATTGCATGTTCATTAATCAAATGTGGTATGTTGAAATTGTATTGATGTTTTCATGCTTTATGGTGTTTTGGCAAACATGTGAATGTGGTTGGAATTTGTTGGTAGAATTTTTGGTGTTGAGAATGCTACTGCAAAGCTTGGAAAGCAGAATTTTCGCAAGCTCGCTGTGCGAGCTCGCCTACAACTTGCAGTGCGAGCTTGGGCAAACATGACAGCAGCAACAACAGTTGTTGTCTTTTCTATTATGCTTAATTATAACTTTTGTTCTCTGTGCCTTGCTTATCTAATGTGTTATTATGTTGGTGGTGGTTGTTTATTTTTGTGTTATGTAGATGTCACCTAAGACAAATGCATCGAAGAAATAAAAGACGATTGGAATCTCCTCTCGTCAAGCTCAGCTCAGACCATATGACGACACACGTTTCAAAGGTTCCAAACAAGATGAGAGGTATCTAAACTTGGAGAAGAAAAGTATTTTTTTTCTGAAACGGTCTTCAATATCCATCCCAAGGGACCTTACTGGGCAGTAGCTGCAATTTTTGAAATCAATAAATGGGATAAGTTAATTCACCCTTGTGAGAGTTTCAATGTAGACATTGTGAGGGAGTTTTATGCAAACGCCCTCCCGAATGATGCTGAAGTTTTCACATGGACCACAAGGGTGAGTGGAAGAGATGTGAGTTTTAACTGTGATACGATTAATGAGGTGCTAGTGAACCCTCTAACTCTTGGGCACAATGAGGTGGATGCATATCATAAAGACTTGAGATTACATCGAAACATTATTGATATGACTAATGATTTGCTGAGAAGGGGCAAAAATGTAGAGTTGAACCCATATGGGGTTCCAGTGAGGTACCGAAGAGAGGATATGCGTACGATGGTTCAACTTATTTTGCTCTTGGTGTTACACAACATCAAGCCAATGACTCATTCCTCTACAGTTCCGATAAACTTGGCACACCTGGTGCATAGTATCCTCTTGGATACACATATGGATGTGGTGCGCATCATAACTGACGAGATGCGGATGGTGATTTAAAGTGGGGGTAAAACCAGGGCGAGAGCTAATTGCTCCTTGGTTTTTCTTTGCTTGATTATGTCATTATGTGTGCACGAGCGTGCAAAATTAACTTCCCACCATCATGTCATGCTTTCTATTGCTATAGATGATGATATGTTTCCAGGTTTTGCAAACCAAAGAGGAAAACTGGAGCTGGAGGTAGAGTTAGACAGCCTGGTGCAGGAGAGGGTTCAAGCTCTGAAGGAGCTAACTTCCAGAGTTTCGACCTCTCGTACCTCGAAAAATACGATGCCGGCAAAGGACGCGGAAAAAGTTGTTCGAACAGAATCGCCACCGAACTTTAATTTATTCCAATGAAGGAATACGAAAATATCAAGAAAACCTTTTTAAAATGGAAAATGGTCATCGCAACCATATCCGGGTTCGGGAGTCGGTTACGTGAGGGAAAGGTATTAGTACCCCCCTCACATCCGTTGTACTCAACGGGAACCTCTTAGTCTAATTAGTGATTTTGAGTGTCAACTACGCTTATTTGTCTTCTTTGTAATAAAAAGGAAAAAGATTTGCTAAAGGTTTAACTAGGAAAAACAATTGATTTTATTATTAGGGTGCTCGCCAAGGATTGGGGCCCTTGTGCCTACATATTCCCTCGTGCAATGGGAAAGTCAGAGCAAGTGTAGTTTCGCACTACGGTTTTTTAAAAAGGGTCTCGATCGCACGGGGGCGAGAGAAAATGTTGGTTAGTTGTCAGTGGGCTCATCAAGGAATATGATCCTTGTGCCTACGTATTCTCAACAAGAATGAGAAATCAGAGCGTCCGTAGTTTGGGGGACTATAGGTTGTTGGTTTGTATGTTTTAATGAACGAGTGTTTAGATCTTATTCTAACTGCTAAACATTGGCTTGTCTGCTCGCTAAGGGAGGCTGAAACATTAGTTCATATGCGCGATAGATGGGACTAAACAATGTTCTTTTGCAAAAGAGTGTTTGATCGCACGGGGGCAAGTAATTAGGTTTTATGTATTTTTTATAGATGTCAACTGCTCAAACACGAGAAAGACATCTTGTACCCAAACAATTGAAAGAGAGGAATGGAAGACTCCATACCCCTCTGTTTCATCTTGAGCGGAATAATGTTAAGATATGGTTAGCTATTTTAAAGAAATAGTTGTTTGAACACGAGAAAGACATCTCGCATCCAAACAAATGAGGAGAAATTTTGAAGAATCAAAACCCCTCCCTTTATTTTTAATAAAACAGTGTTTAAATTAAATAGGTATTTTGAATTTGTTTTAAGAAAAATACTCGATGTTGATCGAGATTTGAGAGGTTGATAACGATGCATGAAGCGATCGACTTACAAGGTGTTAAAATGGGATCGACATTGAATCGAGATTTGTTTGATCTTTGTGAAAATGGTTTGATATCATTATGAATCGATGGTGAGAATGGTTTTTAATTAACAAAATTAATGGATTAAAGTTTAATTAAATCATTTAATTAAGTGTAATTAAGATTAATTATAAAAATTATTCGATTAAATCAAATAATCAAGTTAATTAAAATTAATTAATCAAAATTAACTAATTACATATAAATTTAATTTATTAATTAATTTAATAAAATTGAAATAACGAATGAACAATGATCGAGGCAAATTAACACACAATGTGCTCAAAGCCGGATTTGTACATAACGACCACGTAATCGAAGTGTCATACGTAAGGACCGAAACCCGGCGAATATACCAAATTAATATATGAAATTTTGGTGGCTTAACGACATAGAATTGTCGAATCCACAAATTGGAAATCCAATTTAAAATGCAATGAAATAGAACAACCAACAGCAACACAAAATTATATTTACATATTATAAAACTTATTTATAATGACACAAACATGTTAATCTAACAAGATGCGCATTTTATATCAATATGGAAAATAAGGTGCAAGCATATTCTACCAAGATACTAAAAACTATTTGAAATATAGAATACTTCAAGATAAGTGTCTAACAAAAAAAAATTACATTAGTATAACAAACATTGAAAACAAATAAAGTAAAGCATAGACAAGATATATAATTGAAAATGAAATAAGGAAAGGATAAGAATGAGATTACCAATGGTGACTACTAGATATTGCGCCTGATTTGAGTTGAAGTTGGGTATGCCTGCTTACATTTTTTATGCAAGACGTCTCATCCGGTGTTTTCTCTCCTTTTTTTTCTCCTTGAGTGTTGGTCTCTTGCCCTGTATATATAGTACTTCTAGATTCTCTATATGAAGCAAGAAAAAGACAAGGTACTAAGAATAATTTAAAAAATGTTTTTGTGTTTTTTCCTAAATGAGGAAAGAAAGACAAAAATACTAAAATGAAATAAAAACAAATGTTTTTGTGTTTTTTCCTAAATGAGGTAAGAAAGACAAGAATAGTAAAACGAAATAAAAATAAATGTTCTTGTGTTTTTTCCTAAACGAGGCAAGAAAGACAAAAATACTAAAATGAAATAAAAACAAATGTTTTTGTGTTTTTTTATAAAAAAGAAAAGTATTATTAAACAAATTAAAATTTTAATTAAAATAAATTTAAGCTAAAAACCTAATTAAATCTAAATAGATTAAATGATTATTTAACTCAAAATAAAAATAAAATAATTAAAAAACGAATAAATAGTCGGACACCAAAGTGCTCGAAAAAATAAAATGAATGCACAAAAATGATCAGCGCGAAATAAACAAATTAAAAAAATACAGCGTTTGGTCAGATTTTGAAATAAGTTTAGACCGGTTAAAATGCTCAGACGAATCAAAATGCGGCGGAAAAGTAGTCAAAAAATTTAAAATGAGTACGTCAAGTTAAACTACGTGAAACATAAATTAATATAACAGACGTCTACAAGCTCGATTTTAAAATTTTTCTTCCACTGATTTTACGCACAGTTAAAATTCAGTTTAACCGATATGTTTATATATCCGAGGGTTCATTCTGGATGACATTTTTGACATTATTTATGGTGATAGATATGATATACTAAAATTAAAATGCCCGGACAAAATTGGGGTATGACACGACCCTAATCAGAGGGAGGTCTGCAGTTATAATTGGGATTGGATGCAGGCTACTCAGCATGCTATGATTTTTATACGCGACTCTTTGCAGCTTATGCAGTTACAGTACAACGAGCCTACAGTTGATCACTCTATCATGTCTAGGAGCAGTTCTTAGCACATGCCGGTTGGCTTGAGGCCAGGCCATTTTCTAGAGAGGAGGCGGGTGTAGCTGACGCTGAGGACACTGAGGATGAGGATGAGGATGATGATGGTGATGATGCTGAGGAGACTGGGTTCGAGTCTGATGAGGACTAGTTTCTGATATTTTTTGAGCATGATCTTAAAACTTGCTTCCTTGTGTTTCAACAAATTGAAATTTCTTGTTAAGCTTTATAACCATTGCTTTATTTATTATTGTATTTTATGTCTTTTATTTTCATATTGTACTTTATCCAATTTAGTTGGATTTATTTTGGTTTTGTACTTCTAGTACTTTTGTTGGTGTATACCAATTGCCTTATGTTTAATGAATTAAATATTTCAGTTTGAATGTCATTTTTTTTTTTTTGGAAATCTTGGTATCCGGCCTTGCGACCGACTAATCCAAGAGGGACCAATACCCACCGTCCACTAGCGGGGGGCCCCGTTTCAAGTCAGAGCAGAGCTCCGTATGGACTGGCCCACACAAGAGTTGATTGCACCTAGTTTGAATGTTAATTAGTTTTTTTTATGGTTGTAAATTGTTTTGAAATTTTGCTTCTACTTTGATGAATGATGAGACCTTCTAGATTAGTTTCTATTTTGCATAAAAAGTATCCAATGAAGATTCTACCAAGTTTGGATGGTGATGGTAGGATTTTTAATGTGATGAATGCAAGCAAGGTACATGGTTACCGGTTTTTAGAATTTTAGAATCATTAAGAATTTTGTGCTTTGTACAAATATATTTTCTTGTTTCATTTTGCAACTTATTTGAATGCTTGAGTCACTTAAGTCCAAAAGCCATAAATTGTGAAAAACCTCCATTGTGCACTAAAATGCTTGGATGACTGATAACTTTTTTTAACTCATTTTATTCATGCTTAATCTTTTGATTATTGTCATGTTGTGGAAGATTTAGAAATGATCAAGGTAATTTGTTTATATTGAGCACAACCATACCCAAAAAGTAACTTACACGATGAGTAGTGAGCATTCGTTAAACTCTTTGGGCCTTAACATATTAGATCTCATTTTGATGATGAACTTGGTTTATGTACATAGAGAAACTTGAAAGTTAAGTTCATCATTGAGTTTTTGGTGGGATTCTAAATTTGTTTGTTCTTGAAACCTTGAAACTTTGATCATTGTTGTAAACTGATTTCCTTGCCATAAAAAGCAAGGAGCATTCACTTAAGGTTTGATTGTATTCTAATTGGGAAGAACGAGAGAAAAATGGTAGGTTGCTGAAAAAATTGAAAAATTTTGAACAAGCATAAAGAAAATTGTGAATATGAATTTGAAAATGAAAAGAAAAAATGCTTGTTCAAGAGAGAAAAATTGAAGATGAAAAATAATTGTGCAAAGGAAGTTTGAAAGGATGAGCAATAGAGAAAAGAAATTGGTGAAAAGAAGTTATGATGTGTAAATACTTTGATAGTGAATGTTTCTTTTGCGTGGCAACTTCAATTCAATGGCCTAAGAAATGACCCTTTGTTGTGAAATCTGGTCAAGCTACAACCTTACAAGCCCTTAGTGGTCTTTTTCTTCCATGATTTTATTTATGATTGTTAGATGAATGTATGAATTGAATTGTTGTTTGCATTGTTTTTCAGATGAGTGTAAATTGTCCCGCGGTTGCAAACACGTAAATTTCTTCATACTTATTTTGAAGAGGAGTGTTAGGGTGATTCAAGTATGAGAATTTAGTTTTTATTTGAATGCATTGCATGATATTTTTTTTTAAGAACTAAATTCTTTCTCATTGTTTGATTCTAGGAAGTAGTGAATATTGCTTGTGCGCATTTATATGTTGAATTTGAACCGTTAATCTTTTCTTGGTTGAGCTTTATGCTTGAGAAAATCCTCTTATGTTCATGAGAGGCATACTTTGCTTGAGGACAAGTAAAGATCTAGTTGGGGAGAGTTTGTTGAGTGCCAAATATGACTTAATTTTGATCATCTTTCTTGGCATTTTCCAACTCATTGATTGTGTTTCAATTGAATAAATTCATGAAATTGTGTGAATCCTCAATATAATTGCAATTACCTTTGGATTTCTTGATTTGTATGTTATTGTGTAGGAATTAAGTTTGATCACAGTGAAAAAAGACACAAAAGAATGGAAAAGAAAGCTAAAGAAAAGGTGTTGATCCCAGGGCTCACTGTGCGAGAGGAAAGCGAGCTCGCAATGCGAGCACAAGCATGAAGTGAAAGCGAGCTAGAAAAATTATGGTAGTAGCTTTTAGCCGCAGTGGTCTCAGTGCGAGGACTGAGCGAGATAGCTCGCAGTGCGAGCTCAGATATTTCTCTGGGGAGATTTGACTGTTCAGAGGCACTTGAGGTGCCTAAAAGTGGAGCTCGCTGTGCGGGCTAGTGCAAAAAGTGAAAGATATTTTTGTACTTTATATGTTTTATTGTGATTCATTCTAATATATTCTTAGGACTCTTAGACTAAAATTTTTCTCTTGAGCTCAAAAACCCTAAGTTCTTCATTTCTTCATCAAGTGATTTTTATCGAATAGAAGCTGGATTCGCATCCATGATTGATTCTTCATCGTGGATGCATATTCATATTCTATCATTCCTTGTGAGCAAGCTACCATGGTGATGGGTAGCTAAATCCTTTGTATCAAGGGTAGATGTAGTGTTCCTTGATCTTGTATTTATTTTCTTTAATCTTTTGTATGTGAACAAGTTGATGATTAATATATGGTGAATATCTTTGTTCTTTATGATCTACATTTGTTTTGAATCACACTAGACATAGATTTAGCAAAACTCGATCTAAGATATTCATCTATCAATGAACAAACTCTAAACAAAGATTTGTGAGTTGATATTTGCTTTGTATAAATCTTAAAGATTATTGTATTGATTGTTATCATGAGACATCGTCTAGTGATAGATACAATAATACTCACGAAACCGCTTTAGACATAAACAGTATTGAGATGGTACGTGATTATATTAATCGGAAACAAGTTTACATGCTTGATTAAGAGAATATATGCAAGTTAGGTTGATGAAATCTATTCTTGATATGTCTTGTTAAACAAACATCTTTCTAGAATTTACTCTTTGCTACTAAAACTTGTGACAACTTATGATACCAACCAAACAACTTTGGAAAACCCTACTTAAAACTCGTTGAACTATAGAATGACAAGTGATATCACTATAATCCCTATGGAGACAATAAAATTATTACCCATCTATTATTCTTTCAACATGTGTGTAAGCGCTAATAACATTAAAAGTGTCTCGTTCCGCTACAAATATCAAGGTTATGCTTCTATCTCGTACTCTCTTTACATCCATAATATCCTTCTTCCAATCTCTGTCCACAATAATCCCCATCCTATTTCTCGATCTAACTTTTCCGATGTGCCAAAACTTAAATCTTGAGTTGTCTAGTTTTTTCACCTTTTCACCTGTCCACTTAGTTTCTTGTATGTATGTGAAATTGATCTTCCTCTTAATCGCGGTGTCCAATATTTCCATAGATTTTCTAGTAAGCGTGCATATATTCCATGATCAAAACGAATCATACTCTCATGAACTAACTTCTTTACTCACACTCGTTCATGAACATTTGGAAATCCTTGCTTATTTTTCACTGCATCTAGGTGGCGATGCAACAACCTTTGCTATTTTGACACTGTAATCGAGCCATACATCATGTTGATTATAGATAATGACATATCATTCGCATTATTTCTTAGTTGAACCATGTCATAGAGACTCAACAAATATTTACGTTGGCTCTCGACAGCTTAACATAACTCTCTCCTTTTATCTGAGATTGAGACCGACTATGCATAGTAAAGTTAACAAGGGAAGGATTGGGCATAAAATAATATATTGAATTTTTTTCTTTAAAGTTAGAAAAAAGTATAAAAGATTTTATAAGTTTATATAGAGAAGGAGTTGTGAGCACCAACCTTTGTAGCAAAACAACCAAGACAGTCACTAGCAACATACCTAAAAATACCACAACAGGATGAAGGCCCAAGGTCACCAAGAGAGGAGTCATCAGTATTATATTTGATCCAAGGAAGGTTAGGATGACACCGTATTACTTCTTTGATTTGAGGAGCTTTAAGATGATGAGTTTGAACTTTGAAAGTCGGACTGTGAAATAAAGCAAGGAATGACCAATAGCTAACTTGGTTAAATTTCCTATTAAAGAGACTGAAGCAACAACACTTATGATTTCAGAGTTTATAAAGGTTGCAATGTTTTTGAACCTCAACCCATTTCTACATTGCCATATGGTCTTGAGGGTGGCAATGATAGCAATAAAGATTACTAAGAAATATTGAGGACTCCAACCTTGCAAACATTAAAGATGAAAGTAAAAGAGGAGAAATCAATAAAATGGTTGATGGTTTCCTGCAACCAATTCCAAACCTTGAGAGAGAAATGACAGTAAAAAAAGAAGATAAAAATCAATTTCAATGAACTTTTTTACCATACTACAAATTGAAGAAAAGTGACATCTTCTAATGATTAAATTGACATCAGTTGGTATTTTTGCAAACATACATAACATTGATTATGTATTTTATAAAATCATTTTAAAGTATGTAACGTCTGTATAACCTACCAACTCGTGTCACGTGGACGTCACATAATTTAAAATAAATGTGTAAAATGTAAAGTCAATTTTATATCTTTTTTTTGTCAAAAATACTAGTTTCACTACCTAATAAAAAAATTATAATAAATAAAGACTAAAGTTAAAAACACCTTTAAATATTGGAAAGTAAGAATTTTAAATCCTAAAATATAAAAAATAGAACAATTTTATAATCCCAAAATGCTTCTATAGCCTCCCAAATGGTCCACCCCAAACACAACTTTTTAAATTAGCATAATGCAATGAAAGAAAGCAATATAGTAGAGACTCAAAAGCATTCACGAACGAGACTCTCCCTCTCTTTTTCTTTCATTATTTCAATAACTAGTAAAATATCCATGCATTCGTATAGATATGTAATGATTACTAATTCAAAAGTATATAAAGATAGATAATTATTACGAACCAATATATTTATAGTTGCTAGAATAGATCACACTCAAATTACATCAAAATTTATAAAAAGTACACTTATCTGATCGTGAAGGTTGGATCAGATTCTGTAGAATTGGGCCGCCAAGTGCGTCAAGGATGCTGGTCTTATGGAGAGGAGGGGATGTACCTGCAAGGTACTCCGACGCTTAAGTAAGAAAGAGTCAGAGAAAATGGGCAAGTACAAAGTATGAATTCTTAGAGTGAATATTGGATACCTGACCCTCTCGAGCGAGATGGTTTATATAGATCCCCCAGCGCGTGGCCAACGGTCCTATTTTCGGGGCAAAATAACCGTTTTTCCCAAAAAATAGGTAACTACCCAAACTAGTCGTTATGTCGGGCAAGGTGCCCAAAACTAGCTGTTATGTCCAGCATAGACATAGTTCCGGGCACCTGCCCATAGCTGTTCGGGGAGCAATGAAGTCGTGCGTGACGGACAGTAATTCCGGGGAGGAACGTTGCATTCCTTGCCCGGTTGGAGAGGCAGAAAGGTAACTTTTGCCCCTCTGTGGTTTGGACTTAGGCAATTTAGGCCGCTCTGGAGCAGAAGCGGATTGGACCATGTCTAGCCATTGGCCAGTCCAGAACACTAACAAAATCACGTTGAATGTTGCGGTTGAGTAAGGAACTTAGACAACAAAGAAGAGAAAAAACTACCACCTTTCTTGATGCAATCAACAAATACACATTTGTGTACGCATGGGGAATGTGACTTTGCACATTTGTGATCAAATATTTATCAACTATATAATTCATAAATTAATGAAACCAACTCAGATAGATTGAGATAAGTGGAGCAGTTTACATTATCATTTAAAATAATACTCCCTCCGTCCCAAATTATAAGACGTTTTGAGTTTTTCACACAAATTAAGAAACTTAATTATTACTTTATGGGAAAGACAAATTATGTATAATTTTACAGTAATGCCCCCTCATAATTATATAGGAGAGAGATATTAAAAGAGTTGAAAGAATAAATAATAATAAATATTTGAGGGTATATTGGGGAAGATGTCATTTATATTGCATTGGGAATGTAAGGTGACTTATAATTTGAGACAAATTTTTTTGGGAAATTGACTTATAATTTGGGACGAAGGGAGTATTAAGTAACTAATCTCTCCGTTTCATAATAACCGTCTTATTTGAGTTCTGCGCGGTTCTTAAGAAAATGATTAGATGATTAATTTATTTTAATGATAAAACTAATATATTTTACTAAAATATTCTTATTTATTATAGTAAGTGGAGTAATTTAAAATATCCTTATTTTACTAAAATTAATGATAAAATAGGGGTATAATAGTGGAAAAAATAATAAATGTTTTATTGGAATTCTAAATAGACATTTATTTTGAGGCATAGAAAAAATGCAAATGAGACACTTTTATGAGGCAGAAGAAGTAATATTCCTACAATTAGTGACCCAAATTGTTACGGTTGATAAAATGGGTCCGACCCTATCAAACATGACCGTTTTCCTACATTTTTTACGGTGCGAGTCTAGGTTTTCCATCTTTCGCATCCTATATTATGTCTGCTCCGCCATATTTTTCGCGACGCGACCATTAACATGACAGATATGAACTTTTGCAAGTTTTAGGTTTTATGGAGTCGTGTTTGTCAGGCCCGTCTCGCCCACGCTCAATTTGTTTTAGCATTTTTGTAATATAAATGCTAACATTTTATCATAAAAAATAGTAACACATTTTTTTTATAAATTTAAAATTTAAAAAGAATAACAAAATTTTCCTTCAAATTTGGGTATTTACCTATCATAATTATTTCATATATTTTTTTATCAAAAACAAATATTTGTAGGATTTTTTAGTATAAATGATAATATTTTATCATAAAATAAAATAAGAATATTTTTTTGAATAAATTAAAATTTTAATACCATTTATTTTACGTTAAAAGTGTTTGTAGTTATAGTGAATATATATTTTAAAAAGAACATCACAAATATATAAAATATATAGATACACTTATTGTATATTATTTTCTACATTTTCTCTGATGAGATAAAATAAGAAACAATAATTGTGATTTGATATAAGTTGTGATTTGATATAATTTTAATGTTTAAAGTCAATATATACAAAAATAAAATTATTCGATAAATATGTTATCTATAATATAAGAAAAGAAAGGGCTCTGGAAAACTCACTTTTGCCCATTTCTCTTTTAATGCCACATCTTAATTTTAAGGGCAAAAAGTGTCCAAAAATTACTTTTTCTAACTATTGATGTCATACTATTGTAATCCAACTATATAGTTAATGTTATAAGTCTTTCTTGGTTAAAATTGATTCAAATGATGATGTCATTTACTTCATATCCAATTATATCATTTGTAATAGTTTACTTTAATTAAAAGTTGCTGACATTTAGGTGTCTTGTCTCTCTTCTCTTCCTTTCTCTTTCACGCTATGTCTTGACCTCTTTCTCATTCTCACCGTTCCTTTCTCTTGCACGCTTTGTCTTTCCCTCTTTCTCTTTCTCACTGTCACCGTGAGATTCTCTTTCTTTGTCTCTCCTCTTCGTCTTCGTCATTGATTTGTGTCCGGACGATGGTGCTGTGGATGGAAATGGTCGCAAAACTGTTAAGGGTTTGTTCTTCGTCAACTTCATTTCTTTGATAAATCTGTTAATCGTTTTTCTTCTTTTTCTGATTTTAGGGTTTAGGGTTTGTTTTTCTGATAAATTTGTTACATCTACAAAACTGTGGTTCAGATTTTAAGGTGAAATCATTATCTGAGATTCATATCTATCATTCTCGCTCGTCCTTCTCCGTGTTTTCGATTTTGAAGCATTGAAGGCATTATTTTGGATCTTGATTTTTGGATTTTGTGTTTTTGATCTATTACTTTCAATCTATAGAGCATTGCAGGTTAGGGCTTGAGTGAGAATGGCAGAAAGATCTCAGATTTTCGACTGAAGAGGCAGTAAGCTTGCTTTTGCTTTTAACTGAAAAACATTTGAATTTAATGCATGTAAAAAAAAACATTTCAGTTCTTGTAGATGCTCGTCTTTATGTTTTGTGCATAAATATAAACGTGTTAATGGCTAAACATTTTGTTTATGTCTTAACAGTTGAAAAGATCTGTGGAAAAAAATGGACCGGGGAAAAGAAGTGGTGCTTTGGAGATACCATCCGTAGTAATTGCTTACGCCGAATAATAAAGAGATAAGTTGGTTTTCACTATTTTTCTTCTTTCATTTAATGTTGAAATCAGAAACCTGAACTTTGAAGGTTGAGGCACTTGGGTTGTTTGTGATGAAAATCTACGAATGGTAGATGTTTGATTAAATGTTTGTGTATGCAATTGATAATAGTTGTCTTTTGTTGATTGTCTCAAGCGTAAAACACGAAATTACAAGATCCTTCTAAAATGGACACATTGAATTGATTTGAAATAGATGGATTACTAACTTTGTAACTCCATTTGGGTTTAAACATTGGTGGTGTTGTATTATTTATTTATGACACTGTAATGTTTGACTACATAACTCAATCTATAATTATATTAATGTTTTTTCCTATTTTCAGATGGTCGACAGATTGGATGATGCGATCATACAAAGTTAACGAAGTGTTTTCTGAATAGTGTAAGTATCGTTGAACATCTTTCCTTAATATTTTGCAGATGGTGTTCCTTCCTGAATCTATTTTTCTACTAACTATTTCATTATTGGAATGTGACAGATGTTACATTACATCCTCTTCATTCCCTTAGAAAGGATCTTATAGGTATTACTGATATTAATTTTTTATTGACACATGATACATGATATGCTCTTGGTCATGGTACACCTGCAATCTAATATATCTATATGTGTTATATTTACCTTAACTATCTTAGGTGGTAGAAGCAGTGAGGTACCCAGAAATGTCTCTATTTATAGCAAGTTTTCCCTAAAGGAAGTGATTGTATATCATTGTTACATGTTCCTGCAAATTGATGTTGCAACATAGCGTGGATTTTTTCTCATGGATGAGCGCATGAGAGTAATTATTGCAAATGGAAACCTGTTTTGTTTCAAGGTTTTTACAACATACATTTTTTCATGCTGACCCATTATCCTTACCCATACAATTGACATATGAACCTTATTTGTGGTTATAGGAGCAGGAAATGGGCGTCTCTGCAGTGGTTTTGTAAACATAAGGTCTTTGTTTTGATCTTTGTTTTGTAAATAGTATATACTATAATTGTTAATTTTATATGATTTGATTTATCTCTTAAGGTGTGGTCACTGTAAAATGCTGGATGAAGGTTATGGATTAGTAGGCCTTAAAACTGATGTTTCTTGGACGATAGATAAGGTACATGTACTTTCTGCAACATAACATTTTATTGTTTTAAATAGCACATCTAATATCCCATGGTTTTATATAATTGTGTGTTTCTTAATTTTTACTTATATAGATATGAAATATTCAAATTATATTTATGTCTTTGAAATATATTTACCAATGTTTTGCTTCCCAATCCCCCATATTAAATAATTATGTATTTTAAAATAAATGAGAAACTTGACCATTGATATTCAAATACCAGCAGTGGTTATTGAACTACCCAACCAATAATTACAGCCCAAAACAAAACGTTTAGAATCTCAACGTTAAGCATTGTATAAACCTTTTCCTCTTCATTTTATCACACAACCAACGTCATTCAAGAAGGAAAACGAACATGAGTTCCAATGATGCTGTCCATACACAACAAAGTTCAGATGTTCAACAATCAATCTCAGATGTTCAGAGACCCACTTCTGATGTTTAACAACCAGTTCATACCCAACAAGCCCAGCCCGAGAAAGTTGAGCAGAGGCTACAGTCGGTCTCAGTTGAAAGAAGACGGAGGAGGAGGAGAATTAACAGAGCAAGAAGGATACGGAAGAAACGTACGTTGATGAAGACTTAGCACCAATCGGTTGGAGCAATTTCATGTCGTTCAGGCCTTTTAGATTTGACATTTAGGAGTTTTATTTTTCTTAATGTTGTAACTTTCTTTCTGAATCCACCACTTTGAATGAAATAGATTTCAATTCATATGAATGAATTTGGTTTTTATTTTTTTATTTCCTTTTCTGCGTTACATATATGTTTACAAATACAGCTTTTGCATTCAAGTTTTTTGTTGTTTGAATGTATGATTCTTGACAAAGTCTAACGTTTATGAGTGACACATCTCTGTTTCCCATCCTTTATACCTGTAACGTGTATCAGTATCAAAAGTATAAGATGATGATGACATAAATAACATGCCCCAAAACGACTTGGTGTTGAAATCTAAGATTTGACGGGTACCATCAGATATAGCTGTATTTTGTACTCTTTTTTGACCTACTTGTGTTGTGGCTTGTCAAAGGTATATTTTAATTTTATAACAAGGTTGTCATCTATGCAGTCACATCTCTCTGTTTCTCTCTGTTGCTGCTAATCATAACAAACTTCTTCCAGGATTGGTTCAGGGATTTCAAGGGAAAGTTTATATTTATCTTATTTGACAGTCGCTCTAAAGCCACATTTATTTCTGCGGTGAGTTATGAGTTATGTTTTATTCACTTTTTTTGTTGTCTTATAAGTATTTTCCAATTGTTTAATTCTCAAAGTAACATCCATATGTAACAGGATGAAGATCGCAGTGTTCCCTTCTTATGAGGGACTGATATTGATGAAAACATAGTTCTTTCCGATGAGACTGAGACGGTAGCTAAGAGCTGTGGGATTTCTTCCACACCATTCTTAAAAGGTAATATTTAGATTGACATGGAAATGCAGTTTGAGTATAATACAAGTTTCCTCCCTGTATTGAAAATTAAGTAATATGTGCTTTCAAAAATTGTTTGGTGTGTTGTTAATTGTGATCATGATTACCAAACTAATTTAGCCTTCATTGTTAGCATACTAAGAAAGTTTTATGTTACCAGTATGCTTTAAATTTATGTAATTTCCCTGATTTTTTCATTCATGGTTATAGGTACTGAAGAAGCAACAAATGAATTTGCAACGAGGCATGGTTGGGAATATGTAGTATGTTTTTATTACTGAAAGGTCAAATATATTGGTGGACCAATTGCTCTGGTTATATCAGGAAATTTTACAAAATAAAGAGGTTGCTCATTGCAATAGTATTTCTTTCAAAACTTTTGACTAAGTGTATTTATAGTTAATGATTCATATTCAATTTTATGATAGTGTCTTCTTTTGGTATAGATACAAAGTCATGACAATATTAATATAAGGGTTAAATATGTTTTTAGTCCCTATAAAGTTTGAAATTTCATTTTTAGTCCCTCCTGGGTTTTGGCAACAGTTTTAGCTGGTTTTGGCAACGGTTTTTTTGTAAAAACCGTTGCCAAAAGGTAGGGAAGGACTAAAAATGAAATTTCAAACTTTATAGGGACTAAAAACATATTTAACCCTTAATATAATATCATGATAGTGTGTGTATTATGACAAATATAGCGTTAATCATATTCAATTAATAATTTTCTCAGATCTTAATTTTGTATAATGAGTTTTACTTTTTGTTAAATTATATTAATTTATTCTTTCTCTTTTACAGATTGTAAATAAATATAATGACTTGCTTGCTACTCAATTTGTAAATTAAAAATTGGTGCGTGTTACCATTTGCAGTATATAATTATTACAACTTTTTATTTGATTAAAATTGTGTTAAACAAAAAATTAATACATATGTTTTAAATTGACACAATTACAAATTTGATTCAAATTTTTACATATACTAAACAAATACTATTATTATAAAAGAGCGCAACTTCAATTTTGAATCCATTTTTTAATCTACGAAACAAATACTATTGTAATCAACGGGCACAACTTTTGTTTTGATTCAAATTTTTTTATATACAAATAAAATACATATCGTATAAACGAGCAAAACTTTAATTTTGAATCTAATTTGTAATATACGAAACAAATACTACTGTAATTCACGGGCACAACTTTTTGTTTGATTCAAATTGTGTTAAACAAAAAATTAATACAAATGTTTTAATTTGACACAATTAGAAATTTCATTCAAATTTTTATAAATAAGAAACAAATACTATTGTTATAAACGAGCGCAACTTTATTTTTGAATCAATTTTTTAATCTACGAAACAAATACTATTGTAATCAACAGACACAACTTTTGTTTTGATTCAAAAAAATTTATATACAAATAAAATACATATCGTATAAGCGAGCACAAATTTAAATTTGAAACAAATTTTTAATATACGAAACAAATACTACTATAATCCACGGGCACAACTTGTTGTTTGATTCAAATTGTGTTAAACAAACAATTAATACATATGTTTTAGATTGACACAATTAGAAATTTGATTCAAATTTTTAAATATACTAAACAAATATTATTGTTATAAACCAGCGCAACTTCAATTTTGAATCAATTTTTTAATCTACGAAACAAATACTATTGTAATCAACGGGCACAACTTTTGTTTTGATTCAAATTTTTTTATATACAAATAAAATACATATCGTATAAACGAGCAAAACTTTAATTTTGAATCAAATTTGTAATATACGAAACAAATACTACTGTAATTCACGGGCACAACTTCTTGTTTGATTCAAATTGTGTTAAACAAAAAATTAATACATATGTTTTAAACGGAAATATTTATAAATTTGATTCAAATTTTTTAATATACAAAACAATTACTATTGTTATAAACGATCACTATTGTTATAAACGATCGCAATTTTAATTTTGATTAAATTTGAATACTACAAATTTCTCGACAATTTCTTATATCATCCATACAACTTTTTAATTTAAATTATATACTAAAATTAAAGAAATATTTCTTATGATTTATTAGATTTGAAATAAAAATAAATTACCTTAAATTTTTATTAGAAGATGTTAAGTCAATTTTCTTTGTTTCTTGTATCATGTCATAATGTCATATATGATTTATTTTCTATCAAGTAAATAATTTTTTTTTTTTTTTGGCAAAATTACGCTTGAGGTCATTTAAGTTTTTTTTTTTTAACAAATTGATCTTAAATTTTGTTTATTTTGTAAAACTTTTTCATTTAAATTATTAAACATGTGCATCATTATCTTTTCAATAGAGTGAAAATGCTAATTGTGAATGCAATTATTTTAAATTGTATGAAAATGATAAAGTACAACTAGAAATATAAAAATCACACATTTTTAAATATTCAAAATGCGAGAAAAATGATGTAGAAAATACTCTAAAGGACCAAATTATTAAAAAAAAACTTAAAGGACCAACAAGTTAAAAAAATAACTTCAAAACTTTAGTGTAATTTTACCTTTTTTTTTTTAAATTTATTAAAAAAATAATACTTAATTGATTGAATCAACTTTTAGAGAAGTAAAATGACTCGATTAAAAGATTTTCCATTCTATGTCAAAACAAAATTGAAAAGGTGAATTATTATCTACCCATACAGTTACCCATAGAGTAAATTAGAGTAAATTGCATTGAAAAGCTACAAAATTTAAATTATTAAATAAATAATTAAATATAATAAAATGATATGATATTGATTGATTGGTTAAAAGTACACTACCTAACTTTTTGTAGTGGGTTGAGAAGTTGTCCCCAATTTAAAAAACAAAATCAAATTGAATTTTGTTAATTAATTAATTAATTTTTTAAAAAACACAATCAAAATGAATTTTATTAGTTACTTTTCATTAAAGTTATCGGTATCCAATCAAAATTTGGGGTATTAAAGAATTTTACTTAAAAAAATCAATAGGCCAATCAAATTTTTCCCTTTTTAATTGATTTTCTAGGTAAAACATTTCCTTTTATAAACCAAGTGCCAGTTTTTTCCGAACAAAATCCATGTTATTCATGGGATGAGAATTGGGATTTAGAACAAAAACCAAATATTTGAAGAGATTCTATTTAATGCTTGATTTGTTGTATGAATGAATTGTAATGATAATTAATGAAGGAAATATGTGAACGTTTTTGTTTATTTTATTCTTAATTGATTTAGATTTTATTTCAATTTTCATGATCTTATTGTTTATATATCAAAACCATCAATAAGATATAAATTACATTCTATTTTTATAATTTTTTTTCTTCATAATTTAGTTTAGTTTTTTGTTTTTTTAAATAAATGAATTTTTATGAATAACGTTTTTTTAATTTGTTATTTATAAAGAAATGTTTTCATTAATTAATATAAGACAAAATGACACGTAAAATAAGAGGTGTAACCTCACATGACCATGTAACTCAAAATGTGTCACATTTTATAAAAAAATTATACATTATTATATATTTTATTATAAAAAAAAGAGATTAAAACTGTTTAAAAATAAAATAGAAAGATTGATTTCGTAAATTAATTGTAACAGACCACCAAAATTGTAATTTACCCTAATTATTATTAATACTTATTAATCACAAGAAATAAAGTTGAATGACATTATTTTCACCTTCTAATTTTTAGGCATTCAAACTTTTAACTTTACATTTTTTTTACATTAACTTTTACTAATATAAATTTATTAGTCGTAATATCAAAACTTACCACCAATGTTTAAAAAAAAACCTTGAAATGTTAGCGAGTTTTCAATTTAGCTTATGTAAAATTTGTTTTTTAAATATCCCCTCTTAATATCCAGATTCCCTCACTTAGGCCCCTGACTGCCACATTGCAGCAAAGATTTCTTTCTATTGCTTGCGTGACAGTCCACGTGACATTTTTAATTTTATTTTTTTTATTTTTTTTTTATTATTTTTTTAATTTTTTAATTTTTTTACGTTTTTTTTTGTTTTTTTTATAGTTTTTATAATTTTTTTTTTAATTTCTGTTTCGTTTTTATTTATATATTTTTTATTTTTTTTACTTTTTTTTATTTTTCGTTTTTGAGCCTAATTTTTATTTTTAATTCTATTTTAAACAAATTGTTATTTTAAACCCTTTATTAGTTTTCTTTCAAAAGAAATCCGATAAATTTTCAAATATTTTATACTATATTTAATTTTTTTTATTAAAGATAGAATATTTATTGTCTTTGTAAATAAATAACGTGTTATTGATGTATACAAAATGATGTTATTTCAAATATATATTTTATTCTTTGTACAGGTTTATTGTTGTTGTTGTGGTGTTGCTACATTATGTGTGTGAATGATATATGGTGTTAAAGAGGTTTAAAATGGTTAATAAGAGAAAGATTTTTTTGAAGGTGGTGGATTGTAATGAAGTTGATAACTTTTTATATTGTATGAACATAACTTATGGTGTGAACATGGCAGTAGCAAGTTACCATTTTCATGAGGATGTGGACGGTTGTGTTATGGTTATAGTATAGATATAATGGTACAATATGGTGATGGAGGTTTGGAGAGTTATGAGAGCTTGAGATTTTTGTTTATTAGGGTGTGTGGTATTGTTGTGTTGTGAGTATGCTTTGTATTGAGTTTTGGATGGTTGATGAGTATTGAAAACAATGGAGAAGAAATGAAACAATACTGTAGCGAAAAAAGAAGAAGAAGTGGAGAGAGGTTATAAAGATGGTTGATGAGTGTTGTAATATAAGGGAAGAAGTATCTGGTGTTTGTGTTCTCCTATCAAATTATTAACATATATGAAGTGTTTTTGCTGGTAAAGTTTCAACAGGTTTGAAGTGTTTTCAATGTCCCACATCGGTTTGAAGTGTTTTTAATTATTAACATATATGAAGTGTTTTAAAAATAAAAATTAGGTCCAAAAACGAAAAATAAAAAAAAGTAAAAAAAATAAAAAATATATAAATAAAAACGAAACAAAAATTTTAAAAAAAAAAGAAGAAAAAAAATTATAAAAATTATAAAAAGAACGTAAAAAAAATAAAAATAAAAATTAAAAAATTAAAAAAATTAAAAAATAAATAAAAAATAAATAAATAATAAAAAATAATAAAAAATAATAAAAAATAATAAAAAAATAAAAAAAATAAAAAATAAAATAATATTAAAAATGTCACGTGGACTGCCACGCAAGCAATAGAAAGAAATCTTTGCTGCAATGTGGCAGTCAGGGGCCTAAGTGAGGGAATCTAATTAAGATGAGGAGGTTTTTTAAAAAAAAAACTTTGTCAGGGGCTAAAATGAGAACTCGCTAACATTGCAGGGGGTTTGTATATTTAACCCTTTTTGTTTATTTTATTCTTAATTGATTTAGATTTTATTTCAATTTTCATGATCTTATTGTTTATAGATCAAAACCATCAATAAGATATAAATTACATTCTATTTTTATAATTTTTTTTCTTCATAATTTAGTTTAGTTTTTTGTTTTTTTAAATAAATGAATTTTTATGAATAACGTTTTTTTAATTTGTTATTTATAAAGAAATGTTTTCATTAATTAATATAAGAAAAAATGACACGTAAAATAAGAGGTGTAACCTCACATGACCATGTAACTCAAAATGTGTCACATTTTATAAAAAAATTATACATTATTATATATTTTATTATAAAAAAAAAGAGATTAAAACTGTTTAAAAATAAAATAGAAAAATTGATTTCGTAAATTAATTGTAACAGACCACCAAAATTGTAATTTACCCTAATTATTATTAATACTTATTAATCACAAGAAATAAAGTTGAATGACATTATTTTCACCTTCTAATTTTTAGGCATTCAAACTTTTAACTTTACATTTTTTTTACATTAACTTTTACTAATATAAATTTATTAGTCTTAATATCAAAACTTACCACCAATGTTTAAAAAATCGGACGGCTTAAGGGGTTGGATCGAAAATTGGAGTTGAATTCGGCTCGGTTAATCTTTCAAAATTGTTAGTGGATCAAAATCGGAGTAAAATCGTAAAAATCAGATTGAACCGTCCAAAACCGTTTGAACTAAGGTTGAAAAATGAGTCGAGTCAAGTCGAACTCGCCTCAACTCAGTTCGACTCGTTAAGAATTGGTTCAACTCAAATCTCGATTCGAATTTGATACAAGTTTTTTTTAAGCTCAAACTCGACTCGTTATAAGTTCATAAGCAACTCGGTTCGAGTTTGATACAAACTTTTTTTAAGCTCAAACTCGACTCGTTATAAGTTCATGAACAACTCGGTTCGACTCGTTAGGTTCATCTCATTAGGTTCAGCTCGTTTGCTTCACGGACTTAAAAACCATTTTTTTAAATCTATTTTTTTTTATATATTTGACATTTTAAATTAATATTATTTTAAAAATAAAATATTGAAATAAAATAAAAGTTATTAGATTGAAATTTAACTTTGTCTAAAAAATATACTAATTCCAAAATTAATTAATTTATATGATGATAATTTTATTTGTATAATTATTTTTAGAAATATTTTGCTCACTTGAGAATATAAATTATCAATTAACACTATAAGATTAAAATAATATATAAGGTTAAAATTTATATTAAATATTTAAACTTACTCTTAAAGACAATATAATTTTTTTCATATATAATAGAGTTGACTCATGAACCTAACGAGTCGAACTATGTATAGTTCAAGTTCAACTCATTTAGTTAACGAACTTAGTTTTTCGCTCATATTCAGCTCATTAGGTTCATAAACCAAGTTTAACGAATTAATTGTCGAACCGAGTTTCAAACTATTTTCGACTTGGTTCGGTTCGTTGCCAGCCCTAGTTCGAACCAAATTGGTAATGTTTTAAATTTTTTTTTTTTAAAAGTTTAATATGTCAATATCAAAACTTAAAATATCTCTCATTCACAAAAAAGAATTCATGTTTTTTTACGACGATTCAAACTTCTAAGTCCTATCACGCTATTATAGGTTTTCTTTCAACCACGCTCCATCATCGTCGCGTCGTCTCTTTCAAAATAATTTGTCCAACTCAATATTGGTTGTCGTTCAACTCAATATTGGTTGTTGTTCAATTAAGTATATTGTATTGTTTTTTTTTATAATTCTATCTTATTTCATTTAGATATTCTTAATCATTTGAAATTTATTTTAGGTATTATATTCTATTATTTTAATTTTTGTTTGAATTGGTTTAACATATTTTAATGTAATTCTTTAATTTGTTTAAATTATTCTTAAATAAAGGTTGAAATCAAGTGTACAACTATGTTGTGTTATTGTTGTATTAAGTTTGTAATGATTTTTTGAAATATTTATTTTATTAAGTTGTGAACATATGATTGAAGGGGCGAGAAACACAAGAAATGGAGGTTTGAATTGGGTTTCACCAACTATGATTGTTTTAGAAAAATTCAAACTTCAATGCTAACAAGATAATAAAAATAAATAGACACAATTATTGTTATCCTGGTTCACTGTTAACAAAGTTACTCCAGTCAACCCACCAAGGCGATTTCGCCTTAGACAAGGACTTAATCCAATAATCTAGAAAGATTACAACCTCTAAGTGTTAGAAAACAACTTAGTCCTCTCAAATATCCAGACTAGCGCCTTAGTCACTTGAGGAATCACCACTTTGAAAAGTGTTACAAATGTGTGTACAAGAATTGGTTCTAGACAAGCAGATGACACAAGTTGAAGTACAATAACACAAAAGTGTTTTTAGCAAGATATGAACAATAACTCCTTGTTAATTTACAAAACTATCTTAAGAATAATCTCCTAGATATTTGCAACGTATCAACATGAGTTTTGTTGAGTTTAAAAGCTTCTTTTAATGCTTCTCTCTTTTTCTTGTAGAGCTGCACTCTATTTTTGTTGAGCTTCAAGCATCTTCTTTTTTAGCTTACAACTTGGTGATTTCTTCCGCCTTGCACACATACTCTCGTGTTTTCTTCAGCTCTTTCTCTTCTTGTTCTAGTTATTCTCTCATGATTATCTCTTTGGCTCTTCTGGCTCTCGGCACTGCGACATTACTGCACTTTCTTCAACCATTCAGATCTTTAATATATAGAGCTTGAGAATAGATCCGTTGGAGGGTATAATAGGAAACATATTCCAACTGTAATATCCCAACGGTCACTTATGTAACACCCCACTTTCCCAATGTAAAATAAAATGCAAAATCTTAAAGATAAATCAGAGTTTTTCACCAAAAGTGGAATGTCACATTTAAAATCCAACAAATAAACTCTTTTATTAATGAAATAGTGGAAATCGTTTTTATTCATTCAACTCACGGCCATCTGCCAACAACTTATAAAAATATCCCACATCAAATCTTGGTTCACCAAAAATACATCAATTCATATGATACGTAACAATGAAAGAATAACAAATAACAAATATCAAATGGTTCGAAATCCCCCAAATAAATCCCGTGTTACGTATCAGAGCACTCCTAAGACTCGAACAAGCAACACGAACATCCAAGCAGCCTAAGTACCTGGATTATCTGTACTTCCGAAGAAGCACAGACACAACAACAACAAAGGGGTGAGAAATCACGATCAAATATTATAGGTGAATAAATACATGATAAACAGGTAGTCATCATACACAAGCACCATCAACTATCAAACACGACCTACTGCCCAATATCATCAACAACATCAAATAATAATGCAATGCAACACAACACCATGCATGCGGTACCGACTCATTGGTTCATTCAATCGAACCCGGATAGATCACATACACCTCTACTTGGCAATGATCTATCCCCACCATTCTCCACATAGGAGTACGGATGAATCGCATACGCTCCTCCTGAGCAACGATCCATCCCACCAATCACCATGAAATGCAATGACACCAAATGCATATAAGACACATGTATATTACCACATAAATACATGTTCACGATCCTCCTGATCACACCAAAATTAAACGCCAATACGCGACACCATACAATTATATCACACCACATACATCAACTATTAATTAATTAATTAATTAATTTAAAACTATTAAACTGATTATTTTCATCACCAAATTATTATTTCTCAGCAACTGACTTCTACCCTCAACCTCTCAAACCGTTAGAAATCGAAACCGGTGTGAAAACGGGAAAGAAATCACTAAACTGTAAAATTCTACACGCGGCCAGCCCATACGCGTACTGACCCAGGTCATACGCGTATGCCTCAATTCTCCGCTCATCCATACGCGTAAGGCTCCCTCTGATACGCGTAACTCCTCACCATGCCCAAGGTCATACGCATACTGCCTTATGCCGTACGCGTACAGACAGAGACGTTTCCTCACTGAATTTTCCAAATTCCAATACCATACGCGTATTACCCTCTATTACGCGTACTGCCTAGCTCCCTTACGCGTATGGCTCCCTTTCCTTCACTCCCATACGCGTATGGCCTAGCCCCATACGCGTATGGCCAGATCTATTACGCATTTCACCAGAGACCTCCCTATTCTGCATTCTGCTATGATTTTCACATTTTTCCACTTCTAATCAGTCCTATAATCGTTTCTACATTAATTTTAGATTCAATTTTTCCTCCTTTCACTTGCATCCTATGATTACTACATCAATTACAAGCCTAAAGTCTCAATTCGTTCTCTCAATCTGAATCAATAACAACATATACGTTCATACAACAGCAGAAAATCTTGTAATCACAGATCGATCCAAACACAACTTCATTATCAGATCAGATATATGCAACAATTCATCAACACAACATTTTTCATACAAATTCCTACGGGGTTAAGGACTCCCCACTACCCGATCATGAAATAAACACCAATATTGAACCCTTTTCTCCTCCCTTACCTCGAATCTGATGAATTCCTGCGAAAATTGGTGAAGATCATTGCCCTAGCACACCCTTGTTCTTCCTCTCCTTAGCTCTTTTCTCTTTCTATCTCTAAAATTCTGATTATTCTAACTTTTACCAATTTCCACCAATTAAGCTCTAATTACCAAACTACCCCCACTAATTCCATTAACACAATATTCACTTAATTATCATAGGTCCTATTTACTAAATAATCTTAATAATAATAATAATAATAACCAAAACAATAATAATACTAATAGTAATAATAATAATATGAAATATACTATAATAATAATAATAATATTTCCATATTACTAATATCACCCCCTACGCACTCAAACACGCACCCAACCAAAACCGACAATTAAAATAATACAAGACATCCAAATAATTAAAATGGGGTGTTACAACTCTCCCCCACTTAAATTATTTTCGTCCTCGAAAATTACCTGATGGAAATAATTCCGGATACGACTCTCGCATCCTGCTTTCCAATTCCCAGGTCACACTGCCTCCTACAGCACCTCCCCAAGCGACTCTCACCAGAGGTATCTCCTTTCCTCTGAGTTGTTTCATCTTACGATCCTCGATCCTCAACGGCATCGTCTCTACGGTAAGATTCTCCCTGATTTGAACTTCGTCTCTCTGAATCACATGAGACGGATCCGAAACATACTTCCGAAGTTGCGACACATGAAACACGTCATGCAAGTTCGAAAGCTCTGGTGGCAATGCCACTTTATAAGCAACGGCACCAACTCTCTGCAAGATTTGATACGATCCAATAAACTTAGGATCCAACTTCTTGGATTTCAAAGCACGACCCACACCGGTCACTGGGTTAACTCTTAGAAACACGTGATCACCTTCACTGAATTCCAACTCCTTCCTCCGATTATCATGATAACTTTTCTGTCTACTCTGAGACGCTTTCATCTTTTCACGGATCATTTGAATCGTTTCAGTAGTCTGTTGGACAATTTCTGGTCCAAGCACTACAGTCTCACCTGTTTCATACCAACACAGAGGCGTTCTACACCTCCTACCATACAAAGCTTCAAAAGGTGCCATTCCGATGCTAGAATGGTGACTGTTATTATACGTGAACTCAATCAATGGCAAATGAGTATCCCACGCACCACCTTTTTCCAATACACAGGCTCTCAGCAAATCCTCCAACGACTGAATGGTCCTCTCTGACTTACCATCGGTCTGTGGATGATAAGTCGAGCTCAACTTCAACTTAGAACCCAAGGCTTCCTGCAGACTCCTCCAAAATTCTGAAGTAAACCTCGGATCTCTATCCGATACTATGCTCGACGGAACACCATGTAACTTCACAATTATCCTTATATAAATTTCTGCCAGCTTCGACAACGGAAAACTGATGTTAATCGGTATAAAATGTGCGAATTTCATAAGTCGATCCACCACTACCCAAATAGCATCAAAGCCTCTCGCCGTATTCGGCAAACCAGTCCCAAAATCCATAGCAATATTGTCCCATTTCCATTCCGGAATCTCTAACGGTTGCATCAATCCCGAAGGTTTCTGATGCTCTACTTTTGACTTCTGACATGTCAAACAAGCATAGACAAACTGAGCTATGTCCCTCTTCATACCGGACCACCAAAACAACTTCTTCAAATCATGGTACATCTTTGTAGCTCCCGGGTGAATACTCAAGCTACTCCGATGACTTTCCTCTAAGATCGCCTTTTTCAATTCCACATTATCCGGTACACAAATTCTGCCCCGAAATCTCAACACACCAACATTATCCACTTTAAAGTCACCCTCGGGATCACCTCCTTCTGTAGGCATCAAGTCTACGAATTTCACATCCAGTTTCTGATTTTCCTTAATTACATCCAAAAAGTCATTATTCACCTTTAGCATACCCAATCTGATACTTCCTGGTGTAGTTTCACAAACCATGCTCAAATCTCTGAACTGTTCAATCAATTCCATTTCCTTTACCATTAACGCAGACATATGAACTGTCTTCCGACTCAGAGCATCTGCCACAACATTAGCTTTTCCTGGATGGTAACTCAAGTTGAAATCATAATCTTTCAAGAACTCCAACCATCTTCTCTGCCTCATATTTAATTCCTTCTGATCGAACAAGTATTTCAAACTCTTGTGATCACTAAACACCTCAAATCTCGATCCATACAAATAATGCCTCCAAAATTTTTAACACGAATACCACTGCAGCTAATTCAAGATCATGAGTAGGATAGTTTCTCTCATGCACCCTCCACTGTCTTGAAGCATAGGCCACTACCTTGCATCAACACACCACCTAATCCCATCTTAGACGCATCACAATACACTACAAAAGAATCATTTGGACTTGGTAAAATCAACACTGGTGCTGTAGTCAACTTCTTCTTCAGTTCCTCGAAACTTTCCTCACAGGCAGCATCCCAGACAAAAGCTTGATTCTTTTTGGTTAACTGAGTCAACGGAAATGCCAACTTAGAAAACCCTTCAATGAATCTTCTATAGTAACCTGCCAAACCCAAAAAGCTTCTAATCTCTGTTGCGGTCTTCGGGGTTTCCCACTGAAGCACTGCACTTACTTTAGAGGGATCCACCGCTATACCATCACCAGAAATAACATGACCCAAGAAACTCACGGTCTTCAACCAAAATTCACACTTCGAGAACTTTGCAAACAGTTTATTATCTTTCAACACCTGCAATGCAATTCTCAAGTGACCTGCATGCTCTTCGTCAGACTTAGAATAGATCAGTATATCATCAATAAACACCACGATAAACTGATCCAGATAAGAATGGAAAATACGATTCATATATTCCATAAATACACCTGGCGCATTAGACACTCCGAAAGGCATCACTGCATATTCGTAATGTCCGTAGCGAGTTCTGAAAGCAGTCTTCTGGATATCACCTTCCTTTACTCTAATCTGATGGTAACCCGACCTCAGATCAATTTTGCTGAACACACGAGCTCCTACCAACTGATCCATTAAGTCATTAATCCTAGGAAGTGGATACCTATTCTTAATGGTCACTTTATTCAACTGACGGTAATCAATGCACAGACGCATACTACCATCCTTCTTCTTCGCCAAAAACACTGGAGCTCCCCACGGCGACACACTTGGTCTGATAAACTTCTTATCGAGCAATTCCCCGACCTGAGATTTCAACTCTGCCAACTCTGATGCAGACATCCTGTACGGTGCCATAGAGATAGGTCTGGTACCCGGTACAAGATCAATAGCAAATTCAACTTCCCTTGTCCGAGGCAATTCTGTGATGTCATCTGGAAACACTTCAGGAAATTCATTAACTACCGGCAATTCATTAACTGAAGTCTTGCTTTCAATAGATAGCGAGGCAAACACTGCAAACAACTTTGCTTCATCTTCCAACAACGCCCTCAACTCCTTGCTAGATAGCGAATCCGCTAATGCTTCCTCTTCAGGAGTAAGAAACAGTAACGTCTTCCTGAAGCAATCAATATACACCCGGTTGAACTCCAACCAGTTCATCCCCAAAATAACATCAAGATTACCGAGTGGCAAACAAATCAAGTCCACTCTGAAATCTCTACCAAACACGGTCAGTGGACACTTCAAACACACCAAAGAAGTAACCACGAAACCAATAGACGGAGTTTCAATCGTCATCCTCTGCTCTAGAGTATATGGCACAATCCCTAATCTCTTCACACATTCAACAGAGATAAACGAGTGCGTTGCACCCGTGTAAATGATAGCAATCAAATGAACATCATTAATAAAGCAAGTACCTTTGACGAAACGCTCCTCCTCAGTGGATTGGGCTCCCACCAAGGCAAACACCTTCCCACTAGTTTGAGACGCCTGAGACTTCTTCGGCTTCTCACAGTGAGTGCTGATGTGACCCTTCTCTCCACAATTATAACAGGTAGGCATAGTGGCTCTGCAATCAGCTATAACATGACCTGCCTTGCCACACTTGAATCACTTCTTCACCTCTTTCTGACAGTCATTAGCACGGTGACCCACACCACCACATCTGAAGCACTTGAGAGTATCAGCACCTGCTCCCTTCTCCTTTTGCTTCTTCCCCCCATCAGTTTTTTGTTTCCCCTTATCAGCTGGAGCACAGTAAGGAGTACCTCCAAATCTCTGCTTATTTTTCTTCTCATTCATAGCTTTGTAATGAGAAATTCTGGCTCTCTTGTCATTATCATAAATTCTGCTTCTGCTTACCAGCTCTGGATAGTTTCTTATCTTCTGACAAGCAATACCCAATTTGATCTCGGGGCGCAGCCCGTTCTCAAACTTCAGACACTTCGATGTCATAGCTTCTTCAGTATTATAATGAGCACAATACTGAACCAGCTCTTCAAACTTAGCGGCATACTCAGCCACAGTCTTATCACCCTGCTTCAGCTCCAGAAACTCAACCTCTTTCGCACTACGAATGTCTTCCGGAAAATACTTTTCCAGAAACTCAGCTTGAAACACAACCCAAGTAATCTCAGTACCTGCAGCTTCCAATCTCTGACGACTGTTGTCCCACCAAGCCCCAGCCTCTCCTTCCAGCATATGAGTACCAAACCATACCTTCTGAGCATCACTGCATTCCATGGTCCTGAAGATCTTCTCCACAGCCTTCATCCATTTCTGTGCAGCCTCTGGGTCCAAGATACCTCCCTCATATGTAGGCGGCTTGTTGCTCTGAAACTGCGCTAAGTCACGAAACTGAGCACCTCCACCCTGGTTGGCATTCTCTACAGCTTGCGCCATGGCTTGCATAGCAGCAGTAAGAGCAGCATCATTCCTTCCTGCCATACTGGACAACAATCATCACAAGGTCAGAACACCAAAATCAACTCCTATCCTAAGGACAGACTCAACTATAACACCTGGCCGGACGAACCGACCTGCTCTGATACCAATTGTAACACCCCACTTTCCCAATGTAAAATAAAATGCAAAATCTTAAAGATAAATCAGAGTTTTTCACCAAAAGTGGAATGTCACATTTAAAATCCAACAAATAAACTCCTTTATTAATGAAATAACGGAAATCGTTTTTATTCATTCAACTCACGGCCATCTGCCAACAACTTATAAAAATATCCCACATCAAATCGTGGTTCACCAAAAATACATCAATTCATATGATACGTAACAATGAAAGAATAACGAATAACAAATATCAAATGGTTTGAAATCCCCCAAATAAATCCCGTGTTACGTATCAGAGCACTCCTAAGACTCGAACAAGCAACACGAACATCCAAGCAGCCTAAGTACCTGGATTATCTGTACTTCCGAAGAAGCACAGACATAACAACAACAAAGGGGTGAGAAATCACGATCAAATATTATAGGTGAATAAATACATGATAAACAGGTAGTCATCATACACAAGCACCATCAACTATCAAACACGGCCTACTGCCCAATATCATCAACATCATCAAATAATAATGCAATACAACACAACGCCATGCATGCGGTACCGACTCATTGGTTCATTCAATCGAACCTGGATAGATCACATACACCTCTACTTGGCAATGATCTATCCCCACTATTCTCCACATAGGAGTACGGATGAATCGCATACGCTCCTCCTGAGCAACGATCCATCCCACCAATCACCATGAAATGCAATGACACCAAATGCATATAAGACACATGTATATTACCACATAAATACATGTTCACGATCCTCCTGATCACACCAAAATTAAACGCCAATACGCGACACCATACAATTATATCACACCACATACATCAACTATTAATTAATTAATTAATTAATTTAAAACTATTAAACTGATTATTTTCATCACCAAATTATTATTTCTCAGCAACTGACTTCTACCCTCAACCTCTCAAACCGTTAGAAATCGAAACCGGTGTGAAAACGGGAAAGAAATCACTAAACTGTAAAATTCTGCACGCGGCCAGCCCATACGCGTACTGACCCAGGTCATACGCGTATGCCTCAATTCTCCGCTCATCCATACGCGTAAGGTTCCCTCTGATACGCGTAACTCCTCACCATGCCCAAGGTCATACGCATACTGCCTTATGCCGTACGCGTACGGACAGAGACGTTTCCTCACTGAATTTCCCAAATTCCAATACCATACGCGTATTACCCTCTATTACGCGTACTGCCTAGCTCCCTTACGCGTATGGCTCCCTTTCCTTCACTCCCCATACGCGTATGGCCTAGCCCCATACGCGTATGGCCAGATCTATTACGCATTTCACCAGAGACCTCCTTATTCTGCATTCTGCTACGATTTTCACATTTTTCCACTTCTAATCAGTCCTATAATCGTTTCTACATTGATTTTAGATTCAATTTTTCCTCCTTTCACTTGCATCCTATGATTACTACATCAATTACAAGCCTAAAGTCTCAATTCGTTCTCTCAATCTGAATCAACAACAACATATACGTTCATACAACAGCAACAATAGCAGAAAATCTTGTAATCACAGATCGATCCAAACACAACTTCATTATCAGATCAGATATATGCAACAATTCATCAACACAACATTTTTCATACAAACTCCTACGGGGTTAAGGACTCCCCACTACCCGATCATGAAATAAACACCAATATTGAACCCTTTTCTCCCCCCTTACCTCAAATCTGATGAATTCCTGCGAAAATTGGTGAAGATCCTTACCCTAGCACACCCTTGTTCTTCCTCTCCTTAGCTCTTTTCTCTTTCTATCTCTAAAATTCTGATTATTCTAACTTTTACCAATTTCCACCAATTAAGCTCTAATTACCAAACTACCCTCACTAATTCCATTAACCCAATATTCACTTAATTATCTTAGGTCCTATTTACTAAATAATCTTAATAATAATAATAATAACCAAAACAATAATAATAATAATATGAAATATACTATAATAATAATAATAATATTTCCATATTACTAATATCACCCCCTACGCACTCAAACACACACCCAACCAAAGCCGACAATTAAAATAATACAAGACATCCAAATAATTAAAATAGGGTGTTACAACTTAAAGGAATGAACAACATCATAATACAAAAGAGTTGTCCTTGCGCCACCTTTATATAGGCAGAGGTCACAGACTACTTTGTACTTTTATATTAATTGAAACACATAAACCATTCTTGATCTTCTATATTCTAGTTCTTTAGAGGCTTCAGATGTATATTTGATGAAGCATATGTAGAGAGATCAATACTTGTAACTTCAGAATCTAAGTCTTTAGAATCTTAGATCTTCGTTCAGCAAAACCTGTCTTAAGAGTCTTTAGCACTTGGTCTTTAGAAGTGATGTCTTTAGAATCTTCAGAGTTTGTTCAATCATAACCTTGTCTTCAGAATCTTCAGAACTCGTTCAACACATTCTTGTCTTCAGAGTCTTCAGAACTTCGTTCAACAAAACCTTGTCTTTAGAATCTTCAAAACTTGAACTTCAGAAATGATGTATTCAGAATCTTCAGAACTTTGTTCAACAAAACCTTATCTTCAGAATCTTCAGAACTTGAACTTCAGAAATGATGTCTTCAGCATCTTTAGAACTTTTTTCAACGGAACCTTGTCTTCAGAAACTTCAGAACTTGTAGCGATAAAACCACATCTCTTAGAAAGCCTTCAAGGCTTACTTACAAAGTCACAATCAGAAGCTTTAGTACAAACGTTCTTCAGAACCGTTGCATTAAAAGCATTCCTGAATTTTGACTTTAACTTGTACACAATATATCTTTTCTTCCAGAGTATTTAGATCAGAGTCTGATGACATCACACGCCTTTCTATCAGATTCAGATTTTGTTTAGCAAAAGCTACACACTAGAGAGAAACCATAAAGTAATGAATTGTTCTATAAGATAACATGTGCATTTATCATCAAAACTTAAGGCCAGATGCAGAACCACTCTTATTCTTACAATCTCCCATTTTTTATGATGACAAACCATGTATTTTGATAGAGCAATTCGTACCGGGTAATAACCATAAACCACAGAATCAGAGTTAAGCTAACCAACTCCCCCTGAATCTGTTACTCTCAAAATTCATTTATGCCTGTTCAGAGTCTCCCCCTGATCCCAAAACTCACAAAATAATTTTGAGGTACAAAGCATAAGAACAGAGAAGGAATACTTCTCAGAGACGTCACATCAGAGTCTGACTAGAGCTGCATGGTCTTCATCTCAGAATCTGGCTTTCTATCAGAATACGGTTGATGTAATCAGAAGCTGATTAGTAACGGTCTTGATGCCTCACATCATGTATCAGAGCTAGGCTCTTTCAATATCTTAAACATATCACCAGAAGGTGCACAAATATCATGTCATCAAGAGTTACAGATCTTGAAAATTTCTTGAATGACCATTTCTTGATCGAATATCCATAAGGTCCACGACCTTTGAAGTACTAGAGTCTAACTACCATGCTTTTAGAAAGTTCACAACTTCTGACAAGCCTGAGGTATCAGAGTACTCATAGACATTCTTTCAGATTGTTCTTTTGCTTATGATTAATGAGTGGGAAAAAACAATTGTTCATTGAATAATGTATTGCATCGGAGCAAACTCATTTAGAGCATTTTTCTTATTTCTTGATCATATCATTTGATATCCTGTTCTAAAATACAGTGAACTTTTACAAAGTTTCTGATCAAATATTAAACATAGGTTAGTAGTAAAAGCCTATTGAAATATGTATTTGGGATCAAGATTCTGAGAATAGGTATATCAAAATCATTTCACTTTCTCCCCCTTTGTCAGAAATAAAAAAGGTATATAGGCTCCAAAAAGGTATATTAACAGAAATACTGATAAAGTATAAAAGGCCAAATTCATGATAAAGAATCAAGAAAAGAGTACATGCAAAGTACAACAGAACAACAAGGAAAAATAACAACACGAACAAAAACTTCCAGGGTCTGAGGTTTGTAAGCTCCCCCTGTGTTAAATAGTCTTAGAGATGAGGTTTGTAAGCTTTTCCTAAGTCCTATTTGTGAAGTCTAAGGTGTGAGGTTTGTTTCCTTTAAGAAGAACACAAAGCTTATCCATACCAAAAAACATAATCGAGAAGGAACTAAAAAGATAGTCAATAACCAAAATATAGTAAAATAAAGAAAGAGAAATTTTCATTCAACTTTAAACATTCAATAAAAAAATAAAAAAATGGGGTAACCCTAAGGTGCCTAAGATAGGGAAGAATGAGGGGTTCTATTAATGAGCTGAGCAAGCAAGTTCTGAATGTTCTTGTTAAATTCATCTTGATTGTCTAGTCTGGTTTTGAGCAACTTATGTTCCTTCTGAATGTCTTCTAAAATGTTCATCAGATGAGGAAGAAGATCAGCTTCAGAATGAAGTGACTGGTCAGAGTTAACTGCATGACCCGTAGAGGTTTCTGCAGATTCTTTTTCAATGACTATCATTCCGGTAGCTTTTTTCTCCTTTTCATTAGACAAAACAGACATTGCAGCTTCTCTATTTCTCTTTCTGCTAGATATTGTTTCTAGATTCTGCTCTACAGGTGTCTTAACCACATTAGTAATTAAAGAAATGTCTAGCAAGTCTTCACCAATTAAGGCTTTTCCAAACAGAGTTTCTGGTGCGGCTCGAGGATTTAACCGCTCTATGATCTTGCTATCAGTCAAAATGGCAGAGACTAATCTTCCACGGGGAATCCAAGTCCTTTGATACTTGGATATTTTCTTAGCATGGTTGATAGAGGAACAAAGATAGTAGAAGAGACATGCAGGCAAGTTGATTTTATCTTCTTTATCCAAATGAAACATCATGTACTTGATGTCTATGTCGACATGCTTGACAGAATTTGTTGTGAACTTGTGATAGATGCTTCCAGTGATAATCCTAAACCAAACCCTTAGATTATCAAAGAGATTTATTTCCAAGGTTGAATCCTTTCCATTTTTGAAAATGGTAGGAGTGATCATTTAGATAATCTCTGTATAGTTTCAACGTAGATTTAAGCAATATAGCAGTTTTCTGGTCGTAACATCGAACACCTCAGTTGTCATGAAGAAGCAATCTAGCAATGTGAGCTTCACTTATGCAGATAACATGTCCCTTAATATTTGAGTGAACCATGTTGTCATCCAAGACATATGCATTTTCCCAAAATTCTTTGACAAGCTCTAGGTAAGTTGGCCCTTTTAGGAGGTTAAAGTAGCTTTTCCAACCTTGAGTTTCCCGCATCTCCGAGAAATCAAAACCATTAGCAGTTAAATCATTGAAATCTACTGTTAATTCTAATAGAACAGTTAGGTGTTCTTTAGGAATGGCTAAAGTGATTTGAGGAATATCATCATTTTAAAGATTTCCCAAGCGTTGTTGTTGTAGAGCCATACGTTGATCACCAGACATGTAGTTGGCCTTTTGAAGAAGATAGAAGGGAACACACACTGGGTTTTTAGGGTTTAAACAATAAAAATATTTGAAAGATTAAAAGTGTGAGAACTTGTAGCGTAAGTGTCTGATGTGAAGTGAGTATAAATAAGAAATTTTGCAATGATTAAAATAACTAGAGAAGAGAAAACGATTCAACAAAGAGAGGGTTGAAAAGGTTTATCACATAATCCCAAGAAAATATCGTCTCCCAATGTGTCACATCAAGTACTAAGCATGGTTCATCAAGGGACAACTGTCTTATAATGAAATCACAAACTCTTCACTTTCCTGACAAATTCAATACAAATTCAGTAGTCCCTTCTTATGAAGTAAACTCTTCAGTTTCCAACGGTAAAAAAAGATTCAATAGAGCATTCTGACCTTGGATACTTCAGATACATGATAACTTCACTTGTCAGAAGC
Organism: Lathyrus tuberosus; assembly: GCA_022829125.1. Taxonomy (NCBI): domain Eukaryota; kingdom Viridiplantae; phylum Streptophyta; class Magnoliopsida; order Fabales; family Fabaceae; genus Lathyrus; species Lathyrus tuberosus. Next base: position 13,354,720 of record JALAZF010000109.1, read on the forward strand.
CTCATATCTCCAAAATAAACGCTACGAATCAAACATTAGAAACTTATTTTTCTATTCTAGAGGACATGAATTTTGAGATACTCCTTTTCATTCTGGACATAGAACAGAGTTCACATGTTAGAATGTGAACAAGTTTATTTTCAGCAAGGAATTTTGAAATAGATAATAGCCATAAGAAGGGACTGTAAAAAAGGTTTTTTTTTAAGAAATGGTTCCTTTCTGAACATAATCTTAAAATTTTAATCCTAGAATATAAAAATAGATTCTTAGACAATTAATTAAAAAGTAGTACGAGTTAAAAAAACGTTACTCTCAATTATTTGGTAGACTTCCAGCTTGCTTTGAAGATGTATGGGCTTCTTTAAAATTAACACGCAATTTGCTTCTGCAGTTGAGGATGTTGTTGATGATTGTCTCTAGCTGGACCGCTAGATCAAATTCTCCTTAGAAACTGCCATTACAATAACTTCTTCCTTTCTTCAGATCTTGAATGAGATGCATAGGAGTCCTTGAATCTTGTACTTAGACAAGATCGTCTTCATAGATTTCTTGGTCTTCTCATTCTGTTGGATGAAACATATCTCTTGATATTTGTTGTATTTAGATCATCAGAGGGGACTAAGTTATCCCTTTAGTCTTCTGCTTTTAATCAACCACTTTTGTCTTCACTATGACTTGTTTCCAGAAAGCCAATTGTTTCAATCATCTAATTCCCAACTTCAGATATAGAATACCAGACGTCATATGCTGAGAGAACTAATTCAATTCTTCTTGCGTTGCCAGAGTTCAATCTTTGACCAAACGCTCTTCTTCAACAGATGCAGATATCATCATGAACATCAAACCATGAAACATTTCTTCAGATGGTTTGAATGTTGATCTTGTTCTTACCGGGTTAGTCTTATCACCCAGAATCAGTACTTCAGAAAGTAAAGATTTATGTCTAAGCTTTCTCAAAGGAGTAAGAACTACGACGACTTCTGATTAAGAATCTTCTGAGTTCTTTATCTTCTATTTCTTCAACAGCTCCACTACCTTCACCATCTGAAAAGGTAATCTCCAGATTTGTAATCTTCCAATAAGCTTTAACTTTTAACTACCAAGCATATTATCAAATCTGACATCAATTTGATTCTTCTGCAGAAGTACTTCAACTCCAAGTTCTTTGTAGCCTTTTAAACATTCTAATCATGATGCATCAGAATAGGTCTGAAAAGAATTATGATCTGAATATCATGCTACAATTCCTTAGAAATGCTTTGTCATGATAGTCTTATACATCATGATTATGGCCATTTCTTTTCAAGATCATGTTCTTCCTTTTACAAATGCATCTAGTTGTAAAGAACTGGGAAATGAAGAACTCGTTCTCATCATATAGTCTCCAGCTGTTTGTTCTCAGTCTGGAAACCAAGATTATTTCTAACCTTGAACATTCTTAGACAATCACTTTTGCACTTAGAGAGAAGAGAACACAGAAGGATTCATCCTTGTGTAAAGATCCTTCACCCCAGCTTATTCGTCTTTTTCCCCCCACTGTTCACTGTTCATCTTATTCTCACCCAGTTTCTTCAAGTTTCCATCAAATCCTTCCATTAAAATGTCTCAGCACTCCGGTTGTAGCCATGTAAGCAGGTCCTCAAGTCGTTCAAGGTACGTATGCAAGTGTGGTCTCGACGCTCCGTTGATGACTGCATGGACCGATTCGAACCCAGGTCGTCGTTTCTATGGCTGTGGGATGTATAAGATTCAAGGATACATAAAATGCTCTCACTTTGCTTGGTTGGATGAGGAGATGGATCCTAGGGCAAAACAAATAATTTCTTCACTGGTAAAGAGCTTGAATGAGGAGAAGGAGATGGTTAACACCTTCAAAGCCAAGGAGGACGAATTGAAGTTGAAGGTGAAGATCCTGAAGAAACAGTTGAAGATTGCCTGGATTTTTTTATTTGTAGTGTTCATTGCATTTGTTGTAACAACAATGATGAAATAGGTTATAGTCGATTAGGTTTGTATGTTGACTGATTGTGTATTAAATATGATACAATTATGTGATAATATATGTTAAATTATGTAGAAAATGTAACAACGGTTATATAGCATAACCGTTATAATATCTCGCGCGCTATATTTAGCACAACGGTCGTTTGGAAAACCCGTTGTGATAGGGTGCACGATTTCCAATGTATTACAATGGTTAGTGGGTCGTGATTATAAGTATCATATATACAACCACACTCTACATAACAAAGCTTGCGCCCGCATGATTATATATCTTTCCCAACTGTTGTTAAATGGATTTTCTGTAGTAGTGCAAGTTGTCAATTGATTGTCTAAGCATTTTAGATAAGTTTCCATGAGATATTCTTCCATAGCGATCAACTCATCTGAGTAGAAGTGACAACACATCTTTTTCTTTAATGCTCAATTACTTAGACTTGAAGTCGCTTGGGTGTTCTTCGGCTCTTATGACAGAGGTGATGTTCAGATCTTCTACAAACTTGAGAGTAATTACCAAAAGTGTTCATCTGGACAACAAGCTTCTAATAACTTTCTTCAAGTGATCTGACGAAGAGTAGCCTTAGTTCAGAACCCAGAGTTCTACAACCATAGTTTGAAAACTTGATAACAAGATTTCAACCGTCTTAAACATCCTTCTTCTTGAAGTCTTTATGCTTCAGAATAAAAAACATGAGCATTTGTTTCCTTGTCTTAAAAGAGTTCTTAATGAGTTTTTTCTGAGAAAGTCAAATGTAGACTAAGCAGTCTTGCTTTGAAAACATCCCATACTCAGTAAGAATTAACTTTCAGTAATCAAGGAACTTCTTGCTTTCTAATGATTCTTGTCATCTTTTTCCAACTGATCATTCAGATTTACTTTCATCCTTTTACCAGTTTCACCTAAGGGAGATATGTAGTTATCAACTACCATATTCCAAAGATCAGTATCACCGTTTAGGAAGAACTTTCTAGTTCAACTTTCCAGTACTCAGCCTTTTCACCAACAATGGTGAAAGATAGAACTAAGAACATTTGAGACTGGAACAACATGAGGTGGAGTGGAAACCATCAAAGTGTTTCTTAAAGCTCGTCTGGATCTTTATCTGACACAGTTAAGTGTTTGATAAACATCAATACCAGAACCACTGCTCTGATACCAATTGAAGGGGCGAGAAACACAAGAAAGGGGTTTGAATTGGGTTTCACCATGATAGTTTTAGAAAAATTCAAACTTCAATGCTAACAAGAGAATAAAAATAAACAGACACGATTATTTTTATCCTGGTTCACTGTTAACAAAGTTACTTCAGTCCACCCACCAAGGTGATTTCGCATTAGATAAGGACTTAATCCAATAATCTAGAAAGATTACAACCTCTAAGTGTTAGAAAACATCTTAGCCCTCTCAAGTATCCAGACTAACGACTTAGTCACTTGAGGAATCACCACTTTGAAAAGTGTTACAAATGTGTGTACAAGAATTGCTCCTAAATAAGCAGATGACACAAGTTGAAGTACAATAACACTAAAGTGTTTTTAGCAAGATATGAACAACAACTCCTTGCTAATTTACAAAACTATCTTAAGAATAGTCTCCTAGAGATTTTCAGCATATCAACATGAGTTTTGTTGAGCTTAAAAGCTTCTTTTAATGCTTCTCTCTTTTTCTTGTAAAGCTGTGGTGAGTTTTGGTTGAGCTTTAAGCATCTTCTTTTTGAGCTTACAACTTGGTGCTTGCTTCCGCCTTGCACACATACTCTCGTGTTTTCTTCAACTCTTTCTCTTCTTGTTCTAGTTATTCTCTCATGATTATCTCTTTGGCTCTTCTGGCTCTCGGTACTGCGACATTACTGCACTTTATTCAAGCATTCAGATCTTTAGTATATATAGCATGAGAATAGATTCGTTGGAGGGTATAATAGGAAACATATTTCAACTGTAATATCCCAACGGCCACTTAAAAGAATGGTCAACATCATAATACAAAAGAGTTGTCCTTGCGCCACCTTTATCTAGGTAGAGGTCACAGACTACTTTGTACTTTTATATTCATTGAAACATACAAACCATTCTTGATCTTCTGTCTTTTAGTTCTTCAGAGGCTTCAGATGTATATTTGATGAAGCATGTATAGAGAGATCAATACTTGTAACTTCAGAACCTAAGTCTTCAGAATCTCAGATCTTCGTTTAGTAGAACCTGTCTTAAGAGTCTTCAGCACTTGGTCTTTAGAAGTGATGTCTTTAGAATATTCAGAGTTTGTTTAATCAGAACCACGTCTTCAGAATCTTCAGAACTCGTTCAACACATTCTTGTCTTCAGAGTCTTCAGAACTTCATTCAACAGAACCTTATCTTCAGAATCTTTAGAGCTTAAACTTCAGAAATGATGTCTTCAGAATCTTCAGAACTTTGTTCAACAAAACTTTGTCTTCAGAATCTTCAAAACTTGAACTTTAGAAATGATGTCTTCAACATCTTCAGAACTTTGTTCAACAGAACCATGTCTTCAGAAACTTTAGAACTTATAGCGATAGAAGCACATCTCTTAGAAAACCTTCAAGGCTTACTTACAAAGTCACAATCAGAAGCTTTAGTACAAACGTTCTTTAGAACCGTTGCATTAAAAGCATTCCTGAATTTTGACTTTAACTTATACACAATATATGTTTTCTTCAAGAGTGTAGATCAGAGTCTGATGACGTCACACACTTTTTATCAGATTTAGATCTTGTTTAGCAAAAGCTACACACTAGACATAAACTATAAAGTACCGAATTGTTTTCTAAGATAACATATGCAGTTATTATCAAAACTTAAGGGGAGATGCAGAACCACTCTTGTTCTTACAATGATTGTGTATGTCATATCTAAAATTTAATTTCATATTATTAATTTATTTAAGAAATGGTTCGATAGTAAATTTAATCGATTGAACCAATTAAAACTTAAACCAAAAGTTAACCAGTTCGATCTTCGGTCTGTTTTTTAAAACATTGACTAGTACCACTAATATCAATAAAAGCGTGGGTAGGAAAGCTAATTTATTTTATTAATAAATAAATTATTCTAAAAATTATTTTAAAAATTAATTATAGTATTGAAGCAACATAATTATTTATTTAATTACTATTATTAATAATGAATAAATAATGATAATTAATAATAAAGATAAAAGAGATAAGAAATTCTAACATAAAGATTTCAAGAATATATTTATTAGAATTTTGAAGGGTGAGATTGACAGCTGATTTGAGAAGTTTAAATAGTAAAAAAAACTTCTGAAAAAACAACGTAATAATAATAATACAACTTATCCAAAGAAATGAGAAAACAAAAACAACAATTAGAGAGCTGAAATACAATTATTTAAAGGATGTAAAGTCGGTGTAACTTACCGATTTGTGTCACGTGTCCGTCACATAATTTAAAATAGGATTAAATATATAATATCTTTGTAATGTAGGCGAGTTTTACTTTATTCTGTAATATTTTCTTTTTAGATTTCCCTATAATATACATTTTTTTGTTTTATTCCTAAACGTACAATTTGAACACTGAATTTAAGGGTAAGCAAAAAAATATTATATAGGATTACTTTGACGCGTAGGAACAAAAGACATAAAATTTTAACCTTTCAAAAGAGAATTCAATTTTTTTACAGAGGTAAATCAACCCTCGTCTATATTGTAAATGATAGAAGTGTTGTATATTTATCCCTTTAAAATAAAGGTAAAATAACCTTTTTCGTCCCTTAACTTTGCCCCAGGGTTCAGTTTGCTCCCTTAACTTTAAAAAGTGGCAAGTTCGTCCGTTAACTTTTAAAATGGTGTCACGTTTATCCTTCCGTCTGAGTCTGTTAGTCAAAGGTTGAAAATAGATCCACGTATTTTCAGGTGGACTTTATGTGCATCACTGTTGGCAGAAACTTTTAGTCTGTCACCCCAATACATAAAAATTGTAGTTCAAACTAACAGGAAAAAAACATTGGACAGATACAAGACTATTTAAGCTTTCTTGTGAACCTAATATATTCTTATCCCAAGTAGCAATGGTCTTCATATCATGGAATCATTGATTTGATTTCAATCAACTTAACTATAACATATTTTATCAACATTCGTTGATTAGGAAATTCTTCAGAACATGCTACTCCAATTTTAGCAAACATCACCAAACACTTCCTAATCTTGTTTTCCACTGTCCCTGTTTAATCTTCAGCAAATGGTTCGATCAAATTTTGATCCACTATCTCAAGAATCCCTTCTGGAATTTTCACCTTACAAAATTGGTGTAGGCTTACATTCTCACAAAACGTATTATTTTTTGGTCTTTTTCCACTGAGCATTTCTAATAGAAAATAACTATAGATATCTCCCTGTGATGATACTGGACTGCCTGCTCCGTACTCTTTTTAAACAATAATTGCAACAATTTAAAAATATTACATTAAAGAAATGTAATGACTTTGAATTATTATACTCTGTAACAAGTAAATGATATAAGGAACTTACCGGGAGGAAGATATCCTATAGTTCCTTTAATTGTTGAGGAACTAACTTGATCTTTACTTGAATGTTCGGTGGCTCCATGAATGAGCTTAGCTAAACCAAAGTCTCCTAAATGGGCAACGATATCTTCATCAAGAAGAACATTGTTTGGCTTAACATCGCAATGAACTACAACTTGGTCTTCATCATATAATTCAATGCATGAGCTACATCAAGAGCAATGTCCACCCTTTGTGTGAGCTTGAGACTATGATTTTCAGATCCTTCATTATAATGCAACAACTTTTCTAGACTCTCATTAGGCATGAACTCAAAAACAATAGCCTTGAAATCTTCACCCTTGTAATCAACAATTGAACAACAAGTTAGGATCTTAACAAAATTTCGATGTTTCATATTTCTAAGAGCATTGCATTCTGCAACGAAACTCTTTGCTGCCCTGCGTGTTTCAAGATTCAACACCTTTACGGCAATAAGTGTTTCAAAGTTGAAAAGAGATCCTTTGTAAACAGATCCAAAACTTCCGGTCCCTATCAAATTGGCTGAAGAAAATCCATTAGTTGCTTCATGTAACTCTTTGTAAGTAACTCTTAGTGCCTTATTTTGAAGAGATGGCGAAGAAGGTAACTTTTTGGACTTTCTCGTGAGAAAATGGACAATTATAAAAGCTATGAAAGAGATTAAAATCCCACCACATACACAGATGATGATAAGTTTCTTTTTTAGAGATCTTTTGTGCTTTTTGAAAGGTACCTTCAAACATGGCGGAAGCTTTAATTGAGATATCCCACCACAAAGAAGAAGATGATGTTCCAAATCCATGTTAGCTGCCACGTAACCAATAATAAACGGATGTTTGAGCCAACTAACGACAATGACTACTTTGACACCATTTTAAAAGTTAAGAAACGAACTTGCCATTTTTTAAAGTTAAAGAACCAAACTGAACCTGAGGTAAAGTTAAAGGATGAAAAATGTTATTTTGCATAAAATAAACGTGTAAAATGTAAAGGCAATTTTATATCTCAAGACTAGTGAAAACTAGTTTCACTGCCTAATTAAAAAAAATTATAATAAGTAAAAATTAAAGTTAAAAACACCTTTAAATATAGGAAAGCAAGAATTTTAAATCCTAAAATATAAAAATTGAACAATTTTATAATCCCAAGATGCTTCTATAGCCTCCCAAATGGTCCACACCCCAAACACAACTTTGTATAAATCAGCATAACGCAATGAAAGAAAGCAATATAGTAGAGGCCCAAAAGCATTCACAAACGAGACTCTCCCTCTCTTTTTTCTTTCTTTATTTCTTTCTCAATAATTCATCTTTCCTTTTGCTCTGTTTTTCATACATGGCCAAGATTCCCAGCACAACAGTATTATCTACGAAACACTTCTTAGCATTATCACTCGCTTTGAATGTGAGCTTCATACTGCGAATGCTCTATGAAGGTGAACAAGGACACAGCATGTCTTGTTTCAAAAATGGAACAGATTTTGACACAAAAACACATAGTAGTATCCTCAAATCTCGTGTTGTTATGTCAACATCCACTTCGTCTTTGGCAAATTCTACATGCACTGACGTTAAGGCTCGCAGCAACAGAATAATCAACCTCGATCAGTAAGTTTAACATAACATTCATTCTTGTTCAAAGTTATTTTTTGTTACGCTACATAATGTTTTGATAATTCTTGTTTGAATTAGTGATACTGACACCTATGTTTTTATGTTTAATTTATTTATTTTTTTAAAATTATTATCGATGTTACTGTGTCAGTGTTGAAATATCGTTTGAACAATGAAATTGAAGGTGATTTTAATAATCGCTTATGATTGAGCCAAAGGGAATATTACTGGTTGTGTCTCTGTTTGGGTACCTAGACAGGACAGGAGTTTCAGGCTTCTCTGCTCTAGTTTCAAGAATAGACAGAGATAAGTCACTGTCTTTATTTCTCGTCACAACACAAATAGTGTCAAAATTTTGTTTCATTATTTTTTCTTATGCATGCTCAATTTAAATCAATCTTATTTTTAAATTACTGTCAACTTTTATGTTTTTCAACTCGTGAGATCACTTTTAACTTTTCTTCACACTGTTAGTACATATATATATATATATATATATATAAAATGCTAACATACACTTAAAATAGATGGGTCCCACACAAAAATATACTATATCTATTTTTTAAATTTTTTTTTCATCTTTTTAATGTGGGTCCCACACAAAATTGGTGGGCCCCATAAAAAAATACACTAAGGTGTATGTTGCTCATGCACACCTATATGAGTGTGCATTAGCATAACCCTATATATATATATATTTTTTTAATTAGAAACTTTCATATTTGTTTAAATGATATTTAAAATAACACATATAAATTTTTAATCAATTGTTATAATTGGTACATAATTTTTATGTTTTTAATTACAATATTCATAATAATTTCAACATAAATATTTTAAAGTGAATTTAAAAATTACCAAATGTATAATTATTGTTGTATAAATTATTTTTAGTTTTTTTCAGAAAAATAAATAAAATTCTATATACATATATATATTATACATTTTAAAAAGCAACCAATTTTAAAATTCAAAGAGTAAAAAACAATTACATTGTATCATCAAAATTATATACGATTGATTTTGCCATTTACTTAAACATATCAGAGTTGAATCTAATTCATATTTACAAAAATAATTTAAAGACATCACTCTATATAAATTCTTTGTGGTCTCTATTTTTAACTAATACGGAACTTGAGTTTTTCTAAATAACCCCGCACTGGACTGTGTTAACCTCATATCCAGCTTATATCCAAACCAATTTCACCATCACTCATACAATAAGTGATTTTATTGACTTTTTCACACAGTTTAAAAATAAATAAATGAAGAAAAGATAATAATATTTTTATTAAAGTATCTTTATGATGTATTGAGAATGATGAAATTTGTTCAAATTCGAAATTAAATGTAGTCAAATTCAATGTTACGAAATTAATTCTTTTTTGTTGAGATTTTTAAACTAATGATATGTTATGCATTCAATTATCCAACCTAAACCAATCTAATAAAAAGATTTGATATGTATAAATAATGATTTGAGTTTAAAATAGAAAACAAATTGTTGATTCTATTCAAAGTATAACAAAATTTGATAAAACCTAATGTCTTTCTAACAATATAGTCTTTAATATCATATAGTGGAAGGATTACCTTAACTGTTTTAACTGTTTTGAAATAGTTAAACTAAAAATTAAAAGAGTTTGAGGTTAAGAATTTAATATTTGATAAAAATGTAAATACAATATTAATTTAAAAAAATCAATTTAATATTATGTTTTAACATTTATTTTTTACTGAATAAAATATATGTACATCTTACTATTTTAAAAATAGATTATACGAGTTTGAAATTGAATCTCAAATAGAATAATAGCACTCACATAAATTTCCTCAAATAAAATATTGAATATTTGAAAAAGAAATAGTGTTAGAATGAGCCTTCCTAGAGCCATTATCAATTTTGTAATATCCTCAAAAGTAAAATATTTTTTCCATTAAATTTAAACTTAGTTCATTTGCTGTACTAAACTTTAAGTACAATGCGGTTCCACCGTAAGTTTATATCCTTCCCACCGTAAGTTTTTCTGAAGCTATAGCTAGTATAGCTTTTACAAACCTTGCGGTCTACGTTTTTTTTTTTTAAATTTAGTAAACATAGCTAAGTAGATTAGAGATAGGTCCTCTATAGGGTAGTGACATTCATAGGTAGCACCACTACACCACCACTATCAACGGGTCCTCAGTTGACATTTTTCTATGCCAAAATCATCATATACATTTTTAGGCCACCCTTTTAATCTCCACTTAAATTATTATTTTAATTATTTTATAATTTTAATTTCAAATATTAAATACAAATAAGTGAGACTGCATGAACCAAGATATACCCTTTCATGATCCTATCATATGAAACTGTTTTTTGTGGATGTCCGATTGACATTAGATTTTTATAACTTTTTTCTATTTTAGACTACTTTTGGCCGCACAAATTATAAATAATTCAATCGTATAACCTTTTTAGTGCTTTTTAATCATTCAATTCTCTCCTATTAACATATGGTTTATTGAATCTGAATCTATAATTAATCACTTAATTTGGGTCCTACATAAATGGAACTCCACCTCTAACGTCTTTTGTCGTATTACCTTTTCCATTGATCTGAATCTCATAATTGTCAATGCATTATACATTACACATCTTAATTTCATTCTTTGCATCATGTATGTGGACACTTGAATTTTTTCTTTTACTTCCCATAACCTGACACATGTAGATGTACCCCCCTTATTAAATACTTATCTTCTTATACATGTTCATTGCTCCTTTAACTAATCGAAACCGATCCAAAAATAATTATTAGTCCTTTATTAACTAAGATTTGGAGACAGAACTAGATGATTTTTGGCACTACAATAGAAGAATGGTCAATACTTCTGTCTTGTGTCCATGATATGTCCCATGAAAGTTCATGAATAAATGTATCTGGACTACGTATAGTCAAAATACATTGATTTTTCAACGAATCTAAAAAGTAAATTTTTTATAATAGTTGAGATATACATTCTCCGGTCACTATTATAAGCAACACAAACCTTTTTAGATTTATTGAATAAATAATGTATCTGGACATTATTATATATCAGATACATCAATTATTTAATGAACGTAAAAAAATTTTTGTTGCTTATAATAGTGATCTGAGGGTGTATTGATTTTTCAATTAATCTAAATACTCTCTCTGTTCCATATTATAAGCAAAAGTTATATTTTATATACATTGAATAATTAATGTATCTGGTCTAATATATAGATCAAATACATTAATTATTCAATGTATCTAAAAAATAATTTTTGCTTATAATATGGAACGGATGGAGTAGTAAATTTTTTATATTAAGGACCAGACTCCAGAGAGACAGTACTAGTTTATTAATTGTGATAAGTTGACTTGAATAAATTGCAGTGGCAATCCGACAATGTATGAGAAATATTGGAGACAAAGCGGTGACAAGACAAATATAATAATTAGAGGATGGCAGTCCATGAGCTATTTTTCGGATGTGTCCAACGTATGCTGGTTTCTTGAACCTGAGTTTGCAAACGAGGTAATGAGGTTGCACAGAGTGGTCGGGAATGCAGTAACTGAAGGACGTTACATTGTTGTAGGGACAGGTTCCTCTCAGCTGTTTCTTGCTGCACTCTTTGCTCTCTCCTCTTCTCATGCAACTCAGCCAATCAACGTTGTCTGTGCCGCACCCTACTACTCTGTCAGTACCCTTTTCTTGTTCTTGGTTATTATGCATGTTGTATGATTCATCAACAATGAATACATGGATTGATTCTCTTGTCTTTTTTTAGGCCATGTGAGATTCTTCTTAAATGGACATTAATTAATTATCACATTCAATGTATTATTTTCTTATTTATTTTCTGTCTCCTATCATGTAGTAGTACTACTTTTGCACGTATAGTTGTTGCATCTTTTGTTGAAGGGTCACATGCCTTAAATTGACAATAATCTCTAGCATATTTGGTGTCTGATACGCATCAGTGTCTAACACTGACACGACATCAACACATTTGATACATTCAATAACTTAATTTTTTTAAATTATTATTCATGATGATGTTAGTGTTAGTGTTGTGTCTGGTGTGTCGTCTGATGATTAATTAGTATTACTTTGCAATTTGCATTGCAGTCATATCTAACAATGACGGAATATCTGAAATCCGGGCTATACAAATGGGGAGGCGATGCAGAAACTTATGAGAAAGATGGTCCCTACATTGAACTGGTAACTTCTCCGAATAATCCTGACGGACATGTGAGGACCTCTAAGGTTAACCGTAGCGAGGGACTTCTGGTTCACGACCTTGCATATTACTGGCCGCAATACACTCCTATAACATCTCCTTCAGATAATGATCTAACACTTTTCACTCTCTCAAAAATCACCGGCCATGCAGGAACGCGCATAGGGTAAGTTAGATAGAATATAACTCCATAAAACCATAACTATTTATAATAAATTGAAAAACTAAAGGAACGCTTCCACTTTGTACTTTTAGGTGGGCTCTTGTGAAAGACAAAGAGGTAGCAAAGAAAATGACTAAGTTCATAGAGCTAAACTCAATCGGAGTCTCAAAAGATTCACAGCTCAGGGCTGCTAAGATTTTAAGCGCGGTTTCTGATAGTTGCAAACAAGAAAACTCTCAAGAGTGTGACTCATTCTTTGAGTTCAGCCGTAAGCTCATGATAAACAGGTGGAAGCAGCTGAGAGAAGTAGTGAACCGTGGTGAATTGTTCAGTTTGCCTCAGTGTTCTCCTGCTTTCTGTAACTTTTTCAATCAGGTGTCGGAACCTCAACCAGGTATATACTATATACTATATACTATATCTATATAGACCAAAGTTTAATTTAATTGAAGATTTTGATGTAGATTTCTTGTAGGAATGATTATGTATATAATGATATATTTTGCAGCTTTTGTGTGGTTGAAGTGTGAGGGAAATGTGGAAGACTGTGAAAGCTTCCTTAGAGAACACAAGATCTTAACCAGAAGTGGAAGACACTTTGGGGTTAGTCCAAAATATGTAAGAATTAGCATGTTGGATACTGATGAAAATTTTAGCCAGTTTCTAGATAGACTATCTAGCATATAGTCTATGTAATGGAAATTTAGTTGTGTTTTGGGAAGTGAACAGCTGCAACACAGTTTTGGTAATTTATGTGTACTGATGCATAATATGTATGAGGATCAGATCATATTTTGGCGCATAATATTGTAAATTAAATTACTACTAATAAAGAAGATAAACTTATCCTGTTTTATTCATGATAAAAGCATGGATACAATTTGAAAAAAAAGTTAGGTGTTTGTAATAGAAAAGTAAGAAAATTAAATTTTTGTTGTTGATACATAATACTGAAGGATGATACCGCAAATGATATTATTCTATATGATTGAGAGTGTGTTGAAAATGATTTAGATGTAACATGCTAAAGGAGTAGAAGAACTACTCGTTTATGGTGGTGTAATAGTTATGTAAGAAGTATTTTGATTTTATATTGGTGTACCTGTATTTATTTTAAATATAATTCATACTTCCATTTTAGAAAATATGACATTTGATTAATCAATAATTTTATTATAAAATGAAAATCTTAAAAAATAAACATACTTAAATTGAATTGTCAATAGCGTTTGGGTAACTTTTGTGGTTATGATCGATTGAACGACAAATCTCACGTTTTTTTTCTTCTATTTCTTAACTTTGTTGATTTTGGTACTAATATGGGTATTGTTTAGATAACCTTTTTTTTTCCGCACAGACTCATTGTGGCAAAGAATATCTCCTTCATAACAAAACCAATAATCTTTATGAGAAACACCGAGCAAACTTTCCTTGTAGACATTAAAGACGTTAACAATTTTGTACACATCTGGTATGTGCACATAGTAGACTTGACGAATACCAGAACATGTTGCAATAACATGTTAGCAAAACACATAGAAAACTTGAAATTTCTCACTGTCACACCTCTGTCTTTAGAGACCAGGGTTGAAATGTCTGATTGGTTGCCCTTGTTATGGTTCACATTTCCATGGACCGTAAAATATAATTCCCGACGGTCAAATTGCATGACATTGCGAGTCTTGGATTTTATCACTTATTTTGTAATGTCTTTATTACAATTCTATATGTATACTTGCTCCGAAGCCAACATTTCCGTTCAATCATGTACTTGTTACCCAAACAGTGAACCAAACGTATAGTATGTTAGTTTTACCAAAGTTGTAATAGGTAGGTTGTATGTAGACTTAAGCACCAAGTTCATTGACTCATTAAAGTTGTTTGTCATGTGGCCCCATAGTCGATCTCTGTTATACGTTTGTACCCACTTTTCTCTAGGAATATCGTCGACCCACCTTAAACCCTATAGGTTTGTCAGACGCATTTCTTTGCGATAATATTGGAGTGCAAACTCATTTAATGAATATCCTATATAACCAACATAAATATATTAGTCGAAAGTATAATAGTAAGGATAAATAAAAGTATTACCCAGGTTAAACAAATTTTGTGGTGTTCTTTGTCTTTAATCACACGCATGAAGCTCTGAGCAATGTGTCGGATACAATACACATGTGCAGATAGGGGATATTTCCAACCATTCCAGAATTTTAATATACACTATTTATAGATTCATGTATGTCAGATGGGGTGTGACATGTGTTTTAGATTATTTTTAGAAAGAAACTTCAAGCACCACCTTTCTCACCTTCAACCAATCCTAAAACTATTGAAAAATGTTATCGTTCCCATCTTGTTCAATGACCATTAACAACATCCCTTTATACTTAGCTTACAACTATGTTTTATTAGTTTGAACAAAAAATTTGCAGTATACAAAACCAATGATACACAACTGGAATGTCCAAAATAGATGGTGGAAGATTATGGCACCACCTAGTTGTGTTCTCTCATACGAATATGCAAGAAGTATCTTTGGTTCTATTATAATACCAGAAAAATGTTTTCATGACCAACAACCATTGTGGAAATCTCAAATTTAGTAGATAAATGTGATTGCCTTGTTCTTTGCAATTCACGTTTTCATGTACGCTTTTCACGTGTCATAAATGTTGGAATAAAATTGGTTTGTACCTGATCCCTTAGGTTTTGATGATAACAAAGTATTTAAAGAACAATTGGGTATACTAATATTTGTTCAAGTGTGTAGGACCATAGACTAAAATTTCATAAATAATTCAAGTATTGCTTCTGACTGTGAACATATAAAGAGAAACTTTATATCAGATTGTGAATGATCAAAAGTTGTAGACCAGGCTCTAAAGAAGTCTATTTTTGAATAAGTCAACATCTGAATACTGGAGTCTGAAGAAGTCATCCTCTGAAGACCAGACTTTGAAGAAGTCTGCCTCTGCTGATCAGAACCTAAAGCTAATCAAAGCGCAAGGAACAAAGTGACTATAATAGGTCATAGGTCACTATCAGACTCTGAGGCTACTTTGTCTTGTTCTGGTCATATGAAGACCTAATGTTTTTTTATAGAGTCAGTTGAGATGTAAGTGACAATTCCTTTTGTAGCCAAGGAATTTCAAACAAACTTTAATGACATTAACAATTTAAAGAAACATCTCAACGTCTCTATTCAAGCTTCTCAAACACTCTCTTGTGCAAGATCTTAAACGACTTTTTTCCTTCTTTATTTAAGGAGATGGAAACTTAAAGAACAACAACGAACTATTGACATTCAAAGAGTAGTTACTCTGTTAAAACATAAGCACAAGTTTAAATTAGGATTTCTTATCTTTGTATATTCTAGAAATCCCTAAGTCTTAAATAGTCTTCTTGCATTGTATTATGTTTACACCTCTGACTGTATATCAAGTGTATTACTCCCAAACAATCTTTTATATGTTAGGTAGATTGTTAGAAGTCTCTTACTTAGTGTTCGAGCATTTGAAGTCTCTTACTTGTGTGCTTGAGCATTGGAAGTCTCTTGCTTATGTGCTTGAGTATAGAAATCTCTTATTTAATGTTTGAACATTGGAAGTATCTTGCTTGTGTGCTTGAACAAATTTTAATCTTATGTTATTATAGTGAAAATCTCTTATAAGTACAAGGGGACTGGACTACTCTCAATTTGTGAGAGGAATCAGGATAACTTTGTGGGTCTCCTTCTTTCTTTCATTCTTTATCCGGTGCTTATCAGTCACCTCTATTTGGTTCAGAGTCTATACTTTGTGTTTATGAATTTGACTAGAGTTTTAAAAAGAAAGAAAAATTCAACACAATTCAACCCCACTTCTTATGTTTTTCTCACCATCATTTAGCATCAGAGCACGGTCTGTGTTAAACACTTAACAGTGATACATAAAAGATCCTCAGAAAAACATATTGAATCATGTATGGAGTATCTAAGTCTGATAGTGGTACTTCTGATCCTCATGCTGCTATTAACCATGATTATAATAATTCTGAAAAGAATAACTATATTGCTAGACCTCCAACTTTTAATGGAGACTTTACTGAGTTTGAATGGTGGAAGAGCAAGATGTATACTCATATTATAGGTTTTGATGATGAGTTATGGGACATTCTGGAAGATGGCATTGATATTTTAGTTAATGGATTCGGAATGGTAACTGATACAAAAGCTCTCATATTTGCTCATAAAAATATTTATAGAAAACATCATAGAATTAGATACATTTTGGTATATGTTCTACCTTACTCTGAGTACATCAATATTATTGACAAATCTACTGTTAAAACTATTTTTGAATCCCTATGTGTTACATATGAAGGGGATCAACAAGTTAAGGAAGTTAAGACTAATCTTCTAGTTCAACAATATGAACTGTTCATAATGAAGGATGATGAAGATATTAAAACTATGTTCTTAAAAAACATATGAAAGAGCTCTACTTTGAATCCAAGGAAAATGGAGGAATTTAATGAATTTATAGAAACTATGGAGTTTGTAGATGTGTCGACTCTAGGAAATATATTTTATTGGTTTAGTCCTAATGGGTTGGCATATCAAAGATTAACAGATAAGTGGAATGTTTTGGCTCAAGAAATAGGTCCAATGGATACACAGTTTTTTAAGAAAACAGTCCTATCAAATTCAAGGGAACAAGTTATTTGTGTTAAAATAAAAGTTTAAGTTGTTAATAAATAGTTTGAGATTTTAGAATAGAGAGGTCTATGATGGTTGGACTTGAGCTTAGAAGAAGTAATGAGTAACTTTAATTTATCAAACAAAAAAGTGACCAGTAAATATGAAACTTGAACATACGCTAGTCATAGTTGGATCTCTGAGATATATGTGCAACAGTCGACCTGATATAGGTTTCACAATCGGATTAGTGAGCAGATTTATGGGTGAACCAAGAGTGTCACACATGAAAGCTGCAAAAAGAATTCTGAGATACTTAAAAGGAACAACAAATTTTGGAATTCTATTTCGACGAGATTCTGAAGGCAAAGGAGCAATAGTTAATTGCTTTTCAGATGTTGGTTGGTGTGGAGATAAGGAAGATCGAAGAAGTACAACGGATTATTTCTTTCAAGTATTTGGTACCCCAATCTCATGGTGTTCGAAGAAGCAACCTATGGTGGCATTGTCATCGTGTGAAGCAGAATATATAGCAGGATCATATGCTGCATGTCAAGCAATTTGGATCAGATCAGTACTTGAAGAAATGGAGGTCAAAGTGAAGATGTTGCAAATCGACAACAAGTCAGCCATAAATCTGACGAAGAATCCAATTCTGCATGGAAGGAGTAAGCATATCGAAGCCAGATTTCACTTCTTGAGGGAAAAAGTAAATTGAGGTGAACTTGAAGTTAGGCATTGCTCAAGTGAAGCACAGTTGGCCGACATTTTCACCAAAGGATTGAAGATCGACAGATTCCTGAATTTGAGAAAGAAATTAGGAATAGTTCAGATCGACTATGACTAGCGCATGCTCGACAACTTGGATTATGGGTGCGTGTTGAAATATTAGATTAGATTTGATTAGATTTAATATTTAAATATAATCCAAGTTGTGTTAGTCTAAGCTCAATTAGAGTTGTATATAAATAGTCCTAGTTTGTATCATTATTTACACAATTCAATAATACAAATCCTTATTTATATACAATCTTAATTGGGCTTGGGCTAACACAACTTGGATTATATTTAAATATTAAATCTAATCAAATCTAATCAAATTTAATCTAATATTTCAACATGAATAAGGTTGAGAGGCAGGAGAGGTTAGAGCTTCAAAAATCTTTTTGGGACAAAATTCTTCTTAAATAGAGTCTTACGAGGAAAAAGACTGGATATAGGTAGATTCAAGAAAGGGCCAAAATACAAAGTATTTCCAAGATGCAATGAAAGAGAGATTGAGAAACAATTCCATCTTATATGTTTAAACTCCTGATGGAAGAGTTAAAGGGGTTGAAGAGGTTAAAGAGGAAGTCAAGTGTCATTTTGAGGCTAGATTCCAAGAAACTCATTGGATTAAACCTTTTTTTTGGAGGGTATAGAGTTTAAGAAGCTGTCAATAGAAGATAATACAAGTCTAGAAGAGGCTTTTTTCCAAGAAAGAAATAAGACAAGTCATTTGAGAGAGTGGGGGGAATATAAGCCCAGGCCCTAATGGAATAAGCATTGATTTTGTGAATAAATGATGGAGTATTGTAGGGGAGGATGTTGTGAACTTTGTTCGAGAATCTGGAAGTTGCCAAAAACAATGACAACTACCTTCTTAGCTCTAGTACATAAGAAGGATAACCCTCAGAACCTAGATGAATACAAACCTATATGTCTGATAGGTTGCATGTACAAAGTGCTTTCAAAACTGTTAGTAGCCAGATTGAAAAGAGTCATAAGCAAAATAGTCTCTTCTAGTCAAAGTGCATTTGTCCTAGGCAGGCAGATCCAAGATGGTGTGCTAGTGGCTAATGAATTTATAGACTTAGGTAAAACAGAAAAGAGAGACTGTATGTGTAATACCCTAAAATTTGCTCTCCCTTTTTTGCATCATAGCATAGCATTATCATTTACAATATCATATCCATCTCATTAGCATTGCATTGCATTTAACATAGAAAAATGAAGCATAGCATTCCTCTCACCATCAAGGCATGTGATCAGGTGGAAGGTGGATAATCAAGGGATCATTCAAAGCACAAAAAGGTCAATCAAGTTGCCTCAAGGCAAGCCAAGAGTCTCTCATGTCTCATACCATCTCAATGGATCATCCACAATCTCAAGGAAGTGAGATCCAATGGGGAGATTGAAGCACTACATCTTTCACTATGCAAGAGGTTCAAAAACTGAAGGAAAACCCTCAAAAGAGATAGCTCATTGATCCAAAATCATCCTCAAATGGTATATCTCATTATCCTTTAAGAGGATATACAACATACTCTGAGGAATTTGAAATTGAAGACTGCACATTTCTCTCCTAGGAGGTGGGCACCAAAACTAGGGTTTCCCATTAAATCAGGGAATCTTTGATTTTTTGGACAAAACTTGATGTCATGGTATTCTATATGTTCTTAAGTGTATGTATGTGGAAAATCACCTCTCAATTGGTTTTAGAAGTGGTTCAATTGGAAGAAAGATAAAAAATCAGGGAAATTGGGGCCAGGTCAAATAATCAGAGGAAAAAGTCAACTCTTGACTTTTTGTGGCCAAATCCATAAAATTCATGTTATATGTGTCCAATGTACAAAATTTGGTCAAGAAACTCCAAAGGAATCATGAAAAAATCAAGAGGTGGAAAGTTGCCATTTTTGGAAGAAGAATGGTTACTAAAAATAGCAAGTTTTGGCCATTTTGCATCAGAGTTTGGACCAAGGCCATTTAAAATTGAAGCACCAAATGAAAATTCCACTCGGCCACAAAAAAAGATCTTGTTTTAAGCTTCACATCCATATGTGGAACATCTCTATTGGATAAAAATTGAGTGAGATATGATTGATCAAAGTTTGAGCAAAGTAGGTTCAAAACTAGGTCATGACCAAGATTTTCAGGGCACGCGCGCAGTCATTTTCTCAAACAGTTGGTGAGCCAAATGTCCACCCATTTTTCATCAAGATAAAAACCTCAAATGGAAAAGTTTTCAACATCAAAGTTGTTCTTTGTAGTGTCATCTTTAATATTGATGTTGGGAAAATTTTGAGTTGATCAAGTATGAGTGAGTTATAGTGGTCTCAAGATAGGTTGATTAAGTTGAACTTCCATGCATGTCACTTGCCATGCCATGACTTGCTTCGTACGCATATGTACCAGTTCTTTGTCCATCTGTTTGTGGTCATTTTTAGGCATGTTTGAGACCTCATTTCACTTCAATTTTCAAACCAATATTGTTCCTCAATGTACCCTCTTTCAAATGAACCCATGAACTCATCAAACCATCCACATTTCATGGAGTAATGCATCCTCAAGCAACCCTATCTTCATCTGTCTTCAACTGACACATAAAACCAGAAAAAGCAAGTTGAATTTATTGTTGATTGAATTAGTTTGCGCATGCTTGATCACACTCACCAACCTTTGCTTCATTTAGCCAAACACCTTTACATTCACCAGGTCACGTGTGTTGCTCATGCATAGAAGTGGAAAGGATACAAACTTGTATAACAAGTTGCTTGCTGCAGCTTCATTCTCTTCATCCTCACCATAACACTCTAAGCATCACCCACGCCATAAAAAACCCAAGATCAACTCGCCTCTAACTAACTGACTCAGTTAGTTAGAGTGAACTCACCCAACTCAGTCACCCAACTCACCTCCTAGCTCACTATAAAACAAAACTTCTCTTCACAAATTCATTTTCAACTTCATTCTCACTCTTTCTCTCAAACACTCTCACATTCTCTCCATTATCTCTCACTGATTCTGCACGATTTTTTCTTCCTTTCTCAATCATCTTCATCCATTCTGAGCAAGAACATTCAAGAGAAAACTCCATTGTCCAAGCATAACATCATCACAGTTTTGAATTCTGTTTTGTTCTCAAGATCTCCACATCAAGTAGCATTTATTTTGCTAAGGTTGAAGATCTAGAAGCTCAATACCTCAAGCTTTTCTCTGGTTTTCTCAACACATCAAGTTGCCACACTTTCAGGTTTTAATTCACTCAATCTTAATGCTTCATATCAGTATGATTTAAACTCGTTTTATGTGTTTAGAGCTTATTAGAAGCTATGCGTGAGTTCTGGCTAGTTGATAGGCTCTTTAGGAGTTTAGGTGTGATGTTAGGGCAAATTGTTTTGGTTCGGTTTGTGTTATGCGTGCATGATCTATGAAAATTAATTGCATATTCATGATGTATGTGAGCTCAGCTTCAATTTGGTATACGATTTGTGTGTTTCCATGAACATGTGAGTTTGCAGGTGGCGGCTGTTGGCCGGAGAAGATGACCGGAGGTCATCTCCGGCCGGCGACTGTTATGACTAGGGTTTACGTATGTTCTAATCTCATCCGTCCATTTTTCATGATCGTGTGGTCCAAAAGGTGCCAACACATTAAAATCCATGTGCGTGTCACGTGTGTTATTTCTGATTCCATTTAAACATGGTGTGGCATGGTACATGATAGTAAGGGTGCTCATGCGTGCGCGTGCGTTGATTTGGCATACTTTGACTTTGGCTTGACTGAGACCTCATCCAATGGTTATTAATGAGTCAATTTTGTTGACTGGGTTCCATGATAGTTAGTGTGTTATGCGCGCAAAATGGACTTAGCCAGAATGCTATCTGCACCCCTCTTTTACAAGCCCAAACCAATTAGAACTAACATTTTACTATGTTCATACCCCCCTGTCATTTTCTACTTCATTTTATTTTCTTTTTTCTACATGTTTCATAATTGAATTTTAAAAATACCAAATGGCATTATAAAATTCCAAAAAAATTCATGAGCATCATTAAAACATTTAGAAAATTTTTCATGATTTTATTTCTTGATTTTATGACTTTTTTGCCCCTGTTATATAATTTTCTTTGATTTTATTTTGTATGCATTCTTAATGTGGTACGTGAGTTTGTTTGATTTTGTTATTGAACATTAAAAGTTGTTTTGATGCTCTTCTTTTTGCATTGAGTCATTATTATCTTGAGGTATGTTAAATGATTTTTATTTGATTTTTTTAGGTCAGTTTATGGCACGTTTGGTGTTCATTTTTGTGCTACTTTGTATGATGGGCATACTTGACCTAAGTGCATTGTTTGACATCATTTTGCCTTGGTTTCTTGCATGCTACTTTGATATGTGATTCATTTCTGGTTTGTGTACCTCAATACCATGTTTGAATAATTTTCATGAACTCATTTGATTTTTGTTTAAGACATTTCATTTAAAGCATTATAACATGTCACATCATTGTAATCTTTGTGCATGTTTACATGATTTCTTTTGTACATACTTGCATGATCATTTGCATATTTGGTGAACCATTCACTTGACATTATAGGTCATTGGTACATATTACATGTCATCCTTGCATGTTGACTTTCATTTGAACATTGTGCATCTTTAACATGTTGTGTTTGTACTTGTGTTTTCTTTTGAACTCCCATTTCAATTCTACTTCTTCTATCACTTCTTAAATGTTTTGATGTGTCATGCATGAATACTTGTGAGATGTTTGTGAATCATTTTTTATTTCATTTCAATTCTGATCCTTGGATTACATGTTCCATTTAGGCATGTTTCTTCCATTTCTTTTCATCTTTCATTCTCCCTTTTCTTATGGTAGCATGTTCTAATGTCATGGATGATGTTTGTTGCCTATCCACTTGGACTTGCATGATAATGATCATTTGTTTTCCATGTGATGTACATTCTGGTTGTGACATTAGGATTTGAGTTCTCATCTAATTCTCTTGAGTTTTATGGTGCATTAAATGTTCTTTTACTTCTTATACTTCTTATACATGTTTACTAACCATGTAGGGGCTTTGGTAAGTTGCAATTGAGTGTGGATAAGGAATCCACATTCAAACTTCTTTCCTCTCATCTTTTACAATTCCATCTTGTGTTTTGTTAAGCACTTATGTGCTTTTTCTTAATAATTCATCACTTTCCCTTTTGAATTACAATTCATCTTCTAACTTAGAAGTGAGTTGTTTAATTCATTCTTTCTTTAGACTTTAGGTATAAACCTCACAAACCATTAGGACCACTCCCCTTAATTTTCAATTAGGATTGAGTCTTAGTTCATATAGATTTTACCTTTGCTCCTCTCTTGAGTCTCTCTTCTCATCTCAAAGAAAAATATAAAATACTTAATAAAGGTAGGCATTTATTGCATTTAGGCCTTTCATATAAAGAAGAGATTATAAAGGGGTCTTCTCTTATAATCTTAGAATGTGTAGCATATAGCCCATCTTGGGTCAATGTGTTAAACATTTGATCTTGTATGAGGGACTTAAATGCAATAATTGTTGAAGGTACAAATAATAAAAAACACTTCTTTATTTCATAAATAACAAAAACACTTAATAAACACAAGTATGCTAGCGTGTTTGAACCTTGACAATTGGAACTAAGTGTGGGGGTCTTCTTCACTCTTAGTGTGCTTTCTTACCCATTCCATCTTGGAATGTGAGAATGTACACATTCCAATGAGTAAGATTCAGATACACTATCATATGCAAACAAATGGAAAAAACTCTTAAAAGACAAAAACAAACAATAACGTCTTTCATTCGGGAATTCTTTCCTTATCTCCTTCACTCCTTCCGTAAGGATGCGTCATTTCCGTTCTACCGCAAACAGGTAACGCCTAAGTCTCCCTACAGCGAGCTGCAACACCTAAACTGCTAGGACGCGAACGTTGACGTATTCCACTAAAAAACACAAACAGTCCATCCCTAGTTAGGGGAACTACGTCGCTCTAATTCTCATGCTCCCGATGAGATACGTAGGCAGTGGGGTAGGGCCCATGCGAGCACTTCTTTTATTTTCCCTACATTTGTTTCTCTTTCTCTATCCTTTCCTTTTTCCATTCCTTTTCCAGTTCTTTTTCCAGTATCCTTTCCTTACACCCTTTGATTGAGCGAGCAAGCGTGGATCCCATCGGGTACGATGGACGCGTGGGGGTGCTAATACCTTCCCTTCGCGTAACCGACTCCCGAATCCAGTTCTTTTGGTCGCAAGACCATGCTTTTCCTTCTCTTAGGTTTATGCGGTGTTTCCTTTCCCTCTCTTGGGATAAATACACATCGCTGGCGACTCTGTTCGGTGCCACTTTCGCGTTTGTACTAGGATGAAAATCCCGGGAGCGACAATATGTTACTGAAGGTGGGTTTTGCACAAGCTTATGATTGTGTAAGCTAGGACTTTCTGAGATTTGTACTTAGGAAAATATGTTTTGGATCAAAATGGATGTTGTGGATGGAAGGAGGGGTGTTTTCAAATAGTATGTTTGCTATCATTAAAGGGAGGCCATCAAAAGATTTGTATGTATCTAGAGGATTAAGATAGGGTGATCCTTTATCGCCTCTATCTTCTTTGGCATTCCTTCTTCTTTTTTATTCCTTCTTCTTTGTTGATCTTGTTATTTCTTCATTCAGATAGAGGCGCTAAACACCTCTATCTTCTTTGGCATTCCTTCTTCTTTTTTATTCCTTGTTTAAGATTCAAGTAGAACCTTTAGCTACTTATATAGCAGATTTCTGGGAACTAGCCATTGGAAGAGATAACTTGATCAAATGTCTTTATTCTTCTCAATAGTACAAGAGACATTGAAGATAGATACACAAAAGATCTTGATTCATTGTGTAATTTATTTAACCATAGTGTCTTCAAAAGTATCCTATAATATAGAGTCGTTGAGAGTGGTTATCTATAAAGCATGTCAACTCTTCTTGAACCTTGTGATCATAGACTCTAGTTGTCATTTGTCAAGATGATTTGACACTACAACTTGCTTTATATAGTACTAATAGCTTCAACTTCGCTACAACTTCTGAAAAATCACCAGAATCCAATACAGTTACCAAGTGTAAAACCAAAGTGTAGCTTCTTCTTATGCTAAGGCCTTCAGCATCATAGTCTCCACCAGACAACACTTAGCAAAGTGTTCTTTCAGATTTTGTGTCATCAGAAACACGTAACTCAACTTCACTTAAGTGTGCTGTTAGTTCTTGTTATTGGCTGGAATTTTGGTAAAACAATGGTGGTGTTAATGATGTCATATGTCTTAACATGAGTTACTAACATTCAGTTTGTGTTAAGTTTGTTAGGGTTGCAGTTTTGTATGCTGATGTTATAAGTGATGTCTTGACATCACTATACCAGAACATCAGAACATCAGTTTGTGATGTTTTAGGGCTGCACGTGTTTTGTTGTTAGTGAGATTTTCTGCTGAGAGTTAGAGAGATTGTAGGCGAATTTATTGGAGAAGATTTATTCTGATACAATTAGTTCTGCATATCTTGTGGAGAATAGTTTGTTACTATTTTTTGTGCAAATAGGCATGGAGAATTGTTCCTATTTGTGTGGAGAAGATCTTGCAGCTGAATTAAAAAGTGAAGATTTAAAAGATACATAATATCCTGGAAATATTATGTGGAGCTGATTTAAAGGTGTGGAAGATTAAAGATAAAATCTAGTAAAGATTGAGTATTTAAAATATGAAGATTTGATTGAAGATTTGATTGAAGATTTGATTGAAGATCTATTTAGTAGCAGAATCTTTTGCAGATTGTTGGTGATTTGAAGGCCCAAATCCAGTTGGGAAATAGGTTATAAATAGAAGCATTGTAACCTAGTTTTGGGAAGCCAACCATCATGTAAATTATAAGGGTTGTGTTGGTTGATGAACCACCCGATTCGTGGGATGGTTATCGTGTTTATCTTGAAGCCTGTAGGTAAGAGATGTATTATTCTTGGAGGAAGCTGTTAAGCAACTCTAAGTATTGTTCTTAGTGATGTGTGTCATGTCTAGGTATTGTCATGGAAGTGTGTCTTCTAATTTTTTGTGGTTGAAGAGTTGTTGGAAATCAAGTTGTTGATGCAGTGACTGAGATGTTGACTGCTAGACATCATTGCGATGATTGGGAGTGAGATGGAGTCTCTTATCTAGGGAGGACTTAGATAGAAGGGTCATTGGGTAGTGATTAAATTAGGTAGATTGTCAAGTGGTTTGTTGAGTCTGTAATTTGATACTATTAATAGTGGACTTCTTTTCTGGCTTGGTATGCCCCCAGATGTAGGTTGTTAGACCGAACTGGGTGAACAATCCTTGTGTGCTTTTCTGTTGTTTTACATTGTCCATTGCAGAGTGTGTTGTTGTAACATCACACATAACATCACAACCTTTTATTGTCTTGTTCATACAGCAGATATTGATGTTGTGACATTGCACTTAACATCACATATCTGGTACCAGAATTTCAATTGGTATCAGAGCAGTCATCCTGTCTGTTTCTGGATGAGATCTAGGGAAGATACTTTCTGGTTCATGAGCAAGGAAGATAGTTGTGAAGGATGGACTATTCATGATAGAGTATGTATTGGATCTGTCTGTTGTTATCAGGAGAACTGCTATTGTGAGTTTGATTTATTGAGGAGTTGGTGTGTGTTCCGTTGCTTGGTTTCTGATGTAACCCTGGTTGGTTCTTGTATCTCTGGTGGTGAGATTCTAGGAAGGTATTCTCTTGGAAAGACATTAGGGTTTGGTCTCCTCAGTAGGATATTCTATGATGTTGTAGTGTATGCAAGACAACTTCAACCGTTTGGTTAGAGATGCCAAAGATACTTGAGGATTATCTCATATCTTTGTTTTGGGAAAGAAGTGATCAATAGGTGAATGGATCTTATTAAAGATTGAATGACATGGAAGTTTCAGTTTTTTTTGAAGAAGAATATATTTCAAATCTGGCATTGAAGACCAATCTGTCCAGAACATTGAATCCTTCTTTATCAATTTTCTTGATGGTGAAAGAAGAGGGTAGAGCCAAAGCAAAAGAGTATCACTGTCAAATCTTTCATGCGGGAGTGAAGATCTTGATAAGTTATCTCTTAAGCTTAGTTGTGGTGACCTAATTAGGAGGATCTTCCTGGTTATAATGTCAAATGTAGTTCTGGTATATCTGAAGATGAATTCTCTTGTGAAGATACATGCTTTTGACTTTCAAAATCATGAACTGGAGGAAGTTTCACCAAGAAAGAAGCTGAGCTTAATATGTCTCGACATCGCGCTACACATCAGCAGTCTATGGTAAATGCTAAGTCAAAGACCTATTAAATTGTATCTATTTTAAAGGATCACTAAAGCTACGAAGTTGAACAATTTTTGAGATGCTGTTCATAATGTCATAGCATTTCAGTTGGAGCTGGTTGAAGAAAAGGGAAAATGCATCCAAGAGTTTGTGTACAGTAGCAGGGTGAATCAGCATGTGGTCAATTGGTGTTTGCATGAGCTCTTCCAGTTTTGTGGCTTGAAGGATTGGAAGTAGCAGATTATCTATGGTATGCAGAAGAATGGCAGGTATCACTCTGAAGTTAGACAAGAGGTCTGAGCCTTGTGCTTATAAGAAGAAGCTTCTGGAAGAGTGTGTTATGCAAGTTACTGCAGTTTTGTTGGTATGATCTTGGTAGTTGATCAGATGTTGATATGTTCTCGTGTGTTCCCTACAAGAGATATGTGTGGATTAATATGGTTGTAGTCTCTAAATCCATAGGAGATGTTTAATGTCGGAACTGATGTTGAAACATCATTTCAGTTCTTTGCTCAGGGTGGACTAAAAGATCAAGACACTGACCTAACCTGGTAGGCTTTTGTGGTATGAATGGTTGTCATAATGGTCTGTCATGAAGAAGATTCAGAAGGTGCTGGGACCTGAAGAAGGGTTAAACCACAGGAATCAATTACTATGTGTGAAATTCACAAGTATTTAATTGATTATCCTTGAAAGACAAGGTTAAGGATGTTCTGTCTATTGTTTTAACATCTTTTCATCAGAGGTTTGGAGAATCATGGGAGGGGTTCTACATTCGCTCACAAGTCGCCTAGGTGTTGACCTGGGATTATTGCTTAGCATCTGTTCCTAGTAAGTATTGTGGTGGTAATGTTGAAGATGAAGATGGAAGACTATGAAGACATCATAATCTTGATGGTTATAGCTTGGATCGGTTTAAGTGGTTTGGAGCATGGTGTTGGCTCTGGTTGTGAAGGTCGAGGATAAGTGGCAGTTATCTCTGGCTTTCTACTGACGGCTCTACTAAGGGAAGTAACATTCATTAGTATTGCTATGGGGTAGTCTTGGACTACTTATTTTCTGAAGATTCAGATGTGGTAGGTTTGAAGTCTTTGGAGTTTCTAAGCAGGATGGAGGTTGTCTACTCAAACTTGATTGTTGAATCAAGTCTATGAGAGCATGGAAATCTGGTTCTACAAAGGGAGGAGGTTCTTCTGAGTGGCAGAAGGAGGAGCTGAATTCAACAGTTGGATGTCATAATGTTCTGACATCTAGCTTAACATCAAGAGCTCAGCTGGTGATGTGGCACATCAGCTAATGAAAGGGTGATCTACAGGAATGAACAATAGGATGCTTCAAAAAGATCGTTCTCATGGCAGTTTGCGGGAGCTGCGGGAAGGAGAAGATGTTACATGACCATGGCTTAGGGAGTCTAAGTGTGTTTGCTTTTGAGCAAGTGGAACATGTGACTTGAAGATCAAGTTTCCTTGGTGGATCAAGATATCTTTGTGAGAGTTCTAACAAACATAAAAAAGTTCAAAATGTGGCATTTGGCTGTTTTCATATGAGGATTCATGAATGAGGTGATCAAACTGTGGCATTTGGTTGATCTCAGAAGTGGATTCGAAGAATCAAGATAATCAGAGTGTGGCAGCTGGTTATTATTGAGGATTGTCTTGGAACAAGTTACTCTTGGGCAGAAGGGTGATGAGTTGAAGACTCAAGGAGATTATTCTTTTTGAAGGTGGATGAGAGTTTTATTCTCTAGTTCTTTGGATTACTATGCAATAGTAAGTCCAGTTGGTGGAGCATATCAAGAATCATGGTGATGATATCTTGGTGTGTGGCAAATGTTCTAACTTGTGTTAGGACTTTATCTAGTTGAATATCCTTGGTGAAGGATGATTTTGTTCTGGTTCTGAAGTTTGGTGCATACATTATGCCTAAGGAGCGTCTACATAGTCATACGGGAGAATGATGAAGTAGAAGGTCTGCCTTGGATGGAGAATGTAGAGAAGACTGGAGTAGATCAGGTTTTGATTGATTGGAAGTCTGAAGATGAAGAGTATGATAGGGAATGACTGCCTTTGGAGAAAGGGACAATGGTACCAAAATGCATGTGCTCAGCAAGTGTGCTCAAATGTTCATCTTCATCTAGAGCATTAGTTAACCATGACTGGGGGAGTACTTGTCTATGGATTTTGCTGCAAAGGTACATATTTTGTGAAGATTGCATGCTGATCAAGATTGTGAAGATTGGTTGAATCTTATGAGGATATAATGTCAGATAACATGTTATGACATTAGGCTGTTGGATGACATATTGGTGTGGACATGAATGGTTCTAGCCATGTGAAGCTAAGTGTTTGAATCATATGCGCACATGCTTCTGAGGAGAAGTCTGAAGGACAACTTTGGTTGTGTACGGGAGAATTTATTTTTCTCTGCAGATTTTGGAAGAGCTTTGTGAGGGTCCTTATTGATGGGAGATGTCACACTTGTCTTGGTGTGTGAGTTCAGTGGAAGGCATTGTGTGTGTATGATGGATGAAAACTGTGTCTGGTTTTTCCAAATGTTATGATCAAGGAGTTCATTGTGATCATTCCTGTGGATATTATAGAGAGAAGTTAATCAGCTTGGCAAGATGTGAGTTTTGGAGCTTGAGAAGATAACAAACCAAGAGGGAATCATGTGAGTTCTAGTATTTGGATTGTTAAGCATTAAGTGAATGCGTTCAGCAGGTGTGTTGAACAGAGGGTGCGCTCTTGAAGACATGAAGATGAGTCTTATGTTTTCCATTCATTTAAGGTGTTCTTCTTGCAAAGGAGCACTGGTTATCTTCGATAGGGAGAGTTGATCTTTTGTTGAAGAAGTTGTTTATCCAGATTGTAATGTCAGACAAGATGTCGTGACATTGTGTTACTGGTGAAGTTCATGGTGTACTTGACAGTTTAGACCTGGTTCTATAGATTTGTGTGTTAATGGATTGAATCAGAAGTATACATTTACACCAATGTTTGTCAATTTTTGGCCATAAAGGGGGAGAGAATGTACATTAGCAGCTGCTGAGTCTGGATTTTGTTTTGAGTATATTGGTTGGATGATTCAGAGTTTGATTTTGGAATTTTTTTTGTGCTTGCTGCGATGTTCAGAGTTTGTCCAATTATGGCTAAAAAGGGGGAGAGTTAGCCTAGTTGTCTGTTGTGGTTCTAGGCTTGAGGGGGAGTGTGTAGTTTGTGCAGCTGTCTTGCTGGTTGCAGTTTTGAGGGGGAGTTGCTGCTGCTAGTTGAGTGCTGATGTTAGTTTGTATGGTGTTTTTCCGCGGCAGGTAACTCTGATGTTGGCTGAGATTGTTCTAGCCAAAATTAGCCAAAGGGGGGGGGGATTGTTAGTTCTTGTTATTGGCTGGAATTTTGGTAAAACAATGGTGGTGTTAATGATGTCATATGTCTTAACATGAGTTACTAACATTTAGTTTGTGTTAAGTTTGTTAGGGTTGCAGTTTTGTATGCTGATGTTATAAGTGATGTCTTGACATCACTATACCAGAACATCATAACATCAGTTTGTGATGTTTTAGGGCTGCACGTGTTTTGTTGTTAGTGAGATTTTCTGCTGAGAGTTAGAGAGATTGCAGGCGAATTTATTGGAGAAGATTTATTCTGATACAATTAATTCTGCATATCTTGTGGAGAATAGTTTGTTACTATTTTTGTGCAAATAGGCATGGAGAATTGTTCCTATTTGTGTGGAGAAGATCTTGCAGCTGAATTAAAAAGTGAAGATTTAAAAGATACATAATATCCTGGAAATATTATGTGGAGCTGATTTAAAGGTGTGGAAGATTAAAGATAAAATCTAGTAAAGATTGAGTATTTAAAATATGAAGATTTGATTGAAGATTTAATTGAAGATTTGATTGAAGATCTATTTAGTAGCAGAATCTTTTGCAGATTGGTGGTGATTTGAAGGTCCAAATCCAGTTGGGAAATAGGTTATAAATAGAAGCATTGTAACCTAGTTTTGGGAAGCCAGCCATCATGTAAATTATAAGGGTTGTGTTGATTGATGAGCCACCCGGTTTGTGGGATGGTCATCGTGTTTATCTCGAAGCCTGTAGGTAAGAGATGTATTGTTCTTGGAGGAAGCTGTTAAGCAACTCTAAGTATTGTTCTTAGTCATGTGTGTCATGTCTAGGTATTGTCATGGAAGTGTGTCTTCTACTTTTTTGTGGTTGAAGAGTTGTTGGAAATCAAGCTGTTGATACAGTGACTGAGATGTTGACTGCTAGACATCATTGCGATGATTGGGAGTGAGATGGAGTCTCTTATCTAGGGAGGACTTAGATAGAAGGGTCATTGGGTAGTGATTAAATTAGGTAGATTGTCAAGTGGTTTGTTGAGTCTGTAATTTGATACTACTAATAGTGGACTTCCTTCCTGGCTTGGTATGCCCCCAGATGTAGGTTGTTAGACCGAACTGGGTGAACAATCCTTGTGTGTTTTTCTGTTGTTTTACATTATACATTGCAGAGTGTGTTGTTGTAACATCACACATAACATCACAACCTTTTATTGTCTTGTTCATACAACAGATATTGATGTTGTGACATCGCACTTAACATCACATATCTGGTACCAGAATTTCATGTGCCTTCATATCAAATTCTGAATATATCTTTTAAGTATAATAACCTGCATACTTGAACACACATTAAATAACACCATTGTTCTTTTAATGCTTATGTTATCATCAAAACTAATGATATATATCATGAACATATCTTGTTCTAACAATCTCCCCCTTTTTTACGATGACAAACACAAGTATTTAAAGGACAATGTTTGGGCTATTTTAATTTTTCTTAGACAATATCAGAGCATGAGGTTTGTAAGCTTTCTCTTAGTCTTGATAGATCAAAGGTTGAGTTTTGTAAGCCTCCCTATGTTCTATTTCTAAGAAATCCTAAAATATATTTAGCTTTCTCAGCAATATCAGGGTATGAGGTTTGTAAGCTCCCCCTGAGTCTAATAGTCCAATAGTTGAGTTCTGAGAACCCACCCTAAGTATTATTTTTCAAGAAAACTTTAATTTTAACTTTCTTAGCAACATTAAAATACGAGGTTTGTAAGCTCATTCTGAGTCTAATAGGGTAAGGTTGAGGTTTGTAAGCTCCCCCTTAGTTCCATATATACAAGAAAAGTTAAAATTATTTACCCGGACAAGATAACCATAATAAATGAAATTCTGGCCTATGCAGACAATAGATTTTCTAGCACATGTCAAGACATTGTGCTGCATAATCTTTCAAACTTGGAGGTGCAACAGCAGACTGATACCTTGAATATCAGAACTGCACCATCACAGATGTCACGACATCTGATCCAACATGTCAGTCAAGAAGATTAACAAAATTGTAAATTGCAGAATGTTAACATAAGACAGTAATTGTTAACCCAGTTCGGTGCAATTCACCTACATCTGGGGGATAGCAATCCAGGATGAAGACTTCACTATTGTGTGGACTGTTACAAAGTTAAACTCCCACGTTTACAACTTTATCCCTAACATCTACCCCAGGAACATCTTTACCAAGGTTAAACTCAAACGTTTAGAACCCTGATACGAGATACCCCACTCACATCCTAATCACAACCTGTGATATCTCTGTCTTCTTCCAATACAGAACCAGTCGCGGTTTCTTGACCTTCAAGTTATCTTGGACTTGCTTCAATGCTTCGTCCAAGAACAATACAATAACCATTACCTACAGGTTTTTGGTTGTGTACATGCACCTATGTCGTCCTCTCTGTATCCCATATTACAGAGGGGAACTACAACCCTAAGAGCCAACGACTCTCAAAACCTAAACCCTTATTTTTACAAAAGAGAACTAGGTTACAATTGTTACATAAGGCCACCTAACTCTAGGTCTAAGTCTTCATATATATAGTCTTCTATCTTGGGCTTTCTATTTTTGATCCTTGATCCAGTATTAAAAAGCGTAGCAAATCTTGGACAAATTTGTTACACATTTAAATCCTGCTATATCAGTCCAGGATGTCGCATCTCGCTGTTAGGACATCTTCTTCGACATCTTTGATCTTGGCAATTTCTTCATCTTTATTGTTGATATGTTTTACCAAAATTTAGTCAAACTCTAGGAACTTTCAATCTCCCCCTTTTGACAAATTTTGGCTAAAGCATCTTCTTCGGTGTTCTGCCATCAGCAAGACTCCTCCATCTTGAGAATTGATTAGAGTTTGAAGAAATCTCCCCCTCAACACATCTCTTTTTCCTTCCAAGAAAGATCCAGAACCATTGTAGAAGACTCCTCCAGAAAAGAAACACCTGTTGTAGCTTTTGTAACACCGATTACAAGAAATATGTAACTCAGATCACAAGACACAACATGTTTAACAACTCAGATCACAAGACACAAAAACAAGAAATTAGTAAGTAGAGATGATAGAACATCTTCCTCCAACATTCTTCCACTGCCACTGCTCGAATGAACCTAAACACCAGAACACTATTCTTCTCCCCCTTTTTAGCCAAAACTTGGCAAAAGTGACCAAGACAGCTCCATATCCAGACGCAACTCATCCAGATCTTGAAAAATGCCATCGAACACTCACTTGGAAAGAAGGACTTATGAGACCAAGGAGCGTCACAATAATCCTATTTATAGCAGATAATTGCCTTTGAAAGAAACGAACCATCGAACAAAACGTGGTCAATTCAAAGCGCCAATAACTCTACTAAATGCGCACGGCCAAGACTGTTGATTATTTCTCCTTTTAAGAACTCCGACCAAAGAACCCATTACATGCAGACATGTTATATAACAATGTCCTGACATCATGTCAGACATTGTCTATTCTTCCAGGATTCTTCTTCTGATTTGACCATACAGAGAATTCTTCACAAATATATGATCCCAGTTTGCAAGAGAAAAATAAATTCTCCCAGACTCAGTCAATGATTCTTAAGCATCCAATAAGAACCATTCAAGTATGCATTGCCAAGTTTCCCACAACTTGTAACAATACTCTAATGTCAAGACATCCTCCTTGACATCTCAGTACTTAACGCACAAATGCAAACTGGAACTACAACAATAATGTCAAGCCATCCTCCTTGACATCTCAGTTTGCTTGGCGTACAAATACAAACTGGAACTTCAACAATAATGTCAAGCCATCTTGACATCTCAGTTTGCTTGACGCGCAAATGCAAACTGGAACTTCATCTCAGATCAAGAAGCCTCTCCCCCTGACTAAGGTAATTGGTGCTCCTCCACTGAACACCCAAGCTAATGACTGGAAAACATAAGACGCATCTTCATGTCTTCAAGAGCGCACCCTCTATTCAACACACCTGCTGAACGCAATCATCAACTCTCTTATTGTTCCCTCTGACAAGAAACAATAATAACTCACACATGACCAATGTCATGCATCCCGTGAGGACGTGTATCCAAATCATAACAAACTCTTGGCTTGAGATTAAAGTCCCATTGATCCCCCTCATTCCACAACCATCTTATACACCACACGAACTCCTCTTGAATTCTCATGTATAGATATCCTGTTGCTTAAGGCACAAACTAATTGAATTAGAATGCTTCCCATTCCTCAAAGAGATGCGCAGGGTCCCTTAGTTTGTTACCACGATGTCAGCTATCGTACGTATGCTCCAGAACTTCACAGCTGCTAAACTGATCCACTACTAGTATGACTTGCTCCAAGGGCTCCAATGTCGTATGCAAGATTTTCCACTGACCTCACCAGGCCAGCATTAGAGATAAACACCCTGTAATCCAAGACAGTCATTCCTATCATTCTCGTGTATGATAATTTGGAATACTTCTGATTTATGGTGAATCTCCACTTCTGAACGCATTCAGGAAACAAACTTCCAAGCAATCAACACGTGATCCACTTCAGTCTTCACAAACACTTACATCCTCCTTCCAAGGAACCCTTCTACTCCATCATTCTCCCGGATGATTATGTAGACACTTCTTGGACACGATGCAAGTAACCAGTTCTTCACAGAACCTGAGATCCTTCACCAAGGATATCCAACCCAAGGATGTTCTAAAATCTGTTGGGACATCTTCCACACATCACAGACACCACACACCATGGTTCTTGATATGCTTCACCACTGGACTTACTATCATCATAGTAATCCACACTGAAGATCTTCAAACAACACTGCGCCACCAGCTTGAACAAAGAAAAATTCTGAAACCCAGAGAGAAATAAACTCTCAACCACCAAGAAGGTATGCTTCCATCCTAAACCCATAACTTGTGCCACAAGCTCTCAGAGAACCAGAACCTCCTTACAATTTTAACTAACTACTCTTCTGCACAAGAGCAATCAGTTTCAAGCATCCTGCTTGAACGCACTTTATGAAACCAATCAAATGCCACCTTTTGATTGACCTCACTCATCTTCAAAATTCCCACAAGATACCCTGATCTACTAATGAAATCAAATCTTCAAGTCACATGAACTACTTGCCCTATAGCAAGACATCTTGGATCCACCAAGCCTCTTAGTCATGTAACATCTTCGCATCCACAGCTCCCGTAAACTGCATGAGATAAACCTTTTTAAAGAACCCATCACTCTTATTCTCCTGTAGATCACCTTATCTTAAGCTGATGTGCCATATCAGCAGCTAAGCCTTCTGATGTTAAGCTAGATGTCAAAACATTATGACATCCAACTGTTGAATTCAACTCTTCCTTCTGCCACTTAGAATAACCTCCTCCCTTTGCAGAAACAGATTTCCATGCTCCCACAGACTTGATTCAACAACCAAGTTTGAGTAGACAACCTCATTCCTGCACTGAAACTCCAAAGACTTCAAACCTGCCACGTCTGAATCTTCAGAAAATAAGTAGTCCAAGACTACCCCATAGCAATACCAAAGGATGCCACTTGCCTTAGTAGAGCCGTCAGTAGAAAGCCAGAGTTAACTGCCACATATCCTTGACCTTCACAACCAGAACAAACACTATGCTCCAAAGCACCTGGATCAGAAATGAACTAACCTAAGCTGTAACTATCAAGATTATGATGTCTTCATAGTCTTCCATCTCCATCTTCAACAGCATCACCATCTGGACAAGTCATTCACAATACTTTCCAGGAACAGATACTAAGCCAATAATCCCAGGTCACCACCTAGGAGACTCGTGAGCGAATGCAGAACCTCTCCCATGATTCTCCAAGCTGCTAATGAAAAGATGTTAGAACATCTGACAGAACATCCTCAATCTTGAATTTTAAAGATAATCAATTAAATACTTGTGGATTCCACAAATAGCAATTGATCTTAAATACTTGTACAATAACCCTTCTTCACTGCTGTAGCTGAGCTCCACCAGATCATGTCATGAATACCTATAAAGTATTCAATCTTTTTGCAAGTATCTTCTTTAAAAGACAATGTTGAGATACCAAGGCTGCCACCCTTAACTCAAGTAACTAAGACTTTCTCTGAACAAGTCTTATTTACCTCAACAAATCTTCAATCAGATTGGATCCACTCTTAGGGTCAAGAGAGATGAATCCTTCCTTGCTGTTTTTGGATGGTGAAAATAAATCACCTCCATGTTCTTCAGATTGTGTCTCAAGGAAACACCTTCTAGTCAGAAGAGTAACTAGAAGACTCCAGATACACGACATAGATGTATTTATGAGTAGAATTGAGAGAATTCTCAAGTATCTTTGACAACCTAGCCGACCAAACATTTATCAAACTCCTAGAGCAAGAACCTGATAAACTTTAACTCAACTCCTCTCCTCTTCAACTGACTCCAAACTGCACCAGGAAACCAAGCTTCCAAGTACCAAGTCATCATACCAGATATCTGACCACAACTTCCTTCACTCCATCGCTCCCGACTTTGGAATAAAAGAATGCAGATAACTTCAAATATAGAGGCCGACGATTGAGACCTTCCACCAACTGTCTTCAGTAACAACTCTGGAATCCCATAATTCTAGAGCTCTTCCATCAGAAACTCGTGCATCGGAACCACCAAGGAATAGATCTTGCTTGCCCTAATAAGATGCCACAACATCTTATAAGACACACCAACAAGAGAACTAGCCACTTCTCCTGTAGTTGTTGTAGAATCTCCTCAGCAACATGGACAACCTTCGGGTTGCTCCCTTTGATCCAAAACATCCATCTCATCCATTAATACCCTTGAGTATGTCTGAGTTGATTGATCTGATCTTTAAACTCCTCCTTGTTTAAACGCCAGAAAGTATCTCCCAAAGATCTCATCCAGAACCAGACAGGATGCCTGATCTGATACCAATTGAAATTCTGGCCTATGCAGATAGCAGATGTCTTAGCACATGTCAAGACATTGTGCTGCATAATCTTTTAAACTTGGAGGCGCAACAGCAGACTGATACCTTGAATATCAAAACTGCATCATCACAAATGTCACGACATCTGATCCAACATGTCAGTCAAGAAGATTAACAAAACTGTAAATTGTAGAATGTTAAAATAAGACAGTAATCGTTAACCCAGTTCGGTGCAATTCACCTACATCTAGGGGATACCAATCCAGGATGAAGACTTCACTATTGTGTGGACTGTTACAAAGTTAAACTCCCACGTTTACAACTTTATCCCTAACATCTACCCCATGAACATCTTTAACAAGGTTAAACTTAAACGTTTAGAACCCTGATAAGAGATACCCCACTCACATCCTAATCACAACCTGTGATATCTCTGTCTTCTGCCAATACAGAACCAGTCGCGGTTTCTTGACCTTCAAGTTATCTTGGACTTGCTTCAAAGCTTCATCCAAGAACAATACAACAACCATTACCTACAGGTTTCTGGTTGTGTACATGCACCTATGTCGTCCTCTCTGCATCCCATATTACAGAGGGGAACTACAACCCTAAGAGCCAACGACTCTCAAAACCTAAACCCTTATTTTTACAAAAGAGAACTAGGTTACAATTGTTACATAAGGCCACTTAACTCTAGGTCTAAGTCTTCATATATGTAGTCTTCTGTCTTGGGCTTTCTATTTTTGATCCTTGATCCAGTATTAAAAAGCGTAGCAAATCTTGGACAGGTTTGTTACACATTTAAATCCTGCTATATCAGTCTAGGATGTCGCATCTTACTATTAGGACATCTTCTTCAACATCTTTGATCTTGGCAGTTTCTTCATCTTTATTGTTGATATGTTTTACCAAAATTTAGTCAAACGTTAGGAACTTTCAATAAAAAATATCAAAAAAAATTAAATAAACAGAAATGATAATAATTTTAACGTTGGAAACATTGAATCTGAAGGGGTATAAATTCATATTTAAATACTTCTATATTTCTCCCCTTTTGTCACATCAAAAAGGTATACCCACGAAGAGAGAAAACAGTTAAAGCAAGCAAAGTTTAGAAGTGCAGAGTCCCAAGACGGTCAAGAATGCTTTAGTCAGAATCAAGTAAATGCAGTGTTTCATGATGGTAAAAAAATCATTAAATATTGGTTTACTAATGTACTTGACCGAATACATAAAGCATACTATAAAAGTAACCTCGCGTCCTTAAAGGTTCATCTAGTTCTTCAGAAATACTTCAAGCAATAAATAGGCAACCAACTCTCAATGGATGATCAACTTAAGTTTGTGGTTGATAGGCAAGAAGAAATTGATTCTGACCTTAAGGCGATCATGGAATTATTGAAGAAAGAGAATTTGAATTGCTGAAGAAGGCTGAAGCAGCAAAAGAAAGACGTTTGGCACACAAGGAACGTTCTGCACAACTTCTTGCAGGTGCAGCAAAAGAGAGTCAAAAACTGATGGAAGAGAAGGGAATTCAAATCAGATTGGCTGCCTACAGAGCTCAGACTTCAGGGTCAAAGAAGCGCAGGGATGCTTCTGAGGATCCTTCAGTAGAAGGTGGAGAAGCAGAACAATACTGGGGGGGAGAATGCAAGTAATACAGAGAAAAATTATTGAAGAAACAAAGAATACTAGAAATAGACTAGTTTAGTTTACAGTCATATCTTTACTCATGTAACTTTTGAATTCCAAAGAATTTTTTTCCCTTAAATCAGTTTGTTGATCAATTTTGCGACAAAATCCAAGTCTCAATTTTACTTAAGAATAAGGCACAACAAATATGAACTATTACCATTTAAACACACATACAAAGGGGTTCTACATCCTAGACCTAAGGTTTCTTCAATAATTCCATGATCGCCTTAAGGTCAGAACCAATTTCTTCTTGCCTATCAACCACAGACTTAAGCTGATCATCCACTGAGAGTTAGTTGCTAGCCATCTGAATTTTCGTGAGCTCTTGACATTCTGAAACTACAGTGTTTTTGCCTTCAAGATTGAGCAGTTGCTTCTGGCTAGTTACAGCAACTTCCTTTGATGAAGAATTCTTCAGATCTTCAATAACCGAGTTGACAGATCTTCTGAAGCATTCCCATTTAGTATTGTAAATCATAGGATCAGTGGATGTAAGTCCTTCTCCCTCAAGTACTTTTTCTTCATTAAATAACCCAGTCCTAAAGACTTCAAACTAAGAAAGTATATGATTGGGTAGATGATGGTTGTTGGTTATATGCTGAGATGGTTTGGATGTGTTGATTTCATTTTTTTGGGTTTCATTAACAAATTCAGTTGTGATATCCTTTTCTAAGACATGATTTGATTGAGATTTGAGTTGGTCAATTTGATCAATTGATGGTAAGGGTTGATTTTGGCAATTTTTTCTGATTGTTGTTCAGACTCAACATACTCAGGTTCATCATTAAGAAAGTCCTGAATAGGTTAATCTGTCAAGGTTTTAGTGGACCTGCTAGAGGGTGATAAATATTGAGAGACGTAGCATTTAAACCACTTCCAGTTTCACTAGGAATTAGTGAAGTTAGATCAGTTTGAATGTAAGTATCGATGTCTAGAATGGTTTGGTCAAGAGATGGATCATTAGTGTTAGGTGTTATGAGTGGAGTAGTTTTTAGTAACGAAAAATATGTGTTCACAGGAATGATTGATAGTGTAGAGGTTTGGCTGAGTTTAATAGGTGAAGGTGTGGGAGACTTTCTCAGTGAAGTATTAAGATTAAAGTCGTGAATGAGTTCATCTTTAGTACCAGATCCTGCGGCTAGAGAGACAAGTTCTTCTGTGACTTTCGTTACATTGACATTAACCTCTGTATTTTCATTCAAACAATTTCTGGACTCATCATTCTTCTCTACAGATACCTCTTCAGTTTCTCTTTCCAAAACAGCTTCCTCTACTTCCTTAGGCCTATCTTTACTACCAACAACATCCTTTTTGCACTTCTCAATAAACTCTTGAGTCATCTGAATCACTTCAGAAGAGTTTATAATAGATTCTCCCTGATGTTCTCTTAAGATCTCCTAACCTTCCTTTAAGAGTTCTATTGATTCCTCAATACGATTTTCCTTAACCATTTCTTCAGAAACTACATCCATACCAGTCAAAATAAAGGCGGTGAAGAGTTGTTTGACTTCCTTCAAAACCTGAGCCCTTTTTGCTTCCCTTTCTTCTTCTTCTTCTTCTTCTTCTTCTTCTATCTGGCTCAAACTAGACAATTTCCTTTTCTTGTATGTACTAGCTTCCTTGTCTGAATTGCATCTAGATCCTCCACCTCTCGTCTTGGTAGGAAGGATTTCAGTGGTTTCTTTGAGTTCATCAACTTCTTGTTGCAAAGTCTCTTTGGAGCAATGAAGATTTCCTTTCTTTCCACTTTTATGAACAAGCATTTCTTCCTCCTTACTACGCTTCTTTCTGAGCATCTCCCATCAGTTTCTTTCTAACAAGTGCATGAGCTTCAATTTCTTCATTAGACTCTTCATCATTATCATAAGTGATAACCATCCTTTTTCCTTTTCTCATAGAGTCATACTCACTCTGAGACCTGGCAAGAAGATGGTCCTGAGAAATGGTCACCCCACACTCCTACTTAGATTTCTCAATAAGAATTCTGATGACTTCTGGAGAATCTTCTTTTGCTATCACAGGAAAGTTATCCAAAAAATTTCTTCTCTTATCTCTTTTGATTCTGATAGAATTGTTAATCATTATGATATCCTTTTTAACCTATCTTCCATGTGAGCCAGAACGGATGCAGACAACACACTTCCATAAGCATCATCTAAGTCTTGAGTGGCTCCACATTCTATCAGCAAGTTGATCAGTTTGCCTTGATAGAAAAGTTCGGAAAGTAACCTTGCATAAGGTACTGTTCTTTTAAGCTTTTGGAGGAGTCTTTGATGGATTCACACAAATGATGGAAGATGTAACCAGGAAGGTGTAATCTCTGATCAATTGTAAGATACCAGAGAAATATCTTGTGATCCCAAGAAATTTGATCAGAACTACCATCACGAGGGATCAAACATCCAATGAGAATTTTGAACAATAATTTTTGTTCCAGATGCATATTCTTCACTTTACCAAAGTCATCCTTCTTTTTGAAGAGAAGTTTCTAAATATCCTTGGCATAAATTCCTCCATCCTTTGAGTTAAGAATTACCATACCTTTATTCTTAGCTCCAACCAAATGAAAAATATTGTACTGAGTGATTGAAACCTCTATACCCATTACATCAGATCTAATTTCAATACATTTGAATTCCTTTAGACCCATTTCAGCTCTTGATTTTTCTTTCAAACTTCTGTTATTTTCTATAGCAATTCTTTCTTCATTCTGAGCAGAGAACTCATCATATACTTCTGCTTTGACCCAAAAAACTTTTACCATAGTTAGGTAAGTTAGTCCACTTTAGCATGTCAAAAAATTTCATCCATCCTTAAAACTCAAAGTAATCCTTCAACCGACAATCATTTGTAGCAAAACTTTCGAAATCAACCACTTGCTCAATAAGAAGCTTTAAATCATTTTGATTGAGCGGAGTAGTCTCTGGTTTGATCTTAAGGTATTGCATGGAATTTATGTTTAATAGATTGAAAAAGGATGCCATAGAGAAGGTAAAAATATTTTTTTAGGGTTTACAGTTAGAGCACAAGAACGACATTGATAAAGGCTATGTGTGTTGAGAATGTGTTATGAGAAAACAACAACATTAAAAGGATTTTAAACATACAAATATTTAAAACAAATTCAATTCCATTCAAATTCAAGTGACCAATAATTTCAAGCGTCCTGAAGACAATTAAGATAGGTGTAAAGAGTGATACAGGTGTCAAAATAAATTTACACTCTTTGTTCATGTGGGAAACAAAGATTTTTTTTGGCAAGATTCTGAATCAGAAAACTTTCAGAGATTATCTTAGAGAAAAAGTTTTTCTTACCAAAAACCTTGATTAAGATAATTTCTGACAATTATCAGATTCAGATTCTCCACTTGGAATCAAGCATAAACCACTAAGTTCAGAAAACTTTTTTCAACTAAATAACTCTTGAGAGAATTATTAGATGAATCGGTTAAGTGAAGCAGACAATATATTAATTTGTTCTGAACAATAGTAATAGAGCTTTCTTCAAAAGTATTAAAAATAATTCTCTGTTTCAACATGATATATATATTGTCACAAAAGGTGAGAATATCCATTACACCAGTTCTGAAGTTTCTTAAGTTAATTTCTTCCAAGATATCTGAGCATGAAGATTACTTATGCTGAAACATCTTGTACAGAAAGTTACACTTGAGAATATCCATTACACCAGTTCTGAAGTTTCTTAATTTAATTTCTTCCAAGTTATTTAGGAGTCAACATCTTGAACTATTTTCTTCCCATTGAGAAGGAGACAAGTTGCTTTCAGTAGATTCCTTCATTTTGTAGCCACCATTCTTTTCATACTAAAATGAAATTATATTTTCCTCACAAGATCTTTGTCTGCACCATTGTAAAGTGTTATGCACACACCAGGGCTATGATTCCAATTGAAGGTGAGGAAAATACACAAGAAGGATGGGGCGTTGAATTGTGTTCACCAAAATAAAACATTTATGCCTCTGAACAGAGTTTAGACTCTAAATGTTTGTTAAGAATCTGATCATATGTGAAGCGAAACAATAAATCAGAAGTAGAGTAAACAAAACAAAGAACACATCAGATTTATCCTGGTTCCTCTCCTAACTGAGAGTACTCCAGTCCCCTTGCCTCACAAGAGATTTTCCACTATAATCAATCTCATGATTACAACTGCTTATGTACTCAAGCATAAGACTTTCACTGCTCACACCTACAGTCTAAGACTTCCCTGCTCAATCAGCACCTGATCAAGACTTCCTGCTTAGATCTTCAAATCCTAACTTTCCTTGCTCAAACCACCTGGTCCAAGACTTTCCTGCTTAGACACACTGCCTAAGACTTTCCTTGCTCAGATCCTCGATCCAAGACTTCCCTGCTTAGACACACCATCTAAGACTTCTCTGCTCAGACCTTCTGTCTAAGACTTCATTTGCTCAGATTCACAATCCAAGACTTCCTTGCTTAATCAACACAGATCAAGACTTTCAATTCTCAAGCATACATCAAGAGACTTACTTGGCTCAAGCTTTTCAACCGGAGACTTTTGATGCTTAAACATATAGTATGAGACTTTTAATCTTATATGTTGAACAACATGTTCAGCATAAAAGAGAACAAGGTGTACTTGATTTTGAATTAGAGGTACAGAGTAATAACCTTGACAATGACCTTAAGCTTTCAAGATTTCCAGAATATTCAATGTTTAGGAAACCTTAAGGCTATTTACAATTTTAAACAATTAGCAGAAGATTATTCATATCCAATAGTGTTGCTCATTGTTGATCTTGTTATTTCTTCATTCAGATAGAGGCGTTAAACACCTCTATCTTCTTTGGCATTCCTTCTTCTTTTTTATTCCTTGTTTAAGATTCAAGTAGAACCTTTAGCTACTTATATAGCAGATTTTTGGGAACTAGCCATTGGGAGAGATAACTTGATCAAATGTCTTTATTCTTCTCCATAGTACAAGAGACAATGAGATAGATACACAGAAGATCTTGATCCATTGTGTAATTTGTTTAACCATAGTGTCTTCAGAAGTATCCTGTAATATCGAGTCGTTGAGAGTGGTTATCTATAAAGCATGTCAACTCTTCTTGAACCTTGTGATCATAGACTCTAGTTGTCATTTGTCAAGATGATTTGACACTACAACTTGCTTTCTGTAGTACTGATAGCTTCAACTTCGCTACAACTTCTCAAAAATCACCAGAATCCAATACAGTTACCAAGTGTAAAACCAAAGTGTAGCTTCTTCTAATGCTGAGGCCTTCAGCATCAAAGTCTCCACCAGACAACACTTAGCAAAGTGTTCTTTCAGATTTTGTGTCATCAGAAACACGTAACTCAACTTCACATAAGTGTGCCTTCATATCAAATTCTAAATATATCTTTTAAGTATAACAACCTGCATACTTGAACACACATTAAATAACACCATTGTTTTTTTAATGCTTATGTTATCATCAAAACTAAGGATATATATCATGAACAGATCTTGTTCTAACAATCTCCCCCTTTTTGATGATGACAAACACAAGTATTTAAAGGACAATGTTTGGGCTATTTTAATTTTTC
The DNA here is from genome assembly GCA_022829125.1 of Lathyrus tuberosus. Lineage (NCBI taxonomy): Eukaryota > Viridiplantae > Streptophyta > Magnoliopsida > Fabales > Fabaceae > Lathyrus > Lathyrus tuberosus. The sequence continues at coordinate 13,399,672 of JALAZF010000109.1, forward strand.
TTAAACAACATCAGAGCATGAGGTTTTTAAGCTCTCTCTTAGTCTTGATAGATCAAAGGTTGAGTTTTGTAAGCCCCTCTGTAGCGCGGTTTTCGTGACCGCCCACATCCGCATGCAGATGGGATTGGGTGCTACTTTTTTATTTCTTATTTATCCTATGAAGCTGGAAAGGAAAGGGAAGCTATCTCAAACTAACCTTGCACGCAAATGTTTTCTTTAACAAATGCTAAGAGATTGGGGAGTTCGGGGTCAGGTTAAACAATGGGGAGTTGTCAACTACCCATCCTATACATGGTTATCCATGGGTTGGTAGCAATTTTCCTACTGTTCTACTGTTTTCTACTTACTGGTGTTTATCTGTTGTAAATGGGAAAGTTTCTCTTTTGGGAAGGTTGAGAGATGTTGAAAAGATATTTTTGTTGTTTTCAGGTTTTTCGATGTTTTTGGTAAGGCACTGGACCTAAGGTTTTTATTTAGTGTGCTCGCTAAGATTTCGCAATCTTATGCCTACGTATTCCCGTTAAAGAAAATAGGGAAATCAGAGCAATCGTAGTTCCTCCTATTTTATGGGAGGAAAAAGGTATTTGGTGTCTTGTTCAAAGCTCAAGATTGAAGCTAAAAGGTTGAGTATTTGTGTCTTATTCAAAGCCCAAGATTAAAGCTAAAGGGGTGTTTGTGGGAATTTATTTGGAAGAGTGAAAATATTAAAGATAAATATCCGGGAAAACATCGATGAAAATAAAAGGAATATCCGGGAAAGCGTCGGATGAAAATAGAAGGAATATCCGGGAAAACGTCGGATGTTAAAAAAGAGGAGAGAGTTTCTTGAGATCCAAAAGGAAATAAGATTGTCCGAATATATTGGTATGAAAGGTTTATCTTTGTATGATGCCTAAGAGGAGGATGATGTTTTAAGGGATGAGAATCAACCCTAAATTGGTTTGATGTTTTGACTCTAGAAATACTGCTCTAGCAAAGGATGACTAGGTTTCGTTCCTATCCCTTTAAGAGGTTGCCGGGTCCTTGTACTAAGCCCAAGAGAAGGCATGAGAACTTCTAAGAAGCCGAAGGGTCCTTGTACAATGCCCAAGAGGAGGCGGGGATGCTTTTAGGAAGCATGTGGGTCCCCAAACCAAGAGAAGTTCAAGAAATGCAATTCACAGAGAAGAGATCATTCCAGGAAAGTTAGAGGGTTTCGAAGAAACTCAAGAGATGCCATTCACGGAGAAAAGATCAACTTTGGGGAGTAGAATTTCTTTGACAATTTCCAAGGGTAGCAGTCTGAGAAAAGGTTCACCGAGAATACTGCCTTTCTCTTTGTTCCATATTGTTTAACCCCAAGAGAAGGGAAGACTGTATCTGGAATCCTATGGGGGATCTAGTTTTGTTTGTATTTAAGAGTGACCAACAAGGCTTTACCTAGTTATAGACGTAGTTGCCGGGGAAAACTCTAAATAACTATACTAGTATATATACAGTTGATATATGACAAGTATTTTAAAAGGTATGAAAGAAGACTAACCATGCGCAGCTTCCCACAATACAGTTATATATATGAAAGCAGTAAAAGAAAGTGGATAAACACTTACCCGTTGTAGAGCTTCCATGCTGTTTTGTTAGTTGTTCAACAAAGAAAGAAGTTTTGATAACAAATTATGAATTTGAATTTAAATCACAAGAAAAGTCGTTTTGAAAAGAAACGATATGAATATCCGGGAAAACATCGGATTGCAAGAAAAGAGTGCAGATATGAATATCCGGGAAAACATCAGATAAAAAGAGATAAAAAATAAGAGGTTGAAAATACAAATATCCGGGAAAATGTCGGATTGAAAGAGATAAAAATAAAAAGGTCGCTCACTAAGACTTTGCAGTCTTATGCCTACGTATTCTCAAACGGGGTCTTGAGAAATCAGAGCGGTCGTAGTTCGCCCCTACGAGGCACGAACTACAGAAAATAAAGTTTAAATCGCACGACGGCGAGAGGGGAAATTTAACCTAAAGTTATCATGCTTGGTTGAATATTCTAATGTCTGTCTCTAATCAAAAATTAAGTTTGAACTAAGAGATCCTAAGGGAACATGCATACGTGGCTAAACATCACAGAATAAATGAATACACATCAAAGCATTGTGGAATAAATGAATATACGGCAAAGCATCGTGATAGATAAAATATACACGGAAAAACATCCTGGTAACTAACAGGTATAATATACACGGAAAAACATCCGGAGAATAAAAGCATATACACGGCAAAACATCGTGTGTGAAACTGAATACATGGAAAAACATCATGTGATAAAATATACACGACAAAACATCATGGAAGATAAAAGCATATACACGGCAAAACATCGTGTAAAATAAACAGAAACTTCACGGTAAAGCATTGTGGAATCAGAGATATACATGCATGGAAAAACATCATGTGATAAAATATACACGGAAGAACATCGTGATATCATGGCAATTGAAAATATACACGGAAAAGCATCGTGTTGATAAAAACATGGATAATGAGTTCAAGAAAACTTACCTATTGGAGCAAGGTCCAATGCCTCTTCTCAAGCTTCCAAAAGCGAGATAATGACCCTCAAAGTATCATATAAGAACTCTTGCGTCAGGTAAAAGACAAAGCAGAGAAAACCAGAGATCATAGAGAAATTCCCTAAGTCTTATCAAGTGGTTAGAATCGAATTTGAACATTTAATTAATTATTTTCAAAAGTTTTACTTGAAAATGATCCTAAGAATAAATTACCAAATAATTGAATAAAACAATTTAAACAATTAAATGATTAATTACAAATTAATTAAAGCAAATTTAATAACTTAGAAATTATTAACATATTTTAGAATATTTAATCAAGATTAACTAAACTAAAAAAATAAAGTTGTATTAAAAAGAAAAAATGGGCCACAAGAAGAATTATCAATTAATTTAAATATTAATATTTAATAAGATTAATTAATAATTTAATTAATCAAAATTAAATAAAAATATCTAAATTAGTTAATAATTAAATAATTTTTTTATATTTTTAAATATTTATTAATCTAATTAAAACTAAAAATAAGAAAATTAAAAATAAATAATAGAGAAATAGAAATATATGTGTGGGAGAGAATTGAGAGAAAAACAAGCATGGAAATTGTTTTTGGTGTAAGAATTAAGTGAAGATCTCTTGTCAATTTATAGTAAAATTTTAGCTTAAAAACTAAGTAATGGTGATGTATGCAATGACATATATATGAATTTCAAAAATAATTTTAATATATATTTATATATATATGAATTTCAAAAATAATTTCAAAATATATGAATTTCAAAAATAATTTTAATATATATTTATATATTATTATCATTATATTATTTTTTTATTATTATTTTTATTTTCATTTTTATTTTATATATGTAAAAATAAAATAAAAATGAGAAATCGATTAAATCGTGCGAAAGATAAATGAATAATGAACATTTGTAAATTTAATTGAAAAACACGTCCGTTCACCGATTTTTCGCATAATTAACCAGAAAAGACGGAGATTTCAATGCATATATTCTGACTGAAAATTCAAACGATATGCATGACAAAAACAAATGATATGATATGCAGATGACAGAAAGTGAAAACACAATCGGGTTTTGACAATTGGGTGGTCAAAATTTAGGGTATGATAGATGCCCCTATTTAATCTTCTTAGGCCTGAAGGTATGAATAGCAAAGAGTTTTAGACCTTCGAGGTATAAGAGGATTAAATATCATAGTACCTAGAATTTTGACCGTGAATACAGATGAAATGATATGTGATGAATGGAAGACTTTTGAACACTGTGGGGAATGATGCCATAGGAGACAGACCAACAGAATTTTCTTGGGATATAAGATATGGTGGAAATTTGCTGATGCGACAAAGGGAATTCAGTAGTATTTAGAAAGAAAGGGATAAAACCTGGAACAAAGATACATACATCCGGAAAAACATCAGATGCGAAAGAAGTAACACACTCTGGAAAACATATATGCAACATCTAGAAAAGCGTTAGATGTATAAAAACATAACTTTGAGGGTAAATCCGAAACATTTAGAAAAGCGTTAAATGTACAGGAAAACTTTTTAGAAGACTGGCAGAATGACAGACATATCCGAAAAAGCATTAGATAAGCACATCAGAACAAAAGTTACCTCTGGAAAAGCATCATATGAGAAAAAGTCATATCCGGGAGAGCATCAGATAGACATGTAAAGAATTTCTGGAAGAGCATCAGAATAAAAGAGACATATCCAGAAGAGCATCGAACGAACAAAAAGAAAGTTCTGGAAAAGCATCTGAACAGACAGACATATCCGGAAGAGCATCGGATAGAAACAAAGAAAGTTCTGGAAAAACATCAGAACAACTTTTGGGAAAACTTCAAAACCAAAAGATACATCCGGAAGAACATCGGATAGACACAGAGAAACGTTCTGGAAAAGCATCAGAACAGATAGACATACCCGGAAGGACATCGGACAGACACAGAGAAAAGTTCTGGAAAATCATCAGAACAGATAGACATGTCCGGAAAAACATCGGATAGAAACAAAGTTATATCTGGAAGAACATCAGATAAGGGATAAAAGTATAGGTGCCAGATGAGTTGGACTTTGTAGAATGGTAAGATATTGATAATAACACTATCACTGATGAATGCAAATGAGGATTAAAACACTCTTTGAATGCATAGTATATGAAAATGTTATAATGTATGATTAAATGTATGTAATGCAAATGAAAATGCTGAGAACAAGTTTAGACTCTTTGAGGAGTGACAACTAACAAGTTTATACTTTTTGGGGGAGTGACAGACAAAACCGATTCCTCAACACAGAGATCACTGCCATTGCTTAGGGACTGAAAATGCAGTTTGTTAAACACATATTTGTCATACTGATAAACTATATCAAGTTTATAATCCTTGGAGGAAGGCTGGATAGCTTGCCTGGGGATTTTTCCAAATAAATTTCCCTAGACTCGCTGACTGTTATAGATGAACTAATTAATGATTCAGCTTTAAATGATAATAATTGTATGTTGTATACTAGGAAGGCTTGCCCTAGTAATGAGTCTTGAAAGTTTTTCTAAATAAACTAATTCTGAGAAGGACTTGCATTGAACAAATCTTGAACTGATTCTTAACAGGCTCTGGAAAGAACTTGCCCCTAATAGGATCACTGACCAAGTTTCTAAACTGTTTTGAAAATTCCTTGAGAGGAAAGCTAGTTTGCAATAAAAAATGTTTATTTAAACATGGAAAATTTAATGCAAAGTTCATGCAAAATTTTGAAAACAAAATCATTGTTTTGGAAAAATTACAGTAGTATGGATTACTAGTTAAAAACACGGTGGTTTAAAACATTCAGAATGAAAAGTAAACAAAGGTATGATACCAAAACAATTGATTTGCAAAAAATGATTTTGTAGTCAGTTTACGCAACCTTGTTGTAGTATGCTTTCAAAATAACCTTGCTTCAATTAGATCTTTTGAGGGTTATAACGTGGCCTGGTTCACGTTTTATGAAAAAAAAAGATAAAGGCTCAAAATTTGTTTGTACCCACCCCAACTTCGTGATGTTCTCCAGTCCTATGCTCATTTAAACTTAAATTGTGCATTCAGGTTCCAAAAGGTTCCGAAATTGTGCTGATGATAGTGATGACGATGGTCCAGAAGTCTTGAGACAACAGCCACTGTTTCTTTACAACATTTAGTTGTTTTTTGTCTTTGTGGATTTTTGAAGGTTGAGGATTTAAGGACCTCTTTGTGTTATCCCTAATTTTTGCCTGAACTATTTATTTATTTTTTGAAATTTATAGTCAGCGGGATGCCCTAGTTTTTGCCTAAACTTTTTGACTTAGCGGGCTTTTTCTTTTTGATTTCTTCTTAGAAAGAAAGTGACTGCTTGATTTGATGATTACAACGGACCATCACCAACTTTTGATTTGAAAGACATTTTCAACATCTGCTTGTTGTATGTAAACTTTTGAACTTGAATACACAACCCAAATTAAACTGAGAACTACCCTGTCCCGGGTTAAAATTGCGGGTTTTATATAAAGAAAGAAACTCCTAGTTCAAGGCTCTAAGGGGTTAACGAGGGATTATCTTCCTTATATCTCCAGTGTTTGGGAATTGAAGAAATGCCTTACATCGTCAGCAAAGTTGATTCGAAAGCGTACCGACAACAATTATGGGTATTATATTTTTATCATCCTCCCACAAAATTTGCATAGTCAAAAATTTGAAAAAGAGGTGTATTTTTTTTGAAAGTTTTTGTTTTTGAAAGAGAAAGCATAAAGATGTGAATAAACAGATGATTTGAATCAAAATACTGTACATGCTCATTTCATTAAAACTGACATTTTAAGATAAATAAGTTTGAAAGCAAATATGATACAAGCAAAGAAAATGCAAAATAGATAGAAACAAGGTCAGTGACTAATCAAACACAAGGATGAGTTGTCCTGTCTTTGGGAAGTAACTGAGCTGAAGTTGATTGAAGTTTCAGTTCTGTATCGGTGATGAGGAATCAGTTTGACGAATTACAGATGACTGAAAGACAGACACTTGGAATAAATTGACGATGACCCGGACGTATGTATGAAATATGCAAGGGATACAAATGCAATGCATGGATGTAGCAAACAAAAACATGTTGAAAACATGGGTTCAAAGGTTCGGCGTCATGAAGTCAAGGCTCTACCCATCCCCAAGGTTTTTCTATGGTGAATTTTTTTACCTGTCCCCAAAATCATTGACCCCCCTGGGATAACAACAACAGGTTGGTTCACCCGAGCGAGCTATAGTATCCTAGAAGAAATCTCAATTGAGGGTAGTTTCGCGTGACAACTATTTCCGATAGCTACCGCACTACAAAATAGTAACATGGTTTCAGTCTACTAAAATCCTCAGCTTCTCAGATAACCTAATCGAACAATCTGCTTTCAACAACCGAAGTCGTATAGGCATTGAATCTGCAAAGGGCATCTCCACTGATTCGTTGGTCGACCGGGGTCTCTTATTTGGGAGTCACTCCCTGTAAGATTACCCGTCTAGTGCCATCAGTTATCTTAGGTGTATACTCAATCTTTCCAGATACGGCATCACCCGCAGTCCCATTAGCAGAAAAATAAACACAGATATCAGTTAGGAAAAGTGATATATATATATATATATATTTATATAGTATATAGTATATAGTATGATTGCTAACAGCCTAGACCTCTTAGGAATTCTAATCCTAAAGACTCCCCAGCAGAGTTGCCATTTTTCTGTAGCGCGGTTTTCGTGACCGCCCACATCCGCCTGCGGATGGGATTGGGTACTACTTTCTGATTTCTTATTTATCCTATGAAGCTGGAAAGGAAAGGGAAGTTATCTCAAACTAACCTTGCACGCAAATGTTTTCTTTAACAAATGCTAAGAGATTGGGGAGTTCGGGGTCAGGTTATACAATGGGGAGTTGTTAACTACCCATCCTATACATGGTTATCCATGGGTTGTTAGCAATTTTCCTACTGTTCTACTATTTTCTACTTACTGGTGTTTATCTGTTGTAAATGAGAAAGTTTCTCCTTTGGGAAGGTTGAGAGATGTTGAAAAGATATTTTTGTTGTTTTCGGGTTTTTAGATGTTTTCGGTAAGGTACTGGACCTAAGGTTTTTGTTTAGTGTGCTCGCTAAGATTTCGCAATCTTATGCCTACGTATTCCCGTTAAAGAAAATAGGGAAATCAGAGCAATCGTAGTTCCTCCTATTTTATGGGAGGAAAAAGATATCTGGTGTCTTGTTCAAAGCCCAAAATTGAAGCTAAAAGGTTGAGTATTTGTGTCTTGTTCAAAGCCCAAGATTGAAGCTAAAGGGGTGTTTGTGGGAATTTATTTGAAAGAGTGAAAAGATTAAAGATAAATATCCAGGAAAACATCGGATGAAAATAGAAGGAATATCCGGGAAAGCGTCGGATGAAAATATAAGGAATATCCGGGAAAGCATCAGATGTTAAAAAAGAGGAGAGGGTTTCTTGAGATCCAAAAGGAAATAAGACTGTCCGAGTCTAATGGTATGAAAGGTTTATCTTTGTATGATGCCCAAGAGGAGGATGATGTTTTAAGGGATGAGAATCAACCCTAAATTGGTTTGATGTTTTGACTCTAGAAAGACTGCTCTAGCAAAGGATGACTAGGTTCTGTTCCTATACCTTTAAGAGGTCCTCGGGTCCTTGTACTAAGCCCAAGAGAAGGCATGAGAACTTCTAAGAAGCCGAAGGGTCCTTGTACAATGCCCAAGAGGAGGCGGGGATGCTTTTAGGAAGCCTGTGGGTCCCTACACCAAGAGAAGTTCAAGAAATGCAATTCACAGAGAAGAGATCATTCAAGGAAAGTTTGAGGGTTTGGAAGAAACTCAAGAGATGCCATTCACAAAGAAAAGATCAACTCTGCGGAGTAGAATTTCTTTGACAATTTCTAAGGGTGACAGTTTGAGAAAAGGTTCACCGAGAATACTGCATTTCTCTTTGTTCCATATTGTTTAACCCCAAGAGAAGGGAAGACTGTATCTGGAATCCTATGGGGGATCTAGTTTTGTTTGTATTTAAGAGTGACCAACAGTGCTTTACCTAGTTTTAGACGTAGTTGCCGGGGAAAACTCTAAATAACTATACTAGTATATATACAGTTGATATATGACAAGTATTTGAAAAGATATGAAAGAAGACAAACCATGCGCAGCTTCCCACAATACAGTTATATATATGAAAGTTGTAAAAGAAAGCGGATAAACACTTACTCGTTGTAGAGCTTCCATGCTGTTTTGTTAGTTGTTCAACAAAGAAAGAAGTTTTGATAACAAATTATGAATTTGAATTTAAATCACAAGAAAAGTTGTTTTGAAAAGAAAGGATATGAATATCCGGGAAAACATCGGATTGCAAGAAAAGATTGCAGATATGAATATCCGGGAAAACATCGGATAAAAAGAGATAAAAAATAAGAGGTTGAAAATACAAATATCCGGGAAAACGTCGGATTGAAAGAGATAAAAATAAAAAGGTCGCTCGATAAGACTTTGCAGTCTTATGCCTATGTATTCTCAAACGGGATCTTGAGAAATCAGAGCGGTCGTAGTTCGCCCCTACGGGGCACGAACTACAGAAAATAAAGTTTAAATCGCACGACGGCGAGAGGGGAAATTTAACCTAAAGTTATCATGCTTGGTTGAATATTCTAATGTCTGTCTCTAATCGAAAATTAAGTTTGAACTAAGAGATCCTAATGGAACATGCATACGTGGCAAAACATCACAGAATAAATGAATACACAGCAAAGCATTGTGGAATAAATGAATACACGGCAAAGCATCGTGACAGATAAAATATACACGGAAAAACATCCTGGTAACTAACAGGTATAATATACACGGAAAAACATCCGAAGAATAAAAGCATATACACGGCAAAACATCGTGTGTGTGAAACTGAATACATGGAAAAACATCATGTGATAAAATATACACGGCAAAACATCGTGGCGGATAAAAGCATATACACGGCAAAACATCGTGTAAAATAAACAGAAACTTCATGGCAAAGCATTGTGGAATCAGAGATATACATGCATGGAAAAACATCATGTGATAAAATATACACGGAAGAACATCGTGATATCATGGCAATTGAAAATATACACGGAAAATCATCGTGTGAATAAAAACATGGATAATGAGTTCAAGAAAACTTACCTATTGGAGCAAGGTCCAATGCCTCTTCTCAAGCTTCCAGAAGCGAGATAATGATCCTCAAAGTATCATATAAGAACTCTTGCGTCAGGTAAAAGACAAAGCAGAGAAAACCAGAGATCATAGAGAAATTCCCTAAGTCTTATCAAGTGGTTAGAATCGAATTTGAACATTTAATTAATTATTTACAAAAGTTTTACTTGAAAATGATCCTAAGAATAAATTACCAAATAATTGAATAAAACAATTTAAACAATTAAATGATTAATTACAAATTAATTAAAGCAAATTTAATAACTTAGAAATTATTAACATATTTTAGAATATTTAATCAAGATTAACTAAACTAAAAAAATAAAGTTGTATTAAAAAGAAAAAATGGGCCACAAGAAGAATTATCAATTAATTTAAATATTAATATTTAATAAGATTAATTAATAATTTAATTAATCAAAATTAAATAAAAATATCTAAATTAATTAATAATTAAACAATTTTTTATATTTTTAAATATTTATTAATCTAATTAAAACTAGAAATAAGAAAATTAAAAATAAATAATAGAGAAATATGAAAGAGAGAAATATATGTGTGGGAGAGAATTGAGAGAAAAACAAGCATGAAAATTGTTTTTGGTGTAAGAATTAAGTGAAGATCTCTTGTCTATTTATAGTAAAATTTTAGCTTAAAAACTAAGCAATGATGATGTATGCAATGACATATAACAAGCTTAAAAATTAAGCTAACTTAGTTTTTAAGCTAACTTAAATTTTAAGCTAAATTAAATATCTATATAATAGAATAATATAAAAACAGAATTGTGTTAAAAACAAAAGTTTTTTAAAACAAAATATATAAAAAAACAAAAATTCATAAAAAACAAAAATTGTATAAAAAAACTAAGTATATGAATTTCAAAAATAATTTAAATATATATATATATATATATATATATATATATATATATATATATATATATATATATATATATATATATATATGTATATATAATTTTTTTATTATTTTTATTTTATATATGTAAAAATAAAATAAAAATGAGAAATCGATTAAATAGTGCAAAAGATATATGAATAATGAACATTTGTAAATTTAATTAAAAAATACGTCTGTTCACCGATTTTTCGCATAATTAACCAGAAGAGATGGAGATTTCAATGCATATATTCTTAACGAAAATTCAAACGATATGCATGACAAAAATAATTGATATGATATGCAGATGACACGAAGTAAAAACACAATCGGGTGGTCAAAATTTAGGGTATAACACCCCCTATGTTCTATTTCTAAGAAATCCTAAAATATATTTAGCTTTCTCAGCAATATCAGGGTATGAAGTTTATAAGCTCCCCCTGAGTCTAATAGTCCAATAGTTGAGTTCTGAGAACCCACCCTAAGTATTATTTTTCAAGAAAACTTTAATTTTAACTTTCTTAGCAATATCAGAATACGAGGTTTGTAAGCTCATTCTGAGTCTAATAGGCTAAGGTTCAGGTTTGTAAGCTCCCCCTTAGTTCCATATACAAGAAAAGTTAAAATTATTTACCCGGACAAGATAACCATAATAAAAAAATATCGAAAGAAATTAAATAAACAGAAATGATAATAATTTTAATGTTGGAAACATTGAATCTGAAGGGGTATAAATTCATATTTAAATACTTCTATATTTCTCCCCTTTTGTCACATCAAAAAGGTATACCCACGAAGAGAGAAAACAGTTAAAGCAAGCAAAGTTTAGAAGTGCAGAGTCCCAAGACGGTCAAGAATGCTTTAGTCAGAATCAAGTAAATGTAGTGTTTCATGATGGTAAAAAAAATCATTAAATATTGGTTTACTGATGTACTTAACCGAATACATAAAGCATACTATAAAAGTAACCTCGCGTCCTTAAAGGTTCATCCAGTTCTTCAGAAATACTTCAAGCAATAGATAGGAAACCAACTCTCAGTGGATGATCAACTTAAGTTTGTGGTTGATAGGCAAGAAGAAATTGGTTCTGACCTTAAGGCGATCATGGAATTATTGAAGAAAGAGAATTTGAATTGCTGAAGAAGGCTGAAGCAGCAAAAGAAAGACGTTTGGCAAACAAGGAACGTTCTGCACAACTTCTTGCAGGTGCAGTAAAAGAGAGTCAAAAACTGATGGAAGAGAAGCGCATTCAAATCAGATTAGCTGCCTACAGAGCTCAGACTTCAGGGTCAAAGAAGCACAAAGATGCTTTTGAGGATCCTTCAGTAGAAGGTGGAGAGGCAGAACAATACTGGAGGGAGAATGCAAGTAATACAGAGAAAAATGACTGAAGTAACAAAGAAGACTAGAAATAGACTAGTTTAGTTTACAGTCATATCTTTACTCATGTAACTTTTGAATTCCAAAGAATTTTTTCCCCTTAAATCAGTTTGTTGATCAATTTTGCGACAAAATGCAAGTCTCAATTTTACTTAAGAATAAGGCACAACAAATATGAACTATTACCATTTAAACACACACATAATTATGATAGATATAAAAAGCATTTAAATACATAATCATAAAACATTATAAAGATTCCCAAACAAGACAAATCCACATAATAAAGTTTCACAACTAAAACAAAAAAGCACATACAAAAGGGTTCTACATCCTAGACCTAAGGTTTCTTCAATAATTCCATGATCGCCTTAAGGTCAGAACCAATTTCTTCTTGCCTATCAACCACAGACTTAAGCTGATCATCCACTGAGAGTTGGTTGCTAGCCATCTGAATTTTCGTGAGCTCTTGACATTCTGAAACTACAGTGTTTTTGCCTTCAAGATTGAGCAGTTGCTTCTGGCTAGTTGCAGCAACTTCCTTTGATGAAGAATTCTTCAGATCTTCAATAACCGAGTTGACAGATCTTCTGAAGCATTCCCATTTAGTATTGTAAACCATAGGATCAGTGGATGTAAGTCATTCTCCCGCAAGTACTTTTTCTTCATTAAATAACCCAGTCCTAAAGACTTCAAACTAAGAAAGTATATGATTGGGTAGAGGATGGTTGTTGGTTATGTACTGAGATGGTTTGGATGTGTTGATTTCATTTTTCTGGGTTTCATTAACAAATTCAGCTGTGATATCCTTTTCTAAGACATGATTTGATTGAGATTTGGGTTGGTTAATTTGATGAATTGATAGTAAGGGTTGATTTTGGAAATTTTTTCTTATTGTTGTTCAGACTCAACATACTCAGGTTCATCATTAAGAAAGTCCTGAATAGGTTAATCTGTCAAGGTTTTGGTGGAGCTGCTAGAGGGTGATAAATATTGAGAGGCGTAGCATTTAAACCACTTCCAGTTTCACCGGGAATTGGTGAAGTTAGATCAGTTTGAATGTAAGTATCGATGTCTAGAACGGTTTGGTCAAGAGATGGATCATTAGTGTTAGGTGTTATGAGTGGAGTAGTTTTAGTAACGAAAAATCTGTGTTCACAGGAATGATTGATAGTGTAGAGGTTTGGCTGAGTTTAATAGGTGAAAGTGTGGGAGACTTTCTTAGTGAAGTATTAAGATTAAAGTCGTGAATGGGTTCATCTTTAGTACCTGATCCTGCGGCTAGAGAGACAAGTTCTTCTGCGACTTTTGTTACGTTGACATTAACCTCTGTATTTTCATTCAAACAATTTCTGGACTCATCATTCTTCTCTACAGATACCTCTTCAGTTTCTCTTTCCAAAGCAGCTTCCTCTACTTCCTTAGGCCTATCTTTACTACCAGCAACATCCTTTTTGCACTTCTCAATAAACTCTTGAGTCATCTGAATCACCTCGGAAGAGTTTATAATAGATTCTCCTTGATGTTCTCTTAAGATCTTCTTACCTTCCTTTAAGAGTTCTATTGATTCCTCTATACCCATTACATCAGATATAATATCAACACAGTTAAATTCCTTTAGACCCATTTCATCTCTGGATTTTTCTTTCAAACTTATGTTATTTTCTATAGCAATTCTTTCTTCATTCTGAGCAGTGAACTCATCATATACTTCTGATCTGACCCAAAAAACTTTTACCAGATTTAGGTAAGTTGGTCCACTTTAGCATGTCGAAAAATTTCATCCATCCTTAAAACTCAAAGTACTTCTTCAACCGGCAACCCTTTGCAGCAAAACTTTTCGAAATCAACCACTTGCTCAATAAGAAGCTTTAAATCATTTTGATTAACCGGAGTAGTTTCTGGTTTGATCTTAAGGTCTTTCATGGAATTTATGTTTAATAGATTGAAAAAGGATGCCATAGAGAAGGTAAAAAGATTTTTCTAGGGTTTACAGTTAAAGCACAAGAACGATAGTGATAAAGGCTATGTGTGTTGAGAATGTGTTGTGAGAAAACAAACAGCATTAAAAGGATTTTAAACATACAAATATTTAAAACAAATTCAATTCCCTTCAAATTCAAGTCACCAATAATTTCAAGCGTCCTGAAGACTATTCAGATAGGTGTAAGGAGTGATACAGGTGTCAAAATAAATTTAAACTCTTTGTGCATGTGGGAAACAAAGATTTTTTTAGCAAGATTCTGAATCAGAAAACTTTCAGAGATTATCTTAGATCAAAATTTTTTCTTACCAAAAACCTTGATTAAGATAATTTCTGACAATGATCAGATTCAGATTCTCCACTTGGAATCAAGCATAAACCACTAACTTCAGAAAACTTTTTTCAACTAAATAACTCTTGAGAGAATTATTAGATGAATCGGTTAAGTGAAGCACACAATATATTAGTTTGTTCTGAACAATAGTAATAGAGCTTTCTTCAAAAGTATTAAAAATAATTCTCTGTTTCAACATGATATATATATTGTCACAAAAGGTGAGAATATCCATTACACCAGTTCTGAAGTTTCTTAAGTTAATTTCTTCCAAGATATCTGAGCATGAAGATTACTTATACTGAAACACCTTGTACAGAAAGTTACACTTGAGAATATCCATCACACCAGTTCTGAAGTTTCTTAAGTTAATTTCTTCCAAGTTATTCAGGAGTCAACATCTTGAACTATCTTCTTCCCATTAAGAAGGAGACAAGTTGCTTTCAGTAGATTCCTTTATTTTATAGCCACCATTCTTTTCATACTAAAATGAAATTATATTTTCCTCACAAGATCTTTGTCTGCACCATTGTAAAGTGTTATGCACAGACCAGGGCTATGATTCCAATTGAAGGTGAGGAAAATACACAAGAAGGAGGGGGCTTTGAATTGTGTTCACCAAAATAAAACATTTATGCCTCTGAACAGAGTTTAGACTCTAAATGTTTGTTAAGAATCTGATCATACGTGAAGCGAAACAATAAATCAGAAGTAGAGTAAACATAACAAAGAACACATTAGATTTATCCTGGTTCCTCTCCTAAATGAGAGTACTCCAGTCCCCTTGTCTCACAAGAGATTTTCCATTATAATCAATCTCATGATTACAACTGCTTATGCACTCAAGCATAAGACTTTCACTGCTCACACCTACAGTCTAAGACTTCCCTGCTCAATCAGCACCTGATCAAGACTTCCTGCTTAGATCTTCAAATCCTAAGACTTTCCTTGATCAAACCACCTGGTTCAAAACTTTCCTGCTTAGACACACTGCCTAAGACTTTCCTTGCTCAGATCCTCAATCCAAGACTTCCCTGCTTAGACACACCATCTAAGACTTCTGTGCTCAGACCTTCTGTCCAAGACTTCCTTTGCACATATTCAAAATCCAAGACTTTCTTGCTTAATCAACACATATCAAGAATTTCAATGCTCAAGCACATTGTAAGAGACTTACTTGGCTCAAGCTTTTCAACTAGAGACTTTTGATGCTCAAACACATAGTATTAGACTTTTAATCTTATCTGCTGAACAACATGCTTAGCAAAAAAAGATAACAAGGTGTACTTAATCTTGAATCAGAGGTACAAAGTAATAACCTTAACAAATACCTTAAGATCTCAAGATTTCCAGAATGTTCAATGTTTAGGAATCCTTAAGGCTATTTACAATTTACACCAATTAGCAGAAGATTCTGCATATTCTGTAGTGTTGCTCATTGTTGATATTGTTATTTTTTTCTTTCAGATAGAGGCGCTGAACACCTCTATCTTCTTTGGCATTCCTTCTTCTTTTTTATTCCTTGTTAAAGATTCAAGTCAAACCTTCAGCTACTTATATAACAGATTTCTAGGAACTAGCCGTTGGAGAGATAACTTGATCAAATGTCTTTGTTCTTCTCCATAATACAAGAGATGTTGAGGATAGATACACAGAAGAAATTGATCCATTGTGTAATTTGTTTAACCATAGCGTCTTCATAAGTATCCTGTACTATAGAGCCGTTGAAAGTGGTTATCCGTAAAGCATGTCAACTCTTCTTGAGCCTTGTGATCATAGATTCTAGCTGTCAAGCTGATTTGACACTACAACTTGCTTTATGTAGTACGGATAACTTCAGCTTCTCTACAACTTCTTAACAATCACCAAAAGCCAATACAAATACCTATTGTAGAACCAAAGTGTTGCTTCTTCTGATGCTGAGGCCTTCAGCATCAGAGTCTCCACCAGGCAACAGTTAGCAAAGTGTTCTTTCAGATTCTGTATCATCCAAAAAACGTAAGTAAACTTCACTCAAGTGTGCCTTCATATCAGATTATGAATATATCTTTTAAGTATAAGAACCTGCATGCTTGAACACACATTAGATAACACCATTGTTCTTTTAATACTTATGTTATCATCAAAACTAAGTATATATATCATGAACAGATCTTGCTCTAACAATCGTAAGTGGACTTATGTAGAAATCGCACCTATCTGAGGCCGATCAATAACAATGTTTGTGTTAAAAAATGCTAGAGAAATGATATGTGAATCATTCTCCTAAAGTCATGCCACACAAAAAGAAATAGAGAACAACCTCATCTTTAATCAATAATTTCTATGATTAATCAAAGACAACCTACCATTATCTCAAAGTGTAGAGAATGATTCGAATGATCATTCATCAACATGTTTGAAATAATGAAGATTCAATCTCCTTGAAAATCAACATTCCATGATATTAAGATCTTCATCAACCAAAAATGAAAAAAAAAATAAAATCAAGATGATAACAAAATATTAAGATGAAAAAATAATAATGGATCAAGAGTAATACACAAGAAATTAAAACAAAACTACTTAAACAAATATTATAAAATAAAAATAAAAGGAAAAAAAAATAATTAAAAGAACAAATAAGAGAAAAAAACAATAGAAGGAAATGAGGGAGTGTGAATTCGTGTGAGGAGGTGTGCAAGGCCTTTTCATTGGGCTTAAAGCCCAAGAACATGAGTGAGTAAGGTCAAAAGAATAACAATCAGCCTTTCAACCAGATTCAAGTGCTATTTCCTCTCTCTCGAAATGCAAATCGCGCCAAAAAAAGAGAAAACCAGCTCCGCTGCGCCGGATCTCATCACCGGCGGCTATGGAGCACGCCATGCCAACACCTTACATGACTAGCTTCCTCCCAACCTGCTCTGTTTGAATCTTCTTCTAATTTCTCACTACGACCAAAAGCGAAATGCGAAGGAAACTACGGCGACGAATTCACATGTAAAACGGAAGCACCTTTGAAAATTCAGGTTGGAATTACTTCTCTCTTCCTCTTATGTTCTCTTCGTTTTTCTGAAGTTGTTGTGCTTGTGTTGATCATGCGTTGCGAAGTGATGCGGTTTCGTTTTTGTTGCGTGTTGATTGTGCAGGTTTTTTTTTGAATTAGAAGCTTGGGATTGTGTTGTGTGGAATTTGCAGGGCTTGAATTTGATGGTTTGAAGCTTGATTGAAGGTTCGAAAATGTTGAATGGAAAGTGAATTTGGCAGGGATTTTCTGGCTTTGCAAGCTTGTTTTGAAATGAAAAAAATACTTGCTATTTATAAAGTTTGAAGGATAGGTTGTGATGAATTGAATTGAAGTTTTTATGTGAATTTCTGCACTGCCGTTTTTGATCGTGTTGTGACGTTTTGCTTTGTTGCTTGGCTTCATGTCGTTTGCGTTTGTATTTGCGTTTGGTTGTGGCTTGTGGAATGTAGCATGGAGTAGTGGCTTGGAGCCTTGCGTGGCTTGTTACTTCGTGAACTTGTTTTGTTTCTTTTTTTTTTGTTTGTAATGGTTGTATGGTTTTTTGTAATGGGCCTCTTTGTTTTGTAAAATCAGGAGCCTTCTTTTTTGTGTAGAATTTTTAGTAATGAATGGGCTTTTGAATTTGTAAATGGAATGGACTTTGAATAATGACTTGTAATGTCTTACTATTTACACCTCCAATGCTTCTTACTTGAACTCTTGAACCATGCTTGAGAACTTGGCCATAAGGATTCCTTGTAATTCTTGATTCTTACTAAAACCATGACACTTACAACTTGAATTTTCCATTTAGATCCAAAAAATCTCATAAACCAAATTTCACCCTTTTTGAGTTCTTACTTGAAATGAGATCTTGAATTAATCTTGAGAAATAAAATCAAGCATAAATCAAATCTTGGACTTTAAATGGACTGGAGCCTTGAATCACAAATCAATCTTGAACTTGTAGCCATTTGAATCTTGATGAATCAAAATCTTCATTAAAGACCAAATAAACATGTCTTGAAAATCAGAGAATCATGACTTGAGATGTGAACTTTAATGCAACTGCATCAAACCCTAATTGAAATGAACTGGATCATGATGATTCTCAACCATGAAGAAAAAATGAATTTGACACAACCTTGATAACTTGAGAATGAAGCAGACTCTTGTTTGACCAAGATTAGGTCAAACTCAATTGAATCTTAATCATCACTACACGCACACTTGCCCTGATAACCTTGGCTGAACCATGATTCAACCTTGCAACACCTAAGCTTAACAACAAGGAAAATGAAACAACAGGCACATATTTTTGGATTTTGGATAAGGGTTAGTAAACATAAACAATATAAAAGCAAAAAGAAACAAAGAGTGCTTGGTGACCTCCTGCACAAGGGCAAAACCCTATGGATGAGAGTTAGGATAATCCATGCTTGTGATTGCAATGAGATGCAAATGAATATGATAGGTTGAATCTTAGGGGTAAAAATTAGGGTATGAAAGAGAGGTCCTTTACTCTTTTTAGGGAAATTGAGATGTGATTAATTCTAAATTTCTATGACGTTTGATATTATTGGATGTTTTAATGATGAATTTCATGTGCATATATGTGTACTATTTTTTTGTTTTGAGATATTGTTGTTTTCCACCATGTTTGAGGGGTTTGAAGGTTTTCGGGTAAACATGCTTTTGAGGGATTGATGGATTAAATGTGCTAAACCATGAAAATAATATTCTATGGATGAATATATGTCATGTATGTATTATTTTTGGTTAATTTTGATGGTTGAGGGTGAAAGAATTGGTGTTTACTTTGATCTCCATTGCTGAAAAATTGTTTTTGACATTCTGAATATTCATGATGCCCATGGTAGTCATGCCATGATTCCATGATGCCCATGGTATTCATGAACCTGTAACGTGCGTAATTGGTTGTATGCTTGACCAACTTGTCGATTTTGGCCATAACTTCTATTCCGTAAGTCCAAATGAGACGTCGTTAGAAGCATTGGAAAGCTAACATGCAAAGCTACCTAATGTGAGTGCTTGGTGAATTATTTGAATTATAATCACATGTCTACCATGGAAATATTGTGCTGACTTGTATGATTAGTTAGCGAATCTTTAGGTTTATGTGATGATGGGTTGTGGTTTTGGTGAAGTAACATGAGTGAATGCTTATGAATTTACATTTGTTGAGTTGCTATTGTTTGATGTTGTTTATTGGTGTCATAACATTAATTAATTGTTGCGTATGATGAATTATATGGCGTATAAATGGTGATATCTGTATGGTCATCCTTTTGGTGAACCTTTTGGTTATAATGCATGTTGTCGAGAGTCATGCATCATAGTGTACGAACTTCGAGAGCGAGTATCCGGTTCAAGGTGGGAGATGGTGAAGCATTACCTATGGTGATGGTAACAATTTGGTGTGCTTTGGTCCTATGGTGGGGATCAAGAGCGAGATGAACCCGAGTGTTCATGAATGGAACCGCATACATAATGAGTCATCTGTGGAGTACATTTGCATACAGAATTGTATATGTAGTTAATTGTTCATGATGTTGATAATTGTATGTGATTATGTACCTGTGTCATGATTTGGGTGTGAGAATATGTTGTGGATTATTGTGTAATGAATGTGTGCTTGTTGTACGTTCTCTACCTTAACATTCTTTACACTATTTATATTGGTTTGTTGTTTTTCACCTCCTTTATTTTCATGTTGTCCACCATGGACATCTTGCAGATACTCAAGAGTAGAGTTTGCTACTGTAAGTGAAAGTTAGCTCATGGAGTTACTTCGTTTTATTTCATTGTTTAAAAGTTTTGCTATGATTTTGTAACATAGGGGTCTGAAACGTTTGTTTGCTTATCATGTTTCGATTGGATTTAACTTCTTTATTCGTTTTATCTTGAACTTGTTGAGAGTTGAACCTGATAACTTCATATCTTGATAGTAGTTTATATAATTTTGAAGTTGAGACTAAAGGTCCAGGTTATGTTGCATTATTTAATTGAAATGAGATTGATATCACTGCAATGATACAATAAGTGAAAGTGAGCGTGTGATGGCAGGTGTTGTATGATGTTGATATTCATGTTGCGTATTTGTTAAATGTTCGTTTTATTAGAGGATTTGGCATTGGTGACACCTTAGATTGTCATGTAAAGCTAAATATATAATTCTCTGGGTTTAAGGGTGTTATAAAGTGGTATCAGATCCTAGTTGGTCCGTCTGACTAGGTTTTTGTCACGTTGTTGTTCCTTAGTACGCGACATATGTGTGAAACACTGTCGGTGTTCGTTTGTTTTTCTATGGACGGGATTGAAACAAGTGGAGGAGAAACTTCTGCTTATCTAAGAAGTTTCAGGTGTGGAAAGTTGGTTCATCGTGCCACTGGTTTCAAGAGTGCAGGTTGTTGGATAAGTCAATGTTGTTTATTGAGTTTGTTGAAGATGAAGATTTGAAGTTCATGATAGCTATTTCGAAAAGTCAGTGTCATTTTTGGAGTGTGATTCTAGTAATGAGTTGTTCGTGTTGGCCAAGCAAGTCAATGAGTTTGTGAAGGATGATACTATAGTGTTTATGATATTAGCTTCCATGAAGGCAGAAAGCAAGGTTGTCATTAGCGAGCTACCTGTGGTTTATGATTTTCGGAGGTATTTTCAGACAACATCAGCGATTTAAAGCTAGAGCGTGAGGTGGAATTTTCCATAGACTTAGTACCTGATACTAGTTCAGTGTCGATGACTCCTTATAGAATTCTTGCTTCAAAGTCGAGTGAATTGAAGAAGCAACTATAAGATCTGCTTGAAAAGAAGTTTGTTCGTTCGAGTGTTTCGTTGTGGGGTGTGCCAGTGTTATTAGTAAAGAAAAAGGACAGTAGTGTGAGGCTATGTGTTGACCACATACAACTGAATAAAGTAACTAACAAGAACAAGTATCCACTTCTGATGATTGATAATTTAATGGATAAATTGGTAGGTGCTTGTGTGTTTAGCAAGATAGATTTGCATTCGGGTTATCATCAAATTCATGTAAAGCCTGAAGATATTGTGAAGACTGCTTTCAGAATGAGGTATGGACACTACGATTATTCAGTAATGTCATTTGGGGTATCTAATGCGCTAGGAGTATTCATGGAGTACATGAATAGAATATTCCATCCGTACTTAGATCAGTTTGTGGTTGTATTCATCGATGACATCTTGATATATTCAAAGTTCGATGAAGAGCATGTGGAACAACTGAGAGTTGTATTGCAGACTTTGAAAGAAAGGTCGTTGTACGCAAAGTTGTCTAAGTGCGTGTTCTGGTTACGAGAAGTGAGTTTCCTTGGTCATGTGATTTCTAGTGGTGGTATAGCGGTTGATCCGTCAAAGATAGATGTTGTGTTGCAATTGGGAGACTCTGAAGTCTGTTACGGAGATTAAAAGTTTTCTTGGGTTGGATGGTTACTATAGGAAGTTCATAGAAGGTTTTTCGAAGTTATATTTTTCGTTGAATTGTTAACTCGAAAGGATCAAGCCTTTGTTTGGGATGTACATTGTGAAGAGAGTTTTCAAGAACTCGTGAAGAAGTTGACGTCTGCTCTAGTTTTAATTTTGTCGAATCCAACTGAATCCTTTGTTGTGTATTATGATGCATCTAAGATGGGTCTAGATTTGAAGTGTTTGGCGATCAAAAGAGTTTAAAATAAGCATTTGATTATAAGGAATTGAATATGAGCAAGAAGTCTTTGCATATGTCAATGTTGATGGTTCGAGAGTTTTGGTCGAGCAATTCAAAGACATGACTTTGGTATGTGAAGAGACTCATAATAGTGTGAAGTTGGGTATGTTGAAGCTGGCGAATAGTATCCTTGAAGAGATCATAGAGGGTCAGAATATTGATGTGGGATTAGTTGAACAACTTGTGTTTATCAACCAAGGTAAGGGTGGCGACTTCAGAATTGATGAGAATGGTGTGATGAGGTTCAAAGACAGGGTTTGCATACCAGATATACCTGAGCTTAAGAAGAGTATTCTTGAGGAGGGTCACAGAAGTGGGTTGAGTATTCATCCAGGTGCCACAAAGATGTATCAAGACTTGAAGAAATTGTTTTGGGGGCAAGAATTGAAGAAGGGAGTAGCTTTAATTTGTATATGCTTGTTTGACTTGTCAAAAGTCGAAGATTGAACATCAGAAGTCATTTGGTCTAATGCAACCTTTGAGTATTCCTGAATGGAAGTGGGATAGCATGTCCATGGATTTCGTAACAAGTTTGCCAAAGACGATGAATGAATGTGATTCTATTTGGGTGATTGTTGATAGACTGAAAAAATCGAGTCATTTTGTATCGATTAAGATCAGTTATCCATCGCAGAAATGAGTACATTAAGAAGATTTTTAGCTTGCATGGTATTTCATTGAGTATTGTGTCAGCTAGAGATCTGAGGTTCACGTCGGGGTTTTGGTAGAGTTTGCAAGAAGCTTTGGGTACTAAGCTGAAGTTGAGTTCCACTTATCACCCGCAGGTTGATGGGAAAACGGACAGGACTATCCAATCCTTGGAGGATATGTTGAGGGCTTATGTGCTAGAGCAAGGAGGTGCTTGGGATAACTACTTGTCGCTGATTAAGCTCACTTATAATAACAGTTTTCATTCAAGTATTGGGATAGCCCTGTTTGAGGCGTTGTATGGTAAGAGGTGTAGGACACCCTTGTGTTGGTATGAATCTGGAAAGAGTGCAAAGATCGGACCTGAGATTATACAACAAACTTATGAGAAGATTAGGATGATCCAATAGAAGATGAAAGCTTTCTAGATTTTCCAGAAGATTTACAACGATAAGAGGAGGAAGGCACTTGATTTCTAAGAGGGAGACTATGTGTTTTTTAGAGTTACTCCAGTAATCGGTGTTGGTCGAGTGTTGAAGTCTTGAAAGCTCATGACGCATTTTGTTGGTCCATATCAGATCTTACAGAGGATAGGAGAGGTGGCCTATCGGATTTCCTTGCCACCACCGCTTGCTAATTTTCATGATGTGTTTCATGTGTCTCAGTTGAGGAGATACGTTGTGGATTTGTCTCATGTAATCCAAGTGGACGATATATATGTGAGAGACTATTAAGGCATTACCCATGCAGATAGAGGATCAGGAATTGAAATAGTTGCGTGGTAATGAGATTGCCTTAGTGAAGGTAGTATGGGGAGGACCAGCTGGTTGAAGCACAACATGGGAGATTGAGAGCTGGAGATTCAGATGAGGGATTCGTATCTGACTCTTTTTCCTTCAGGTAAATTTTTAGGGCGGAAAATTTTATAAGTGGGGGAGTTGTAACACCCCAAATTCGATTAATTAATTAAATTGAATTATTTATGATTTTATTTGATTAATTGGTGTTTTAAATTATTTGTTGTGTGGTTGTGGGGGTAAGTATCCTTGGAGTAGAGGTATAGAGAGGGAGGAAGAGTTTGGTATAGTTGTTTAAAATTAATTAGAATTTTAATTAAAGAATTAGAATAAATAGTATTTTACTTGAATTAATTAAATAAAATAGTAAAATAGGAGTCTTGGACCATTTGTGAAAATGGGAGAAAATATGTGGTAAGAGTAGAGAAGCTAGTAATGAGATGGAAAATAACGGTAAATTAGAAACACTATATATTTTAAAATTTTGGAGAGGATCTATGTTTTTAGAGAAATCTGACAATACGTAAAACACGAGGCAAAAAGGAGAGAAAGAGCTTTTGAGGGAGAAGAGCAAAAGCTAGGATTTTGAAGAGGGGAGCCATATAAGTTGCTTGATTCATCATCATTGCTGGAAAATCTAAGATAATGGGGGAGAAAGGGCTACAAATCTAGGTGTATTGCATGAAGGGTAGAGATTAGAGGTCATTTATTCTCTTTAGGGACATTGTGATGTGATTAATTCTTAATTTCTTTGATGTTTTAATGATAAATTTGTATGCATATATGTGTACTATTTTCTTTTTGAGATAATGATGTTTTCCACCATGTTTGAGGGTTTTGAAGGTTTTGGGGTAAACATGATTTTGAGAGTTTGGTGGATCAAATATGCTAAACCATGAAAATAATATGTTGTGGATGAATATATGTCATGTATGTATTTTTTTGGTTGATTTTGATGGCTGAGGGTGAAAGAATGATAGTTTGCTTTGATATACATTGCTGAAAAACATGTTTTTGACATTCTGAAAGTTCATGATGCCTATGGTAGTCATGAATCTGTAACTTGTATAATTGGTTGTTTCCTTGACCAACTTGTCGATTTTGGTTGTGAATTCTATTCCGTAAGTCCAAATGAAACATCGTTCAAAGCGTTGGAAAGCTAACACGCACAACTACCTCATGGTAGTGCTTCGTGAATTGTTTGAACTATAATTATATGTCTAACATGGAAATGTTGTTCTGGCTTGTATGATCGGTTAGCGAATAATTAGGTTTATATGATAATGGGTTGTGATTTTGTTGAAGTAACCTGAATGAATGCTTATGCAGTTACATTTGTTGAGTTGATTAATTGTTGCGTATGACGAATGTTGTGGTCTATAAATGGTGAGATGTGTGTGGTGATCATTTTGGTGATAATGCATGTTGTCGAGAGTCATGTGTTAGAACAAGATTTGTTCTTGATATTTTCACTTTTAGTTTTGATGATAACAAAAGTATTAAAAGAACAATGGTTTATTTGATGTGTGTTTTATTTATGCAGGTTCTTGTTCTTGTACGTAAATAATCAGAATCTATTTATGTAAGATACATTTGGAGTTGCTTCATTGCTAGCTTCTGGTAGCAGAGTCTGAAAAACAATTTCTAAGTGTGGCTTAACGCAGACTCGGAACTGAAGGCCTCAGCATTTAGACGAGTTTCTACACTTAGTAACTGTATATCAGCTTTTGGTATCATTCAAAGTTGGTGATACAGCTGTGGACTATCCATACTACTGAAAGCATGCTGTATTGTCTGTCATACCCCAAATTTTACCCCTAGATTCAATCATTATTTACATAACATTCTAGGTTAATCATTCATGCATAGCTAACCAATTATCAAGTTATGTTTGTTTTTGCTCACCTGTGAATTAGGGTTTCTCCTAAGAGGCTCAAGGGGTTGATCAATCAAGTTTTTAGATGGAGCATCAATCAAGAAAGTTCTCATACACTCAAGAGATCTTCATTCATCAAACATCAAATGCAAAATGGATTCATTACAAGCTCTTCAACGGATTCAGAAATCTGCTGTGCATCCATCTTTAATGTATCTTGTACTTTGGAGCAGAAACAAAGACACTTGATCAAGTAACCTTCTCAACGGTTAGTTTTTGGAAAGGCTATATATATGGCTGAAGATTCAAGCCTGAATTTTTAACAAGGATTCTTTTGTTGAAGGATTAGCAAGATCAAGCAATTATCAACTCTTTGTAATAGGCAGATTTCTGTTGTAGGTTGTAATTGTAAAAGCCTTAAGATTTCTTACCCCTATATATATTCAGAAATCTTAAGTGCTTTAGGTCTTTGTTATGGTGATCTCCCGTACCCCCGATGCTTGCATCATGTACACCTTGTTCTCTATTCTGCTGAGCCTTCTATAGTTTAGATTAAGTCTCCTGCTATGTGCTAGAGAAAAAGTCTTGTCTCATTGTGATTCAAGCAACAAGTCTTAAGCCAAGATGCTTAAGCCAAGTAAGTCTCATTGCTTAAGTGCTTGAGCTGTGAAAGTCTTATTCAACCAGTCTGATTGAGCAAATGTAAAGTCTTAGACATGTGCTCTAAGCAAAGGTAAGTCTCAGCTAGAAGACAGATGAGCAGGCGGCTAATCTTGAAGGTGTGAGCAATGGAAAGTCTTAGACATGTGCGGTAAGAAAAGGAAAGTCTCAGCCAGAAGATAGATGAGTAGGCGGCTCAGTCTGATGGTGTGAGTAATGAAAAGTCTCAACCAGATAGCAGATGAGCAGGCGGATCAGTCTGACGGTGTGAGCAAAGGGTAAGTCTTAGACATGCGCTCTAAGTAAGGGAAGTCTCAGAAAGTTGGTCTGAGCAGTTGTAAAATTCTTATGTATAAACATAAGTGATTGTAATCATGAAGTGGTTATAATGAAAAGCTCTTATGAGGCAAGGGGACTAGACTACTCTCAGTTAGGGGAGGAACTAGTATAAATCTTTTGTGTCTTCTGTTGTTATTTTATTTACTGTGAGAGCAAGAGTTGTCTCTACAAGTCGATCTATGTTTTGATGATAACAAGGGTATTTGTGAAAGAACCATTTTATGTTCTAACGTGTGTTGTGTGTAGACCATAACTACAGAAGATATCAGATCCTACAAAGCACCAGCCAGATGAGCATAATTGATAATATGCGAAGTTACTATGTGTGACACAAGTCGCAAGAAGCAAGAATGCTTTTGTATCTGATCATGATCAGTCAGATCCGAGGATGCTGATATTGCTGTTGTAATGCTCTTGTGATACTCTCTGAAAGTGGTTGAGACTCTGAAGAATGCGAAGCTTCTGAAGAAGATAATCCTCTGGAGAACCAAAGTGCTGAAGACTCTCATGACTTGAAGTTCTGAAGGCGGAAGGCTCTGAAGACCAAGTGCAGAAAGACTCTGAAGACTTATGTGTTCTGAAGATTACGGTTCCAAAGGTCAAGTGCTGAAGACTCTGAAGACAGATTCCTAATGGACAAGTTATGAAGTTTCGGAAGACTTGAAGTAGTAAAGGATAATGTTCTTAAAGACAAGTGCTGAAGTTCTGAAGACTGATTCCTAATAGACTTCTTCAAATGACTGAAGACTTGACGTATCAGATATCCTGTTAAGAAGGCTCTACTCATGCTTCATTAATTTACCATCAGAAGCCTCTGAAGTTTGGAAGTAAAATGTTACCGTTGTGAACGACTGTACACACTGTCCAAGAAAGATATATCCCATCATTTCTCCCACAGCAAAAGGAGATGTGTCAGTACAGCTAATTATTACACAACGTCTCTTTTCCAACAACCAATAGTATTTCAAATGGCTATATTTCTACTGGGCTATTTAAAGGAAAGAGTTCTCGCTTCTGAAGAGTCGATTTTGCTGAACATCATCAAATGGATGTATCATTTAGAAATTGAACAAGTCATTGTGTGAAGATAGCAACAACAATGAGTGTAACGCCCAGATATTTAATTAATTATTTAATTAAATATCTTTGTATTGTTGTTGTTTCTGTGTTGGCTGCCGAATTGATTCGAGTTGTGTTGGCGTTAGTGGGATTAATTTAATTGAGCTGATTAAGTTGTAGATATAGTATTAAAAATAATACTAGATTATGTTATTTGGGCTTCGATGAGTAGCAGTAGTATTAGTTTACTAGAATTATAAGAAGTTAGTGGACTTATAAGATGGTTAGCACTAGTATTAGTTTACTAGAATTATAAGAAGTTAGTGGACTTATAAGATGGATAGTAGTAGTAAAAGGTGAGGTGTAGAATTGAGCCCAATAAGAGTTAGTAGGAAGTTATAAGGGTTAAGTTGAATAAAAAGGGAAATTTGGGTAATCAGAAGTGGAGGGGAGAACAAGTACGTGGAAGTTGCAAAGTTTCAGAGAAAAAAAAAGAATAAAGCAGTAAGAACGTGGAAGTTACAGAGAAGAGGAGCAAGGGTTTGCAAGAGAACGCGTAGAGGCTGCGAGAGCGAGAATTCGATCGGAGAGTTAGAGCGACCTTCAATCCAAGGTAAGGGTGGGGTTCTGACTCTATAATGGGGTAATTGATGAATGATATGTTGGGTTGGTGTAATACCCTAATTTTTACCCCTAAGATCCCACATATCATTTGCATTTTTGTTTGTTTATATTTACTAACCTCTAACCAAAATACCAAAAATATTTTGCAATTTTTGCTTGTTTCTTCTTCTCTGTGTGATTAGGGTTTTGCAGGGAGATTGATGGCAAAAAGTATGGCTTGGAATCAAGGGTGGCTATTCAATTGTGATTTAGTTCAGATGGATGTTTGACCTGATCTTGGTCAAACTATCAAGTAATTGCTTCAAGTGCAAGATATCTGTTTCAGTGAGCTGTTCCTCAAAGCAGTGACTGTCAAGTTGTTGTGTGGTGATATATCATGTTCATCTGAGTTCATCAATCCAGACTGTTTTCCTCTGTGGATTTATTTTTCCAGAAATTGTTCAAAGTGGTTCAAGATTCATTTGATCAGAGGTCAAAGAGGATGATTGAATCAAATGGCCGTTGTTCAGTTGTGGCTTGTTCAGTGGTAGCTATGTTGCACATTTTTTATCAAAGGCTTGTGGAAATAAGTTTAAGATTGGCTTTGGGCTGAAAATAAAGGCTTGCTATCCATGATCCATATCCATTCCCATTTTTTTTGGCTATCCAATTTTTAAACCATTTTTTTCATCCACTTTTAATCCTTTTTGTCACCTTTCTAATACCCACTTCAATTTTCAATTCACATAACCATTTCCAATGTCTAAACAAATTTTTCAATATCCATAACCATTTCCATTTTTTTTATCCATTATTTTCATAAACCATATCCACTCTCTAAAATCCAATTTAATCCATATCCATAATCCAAAAATATCCATTTTTCTAATCCATCCTTTTTATCCATATTTTATAACCAAGTTTCAATTTCCATAATCATAACCATATTCAATTTCTATTTTTATTCATTTTACCTTTTTATTATCTAAAACCACAATTAAAGCCCATTTTCCATTTTTTTCTATTCACACCTCCTATTTCAATCATGGCCCATTTACATGAAAAAAAAAAGAAGGAAGTTTTAAAAAAAAACCCACACAAGCAGCCATCACGCCATGCTTCAATACACAAGTCCAGCCGAGTTATTCCATTCGCAAAAACAAGTCCAGCCGCAGCAACCCACACACCCCAACTCCTCTCATGCTTCATCAAGCCATTTGAACTCCAGAGCTTCATGAGCCACCAAGCTGCACACAAGCTGTTACGTCGTGAATAAAATGAGCCTTCAAGCTGCCTAGTCTAAGCCGTATCATTTCATGAAACTACCACGAGAAAACGCTATCCATACGCGGTCCCACAAAGTCGCAAGCTGAAATTGGTAAAACGACACAAAGCTTCGATTAAAACGCAGCAGTAATGAGCGAAGCATCAGAACCAAAACGCACAAGCTGAACATCTGAAATGACAACACAAACTTAAAACGCAGCGATCGATTCCAAAACGCGAAAACTCTTTCAAAACGACACTCCAAAATTCACTTCATTTTGCTATAAATAGAGACCACTACTCATTCTTTTTTCCAAGCTTTCACAGCCTTCAAACCCCTGCCAAAATCCAAACTCAACCCTCACTTTCAAGCTTCAATTCCATAATTTCAATTCAAGCTTCACACGTATAGTTCAACAACAACATCGCTCAAGTTCAGAAAAAGAGAGAGGAAGAAAGATTCGAAGCTTACTCATTGTTTCCGAGAAGGTAGAAAAATGTTTCCGATGTAGTTCCATGGCTTCGATCCGTTTATTCATTCAACGTTATTCAAAATCGTTTGCATATTCTTGATCTACACATGATTTCGATCACAAACGTGTACGATTCGCTTCCCGTCGCTCCGCCGTTGATGAGTTTCGATTTCTCTCTCGTCCGCCGTGAATAGTATCGCGTGACCAAGGAAGAAGACGATGGAATTAATTTTCTGATTTTTCTTTCATTTTCATCTGATTTTGTTTTTTTTATATACTTGTTTTATTTGTTTTTTTTTTCTTTTCTCTTTTTTAAAGGAGTTTGGGCCGTGTAGGCCCGTTTACTATATCACCACCACCATTGTTTTTTTCTACACCTCCTTCTTTTCTTTTTTTAGAAGTTTTTTAGTTAGAAAAATATTTTGTTTCTTATGTTTATGAGAAAAATTCTTGAAAATGATTTGAATATTTTGTTGTTTTTTTTATTTTCCTTTTGATTTTGGATTTGGATCACATTTTAAGATATTATTTCTCTTTAAATTCATTGGACTTAGGGTGTAGATGAAGTTGGATAAATGTTCACTAATTCAAATCTACCTTTAAAGTGAATTATTTAATTCACTTTAGGTGCTTTGAGTTAATGAGATGTTTAACACTTTAATCCACCAAAATGAGTGAATGAACTTAAAGATGGAATTATCTTGGATTTGTAATTCAAATTTGTTTTCCTCTTTCTTCTATTTCTTTTATTTTTGATCGATGAAAGTCGAAGTGATCGTGAAATTTCTTTGTTGAATTTCAATCGAGACGAGATCATTGCCACTTTTTCTTTTCGTGTGGCATCGCTCTAGGATAACGATCTCTATATCGTTTATCTCGCGTGCATTAACACATATATCTCATGGCCGGCCTCATTCGTAGGGTAATTGCTCAAACAAATTACTCGGCGTGCGTTTAACATAGACCAAAATTCACCCCTATTCGGAATAAATCCAATTCGATACTTGTACTTTCGTGGACCGGACTTTGATTAGTCGCGTAATCCCAAGGTTGATTGATTGTTTGCGTTAGTTCCATAAACTTTGAAGCTTGATCCGTAGTTGCTTCGGGTCTCCCGATCTTCTTTCAAGTTTTCATTAAATTTGGCCTAATCGCATCGGTTAATCGCCGTAGTGCAAGACACGAAGCGGAATCGATTATCTTTTTGTTCTTTTGGCCACTTTTTCTTGGTTGTGGATGATTAAGTTCACCATACCATTATTGTGTATATATTAATGTTACATATTATATTGTGATTACCTCTTGCTCCCTTATCTCTTTTATTTTTATGTCTCATATTATCATCCCATATTCATGTTTATATTTCTTTATTATTGCTATTATTTTGTGCTTGATTTTTACTTTGTCCATTTGGACTTCTAAAACATTAATAAAGGCTTAAACCATAAAAAACTTAATCCTTCCTATTTTGGACTATTGGTTACTATCCTATGCTTTGGAGTGATCTCCTTATGGACCTCTTTTGAAGTGATATTGGATTTATGGACCTAGAATTAGGACTTCTTATCCCTTTGCTTGGAGTGTTGATTGGAGACTTGCCTTTATTTGGCCAATTTGCTTAAGGATGGAATTCTTTTAATATTGCTTTGAAGTGGCTCTATTTTGGTTAGATCCTTCTTTTCCCTAGCTTTTATTTTATGCACTAGGATAGTCACTTCTTCTCCTCCCCATTCTTAAATTTTCAAAATTTTCTCTCTTTTTCGAAACCTTCTTGTTTTCAACTTAAAACCGCTTTCATAATAAAACCTTGACTTTTGTCAAGTGACTTTTTAAACTTTGTTTTCTCAATAAATGTCAATTCATTTAACTATATTTTGACTTTTTTTTCATAAAAAACATAAAAAATACAAAACTCATCCAAATTCTTTTGTGCTTTTATGCACCTTTTTCTTTTAAACTTTTTTTCAAAAAGAATTAGACATGAGTCATTTTTTTGATGAGATGTAAAACTCCTAACCATGGTATTTTGTTGAAAGTATGGTCGTTTTCCACTTAGATGTTGAAGTGATTAGTCTTGTTGATGTTAATCCAAGCAAATCCTCCATCTTAATGTGATGCAAATGCCACTTTCCCATACCTTTGGGTAATTAGTTGAGTATTCTTTCTTGAGAATGACAGGTTGTCTTTTTCAAGATAAAATAAACCATAACCAATAATTTTTGTTCTTTGTACCACGAACTACGAGGTTTTGATCCTACATTGCACATCGTGGGTACGTAGGCATGAGGCGATAAGTCTCTCCAAACACAAAAATCTTAAAAAATATTTCTCCTCTCATCTCCTCAATCTCTTTACAAGCAAACCATTTTCAGACCAAAAGCAGTGAATACATCAAAGGCCTCCTATAGAGTACTATAGATGTATTGGGTGCGTAAAACCTTCCCTTTACATAACCAACCCCCTTACCCTTATCTCTTTAGGTTTTGTTCGCTCTTTTTTCCTTTCCTTTATGGATAAAAATAAAAGTGCGGTGGTGACTCTTGCTTATTTTTGAGTTAAGTTAATTAATAGCGTATACTCACAGATTTTACCGCTACAGAAAAGTGGCGACTCTGCTGGGGACAGATTGACCTCTTGCTGGTCCATCCCTTGAGGGGTTTAGCCTACTTTGATTTATTTATTGCTTTTTGTCTGATTTGCTTGTTATTTGTTTGTTCTGGTTGGCATGGGGTATTCTGAGAGATAGGCCCAATACACAGGCCTGAGTGCACTTATGATTAGCGTGTTTCATATCCTCTCGCGTTCCATCTCGGCTCGAGGAGGGAATATGAAACACAATCTGGATGTGGTTCTCTCTAGAGAATTCTGCGTTGTGGATTTCCCACGATGGTAGAGCTATCTGGAAGAGCTGCTAAGTCTGGATGACCTTTTAGGATAACCCCTCTGTTTTTTGAAATTGAATCAGCGGACGACCTCTTTGATTGGCGATAGCATTGTATCCTTCGGGCTGAATGTGCTATTGCTTCTCAAACCTCTGAAGCTGAGGACCTTTCGTTTTGGAGAATCAGTTGAGGCCTCCTCGATTGATGATGATGCCAAACCAAAAATGGTGAACGTATCATCATTTCTCGACCTGAGAGCCCGGGATACTGAACATCCTAGTACCCACATGTGAGAATGGGCGGGTGTTTACAGGTTTGCAGGAAACCCTGACCTTCAACGTACCCGGTACTTCAAAGCGAACCTCTGTCGTCAGCAACAGTTAGTCCGGATCTGTGGAAGCTTTGATCCCTTGTTTGCTGCATTCATATTGCATTGCATTTGCATCAAGCATCATTCTGCATTGTTTCTTGCCTTTCCCAGGTGTCTTATTGTTTGTTTTTGGTCCTCGTTCAGCCAAGCTGTTGTACCAGTATAATACTCGGGCTAATCTGAAGAAGAAGATGGATCAGTTGCAACAAGAGAACCGTGAGCTTCGTGAAGAAGTATCAACTCTGAAGGATGGTTTGGAAAGACTCACTGCTATGATGGAAGCTCTGGTGGCTGCTCAGAATCAGCCACCACCGCCTCCTCCTCCGCTTTCAACTCCTGTGCAAAGGACAGTCATTTCTGAGATTGTCTCTACGCCCATTTCTGTGGCGCCTGCTAGTGTTCCTCAGTATTCCATGCCTCCTGGCTACCCCTGGGGCATGCCTCTTAACTTTGTTCCTGAAGGTTATCATCCACCACCTCCGCCTCCTGAAGTTCCAGTTATTCCTACCGTTCAACCTGTGATGACTGTACCACCGCCTGTGGTTCACACTGTTCCTTTTGGTGAAGAGCAAATTTTCCATACTGCTCTAAGTGAGAATGCCAGCGCTTATGATAGAATGGAAGAAATTCAAGACCAGTTTGCTGAAATGCAAAAAGAGATCAAAGCTCTGAGAGGTAAAGAGCTGTTTGGAAAAAACGCTCATGAGTTATGCTTGGTTCCGAATGTGAAGATCCCGCATAAGTTCAAGACCCCTGACTTTGAAAAGTATAAGGTTAATTCTTGTCCGTTGAGTCACTTGACTATGTTTGCTCGTAAGATGTCGGCTCATAAAGATAATGATCAGCTCCTTATTCACTACTTTCAAGACAGTTTGTCTGGTGCAGCTTTGAAATGGTATATGGGACTCGATAGTACTCGAGTTCGCACTTTCGAAGATTTGGGTGAGGCATTGGTGAAACAGTATAAGTATAATGTGGATATGGCTTCTGACCGTGACCAGCTTCGGGCAATGGCTCAGAAAGATAAGGAGACATTTAAAGAGTACGCGCAGAGATGGCACGAGATTGCGTCTCAGATCAACCCTCCTTTGGAAGAAAAAGAGATGACCAAGATTTTCCTGAAAACTCTGAGTCCTTTCTATTATGAGCGTATGATTGCTAGTGCCCCAAGTGATTTTACTGAGATGGTTAATATGGGGATGAGATTGGAAGAAGGTGTCCGTGAGGGACGTTTGTCGAAAGATGGAAATTCTGCTGGAAATTCCAAGAAATATGGGGGAGGATTTTCCAAAAAGAAAGAAGGAGAGACCAATGCCATTTTTTTGAGAAAGGTATAGAAGACCTCGCAATAGAAACAATCAGTGTCAGCAACATGTTGCATCTGTCACTCCTGTTATCAGTTCAGCTCCTGTTGCTCAAACAACTTCTGTTCAGCAGCAATGTTCTAATTAGCCAAACAATCAACGGGGCCGTTTTCAGAAGGATTTTGATCCGATTCCGATGACTTACATGGAATTGCTTCCTTGCTTGATTAATAAGAATCTTGTTCAGACCCGTCCACCGCCTGCTGTTCCAAAAGATTCACCCTGGTGGTATAAGCCTGAAGCTCATTGTGCTTTCCATCAAGGAGGAGCTGGACATGACACTGAGAACTGTTATCCATTGAAGATGGAAGTGCAAAGGCTGGCAAGAAGTGGTATTTTGTCTTTCGAAGATTCCAACCCTAATGTGAAATCGAATCCGCTGCCTAACCATGGTCAGGCGTCTGTCAATATGGTGTATGGTTGTCCTGGTACATTCAAAATCTTTGATATCCGTTGGATCCGAAGGTCTCTTGTGGCAATGCATGCAGTTTTGAGTGAATACCATGATATTGATCATGATTATGCAGCCTGTTGCATCTGTTCTGTGAATCCTCGTGGTTGTGTGATAGTGAAGAGGGACATTCAAAGGATGATGGATGAGAATTTAATTGAAGTCACTGCTAAGAGGGATGAATTTCAGAATGAGGTGAATGCTATTGAGCCTCGCTTTAATATCCCTGAAAGAGTTGTTATCTCTTATGATAGTCGAAAGACAGCTGTTACACCTTTGGTCATCCGGTTGCCTGGACCAGTACCATATGAATCTGATAAAGCTATTCCATATAAGTACAATGCTACCATGGTAGAAAATGGTAAGGAAGTGCCCATTCCTCCTTTGTCTTCTGTGGTGAGCATCGCTGATGTGAGTAGGGTGACCTGGAGTGGTCGAGTCTTTGCTCCTGAGCCTCAAAATATTGTGGAGAATGTTATTGCTGGCAAACGAACTCAAGAAGAGAGTCATGTTGATGTTTCTGGTCAGTCCAGTGGTTCGAAGGTTTTTGAGGATGAAGTATTGAAATTGATCAAGAAGAGTGATTACAGTGTTGTGGATCAACTCTTGCACACCCCGTCCAAGGTTTCAGTGTTGTCCTTACTGATGAATTCTGAAGCTCATAGGAAATCTTTGCAGAAGGTTTTGGAACAAGCATATGTTGAGCATGATGTGACTGTTAACCAGTTTGATGGCATTGTTGCCAACCTCACCGCATGTAATAATTTGAGTTTCTGTGATGAAGAGTTACCCGAGGAGGGGAGAAATCACAATTTGGCTTTACATATCTCCATGAATTGTCAAGAAGATGCGCTTTCCAATGTGTTGGTTGATACTGGCTCTTCTTTAAATGTGTTGCCAAAATCTACTTTATCAAAGCTTTCTTACCAAGGTCCTCCCATGAGGTATAGTGGAGTTATTGTTAAAGCTTTTGATGGATCTCGAAAGACTGTGATTGGAGAGGTTGATCTTCCAATCAAAATAGGACCGTGCTTCTTCCAGATTACTTTTCAAGTAATGGATATCCGTCCTGCTTATAGTTGTCTGCTTGGCCGACCCTGGATTCATGAGGCTGGGGCAGTGACTTCGACTCTTCATCAGAAGTTGAAATTTGTTAAGAATGATAAGCTGGTAATTGTTGGAGGTGAGCAAGCAATGCTGGTGAGCCACCTTTCAGCCTTTTCATATGTTAATGCTGATGAAACTGTTGGAACTCCGTTCCAAGCTCTTTCTGTTGATGACAAAGCTGTTAAGAGGAATGAGTTACCCATGTCTTCTTTGAAAGATGCTCTGCATGTGTTAGAAACTGGTCGGTCTGACGGTTGGGGCCGAGTCATTGATGCGGTTGATAACATGGGCAAAACTGGTTTAGGCTTTACGCCTGGTATAGTCAGAAGGGATTTGAAGCGTATTAATGAGACCTTTCACAGCGCCGGATTCATCCACAAAGATCACTCTACTGCTGCCATCATTGAAGATGATGAAGAGGAAGAGCTTCCCAATTTTGTGACACATGGACCGATCTGCCAGAATTGGACAGCTGTTGACGTTCCTACTATTGTTCATGTTTCAAAGTAATTTGTTTTTGTTTCTTTCAAAAATCCTTTCACTCTGCCCAAGGTGAAAGTGAATTTGTGAGGGCTTTGTTTCAAATTTTATCATCATCAATAAAATGTTATTTTGTTTATCCATATTATGTTTTCCCTTTTTGCTTTATTTCTGAAAAATGGTAACATAAAAAACCAAAAAAATAATAATGTGATAATCATCTTTATCTGCATGATACTTGCACTTTTCATATTCTAAAATCAAACATAAATCATTGTGCAGATTGTTTGTTAAACCCATTGAAAAGAATGACCCTATGCCCCCTCCCAACTTTGAATTCCCTGTGTTTGGAGCTGAAGAAGAGGGTATTGAGGAAATTCCAGATGAAATTTCTCGGTTGCTTGAGCACGAGGAAAAGGCCATTCAGCCTCATGAAGAGCCGTTAGAATTAGTTAATTTGGGTTCAGATGATGATGTAAAAGAAGTCAAGATTAGGGCACTACTTCAGTCAGATGTTAAGAGGAAGATTGTGGAGATTCTTAGAGAATATGTTGATGTGTTTGCTTGGTCTTATCAAGACATGCCTGGTCTTGATACTGATATTGTGGAGCATAGATTGCCGTTGAAGCCTGAATGTCCACCTGTGAAGCAGAAATTGAGAAGAACTCATCCCGACATGGCTATGAAGATCAAAGAGGAGGTTCAAAAGCAGATTGATGCTGGTTTTCTTGTAACTTCTGAGTATCCTCAATGGGTGGCCAATATTGTGCCTGTTCCAAAGAAAGACGGAAAAGTCCGAATGTACGTTGACTATAGAGATCTGAATAAAGCTAGTCCAAAAGATGATTTTCCATTGCCACACATTGATATGTTGGTAGATAATACTGCTAAATTCAGTATCTTTTCTTTTATGGATGGATTTTCCGGTTATAATCAAATAAAGATGGCACCCGAGGACATGGAAAAAACAACATTCATTACACCCTGGGGAACATTCAGTTACAGAGTGATGCCCTTCGGTTTGAAAAATGCTGGTGCAACGTACCAGAGAGCTATGACCACTTTGTTCCATGATATGATGCATAAAGAAATTGAGGTCTATGTGGATGATATGATTTGTAAGTCGAAGACTGAAGAAGATCATATTGAGTACTTATTGAAGTTGTTTCAACGTTTGAGAAAGTTTAAGCTCCGTTTGAATCCTAATAAATGCACTTTTGGTGTCCGTTCCGGAAAGTTGTTGGGTTTTATTGTCAGCCAAAAAGGTATTGAAGTTGATCCTGGTAAAGTTAAAGCCATTCAGGAAATGCCTGCGCCCAAAACAGAAAAACAAGTAAGAGGATTCTTGGGACGTTTGAATTACATTTCCCGATTTATATCCAATATGACTGTCACCTGTGCGCCGATTTTCAAGCTTCTTCGCAAAGATCAGGGTAGTGTCTGGACAGAGGATTGTCAAAAAGCTTTTGAAAGAATTAAAGAGTATCTGCTTGAACCTCCGATTTTGTCTCCTCCCGTATAAGGAAGACCTTTGATCATGTATTTGACTGTGCTGGAAGAGTCTATGGGCTGTGTTCTGGGTCAACAAGATGAATCTGGTCGAAGAGAGTTTGCCATTTATTATTTGAGCAAGAAATTCACCGATTGTGAGTCTCGGTACTCAATGCTTGAAAAGACATGTTGTGCTTTAGCTTGGGCTGCCAAGCGCCTCCGCCAGTATATGTTGAATCATACGACTTGGTTGATATCCAAAATGGATCCAATCAAGTATATTTTTGAAAAGCCTGCTTTAACTGGGAGGATCGCTCGTTGGCAAATGTTGTTGTCAGAATATGATATCGAGTACCGAACTCAAAAAGCGATAAAAGGAAGTGTTTTGGCTGACCATTTGGCACACCAACCAATTGATGATTACCAACCTATCAGGTTTGATTTTCCTGATGAAGATGTGATGTACTTAAAGGTTAAAGATTGTGAAGAACCATTACCTGGTGAAGGGCCTGAGCCGGGATCCCGTTGGGGTTTGATTTTTGATGGAGCTGTTAATGAATATGGCAATGGTGTTGGGGTAATAATTGTTACTCCTCGTGGTTCTCATATTCCTTTCACTGCAAGGTTGATGTTCACTTGCACAAATAATGCGGCTGAGTATGAAGCATGTATTATGGGGTTGGAAG
Source organism: Lathyrus tuberosus (assembly GCA_022829125.1). Classification (NCBI taxonomy): domain Eukaryota; kingdom Viridiplantae; phylum Streptophyta; class Magnoliopsida; order Fabales; family Fabaceae; genus Lathyrus; species Lathyrus tuberosus. Next base: position 13,438,358 of record JALAZF010000109.1, read on the forward strand.
AAGCTATTGATTTAAGAATCAAGATTCTTGATGTATATGGAGATTCAGCCCTAGTGATTAATCAAATTAAAGGAGAATGGGAGACACGTCAACCTGATTTGATTCCTTATCGAGATTATGCAAGAAGGTTGTTAACTTTCTTCAATAAGGTTGAGTTTCACCATATACCCAGAGCAGCAAATCGAATGGCAGATGCCTTAGCAACTATATCCTCCATGATTGTGGTGAATCGATGAAATGATGTGCCCAAAATCGATGTTATGCGGCTTGATAGGCCACCTCATGTATTTGCGGTTGAAGAGGTTGTTGACGATAAACCGTGGTATTATGATATTAAATGCTTTCTTCAAAATCAAGAGTACCCGCTTGGGGCATCCAAGAAAGATAAGAAGACTTTGAGAAGGTTGGCTGGTAGTTTCTTCTTGAACGATGACGTGCTGTATAAAAGAAATTATGACATGGTCCTGCTCAGATGCGTGGATAGACACGAAGCGGACATGTTGATGAAGGAAATTCATAAAGGATCTTTTGGTACTCATGCCAATGGGCATGCAATGGCTAAGAAAATGTTAAGGGCAGGTTACTATTGGCTGACCATGGAATCTGACTGTTGCAAATTTATGAAGAAGTGCCATAAGTGTCAGGTTTATGCTGACAAAATCCATGTACCACCAACTCCTCTCAATGTTATCTCTTCTCCCTGGCCTTTCTCCATGTGGGGCATTGATATGATTGTAATGATTGAGCCTAAAGCGTCGAACGGACACCGTTTCATATTGGTGGCTATTGACTATTTTACCAAGTGGGTTGAAGCGGCATCATATGCCAGTGTGACCAAGCAAGTAGTGGGCCGGTTTATCAAGAACCAAATCATTTGTCGATATGGTGTTCCGAGCAAGATTATCACTGATAATGGGTCGAACCTGAATAATAAGATGATGAAGGAATTCTGCGATGAGTTTAAGATTGAGCATCATAATTCTTCTCCTTACAGACCTAAGATGAATGGGGCTGTTGAAGCTGCTAATAAGAATATTAAGAAGATTGTTCAGAAGATGGTTGTTACTTACAAGGATTGGCATGAGATGCTCCCTTTTGTTCTGCATGGGTATCGTACATCTGTCCGCACTTCAACAGGGGCAACCCCTTTCTCTCTTGTTTATGGTATGGAAGCCGTGCTCCCGGTAGAAGTTAAAATCCCTTCTATGAGAGTTTTGATGGAAGCTGAATTGTCTGAGGCTGAATGGTGTCAAAGCAGATATGATCAGTTGAATCTGATTGAAGAGAAAAGAATGACGGCCTTGTGTCATGGCCAATTGTATCAACAGAGAATGAAGAAAGCTTTTGATAAGAAGGTCCGACCTCGTGTGTTCAGAGAAGGCGACCTCGTGCTTAAAAGGATCTCGACTTCTACCAATGATTCTAGGGGCAAGTGGACTCCTAATTATGAAGGCCCATATGTTGTTAAGAGAGCCTTCTCTGGCGGTGCATTACTTCTTACAACTATGGATGGTGAAGAGTTCACTCGTCCTGTGAATGCCGATGCAGTCAAGAAATACTTCGCCTAAAAAATAAAAGAACAGCTCGCTAAGTTGAAAACCCGAAAGGGCGGGTTAGGCAAAAACGAGCGTCTCGGTGGGCTGAAAATCCGAAAGGGCGGTCCAGGCAAAAATTAGAGACAAAAAAACAGAAATAATCATCCCGGTAGATTGAAAACCCGAAAGGGCAATCTAGGCAAAAGTTAGGGATTCTGGAAAGTAATTGCATCTGGCCAGTCTTGATCGTTTGAAAGCAACATTGTCTATCAAGGATTCTACTTCAATCATCTTCAACTGAAGTTTTCGCCACAGTGGAATTCAAAGTTGTTAGGGAGAATAGTGGTCATTGTATTTCAATGTAACCCTTTCCATGTATTTACCATTTTTCAAACTTTGTAATGATCCATGGAATTACGCCATTTGCGGACTTCCATTCTATTAATAAAATTTGGGCCTTTATCCCTTTGTTTGCAATTCTTATTTTGTTTCTGTTTGCAGAATTTCATTTATTTTTTATGATGATTTTTGAAACAAAATGTGAATAATTGATTTAAAATTTTTGAAAATTATAAAAACATTTTCCTTTGAGTTATGAATGAGAAAAGGAACATCAATGGTTATTCCAAGGACAGTAGGATCGATGTTTTCCTCAGCAGGGTTTGTTCTCGCTCCTTTGGCAGAATTTATTGACAGCTCCCCAGTAGAGCTTGTCGATATTTCCCCAGTAGAATTTGTTGATATTTCCTCAACAGATTTTGTTCCTATGAATGTAATCAATTGTTGACAAGGTGTTGGGTTTGTTATGATGTGTTGAATTCATAAGGTCCAGAGCCGTTTAGTTTTCCCCCAGCTAGGTCTTGATTCAAATCTTCTCCAGCTGATTATGTTATGGTCAGGCACTTGAGTAGTATTGAGGTCTACTTCTCCTTAATGGTGGTCCCCACGCAGAGATTCATTTTTGCTGTCCCTAGCCGAAATCACATGAGGAATCTTCACTCAGAATTTTACCCTCTAGACGTGTTGTTGTTGCTTTGGATGTCCCCAAACAGAGAGCCGTGTTTGTTTGTTGGATTCTTATCTGTGGTTGTGTTTCTCACTAGGATGATTTATCCTTGCTGATTCCCCGGCGGAGATAGAGCATTACTGTTTCGTTTGCTCTCCAATCATAAAGAAGTGAGGTTAACTTCTCATTTCCCTGGCAGGTCCAAGATGTACTTCTCTCTGGATTGTTTTTCAGAGATTTATCCTCCTAGTGAAGTTTGCGCATCTCTAATGCGGCTTTTCCCCAGTGAAGTCGCTGATGAGATCTCTTTTAGTCACCTGTTGGGTTTTCTCTCATTTATGATGAGTATTGATCTAAAATCCCCCACAGCTTGACCTGTTGTTGCTTTCTCAGCAAGTCCAAGATGCTTTGCTCAGAATTGGTTAATCCCCTGAGAGTGTTCTCGTATCTCCAGCAGATCTGCCTTGTATTCCTAGTGGATTTTGTGTAGATGTTTATATGTCTGCAATCCCCAGCGGATTCATTATTTCTCCGCAGCAGATCCCTTCATCCTTTTTGAAATGGAAGTTCCTATGAATTTTTATGATCCCCAGGAAGATCCAGAAAGATTTGGGTTGTATGATTCCCCAACAGTGTTCCTGCCATCCTCAAAGCAGAGTTTATGTTGTTATCCTCTTTGTGGATCATCTATGTTAGAAGATTGATATTCGGGTCTTTCCCCAAGGAGTATCTTCTTTTCTCCAGCAAGATTTAAGCCTTGTAGTCGGATTTATTTTCCTTGGATGGCTTTTGTTTATCTCTTGCAGGATTTCTTCATCTAAATGCCTAGCAGAGTTGCTAATGATATCTTCATCTTGTTGAGATTAGCCGAGTATTCAGTGGTGTTATGATGTTTATTTCACCCTCTATTTATCCTTTATGTCTGTTTTGTCAGCATATTCATACGTATACGCATCGCATGCGCATTCATTTGTTGTGCATAGCATATCGTTGTTGCATTATGCATTTTGCATTTGTTTTGGTGCTTCTTTGCTCTCTGGTGTTGTTATCCCCATAGAGCATGTGTGTCCTCTCTCCATTTAGAGCGTCGGCCCGTAAGCAGAAAAATGCCTATCTTTGATAATTCCCCACTGAGTTTGTTTCTCGTGGAAGATCTTGATTCAGTTTCCTTCCCAGTTCATTATCTGGATGGAATTAGTCCCCAGTTGAGATATTTCCTCCTCGGGATGAGTCTTGTTTGACCGTTTATCTCCAGCTTGTTCCTGGATTGATTTTGGGTCCCCTGCAATATTTTGTTTGGATCTCCAGGCTGTGAAACCTAGATTAAGAGTGCATTTATTTTGCACCTTTGAAGATTCTGCGCCCTTCAGCTGAAATCTGCGTATGATTCCCCTTTTGGAAGGTTCAATACTGTTTCGTGGCATTCCTTTATTTGAGAAGCCCGAGGCGATGCAGTTATTACCTTTTGTGACTCCAATGAATGATAAGTCTCTTCGGTTTGATGGGACAGTTTGTTGTTGAGAATTTGTTACTCCGATGAATGGTAAGTCTCTTCGGTTTGACGGGACAGTTCGTTGTTGAGAATTTGGTACTCCAATGAATGGTAAGATTCTTCGGTTTGACGGGACAATTTGTTGTTGAGAATTTGTTACTCCGATGAATGGTAAGTCTCTTCGATTTGATGGGACAGTTTGTTGTTGAGAATTTGTTACTCCGATGAATGGTAAGTCTCTTCGGTTTGACGGGACAGTTCGTTGTTGAGAATTTGGTACTCCAATGAATGGTAAGTCTCTTCGGTTTGACGGGACAGTTTGTTGTTGAGAATTTGTTACTCCGATGAATGGTAAGTCTCTTCGGTTTGACGGGACAATTCGGTGTTGAGAATTTGTTACTCCGATGAATGGTAAGTCTCTTCGGTTTGACGGGACAGTTCGTTGTTGAGATTTGTGACTCTGATGATTGGTAAGTCTCTTCGGTTTGATGGGACGGTTCGTTGTTAAGAATTTGTTACTCCGATGAATGGTAAGTCTCTTCGGTTTGACGAGACAGTTCGTTGTTGAAATTTGTGACTCCGATGAATGGTAAGTCTCTTCGGTTTGATGGGACAGTTCGTTGTTGAGATTTTGTGACTCCGATGAATGGTAAGTCTCTTTGGTTAGACGTGACAGTTCGTTGTTGAGATTTGCGACTCCGATGAATGGTAAGTCTCTTCGGTTTGATGGGACAGTTCGTTGTTGAGATTTTGTGACTCCGATGAATGGTAAGTCTCTTTGGTTAGACGTGACAGTTCGTTGTTGAGGTTTTCTACTCAGATGGATGGTAAGTCTCCTCGGTTAGATGAGACAGTTCATTGTTGAGGTATTGATTTTCTCCAGTGGAGCCTTTTTGTGCTAAGTCTTCCCTGTTGAGTTATATCCTTGTTGTGTTATGGTTTATTTCCATATATGGTTATCCCCAGTTTGAATTTTTTTCCTCAGCTGATTCTCAGTAGTTGTGCGGTATGTTCCCCGGCTAGTTGGTGGTCACCTGTGATTGTGTTTCCCCGGTGGAGTTTCTTTCTCCCGTTCTTCATTTTGTTGATCTCCTCTGGCATATTCTCCCCACAGCGGTCTTGTGTCTGCATATCACTTGCATAATCATATCATTTTGTGGTCTCTTAGGGCCAAAAATTGGGTTTATTGTTATATTTAAGTCTCTTCTATCTCGTCGAGACAAAGATGTTAATCTTCTTATCTCCGGATAGAAGAAACTTAAATAGGGGCAGCTGTAATACCCTAATTTTTACCCCTAAGATCCCACATATCATTTGCATTTTTGTTTGTTTATATTTACTAACCTCTAACCAAAATACCAAAAATATTTTGCAATTTTTGCTTGTTTCTTCTTCTCTGTGTGATTAGGGTTTTGCAGGGAGATTGATGGCAAAAAGTATGGCTTGGAATCAAGGGTGGCTATTCAATTGTGATTTAGTTCAGATGGATGTTTGACCTGATCTTGGTCAAACTATCAAGTAATTGCTTCAAGTGCAAGATATCTGTTTCAGTGAGCTGTTCCTCAAAGCAGTGACTGTCAAGTTGTTGTGTGGTGATACATCATGTTCATCTGAGTTCATCAATCCAGACTGTTTTCCTCTGTGGATTTATTTTCCCAGAAATTGTTCAAAGTGGTTCAAGATTCATTTGATCAGAGGTCAAAGAGGATGATTGAATCAAATGGCCGTTGTTCAGTTGTGGCTTGTTCAGTGGTAGCTATGTTGCACATTTTTTATCAAAGGCTTGTGGAAATAAGTTTAAGATTGGCTTTGGGCTGAAAATAAAGGCTTGCTATCCATGATCCATATCCATTCCCATTTTTTTTGGCTATCCAAATTTTAAACCATTTTTTTCATCCACTTTTAATCCTTTTTGTCACCTTTCTAATACCCACTTCAATTTTCAATTCACATAGCCATTTCCAATGTCTAAACAAATTTTTCAATATCCATAACCATTTCCATTTTTTATATCCATTATTTTCATAAACCATATCCACTCTCTAAAATCTAATTTAATCCATATCCATAATCCAAAAATATCCATTTTTCTAATCCATCCTTTTTATCCATATTTTATAACCAAGTTTCAATTTCCATAATCGTAACCATATTCAATTTCTATTTTTATTCATTTTACCTTTTTATTATCGAAAACCACAATTAAAGCCCATTTTCCATTTTTTCTATTCACACCTCCTATTTCAATCATGGCCCATTTACATGAAAAAAAAGAAGGAAGTTTTAAAAAAAAACCCACACAAGCAGCCATCACGCCATGCTTCAATACATAAGTCCAGCCGAGCTACTCCATTCGCAAAAACAAGTCCAGCCGCAGCAACCCACACACCCCAACTCCTCTCATGCTTCATCAAGCCATTTGAACTCCAAAGCTTCATGAGCCACCAAGCTGCACACAAGTTGTTACGTCGTGAATAAAATGAGCCTTCAAGCTGCCTAGTCTAAGCCGTATCATTTCATGAAACTACCATGAGAAAATGCTATCCATACGCGGTCCCACAAAGTCGCAAGCTGAAATTAGTAAAACGACACAAAGCTTCAATTAAAACGCAGCAGTAATGAGCGAAGCATCAGAACCAAAACGCACAAGCTGAACATCTGAAACGGCAACACAAACTTAAAATGCAGTGATCGATTCCAAAACGCGAAAACTATTTCAAAACGACACTCCAAAATTCACTTCATTTTGCTATAAATAGAGACCACTACTCATTCTTTTTTCCAAGCTTTCACAGCCTTCAAACCCCTGCCAAAATCCAAACTCAACCCTCACTTTCAAGCTTCAATTCCATAATTTCAATTCAAGATTCACACGTATAGTTCAACAACAACATCGCTCAAGTTCAGAAAAAGAGAGAGGAAGAAAGATTCGAAGCTTACTCATTGTTTCCGAGAAGGTAGAAAAACATTTCCGATGTAGTTCCATGGCTTCGGTCCGTTTGTTCATTCAACGTTATTCGAAATCGTTTGCATATTCTTGATCTACACATGATTTCGATCACAAACGTGTACGATTCGCTTCCCGTCGCTCCACCGTTGATGAGTTTCGATTTCTCTCTCGTCCGCTGTGAATAGTATCGCGTGACCAAGGAAGAAGACGATGGAATTGATTTTCTGATTTTTCTTTCATTTTCATCTGATTTTGTTTTTTTTTTATATACTTGTTTTATTTGTTTTTTTTTTCTTTTCTCTTTTTTAAAGGAGTTTGGGCCGTGTAGGCCCGTTTACTATATCACCACCACCATTTTTTTTTCTACACCTCCTTCTTTTCTTTTTTTAGAACTTTTTTAGTTAGAAAAATATTTTGTTTCTTATGTTTATGAGAAAAATTCTTGAAAATGATTTGAATATTTTGTTCTTGTTTTTTTTATTTTCCTTTTGATTTTGGATTTGGACCACATTTTAAGATATTATTTCTCTTTAAATTCATTGGACTTAGGGTGTAGATGAAGTTGGATAAATGTTCACTAATTCAAATCTACCTTTAAAGTGAATTATTTAATTCACTTTAGGTGCTTTGAGTTAATGAGATGTTTAACACTTTAATCCACCAAAATGAGTGAATGAACTTAAAGATGGAATTATCTTGGATTTGTAATTCAAATTTGTTTTCCTCTTTCTTCTATTTCTTTTATATTTGATCGATGAAAGTCGAAGTGATCGTGAAATTTCTTTGTTGAATTTCGATCGAGACGAGATCATTACCACTTTTTCTTTTCGTGTGGCATCGCTTTAGGATAACGATCTCTATATCGTTTATCTCGCGTGCATTAACACATATATCTCATGGCCGGCCTCATTCGTAGGGTAATTGCTCGAACAAATTACTCGGCGTGCGCTTAACATAGACCAAAATTCGCCCCTATTCGGAATAAATCCAATTCGATACTTGTACTTTCGTGGACTGGACTTTGATTAGTCGCGTAATCCCAAGGTTGATTGATTGTTTGCGTTAGTTCCATAAACTTTGAAGCTTGATGCGTAGTTGCTTCGGGTCTCCCGATCTTCTTTCAAGTTTTCATTAAATTTGGCCTAATCGCATCGGTTAATCGCCGTAGTGCAAGACACGAAGCGGAATCGATTATCTTTTTGTTCTTTTGGCCACTTTTTCTTGGTTGTGGATGATTAAGTTCACCATACCATTATTGTGTATATATTAATGTTACATATTATATTGTGATTACCTCTTGCTCCCTTATCTCTTTTATTTTTATGTCTCATGTTATCATCCCATATTCATGTTTATATTTCTTTATTATTGCTATTATTTTGTGCTTGATTTTTACTTTGTCCATTTGGACTTCTAAAACATTAATAAAGGCTTAAACCATAAAAAACTTAATCCTTCCTATTTTGGACTATTGGTTACTATCATATGCTTTGGAGTGATCTCCTTATGGACCTCTTTTGAAGTGATATTGGATTTATGGACCTAGAATTAGGACTTCTTATCCCTTTGCTTGGAGTGTTGATTGGAGACTTGCCTTTATTTGGCCAATTTGCTTAAGGATGGAATTCTTTTAATATTGCTTTGAAGTGGCTCCATTTTGGTTAGATCCTTCTTTTCCCTAGCTTTTATTTTATGCACTAGGATAGTCACTTCTTCTCCTCCCCATTCTTAAATTTTCAAAATCTTCTCTCTTTTTCGAAACCTTCTTGTTTTCAACTTAAAACCGCTTTCATAATAAAACCTTTACTTTTGTCAAGTGACTTTTTAAACTTTGTTTTCTCAATAAATGTCAATTCATTTAACTATATTTTGACTTTTTTTCATAAAAAACATAAAAAATACAAAACTCATCCAAATTCTTTTGTGCTTTTATGCACCTTTTTCTTTTAAACTTTTTTTCAAAAAGAATTAGACATGAGTCATTTTTTTGATGAGATGTAAAACTCCTAACCATGGTATTTTGTTGAAAGTATGGTCGTTTTCCACTTAGATGTTGAAGTGATTAGTCTTGTTGATGTTAATCCAAGCAAATCCTCCATCTTAATGTGATGCAAATGCCACTTTCCCATACCTTTGGGTAATTAGTTGAGTATTCTCTCTTGAGAATGACAGGTTGTCTTTTTCAAGATAAAATAAACCATAACCAATAATTTTTGTTCTTTGTACCACGAACTACGAGGTTTTGATCCTACATTGCACATCGTGGATACGTAGGCATGAGGCGATAAGTCTCTCCAAACACAAAAATCTTAAAAAATATTTCTCCTCTCATCTCCTCAATCTCTTTACAAGCAAACCATTTTCAGACCAAAAGCAGTGAATACAACAAAGGCCTCCTATAGAGTACTATAGATGTATTGGGTGCGTAAAACCTTCCCTTTACATAACCAACCCCCTTACCCTTATCTCTTTAGGTTTTGTTCGCTCTTTTTTCCTTTCCTTTATGGATAAAAATAAAAGTGCGGTGGCGACTCTTGCTTATTTTTGAGTTAAGTTAATTAATAGCTTATACTCACAGATTTTACCGCTACAGTTGGGTTGTATAATTTTCCTCTGCTTACGTTGTAATGGTGATTGGGAATATTGAATTGCGTTTTCGGTTGATGAATTGGTCGTAGAATTACTCTGTCTGTGCGTAATTGTTGTCGTGGATTTCGAATTACGTTGTTGTTGATGAATTAGTCATAGAAATATTAGTTTATGTTGTTTTAAGGAGTAATTTCACTATGTCTGTTGCAATGAGAGAATTTGGAACTGATATGGAATTGAAGAGAGGGTTGTGAATTGGAAGAAGAACTGGAGCGAAGCATTTGGACGAAGGGATTTTGGGTTGTGGCGACCGTGACAAGGGCGTGGCGACCGTCACGCAAGTTATATGTGGGTGACGACCGTCACTCAACCATTACGACCGTCACGCTTGGTGACGAAGGCTGAGGAATTGTGACGAGCGTCACATGGCCTGCTGTGTGTTTTATTTCTGTTTCTGTTATGAGGATTCCATCAGTTATGGTTTTGATTGTTCTGTTCCATTTTAATTTGAGAAGTTGTTATATAATTCAGTAGTGCTGGCAGATAAATTGATAATGGAATTAATTAACCGATTTTCAGTCGAAAATTACCGGATAATGAAATGATTGATTTTAGTACCTTTTAGTGGGTGCATTATAAATTCTAGTTGTTGTGATACTGGTTGTTGAGAAGTATAAAGCTGTGGAATATGTTGAATTGCCTCTAATTATTGGCAAGGATTAAGTTGTAGGCCTATGGGCAATGCTGATTTGCTGTTGTGCTGATATATATAATTATCAGTGTTGTTATTATGATGTTCATGTTGGGTCACATGGCATAACATATTAAGCTGGCCTGGATTGGCAAAATATTAAGTTGGCCTGGATTGGCAAAATATTAAGCAGAAGGCTTATGCCTTGTTGATGCCTCTATTAATTGGCAAATTCTTAAGCTGGGAGTTCTGCTCCAATGGTATCACATGCATGTGCATTTTGAGTCGCATTTCATGTTGCATCGTTGTTATTGTGTTGTTAATTGAATGTGATTTTTAAGTTGTTGTTGCGTTGTATATTAATATTGATTTCAAGGTTGTTATGTTGCTGAATTATGCTGATTGAGAAGTTGTCGTTGTGTTGTTGATTTATGTTGCCTAAAAAGTTGTGAAGTAGTGATCTTATAATCTGATCTAATATATTATTTATCATATATCCGATTATATTGTTTGATATCCCACCCCTTCCGTGTTTGGTGATGGTTTATACGCCATCCTGTAGGTAATCCAGAGTGAAGGCTATTTACCTTCATTAGTTCGAGTCGGTGTCGTTGCTCTGATACGTAACACTCGGGGGGGGGGGGGAATGAACGCTTGTTTCTTTATTATTGATTTTAGTATTATTGCTGAAATTTTGAGTTATTTTCCTTAAAGACTTGTGGTTTTGAGGTTGTTTTAAGTTGGATAAGGATGTGCTGTCATTAAGCTGAAGTTTTATGAATCCGCTGCTTATTTATAAAAGTTGTTTTGTTTCAAGGACTAAAATTATGTGTTATGTATCTATGTTAAAATGCAATTAAATGTTGTTGCTGTAAGTCGTATGTGTAGCATCCCACGTCTTTGGTGGAATTCTGTAACTCTGATTTTATTAATATTCGCCAGGTAGAAAATGGGGTGTTACATCAGTGGTATCAGAGCAGGTCGGTCCGTCCGGCCAAGTTGTCGAGTCGTAGTTGTTTAACAATCGAGCGTTGTTAATTAGTTCTGACCTTGTTTATGTTGTAGCGGTAAGTTGAGATGGCTAGAAGGAACGATGCTGCAATTGCTGCTGCGTTGGAAGCAATGGCTCAGGCTGTGCAGAATCAGCCGAATGCTGGATCTCGCAGTTTGGCAACTTTTCAGAGGGAGAATCCTCCTACCTTCAAGGGTAAGTATGATCCTGATGGAGCGTTGGATTGGTTGAAAGAGATGGAGAGAATCTTCCGTGTGATGGACTGCACTCCAGCGCAGAAGGTTCGATATGGGACTCATATGCTAGCATTCGAGGCTGATGACTGGTGGCTAGAGACTCGTCAGAGGTTGGAAGCTACAGGTGAAGGTATCACTTGGGCTGTGTTCCGAAGAGAGTTCCTGAGGAAATATTATCCAGAGAATGTTCGTGGTAAGAAGAAAATCGAGTTTCTCGAGCTGAAGCAAGGGAACATGTCGGTTACTGATTATACTGCAAAGTTTGTTGAGTTGGCTAAGTTTTATCCGCACTATAACGATGATGATGCTGAGTTTTCAAAATGCATCAAGTTTGAGAGTGGGTTGCGCCCAGAGATCAAGAAGGCAGTTGGATATCAGAAGATTCGTGTTTTTGCTGATTTGATTGATAGTTTCAGAATTTTTGAAGAGGATAATAATGCTCATTACAAGATTATTAATGAGAGGAAGAGCAAGCACCAACAAAATCGTGGTAAGCCTTATGATGCTCCAGCTGGTAGGGGCAAACAGAAAGTGGCTGATGGTAAGAAGACTAGTGGGGGAGATGCTCCTGCTGGTGTAGTTTGTTTCAAATGTGGGAAACCTGGTCATAAGAGTAATGTGTGTACTGCTGAGGTAAAGAGGTGTTTCCGTTGTGGTAAGACTGGGCATGCAATATCTGAGTGCAAGCATAAAGAGAGGATTTGCTTCAACTGTGGTGAAGAAGGACACATTAGTAGTCAGTGTCAGAAATCAGCTGACGTTCCCTTCAGAAGTAAATATGTTGTTTCTAGTTGATCAATATTGTAAGATCAAGAAATGTCATGCAAGCCATTTCTAGTGCTATACGCATGTTTGATGATACTTAGTACTGAACAAGGATCCACATCAGTTTAAAGAAACAAGTCAGATGCTACTATGAGATGTCAATCAAAGCCTCTCAGCACATAAACTCTCAACCGTTTATAATATAACCTTGAACTAAATGAATGTTTGTAAATAAGAAAGCTCTATTGAAAGCTTATCTCTGACAAGGAAGATCAGAGTTTCAGATTGGTTGTTCTAAAAAATCAGATGAGTATGTAGAGCAAGAAAAAGGAAAGGATTTTTGTGGAGATTGATTCAACTCTCAACCTAGTATCAGAAGTTCAGAAAATGTTCATATTCTTCAGAAAACCAGAATGCAAGTGAATCTTGAAGAATCCAAGAACCCATAGCAGTTCACTCATAAGTAAGCAGAATCAGAAAGACATTGGTTAAAAGCTCAGAATGGAATGCATTCAGATAAGACTGTAAAGATCTCAGGTACCATCCTTCCTTCATTTATGAATTATTTTCATGATAACAACCAGAATCACTTTATCAAGCTTTTTTGTTATGTTGTGTTAAGTTTCATGAGAAGTAATTAGAAATATTTTAAATCTTTTGTCCTTTTCCGTATGTGTCTGCATATGCTTTTTGAAATAGTTAAAGTAAAACAGTCACATATGTAAGATTCTCCTCATCATGTCATTCACTCTGCTTGACCACATCCTATAACCCATAAGTACACTCCAACTAGCACTCCTTCTCCAACCTAACTTTCTTAGAGTCCCTCAGGTTAGCTCAGCTGTTCAAATTAAAGAGAACAACATCCTGTTGATTTTACTCATATAAGAAATTCTTACCTAAATCTCTACTTAAGAAAATCTCAGCCATCCAAATTTCCATGATATGCGCATATTGAGTGGTATCTGTTCAGCTATGAAATAGGGAAATGTGCTACCATGACCAAAATAGCTCATCACCTAGGCAATAACATCTAAACCAGGCATGGTCATATTCTGACAAGTCAGGATTCTCTTTTAGTATTAAAAATAGTAAACAAAAAATCCTTTTGCATGCATTCTGGGCTATGCGCTGATTAACGACTAATAAATAAAAACCTTGAAATTAGGAAGCGTGTCTTTTGGTCTTCTCTTAGAATTAACGACTTCATAATGCAGTTACTATATCCACCTAACTTTTGCTACGAATAAAGTGTATGTATATCTCTTTGATCTTCCCTAGAATAACAGACTGCTTATATGTCCTCATCTTTTAGACTACCCCTAAGAATTCCAGTCTTCTTAAGTCATTCTCATTTATTGACCCATTCATTTCAAACTCCTCCATCCATCTATTTAAAGTCATAACATATTCCAAAAAAAGAATTCTCCACTATCTCTTATTCCCAACCTTCCTTTCATCCTAAAAGCAATCTAAAATGACTCCAAGAACATTTTATGGAAATGATGATCTCCTTGAAGTTGTCATTGAAAAACTACCAAATCCAATGGATACTGATCATGATTTTCATCTTGGTATTCACTTTCAAAATTGGAATGGATACATACAGATGCTTAGAGGCTCAATTTATCTGAACCTTCTAAAATCCTTTTGGATCAATGCCTCTGTTAGCAATAATGGCCTGACTATCTCTTTTGACATTTATGGTCTCCCAGTCACCATCAACGCCACAAAAATCTCTGAAGCCATTGACTGTCCACTAGGAGGTGTCACTCCCAACCATGCATCTATTCGATGCACCTCCGATGCTGAAATGCACTATATGTTTGATAAAGGATCTGCCTTTGAACCTACGAAACCTGAAAAACTTTTGCCTATTGCTAGAGGTTGGTTCAAGATCATCTTATCAAATATTAAACCTCGCAATACAAACAAAGATTTTCTGTATCATGATGACAAGCTTCTCATCATGTGCCTTCTTAGGAGAACTCCTATTGATCTGTCTCAAATAATCTTTGATCATCTCAAAGAATCAATTCTTATGTCAAGATCAGTGGACAAATCCTTCATTCCTTACGGAAGAGTCTTATCTGAAGTACTCTTCAGAGCAGGAATCGTGCAAAAGATCTGCAGAGTTTGATGTGGTCCAGATACTGCTCTGGATAGGATTTTTTGTGAACCTTCGACAGCAGATGGTTCTCATAAAATTAGAAGATTACCTGTCATAATTAGGCTAAGTTATTAGTGTGTAATGGTTCATTAAGTTCACATGCTCATATTGTGTAATTGCTAATTAAGTTAATGAAGTAAGTGTTACTTTCAATTCTTTATGCCTACACCTATGTATGTGCACTTATTGCGAATCCTTTACTCCTGTCAAGAATTAATTAAAGGAGTCTATGCGTAATTTCTTGGTGTTTCCAAGAATTATAAACTGTTGGACTCAGTCCTAGTATTAATCCCTTAACCTAGTCATATCTAGCTTAAAATGTCTAGGAAATGACGAACCTGACGGTTGGAGTCACAAGCATTTATTTGACTCTCTATTCGTTGCCTACTTAAGGGACCTTGTTCACTCCTCTATCCATCATTCCAAACCATCTCAGTCAGTGCCTCTCTTTAGTATTCCCTCTAGAATGTCCACCTTTCATCCAAAACCTACTAAGAGTGAAATCTCTGAGTTAAGAGTCCTAAATGAATTCTCTGTGAACACCAGTTCTCTCAAAGAACTTGGCTTTACAAGAACTTCGTCCGAATTAAGTTGTCAGAAATGGGAAGGTTATCTTGAGATGCTTCCAGGTCTTATTTACACAGATCTTGTTAAAGAATTCTGGGCAAATGCTGACGTGTTTTCCAACGTGCATAACCAACACATCATTCAATCAACCATCTCTGGAATCCATGTGTTAATTAATCTATCCATCATTGCTTAAGCAATCAAGTGTAACGAAAGCGATGACACCCTTGAAGATTACAAGGAAAGAACCATCTTCAATGATCTCATTTGCCAAATTCACAATGGAAATGGTGCCTCCAACTGTGTCTCCACACTCAAACCCTCCGCTAAAGTCTGGCACAGAATAATGGAAACAAACCTTCGACCTAGAGAAGTAGGAGAACAAGTGATAACCTATTCAGATAGACTATTCATCTTCCTTCTGATCTACAGAAGGAAAATAAACCTTCCACTAACTATGTTCAATCACTTGAAAGAACAAATTCTTTTGTCTAGAGACAAACCCTCTCTTAGCATCCCGTATGGAAGAGTCATATCTCGAGTCATAGAAATTCAAGATGTGATTACCAGGATAAACCACTTAGGAGAAACCATTGAATGTTCACCCATAGATCTTACAAATCTATCTGGAAGTTCCTAAGAAGAAATAGAATTAGATTATAAGGTTTCTGCCCTACTATGCTATTTCTTGTTCTATGAATTCTTGTTAAGATTATTAAACGAAAGATCTTTTTTGGAGTCTTATAAATACAAAATTTCTTTACCATAAGATTCTACTCTAAGAACTGCATGAAAACTTTAATCATATCCAAAATGTTCACACTATTTAAAATGATTAAAATGCTTGCTCGTTATTACAATGCAAAATGATACAAGACTGTCAATAGCGTATTAACATTCTTTAAGGATAATGCCATCACACAAATCCAAAGCTTAGTGGATGCTTCCAGTTCCTGTGTGGACCCCATGGAAATAAGAAATATCTAGACTGAGTTCCATGAATGGATCTCAGAGGAAATTGTGAAGAGCAAGAGGCTGGCAATTACTCAAGCAGAAGAAAAGCTGCATACGTCAAGAACTGATGATTCTGAAAGCTTACTCTCACCTTCCTCATCATCATTAGGCTCCTTTTTAGTCTAATCCTTAGGAATCTATCCTCATTAGGTCTATGTTTTGATTACCCTGAACCTTTTAAGCTTAACCCATGCTTCATATTAGAATTATTTTGTGGTTCTGTGTTAATGTTTCAATCAAATTATCCACCAATGAAAAGGTTATTATTATATCAATCTTCGTATGCTTAATGCTTAAATGATAATATCCCTTGAGTCTATTTCTGTTCACTATCATATTGATCTACATATGCTTAAATGCTCAGACGCTCTAAACTTTTTGATGATGTCAAAAAGGGGGAGAAAGAAATATGATTTTGATTGGAAAGAAGAAGAAATCTTAAAACAGAATGAATGCAACTCAAACAAGTAATCAATCATATAAAATGCGTTACTAATAACGTTTGTTGTTTGATGTTTAACCAAAGAACTCTAAACAAGTTCACTAGGCATCCTACGAACAGGTTAAGAAAGAAGAACTCTGTTAGAAGTTCTTATGAACTGTTGGTCATATGATAGAAGTTGTACACTTCGTGAACATGTGTTCAGAATCAGATCTACCCAGTACTTTTCAGAAGTTGAGAACTAACTGAAAGTTAAAGTTTATCTTGATATCTGTCTCACTTGGTTCAGAAGCTGTAAGCTGTCTAAGAATATGAGATTCAGAATGCAAGAATCAGAAGAAGGAAAACTCTGAAAGCAGTTAAGACAAAGTCTACATCTCAAGATGCTTATTCAAAAAAATTGTGCAAATTAGAAGTCAAAGAATTGTCTGACGATCCGAATTGAAGATCCAAGAAGAAGTAGTTCTGATGTCTACTAAGAATCAATTAAGAAGAAAATGATTTGGTATCGGACTAAATCAACAATTGGTAATCAGACTCAATACATAAAGATTGGTATCAAACTCAGTCTGCAGTAATATCAATCCAAGCAAAGCTGTGAATTATTGTCAAAATACCTTCGTTGGTATCAATTTCAGCACACTAAGGAAATACCCTTCAAGTGGTATGAAAAGAATTTCTTCAGTTGGAATCAGACACAACATACTCTGGTATAACTCAGTATCAAACTAAGATTAAAACATGTGTACCAGTTTCAGAATCAAGCGTTGATTGATCACAAAAATTAACCTTTAATTGGTATCTGATCAAAAATCAAGCTTTGATGAACCACTGAGTTATGACAATAACAAGGTTCTGAGATGAAGACATGTGTTCAAAAGTCAAACTCTGAAAAAGTCATGATCCATATTGGTGATTAAAAACTCATATTCCTGAATTACGATTCTGAAGATCCCAATATCTGACTTATGGAAATTAGGGGGAGACTACCCTGAAGATTCAATTGCAAAATCTAAAATCTTCACAAAGTCTGAAACTCAGGGGGAGTTTCTTAAAAGACAGTGTCTGTTTCTGATAAATAGCGAGGCTATGTTATTAGTTAAGAACTGTTTTGTTTTTGTGCTCAAACGATTCTGCTGAAAAGTAGAAATGCTTCAGAAGTCTCTGACGATTACAAGCTCTGATACGACTACAAATGAACTAAGTTCTAAAGATCTGAAGATGGAAGTTCCGATGAACTAGTCCAGATGCTGAAGACTTGTGTCTCCTTAAAGACAAGATAGATAAGTAGTCATTTTCTAAGTTCTGACAACTCAAGTTGTTATTCTGTATGTCTTTAGATCATATAAGATTCTAGATGATCACAGATAAAACCTTGAGGATAACACATTCAGGGGGAGCTGTTGTTCCGGACTCTGAATATGTTTAGTTTTGGTGATTACCTTGTATAAAATGTTCAATCAAAATACTTGGTTTTGTCATCATCAAAAAGGGGGAGATTGTGAGAGCAAGAGTTATCTCTACAAGTCGATCTATGTTTTGATGATAACAAGCGTATTTGTGAAAGAACCATTTTATGTTCTAACGTGTGTTGTGTGCAGATCATAAGTATAGAAGATATCATATCCTACAAAGCACCAGCCAGATGAGCGTAATTGATAATATGTGAAGTTACTACGTGTGACACAAGTCGCAAGAAGCAAGAATGCTTTTGTATCTGATCATGATCAGTCAGATCCGAGGATGCTGGTATTTCTATTGCAATGCTCTTGTGGATACTCTCTGAAAGTGGTTGAGATTCTAAAGAATGCAAAGCTTCTGAAGAAGATAATCCTCTGGAGAACCAAAGTGCTGAAGACTCTCATGACTTGAAGTTCTGAAGGCGGAAGGCTCTGAAGACCAAGTGCAGAAAGACTCTGAAGACTTATGTGTTCTGAAGATTACGGTTCCAAAGGTCAAGTGCTGAAGACTATGAAGACAGATTCCTGATGGACAAGTTCTGAAGTTTCGGAAGACTTGAAGTAGTAAAGGATAATGTTCTTAAAGACAAGTGCTAAAGTTCTGAAGACTGATTCCTAATGGACTTCTTCAAATGACTGAAGACTTGACGTATCAGATTTCCTGTTAAGAAGGCTCTACTCATGCTTCATTAATTTACCATCAGAAGCCTCTGAAGTTTGGAAGTCAAATGTTACCGTTGTGAACGACTGTACACACTGTCTAAGAAAGATATATCCCATCACTTCTCCCACAGCAAAAAGGAGATGTGTCAGTATAGCTAATTATTACACAACGTCTCTTTTCCAACAGCCAACAGTATTTCAAACGACTATATTTCTACTGGGCTATTTAAAGGTAAGAGCTCTCGCTTTTGAAGAGTCAATTTTGCTGAACATCATCAAATGTATGTATCATTTACAAATTGACCAAGTCATTGTGTGAAGATAGCAACAACGATGAGTTCTTATTGTAACACTTAGAATATCCAAAGCTATCATTAATTTACACAAGGCCATTGTTGTTGAAGCTCAAAGATCAAATCAACACAACAACAACAATTTGGTACAAAAGCTGTTGATGAAGAAGACAACATTAAAAATCAGTCAAGTCATCAACCACCTTTTCGTCAACGCTACATTGAAGATCTGAAGCAAGGAGTTGTTGCTCAAAGCTTGCTCACCCAAGAAGACGAAGAAGAAGAAGATCTACAAGATGTCAACAACTGTCAAATCAATATACATCTGTGTAGGTTCTTAGAATAGCAAGGAGCTGCTGCTCACATCTTGCTTGAACACTTGTGTGTTCTTTGTACTTAAACTTAGGAGTAATCTGCTTGTTAAGAAGCATCATTGTAATCTCCTGTATAACTAATTCTTGGTGAATTAGGATTCCTTGAGTGGTCAGTGTGACCGGAGACTTGAGAAGACATTGGCGAGATGTCATTGTGGGAAAAACCTGAAATAGGGTCAGTAGCATTATATTCATTGCGTTGAATCCTTGAACGTCTAGCTGTTGAAATCCCAGCAGTAGATCTTGCGAGATTGGAACCTGCAGGTCAATGTTCATTATATTCATTAAGTTGAATCCCTGAACGATTCATTGTGTGTTAGTGACAGTGCGGCTGTGCAATATGTTAGTCACCGGCTGTAGCCCGTGCATCTGTAATCGAGATTGATTATAGTGGATTAAGACCTTGTGTTCAAGGCGAAATCACCTGAGGAGGGTGGACTGGATTAGCCTTTGTGGTGAACCAGGATATATCGTGTGTTCTTTACTCTTGTGCTTAATGTCTTTGTTTATGTTTCTATATTGAGTATCAGAACCTTACATAAGCAAGTTAGAACCTTGAAACTCTGATAAGCTTCCGCTTTGCAAGTTCTGAATGATGCACATAGCGTTCAGACTCTTATTGGTTCTCATGTTCCAAGCATTGCCAAGTCTGAATATAACATCGCAAGTCAGAGTCTCTCAACGAACTCTGATGTAACGTAAAGTTTCTTATTGGCAAGAAGTGAAAAGTTGTCAAAAGAGTAAATACACAATTCAACCCCCCCTTTCTTGTGTCTTTCTCGCACCTTCATTTACTTCTACTGTATCCCCTGCCAACTGAATTAACTCAGAATCTAAACATCAGTTCTGAATCTGAAATTCTGATCAGAAGCTAAATAATAAGAAAACGCGAAACACATTTCAACTCCCCTTTCTTGTGTACTTTTCACACCTTCAATTGGCATCAGAGCATAGTCTGTTCTTAACACTTAACAGTGGTATAGATATTGATCCAATAAGAAAAGTATATCTCTTCTTCAAGAAGGAATCAAGTGCCCCTTGAAAAATATCATACGACTTTTCCTACCATATTCAAATGGGTGATTCCATTGAATTTGAATGATGGAAAAGATAAACACATTTTTAACTCATTGGACTTGATAAAGGGTTGTTGAAGGTCTATAGAATATCCTTGAAAAAGGTATTACTATAGAAGTTAATGGTGTTATAGATGATCTTTTTGAAAATCTCTTTCACCAACTCAGAAGATGCATATTAAATACCTTCAGAGATAACTGCATTCTGGTAGATGCACTATCTCACTTCTGAGTATATCAACCTCATTGATATGTATGATACTTGGAGTATCTTTGAAGTCTTGTGCTTGGATTTGTGGGAATCAGTTTGTGAAGCTTGAAGTAGTTACACTTCATCTAGTCTTTTCAAGCAAATTCTAAGAGGACTATTTCTTGACTTAAATCTAAAGTCACCATTTTTTTTATGTTTACATCCAAAATCTGCTGTGTTTTGAAGATTTGTCTGGCAGTATTTAAAGAAAAGAAATGAAGTTGGATGATGAAAAGCTATTCAACAGATCATCTTCTCTTCTTTAGCTTAAGTTCTTTGGAATAACTAATAATGAGAAACTTAGGTTTCCTGTCAGAAGGACTTTCATACTGGCTGAATGAATTGTGATATCTGTTGATAAAAAAGTAACTTCAAGAGCTTATGAAATATGTGCATTTCAATCGATTTCCCAAATCTGAAAGCAAGAAGAAAATTCTACCAGAACCTAATAACAGATGTTGTTCAATGCTTAATTGTTTGAAACTGATATTAGTGCAGGATGCAGATGAAAAGAAGCATATGTGTTCTGAAATAAAAATCAAGTATTGAGAAGCAAGAGATGTTGTTAAAGCTATCTTGTTTCAAAATATTTGATTATATGGATTTTGTTCTTTAAGGTGATATCTTAAGAAACTCCATTGCTTCTTGGTTGAGGACCATCATAGAAGTTGTTTTAAAAGACACTTATATGGGAAATCTTCAACTTCTCTTTGCGCTCTGTTAGCTGTACTAAGACAATACTCTGACCTGCTTTATTTCAATCTCTGATAGCTATTGCCATCTGGTTCTGAGCTTGTCAATGATTTCAAAGTCAAAAGATTTATTCCAAGATAATGAGATTATTTCCATTGCTTAGAACAAGATTTTGTTCATATCTCATTATAGACTTACATTCTGGAGTGACTTATGATCTGCTTTTAGATTGAGATGTAAGGCTCAGAAGATTCTGTTTGTACTTACATGTATGGTCTTATAGAAATATGAGTATCATACTGTATCTGCTACAGATATCAAGGAAAGAAGCAAAGGCATTTTCCATAAGGTTGTTTACAACATTGATTGGGAGAAGAGCCAACAACCCAGATTCAAGTACTAGTGGTACTGAATTTGGTGAAAGTAGTGGAATCAGTGGTCACACAACCATTGAATCAGAATCCACTCAAATATATGTTCAGACTTTATTGGTCAAGTCTGAATATTGAATCGAGTCTGACCGAAAAAAAATTGTGTGATATGTTTATTCTTGTCTGACTTATCTTTTGATTCAATAAGATATTTGTTTAGATATAAATCCAAAGTTTATGTTAGATCTCTAGAGAATTTTTTCTTTTAAAAAAGGAGAACTTCATAAATCTTTAAGAGGAAACTCTGTTGTGTTTGTCTATACTGAATGTCTTATCAAGCCAGATGACGATCACATTTATGAAAACAGTTTTCTCACGTTTGTGTTAATACTGTTGCTTGTTTGCGGTCTAAAGAAGACAATTCAATATTCGCATATCACTCATGACTATTGTTTCAAGATAAAGTGCTAGTTTTGAATAGAATCTTAGAGACTTGTGTCTGACAGATGATATCTCTATCTTACTCTGGACTTACTAGACTCTGATGGTTGATAGCTTCTAAAAGTTGTCAGTTTCTGAGATTCAGAAGAGGATTCTTTTAGTCTGACATAGCAGTTTAAGTAAAAAGTTTTCTAAAAGCTTTTATAATACTTAATCTTTCATAAAGGTGAAACTTATCTGGTGGAATTGAATTATCTGCTAGATAAAGAACTTTTGGGTAATGATGTTTTCTCTTTTAGTACTTGCTGTTACTATTCCCTGTCTTGTGAAACATCATTGTGTCCTTTTCTGACAAGATTTTTATTTTTTTTGGAGATTCTTGTTCAAAATTTTTTTTCTTCTTCTCTTTCTTTTTTCTTCTTCTTGTGTGTGTGTTGATCAAATCAAACCTGAGATGAGTTCCTAAGTTTATTCTCCTTTGAATCAGATGGTTGTCACCAATGAAAAGTTTGTGGATTTTGATGAGTTGCTTAAGATTGGTTTCAACTTCTGGGAGACTGTGTCTAAACAAATGTGGAATGGCTACTTTAATATGCTTTGTGGTTTCACTTATCCAAGTCTTGTCAAAGAGTTTTGGATTAATGCCTCCATTGTTGAGCTGAATTCTGAGTATGTTATTCTGTCTAGAGTAACATGTGTTTCTATTACTGTAACCTCTAAAGCGATTGCAAATGTGATCAATTGTGAGGAGATTAGAGAAATTCCAGGAACTCTTGTTCGGGAACACTATCATCCTACTTGGCATATCTTTGTAGTTCCATCTAATACATCAGTGGTTTCTAATCTTCTTCTTGATGCTGTTGTTTGGAGTCATATTCTGAATTCAAACTTACTGTCAAAGGATCAAGATTTAGACCAAGTGGACCTTCTCCATACCTTTTGGATGAGTTATTTTTTAATTACTTGTTCAGCAAGGGGTTAACATAAGTTCTGAGGCTAGTTCTTCCAAGATTTGGAGAGACAAGTTTGAAGCTATCTATGAAAGATTATGATGTTAGATTTCTGCATAGTTATGCCTTGTATTGTTGGTGGAATCTTTGTATTAAGTATCTTATTAATAAATTCAAAAGTTTGTTCATGCTTGTGTTTATCTTTAACTGATTAATATTTACTCATACTATTCACTGAGTATCTGAAATAGATGAAAGAACTCAAATGTTTGCAACTTATTTTATTACCGAAAGAGGAAGGTATTACAAGACAATTAGATTTTTCTAGTCTAATGGATGTGTCCTAAGGAACTCCCTAGGATCATCTGAAATGTCTAGATTGTTTAAGAAATCTTGCCATTCTTCCTTAGCAAACTCCAAAGCCTCCTTCCTCAGTTTGTTTCTATGTCTAGATCCAGAAGACTTCTTTCTTCTGTGTGTCTTCACAAAGGATGCTGAAGAGGAAAGTACTTCTGAAGCTGTTTGCATGCTTGCAGGTTCTTCAGCTGGTGTCTTGTTTTGATTTGCTTGAGTTACTGCATCCAGTAATGCTGCCTTCCTGAAATCTCTCGTTGGAACCCAGATCTGCTTCTGCTTATACATCTTGTATTTTAGAGATTAAGTGATGATGGAAGAAATCTTACTTGAGTCCTTTTATAGACGTATTACATTTATTATCTTGAGTTAATATTATTTAAGTCCTGATAAAATAAACATTTTAATAATGACTCTTGGTAATGTAATCTAATCTATTAAGATTCTCTGAATTATTGTGAGTTTATGACTGATCTGTTCTAACTGTCGTTTCTGTGCCAGTTTCACTTTTTTAAGTGTACCTTTAGATTATCTAAAGTAAAATTCTGGAATGTAAATGTGTGATAAAGAAGTATTGGTCTGAAATAAACATTTCATTAATTAAATGAGGATTACAACTTTTCAACAAAAAAAGGGTACATGATATGCCCTAGAAATCATCTCTAGCCATTGAATCGTGTGCCCAGCGGCGTCCACTGTTGCTGTAGTCTACCTTCTCATCTTCTGAATCAATCACTTCTTCCTCTTCTATGTCTGGAAGATAGTTGTAGAACCTCTTGTTTTCCCTCCTTTTCTTCTTCCTTGATCTCTTCATTCTTCTTCTCTGAGGCTTCAAAGCAGTCACTGTTGAACCTTCTTCTGAAGTTCCTTCAGGTGCTGCTGAAGTGGCTTCTTCAGAAGCAAGTTGTGTTGAGAGCACTGAAACAATTGTAGAGGACTCAGAAGCAGCTCGCTTCTGAGGGGATTGGATTGGCATACTTGTAGAGCTCTTAGTTGTGTATGTTATGAAAGACGCCTTATGACTCTCAGATGCTGACTCCATATTCTTAGGATGGGTGATTGATGAAATTGATTTAGGAGTGAGATGTTTTTATAGCAACTTTTGTGGATACCAAGCGTCTAAATTTAATCCTTGTTTAATTCTTGGAACAAGTAACGACCACTAAGACTTTAATGCGGGCACTTTACAAACCTTAACGACTCTTATTACTTGATTACTCTTCCTTCTTGTAAACTGATCTTGTAATGATGATCTGAGTTACATTTATTGGTGATATTTTTTTCTCTTTCCTTCTTTTTCTTTTTATTCTTTTTGGTGTGACAAAAGGGGGAGAAATAATAGTAAGTATTTAAGTGGAAACTGAACCCATTGAATACATATTGGTCATTTATTTTCTTGTCATTTATTTTTCTGTTACTTGCCCAGGGCGCATTTTGACTTTCTTGTACATAGGTCTGAGTATGAGCTTACAAACCTCAGACTTAGCCTATCAGACCCAGAAGGAGCTTACAAACCTTATATTTTGGTGTTGCCAAAGAAAGTTAAAAAGGGCGACATATTTTAACACTCTTGTACATAGTGTTAAGATAGAGCTTACAAACCTATAACTTAGCCTATGAGACTCAGAAGGAGCTTACAAACCTCGTATTTTGGTGTTGCCAAAAGAAGTTAAAATGCAGTCATTTTGGTGTTCTTAACTAAGGAGCTAAGGGGGTGCTTACAAAACTCAACCTTGGAACTAATTGACTCGGGGGGAGCTTGCAAACCTCAGACCCTGATGTTGTTAAGAAGACTAGTTTACTTTTCTTGAAAAATAGTTCTTAATGCTAGAACAAGCTCTGTTATGAACTATCATACTCAGGGGGAGCTTACAAACCTCATACACTGTTGTTGCAAAGAAAATTAAATGCCCAACACTGTCCTTTAAATACTTGTGTTTGTAATAAAAAAAGGCGGAGATTGTTTGAACAAGATTTGTTCTTGATGTTTTCTCTTTTAGTTTTGATGATAACAAAAATATTAAAAGAACAATGGTTTATTTGATGTGTGTTTTATTTATGTAGGTTCTTGTTCTTGTACATAAATAATCCGATTTTGTTTATCTAAGATACACTTGGAGTTGCTTCATTTCTAGCTTCTGGTGGCAGAGTCTGAAGAACAATTTCTAAGTGTGTCTTAACGCAGACTCTTAACTGAAGGCCTCAACATTCAGATGAGTTTCTACACTTAGTAAGTATATATCAGCTTCTGGTACCATTCAGAGTTAGAGATAAAGCCGTGGACTATCCGTACTACTGAAAGCATATTGTATTATCTGTCATACCCCAAATTTTACCCCTAGATTCAATCATCATTTGCATAACATTCTAGGTCAATCGTTCATGCATAGCTAACCAATTATCAAGATATGGTTGTTTTTGCTCACCTGTGGATTAGGGTTTCCCCTAAGAGGCTCAAGGGGTTGATTAGTCAAGGTTTTAAATGGAGCATCAATCAAGCAAGTTCTCATACACTCAACAGATCTCCATTCACCAAACATCAAATGCAAAATGGCTTCATTACAAGTTATTCAAGATTTAAATTCATCTGGCCAAGAATTAGGGTTTTTCAACCAAACTCAACTACATCTTTGACTTTTGATCAAGGCATGATCCAAAACCTTGAGGCATGATTCAAGAAATTAAAATACACCCTTGGAGTCCATCCATGGTGTTCAAATAGCCCAAAATATTGAATTCATTGAGATCAAGAAGTGAAGATTCATCTGATACACAAGCCATTCACTACAAAGTCAAACCTTTGACTTCAGGGTTTTTGATCAAATATAAACTTCTCAAGTCAAATTTCATTGGAGACATGTTTGATGATTGAGTTTGATCAAGAAAATCAAGATATTTGAGTTTACTTGCAAAAAGGGACATGGAAGAAATTGATTTTTTTTCTAAGTTATGGATGCACAATGATTTTTTTCCAACTTGCCAAAGCCATAACTCCCGATCCAAGCATCCATTTTCTTTGCTCCAAAGACCAATTTGAAAAGATCATTACACACTACAACTTTTTCCATGAGGAGGAATTCCCAAAAAGTGCTTAGATTTCAAGTTATGAAGCCATGAAGTTGGTACTTCATTCAAATGTGGTTTCCAACACTTAGAATTTTTTTTGATGAAAATTAGCCTTGTAAAAGTAACCAACTTGAGATCCATTTTTCATCATGATCCATTTTGATTCAAGAAAAACTTAAAACATGAAAGTTGTAGAGCATGGTTCAAGCTTTCCAAAGAGTCCAAGAACTCATCTTTCCGATTTGTGAGCTGTGAGTTTCGAAGGGAGGAAGTTGACCTCAAATTTGAAGTTCAAGTCATGCTCTTGCCAAGTCCAAAGTTGTGAAACCAATCCAAATCTAAAAATCCCTCAATTGAAGGTCTTGTAACTTGCAAATCCGTCTTTAATTAGAGTATTACATGAGTTCTTGATCCATTATCCAAGGAATTGAGCCATTATCCAAGTGTTTATGCTATTTATGAATCATTTTGCATAAAGGTTCCATTGCCATTTTGGTAAAGCCTCTTTAAACCTCAAATCAACTCTCCTTGAGCCTCCAACCTTTCTCTTCTGCATGAAGGAATACCTCAAAACCTCCTAACCACTCTAGATAGCATGTACTTCACCTTGGAACCACCATTTTTCATGGAACCATCAAGTTGGAATCTAACCAAGTCAAACTCCATAACTCCACAACCTGGTCAGCTCTTGATCTCTTTATTTCTCCTATAAATAGAGAGCATCCTTAAGACCAAAAACACAAGCAATACACCTCAAAACCTCAGCCATATCTCCACCCACCAGAATTTGTATTTTTAGTGAGTTCTCAAGCCAAAACTTACAAAACCTTTGTTCCCCTCATGCATTCTCCAAACCAACACCATAAACCTTTCCTAAATACTCTTTAGAGTTTGTTCATGCCCTTGAATAAGTTCTGAACCATCCCTAACATCACCTACCATTTTCACTTCCATATTTGCAAGAGAGCTCGTGTGGTAGGATACAAACTCTCATAGGCTAAGCTAAGCATTCAAATACTCTTTTCAAGGACCAAGGAGGCTCATAAGATCATCTATTTGTTTCTGTAACTACCAAGGAAGCGACAATGGACCTTGCTCCAATAGGTAAGAAACTTGAACTTTGAAACTCATGATACATGCATTATTATTGTGTGGTTTTTAAAGCAAAAATGTATTAAATGTGTACATGTGCTTGCTTGCATTTTATCTTGCCTGTATGTGAAGTTTTGAGTGGTAGAAACCCTACGTTTTAGGACTGGTTTTTGACTTGGTGCGACTTGTACAGTGAGTTTTAGCTTGTGAGAATAATACCATTGGATTCCTGGGATTTTTCTAAGCAATTTCCTTTTTTATATCTTTTAATTTTGTTAAAAATTGAGTGAGTTATGGTAGGAGAAAGATTGAGAAACAATGGTGGAAAAGAAAAAGAGAAACATGAGGAGAGAGAGAGAGAGAGAGAGAGAGAGAGAGAGAGAGAGAAAGAGAGAGTGCATAAGGTTGATGACGAGATGACGCGACAATATGCATTTTCCATGTGACTTTAATATATTATGATGTGATTTCATTTTAATATTGGATGTAATAGCCACCCAAGTGGTAGAAGCGAGCATGTTTGGTGATGTTACGATTATAGGAACTGGGGTTCGAATCCCCCCTCGCCCCAGTTCATTTTATTTTATTTTTTGATATGGTTCTGAGGCATTTTTAAAATATATATGTGTGTTTCCATCATATTTCAGACGCGCGCATATAGTCTAGTGGCTTATTTTTTTGAGCCTGCCACCACCTTGTCTTGAGTTCAAATCCTTCTAGGACCAAAACCTTTATTTTTACCACTTTTATTTTCATGTTTCTTCACATTTTCAAATGCTCGTAACTTTTTGATCCTTTAATCCTTTTGAGCCATTCTTTTTCCTATTTACTCATGATATTGCCTATTTTATGATTGTATTTTATAATTCCACAAAATAATTATTTTTCACACACTTTTGCATAGTTAAAAGTAGGCACATTTTTTAGGGTTTTTAGGTCCTTTAGTTGACTTCTTTGCCTTGTTCTTTGATTTCTCTTGGCCATGTTGACTTGTGCGAACATAATACACCATGTTTTAACCTTGTACAATGTTAATAACATGTCACTTTGAGTTTTTCCCAAGTTTTATGTACTTAAATGCATCCTTTTTCATGCATAAATAAACTTGTTTTCCATTTATGATTGTGAAGTTTTCTTATTGACCTTTGCCATGATATTTGTCAATTTTGTCATACCTTATGGAACATTTGTATGCATGTAAGTGCTTGAACTTGTCCTCCTTTGTGTATGTGCTCATAAATGGCTTTAACTTTAATGACATGTTTTTACATGATTCATAGCTTGTATGTTTGCCATGTTCAAATCTTTGTGATGTTTTAATCCTTGAATATGATCACATTGAACCTTCACATGTACTCTAGGTTGTTACCTATGTCTTGAACCATGTCCAAAATTGTTTGCATGATTAAAGTAATGTCTTGACTTGTTTTTCATGATTGTTTTAGAATGGAATCCATGTTTAAGTATTGTTATGACTTATACATAGGGGTAGGAATATGCCAGGCCAACTAACAGGGGCCTACGGCCTAGCCTACATAGGCTCAGGCCAGGCCAGACTTTTTCTTAAATAGAAAAGGCCTAGGCTTTTTTATAAGCCTATTTAGCTAAAGAGGCTAGGCCACAGGCCATAAGAAAAGCCTTTCAAGCCTATCAGGCTAGCCTATTTAAGAAAAAATTAATAAATTTATTATTATTATATTCTATTTTATACTTTGAACTAAAATACGAAAATAAAACTTAGTTATCTTGAAGAACTTATGAAAATAAGTTGAAAAAACATTATAAACAATGTCATAAGTTGTTGTCATAAGTTTTTCTCATTAGTTATCTTCAACAAATAGTATCACCAAACTTATGCTAATAAGAAAACTTGAACGAGACAATGAAAACAAACATTTAATCTCATTGATCTTTTAACTTGTTAGTCTATTTAACATTAGTTGAATTTCTTATTTACAGATGTTCAAATGAAGTAGGCTTTTAAATAGGCTAGTAGGCTAATCAGGCCTTCGAAAAGGCCAGGCTTAGGCCTAAAAATAAGCCTATGATAGGCTACAGGCCAGGCTTAGGCTTTGAATTTTTTAGCAGGTCAGGCTCAGGCTTGGCAAAGCCTAGCTCGGCCTAGCCTATTCCCACCCCTACTTATACATGTCTTGTTTGCACTTTCTCCATGTTTAAGTATTGTTATGACTTATACATGTAACACCCCAAGAATCTAAATTAATTATTTAATCAGTTATTTAATCAATTTAGCATGATTTTGTGAGTGTAAGTGATGTTTGATGGTTATGACGCATGATGATATACTAATGTGATATGAGATGGTGTTGGAGTAAGAATAAATTTTGAGGATAAGTTCTAACATCCCAAGAATCTAAATTAATTATTTAATCAATTATTTAATCAATTTAGCATGATTTTGTGAGTGTAAGTGATGTTTGATGGTTATGACGCAACATGATATACTAATGTGATATGGGATGGTGTTGGAGTAAGAATAAATTTTGAGGATAAGTTCTAAGTTATTATTTCATTAAGAATTATTTAGATTTATAGAGAATTAATCTAAATAATTAGATAAATAATAATATTAGAGATTTTTAAGGATAAAGTGGTAAATATGGATGGAATTAGTGAGGACAAAAAAAAACGGATTAACATATTGAGGCCCAAGGGGGTAAGAGAGGAAAACATAAAATTGGATTGTTGGAGAGAATTCCTTTATCGATCGTATTTTGTGATAAGTGCTCTGAGGAACGGAGGCATAAAGGCTAGGGCTCCGAGGTTTCTTGAAGGTCTCAAGGAAAGGGAATTCAGGGTTTAACATCTAAGGTACGGGGAGTATTACCTTTCATT
Organism: Lathyrus tuberosus; assembly: GCA_022829125.1. Classification (NCBI taxonomy): domain Eukaryota; kingdom Viridiplantae; phylum Streptophyta; class Magnoliopsida; order Fabales; family Fabaceae; genus Lathyrus; species Lathyrus tuberosus. The sequence goes on from JALAZF010000109.1 coordinate 13,468,766, forward strand.
ATAATTGATATAGGGTTTAGATTGTATGTGAATGATTTGGGGTTTTGAGGGTTTATGGGACTAACTTTCTCTAATACGGGTTCAATAATCATGAAAGGGATTGAGTTAGATATTGGTTGATAGTTGTTGTTGTTAGAGATGAATGAAATTGATTGATACGTGTTAATTGAGTATCTTGATATTAGGAATTTGCACCCAATTTGATGTTAGGAGTTTGCAATGATTGAATTACAATGCTATCGTTATGATGTAGTGTTCCTATGATAATAATGTGAAGAAATTCTGTTTTGGGTTAGGAATAGTGAAACCTAGAAATTTTGGTGCGCAATTCATCGTTGCAAAAATTAGTTTTTATGCTACCAATGAATTCTAATATGTATAAATAAGTTAAAATAAGAGTCTCGCGAATTAAATCGAAGTTTCAGATGGGTTTTTGGGCAAAAAATGATCAAACCCGTAGCTATGTTAGTGCAGAATTTTGGAAACTTCGAAAATTCGTAATTTGAGTTCCGGGAGTCCGATTCGTACGCCGCTCGAAGCGTTGGAAAGATAACGAGACGAGCTATCTTATAATAATAGTTTCTGGCCTAGGGGTGAGTTATCTTGAGTGGGATAACTGAAATGGAATTATAGTGTTAAAATTCTAATTTTTGGCGAAGTGAAAGTTTGAGTGTTAGCGCGATTTCGAAATTGAAAATTTTCCAGATTGTGAAATAAATTCAGAACGTGATTCCTTGTATTTAATGATGAATTTATGTGTATTTTAATAATTATTTCATCATGTCCTTGAGCTGCTTTTGAAGCATTTTTTATTAAAGTATACATGCTTGAGTCTTGTAATTATAAGTGTGTGAATGAAATTATTGTTTATTTGCGAAGAATAATGTTGATTAATTGTGTGCGTACTTTACTGTATAAATTGTTATGATGATGTCTTGAAGTAAATAGTTTGGTGTTTGTTATAACGAATGATGATGTGATGACTATGATGTGTGTATATGAGATATGTGAAGAGAATATGATGATTATGATGAATGATGATGCGTTTTGACTAGCCGTGGTCGTAAATTATGTGTTGTTGCGCATCATGCATTCATAGCATTTGTTTAGGATGAATAGTCCAGTAATGTTTTGTAGGATGATAAATCCAATGACGATTTGTAGGACGCTCAGGTCCAGTGATGGCCTTAATCCCATTGTGAGGATTAAGTGCAAGTTATGATGTGCTCTGGTTCCAAGCGGGAACCGATCCTATTGGTGGGGATCTTTGGAGATAACGATGACTAAGTCATCAGTGATGTTTCGGTACCGCATGCATGAGTCTAATGGTGTTGTATTTGCATTATTTGTGGCATTGCACGATGATGTGTTAAGTGAATTATTTGATTGATCTTTGAAGTATGATGTTTCATATGAAGATTTATAAGTCGTTGTTGTTCTGAGTGTGAAGTATATGATGTTATGTTGTGGTTATTTAATTGTTATACATATGATATCTATTTCGTTATATCTCGTATAATGAATTGTGATTACTCACCCTGCCTGTTTGAATGTTGCCTCTATGTGGGTAACGTGCAGATAATCAAGATTAGTTCGCAGTGCATGAAGTTCTAGCTTGAAGCTGTTTAGCTTAATCCTGTAGAGTGTCTGGTGTCTTGCTCTGGTAGATGTAACATCGGGTGGGAAAACGCTTAAGTGATTATTCTGTTGTTTTGTTAGAATGATTTTTATGAGTTATTATATGCCGATTTTAGTTGTTGATGATTGTTGACAATGAGCAAAAGGTCTTGATGTTTTGATGAAATAAAAGAAGATATTTTGAATTATGATTCCGCTGCGATATTTTGAATTTAGTTGTGGATATTACTAGAGAAAGTATTATTATTTTAAAAATGTTTTGAAAAACCCGTGTTACGGAGTTTGATATTTTTGTAATGATGTTTTAATGAAGAATATGTGACACCTTTTATGAAGTACTCTGACTTATTTAAGTATAATTATCGTGAATATTACGATGGGTTAGAAGGGTGTTACATTAGTGGTATCAGAGCAGGTCCGTCCGTCCGGCCAGATTGTCTAATGTTGTTTATTCCTTAGTACGCGACATGTGTGTGAAACACTGTCGGTACTTGCTTGTTGATTTTCTAACCGTTTGTCTCCAGGAGTTTGTTTGAAATAAGTGGGGGAGAAGTTTACTCCCCGGAGACGTTTCTGGTGTGAGGAGTTGGTTCAAGGTGATATTGATTGTAAGAGTGCAAATGTTGTTTGAGCTGTATTGTCGCGAACCGACGAGAGTACGGATTCACGAATTCTTAGCTGCCGGTCAAGTTTGAGATGCCTTGAGGGAGAACGAGCCGATATGGTTGATGTTTACTTCTCGGAGAATAGAGGACAATGTGACGAATAATGATATACCAGTGATGTATAATTCTTGGTGTCTCTTGAGGATAATTGCGACTTGCCTCTGGAGTGTTAATCTGAGTTTGGAGACAGTTGAGAAATGGTGTTTTTATCTGATAATCAAGTAAAATAACTCTTAGAGAATAAAGCTTATATGAGTGCATGTATGTGATAACGGTTATATGAGATGTGCATAGAGTAATGACGGCGGATTAAGGAGGTGAGTGAGAATAAGGATCCACTCCAAAGAATTGACGATTTGGTGGACCAATTCGTAGGCTAGTATGTCTTAAGTATAATTGGATTGAGGTCGGATTAATTTCAGATTTGGGTGAATAGCGAGAATAGTTGGAGGATCTTAGAAGCAAGAGAGAGGTAGAACTCATGTTCATAGATATCAAATTTTCATTTTTGTAATTATGGAACAACCTTCAGAAAAAGGGGCATAACTTTTCACTCGTAAATCCGATGGAAGCGATTCTAGACTTTTCAGAAATCTTACGAAATTGCCTATAGTTTGCATATAAATTTTGTCTTCGGCATGTTTTTGAAGAGAGAGAAAAACGCGTTTGAATATTTGGGTCTGGTGCTGATTTGTGGTGGGAGTTTTATACGGGATTTCTTGACCAGCCTCCATTGCAAAGACGATAACTTTTTACTCGTGATTCGGATTTTAGCGATTCTTAAATTTCTGGAATCTACACGAAATTCCCTTTATTTTAGCATATAATTTTGTCTCAGGGAGGTCTGTATTGAAGGAAATAATTATGTTCGAAGTTCAACGATTCTTGCTGGAAATGGGTAAGATAAGGACAAGTGTAAGATGCTCGGTAATATGAAGGAGGTGAGGGTATCAGAGGAGCACATGGAGGTGAGGCGTATGCCAGTGGAGAATTATTAGAGAGGGTATATCTTTGAGGGAAGGAGAAGGTCACAACGTAAAGTGGATTGTGTGTCATTGCGGACATGGTGTCGACATGTGTCGGGAATATTTTGGAAGTTTTATCGCCAACCAAATGAAGAGATGGTACCGTTGAGATTGTGATTCAAAAGGAGACTCAAATGTGAAACTATACGGATCATCGAGGTGATGAGATTAATGGAAAGATGAAACATTGGTTAGTGTTGTTAAAGTGCTCTACTTGAATAAATGCTCCATTTGAAACAAATCTATTTGGATTGTACTTAGTATAGTAGCAATTCCGGTATTGGGAGAATAGTTAGTAATTGTGTTGTGCCACGGGCGTGTATAGGAGAATATGTAATGGATTTTAGGCGTTTATGTACCATTGGCGAGATTTAAAAGAAGGAAAATAAGAAAATGTTTGTAAGCCTTAGAGAGATTGGAATCATACTGGTGTTGGAAGAGTGTCGACGTATGGCAGAGAGAATTAGAGGAGTTTCTATCATCAACCGTATGTGGAGATGGTATTATCGAGAGTACGATTGAGATGAGATTTGAATGTGAAAAATATATGGATCCTCGATGCTGTGAGATTTAAAGGAGATTATTGGACCATGTTGTTTTAGGTGACTTTGAGAACAAGTTCGAGAGGAAACACTATTATA